>CM059495.1:3815000-5065000 GCA_030378355.1 Eleusine indica
TAGGACTCTAGAAGACGAGTGGAGTATGCATGAAAGAGTCAAATGCTTCTTCTATTCTTTTCTCTGGCGCAGCTGGGCCATCCTGGACTTGAACCAGAGACCTCGCCCGTGAAGTAAATCATCGCCCCTACGATCCAACCAATTGGGAGAGAATCAATAGACTCCTTTTTGGGAGCGATTCATCCTTCCCGAACGCAGCATACAACTCCCCGTTGTACTGCGATGGATAGAGAGCTAGTTCCAATAGACTTATGGAACGTTCCCATTCGCGTGCATCCAGCAGAAATTGAACCCGCAAATTTACCAATTATGAGTTGGGTGCTTTAACCATTCAGCCATGGATGCTTAACAGGGATCATCCTTGCCCCTCATTCTTTTAGAATCAGAAGGATCCTTTTCGAGTTTACATTTCTTCATTTGGAATCTGGGCTCTTCTATCTTCGCAAACGCTGTACCTAGAGGATAGGGATAGAGGAAGAGGGAAAAATCAAAATGAAATAAATAAAGAATAAAGCCAAAAAAATAAGTCGAAGATAGAAGAGCCAAGATTCCAAATGAAGAACTGTAAACTTGAAAAGGATCCTTCTGATTCAGGCCTATATTTCTTGGTTTCAATAGGACTCCTTACGAGCGTTCTTTCTATCTACTATTATCTAAAAATAATAAAGTTATTAATAACTGGACGAAAGGCTGAATGGTTAAAGCGCCCAACTCATAATTGGTAAATTTGCGGGGTTCAATTCCTATTGGATGCACGCGAACGGGAACGTTCCATAAGTCTATTGGAACTGGCTCTCTATCCATGGAATCTCATCCATCATCCATTTGAGACGGAAGTAGTATATAATAGAAAGACAATGAAAGTCAACTCATATTTTGCTGATACAATTGCAACACAGATTGACTTGGAATCTGAACCAAAGTAAATGAAGGAATGCAAGAAGCGCCCTAACTGACCAAAGTGGAAAGAAGCAACCTGTGCAGAGTTGAACTTGCTAAAGAAAATAGAAATGTTCGGCAATGTAAGTCTTACACCAAAAGGTATCTTTCTAGTGGGTCATAAATAGGTGTTTGTCATGAAGAGAAATGCTCAAAATGAAGTGACTAGATACAACGCAAGACTCGTAGCTCAAGGTTTCACGCAGAGATCAGGAATTGACTACGAAGAAACCTACTCTCCCGTAATGGATGAAATTACTTTCTGGTATTTAATATCATTGGAAGTGAATATAAATTTGCAAATGCGACTTATGAATGTCGTCACTGCATATTTATATGAAACATTAGATACAGAAATCTATATGAAAGTTTCAGAAGGAATCAAAGTCCTGAATAAAGAAGAACGCAAATTGTATAGTGTCAAACTTCAGAAGTCACTATATGGTTTAAAGCAGTCTGGAAGAATGTGGTATAACAAACTCAGTAACTTTTTACTGGAGAAAGGATTCTTGAAGAATGATGATTGTCCTTGTGTATTCATTAAGAAATCAGAGAAAGGTTATTGCATAATCTCTATTTATGTTGATAATTTGAATATTATTGACACTACATAGGACGTCGAAGATGCATGTTCTTACTTAAAATCTGAATTTAAAATAAAAGATTTAGGTAAGACTGCATATTGTTTAGCCTTGTAGCTTGAGCATACCCACGAAGGTATATTATTGCATCAATCAAACTATACCAATAAGGTATTAGAGAGATTTAATATGAAAGATGCATACCCACTTAGATCCCTTATGGTTGTGAGATCACTCAATGCAGAGGAAGATCCATTTAGACCAAGGGAGGAAGTTGAGAAATTATTGGTACCTCAATATCCCTATCTCACTACTATTAGAGCATTGATGTACCTTGCAAATGGTATAAGGCTTGATATAACTTTTGCTGTTAATCTACTTGCTAGATACAGCTCGGCACCAACTATGCGACATTGAAAAGGCATTAAATAAGTATTAAGATATCTGAGAGGAACTGAAGATTTCGGATTATTTTTTCAAGAAGAATGCAGAAGTAACCTTGGTTGGGTATACTGAGGCTGGCTACTTATCTGATCCACACAAGTCAATCTCGTAGACTGGATATGTGTTCTTATTTGGTGGAACAGCAATTTCATGGAAGTCAATGAAGCACAGAATTGTTGCTATATTAACAAATTACTCAAAGATCATCGCATTATTTGAAGCCGCTAAGGAATGCACTTGGCTTAGAAGGATGTCAAGACATATAATAGATGGTTGTGTAGTATCGTATACTCCATCCCCTACAGTTATCTATGAAGATAATAACGCTTGTATTGCATAAATACAATCATGATACATAAAGTCGACCAGGACAAAGCATATGTTACCCAAATTCTTCCATACGCATGAACTGCAAAAGAACGGAGAGATTTTGATAACTCATGTCTAATTTTGTGATAATCTTACAGATATGTTCACAAAGGCACTATCAACTTGCACTATTGAAAAGTGTTGGCATGGTATTACCATGAGAAGACTTAGAGAAGTGCTTGGAACAGGGGGAGTACTTTCCTAAGTACATCATGTTTCCAAATTAAAGAATTATCTCGAAGATAATTCATACCGTTCATGAACATCGATAAGCATAATCATGAAGATTCAAGGATTGTACTCTTTTTTCCTTATGAGTTTTTCATATGAAGTTTTCTCATTAAGGTTTTTGATGAGTCAATGTGTACAATACAAGTGACGGTAATATGTGCTCTTTTCTTCATTTTTCCCACTGGATTTTTAAGAAGTTTTTATGAGGCATGTTTATCATGATAAAGAGCCCAAGGGGGAGTGTTGTAAAACGCTTATGAGTCAGGCCCATCTTCTAGAAAAAGGACTCCTGGCTCATATGAGCTCCTTACCTAATCTTGACCCAACACGAAGTAGGGTTTTCCCTCTTATAAATAGTTGAGGAGCCACCCCTTGTAATTTCGTCAGAACTATTCAATAAAGAATTTTGTCTCCTCTATCCTTGTTACTTTTAGTTCTCGTTTTCTACTTCGATGTACGTGCCTACGATCGTCAATAACTTAAAAGGGTAGACTTCTTTCTCTAGGCAGACTTTTTCAGAAGAAGCGGAGGGGGCAGAAGTTGCGGAAAAAAGGACAACCACACCGACGCATATACTAACGAAAGCCAAAAAGGGTGCTAGACGATCGCACTGTAATTATTAGATAGCTTAGATTTAGATTTAGATTTAGATTAGATTAGACTAGCAAAATATCCGTACGTTGCTACGGGCTTTTACAATTTAAAGTGTACTCTATATTTCATATATAATAGCAAAGTGTTCATGTGTTGCTAACGACGTTAAAAAACTTACAATATATATCTATATCTATATAGTTTTTACAAATACAAGTGCAAACCTATAAAACAAAAATTACTATTTTAATATTTATTTACCCATGATGTGGGCAAAAGAATCACCCCTTAATGCATTCTCATCAAAGTCCAAAGTTCAACTAACTGAAACCCAAATGAATTTAGAACACGTGGCACTAAAAAAACAGTAAAAAAAGGAGCAGAGGTTACATGCATTTTTTTTTCATAACCAGCAGAGGTTACATGCATGCAAGCGACATCAAGAGTTTGCATTTGCATGTACGCATAAAGGCCCATGTCTAGAGTTTGCATGCAGGCCCAAGGCCAAACTTTGTATATGGGCGATATCTATTCGGGATCGCATAGGCGATTCAGATGAATCATCAATCGTCTTCCTTCTCGAGGCGTTATATCTCCTCTCTCTCTCTCTCCTCCTTCTCTTCAGTCCAGCACACCCCCCCCCCCTTCAATCTATCGTCCATTAGATGGATCTTGCCATCAATCATGCAAAAGGGAGTCCTACTTGTCCCCACATACCATTTGCATTTTTTTACATAATACGTAACTAATTCGGTCTCGACTATATCTCCACTTTAGAGTCTATGGCACCTACAATGGAACCGACTCCAAACGATGTACGACAGGACGACACCAAAATTTTGGAATAGTTTGAAAAAGTTCAATTGTACGAAATGAATTTCACGAAAAGGGTTTTGACCAGCTAGTCAGATTGCCCCATTACGGGTGTGTTACGCCAGAAAAATCCTCAATCCTGTGTCTGTTCCCGAGCGAGTCAGTCCCATTTCGATGACGAACGACATGATGTATGCCTCCATAGAGCTTCCCATTTGACATTTATCCATCACGAGAGATTCTCTCCAGCCACAGGTTCCCCAGTGGTATGTCCGGGGTCAGTTCAGTCAGTGCCCTATCAGTCCAGTACCATCATCTAGGGGGATGATTACATTAGGGGTCGGAGGGCCCTCTACCCCTAGGGCTGGAGGAATGGCGGGATAGTCGCCATGATCAATCACCCTCGCAACAAGCAGAAGGTGGCCCGCCGGGGATTCTTCCGGAACATTAGGATTGAAGAATTGCTGCAATTCTTCCTGAATAGACTTGATTCTCCGCACATCAGTTGAATGACGAAGATGCAACAGAATCGCAATGTTTCTTTCTTTCTATATGATAATATGCACCGAGGAAAGGACTTGTTTGAAATACAAGTCAAGTAAACAGATTCAAGTTAGCCCAGTTTGGTTCCTTGAAAAAGTAGTTCAAAGCAAAGGTTGACGGGTGGTAGAGTCCTAGGTTTAGTATATAGCCCCTGTTTTCCAATCTATAAATGGTGGATTGACTTGCTCTTTATCAAATCACATTCAAAAGGGGTTTTGTTGTTCAATGCTTTGATCCGCGGAGGGTCTCTTAACCCATTCCTTTTCTTGCCCACCAGAGTTATTTCCCAAGGACTTGCCATGGTAAGGGGGAGAAGGGGGAAGAAGCACACTTGAAGAGCGCAGTACAACGGGAAGTTGTATGCTGCGTTCGGGAAGGATGAATCGCTCTCGAAAAGGAGTCTATTGATTCTCTCCCAATTGGTTGGATCGTAGGGGCGATGATTTACTTCACGGGCGAGGTCTCTGGTTCAAGGCTAGGATGACCCAGCTGCGCTAGAGAAAAGAATAGAAGAAGCATCTGACTCTTTCATGCATACTCCACTTGGCTCGGGGGGGGGGGGGGGGATATAGCTCAGTTGGTCATTGCGATTACGGGTTGGCTGTCTAATTATCCAGGTGGCAATGATAGTATCTTGTACCTGAACCGGTGACTCACTTTTTCTAAGTAATGGGGAAGAGGACTGAAACATGCCACTAAAAGACTCTACTGAGACAAAAAGATAGGTTGTCAAAAAGGTGCATCCGTTCTCTTGCTTTATTTTTATACGATTTTCTGACTGTCCAACTAAGCGATCAAGGAAATCGAACAAACAATCCGAATACCATGAAAGAGAAACTTCCCACATCCCGAGAGAGGGAAAAAACTTTCGGGATGGATTGGGAAGGGGATGCCTAAGGCTAGGCTTGCGACTGGAGTGAAGTCGTAACAAGGTAGCCATACTAGAAGGGACCTTTACCACAACGGTGTCGTCCATGGATCAATTTATTTCGTGGATTGGATTTCACTTGCCTATCTATGTTCCCTTGGGTGTGCTCGGGATAGGTGTTTTGTATAAATGTTTCGCCATATTATTAAGTATTCTCCTTTAGTTTTTCTATATCTAGAAGTAGAATAGAATAACTCGGTTGAACGGTAATGATCATACGACTGTAATTACGGGTTGGCTGTCTAATTATCCAGGCGGTAATGATAGTATCTTGTACCTGAACCGGTGACTCACTTTTTCTAAGTAATGGGAAAGAGGACTGAAACATGCCACTGAAAGACTCTACTGAGACAAAAAGATAGGTTGTCAAAAAGGTGCATCCGTTTTCTTGCTTTATTTTTATATGATTTTCTGACTGTCCAACTAAGTGATCAAGGAAATCGAACAAACAATCCGAATACCGTGAAAAAGAAACATCCCACATCTCGAGAGAGGGAAAAAACTTTTGGGATGGATCGGGAAGGGGATGCCTAAGGCTAGGCTTGCGACTGGAGTGAAGTCGTAACAAGGTAGCCATACTGGAAGGGACCTTTACCACAACGGTGTCGTCCATGGATCAATTTATTTTGTGGATTGGATTTCACTTGCCTATATACGGTTCCCTTGCGTGTGCTCGGGATAGGTGCTTTGTATAAATATTTTGCCATATTATTAAGTATTCTCCTTTAGTTCTTTTCTATATCTAGAAGTAGAATAGAATAACTCGGTTGAATGGTAATGATCATACGACTGTAATGCATTGTATGTCCCTGAATAGGTCCCATACTTCTACCCTTTCTGGGTAATCGATGGCTATTCACAGCTACTACCTTAACACCAAAGAAGAGCTCGACCCAATGCTTTATTTCTGTCTTAGTGAATCCCGATTCGACATTAAAAGTATATTGATTCTTTCCCAATAAACAAATACTTTTTTCTGTAAATACTGTGTATTTGATTGCCGCATAGAGCGCACTCTCAGGTCCGTCTTTTGCTTGGGTGTAGGTGCCCCCCCCCCCAAACAAGCACCACTTGACGAGAGGGAGGGGGAGCTACAGGCCCAAAACCTTCAACCCTTCTTTCTATATATGGGGGTGCCCGAGGCACCTCATCTTGTCATTTTGTTGCTCATTCCGAGTTGTGGTTAGGGGTGAAATGCCACTCGAACCCAGAGCTAGCTGGTTCTTCCCGAAATGTGTTGAGGCGTAGCAGTTGACTGGACATCTAGGGGTAAAGCACTGTTTCGGTGCGGGCTGCGCGAGCGGTACCAAATCGAGGCAAACTCTAAATACTAGATATGACCCATTATGTTATGTCCGCTTATCCGAATCATTTGACTCTTTCCCCAAATCAATCTTGGCCCAGGAGAACTAGTAGCGGAGCGAAGGAAAGCGGACGGCGCTAATTCGAATCCCTCAGGCAAAATAAGACATCAGTTATTATTTTTAGTTTTCCCTAGAGTCCACAACAGTCAAAAAACCATGCCTGTTCAAGCTTTGTCTCCGTTTCCTAGAGTCCATAGGAGGATGGAACATTGGGATAGAGGGTAGGGGGCAGAAATTTTTAGGTGGAAGAGATAACCATACCGAAATTAATAGTAGTAGAAATATACACACCTGACTGGCAATCATAATTTATAGCTAGAAAATTCCTCCAAATCCAATTTCGACACGCATTGTTTGGCGCGGAGTTCTCTTTTTAATTTTGTAGGAAGACATGTTTGGTTTGGTACTCTACCCGTTGGCATATGTAACTCTATCCTTGATCAATAAAGGGTGTAGTTAATCTAAAAAAAAAGCTAGAAAATTCCTCCAATAAGTACCTCAAAAATAAAATATGCAGGAATTTTCTTATTACTTGTGCCTGCAGAAATTTCTTGTCGATATTAATTACATCCTATAAAACTTTTTGTGAAACATAGCCTATAAAATTATGGCAATGCTTAATGCATCATTAACTTGCAGGTGTGGAGGCGGCGATGTAATCTAAGCCGGCGGTGGTGGTCTAGTCGATGGTCCCGACCCATACCACCGTACGTAGGGCAGTGTACGCACGCACATATAGGTGAACTGCTAACGTAATACTTGTCTATATACATAAACCTTTGTGAACGCCCATGCCGCGAATTCGTGATCAATAGTTTTGTGGCTCTGAATTGCAGAATGGACAGTTTGGGGTCAACTTTGAGCTTGCGCCCTGTTCGTTGCGAGCTCCAGGCTGATGCAGCTCCTCCTTCCCATTCCCGACATCATATCCTCGCCGCCTCATTCAAAAGAGCAGCACCTAAACCCCGGAGAGGGAGAGACGAATGTCTGCCCACTCCTATCCACACTGATCCGTCACTTCGGCACGCCTAACTCTCGTCCACCAAATAAATTAGGGCCGGTGCTTAAAATGATGGCTGAAATCAACATTGATGCGGTCGAGACAGAAATTATCTAAATTTCCAATTGTTGTCAAAGCGCCGGAAGCTACTAGAAGAAACACGCATGACCACCATTTCTGATATATTACACGGATCAACAGCATCCAACACAACATTCTACAAAAACGACCTCATCATCAACTAGCCACACAACTCGTTACACGAGACGGCTCCCGATTATTCAAGGACTGTAGCAGCTACCACATCCTCACTACACCGTGGCACACGCGCATCCATTACGAGAGGCGCCACGCACGGCCCACCGCTTATTACGAACAGTCCGGAGCATTACGACTCGTCGCCGACCGCGCGTTTGTACACTCTCCTCTGGCTTGAGTGGCGCGTTCACGCGGCGGCGGCGCCGGCGCCGGCGCAGTTGTTGACGACGGCCTCGAGCTTGTAGGGCGGCGCGTCGGTGGCCAGCCACTGCTCGACGGTGAACAGCTGTTGCGCGCAGCCCCTGTGTGGGCCGGTCACTGTGACCTCGACGTAGTTGCAGTACCAGCCGTGGTGCGGGCCGGTGCCGTCGGTGGCCACGCGCATCGAGCAGGGCGGCTTGGCCATGCACGGCCCGCGGCCGCTGAAGATGTCGAGGTTGCCGCGCTCGAAGTAGGAGTGGCCCTGGCCCATGAGCCCGCCCCACGACGGCAGGTCCGTGATCCCCACGCCGTTGCCGTCCGGGCCCGCCAGCTCCAGCGTCACGTTCGAGTCCGTCCCGGCCTTCCAGATCGAACCCGTGCGGACGTACACCGTGTACACGCACTCCATGCTGTCGCCGCCCAAGCCCAGCACGCCGGCGTCGACGCCTCTGATCAGCTGCAGTCATCGGAAACAGAGAGGATCTAGTAAACCCATGGGCAGATGATGCGTGTCACGCCGAGAGAGAACTGTGGGAGAGGCGGGTGATCAGGTTACCTTGATCCGAGTCGGCACCTCGCGGCCGTGCGCCAGGGCGGCGGCGGAGGCCGCCACGGCGAGGAGGAGGAGGACGACGGCGAGCTTGGCCATGGGTTCGAATCCGATCAAGGTGCTGCGGCGAATGGGTGAATGTGAGCTGCGGAGATTGGGAGACTGGTGTGGATCATATAGAACGGACAAGATTGCTGTACTGCATCGTGGGGCCTGGCTGTCATCGCGACGCTGATCTGATCTGAATTGCCCCATTTGTCACAGACCGATCGAGCGAAAATGATGGCAGATAGGGCCATCTCACCTGCTGCACTAATCCTACACCTGGCAGCAACTGTGCCCCGCGGGAACCAGCCAAATCATTGTGGCTGCGGTCTTAGAACGGGAAGTCGGAGGAACGAAAACTACACCAGATCCAATTGAAAAAAAAACTGTACCAGGTCAACAATGATCGACATGTGTCACAGTAAAAGATAGAACTGGAAACCGTTCATTGTTCACTGGACTGTACTACTATACAGCACCACGATTGCATCGGAAACCACCGTCTGTACTGGCCGCCTTCCGCTAACAATCACCACACCATGTCAACATCTGTGCCACGGCTGGCGCTAAATAAACCAGTTTTTACTGCACGAACGACAGGCACTAGTTAATGACTACTAATATTATTTCTCACATTTAATTTCCACAGCTTAGCAAGCAAAACCGTTCCAGGCAGAAAATTGCAGATACAACAAACATAACGATGACTCTGGCTAAAATGGAACAGCGTGTGAGGCAGAGACATCATAAGGCCTAGGTGCACAGGGCTACAAAGGATTCCCCAGTGTTCAGTTTACTCAGCATTCCAGCTGAAGAGTTATCAGTCGAATTGTTGTCGAAGAGCCATCTCAGTTTCGCTCTTCCAAGAAGCGTGCGATGATTGCCCCCTCATCCGCTTGATCTTCTCCTTATCTTTAACAGTGGAACCCTTCTTCTTCTCTGATTCCTTTGTCTGTGCTGGTCTATCACCACATTGCGGGCAAACCATACCTCTAGCATGTGAATATGTCTTTGGTACGCCACACTGGAGACACATCCTAGACATTGAAAGGAAATCACAGTCAGAACACTACAGGCTATCAGGAGAATTTAGTATATAAATGCAAAAGTTCAGGGAAGATGTAGAAAAGCTTCTTCTGTGTAGCATTTTTTTCTTTTTGAATTGAAGACAATTAACAGTTATTACCTCAAAAGATCAGCTGCATCTTCTGGCCCAGGGTTTGCAGCACCAATTACTCTTTTTCCATCAACAGAACTAGATGTCACTGAACCTGTAGGGTTGGTAGTAACTCGTTCGCGAATGGCAACCAACTGTGGTTTTGCCACCACGACAGCACCTGAAGATAATTTTTTAGTTAGATCGAAAGGGATACAATGTCTTTCAGATATCTGAATTGACAATCAGACATGACATGTACATATATTTGAATATTGTAAGATGCAACTATGCAAGCACACATCATCAAATGTCCTTTACTATTTTCACATCAACAAAGCTCAGAAATACTGGCATCTGTATATCCTTAATTGAACACTTGACAGAATACCTATTTCATCTTGACAATACCAGCTTTTAGATATATTTACACATCTAACTTTGAGGAAAAGATAAAACTGGATACCAAATGCATTATCTTACATAAGTACCTTGGTACGCCTAACTTATACATTCCCTCCATATCTTATTATATGATAATATAAGTTAGAGCTTGGAGGTAGTACTAGTTTTAGCAGAAATGCCATCTATGTATCATTTATCCTCTGATGCCGTGTCATTCACAACTTCCATACTTGGAATCCTGCTAAGCATAACAGACCACTAGGTATGACTTCAAACAATAACCTCAAGTATTGTAGTCTAGCCAGTAAAAGATATCAAGTTAAAGAAAGCACAGAATTAATATGTCACAACTCTAATCATTCAATATCATGCAAACTTATAAATTATTAACAACCAATTTTTCTTGGCTGAATGCTAGTTGTGAATCTAATAACCATATACATCAGAGCATTCTGCTTTCGCGTTAATAAAAAGAGGGGTTTCTATTTCCCGTTTCAAGCAGACAAGAGAGATGAGACACAGCTGGTTATGATAAAACAAACATATATGATGTCTAAAACACATCGGGTTCCACAACACCCCATCCACTATGACATAGAGACCTTCAAATTTAAACCCTGAACAAGCATAATGTAAATTGCTCTAAACTGAATCAACTAACTCTACAAGTATAAGTTTACTCAAAAAAAAAAAAACTCTACAAGTATAAGTACAACACCTAATAATGATACTAAAGATGTAAGCCATGCAAGTGAAAACATAAGAACACTAAGCACATCGCAATACAGCTATACAACCATACATCTCAAGCTTCATTCTGGCTGTTGGCTGAGTGTGGACACTAGGCAGATTCTCGTCCCTGCTTCAGGAGCTCAAAACCCTTGATGATGTATTCAGATTTTCGTTGACAGAAACTTATCAGAAAAATAAACTATCGACTGCACACAGGACTAATAAACAGTCCATTGAATTGGCCCTTCATAATTGGTGTTCAAGTTCCACCACTGTATTTTGTCAACTATAGGTTAAATTCAATTCAGAGTTCGGCAAACTAACATATAAGCACTACATAATTATAACAGTAAAATCTCTATGGCCAAGTTTCCAATGCCCTGACAATGCACGATTTGAAATTACATTTATAACCATCGATTTCTCCATTGAAGTCTCCAGAACACACACATCATTAAACTAATCCAAAAACCAAATAATATTACTAGACACCTTCAACTGGTAGTTAAATGAACTTACCAGGAGGTGGATGCTTGCTTCCCTCCTTCGTGCGGCGGTTGAGCACGCCAAGCGCCTCCGTTGCCTCCTCTGGCTCGGCGACCCTGTGCCTCAGAAAGTCAGGCGGTCCGGAGACGTCGGCGAAGGCCTCTAGCGCGGACGGCAGCGACGAATCCCCACCGCCGCCGGCATCTCCCACCTTAGGGTTTGGGCGGCGGCGGGCGGGCTTGGATGCCGGCTTCGGAGGAGCGGATGCCTCGTCGCCGTCGGATCCGGCTTCCTCGGCCGACGAGTTGCCGGATTCGCTCAGCTCGAGGCCGGCGCCGCCGGCGGGCTCGTCGTCCTCGGCGGAGGAGTAGCCTTCCAGAAGCGCTAAGCTCATCGGCGTGTTTCTGTGTTTTCCTGCTCGCTTCGTGTCGTGGCAGAACGCTGCGAAGTTCTACGAGTACTCCCAAAGTCCCAACACGGCGGGCTGCGCCGCCGACTACCGTTAGATGAGAAATTAACGCTCCAAACTGGTTGTCAAGGATTAAGCGTGGAGGTATCCGTGTTTTTTTCCTTTTTTCTGGAACACGTAGAGGTTTCCGTGTGCAATTGATCTGAAACCTTATAGGGCCACAACTGACCTGGCCCAACATATTCAGGCCCAGTTAAATGTCCAGCCTCTTTGCAATGTCGAAGCCTGGAACTGGGTTTCATTTGCCAAGATATATTTTTTGGATTGGGCCTACAAAATAGGCCGACCGAGATACAATACTCAAGTCAATCTAATATGCATTCCAATTCCCAGACCGACCGACCATGTTCTTCGTGTTTGGTAGTAACTTACACGTGCGCCAATTTTGCATGTGCTTAATGTTCCTCGCCAACCTGAGATCCTTCATCGGTAATCATTATTGGTTAGCTGATGAATCCAGTAACTAATTGCACACATTTTCCATAGTGTTACGGTTGGACAAAGGAAACTCTAACGACTCATGATTGGGTGTTTACTTTCCTATGCGGCGCCAGGTCGGACAGTTTGAGACCCGTCGTCGTCGGCCGCCGAGAAGGACAAGGGTTGATATCGAACACAGTCAGCATCCTGATGCTCCTGCGATTTCCTTGCTCGCCGTGATCTTATTCTTTAGTGGCATCAGTGTCATCCAGAATTCCAGAGCTGCGCGGTTGCCTTTATTTTAACTTTTTCTTCTTTCATAACATGTTTCCAGTTTTCAGTTCGTGAGAGCTGAGTGTGTATATGATATAAGTGCGGTATCTTATGCTACATTTTTCTCAGGTCCAGTCCCTTTCGTTCATGCTAACAAAGACCATAAATGGACTTGGAATATGAACTGGTGGAGTGCGCGCGGTTCACTTGCAGTGATGGTTTAACCACTCTGGCCGATAGAGACCCCACCGATCAAGTAAACGATGATTTCAGTTCTAGCAGGTCGCGAGTACCAATCAGTTCGCGTAACTATTATCTTGAAAACAAATCATAGGATTCTAACAGTTGACCTAGTTAATTATTCGCTGTCGTCCATAGACGATTATAGATACATTATATGTTTTCCCGGAGAGCATATATTATATATAATCTTTGCTTGCAGGAAGCCGCTATAAATTTGATTGACCTCTGGGCTGCCGTCGTTTGCACATCACAATTGAGTTTGATAGGAAGTTCCTGTGCTCTTCTAAGTGTTCCTGTCTACCACTCTATCTGGTTGTCGTCACGTAAGGTCTGCCACGTTTCCGAATCCAAGAGTAAGCAAGAGAAGTGTCAGGGCCCGGTTAGTGATGGATAAATGTCAATCTGTTCCGGCCCTAAAAAGATATCCGAGTAGGAGTTCCAATAGGAATTAGACGGCGGAGTAAACGTTAACATATATCGTAAGAGAGAGCTCCTCTCATTATTATCTGTCCAATCATATGAGCGAGATTACTTGCTCGAGATACCCAGATCATCGCTAATTCGCTATACTGACCAATTAATGACGACTCTGCTATTAGCCTTTTGATGAAACAAAGAAAAAAGGTTCCTGTTGACAACTGACTGACGACCCATTGCACGATCTCAAAAGATAAAACGGAGAACTAAAAGTTAATTCTGATATATCCCTATCCGCCTTTGGAGAAATGGTCTAAAAAGACCCTAAAAAAAGTCAATTTTTGTTACGTGCTATACTCCTGATTGAGTAGTTGGGCTTATGATTTATTATTATTTTTTTTTTTTTGAAACAAGTTGGGCTTTTGATTTAGTAGCATGATCCAGTGAAGATATGACTTGCTCGGTCTCCGCCGCATACTGACACTTGTTCGGTTTACACTGACGCGTGTGCGCGTCCGTAGAAAATACGTACAGGCTGCATGATCTGTCCTGTATATTCGTGGTGCACGCATGATTAACAGAGAGCAGAGCAGTTGCCATCAGTCCGGCCGGAATAACAAAGTACGACGCACATCAGTTGGCCAGGTAGGTGGATAAACCAACCCTACTGGGAGCACATGCCCACATGGTGATTAGTTAGATCCTCTAGACGAAAGGCCCAATTAACACGTCCGCACGTTGATCTGTGTTTGCAATCAAACGGAACCCGTCCCCTAAAACTTATCCGCACACGGCTCGCGAACATAAAATTTTTTCTTACCAGCCGAATCTCTGGACGCACGCACGGGCGCGCGATCGCATCGGGCGGATCGTGCGCGCGCGCTGCGCTGCGCTGGCCGTGTTGTCCCAGGCTTCACATTACGCGGCGCACGGCGCGTCGGTTAACAAATTAACAATGTTGCTTGCTGATCATGGATCGGCTCTGCTGTATCGTCTCGTTTGGGGAGAAGAGAGAGGCCGGGTCATGCAAAGGTGTTCCGGGTAGAGAGAGATCCACACCGTGCCCGGCAAATTAAACTTGCGCGCGCGGCGCAGCCAAATGTGCGAGGCGTCGTCACGTGTCCACCGGCAGCCACCACGGCGAAGGCGACACGTCCAGCCAGGCGGACGGCCCCGGCACGGAACGCGACAGCAGACGCCGGAGCAGAGGCCTCTGCTATCGTCTCGGAACTAGAGCCGCGTACGGGGGCCTGACCGAACGTAACGTAACCTAACCTATAGTCGATGATGGATGATGAAAAAGCTAGTATAAGGTGCACGTAACGTAACCTAACCTATAGTCGATGATAGATGATGAAAAATTTAGTATAAGCTGCTTTCCTAAGAGCATCTTCAACCATTATCTAAATGAGGTTGTTAAATTAAAATTTAGAAAGTAAATATAAAAATAAACCTCCAACCGTTCTTTAAATAAGATTCCTAAACATAGCAACTTACAAAATAAGGTCTATCATTCTCTACATTTAGTAACTCAATTGAAACTTCCTAAAGGTAGATTCTTATGATTTTTTTATTTCTAACAGATTATTGCGCCATATGTGATATGATTTTAATTTTTAGGAAAACAAATTATTAAAAGTTGTTAGAAGATGTGACTTTTTTTACTCTCAACAAATTTAGAAACCTCTTAAATCCTATATTTCAGAGATAATTTTTTACATAATGATTTGAGATGCTCTAAGCATTAAAATTTAGATAACAAAAAACAAACAAAGCAGACCTTGCTACGCGACGCCAAAGCAGCGAATGTGCGGAGGCCAACCAGTCCCCAGCCGTCAACTCATCACGCCAACACAGTCCGGGGACTGCACGCAAAAGGGAAGACTACCTTGCCATCGTAAATTATCTATCCCTTTGCGACCGAGGCCGTATCCACTCCGCATTGGCGGATGAATGAATTTTCTAAACTTGTCGCGAAAGATTTGAGCTACGGCATCGGCATGCTACTACACCCGTGCGCCTAGCTACTACCGGGTAGCAAAAAGATGGACGAATTTGTGCGATCGGCAAGGGGCTACGAGGCTAGGAGAGTCCTGGGCCAATGCGTTTCGAGATCCAGCGAACTAGTGGTGGTAGCTGTGTGCAAACAGGGAAGGCGGCCGGCGCTGCTTGGACGGGCGGATAAAGATCTCGCCGTGACCAGTTGCGCTTTGCCTCACTCCTGGCCTAGATTAGGTCCATGATTGGCAGCCACAGCAGCCAGGCATCAGATTCTCGGAGGCCGTTGCACTTTGCATATGCCTTGTGTTTGGCTGGCGGAGAGAGAGAGGCTTCTGCTCTCAGATTCAGAGACGGGCCACCAGTCATCACACCACAGGTCTTGCATCTTCTAGCATCATCAGCACGGGCATATTATCAGCACGCCCGCACGACCAGACCGAACCGGACCGGACCCGATGGAACCAGCAACCAGGCAGAACGAAGCAGCGCCAATAATGAGGGCCATCTATAGATAGGGTTAGTTATTTTATCCCTGGGGCTTAGCTTAGGCGCCAATCATGAGCTAAACACGCAGTGGACTGGACTCCCCTTCTTTCCACATAAGAAAGTATATAAACACACAGGGCATGGTGAATTTAGTGTGCCACAGGGGGGACACTTGTCAAACGTCAAAGTCCCTCTTTTTCTCTGGACACTTGCCGTGCTGTAGCAGTGCCGAGAGCTAGGCCAGGTCAGGTTTCACGAAAAAGCTTCACGGCTTTAGTGGATTCCAACTCCCTTCTCAACCATCAGATTCCTTTACACATAATTTGTGCCTCGACGGCCAGTCACCACTCCAATGACTTTCCATGCATCCTTCTCTCTCTCTCTCTCTCTCACTCTCTCTCAATACCTAAAAGCTAGGTACTAGCACATGTACACACACACATTAGTAGTAATACTCCAACAGTACAGTAGTGTCCCTGACGGCCGGCCCCAAACAAAAATGCTAATCTCTTGTGTTGTCAGATCGTCTGATGCTCCTTGACACTTTGACGTTTCCATACTACTACTCTTACTAAGAATCTGCTAAGAAGGGTGTGCCACATTGATCTAGGGCTGTGTAAAATGAATCAGATTAATTTGTTTATGCAAACTTGCGACGACGAGTTGTTTATGGTGAATAATTGATACCGGATAGATCTCTCCACCTGGGAGCCATGTGGGGGTGATCTCGCCGGCCGGTGTACCTTGAACCGAGGGCATGCCCGAAGGAATTGAAGCCAATCCTTTCTCGCTCCAAGCCCTTTGGTGCCAGATAAAATATGCGCCCACGCAAAGGCAAAAGCAGCAGCTCAGCTTGGATCTGTATAAACTAGCGTTTCTTCCCTGCACCCTATAATGGTTGCACCTCCTATTCTATTCCTTGTTTTGAGTTGGGGGATCTCAATGCCAGATTAGCGGGCCGGCGGACAATAATTTATCTATCGGCAGCAGTCACTCTGCTTGGGTGCGTGCTCAAGGTTTAATAATAATGCCATGTTGCATTGCATGCTTGGGTTCTTGTGTGGGAACTTAGGAAACAGTTAGCTACTGAAGCAGTCAGTATTGATCGGCGGTATTTTTGTTCTGTTCCCCATACTTACAAGTCTCACCTCGTTACGTCAGTGCACGCTTTTATAGTATATGATCAACTGCCATATCGTATGGGTCTCAGTATATATTTTGATGATGCCATCACTTCTACTAGCCAAACTTGCATTTTCTCTCTGGCCAATAGTACCACTGCTGCAGCTGTTGCTATAGGAGTCGGAAATGAGATGGAGACACGCACAGTAGCAGTGCGGCAGTATGTACAAACAGCTCACCTCGTTGTCATTGCTGCAGGAAATAGGCATTTCATCCGCCCCTGATTGGATTGCAGCAAATAACACTTGCGTCGAGCCAAATAAAGGGGGTTGGTTGCTGGATGGTGGCGTCCCAATTAAAGGCAAAAAGGCATAAAGTACGAGAGTGGCCTCTCTGACCGATCTGAGTCGTCCTTAAGCATCCATGCCACCTATCATGGGATCAACCGATCAATGGGTCCAATACAATACCCTACCCCCTGTAACCATGAGATCACTGCACATTGCCGGGCGAAGGTAGACGATAATGTGTGCGTCCGGTTGGTCGAAGTGAATGCACGGCCACGGCGCAGGCCGGAACGAGCTATGATAAGGTAATTGATTATTAGTGTATTCAATTGAAAGTTGCTCCGGTTGGTGGATGTTTGCTAGTGTAAGATGGATGACCCATCAACATTTCCATTTGGGAGGGAATGTAACTAAAAATGGCTTCTGGTTCCAGTAGTACTGCTGTGTGTGCTCAGTTTACGCTTCTGCCATATATGTACGCATGACGCCAGGAAGCCACTAATATCAGTCCAAGGGAAATGCATTATTGTGTGTGATTGGCAATGTTTCCATTTGCAGTAGCAGCTAGCCAGTTACCCCTTTCATGTCATAGCCAGGAAAACCCTCATCTTGCAGGGCAGAGGTAAAAAGGACTATATGATCGATATCATCCGTATATGATTAGTGTGAGTAGTAGTAACAACGAACACACAGCTAGCCCGCAATGATAATTGGTGGTCCCCGAGCAGTCAACTCGATCTCGACCTGCATATGGTCTCTTCCTCTGATAAAGATGAACATTTCAAGCAGGACTAGTAGCTTTTTTGAGCACTAGAGAACATGAGCTGCTAGCCAATAGTGCTCTAGAACTGTACTGTACCACACCATGCAATCACATGAGAATATGCACCAAATCATTGCGAGGAATCGTATATCTTGACAGAAAAAGTCTTCAGTACTTACTCTCTACATATAATGTACTAATACAGCTGCCGGTGATTGATCGACATATAATAGAGCTGCCTAATCACCCGTATTAAGAGAGGAGGTTGCGGCCTAATTAAGGCCACGTATTGCAGAGCAAGATTGTTAATTGTTGGACGATCTGTCTAATTCTCTGCACCATATTTTTTTTTACAGGCCAGCAAATCTGATCATAAAATGAGCTCTTACTCCTGTATCCAAAGGCCCACCATAAAATACTTGCGTTGCACACTGATCAGTGAGAGGACCACAGCATTGTTGGAGCGAGCGAGCCTATTGTATGTCGTCTGAAAGAATCATGGGATCCCCGCACACAGCTTGCATTGAGTATGTGATCTCTGGCATGAACTAAACTCGATCGCCATCTCAAGTAACATGTCCCCATAGTACAGTACAGCCGAAAAAGAATTCAGCAGCTCGCCGTATAATATCACGCGTTCGTACACGCAAAAGCTACCGGGTAACCTCAGCTGCTTGACACGAATCAGCTGTCTACAGTTCACACACCTGACGGGCCATTAAAGTATTATTCGCCTTGGGTGATAGAAGTTTGTCATGGCAAGAACTGGCAGGCGAGCGAGCCTGCAGGGAGATCGTGCAGCAAGCCGGTCACATGCCCCCCCCCCCCCTGCGAGGTGGTGTACTGCGGCGCTGGTTCGCGCTTGCATCAGTGCATATACTCCTATTTTTTATCGTCATCAAAAGAAGAAGCAAGTTGCATGGCATCTTCTGTATAGGACGTACGAAATAATCGCAGATTAATTCTTGGATTACTTATTTGACTAGTAGTACAATGATTTTACAGAGGAGGAAATGAACAAGGACGAAGAAGCCTAGCTATAGGCTATAGCTAGTTGTTACTAAGTACATGGTGGTGAAGTGAACCTTCTCTTTCTTGCAAAGGTTCTAGGAGGAGTAGCAGGTAGGACGGCAGGTAGCTTTGCATATGCCTTCCAAACCCATTGGAAACGACAAAAATATCACAATAAGAGGTAGTCCTCACTAGTACACAGACACGATTACTGTACTAAAGAGAGCTGCACCAACACATGCTTTGCTTGCAGCCGCTCAAACATCTTCAGACAGGCTAGATGTTTTATGTGGCCTCTTTGTCATCGGCGGCACAAGCAGAGGGGTCAGGGAATCGAAGAAACCTGAACCAACACAAGTCCGGCCGTTCCACAAGAATCGTCAGAGAGAAAGAAAAAAAAAAAAACTTAGTGGTGGTGGGGGATGCTGGGATGATTGGACACCGATTGGATCGATTGACCAGGGGACCGACCGACCGATTAGCTTCTCTTCTACTGCTCTGCTACACTCTCGGCCGAATCATCATCGGCGATGACGATCTCCGTTTCCATTCCACGAGCCGGAGCAAGAAGTCCATGACCTCATTTGGGTCCTGGAGGGAGTAGGAGGCGTTGGTCTCCTTGGGGCACTTGGAAACAAGGATGCCCAGGCCTTGGCACCTCTTCCTCAGCACCTGCATATGCCACGGTAAAAATAAAACGTTATCAACAGGGGTCGAAAAAACAAATGCAACAGTCGAGATCAGAAACCATGACAGGTTCTTGCTTGTACCTTGAAGGCGTCCTCGTCGGTGCGGTCGTCACCGATGTACACCGGGAAGACGTCGCTGCAGTTGGCGAATCCTGCAGACGGATAGCAAATAAGGCGAGGTGTCATCAGCTGATTTCTTTAGGACAGCGGTGTGATAGGCAAGTAAATAAAACCGGAACGAAAACGATTGTGATGACACGGACATGAAGTATACAAGATATCGTCAGGGGATAAAAAAACGGAGTGGTTTTTTTGTCGTAATTAATGCACGTACCGAGCGATTCGAGCAGGAACTCCAAGGCCTTGCCCTTGTCCCACATAATGCTGGGACGGATCTCCAAAACCTTCCTCCCCTGAGAGAGCTTCAGTTTGGGGTAGTCATTGATCACGGCCTTCACTTGCTCGGCCAAAGCATTCCATCTCTGCAAAGGGATCAGCAAGTTGTTAATTTGGATGATTGTGAGGAGGAGGATAAACTAACCGCGCATGAAGGATGCGCGGCAGTATAATAAGAGCACACTCGACGGTTCTTGCGGTGAAGTGGTTGGCATCCCAAGATGGTAGTGAGGTTTGCCTACCTTTTCATCTACACATCTGAAGTGGACGGACAGGCAGAACTTGTTGTTCTCCAGCTTGGCTCCAGGTGTGGATTTCGTCTTTTCCACCAGCACCTTGTACACCTGACAACAGAAATACGATTCACCTCAGCACGTGTTCACGCAGAAATGGACAAGTGTTGTTCTGGCTAATCAACATCTCGATAACAACAGGGGGTGTCGATTTAATTTGTTTTCAGCAGTAGAGCAGATACCTCGTCGATCATGGGGAGGAACTCGCTCGCGGGCTGGCACAGCACTGACTCGGGCTGCAAAGATTGATTTGGCGTCAGCGGAAGAGAGAAAGGAGGAGATGGGGATGATACGAGAAGAAGATGGAAGTGTAATAGAGCTTACGTTAGAGCTCGGTCCCTGTATGTCCATGCCGTGGCTGCCGGCGTAGTAGAGCTCGGAGAGGCCGATGAAGTAGCGCACCTGTATCGCGCAAGAAGGAAAAACCAAATCAGCACATGCACGCCGCGGCGCTGGAGCTTGTCCAGTGATTGCTGTTTCGAGGTGGACGGTGCAGGCTATAATGTACCTTGTCGCAGCACCGCCCGCTGACGATCGCTGTCGGGAAGTGTTTCGCGACGTCGCGCACCGCCTCCTTCATCTGCACAAGAAGAACACACCCGAAGCAGGAGAGAAACGTCAGGATTATTGATGAACTCTCTGGGCCGGCCATGGAACCATGGAAGAAGCTAGAGTGGTCATCCTCACCGCGTCGCTCATGTAGGCCGCGTCGGGGTCGGCGACGATGGGCGAGAGCGTGCCGTCGTAGTCGAGGAACATGACGATCTTCTTCCCCTTGGACGCGCTGGCAATCTGCTCGAACTTTCCCAGCGCCGACGGGTGCTTCCTCTGCCCAAATTTAATCGGCCAAACAAGAGAGACGAAGGTTCAATTAGCACCACTTTCCGACGCGTGGCAGCAGCCACGGGAGACCAAGGACTCAAGACTCACCATCCATGCCGTGAACTCGTCGGCATCGGCGGCGCGGGAGCGGGTGGGGGACGAGGCGCGCATGGCGTCGACCCAGTTGCAGCTGGCCGCCGAGCGGGCGGCGGCGGCGGCGAGGTCGAGGTACGTCTGCCGCAGCGACATGGCGCCGGCGGCCGCGCCCCGGCATGCCAGGAGCGCCGGGCTGGGCCCCGGCAGCGCCGCGCCCGCCGCAATGCCCATCTCCGAGACCACCACGTCCTGGTTCGTCATCATCAACGACTGCAGCACGCGACCTTCTCGATCGTCTCGTTCGGAACGGGATGCGCCTGGACGAACAGCTTAGCTAGGCTCGCTCAGGAGTCAGGACTACGGTGGGAGTGTGTGCGCTTGCTTCTTGGAGATCAGCTGCTGCTTGAGGTGGGTGGGAGGAGGAGTGGGGAGAAGCTTGGCTACTTATAGCCCGGGCTGTGGGGCCAGGTGGGCCTGCCACGTGGGATCACAAATGGAGCCGACCTGTGGGCCGGAGTGGCCGCCGCCCCCGGCGAGGTTCGCTTGTGTACGCCGTAGCGGCATTGGTTTGCATCCCCCTACACCTGCCGTATGGTTTTGTTTCGTAGCGCATCAATGGTAAGCTGAAAAGCAGCTCCAGATGACCACATACTATCTACATCATATCCGTTTTTTATCAGATTTGTACTAGAGTGAAAATGAGTGTTTTGCATCTCAAGAGAAAATGCCATGCCCATTGCCATCTTGCATAATATTGCCGATCACATCAAAAAGGTACTTGCAATTTCGATAAGGTAGCATTTCATATTACCTTCTATCTCAAGTACTTGCAATCATAATTATTGGCGTAGCATTTCATATTACTGGCGGGTCTTCAGCATCGCAACATAGTAGCCTACAAGGCTACAAGTGGGTGCAAATTATATGGGGAAAATGCAATTGAGGATATATATCATGTATTCATCCGATAATAATATAGAGTGCTGGTTATTGAAATTGTGCCAATCATATGCACCAACGGAGTGGTCCATGCATTTTCACAGTTGTTTCACAAAAATAAATACCGACGGGTAATTTGTAAATTAACATGCAATGCAAATGGGTACTTTGGGTTAATCTTTAATAGTATGTCTAGTGGTGGATAGTTTATTAAAATATGTAGGGATCGTCATTTTTCAAATGTAACCCCCCAAAATACGTGTCCATGGTGAGCAGTAATATCAAATGATTTGCAAACAAAAAATGTTTGCATTGTGTAGTGATAATAAATAACATAAGAAACTCATGAAAATTTATCATTACTTGTTACAACGTTGTTTGTTGAAATGAGACTCAATTGTGCATCTATTTTCACAGAAACAAATTAAAAATCATCGACTAAATAAACATACAATAGTGTCATATTATCACTATTTAACACATTAAAACTGAATTAGGTAGTACGTCTATCACCTTTAACTCCTTAGAGCGTCTATCACCTTTAACTCCTTAGAGCGTCTATCACCTTTAACTCCTTAGAGCATTTCCAAGAGAGCTCTATAAACCTTTTTAAATCAAATTAATGAGGTTTAATTCAAAAAATAATATTCAACAGCTCCCCAAAACAACTCACATATTTATTCTTCCTTAAATTCATCTCATTTGTAGTTAGAAAAAGGGGAAAGTTGGAGGGTCCAAATCCTTGTATTTCCAAGAGAATTAATATGGACGTGACCCAATCAGAAGTTTTTTGATCCATTTTTAGGAACAAGTGTTGGAGAAAAAAAATTATTCCTAATAATTTTTGAAATGCTACTAAAAACACTCTTTTGATGTCTATTTCTTGGAGAGTTTTTGGAAATGCTCGAACTTCTCTCAAAGTAACTAAGGCCCTCTTTGTATCCGGTTCAGATTCTTAAAATTAGATTTTTATTTTAAGATTTTAGAATCCAGATTCTATATAAAATCTGGGTGGTAGCGCTCGGATACCGATCACATTCTTAAAATCTGAAGTACAATGAGTCTTTTGACATATAAAATCTGGATCTAGCTGGATATAACCAGATTATGAGATTCTTAAAATCTGGGTTTCTAGATTTTAGAATCCGATAAAAAATCTATCTCGTTTGGAGGTCTCATGAATTTTAAAATATAAATTTTTAAAATCTCAGTAGATCCAAATAGGACCTAATCCCAAGGCTAATACCTCACCGAGGTGGTTGCTGGCCCTGTGCAGACAGCGTTATGAGCAAGGTAAAGTTTCAACTTTCCTCTGGAAAGTACTGCACTCCAATGCAAGCAGCAAGTTCAGAGAATTCTTTAGGAATGAATTTCCTTTAAAGAGCCCAAAGCATAAATACTTTTTGAGTTTCCTCTTATCTAGCCCTGAATAGGAACAAATGGAAGGAAGAGCAGTAACTTTGCGGTCTGCACGGTAACCGGTGAGAGTAAATACATTGAACCTAGACACATTTGCGAATTTGCCCGGAAAGAAGAAGAGAGAGGCATGCAATGCAACGCAAATTGGCTGTAGTTAATTATATTCAGGTATAATAACATACAACAAGTTTTTCTTGTTTGGACCAGCAACAATGAGAGTTGATGTGGGAGCTTTTGTCTCCCTAGTGCGCCCACTGGGCAAACAATTCGACGCTTATTCGAGGCTCGAGCTAACTAACCGTTTCCCTGTTGAGCAGAAAG
Organism: Eleusine indica; assembly: GCA_030378355.1. NCBI lineage: Eukaryota > Viridiplantae > Streptophyta > Magnoliopsida > Poales > Poaceae > Eleusine > Eleusine indica. Next base: position 3,839,107 of record CM059495.1, read on the forward strand.
AACTTACTCCTTTTGGAATAGCCAGCTGTTTTTATCTCTCAGCTGGAACTTGGAATTTACAGGTTGTCATTCTAATATATTTTTTTACACTGGGGTTGTAAATGACATAGCCTTTCTGTTCGTGATAGAAAAATGAAATTGTTTGCAACCGAAGTACTGATGATGTCTGAATGAGCATATGCTTGGCCGTACAATTATGCTTGCTCTGCTACAACACCACATGTTAGGAACCGCCCATTGCGATTCTTCTTGCTGTCAAGTAGTGTAACCTGCAAGCAGGGTTCTGACCTGTTAGACAGGACAAAAAACTTAAGAAAGAAGAAGAGTCAACTAACATATAATTCTATATAAAACCTAAGTTGGGCACCCAGCAGCTTTCATTGGGCGATATCTGTTCGGCCTTTTGAGTAGTTAAATTTTGTCAGATACTCCCACTAAAAAGTACTCCGTAAAATAAAAAAACATGCCACAGTGTTAGTGGCGGCAACAACCACAAACAACATAACAAACCAACTAACTACACCATTTATTATACACTAATGCTGCTAATCGATCTCCTTTTCTTTTCTGTGTCTGTGTGCGGACTTGCAAGCAAAAAAGCACACAGGTGTTTCAATTTGATAATCGTGTTGATAATTGTGTTGATGGGTCGGAAAGATGGAGATAGGTAGGTCAAGCTTGTCCAAAAAATGGTCGAGATATCATTAACTGAGTGCTTTGTTGAGAAGAAGCTGCATTTGCGTGCGTGCCATGCGTATTTGAGATGGAAAGAGGTAAGAAAAACTATCTGGCCATGCGTGCACTCGGCACTGAAGAAACTAAGATAGATACTCAGGGTCGCTGTCGATAATGGAGCTCGTTACTCGTTAGTGCGCAGAAAATGGGAGGAATTAAAGCAGGAAAAAAAGCTAAGGTCGATGGCAAAAATAACATGGTCAGTGCTAAAGAGAAGGCGACCGCTTTCCGCGTCCCACCAGGCACCACCTAAGTATCGATAGATCGTTTTCTTCATCCTCCTCCTCCTTGCTGCTTTTGCCTTTCCCATTCTTTATTAATGTGCACAAAAGTGTCTTTTTTTTTCCTTGTGAAATGAAATCGGCCCGCTGCTCCGGTTCCTTAACAGCCACGACAAATGCAGAATGTGTTTGAGAGATCTAGGTATAGGATACTTAGTTGCGGCAGTAATCAATTCGGAGACGATTAGTAGTTGTGGGCGGTGGGCCGATCATAGGTTGTGATTGTTCTGGATACAGTGCGGCGGAGCCCAAAAGAAGAAAAAAAAATTGACTTGATTTTTCATCCAGTGCCACACTTTCGTTACGTTGTGTGTGTATTTTCTGGTTGAAACATGAAAGATCGCGTATCGGCATGCATGGCCCAACGTGTGTACGGTGGGCGCGTACACACGTTGGCCTGCGTACACGCGCATGAATCAACTTCTCTTCACTTTTGGTAGTATTCCTTTTCAAATTCACGCATGGGGCGTGTGCTGCGTGGAGGTGAGCAGAGCTCGCCAGCTGCCACTGTTGTGTCCTGCATTGCATGCAAGCTCTTCTTGGAGTAGTAGTACAACAATGACTGGGGCACCACGCCGTAGTGGAGTAGTACAAGCAAGCAAGCGAGATCCACTTCTAGTAACACGACAAGGAATCCCAAAACCGCGCCCATGCCCTTGCAACGCGACGAGCCATGCACACATATCACTCTCTCCCTCACTGGGTGTGCAGGGAGGAGTGAAGCAGAAAGCAGCAGGGCTGGCTGCGTGCATGCGAGACGTGGGTAGTGGCCCGCCCCGACCCCCACCTCACCTGCGGTCGAGTCAGCCGCGCATCTTTCCATCTCCGCGCAGCAGCTGCAACGTTGCCGGCCGGGGCCGCCGGGCTTTATGTTTTTTATTCCCTCGTTCAATATTATACAATGTTTTGATTCTAGATATGAGAATTAAGGAGAAATAAAAAAGATAGATGCACAGAAAATAAAAAGAAAAGAGATAAAGATAGAAAAAAGATACATTAAAAAACGATGATGTTTTATAATTTGAGAAATTTTAATAACTATAGAATATTATATAATATTGAACAGAGAAATTTTTTTTTTGTTCTGACACCCGGGCGGCCTCCTCCTTGCATGTTGTTGCTGGCGCGCACGTCGTTTCGCTCCGGCGGAGGCGGACCGGGTCGACGACGACGAGACGGGACCTCACCTCTCACGCGGGCGGAGGCATCGGCGAAGGCCAAGCGCGCGCCTCTGGCGGCGTGCAAACCCGGCCGGGTTGCAGCTGCAGCGCGCGTCAGTTCCCACCTCGGTTGCCGCGCGGCCAATCCGAAACGGCCGCAAGTACGACGCGCGCAACCCGGTGCGGTGCCCATTCTTCGTCCCGGCGCGACTACCCGGACCCCACACTTCCTCACCTCACGCAACACCCCAAAGTAGAAATGGACATGCTTCCAAGCTCGCGCAGGCAGCCTCTCCCTCCCTCTGTTCGCATGCTGTCGTGTTGGTCTGCGTGCATCAACACATTTTACTGCTCAACTGGTGTATACTTACTACTACTAGTACCTTCTTCTTCTTCTTCTTCTTTAAAATGTGTCACACAGTTCCGCCGGGGAAAAAAAATCCAGTACGTACTGGGAAAAAGCTCATCGTGCAGTCCATTTCGACGCACATTTTTTCATGCGCAGCAGCCTACTAGCTTACATATACGAGTAGCTTGTATTGTTGGAGAATAAAGATCGGAGACCAGTCAACGATCGAACCTCCCACGCGATCCAACAGGAGAGAGCAACAACGGATCACTAATAAACAATGCGGCATCAGTGATCTATATAATTGTGTGTATACTTGCAAGTTGCACATTACCACCCTATATCCTAATCGTAATAAACCTTGTACTATATATATATATATATATATATATATATCAAATCAAAGCTAGTAAGGCCTAAGGGAAGGGTGTGCGCATGGCATGACACCCGAAAGAAGGCATCATCGGCGATGGACGACGATGGATGGGGGCAGCTTTCGATTTCACGTGGCCCAAAAGGTTCCCTTCTTTTCCTCGAGTCATTTTATAACAAAAGACGGCCCCCGGATTGGCCAGCGCCGTCTCCCACCAATAATCTCTCCTGTGCAACCTCACATGGCGGGGGATGCGCTTATGGAGAGGCACACTAATCCTTCTTTTTCATTCAAAGGGCCGGGAATGAAGCTACTACTACTAGGACGCGTAAATTAAACGAAAACTGATGCAGCCTGTGCTGCGGCATGCATGCTGTGGATGGTGCACATAAACCACGGTCAACATAGAGGCCGCGCGCATCTCGCCTCACGAGGATCTCAACTTTGACCTAGATTCTGGAATCTGGAAACAGCATGCGAGATTCCATCGGCATATGTTACTGCCCTACTGGGTGCACACCAGCAGCGTGTCGCCACTACTCGTGCCGTGTCAGCCGGTCACATGCGTCGAAACTCAAAAAGGGCTGGGTTACTAGCTAGTGGCTCAAACTTGTCATGTCATTTACTGGAACCCGGCCGGGGCCCCGACTCGGTCTGGTCGGGTCTGCTCTGCCTGCTGCAACTGCTACCGTGCAGTGGCGGGGTGCAGTGGCAGTGCTGTAGACGTTCGTGTCTGTGTGATAGTGCCGGCCAGCCCGTGTGCATGCATGCTACTAGCTCCAAATGCATAGTGTCGTCTCATTGGTCACCCAGACATGTTTGTCCAGGGCCGCGTGCAGACTCTTCTTCAAATGGCTGATCAGGTGGCCATATATAATAATATAAGCCTCTCCGATTTGAACCCCTAAATACACACGAATTAATGTTCAGAGCATGATCTTGTTCCAGCAAAGTTAGTATTATGACATACTCCTCCGCCCTCCAGCTTTTAGTTGACGATGTTCGTAGGCAAATTTTTTTTACATTTTTTCTACTTTTTAATTGACTGAAAATTTTTATTAAATGGTTTGTTACTTTGTGTTTTGATTTTTCTTTTATATGATTATTTGTATAATAATTATAATCTATTGGATCTAGATCTGATGGCTCAAAGCTGTGATTAAAAGTTATCTAAACTTTCAGTCAATTTAAAATTAGCAAGTCTCATGTTTTTTAACACAAAATGAATTAAAAGTGTTGTGTTACAACGTTAACAACTACAAATGCCGAAACGGGGTGGGGAGTTTCAGTTGCATCTCCTGCTGCTTTCCCTGTCTTCATCAGTGGTGCACTGCAACTACGATTCTTGTGCTAGGCTGTGCGGGGGAAAAGCGGAAAACCCAAAAAATGAGAAGGATCCGCATTTCGACCCAGCGGCCCATTGAGCGCACTTTAGGGGTCCGCCAGGCCATCTCAGTAGTTACGCTTGATGTTGCATGTCGGCCTGACCGATAAAGCTTAGTACTAATTGTTATGTACCACCAGGCCGATAAAGCCCAGTGAGAGCTATATGCAAGGCCCAACTAAACTATATGCGCTAGACGGGATAAGGCCAGCACATCTAGGATTAGGTGCTTCGGGCCTATCAGCATATGGGCTAGGCCACATGTATATGGGTATTGGCACGAAATTGTTTGGTTCGACTTCACAAACAAGTGACTGGCCACTGGTGGGTAAAATCCCGCTCAAAGAAGTGGGGCGGCAAATCGTGCGGCGAGCACCAACAGAAGCAGGGACAACGACCGCGCCAAATCATGGCAAGGTCGCTCTAAGAGAAAGAAAACATTGAGACCTTTGATGATTGCTCTACTACCAGTCCGTCCGAGTTCCATATAGATATAAAGGTTACTCGCATTCAGTAAACATCGTGATTTTTTGAGCAGGGGAACAGCAGCTGCTTGATTACCATCACGACTGGCTAAGGGCGGAGACTGGACTTGGCGTGATTTGTAAGCGGAGCTGCGTGATATCACCTTTCACGGTCGCTCATCATCAGGAAAACGACGGGTACAGAAGCCAAATGTGACGCCGGAGCCGGACAGGACAGGCGAAAGTGGTCGGAGAACTACCTGTCGTGCGTGGCATGGCAGTTAAACCTAATCGGACTTTTGCGTTCGATAATCCAAAGGGGAAGGGTTCAAGTGCCAACAAGCAGAGACATCATGGATCGCACAAACCTCTGCGGCCTTGCGCTGCAGGTAAATTCGTTCGTCATCATGGTTGGTTACTACCTCTACCTCTAAAGTTTTGAGTCTAAACTCGATAATTAATCCTCGCTGCAGCGATCCATGAGAGTATCTCTATCAGTACTCTTAAAAATATCTTTTATTCTATTTTTTAAGAGTCTAGTTCAAAAAATCAACTCCAGCAAAACTTCTATTTATTCTTTCAGATAACAAAAACTCTTAAATCTTCTCACTAGCTTTTTAGTTTTTAGAGTTCTCTCAATGTTGGGTCCTAATTTTTTTTTTCTTTCTCAGCTTTCGCTTTTATCTCTCGAGCCGACGCACAAACGCACCCACCCCACCGCCCGACCACACTCGACAGACGCTGTCATGGGGGCCCGTGCCCCCACCGCCAGCCATCCACCTATTGACAGACCGCCCCGAGCCCTCCAAATCATCTGCGCACGTTGGGTCAGATGATTTGGTCCCGTTCCGAACAGGGGTGGGCAAGCTCGTTGTCGTCGCGACATCGTCGTCCACACCGCACATTATTTTCCATAGTGCAAAACAATCTCCTCGGCATGCTGCTCAATGACCAGTCGCGAGCTCCTTCCTCGCTCCGCCCTGGCTCGTCGGCCCGACGAGGTGAGACGACCTCCAATCGCTAGCGACGGGCACCACCAGCGCCAGAGCTGGCAGAGCTTTGAGCTCTATTTCTCGATTCAATGGCTGATAGATAGGTCCCTTATTTCAGAGAAAAATGAGAGTTCAAATATGGACAATACTGCTAGAGTTGAGAGAATAAGTTAAAAGGTATAAAATAGAACTCACCTTTTAAAAGAGAAAATAGAAAGCTGCATTTGAGAGGTATGAGTAAAAATATTCTTAGATTGGTATGTACCGGGCTCTCTGGTATGTTCCTCCAGGAACGTTTAGCGGAGATAAGGGCTGCACTGGCTCCCTCTACCGCTCCCTTTATCGCTCTATAAGGAGCCGGTTTCGGTAAATCTAGCGCAGGTAGAGGGGCTTCGCTATGCAATATTTCTGTATTCTTTGGTACTATTTCTGCATTGTGTAGTACCGGAAATAGTTGATATTGGAAAAAATTTATATTATAATAATATGTGATAGTTGAATATAGGATAAGATATATAGAATATAACGGGTGAGAAAAAAGTTGGTGTAGAGAAAAAAAATCTTAATATGCTCATCAATCCAACTTGCCGGAAATCAATCGCACAACTTTTTGACTGCAAACACAACTGACGAACGCGTGCGCCTATCATCCCTTCTCCATTTGCCGATGGCAGATTCCATCGCCGGGCAAATCCGCAGCCAGAAGAGAGTGAGCCAAATAAAGTCTGGCTGAGCCGCAACCGCAACAACAACGCTGGTCCACCTCACCGGCGCGTTCCGCGACTTTGACGACCCCTACCTATAGGGGGAGTGAGAGCTAGTACTAGTTACATACAGATTCGGTTCGGCCAATGTGAAAGCATCGAATGACCGCCGGCCGTCGCGACCGCCTTTTCCCTCTCATAAAATCCAACCATATCTCTGATTATTTAACACCTTCTGCCTAATGTTTCCTTTTATTCTCCTCTCCTACCACTAGTGCACCAAATGGCAGTGTGAAATGGCAGGACCACAGGCTCTTGTTCCGCTGGAGTCGTTCATTGTTTGAGGGAATTGTTTGTATATGTTCCCATTTGTTTCTTCTTGGCATTTCAGGTAAGAATAAAGGAGCAGTGTCACAGCTTAACAGGTGTTGCACCCAAATGAAGGTTTTGTTGCTGACATTTTGAGTCCAACGGAGTGCAATGGAAACGTTCTCTGCACGAATAATTTCCATTTGTGTGAACAAAGCTGACACAACTACTGCAACAATGATGAACAGAGGCGTAGCTTGAGTTTGCATGGTGAATTGGTGGCTGAGCATTTTGTGATGCAAAATGTTTTCTTTTTTTTTTTGCTGAATCGATGGTTCTTATGAACGACATTGACGGAGATAAAACGATAAGAGAGTTGTGACGGAGATAAGATACGCGCGTTCACAGAAACAGAGAAAGTGTTGGGTTGGGGATGGATGCCGCATTACTTTATGCTCGTCTTTCACCCGCGACTTGGATGGGTAGATTAAAGAATTGCATATTGTGGAAGTGGAAGGTCGGATGCGGAGGAGATGAGGATTGGCTGGTCGGCCGTGGCTATCAGGTCGTTTTCACGAGATAAGCTTGCGAGGTGCTTGATGGGTTCGGCAATCCGGATGCTTCCGACGCAAATTGCCATATTCGAATAAAGAAATGGGCGGGTTGATTTGTTTGCTACTGGGCGTCCGGTTTGGTGCTTCCTTGTGCATCCTAACCAAAACCACTCATCCTATCGACTAGCGTTTAAGCGGTTGGAGAGTTATGGGTATTGTAATACAGCAAACTCGCAGCTGAATGAAACACTGGTGATCTGAATCTCTGAATTGTTCTTTTTTTTAAAAATGAAATGGGATCTGAATCTCTGAACGATCAACCTAACACACAAATACAGAGGTTCTGTTTCTAATGCTTTTGCTGGTTTAATTTCTCTGACGGTCATAGTATTGGTTACGGAATTGTACTAAACTTGTACTCAAGGTATGAAGCCTTAGCTGCCTACTCTGTAACTTCTTTTCTGTGATCACTGATCATACTTCCAGTACTCAAGCTGAAGTCTCGGCTCCCATGGAAGCACAGGCAAACCCTCAGGTCACAAGTCACAACGCCCAAGTGTAGATATGCAAGACCGTGATCATCGATCAGTGACGCGATTCTAGAAGACATGCACGTAGAGTAGTTTGCATAATAAGCTAGAAATTTAAGGTTTAACAGATAATAACACGAGATTACACTTTCTCGACTGGCCGCGCCGTTAAAAAAACAACCGGCAGCTCAACCAGGAGATCATCACAACACTGCACGACTTCTAGTTACTGCTACTAGCAGCAGCCATGGCCGACGTCTAAAATGCCGTCGAGCTATGGAAGCTGCAAACTCCAAATGAAAATTACATATAGCTATTGAGCTGATGACTGAATCTTGCTACTACAAGTAGTTCTTCAGCTGATCATTTGTTCATGAGAGGATGGAGTCCCAGTCGATCTCCCAGGACGGGTACTTGCGCAGGTGGAACGCCTCCGTCTCATCCCACGGCGCCTCCGTGAAGTCCAGCTTCGCCATCTCCGGGACGGGCGGCGCCAACGTGGGAGAAGGTGGGGAGCCGGCCGAGACCGACTCCTCCTCCTCCTCCGTCGACGCCGAGCATTTGGGCGAGTCGGGCGGCGATGCGCCAGAATCGGAGGCGGGGGAGCCGTTCTTGGATGACCCGTCGGCGAGGGACTGGCAGATGGCCGTGAGCTTGGCGTCGACGGAGGCGTGGAGCGGGCCGGCGAGGTGCGCGCCGCCGCGGCGGAGGGAGGGGAAGTTGAGGCGCGCCATGTCGCCGCGGAGGCGGAACGCCGCCTTGTCGTAGGCGAGCGCCGCGTCCTCGGCGGTGTCGAAGGTGCCGAGCCAGAGGCGGGTGCGGTTCTTCGGGAGGCGGATCTCCGCCACCCACTTGCCCCAGTGGCGCTGCCGCACGCCGCGGTACAGCTTTGACTGGGCCGGAGGCGACCCGGACTGCTTCATGGGCTGCGCCCGCGGGCCCAGGAACGCCGCGTGGAGGCCCCTCTGCTGCTGCTGCTGTTGCAATAAGAACTGGGCCTGGATCTGCTGGATCTGAGCCGGACCGAGGTGGGTCAGGCCCATCGGCCCAGTCATGCCCGGTGCCGCGGGAGCGGTGTAAGGCGACGAGTAGAGTGGCGGAAGCTGCGAGAAGGAAGAGGAGGTGGCGGTGGTGGGAAGGGGTGGCGTGGAGATGGAGGTGTAGGAGGGTGTGGGCATGTAAGAATCTTGGGTGATGGTGGAAGAAGAGGGAGAAGAGTAGTAGTAGTGGTAAGGGGAGGAAGAGGAAGTAGAGGAAGCACTCGTTATAAAAGGTTCGAGTGCTTTCATGAGCTCCTGATCCGTAGCAGTGGCGATCTGGTGCGTTCTAGGAGTGGTATTGTACTTGTACATATCTATGGCTGCGGCCATTAGAACTAGATGGAAGCTTAGAGCTAGAAGAAAAGAAAGCAGGATGAAATCAAAGTAGAAAAAAAAAGTAGCCCTGTTCCTCAATAAAAGTAGAGAAACAAGGTGGTTTTAATCAGGTTTTGAAAGGAAAAAAAAATCAAAAGGGTGTTGTAAAAGAACCCTTTCGAAGGCTGAAAAAGCGTCAAGAATCCAGAAGAGAAAAAAGGTTCTCTGGATCTCTGTTCCTCCTAGGAGAGCTGATGAAGGTGAGAAAAAATCCTAACCCAAGAACACCGCTTCTTCTGGTCTAATAAACCCAAAAGAAGAGCCTTCCCGAACTGGACCTTTCTTGTGTGCGTCCGTGCCTGCTTCTAAAAAGATCAGAGTTCAGAGAACAAACCTGTTGCTGCGTCGTCGATGGCTTTGCTCAGATCGCTCAACCTCACCGTGGAGTGGACGTGGAATGGCTGGTGGCTTGGCGTGCTTTGTTGTTGGTGTGGGTGGGGGTGGGGGTGGGGGTGGGGTTGAGGCGTCTCTCTGAGGAAGAAGAGGCCTCACGGCAAGGGTTTATATAGTGCCAGCAGGCCAGGGCCGTGCACGCGAAGCGAAGCGAGCATCTCCTCCTCAGCTGTGCATCGCGATTACTTACCTCCCCTCGATGGATTAGTACAAAATGATTCGGTTTACGGAATAAACAATGTTACGTGGAATAAAATGTTTAAAATGCAATTTGGAAGCGAGCTGTTGCGCTCGTTCAGGTCGTCAGCCCACGCAAGGTAGCACGCGCGAATGACAAATTGCAGCCAGTAGGGATCTGCCATCTGTATTAAAGCGGGACCCACGATCTCTTCCGTGTAGGTGGACGCTTGTGATTGGAGGTGGGTGGGCTGGATTGACTTCCGAACGATGGCGCCCTTTAGCTCGAATTTGGCTTTTCGGTGGAGCCAAGAGCAAAGCCTACGAATTTCATATCCAAGAGAGTTTTTTTGTGGCGATTAGTTTAATCTAAAATTATTATAGTGTAATTCAAGCGTTATTGAGATACGGTAATAATATCTTTCATGAGATATTTTTTTATTAAATTGTCTCATTTCAGACACTAGATGTTTTTCAAGAGATTAAGAGAAGGTGTTCTGTTTCACCATTCTTTTTTTTAGAAATAAAGCAGGAACACTGCTATTTATTAAGATAGAGAGAAGAGTTACATCCTAATTATACAAAGTTCTAAATCGAACAATAGGTTGGGTAATTAACAATAAAGCAACTGTTGCCTTACAAGTAGATCAGATAGCGTGAGATTGCATCCCTTGTCTTACACTGTACCGTGTTAATGCGATTCAAAAGAATTCCATTTAGTGGTGTCAAATTTAAAAGATCCAAGTAATTGGTGATCGAAGCCTTCGAAATAGGTGGAAGCATATTTTGATAGACTGAATTTGGTGTCACTTGTAAAATGTAACAGAGGACAATGATTTTTTTTTATAACCACTTTGACTGCACGACTATCTTCCTTTTCTTATCTCTAATCAAACGCGTTACTACTGAATGTTGCTTTCGAATCAACAAGCCTTGTGTGAAAATTGTGAAAATACAATAGAAACAAATTTTGATTCTGGAACGTCCTCGGTACACAGGAGCCGGCGTGCTGTGGGTACCATTAATTGATTTAGACATGAAAAAGGACAATTTTGAAAGGCAGCTCTTCTCAATTATATGGCCCATTGCTGGTCAAAGCGACGCGCAACTGTACAATTCACAGAGTTTTGTTATTGGCTAATCATGGTCCAGAAGTCTACAGGGCACGTGATTGTATAGTAAGGAGTCCCCCTCATAACGCAACACTCTTCAAAACTTACGCTGTCAAATTAAGAAAAAACAAGCTCCAATCAATTCGTTGATAGCAACAAATGTAGAAAAATATGGCGTTGTGAAGAGAAAAATTTCAAACTTGCGCTGGCTGCAATCGATCGACTTCCGTGTGGCTGGTGACCGGGTCGTTCCCTGTTGGCAGATCTTGGCTGGTTCCGCCATTAGTCCGCCCGGTACACCTCTGCCGATGGCAATGTGAGAGGGTTTTATCACCGAGAATTAAATGTTGCAAAGTTGAATTATGCAGGTGTTACGAAAAAAAAAAAGCAGAAACCTACCGGTGAAACGGCACATCAAGGACGCAGATGCGTGCGAGGCACATTAATTCGCGCATGGAAAGGTGATCGCAACATATGCTGACGAATAAGTAAGCAGAGGTGTTCGCCGGGGCAGGGCGGTTCCGAGTTGATTTCCCACGGTTGGCTTCATGCTGATGCTGCCAGACGTGGAAAGTGGTGTTGTTGCCCGATGCGTGCAGCAACGTTTTGGACAGAGCAATTTGCATCCAGAGACTGCAGAGCGGAAACACCCACGAATTTTGCCCCGGAGAAAAGGGCAAGACGAGCGCGAGTGCATCGACGCTGCGATTCTGGGCCAAGCAAGCCAACAAATATCGGAAGCAACTTGCGCGACGCGAACGACCGCGAGGGGGAACGAGACAGGGATGGAGATGCGAGGTGCCCCCGCGGATTGGGATGGAGCCGGAGAAACCCGAGACGCCGGGATGAGGCCGATCAGTGCGTGCAACACGAGTACGCGACGCTTCCCCTCGGTTCGGGTGGGTGGTCCGTGACGAGAGCTGAAACGGAACGGCAGAACTGCCCGCCTCCGCGCGCGCACCGTGTCGGGAGCGTGCACCCGTGTGTGTATGAGCTGCGTGGAGTCGTCTGGCTGGCTTGGACGTGCGCCCGCTGGAATCTGCGCGTTTCCGGCAAGCGAACCGACGCATTTCGCCTGGGCGTTGCCGTGCCTCATCTCAATCGCACAAGCAGCCGGGTTGCTTGGCTGGCGCTGCCTGGATGCCTTGCCCGAAACTAGAAGCGCGGACGAAAACGACGTGGTTTCACCTGCACCGCGAGAGATGTTTGAATTGAATGCCCTGTCCCTAACCCGGCGAATGGATTATTGTGTGGTGTCAATCACACCAACGGATCGGGTGGACGAGATAACAAAACTGTGGCGACGTACGGCGTCAATTATCGACCACCGGTTCAAGAAAAAGTTTCTGGTCACCTTACATTAGCATAAAGCATGACGTGCGTGCGGCTAAACTCGAGGCCTCGGGCCTAGAATCTGGACGTGACATCTTTTATATTTTGCAGTCGCGGGAGTTCAATAAGATGAGGCGGACGAAGGAGCCAGGGGAAGAAGGAAGCCTCTGGAACCGCAAGTTGCGAAAGGAGTTAACGACGAGCGCGACTAGTATAGTAGCATATCTACATCAACGAACGCCAGAGGATTGCGTCGGCGACTACCGAACTCGTTAATCAAAGATATCTCTTAGAGTTAATCTAGGAGCTAGCAGTCGTGCTGTGCTGATCAAGAGGACAGAGATGAAAAACACTTAAAAAACTGTGTCACGGTCTCGTTCTGCGACGCCAGGTTACTCTGCATCAGGCACCGCGTTAGATATGCTTGTTAATTCTCGGTGAGCTAATCCTGCTCTGTAATTTTGAAACTAGTGGACACCAGAGCTCCCGACTTCTGATGCTATCTATCAACATATCGCTCGCCAATCACAACTCAGCACCTGAACTTGAACTGCTAGCTGGCAGATGGTCTATTCCAAGTATCATAGGGCAGATGCGGCCGTGGATCGACGATCAGACGGACAAGCTACCGAAGTGGTGCTGGTGGAGGAGCGGCGAGGGAAGCATGTCGTGGACGATAGATAAACAAGTAGGAATCCAGTTGGGTTCCGCGTGCCTCACCAAATCATTGGATTCACATCGTTTTTCCTATGGTTTGCCACTTTCCCCCCTCTCTTTTCTCCTTCACGCGCGCCCACGCGCCGCAGCTCCGGACCTCTTTTTCGTCTTCTCGTATCGGCCTATCAGGATATCAGATTTGCTTTACGCACGTACAAATCCTATCGTTTCTCTCTAAACACTACGCAGCAACAGTACGTGCTTGTGGAGAGCGTCCTCCCAGGACAGCACAGGAGAAGAAGAAACATTATATGTGTGATACTTGTAGTTTGAACTTCAGAGCTTGCATTGCGTCTGCAGTAAAAGTTCTTTTTATCTGAACAAAAGTACAGGACTTCTGAGGTATACCTGCAAGTGCAGTGCAGGAGTAGTATCACAATACTACAGTTACCCTAGATTTTGAGGTAAACAATGCTAGAGAGTATGACAGCCAGTAGAAGTGCGGAGCAATGCAACCCAAATCTTGATAAGTCCCTTCTACTCCGCGGTGGTCGATCTTCCTAAGTCAAAAAGGCGTGGGTCCTTGAGGAACTCCCTTGTACTCCAAGCGATCCGAATTGCCCAGCCGGTCACGCACTCGATACAGATGATGTGGACGCTACGGGCAGTGATCGCCCACGCAATCAGTAAAGGCATTCCAATGGGAGAAGAATCGAGAAGAAATTCATGATCAAAGTTTTGATTGTCTGCTGCGGCTTCCTGAACGCTGGAGTAAATGACTCCCATTTGATCAAACTAACATCTCTGAAGCCGCTACGAGGACCATCTTCCAACGAGAGGGATTTTGTACTGATTAGCTTCACGTGAAATTGTACTGATTAGCTTCACGTGAAATCCGGCCAGGCATCTCGCCTGACACATCCGCCTGGTGGTTGTGTCCTACGAGCGCATCTATTTTTGACCGGGTGCCTGTGCCTCCACGACCCGAGACCTGGAACGCGGCTTCTGATCCATGGCGTGCGTAAAGAGCTCGCCACTACGCCACCAACCAGCCTCGTGACACATCGAACAGAGAAGCCAATGGCCACTGGCCAGTGCCCCAATTCGTGTGGCGGTGGCACCCATGAACTCCTGTCTGCCTCTCGTCATTCTAAGCTTCCTTCAAGTGCGTGGTCGCCAAGAGTTATACCACTGTCTCCTCTTTCTTGCTCTTCACCAATCACTAGGGCTTGAATTCAAGATAGAAGAGTTGGCGTTCTATGTGCAGTGGGCAACCGATCACTGTCCGAATCCTTAGAAGATACTTATTCCGTATTGCGCCACGTGCACGCATGTGCTCCTGCTTGCAGCGCCGTGGGATCAATCTCTTCCACTGTTGGAGCTCTCGCCTCTTGCTGAGGCTTCAGAGAAACATTGAAAACAATGAATGGGTGCAATACTCGACAATACAAATTCTGAATATTGTTTACTCTGAAGAACTGCGGCAGCTGCTCACGTTTGGGGGCACTGCTTGACTTTGCTTTTTTTTTTTCGGCGGACTTTACAGTTTATTATAGAATGGCAGCTTCCCAACGGTCACCTGCGGAGTCAGGCGACTCGCGAGGCGAACCTTGCGAAAACTCCATCCAGAGCAAAATCTCACCACCAAATCGTCGTTTTGACTCAGATTCCAACTACAATATCGATCCCCGCTCCATATGCCACAATTCTATCCCAAATTTACTAGGTGTTTCACCCTGCAGTGTTTCCCCTTGGCATTGTGACACTGAAGATTGCAGAAGCTCCCAAAATTCCAAGTTCCGCCTCCGTACTAGCGCTTGTAGGATCTACTGTAAGCCTGTTCTGAAGAGCTTGAGGCTGTGCTCCGCTAGCTTTGCGCAGTGGAGGGATTCAACTGCTGATGGCGGCCATTCTGAAGCAAGCAGAAGCTTAAGAGTTGTTCACGAATCGACTCTAGCCGATGCGGTCTCTTATCGGTTGGGAAGAGCTCAAGGTCCACGACCGTCGAGAGGGACCTCGTCGGTTCCCTTGCTGGCGGCGAATCAATCCTGCGAAGAGGATGTCCCAGGGAATCAGTGTACTCGGTCAAGCTTTGAAGACTCTCCGTCGGCAGTTGAAGGTGAAGAAGCAAGACATGGCGCCTGTAACTAAGACATCGCTAGTTCCCGCATAAGCGAGAGGTCACCCCAGCCCCATCAAGGTACTCTCCCTAGATCTTTTGCAGATGTGGTCAGATCTGGCATCCCACAACTTGTTCGGCCGGTGGATTTAGATAGAGGTCATTCGTCATTGTCGGTGGCGGCGACATGTTCGCTTTACATTTGGGCATGTAGCTTCTTTCTGCCCACATTCAGCCCCAACCTATTCCTTGGGTCGGCCCATCAAGCAGCTACAGATCGGTGCTCAATGGAGACCCTAACCTTGCTTCAAGCAACCAACAGCAGTAGATCAAAATCGTCTCTTGGCAAAACAGGACCCGTATAGGAGAACTATGAAGCAAGTAACACAGGACGCCTCACAGCCATGGCAACTGGTTAGAAAGAAGTTTTGGTGGAGAAAATTGAACAGAAGAGGCTCTCAATCTCACAGTCATCATGGGCTACAATTTTTTTAAGAAAAAGACTAAGGGGAGGTGTTACAATTGCTTGGCCTCAAATCATTTCAAATTCCAATGCAAAGATCCTCCTAAATGCTGGAGATGTTTGAGAAGTGGGCATATCTCTTATCGATGTTCGTACAAGGTTTTCACTGGAACACACGGTCGAACTCCTATGCTTATTCCTTTTAAGGCTCAGTTTCGTGATAGGTCTGCCACAATGCAAACTGGCAGGGTCCAGAGTCGTAACTTATTTTGGCATTTCAAGTGGCCTGATGGAGACCTTGCGGATGTTGAGCACCAGCCTTTCCGGCATCATTGCAGATCAAATAGTGAGCAACACAGCCGCCTCAGAAATGATGATGAAGAGGGTAGGAACATAAGAAGGAGCATTACAAGAGATGTTGTGCACCAGGAATCAACATGGTGTGTCAATCATGGTAGAAACAAGACAAGAGCCATAGAATATGATAGGTACAACTAACATACTTGATAGGCTAAGCTTAGTCCCTCCCCCCACCATCTAGATTCAATGTGTTACCCCAGGAAAGGAGGGCCTTGAGACAATTGTGGTAGGCCAAGGAGTTGCAATACACCTACATTACCGAGGCAGTAGAATTAGTTGATGAGTCTATGGATGAACAAGTGAGTCCAACTCATTCTGATGCAATTTTGATCTCTCCCCAGGAAACTCTCACTCTACAACATCATGATGGTGTAGTAAATAAGCATCAAGCTAGTTGTCTTCACGTGAGAGCTTCAGATGCCATAGTTGTTCCTCTGGTTGCTACCTTTCTAATGCACCAAGCAGTACAAGAGACACATGAGAGCACAACCAAAATCCCATCACGTTGCATGAGTAATCAACAAGATGAGAACAACTCACAGAGAGAGTATAACCCAAACAACCAGTCAAACCAGAGCACTGCGATCCAGATGTGTGTGCCCCAGATAGCTATGGATTTGGAGCTCATCACTCAGCCACCATTGTCACACCAAAACACAATGCAAGGGGGCAATAATCCAAAGTCAGACATGCTGGGTGCTCAAAATATGAAGGGAGTCCAGACTCCATCTAAGGTTAGAAGCAGAGCACAACAATTGGTTGGCCATGTACTGATCAGAGCCTTGAGCAGCTTCAAGCAGAATACAATGACTCCTTTGTCTCCAACCATTGTACAGAAGAATACATCATTTGAAAATAAAAATGTTGGTCTGAGAAAGAAACCCAATCAACAACGCAGCCAAAAATTGAAGAACAAAATCAAATCACATAAATTAGTCATTAAGGTGACTCGAGATTTGTTGACAAAGAATTAGGGTGTAATTTTGAAATATAAGCAACTGGATGGTTTGATCTTAAAGCAGTACCTAGACACCTCCAAGAAGCCTTTGAGCATCAGCGACATCGAGGCTATCATAAAACTGCCTGAGACGGCTAGTAGGAGGAAGGTAAGAAAAAAGAGAGTTACTAGAGTTAAGACAAGCATCACTAAGAAGATCAAGAAAGAGAAGAAACACTCATGCCTTGACTTCAAAAAGAAGAGAGTTGTCCGTAAAGATATGTACAAGCCTGAAGACTTGGCTCTACAGAGCTATCTGAACATGTACATGCCACCAATCAAGGAGTTCATGAAGATGATCAAGACACTAACAGAAGTGATAGAGCAGAGGTAAAATAATAAAAAGTAAGATAGCGACGAGCAAAACTACACGAAGAGCAACAAGCCAAGAAAGAATTGCAGGAGGAAGTTGTGTGGACGCCGCATCTAAGTCATCTAGTATAAGATGATGGCATAAAAGAAGACAAAGGTAACATGAAGTTGCAACATTTCAGCCGGATCGAACAGCTGATCAACACAATGCTTCTAGAAGAACTCAATTTGTTGTGGATCAAGGTCATCCTTGATTGGTGACATTACTTGCATTTTTAGATAGCTGCTCTTCAATCAACACTTGAGTAGTTGCTAGTATCTTGTCCATCTCTGGTTTTATTGCCTAACATGTTGTTGGGTATAGGCTATTGTTCAATTAGGTTGTAACTTTGCTCTCTATCTTAATAAATGACAGTGCTCCTGGCTTATTTTCAAAAAAAAAAAAGAGTTTATTATAGAGGTTTACAGTCAGAGAGAAGTTAGCCTCGTGACGAGGCTCTTAGATCAATCATTCATAGGATTCCTCCAATGGGGAGGGAGCTTGCATCTTGCAGCAACGTTGCCATATAGATGGCCAAAATTGGAGTCAGATTATAGGCTTATCAACACTGCAAAGTCTCCGGCTTGTTCACGTTCTTTGTTGCAGCTGGAAACAACTCACTTGCGATGCCCATTATTTCTGTTGATTTAGGACAACATCTGTGCATTTATGTCCTTCATAAAATAGGACTAGCGTATATATAAGGTCAAGAATCATGTAGCTGAATGAATCATAAGCTGATCAGTAATCTTTCGATTGAGAATATCTGAGTTTTTTTCTCTCTCTCTCTAAGAACTAGGATGAGTTAGTGTGTCTCACTGTCTGTGATACTGCGGTCCGGCCCAATTCAAAGACATGTAGTTGTAGGTCCTATGAATGAAGACGCCATTGTTCAAAAGGAAACAAGCCCACGCCCTACAAAACAAACCTTTGTAGAAGGTCATTTCAGTGCATGATATGATGCACATGCAAGAACTTTAATATGGGCTGCTTAATGGGAAAAAGAAAGGCCCAGTAAGAAAATAGCATTTGCTTTTAAGAAGGTATCGATAATTTTGAATGTAATGAGTTTATTAACTCCTCGCCTAATTAATTAAAACATGCAACGTATCGCAGAGATATATGAGACAGTTTCTTACGCTAGAGTGCAACTCATGGAACTCTACTATTATCGTACATCAATCATTTTAGAGAAGTCCTAATTTTATAGTTTCTCATGACTGATAATAGTGAAGGCACAATGGAAACATATATACAGAGATAGGAACATGCGAGACAGTGTGGATTGAAGGCGGCTACATATTAACTTTTCTAGAAAAAATAAAAGAAAAAAGTTAGCACCTAAAGCGAACTCTAAATAATCGATACGTCATGCTAGTACCCATATATGGTTACAAGTTATATGCTAACTCGTTTCTCTGTCCGTTTGCTTTTATTACTTGTTTCATCCAACTGGTGCGCATACGTTTGCTCTTATACCTTACCATTTCTCTTTAGAAGACACTAACCAGGTAATCTAAAACGTATGTTTTTTTATACTAAAATAAATTGTAGTATTCAGGGTAAACTCTAATGCCATGTATACCTTAGCATTGGTTGTAATTTTATTTCTCTCTTTCATGATGTCTTTCTAGCACTTAAATATTTGAGGCATTGTCATGGATGCTATAATAATTACTTTTATCGAATGCTTTCTGTGATTAGAAATTTGGACGGAGGAAGTGCATAACACGAGGTCAAATGAATAATGATGTCTGCAATTCTGGTGATGCTTGCTATTAGGAAGGAACATGTCAGCTAGCTGCTCGTATAGTTGACTTTGCATTTCACTAATAATGACACTTGGATCAATCATTCATATAGGATTCCTCCAGATGGTCATAAAGCTTGCACTGTGTGACTCTGATTATATTAGGACTACTGAGATACAGAGTGTGTATCAATAAGCAGCATTTGAACTTCATATTTCTTTACCACATCAAGAAATTATTAGGTGCCTTTTTTTAGCAAGAATCAATATCTACACAAAAACTGATAGAGTACTTCTATGTACTTACGCATTTAGCTACATAAAAATCTAGATGATGCAACCATCTAATTGAGCTCCATCAGAAAGGTGTTTGCGATACTGAAAATGAACCACATGTGGGAGCTTGATAATGCGGTCAGATGCTCTTTTGAGAAACTCCTTGCACTCCTATGGAACTGTCCACTCTACTCTTTGCAACCGAATAGATCCAAGTTACGTAAAGAATAATCATGTTAATTTGAAAATATTATTACTATGCATTAACACCCTTTATGTGGAGATTATAGTAAGTGGTTTATGGTGACAATATTGGCATGAATATATGCTTTTAAGGTTTCAAGAATGGTTCCTTTAAAGAAAATATTTATCCTGATAATATTTAGTGATACTATTATTCCCAGATCAGGGTGAGGGAGCTAAAAGTGTAAGCTCAATTGAAGCTAAGATTATCGTGAAAGAGATATAAAGAAAGTTTATTACACCAAGATGAATGGCGTCAAATATCTTTGTGAGAACAATTTCCTTCCACACAAGAATTGTTGTTATTCATAAGAAGTGAACAAACAACAAATTATTTATGGAGGACAAAACTAATACCGAACATGAATGTTAGTTGTAGAGCGAATAAACGATCTAATGCACCATCATGATATATGTAAGTAATTGGTTATACCCGAAGTCGTTTTACATTGAGCTTGTTTGGCGTTATCTTTTATCATTCATTTTTATAGAAGTCTAACTTTATACTCCCTCCGTATTTTATTTGATGACGTCCTGTAGTTCAAAATTGAACTACAAAACGTCAACAATAAAAATACAAAGGGAATAGTTTTTATTAATTGACAGTGAAGTTACAATGGCAAGCGAGCAAGTAATAAGTTCCTTTGTTGACTTCATCTAGCCATGTCCTTACTCTAAGACGCGGAGGTGACTACCACCTTGCTGCAATCCCTCATTTTCTTAATTCAGCGCATGTTACATTCATATTAGGAATCTTTCATTCATTTAATTTAATAATTAAAATCTCCTAATCTCTAGTGGCATATCCTTCCTATAAATAGGAGCACATACTCCTTTCATGGCAAGCCCAGCAAAGTAATCCCTCATTCTCTTTCTAGCGAGCCACAGTTAGCTGGTGTCATCATCTGTTCATTTTCAACCAAGCTGGTTAAAACAATGGCTGCGGGTGCCTTTCTGAATAAGGTTGTCGTCTGCATGCTTATCATGCTCGCCGGGCAGCTGCTCATAGCTACGGCGGCACCACAGCCTGGAAACAGGCGCCTCCTTCTAACAACACTGCCTCCTTACCTCGAGGCTATCCCGCTGCTGTACCCGCCACCACTGCCGGCGTTAAGCTCTATAGGTGCGGCGTTCTGCAGGAATGATGGCCAGTGCGACTGCCTCACCAATTGTCAAAATGGTTGCGAATCCATAAAAGATATTACTGACCGTAACTTTTGCAATGCGCTTTGTGTTACTGAGAAATGCAAGTAGGCCTAAGCTATGCACACGTGAAGATACACCGTTGTCCATGTCCTCGCTTTATTGTGTGTATTACTCTCCAACTTTGTCTGTTGGCATGATGTAATGTTTGCATCCGGTTGTTGTACTTTGTTGTTTTACAATTTCTCTCCGATAAATAATGTCGTTGCGTGTATTCGTGTACTTATCTATTTGTACTTTCTCCTTATTGTTGCAACACCTTTATATAATATAAATAATTGATCAATGGACGTGTGTTTCTCTTTGAAATTTTACATGCCCTGACAATGTATGCAATTATACTCGGTGAAACTACGACTATTGTTAGAACTGGAATTGTACATGCCCTGACGTGTTAACCAAAGTATTGAACCGGAATTGTACATGCAAGCTTATTCGTTTATATTTTTCAACTTTCCCGGTAACAACACCTCTCAGAAATAAAGCGTCTCAGTTCACTGAAACAGAAACACGCGTTTGTAGACGCTTTATTTCTGAGATAATGCGATGGTGATGGAGTTGATTGTTCCCCAATCCCCAGAGAGCCTCGGCCCTGAAACTTGGAGAGGCCGAAACAAATTCAAATCCACCAAACGGGAAAGCCTGCCATGTTGGCCCATTTCCACTTTCCGATGCGTTCAGGCCCAACCCACAACCATTGTGGCACACGGAATCCACTCAGAAGTCAGAACAGCCAAACAGCAGCGACCGATCTCACCCGACGGTGCCGCGCCACGCGTCCCGCGGCGCGCGCAGCGCAGGTCCCCCCACCCCCACCCCAATCCGACGCGCGCCTCCCGCCCCGCCCGCACGCAACCGCGCCCCTAAAATTCCGAACGGCAGCGCGCGCTGGGGCGCTGGCTCGCGCGGCCCGCTCACGCCGCCCGCGCCTTCCCCCGCTCCCGTTTCCGCCTCCATTTTTGTAGGCTCCATCTCCACCCTCTCGACTCCACCACCACCACCGCGCCGCGTCTGGAGACAAAACCCCACGCTCCCCTCCCTTTCCCCCCGCCCCCCAAACTCTCCACGTTCCCCGGCGGCCGGCTCCCCAGCAGGGAGCGGTCTGGGAGCGGCGGCCGTCTCGTCTCGCGGCGAGGTTTGCGCTCCAAACCCTACTCCCCCCTCCCGCCCCCACTGCCGCACCCGCGGTTCTCTAGGTTGACGAATCCGCCCCCGCATGCGGAGGGAGGGATCCCGCTAGGTTTCTCATGATTTTGTTAATCTGGCACCTGGAACGCTCGATTCGCCCCCGGTAGCCGTCGTGCCCCGAAGTTCGCATACGAACCCTCTCGATGCGGCCCCTTTTTTTTGGGGCAAAGCATTTCGCTCCTAAGTGGAGGGAACCAGTGATTTGTTAGTTCTAATTTCGCGCATGTGCTAGGTTGCTCCTTTTGGTATGGATGAATGGGTGATACGGCATTGTAGCCAACGACCTCAACATTGTTCCTTTTCAATGTCCTTTGATTCCCTGTTTTCTCGTTTGATTCTTGTACTGCCTGGCTGCAAGCGCGCTTGGATTTGCTCAAAATGGCCAACTAGCTCCCCGGGCATATACTTGGTCCCGCTCCGGCATAGGCTAGATCTACATGTTTTCACATAATTCGCAAATCTATCTGTTTGTTTGAGTCCTATCATGCTGCTTGAGTGCTGTGGTCATATCTGCACTGCTACCTTAAGACAAGGAAAATGTTGCTTACTGCTGCTTTGTTTGTGGACTGACCAGTAGTTTTGGGTCCAGGGTTTGTGGTGGCGGTTATATATCTAACTGGTGTGGACCTGAAAGTTGAAATGACAGAAAACACTCATGTTAGTGACCGCCGTGCATTCGGAGACTTGACAAATGTCCTCTGCAAGCGACCAGCCCCAGCAGATTTAGAGAAGAGTTCAGGTGGAATAAAGATTAGAAGGATTGAAAAGGACATTGGGCCTAGGAAAGAGTCGGCTGAAAATGCCAAAACTAGTGTTACGGGCAAGGGGATCATTTTTGGGCATTTGTTTGATGGTGTTGCCAAAGGGAATTTCGAAAGACCCTCTATTTTTCGTGGCAGAAAGGTTCAGCACATGGCTGCTGAGGCAGCTGGGCTGCAATCCAAGGAAGTTAGTGAGCTGAAGAATCATTGTGTATCGATGGATTCATCTGCTCTCAGTGATAGGGAGCTGGATTCTTCACTGGAGTCAGAAAGTGGCTGTGAAGAAGATGATGATTATGATATAGATGGTGGTTTCCCAGATCATTTTGGCAGCTCGGAGTTGGTTAGCAAAACCAGTGCCAATGATGGTGAATGTCTGACTCAGGAGGAGATAGCTGGATCATCTGGAAGTCAGAAGCCCCTGTCTTCGTCAGACTTCATGACATGCGGAAACATGCCAGGTTCCAATGTTCAGCCAGCTTCAATGAGGACTAGTGGCCTGGAAGAACCTGTTGCCACGAACTCTTGTACTTGCTCCTTTTGTACTAAGGGTATGTTTAGATGTATGTATTTGTTTATGTCATTTTTGTGCTATGTGAACATGCACCTTACATCTGTTTCCTTGTCCAAAATAGCTGCGTTCATGTGGACTGATCTCCATTACCAGGATGCCAGAAGCCGGCTTTCTGGTATGACTACATGTTTAACTCAAAAGAAAGTGTCATTGCTGGTTTTATTTTTGGGACTACCTGTGATGTTATTGACATTACTTCATCTTTGACAACTGCTTAGTATTGAAGAAGAGCATAAAGCGAGCAAGGTCGTTGGAGACAATAACCCATGGCAATGAATATGCTGCCAATGCAGCCAGGTATAACTCAGGACGAGCTACAGAGATGGAATTTGAACTATCTCAACAACAGAGGTCGCTCTTTCTTTTTACAGAGAATGCCCTTGTTCGTGAGTCTACACAGCTTGTGAGTTGTTTTATTCATCTATCAACCTCATTTGCCTCTATTTTATTGTAAAATCTTTGTGGTGAGTGTTTTGCATCTGCGATTATCTGTCTTGTGTAGTTCAGCCAAAATAGATGCATCTGTTTGCATGTGTTATTTGAGTTGAAAAGTCATTACTTCATAAAGGATAATTGCATAATGATTTAAAGTGATGTGGTCACCGTTCTGTGATTTTAAATCATGCATTTGTTTGGTGGAAAATGATGCATCTGTTTGCATGTGTTAATATCACAGAAAAATTGTTTTAGATAAGCTAAACAAATAACTACTCCCTCCATATGAGGACAACATCATTAAGTTAATTTTGAAATACTAATCCGGAGGTAGTATATTCTATAAGGTTAGAGTACTGGTTCAATACTTAGTAAAGTTAAAAGTTGAAAGTGCCTATCCTTGCTGACACCATTAGGGGCAACAAAATAGTTTGTTGATTTAATAGTAACTTGTTATTTGCTCTGTTGTGTTTGTTGCTACTTGTCTCTCAGTTCTCGTGGAATCATAATTGTGCCAGTGTTCTATGTTGGGCAAGTGATCAGGCATACTACTTCTCACTTGTAATCTGCTACCTATGTTCAAAAGTAGCAGCCAGTAGTACATTCCTAAACAAAAAGGAAAATGCTTTCCTCTATCTTAAACTATGGACATTGAAGAGGATGAGCATATCTTCTATCTTAATTGGTCATGCTGTTCTTAATAATTGTTATATGTTTTATATAGCAGTTCTGAAAAGTCGGCATTAGTCTTAAAAATGGAGTTGAATAAAACAATCACCTGTTTCCCTGAATAGTTTAATAGCATTTCTGTTCTTGGGTGTACTTCTGGTGTGTTTCCAATTGTTTGCACACATCTTGTAGTGTACTGTTAAATATGTGATAGTGGCCAATGTAACTGGATGCTAAATAATACAG
Source organism: Eleusine indica (assembly GCA_030378355.1). Lineage (NCBI taxonomy): Eukaryota > Viridiplantae > Streptophyta > Magnoliopsida > Poales > Poaceae > Eleusine > Eleusine indica. The sequence goes on from CM059495.1 coordinate 3,863,664, forward strand.
ATATGTCCTTTTGTTCTTTCTGGAAACTAGTTTTTTCGAATGTTTCATTAATTGGCCCTACAAGCTAGAGGTTGGGCATGGTCTCTGTTCTGGTTTCAGCGATAGTCAGGGGATTTTGTGGGTTTGTTAATGAATCACAAAAAGGTAGTGTGTGAGTAGGTTTTGTTCACAAATCAAACTGTGATGAGTCTGGCCATTATTATGCCAGGTCCAGTGGCTTGCAGACAGCCTTAGAAGACTGCTAGTACAAAGGTTTGACATTATATTTTCCATGGGTGGAAAAGTGACTGTGTTTGGAGCTGTTGAAGATAATTTTGGTAGTAATCAATCTAACGGCTGGAGTTCATGGCATTTTGTACAGTAGTGCCTTGGTTTTTCAATAATCGTTACTCATGCTAGAAACTTGGCTTAAGTTTCTGGTGCCCTGCTTGGAATATGCTGTTTGATTTTCCTTTTTCTTTTGGTTAAAATAAGAGTAATATGAGCAATCTAAAAGTGTAAAGATTTGACCATATTGTATTTGTGCCTTCCCTGTGACATATTTGCTACCGTTTTCCATTTTCTTGTTTGGTAGAAGATCACCTTATGTGTTATGTTTACTACTTTCAATGTATCTCTTATTTCCTTCGTTTACGATTGTGCACTAACATTCAATGGCACTTTTATTCAGCATTCAGCTTTTGTGAAGTTGAAGGAATTGAGAGAGAACTGCAAGATAGATCTTGAGAAGATTAGCAATTCATCACTTGGAAAATGAGTTCTGATGGTTGTGCTGCTAACTGTTTCCCTGAGATTTGGTAGCGCAGCTGGATCAGTTTGAACTAAGATGTGTATTGAGGGCTGCCAGTTTAGGAATTATGGTAGTTATTGTCAAATTAGGTGCTTGGCTGTAGTGATTACTTCTATCGAAAAGCAGTGCTCAGCATGTTTGTGTTGTCACAAGGTCTACAAAGACGAGCAAAGGACATGCTGATGTGTAAATCTACATGGGAAGTTAGGACTTAGGAGTTGTATGTTTTTCTATCTTGAGACATGAGCCTCTTCACTTTGTACTACCTGATTGCGAGCTTTCTTCACTTAAATTTTTTTTTTTTTTTTTTTGCTCTCCACAGATAGCGAAAACATTGTTGTCTCGTGTCTGATGATTTTTGTAGTGTTAAATTGCATCTTTGAAAACTGTTCTGTTTATCTTTGTGTTTTTTGCACTCTTTAGTGAAGATACTGTTAGCTTAGTTGTAATTGTCGGTCCACTAGTTTTATCAGTAGTTACTGATTTATATCCCTGTAATTGTTCTTTAACTTAAACTTTTGGGACTGTAAAGATCGTTCCTATCTTGTTAGACTTTTGGATCGGCTCATTTCACAAGAGTGATGTCGGTACTTGAGGCTGTTGCAATAATGTAACATTTTCTAGGCCAATCGATTAACTTTTAGTCGATGGTGAGTTATTTTATATTTTGATTTTTTAGGATTATTTGTATATAATTGTAAACCATTAGATTTAAATTTAATGACTCAAGGAGTTGATTGAAAGGAACATCAACTTTTAGTCAGCTGAAAATTAGTAAGTGTCATAATGTAAATAGTGCCAATCATGTGAGATGCGATGGTTTAGATAGACACTGGTAGTATCCATGCTGCTGTTCATCTGAGCTACGTCGACGAACAGTAAATGGCACCGTCAGGAACCATTTTCCCGGCAATGGAGGCAGTTCAGATTTTCTCCAACATTTCAGGGCCAGGATCGTGATTGTTACGAACATGGAACCTACTAATATACAGCACGTAAAAGATTCACTAAAGAATGGCTAGCATTGCTATATCTAAAACTTAAATTTGCATCAAGCAAATGTCAAAAAAGCGGCGTCATCGGAGTACCTTCTACGTGAAGTCGAAGCAACTCGCTCATATCACTCCATTATATGAGCAGATAAGTGATCGCCAAACGGCCTAACATATGCTGAGGCAATGAAGCACATTTCTTCCTTTTTGGATGTGGCGCATTGAAGCCTCGCAATGAACTTCACACCAGGCCTACACCATGTTGTTAGCTAGTGCTCCGTGGCGTTCAGGCCAAGCTATGTATGTCACTTAGTGCAAGAATGACCCAACAGAATTGGAAATCTTCTTGCCCGCCCATCACGCCGAGTGGCCTCTAGTGGAAACCTGGACCTAGAGGCTACAAAGGTGTCACTGTGTCCATGTGTTCACTATGTCACTACCTCTCAAAGAAAGAAAAATAAGCTCAATCATTATCCTTGCACAATTCACGTCCATATGCAAATGTGTAATTCGCCAAGGCTACGGCAATTATCTTTGGGAGATAGTGGGTAGTAAAAGGCGAGATCTGCCTGTCACTTAGCCTTTTCCCGCGAGCATTATGTTCAGAGCATCACCTAATCTCACAAAACTAGTACTTTAAGCGACCGTGCTGGCTGGAGACACTGACCCCAACATCCTCACAAACTTTTTTGACTATGGATCAGAAATCCACATAATCTATCGCCAACTCACATCTGAATACAAGCTACATTTTAATTCGTTCTGTTTCACAAGGTTATCTTTTTTATGTAGCCAACTTATGCAGTTGGGCGCTCCGGCCGAGTCAGATCTCACGATTTTAGACAAAAATCAAGCACATTCCTACGAAACCGGGAACAGCTCCAGACATGTCGAGCTCAACACTCCTCCAGAAAGGCGGCAGAATATCAATGCCGCTTCGTGCGATAAAGAAGAGACCCCCAATACGATATCCACGCTTAGTACAGCGGCTCACGAACAATCATAGATCGACGCTGTCGAGCGCGCATGCAAGGCTGCCTAGCTGGAGGACCGGTCTTTCTCGACGTCCTATATGATTTGCAGTAACAGCAGCGCATGTGCCGTTAGTTGTACATTGTCCTCATTTTTGGAGGATGTTGTGGACGCACAGGTTCTAGATCCAGGCGTAACCCAAACACATACAAGAGAACAAATGCTATAGCTCAATTAACAGATCTATGGAGTGCACGCTAGACTGTGGACCAGACAAATGCAGAATTTCCTTACTGACCTATGTTCAGTCAGTATTCGCGAAAATGTTTGTTAGTGCTCATGTAACAAGATTTTTGAGAGTTCTGATGCATTAAACTTTGAATGGGAGTAAGTACTGTCAATGGTAAATTTGGCACCACACGGTATGTCTGGTCCCGTCAAATTTGATTGACTCTGGTTAGACTGAAGGTCTTTGTGGTTTTGCCCCCAAACAGTCGTCATTCTGGACCTAAACACCACCTAACTTGATCTCACTTTGCCTTTGTCGATTATTCTTTTCAATGGCAAACAGATCAATAATGTCACGAAAGTTCTGCGGCCTCCTTGTGGTCTTCGTCTCCTCGCCGACACGGAACCGGGTCTGCTGTTCTATTATCCACTTCATCACCTGGCCCCGGATCACCCTGTCGTGTACCGTACTGCGATGTGGGATCATAACTACACCTAATAAGCTATGATATCTTTTTATTAAAAACAAAACTGCAGGGGATACGTAGACAACTGCTCAGATAGCTAGCTGAGAGCGTCCCTAACAGGTCTCCTTAGAGCTAGCAAAAATAATACTTTATAGTAAAAAGTGAGGAAAGAGAACACTGATAGCGCTTAATCAAGCGCTAGCGCTTGGGGGCAGCTGGGTCACAGACGCACGTTCTGGACATGGCAGCGCTGTGCTGCAAGAGCTAGCAACGGACGTTTACCATTGGGCATGCACCCCCAACATCTGCAGTGAAACCCGCAGCTTTGATTGTGTTCTGTTGTTCTGCAGACGCTTTGCCTTCGTCACCTGTTTCACTCTGGACCTCAACTTTCAAGTCCAATTGCTACGCATTTTTCCAAGTTCGATCACCATCAATTCCAGGACGGCATATCGCTGCCAAAGATTGTCCCTGCTTGTTCTCGACCGGTTTCCAAAATCAGGTCCTGCTTTGAACGTTGAAAGTTTGAACATAATGCCACTCTGCATTTCAGCAGTCCACTCGTCCAATACGAGTATCAATCAGGCCCCTGGTTCTTCCTGTCATTATCCTTATTTTCGTCAGTTTCCACAAACATGTCACAGCCTGATCTCGCGGCAGCTTCCTGTTTGCCGGTGCCGGCTTGATCCACACACTGGCGGTCGAAGAGTAGGTCGATGAGCGAGTGCATGCACCAGGAAACTCGCTGAACACGTCTCATCAAAGCACTGTCGTTGTCTGGGCATTTGTTGCCATTGACTGACTCATCATGTGGCCATGCCCATGCGATAGGCCAGAGAGGCTCGCCGGCCACCAGAACATGGGTGGCGAATGCAGATTTTGTACACACATCAGTTACTTTTCTTCTGCAGCTAATTTTGGGCGCTATGTACAGAGACATTCACGAGACTGATGAACCTCAAGAGGAATATGACTGTGCAAGCTCATCATGTACTGCAACCTGCCTTGTGACCTGACGCTAGTTTTGTCCGGTCCTTGCGACGGCAACCGGGCTGGCAACTTCGTCCTATGCGAAATTATCGCCAAGCAAATCAATGTGATGTCTTTCAGTTCAGCCTCTTTTCAACGCTAGACTCTGATTTCCTGAGCCTGTTGCGTTACGCTCGGCTCACTTCCGATCCAAATGCTTATTGGAATCATCCATCAATCATGGCGGGAGCCGCCCGGCCGCCACCACCGGCACCACGCGAACGCCACGCCGAGGGGCATGCGTCGCCGCTGGGTCTGCCTAGCTTATCACGGGCGCGATACTGGCCAAATCCGGAAGACAACCAGGCACGCGCACGGAATAGTGTACCCTCCAGTGGAATTACGACATTGTCCTGTTGATTCGCAGCATAGAGCATGCCGTGTTTTGTAAAGATTCATCCCAGTCCCACTTCGGGCAGCACTAGCGTGGTGGCCTCCACGACGCGTCGTGCGCGGAGACATAACCTTTGTGTGTTTTTCGTAGATCTGAATCACGTAATTCGTTCGTAGGTGGGGATCGCCGCGCGTGCTCTTTGCGTTGTTTGTATGGCTCGTTTGTTCCACTGCCGCAGCTTGCTTCGCTTTAGGGAATGGTTGGATTTTTTCAGCTTGTCGTTTGAGGCAAGGGTGATTCTTATGCACGGTGAACTCACGGTTCTGAGAAGTTAAGGTGGCTAGTTTCTCGTCATTTTTATCTACTAAAATTCCTCGAGAAAACTATAACATGTTTCTTTTTTCTAAAATGCAAATTTGGTACCACTAAACTAGGGACCAAGACTGCACGTCACCTGTACCAGTTACACTAACACGACTGTATCAGTGCTCAGCAGTAACATGTGACATGTAGTAACTGTAGTTTACCAACTAAAGTACAAAACAAATATAAATACAACGAAGTCCTAAAGAGCACACTCATGCTCGAGCGGAATGCATATACATTTCATAGGTGCAGGGAACAATTTAGGTGGCTTATCGTCATTTGCATTGGCATCCTATGTTAAAATCGCCTTTTAAAAAAAGGAAAGATTTGGAGAGAAATTTTGAGAGTGGACAATCTGTATATATGAAATTTTTCTATACGCACTCCATCAAAATTATTGAACATTGATCGTCGCAGAATTCAACAAAATATCTCACTTGATATGTTAATTTTAGGGAAATGCTCTGCGTACGTCCTCCTTGTCCAACCCGCCTATCCGACTAGTGTTATTAGCTACCTGTTGATTACATGCAAACAATTGATTAGTACTGGTCGTACGGTTGGGTGGGACAACTCGGTCATACGTATAACAATACTCATAATTTTACTCCTTATTTTATTTTACTAGTTTTGGAACATTAATTAATAGTAGATGCCCATTCCATATGTGCATGCCAAATCTTTTTATTTTTGTCCTATTTAGAAACTTACTAGTTATTAATGTCTAGGATGGAGTGACATGAGCAAGATAGCGTATCACAGTTCATAGATACCACTTAGCTAGTACTGTATCTGAGCATTTAGGATGTAGAACTACATCAAACGGCATTATTAGAGATGAGTAGGGGCAAAATTGGCAACGCGCAAAAACAATGACCTTCCTTCACTCACTCACTCCCTGTAGTCAGAGTCAGACAGTAGCGCATACTTTCGTGCATCGCGTCGCGCCCTTTGCTTGACGATAAATACCTCCACCGATCTTACTTGTCGCAGTTGTGCCACACGCAAACAGCAGAGGACAGACAGAGCCATGGGGGGAGTCCGCCCGCGCTTCGTCGTCCCTTCCGCAACGACGACAACAACAGCGCTGCTGTTCCTGTCGCTGCTGCTCCACTCCGCGGTGGCCGCCGACCCGCCCTTCACCTGCGGCGCCGGCGCGCCGCCGAACATCCCGTTCTGCGACCAGCGGCTGCCCGTGGAGCGGCGCGCGGACGACCTGGTGTCGCGGCTGACGGTGGAGGAGAAGATCTCGCAGCTCGGCGACGAGTCCCCCGCCGTCCCGCGTCTCGGCGTGCCGGCGTACAAGTGGTGGTCGGAGGCGCTGCATGGCGTGGCCAACGCCGGCCGCGGCATCCACCTCGACGGCCCGCTCCGCGCCGCCACCAGCTTCCCGCAGGTCATCCTCACGGCGGCGTCCTTTAACCCGCACCTCTGGTACCGCATCGGACAGGTACGTATACTCGTCTCTCATGCACGACCTACCGCTTCTTCGTCCGTCTTGTGTTGGTGCGTGAAATGCACGATTCAACGTGGCTCTCCTCTCTGCTTTGACGAGTAATTGAGTGACGAGATGAGCTATTAGCACGCACCCCGAGGGATCATCTTCTTCCTCTAAATTGCGAAAAATGTACAACACAAATGATGAACTGCACGGAAACGTCTCTTGATCTTGTGCCTGATTTCACCAACCGCTTGTACCAAAAGTTGAACGCATTCTTGTACGTACCAACGCGGTAGGTGCACGCAGCTTTACAGCTCTCCTTTTTTGGGAGGGGGTCAAAAGTATGCAGCTTGTCTTCCACTAGAAAATTGACAAAAGGCATAGTACCAAAACTACTCATTGTTTCTGCATGCCTTTTTTTTATCCCCTTTTTTCGAAAAAAACAATGTATTAATGTAAGAGCTAAGAACAAACTGAAAGAAAAAAAAAGTCGAGATTATTAGTAGGCAGGAACTTTGGAAGTATCCTCTGCAATATACTAGTAGTAATCAAGAACATAGACTGATGACGTCTTATTCCTGCAATGCAACGGAGCAGGTGATCGGCGTGGAGGCGAGGGGGGTGTACAACAACGGGCAGGCCGAGGGGCTCACCTTCTGGGCGCCCAACATCAACATCTTCAGAGACCCGCGATGGGGCCGTGGCCAGGAGACCCCCGGCGAGGACCCGACGATGACCGGCAAGTACGCCGCCGTCTTCGTCCGGGGCGTGCAGGGCTACGGCATGGCCGGCCCCGTCAACTCCACGGACCTCGAGGCCTCCGCCTGCTGCAAGCACTTCACCGCATACGACCTCGAGAAATGGAACGGCGTCACCCGGTTCGCCTTCGATGCAAAGGTTCGCCTATCACTAGTTTGATCCGATTTCCTTTTGAACAACTGTGTTTCAAATTAATTGGTTGGCCTCATACTCTGAACGAAATGCCAAACTTTTTTTGTTACAGGTGACGGCGCAGGATTTGGAGGACACGTACAACCCTCCGTTCAAGAGCTGCGTCGAGGACGGCCACTCCAGCGGCATCATGTGCTCCTACAACCGCGTCAATGGCGTGCCGACGTGCGCAGATTACAAACTCCTCTCCAAAACCGCAAGAAACGACTGGGGATTTTACGGGTAAGTGTGAAAGATTTGGTGAAAGGGTGCTATGAGGGTGACAGATATCCACTACAGGGGATTTTCAGAGCATATCATGGAGTTGATCCTGAAACTTTCTGAGATTATTACTACATCTTTTCCGTAGCCTGAAAAGGATGGTTGGATGAGAAGCTTTTTGCTGAATTTAACTGTGCCTCGACGGAGACTGATGACAGGCTAATGCTTCCAAGTTTCCTGTGTTGACCAGATACATCACTTCGGACTGCGACGCCGTGGCAATCATCCATGAGGTGCAAGGATATGCCAAGACAGCAGAAGATGCAGTTGCATATGTCCTCAAGGCTGGTATGAACTCACTAATCTCTAGTGCTAGTCTAGTTATTCACAAGAAGTCTAGCATTGGCTTAAGCCACAAATTTCAAGTTAAGAAAAGTCCCATGGAACTCCAGCAACAGAAAGAAACATTCGTGGACAATGTGCGGAGAGAGATAGGTCATGTAGGTTAGGTCACTGAACTTTAACCAAAAGTTGATCTGGCCCGGGCGCGCACCACTCATATCGCTGTTCTGTTATGCGTTCGCTAGAAATTGATAGCACCACGAATATCATGATATCATAAGGACACAGATGTCATCGAAAGATCACATCAGCATGTTAGTCGTCCTGCTAGTTATTGATGGAAAATAAAAAAATGGGTCTCAAATACAAAAAGAAGGTCAGTGAGTTGAGTCCAAATCATCCCATCATTCTGAGAGCAGATGTGGGGATAGAGGTGTTGAACTCAAACTTTGTTTTGTTTGTTCCGTACTGTTGACCCCCCGCCTGTTAGGTGGTGAGTCCAAATCAACAAAAACCAATAACGCAGCTGCAGTACAACCTGCTTACAAAAAAAAACAAAAAAAAACAAAAAAAAAACACAGGCCTGCTAAATGATCCCTGAAGTACTAAACGTCGTGTCCAGAAATAAAGAAATGAAACAATGGAGATATCATGTTTCTTTCTTTTAAAAATTACTAAAGAAAAGAAACAACCGGCCGAAATGCAGCAGCGTGTTTCTGAATCCCTTTTTGCAACCTGAAAAAACTTTCAGGAATGGACGTGAACTGCGGCACCTACGTGCAGCAGCACGGCGCTGCCGCTCTCCAGCAGGGGAAGATCACGGAGCAGGACATCAACAGAGCCCTGCACAACCTCTTCACCATCAGAATGAGGCTGGGCCTGTTCAACGGCAACCCCAAGTACAACCGGTACGGCAACATCGGCCCTGACCAGGTCTGCACACAGAAGCACCAGAACCTCGCCCTGGAAGCCGCGCTGGACGGCATCGTCCTGCTCAAGAACGACGCCAACACTCTCCCCCTGTCGAAACCCAACGTCGCGTCCCTCGCCGTCATCGGGTTCAACGCGAACAACGCCACGACGATGCAGGGCAACTACTTCGGCCCGCCCTGCGTTTCACTGACCCCTCTCCAGGTGCTGCAAGGCTACGTGAAGGACACCAAGTTCGTCTCCGGCTGCGACTCGGCCGCCTGCGCCTCGGCTTCGATCCCCGAGGCGGTGCAAGCGGCGGGTTCGGCGGATTACGTCGTGCTGTTCATGGGGCTGGATCAGAACCAGGAGAGGGAGGAGCTTGATCGGGTGGATTTGACGCTCCCCGGGATGCAGCAGAGCCTCATCGAGAGCGTCGCGAACGCGGCCAAGAAGCCGGTGATCTTGGTGCTGCTGTGCGGCGGCCCGGTTGATGTCAGCTTCGCGAAGGCTAACCCCAAGATTGGTGCCATGCTCTGGGCCGGGTACCCAGGCGAGGCTGGCGGCATTGCCATTGCCCAAGTCCTGTTCGGCGAGCACAACCCTGGTGAGCACTTCTTCTCTTCTGAATGATTTTCTGCAAATTAGTAGTAAACCAGAACCTGACATTAATGATTCTGTTCATCAGGTGGAAGGCTTCCGGTGACATGGTACCCGCAGGACTACACTAAAGTTCCGATGACAGACATGCGGATGCGCGCCGACCCGGCAACCGGGTACCCAGGCCGAACATACCGTTTCTACCGCGGCCCGACCGTGTTCAACTTCGGCTACGGCCTGAGCTACTCCAAGTACTCCCACCGCTTCGTGACCGAGGGCACGAAGCCGCCTTCCATGGCCAAAATCGAGGGCCTGAAGGCGATGGCGACGACGGCCGGAGCCGGAACGGCGAGCTACGACGTGGAGGAGATGGGGGCGGAGACGTGCGACCGGCTCAAGTTCCCGGCGGTGGTGCGGGTGCAGAACCACGGGCCCATGGACGGGAAGCACCCGGTGCTGCTGTTCCTGCGCTGGCCCAACGCCACGGACGGCAGCGGCCGGCCCGCCACCCAGCTGGTCGCGTTCGAGAACCTGCACCTCAAGGCGATGCAGACGGCCCACGTGGAGTTCGAGGTCAGCCCGTGCAAGCATTTCAGCCGGGCCACCGCGGACGGAAAGAAGGTGATCGATCAGGTGTCGCACTTCATGGTGGTCGGGGATGATGAGTTCGAGTTGAGCTTCATGGCTTAGAGTTGGGAATTGGGATTAATGGCACAAACTGACGAGGCCTTGCTGCTGAACTAGCTGTAGTGCCTCCTCTGCTTCTCGTTCATAAAAAAATTCCTTTTAACTTGTTTCAACAAGAAAAAAAAAGGTAATTTATGCCGGATGTTAGTTGATGAAAAAGCCTCTGTTCCTTCGATTGGTAAAGATCGACTGGGCCAGGCAACTTCCACCAGGCCTCAAACCAAACAAGCCTAGGCCCACTGTTGTGAAAGGGGTCACTATTTCAGGGCAGTGTGCCTGGCTGCCTGCAGCTGAAGAGCGTGGCCGGCAGCGCACGGGCACGATCCGCGCGTTCGCGCAGCAAGCGTCGTGAGTCACGCGCCTGGGTTAATCAAACCTCGTGCCGTGGCACACATGCGTGCGCCAACCGCTGTCACATGTGCGACTTGTGCCTCGCGATATCCTGTAGCAACACTCCATGTTTCAAACAGTGCGCCCTTCCAGAAACAGGCAGCAGGGCTGGCCATAGCCGAGTTCTGGGTTTGAGTTGGGATTGACTATTCATCCAATCAATCAAATGGGAGTATACTAATGCAAAAGGACAACCACGTCATGCTGATCATCCACAATACTCCTTGATTGAGAACAAAAACATTATCCATAAAAACACAAAACAGATTCGGTTCTGATATTTGATTAAATACCCTGTTTAAGCAAGATCGATACACGCTCACGTTCACAACATTAGCGGCCCGGTCTGATCCTGTTCGGATCCCAAAAAAAAATATTCCACGCCGATCACATGTCCTGATCACAACCCCAACGAACCCACCCACCCTCGCTGCAGACAGCTCAGCTCTTTGGCGACGATTCCAAATGATTTCCCGTTCCCCACCTTGTCCTGCGCGCCGGCAAGTACGTGCTATGGGCCCGCCTCGTCAGCCTCCCCGTCACGCTGATAGTTCCACGTGGGATCGTCAAGCCGACGACAGCCGTCCGATGCGATCATTCCTGGCGTAAACGATTTTGGAAGTCCCACTCGTCGTCTTCTCCCCCTGAGGAAGGGAAGAGGGAGAGTTTTTTTAAAAAAAAAAAAGGAAGGGAAGAGGGTCGAGTGGGAGAAGGGGAGGGGACGACTCCGCTCGGACCCCCGCCTCGCGTGTTCCGCGCATCCTGTCGCGCTGCCTTTCGCTCCGCCGCTCTCGCCGAGGTGAGCGCAACGAACTCGCCCTGAACCCCTTTGACCTCTGTTTACTTGTTGCTGCTTCCGCTCCGCGCCGGAGACTCGCATCGTTTCTAGCATCTTTCCTTTTCTGTTCCTGCGGGATGGCATGGCGGAGGATTGCTTGTCCTTTTCCGGCGCGATGATTCCTGATTTTTTTTGGCGTTTGCGTGAGAAAGCTGTGTGATAATTTGGGAGTTATCAGTGCTGGCGGCTGTAAGCATAGAGGAGCAAATCGAAGGTTGAGGTTGCTGCGCCATCCTGGGGTTTTGTGGGAGGACCTTGTTGCGTCTCGAGGGTGCCATTTCTGGGACTTGGTAGCTGGATTTCATTTCATGGTTCTCGCAACGCGGCTCCGTCGAGGGCAGCGGCGGGGCTGAGGAGTGCAGACAACAAGTGGGGTTCTCTGTTCTTAGTACTGTTCATTTACTTCGATTTTGACGAATAAGTCGGGTGCAGAGTTCTATTGACGTGATTGTGAATTTCTGATTCGGCTGTCTCGTCATGAACCTGCAACGGGACTGATGAGGGTCATGAACCTGCGGATGCTCATTGCCTCGAATACTGAAATTGTGCTTACAAATTCCCCTGTTCTTCGTTCTGTAAGCGGCGAGGACAGTTGGTTGTCCTTGTCGGTTCCTGTTGGTGCTTGAACCTCGTGGTGGGAAACTGGATGAGGATAATAGTGATGCCATTCTCTGGGGATTGTTGCATTTATTGTGATGGGTCAATACCGTCCTGTTCAATAACTTTGCTGTATTATTTGTGCTAGTTAAGGGGGTGTTTGGATCCACCTTGTTAAACTTTAACACCTATGTTTTACCTACTTTTAACAAAAAAAAGCATCCAAACACTCCTGTTAAAAGGGAGGTGTTAAAGTTTAACACCCTCAAAATCACCTGGTTTTGAGGTGGTAAAACTTGTTAAAAGGTACCTATCTTGAGAAAAACTTGGTAAAACTTGTTAAACTTTAACATCGATCCAAACAGATGGATGCTAAATTTTAACACCTCATTTTTCAAGTTGTTAAACTTTAACACCTTGTTAAAGTTTAACAAGATGGATCCAAACAGGGCCTTAGTTGTAGTGTTTCAGTCATTCAGTGTCCTACTATTGGTAGCTTAGCATACATGTAGAAGACAAAACGGTGCTCCCTTTGGGTCTATCTGTACACAGAATGTTGCTGCGTAGTGGGAGTAGGTACATTTGTGCACAAAAGGATGATAATGTTCCAATATTCATATACGTCTATTTGTAGATTTGCACACACATTTTTCACCAAATCAACCCCTAAAATCTTTATCTGTGCAAGCTTAAACGAATACCTGTTCTGGGTAGGTTCTGTGAACTTTTTTTCTTACTTTGCCTCTAAATATGCTCCAATAACTTTATCGATTAGTATCATCAAATGTAAATGTATGTTTCTTAGAACTGTGAATGATTACATCGTCCACAGGTGTTTTGTGAACGTCTGCTGTATCTTTTCTTCCTTTTTTTTACCTTGGCCGTCCGCTGCTTTTACTTTGTGGCCTGATCAGATAGATTCGAAATTCTTAAAAGCTGTTTGGTTTTGATTGTGATAGGAGAAAGGACACTATGAGCTCAGCGAGCGGTGCCAACATTGGCCATGGGAAAGAAGAAGCGTTATATAAGGAGCAGCTGTCCAAGGTGATTCCATGTTACCAGACTCTATTGTTTTTCTTGGTTGGTTCTAAAATAGAAGATTGCTAAGTATAAATGCAATTCAATTTTTTCTCCTCCATTTATCAGGCACTTGAGTAGCCGGTTGTGCTGATTACCCTATTTTGCACTTAGACTGGTGGCTATTGTTCTTATTTTTATTTTCTTTTATGTTAGATTGGCAAAGTTAGAGCTGCCCTTGGACAACTATCTGGAAAATCAGCTCTGTATTGTTCAGATGCTTCAATTGCAAGGTATCTGATAGCAAGAAACTGGGATGTGAAGAAGGCTACCAAAATGCTCAAGAAAACCTTGAAATGGCGTTCTGAGTATAAGCCAGATGAGATCCGTTGGGTGAGCTTTTCTTTCCTGTGAATTAACAAACCTTATATTGCTTGCAAAAATTTTGTCCTTGATAAAAGGTTGGTGGAAAGAAGTTAGTTCATTTATCTGCATGGTACACGTTTTTACTCTTGTGCACTATGAAGTCTTCTAGTAGGATGACATATCTGATTATTTATCTAGTTTTATGCTAATTATCTTATGGAAAATCTTGTTCTAATTTCCTGATATAGGATGAAATATCTGATTATTTATCTAGTTTTATGCTAATTATCTTATGGAAAATCTTGTTCTAATTTCCTGATATAGGATGACATATCTAATGAAGCTTTGACTGGAAAAATTTACCGAACTGATTACTTTGACAAGAGTGGACGGAGTATCCTTGTCATGAGACCTGGATGTCAGGTTTTATACCACTCATTATCCTTTTTTTTTGTGTGTGTGCTAATAGACATGTATATATAGTACATGCACATTATAATGTCTCATTCAGTCATTTTAAACTTCTGTATTTTTTATTATGTTTTTCAGAATACAAAGAATGCCAATGGGCAAGTCAAATACTTGGTGTATTGCATGGAGAATGCGATTCTAAATCTGCCACCTGGTCAGGATCAGATGGTTTGGCTCATTGATTTTGCTGGCTTCAGCTTACAAAACATCTCACTTCTTGTGACGAAGATGACAGCAGATGTCCTACAAGGTCATTATCCTGAAAGATTGGGCATAGCAATTCTTTACAATGCTCCAAAATTTTTTGAATCTTTCTGGAAGGTATTTTCCTTATTTCGTGATCAAATATTTCTTCACTTAAGTATAAACATGTTTGACTTTCTTCTTGATTGTGAAGTATGGCAAATTAATTTATGTAACTATTTTGCTGTCTAGTGTTGCTGTACATAAGTAATGATTGTGGCTATGAAAATGAAAGGGAATGAAACGCCCAAAATCTTGTTCTATATGTAGGTTGCAAGCCCCCTACTTGAGAAGAAGACTTTCAACAAGGTCAGATTTGTATACTCAGATAGGCCCGACACCATGAAGATCATTGATGACCTTTTCAACATGGATGAGTTAGAAGCTGCATTTGGCGGCAAAAATCCAACTACATTCAATATAAACGATTATGCTGTGAGGATGAGAGAAGATGATAAGAAGATGCCATTATTCTGGAGCCCTGAGAACTCTGATCGGGCTTCCGAGCCATATCTGATGACCTACCACAAGCCCCAAGAAAATAGCTCGGGCTTAAAGAATGGAGAGACTGAATCTGGTAAGCAGGACAACACAGAGGAGACATCTGAAAAGATGGAAGAAACTGAGACCGAGTCTGAAAAAAGGGAAGAATCGGATACTGAATCTGAAAAGAGTGGAGAAACGAAAACTGAATCAAGTGCTGTTGAGTCGACAAGCCTACCAAGAAAAGATACTGCCCAAGTAGCCCAAGTAGATAAAAGTGTCATTGGACCTGATCTGTGACGCTTTGAGTATATACCACTATGAAATGTACATGTCAAATGTTGACAAGGAGCTCTTTCACGTGAGTTCCACTAAGAGATGAATATCAAATGTAATGAGATACTGTTAACACAGCGGGAATGCGATGCCGGACTTCTTGTGTGGTCGGCAGTCAGCACCTCACTTTACTTTCAAGAACATTATATGTAAACGAATGAGATTATCAGATTTCAGTGAACAGTCCTTTTTAACATCACTTTCCTGGTGACATTGCTGTTCAGAAGCTGTTCCACTTATGTGGAATTTTCTGCTACGGCCTGTGGTTTTCTTAACCTGAATACCAGATATTGCCGTTACCTAAACTCAACTACAAAACGAAGTGAAAAATTTACGGTGATCGAGGGACCTCATCAGTTGTCACCAGTAGCTGTTGGGTGAAAAGCCATCGTTCAGTTGTATTCTGCCAGTAGCAACAATTTACTTTCAGTTAGTACTATCAGTATACCGCTTGGTACAAGGCAAGTGCTAGGCTTGAAAAACTCCGGCCTTTTCACTACAAACATTTCTGCTATTTGTAAGCTATACTATACACAGCTACAGTCACAAATAAAAAAAAAATCAAAAGTCGTCATAGAAGCTGTGTCTCTTTGGTATGGCAGGGGACTCGCAATGGATCCTGGCGTCCAGAGTTGAGTAACCCTTTCTGATCTTGCTCCCGCTATCTACATCTGCTTCAATGACAAAAACGCTGCAGACGGGTCTGTGATCCGATAGCTTGAACTCACCTCTTATGTACTGCAGCTGCTCGATTCCCTGGCCGTGCCAGAGTATCCGGTCGCACCTGCAGCATTAGCATGGAATATTCAGAAATCTCCAGTTTTCGTCCCAGAAACGTCAGAACTTTTACAAGCCTGAATTTTCAGATCAATGCTGTACTTGTCCTGTACCATGCCGGCGTTCGCCGCTTCTTCTTGGATTTTGCTGTGTCCCATACGTAGGAATCAGAGTTCCGTGTGTACTTGTATGTCGGAGCGAAGTAGATCTTGCCCTCTTTCCACCCCTTGAACACTCTCCCTGCTTGTCTCTCGATAGCCAACTGTTCAGGAACGCCATCTTATTTGTTAGCAGGTTCATCACTGCCCTACTGTAGTATATCTGAAAAATGTTACTTCAGGTTCAGAGTTCGTACCTGATCTTTCTCGAGTAAGGTGTCCCAGTCATTCCCCTCTAGTAGCATCTTCGTCTCCTCGTAGCTCGACGCGACGCGGTAATTCAGATCCCCGAGCCATATGATTCGACTGCACCGCATGAACATCAATCAGTTGACGCCATTTTTAAGTGCCGAATATGTATTGATCTGACATGTTTGTCAGTAGATTCTCGTTAGGAGCTTGGCTTACTCGTGGTCAATGATCTTCTCTGGGATCCGCTGGCCCGGTATCTTGCAGATGCGCGGGAACTGCGTGCTCTTGAGTATCTCGGCGACGTCGGAGTTCCTCCTCACCTCGTCGCCCTCCTTCTCGCCGGACGCCAGGTGGCAGCACACGAAGCAGATGCCCGTCTGGTGCAGCGTCATGCTCATCGCGATGCATCCCTGAAACCAAGATTTCAGAGCGGGCAGAGGCTCTTGAATGCTCATTGCTCAGCGAAACAAGAACACGCGCACGGACCTTGTTCCCGAGGCGGCCCATGATGCCTCTGCCGACGCAGTCCACTCGGAGGTGGCCCACGTACTGCACGAGCTCCCGCCGCACCCACACCGACAGGAAGATGCCGACCATCTGCTTGCTCGCGATGAGGCAGTAGTTCATACCGCCGCCGCCGCCGCTCCGCTGATCGCCGCCTTCGATTTGGGGCGGCGCGTCATCGTCGGCGCCTCGGCCCGGCGAGGACGCGGCGACGGCCTCGACGCGGTAGATGTACTCGCGCATCTCCCTCGCCCGGCGCTGCATCGTGGACGGGTCGGACATGCAGGTGCACGTCTTCACCAGCGCGCTGTCGACGCGGTAGTTCTTGCTGAGCATCTTCAGGGACGGCTTCTGGAAGAAGAGCAGGCCGCCGCTGGAGGACTTGGGGATGGCGGCGGCGGTGTCGCGGCTGCTCTGCCGGCTTTGCGATGAGGTGGATTCCGGCGGCGAGAGCTCGTCGCCGGAGGACTGGCCGTCCTGGTTCGGCGGCCTGTTCAGGGCCTGGTAGATGAGGGCCAGCCACTTGGCCGCCGGCTCGTTGTCCTCCACGACCAGCACGTTGCCGGCGCTCAAAGGGACGATCTCCTGAAACCTGTATATGCAATCAATGTGTCAGGATCAGAAGCTAAATTTCAGTGCTCCAATGTGACAATCTTGCTCTTTGATCATCATGCATGTCTTCAGGTCACAAAATGATTTGCGTTTATGTAATGCATGAGTGATGTGAAGAATTGCAGAACATGTGAACAGAGTAGTACAACGGGATGAGAAGTTTTGTACCCCAGGACGTATATATCAGGCAATCCTTCAATCTGCAGAAATTCTTCAAGGTTGACGCTGCTGTCAGGAGGCTTCCCTCCCACATTCCATGTGCCTACAAATACCCTGCAAGATTGTCAATGCAAGCACCATCTTCAACAGATAATAGCAATTTGATTCCTATGAACTTCATTCTGCTTCGTCGATAAAACAGACATGACAATGATTTGTGTTACCGGTATTCCCGGGTATCGATGTTCTGCTTCCTGGGTGAATCCAAGCAGCTCAGGCTCAGGCTTTCAATCCGCGTTGCGCAAGGTCGATCTGAAACCAAATTGAAGAAACAAAAAACAAAAGAAATCTCAGCAACGCAATTGCACCATACCTGCATTTCTCACAAACTGATCAGAATAGCTCATGCGCGTTATCACGCTGTCGATCATCAGGTTACCTGAGAAGCTCTTGCGGACAGCAGGTGACTCGTCCGGGAGCTCCGTCCTGTCGCTGCATTTCTCCCCCAAATCTGCATAATTGCAACGTAAAACCATCAATCAACAGCAGCGCTGACAAAACCGAAAAAACATTGATGAAAGCCTGTGAAACCAGCAAGCATCAGCACGCACCGAATACAACTTCCCGCCGTGCGAGCAGCTTCTTATCGGAGCTCCTCCCTTTCTTTCGGAAGATGCTTGACATGAAGGACTGGCGAACCAACGAAGAAGAAAAGGTAAAAATTCAGCCACATTGCACGAGCAAATTAACCTCAGCGGCTGGCCGACGAGACGATTCGCTGACCTTCTTCTTCTTGCCATTCTTGACGAAGTCGTCGACGGAGGCCGGCTTGGGGATGTCCAAGGGCGCGCTGTGATTTGACATCCAGCTTACGGTAAAAGACGCGGCGGGCAGGACCCTCATCCGGGGGCGGTTGTTTCCTTGGCCCCTTTTCCCCGGCAAAGCCAGAGCGAAACGTGGAGTGGTGGGGTAAATGCGGGGGGTGGAAACGGGTGGCAGGGAGGGAATTGTGAGCGCTTCAAATTGGGCGCCTTCTCTTTCCGTTCATCGGAGAGGAGAGAAATTTTGTTTGGTGTTGTTTGGATGTAGCAGCAGCTGCCATGAGCATTGCACTTGTAGACATCAAATCTACCTCACCTTTCGAACAAAAAAAACATCGAATCTACCTAGAATGCTTTCTCGGTTTGTCAGGTTATTGCTGGTTTAACTATGACAACTCTACGAATAAGGGAGTGTGTTTTATAAGTATATCGTGCTTCCAGGGACTGATGGAACAGGTTATTGCTGGTTTAACTATGACAATTCTACGAATAAGGGAGTGTGTTTTATAAGTATATCGTGCTTCCAGGGACTGATGGAAAGAATGCGTGCCGGTGTGTTGGGTCGGTGAAAAAAGTTTTGAGCAGCCAGACGATCTGCAGGCCAATAAAATGAAGTCAAACTCAAAACCGTGGGCTTGTGACACAGCATCAGTGTTATCGCATCGCGTCGAGATGGTACTTGCTCTTAGGAATAAAGTGATAATATTGTAAACAACAACGCGTCGACCTTCAGGTTCAGAAATTTTTATACTGTAACAGTATATCACCGACTTCCACCTGGTTAGGTGCCATCTGCTCATTAATTTCTGCGTCTCTGATTTTGCACTTAAATCCTTCGTTCTGTCAGCAAGTGTTCGTGTGGTCGGCGCGACGAACTGACAGAACAGTACAGCAGCCCCCACAAGTCACGCGCTCGTTAAAAAGGATAAGAACTGAGATGTCTGAAAAGCTACAACACATTGTGGGAAACAGATATGATCCCCATTTCATTTCAGTCAATCCACTAAAAAATTGATCCCCAGTTCATTTCATTTCAGTCAATGCACAGATCATTTCACTGCACCGTTGTAATGATCTCCACCTTATGGACGGGGAACATACAATAGTCACGAAAATTTATCCCCATCTGTTTGTAGTCCTAGGTAAATCGCCTAAATTATCACTGTACTTTGCATACTGCCATATGCTGCAACGTTTCTGCTACCAAACTACAGCTTCTCATACATCTCAAGATCATTAAAGCAAAATACTATGAACTTATAAACCACCTTGTAGCTTGTAGGCACCAAAAGCATGTTCGACAGATGAGTATCTCAGCGGCTAGTAGAAAACAAAACCTGCATATGGTCATCAAGAGTAAACAATTACCATTAGCACAATATCTTAGGAGAAATCATTTTCTGTATCTGAAAATAGCAAATACTTGCCTACTGATAATTACTGAAACATACTGTCCAGCTTCTGTCTGTACTGGGCCAAATTCTGCCAAAAAGCATAGGAGATAAAAAAAATACTCAGTCAGCACCACATGCCAATATGCCATTCAACCATATCAAATACAAATACCAGTGAATCTCAGCTTCCACCAATCAGTTTGAAATTTTGAGCTAAATGAAGTCATTCAACAGGACAAAGGAAACAATACTATTTCTACAGTCATTATTATTTAGGGTGAAAGAAAAGTTAATTAAGATGCATTTGATTTCACGATTGAAATCAAATATAGATGGAGCTATCTGAACTTGAGATGTTGATACCTCACTTAATTTGATAAGTTATGTTTTTGCATATGTTACCGTGTTTTGGAAATGAAATTGGTACTGGCGTGTTGTTTCCTCCAACATTTTCCAACCAAAAAAAGAAAAACGAGAGAGAAGGCTCTTACCTTGGTATAAGCATAGACGCCTGCCTCTGATGGTCCTGCTGGACTTCCTCGCCTGATAAATTTACCTTCCTTAAATATATACAGCATTGGAATGCCAGTAGACAACTCAAGGCTGATAACCTGAGAAAAGTAATGTGTAAAAAGTTCTCAACAAACGGGATTGTGAAATGGGAACAATAATAATAACAGCAATGGTACTACTAATAATAAAGAACTACAAAAGATATACCTCTTGTGAAGTCAACTTGTCCAGATGCATTATAATTGAACGAAGTGAATTCCCATGGGCAGCAATCATTACATGCTTTCCAGCCACAAGTTGAGGTACAATCTATAGAGTAACAAGACGCCTAGGTTATATGTAGAGGTCAATAAGAAAAAACATAACACGATGCAGGGTTCTGTGTTTGATATTGTACTGGTGATAGCGACATGATAAACAGATAAGACGTATCAGTGTAGATAATTGCAGGAATGCAGGCTAACCATGGAAATAAAAGAAGGTAAAAGCTAACTTTGTATGCATGTATTTAATTGACAGTGTCATATAGCATCCTTACATGATCTTTGAAATAAGCAACTGCTCTCTCTGCACACATCTCAAGGCTCTCTCCATTTGGGGGAGGAATGTCATAACTGCGACGCCATTCATGAACTTGTTCCTTGCCATACCGATCAGCAGTTTCTTGCTTGTTAAGGCCTTGCAGTTCACCATACCTTTTATGACGAGATAAAATTCCGTGTGATGCTTAACAAGAAGAAACAAGAAATATAGGTATATACTACATAAAGCACATTCTAGAGAAGAGTGAGCCCTTACATTCGTTCATTCAACTGCCAAGCTCGTATGACAGGAATAGACTGCTTCTTTGTTTCTTCACTGTATATCTCACTCCACCTGTGAGCTTGCTCACTCTCATTGTGCACAATGATTGGAACCTAATATAATGAGTGGACATGTCATAACCTCTTAACATGATAGATTGCAAACAGGAACACATCAAATGCTCTGCTAAAAAAATGTTTGTAGGGGATAGAGAACCTTCTTACGACGATGCTGCATCATGGCAAGCATAGCAGTCATCTGAGCACGAATTAGCGAAGATGTGTATATTACATCAACTGGGATATTGCATATCCTTTTACCCGCCTCGATTGCCTCGTTAACACCCTTTGGGGTCAGGGGCACATCGACACAGCCAGTAAAAAGATTCTTCTCATTCCACAATGATTCACCATGCCGAATTAATATGAGTGCACTTTCACCTACAAGCAAATTAGCACCAATGTTATAGCAAAAGTCAAACAGGACGTTGTCAACTAGAATGCTCAAGGCAGCTGGCCTTGAGAAATTACCTGATTTCTTTGGGATTGCGCTGCTTTCAGGGCTCAACGGTAGCTGAACTGGCTCGATTACTGAAGATTGCGAGTTGGAAGCACAAACTAAGCCAAGATTACGAGCACTGTGGCGAGGCCGTACAGAGACAGAATGCCCATAACAGGTTCTCTTCCCAATACCGGAGCTGCCCGTACGCGGCAATCTGACGGATGAAAGCGCGTGCTGAGATGTAGAAGCGGCCATCTGTCACCATTAGCAACAATAAACTTAGATGATCCTTTCATAGCCAACCAAGGCTCCATTTGAAATGCAGAGCATCTGCAGGATACAGTCCTATACACTGAAACATTTTTTTGAGGAAACCATACACTGAAACATTATGGACCTAAGATTGAACAACATTGAGCTACACGCAGAGATCATACAGATACAGGCATCATTCAAATGTTTTCTAAAAAATCGCATCAACCGAATCCGCAGTACCAACGACAACAATCACCATTACCGGGTCAGGAGCAATTCAACGCACAAGTTTAGGTGACAACACGAAGATCACATACATGGGGGAAGCGGGCTGCCGAACACTCGGAGAGCAGGGCCACGGAGACTCAACCGGGACTGGCTTGGTCCCCCCAGCAGTAGGTCGGCGGAACTGATCCTGGACTCCCCTGCGAGATCCGCAGCGGCGGCGGCGGGGGCTGGTGTGGTGGTCGCGGAGATCGCCGGGCGCGTCGACGAAACCGAGGGGGGACAAGGGGCGCAACCGCAAAAGGGCTGGTTTGTTTGCTGCTTCGAGTCGAGTCGAGTCGGGTCGGGTGGGCCGTTCTCCCGGGTTGTGGCGCGGCGCGGCCAGTTTTATGCAATGCGACTGGGATGGTGGTTGGGTTGGTCCATGCCTCCGGGTTTGGTACTTTGGTGCCGTTCTGTCAGGAAACCAAGGCGCTCGGTAATTTCCAGTTCAATTTTTTTTTTAAGAAATTCGATGGGCGATTTGATTTTGATTGATAGAGACTCTGCGCTATCAAGCTGTATCAAAATGTATAGCGAGTAAAACAACAGGTTCAAAGGGGCAATTTGTGCACTTCGACAGCTGACTTCTTTTTTTTTCAATAAAAAAGAGCTGTCCTTCTGCCTTGCGGTTACTAAAAGGCCTAACTCTAGCTAAATGTCTCTGCCTCTCCAGTATCTGGAGAAACCGTTTCTTAGCTGGAGCAAACAGCTCTTGGCGCTCTCAAGAAGCACCAATCACATGATCTGCTCTGTCTCATTCTCTGCAATTTAAGTAACCTAAGCGCAGGCCTTCTCCAGTGATGTGGTTTGTGGTACTCCCTCTGTCCCTCACGAAAAGGAAAAGAAAAATGCTGTGATGCATCATAGTTCGTACTTTACGCTTTCCATTAGCTACTTTACGTCTTTACTTCATGAGATCCTTGCCAACAACCATGACGAATTCCCTGGCATGAAGACTCAATGAGGCGAGTGCTGTCCACTGTTGAGAGTTTGATGAAAGGCATTAGATTGTTCTAGATTACCGAATTATCGAGAGAAAATGGCGATGGTTTGGTTTGCCTTTCTAGCTTTTCACCAACCAAGATTCATCAGGCAGGTCTGGACCACTTTATAATCTGAAGCGTCGATGGCACAACTCATATAAATGGGGTTGCTTATTTCATTCAGAGAATATTCTCGTAGTGACGCATATTCCCTTTCTGATGACTTAGGATCAATTTAAGATTTTGTTTTGCCCAAACCGGATGCATTGGTTGCCAATTCCGATGGCATTGGCATGTAGAGTTTGCAGTCAGGCAGAAGTCAAAATTCAGAGCTATTGCACTTACGGTTGAGGCGACCATGATTTTTCTTTTCATGTTCTAAACGTTGATTATCTTTACCAACCACGTCAAACCATACAGAGGACAGGTAGGCAGTAGACCGCTTGAACGTTGAATGTGGAACGGAGGTTTTGTGCAAACGCCTGAAGCACTTTGACAAAAAAGCCTTGGACAATATTCCAGCAATGAACAATCTGAACTACTACAATATGATGGACCAGTTCATTGCTGGAAGTTCAGGCAAGCTGTAAAGACCAATGCTGCAAGGCTTTTGTTCCAACACTTTTTTTTTCAGATTGTTCATTGCTGCAAATTCAGGCAAGTTGAGAATATATATATATATATATACTCCTTAGTTCGTACAAATATGGACTTTGTCTGTTCTAGTTCCTGAATATTCATCACGATCACTTGTACATCCCAACGAGCAGAATGTCGTATAAAAGTGTGGAGTTACCAGGAATGTTGCAGTCCCCTGTTAAAAGAAGCAGAAGATATCAAGGTTTAAACACACGTGCAGTTCGCTCACAACGATAGATATTAGAGCAGATATGGAATTCTGAAAATGCTTGGTCATGATGCAGTCAAATGGTACGGCAACATCTTTAAAACACTTTCCAATAAGCAAAGAAACGAAGCGGCATTAACCTGAGAAGCATCCTGCCGGTTCAGGCCCGTACGCCAGAGTTGCAGGTATCATAAGCTTGCGCTTTCCACCTGACGAAGCAGGAGTGTCATGGTACAGTGAGGAACAAAGCATGCCAATGCTTCTAATGCTCGACTAATCGCTGAATTCTTTTTTTTTTTTTGAAACCTACTAATCGCTGAATTCTTTTTTTTTTTTTTGAAACCTACTAATCGCTGAATTCTGGACATACCAACAAGCATGGGTGGCACACCGCCGCCGCCGCTGATTCCCTGTTCAAGCCCTCGGAGGATCTGCAGATGGAAAATATGACGAAAGAAGGTGATCACATATTGATAATACTTGGCATAGAGGTGCAAGGTACAACGGACAAACGCTGCGCACCTTGCCTGCGCCGAGGCGCATCGTCAGTGGCCTGCCCCGCTTGTAGCTGCTGTCGAACACTGTCCCGTCAGGAAATCTTGCAGTGTAGTGAACCTGATGACCATGAGGAGAAAACAAGTTCAGCAGAAGTGTAACTATAAAGAGCAGATGAGACATATCGTATATTCAGAGTGCCAACACAGACAGATACCGGACGAAACATATCGTATATTCAGGGAAGAAAAACCTTGAACTGCAAAGTAGTAATAGGCACGATGAGATTAAGTAGGAAACTACTGACATTGATGAGCTCGCCGCGCGGTGGCTGAACACCGGTGCCGACCTCGACATCGCAGTACGCGAGACCCGACTTGACTTGCGTGAGGTCGCACAGCTTGTCCCCGACAGTCGCGTAATACTCGATGCGCGTCGCCTCAGCATTGCCGGCCTGTCCCAGCAGCGCGGCCGAGGCCAGGAACCCCGCCCCGAGAGCTAGCAGCCCCCTCCTGCCGGCCGGCGCGGCCTGAGGAGCAGCAGAAGAGGAAGTGGACGGCGCGGAGGAGGAGGAGGAGGAGGAGGCGGAGCTGCAGGGCGCGACGGCGAGCGGTCTGCCGGTGCTGGGCTTGGCGAGCGGCGGCGACGGGATAGGGCGGGACGCCGTGAGAGACGACAGGGAGGAGATGGGGGGCGCCATGGATGCGGGTGGCGTGGATTATCCCCAAACTGTGGCTGCAAGGCGCGCAGGCTCGGGGGGCGTTATAACGACGACACGCCAAATTTGAAGGAAAGACAAAGTGAGCAGTGGCAGGTTGCTCTATGCTGACAAAGAAGCAAAATTTGACATTTTCAGATTGGCGACCAAAAAGGCTTCCAGGAGTGCAGTGCAGCTGACTGACTGACGTACGTACCAGAGAAAGCGGATCATCAGTGAAGGGCTGTATCTTTTCGAAGTACAAAGTATCTTTTCGTAGCCTAATAATGTTTATGTATCTGGCCAGAGGTTTTAGCCGGCATCTGTTAAAACTTTCTCTGTCTTTTCGCCTTGCTGTTAACATGGCAAACGTGCCGGACTATAACTAAACTCCTGTCATCAATCTGTCATTCTTCATTTCATTCTCTCCTGCCGTTTCACTTGAATTAAAAAAAAAAAGATGAAAAGAAGTCGCGCCGGGGATATCGATCCCAGACCAGGCCGTGCGGCAGACGGGCCCAAGGTGGCAACCCTGCACTGCACGCACATGTGGGCCGCCAGTTTCGACGCGATCGGCCCGGGAGCTGAGCCGTTTCGGCCTCTCTCGGGCGAGAGAGCAGGGATTTTTTTGCTTTTGCCCACCCGAGCAGCTCGCTCGGAACGCACAGTTATGCCGGACTTTGGATATGGATAAAGATAAATTCAAGAGCCGCGGACGTGGAGACGCGCCAAGTGGGACGCCAACCATGCCCATGCTCATGCTCGGCGCAGCTAGCTTGGCCGACGTGGTGCGCCGGCGGCCCGGGCCTCGGCGCGTGTCCAGGCCAGTGCGCCGGGCGGCGCGACGCCTGGCGCTGCTACAGCATAACCACAACACCCCGAAACGTTTATTAGTTGGCTTTTGCACTCCGAGGGACGAGGCGATCTGCGACCATTGTTAGGATTCAGACAACGCATGTGTTGGCAGGCGTGACTGGACACCTGGTGGTACGCCTCCCTGTTTCGCCTTTGTATCTATACGTGTAACGTGTTTGGTTGGTGTCGTCTTGTTCAAGGCAGCTTTATCCGTAGCCCGTACTGGACAGAAAGGAAAGATCGCACCGGGACCCGTCGCCTTTCCCAGCAGAGCTGAAAAGATCCAGAGTAGTGGCGTATTTTTTTCTGGTTCATCTGTTCTAAATAAACACGTGCTGCAATTTTGTGAAATTCTTGCGGTTTGAACAATACTCCGATTTCTCCAGTAGAATACACATGCTAATTCAGAGTGGATTGTAAAAGATCGGAGTATTTGTCCAGAAGAATACACAATACTCTGATCCTGTGTTGTTGTCGTTCAGACAGTTTACGTTAGTTGTTTTTCAGTTCAAAGTTTCGGTCCGAACCGAACGACAAAAATATATGAATAGAGAGAGTAGTTGTTATTGGAGCTTACTAGTTTATCTAGTCTACTTTAATACTCCTTCCGAATTTTAATTGTTGACGCAGTTGATTTTTTTAGTTATGTTTGATCATTCGTCTTATTTAAAATATTTGTTTAAATATATAAAATTATATGGTAGATTTTAACTTTTTTTAATGATAAAATAAATTGTAACAAAATATTTGATGAATTTTTAAATTTTTTGAATAAAATGAATGATCAAACGTAACTACAAAAAGTCAACTGTGTCAACAATTTAAATCCAAAGGGAACTCAAGTGATTGTGCTAACGTACGTGTGCTTGCACTGGAAAATCGTCTTTGAAATGAGACATGTACTTCAACGACGGCCATATCAAATACTAGCACCAAGGCTATGATGCCTCTTGAGGTTGAAAGAAGGGCAGAAAATTGCACGGACATGGACGGCCGTCCAAAATACGGCACCCACCCACTTGGGAATCTGTCGCTTACCTGATGAAACTACGTCGAATAGAACCAAAAACAGCGTGAAGAATAATCGACCTTTCAGAGAGCATAATAAACAACCTGCAGAAATCGACGCTCCTCTCAAGTGCCGCCCATTATTTGTGTCGTCAGCAATGGCCACCCTCCTTTTCCTCCCTTTTTGGTGGTACAACTACACAACGCAACCACTTGCCAGCATAAAGTACGTGCTTTGGGAGCTTAATTAAGACTTAATACAACACCTAATGCGGAATCAGCAGCCCTTTCCTTTACTTAATTCCCTTGGCCGATTGACAATGTCTGGGTGCAATCATTTGGTCTGCAATCTCATCAGCCTGCTGGAAAAAATATAATATACCAGCAATTCTAGTAAACTTGGCAAAGATAAAAGGAACCCGTTACAGAAGATCAGTGAATGACTACACAAATGTGTAATATTATGTAAAAAAAACATGTGATGTGCAATTGCAGCCCTACAAAAATTACAGGAAATTATGTGCTTATTATAGTTCTTGCCTGGTACCGCGGCTGCCCCAGGCCGCCAACCAATAATGCAAGCATCTGTGTGAGCAGAGCAGACGTGAGCATAACAAAAGCCATCGCGTAGGAAGTATTTATAAACCAATGCCGGTTCAACGCAATGTGGGTGTCGTATTACTGCCGCAGCAAGCGCATGGTAATGACATTTACCTATGTGGATATTATTATACACAGCCAGGGCCCTTCTTCTGAGAAGGAAAGGATCTAGAAGAGCGGGAGATTAAAGAAATGGAATGGTTTCCCCGTCCACGACAGGACGCGATGAAGTACGCACATGGACTCCGGGAGACAGGCATGAAAGCCATGGAATACCAAACATTAAATCAACATTAGTATTAATCTGATTGCTTCATCAGGTCAGGTCCATAAAAAGTGACGTGATGCAACCTGTAAACTACCGGTATGACAGTACAACTCAGATCGTAGAAATGCCGGGCAGCATAAACTATACTACTTACAGAGCAAGAAGAAGAACACCAATCATGAGAAGAGATGAAACCTGGCACCTAGTCGTTCACTGCGGAGCTGGATACACACGAACCTGCAAATGGCATAGCAGCTACAGCTAAAAGAAGATGAAAACTGTGTGGTGACAACTGAGAGGAGGGAGAGCCTACAGCTACAAGATGACCCTTTTATAGGCCTGCTCGACGTTGCAATGAATGAATAGTTGATTCGTGGGTTTCCGAGGGACGGCCGTACCGATGATGTCGTTCCTGCCCATCCGCCTCGTCTTGATCTCCAGCCCGATCGGGTGGATGATATGCCCTGCGACCCCACACGTAGGCGCCATGTCAGTGTGCAGAGCAGCAGGGGCTACCCGTAGCAGCGTGGTCAGGGGAACGGACGTGGCCGCGGAAACGCGCCTGAAAACGATGATCGGCCACTTCCGCTGCCTGTTAGCCGCCGCGTCAAAGCACCGCCCCCCGACCTTGTTCTGATCAGCGGTTTGCCGTTTCATCGGAGCCTATCAACCTCATGAAATCAAACATTTCATAGAGAATCCCTCCCTGCTACTAGTACGTGTTTCGTGGTTTTACTCCGCCTGTGAAAAACACGATGTATTTACTAGAAATATGTGGACGTTCCAACTCTATGACACGTAACAATAAAACACAACGACCGGTAACAATCCGAGCGGCGTATCATTGATAGATTCAATAGCATGTCGACATGCCGTGCAGTCCGT
Source organism: Eleusine indica (assembly GCA_030378355.1). Classification (NCBI taxonomy): domain Eukaryota; kingdom Viridiplantae; phylum Streptophyta; class Magnoliopsida; order Poales; family Poaceae; genus Eleusine; species Eleusine indica. Next base: position 3,892,309 of record CM059495.1, read on the forward strand.
TGCGCATTTAAACAGCAGCGTGCCAGATCCAATAATGTCGCATGTGTCCTATTTTCCGTTCCCGAACGACAAAGATCCCGGCACGCGTGATTTCGCAAAAGCTTCTCGACCCCAGCCAAAAAAGCAAAACAGTTCCGTGCTCGTGCTTGGTTCCAGCAGATGCACATGGCCGAATTGGCTGGCATAAACAATTGAGAGAGAGAGAGAGAGAGAGAGAGGTCGTCGTCTCGTAGTCTTTGCCGGTCAAGAAAGAACTCGTGCAATCAGATCTGCCGCTGCTCAATGCGACGGTGGTGGTTGTCACGCGGGAGGCGACGTCCAGATTGATTGCAACGAGACCGATCTGGTCACGGGTGTCTCGAGGCCTGGACCACACCGTCTAGAATGTGCAGGATAACATGCACTTGTCTTGTTACCAGACCACACCGCTTCTCCGTAGTCTTCCTCCGTTCTCCACCTTCGACCCTGATGATTGAATCAGAGAGTTTGCTGCTCTAGCTGGGGAGCAGATTGTCAAATGCTGCTGCACAACCTGGCTGCATCATTGATCAGCAACAGACTGCGCAACGAAACGGCTTGCCCCACACCTACCGCCCACTAGTAGTAACACGCCGACTCGTCAAAGCAAACAACTCGACAGAATTGCGCAGCAACGTAGTACACGAAGGAAATCAGATGAAGAAAGAAGGCGAAAGACGCGTTGTCGTTGCAACCCAGGTTTTTCTTTTAAGACAACAAAACCATGATTAAGAGTCACAGGCACGCATCAAACCACCACTGAAGTAAAAGATACGTGCTCCATTGCTCCTAATTAAACACCTCGTACTGCCACTTTGGTTCATGAGCGGATCTAGAGCTAAGCTGTATACACAGAACCTATAGCGTGGCACGCACCAAATGACGCATGCCCAGAAAAAAAAAGATAAAAAACTAATGGACCCATCGACTGATTTGGTGTTGCTGGTGTTCCTATTTGCCGGCCGGGTGCAAAAAGACGCAACACTCCTTGCACCTTCTTCTCGCCGCGCCCGGTGATATTAGCTAGGCGGCGGCGACGGTCTCCCCGCCGCTGCCGGACTGGTCGGATCCGCTGGCGCCGGAGACGGATGGGGCCTCCTTGATAGAAGTGAGGGAGCAGGTCTGCTCCATGCGTTCGTCGTACTCGATCTGCTGTTCCCGGCACTCCTGGCTGCAGAACGCCACCTCACCCCTGCACGCCACACAACAACAGAAACCAGCGTCAGGTGACGGCCAAGAGATTTAACAAAGGACTAATACTAGTGCCAATCTGTATCATTCAAAGGGAACACAAAACATTTTTTTAACCAGCGGTAGATGAGGGATTGTGACATCTAAATAATTGTGGGCTTGGATGATTCCAGGGAACCAGGCTTATTATATCATAATCAAAGAACAGCTCATATGATTGGCCAGCTAATTTTTCTTAATGCTTTGCTTGGAGCAGTACAGTATGGAGTCTTGACTCGTGATCTTAAATTATGCACACCTACATGATGCACTTCAGGTAACATTAATACCTCCCTCCATATTAATAAGCACTAGTAAATAAATTAATCACCGAAAGGAAGATTCGCACCCGATATTCCTCTAAAAAACGTACAGGAGGGAATCAGATTCATCGTATGAGCTACGACGTGTGTTGGGTGCTAAATACAATCAGATCGCAATTAATTCTCCAAATCGATGGGATCACAATCACTAAATGGGAACAAATCAAGTTACTGCCCCAGGGACAAATCACACATATTCCCACAACAAACTAACTGATGCCAAAACCACGACGAGGTCGTCAGAATTTTACATCCAAGAGGTACAAAACAGAATCGAACATGAACGAGACACAACATGATGAAAAAAAAGGAGATTCGATCTATGTGCAATCCTGACGTGGAAAAAAAGGAGACCGATACGAACCACCCAGAGCAACGCAAAAGGATCGATATATATGTAACGGAATCATGCAGCGAGACCAAAGGGAATTCCGACGGACATTCAAGCAAAACGGAAATTAAAAGGTGAAATCACCCGGTGATCTTGATCTCGAACCTGTACATGAAGGTGTCATGGCCGGGACCGAGGCGGCGGTTGCAGAGGCCGCACGCCTTCAAGAACGCCGCCGTCTCCGCGCCGGCGAAGTAGCCACCGGAGAAGTACCCTCTCGGCGCCTTACAGCCTCCGTCGGCGCCCACGCCAACCGAAGCGGCCGGGAGGGAAGAGGAGGAAGGCACGTCGGCGACCCCCTCCTGGCGACCCTGCTTCGCCGCCGACGGCACCGTCACCATGCTGGCTGACCGGGGCAGCACCCTGCTCCTCTGCCGCTTCCCCAGCGCCGTCCCGGACCCGATTCGCTCCGCCGGCTCCATTCCTCCCGCTCTCCCGCCTCCCGACGACCTGTGATTTGATGGGCCTTCTCGTCCCGAGATTTGGGTGTGGAGAGGGGAGAGAGGGAGACTGGTGAATGGGAAGAGGGGTTTTGGGAGAGGTGGGGCATAAAAGGAAGCACGGTAGCCGGACCAGGGGGATCTGGGCCGTTGGGCATGCGGCGGAATCTTTTGGAGGATTCTTGGTTGATTTGCCCGCGGTTTAGGAAAGGTTCGCTCACGCGGTGTGAATTTGTTGTAAACACCACTGCAAATCTTTCGTCCGAATACCGATTGTATCTGGTATAGTATTTTGTGGCTATTTTATGTTGTGTACTGACATCCATGGCCAGAAAAAAGGATGCTTGAACTAAACAATGATCTTAACAATGACCTATTCTATAATAAGGAGCAACTTTTCCTGATTTTTTGTTAACTGGTTATTAACAGAGTCAATACAAATTTAAAAAAGTGTATTACATGATAAGTAATACAAATTAAAAAAAAGTGTATTACATGATAAGTGTCTCTTGAGACACGTCTCAGACATATGAACTATTTAATCTTTTTTAGATTGGAGGAACATTAATCATTGAATACGTTACCAGATACGTCGCAATAGCCAAAGACACTCAGGTGAAAGAGGATGTCAATGGGTAAGCTTCACAACCAATAAAGAGGCCATGACCCCCTATCTTTTTCATATAACCAACTTCTATATATTACATTTAAAATTACTCTATTTATCTTAATATTTTATATATGTGTTCCCTTAATATTGAGCTAAGTTTGATCATGGGTGGAGCCCGGGGGTAGTCCCTATAGACCTAGGACTACCCTAGTTTTCTGGTGTGCAAGAAAAATATAATATTATAGAAGCAATCTTTGTTATTGTTCGTATACTGTTATTACACTATGCACCTAGCCAAAGAAGATATGACTACCCAAAGAAGAAATGTTGGCTCTGTCACTGAGTTTAACCACTAGAGAACTAATGAGGTAAAGATCTTTGGTCCCTTGTCCTAATTACTATAGAAGAGCGGCGAGTACGATTTGTAGGGAGAGCCGCAATATCAATAGGTTAGAGATGGATGATAGTTTGGTGGACAATGTAGGAGGACGGAGCGGTGGGCGGTGCCAGCGTCATGGATGACACAAGGGCGGTGGGCTGACGAAATGGAAACGGTGAACTAAGGGATTGATGACAGAAGCTTATTATCGTAAGCAGAAAGATGATCGATTTGACATGAACGTGTTGCAATGTTGTAATCCTTTTCATCAAAAATGCATATCATAAAAAATTTATCATCCTAATGCACACCTAGTATATGATGTGTACTAGCAATATCACACACCAAAATACGAGAATATCTTATGTGCTTCCACCATTCAAAAAAAAATTTATAAAAAATACAAATGAATAGTGCATGTTAACATTTATCATCATGTAGTTTCTAATGTGCATCAAACACCTACACAATACGTAGTAAGAAAAGAGAAAAATAGCTTCAATAGTTACGGGCAACTAGTCATTTTGGAATGTAAACATTACTATTCAAACACTCAATTCTTTTTTAGCTTCAATGAGTTTATTGTATATTTGTTTTCATGATAAGAAGCAAATTCGTCTGGTTTTTGTTAATTGATTATTAGCATGATCAATTTAAAAAGTACATTATATGATCAAGAACTCGTGGACTGTCTGGCTTAGACGTACAACCTATTTAACATTTTCTATAACAGAGGAACATGGATCAATGAGTAGGTTAGGAGCCACGACGCAACGGTAAAGACACCGAGATGAAGGATGGTGTCAAGGGTAAAACGTCAGAACCAGTAAGGAGGCTGGCCCCCTATCTTTAATCTCCATATAAGCAATCATAATAAATTATACTAAAAATTACTTTATTTGTCTTAATATTTGGTGTGTCTCCATACTCAGCCAAGTTTAACCACTAGAGGACTAATGAGGTGGATTTCTTTGTCCGTTTGTAGGGGTTCCTACAAAAGGGCGGTAAATAGGATTTTCACCCACAATTATACATGCTAACATCTATCATCGAGTAAATTTTAAAATGTAACAAATACTTATACAATGCATAGTAAAAAGAGAGAAAATCAGCTAGAATAATTGGCGGTTGCATAAGTTCATTCAAACACTTATTTCTTTTTTATTAGATATTACACAAGTATTTGTTACATCTAAATTTACATATAGTATATGCTAACTTGCACCCACGATGTAAGTTCTCATCATAACTTGTGTAGTACTCTTTTTTCAGTACACAGTCAACTAAATCAACGAAGAATTAAATGTGTGTTTTTATGAATGATTAGTAGTGATGCATATGCGACACGCACGTACAATTGTACTTCTATGATATCAAAATAGGGACAGTAACATATATTAATAACGGAATAACATTTACTGATAATTAAAGGTACAAACACTTTTCTTATCTGTCACATCAGATCTAGGAACAGATCTAGGGATTTTATAAATAAATACTTTATCATCAATTTTTACGGTAGCACAATCCAAAGGATCACTGTATGTGTCACTCTTCTTGTATGGATTCTTTATTGATATGATTTGATCACCATAAATGATAATCTACGGTTTCAAGTCACTTTTTTATAGAACACCTAAAAATATAGGAAAATACATGAATACGATCATGACAATAGGCAATAAGTAAAAAAAACAATCATGAGAACTGAAAAATGCCCATAAAATGGAATTTGAGTTTGCTTTGGTTTAGCAAAACAATATGTTGTTATATAAACAACCCCAATCACCATGGTTGCATACGATTTGATCCCGTAGGCTCTTACATGTTCATTTCTTTTGAACTTGCAACCTGATCCGTATTCTCACTTTCATTTCAGTTGTTTAGAAAATAAACAAACAAAAACAACAACTTATCATGTAGTCAAATATCAATCTCAGTTGCTTATTTCTCTCTCAAAATCAACCACAATTATTGTTCCAAATCTCAATGTGAATCAAAAGAATATCTAACATTCATCACTGAATATATCACGTGATAAAAGTAGCTTAATCTAGAGACTCACCATGGTCAATTGAGATGACATATTTGTAAAGGCCTAACTTATTGGTATGTGGTACATGGTAAACTTCAAAGTAAATAGAATCAAAATGACAATCACAAAACTGGAAGTTGAGTTAGAAAAGTCATGAAGTAGTCATGTACCAAGGAAATAAAATATGCCATGAATCTCATGGGCCAACTATGTGTTCAGAGATGATAAACAACTTATATATTTTCATCATCACCTCTGATGAACAGAGATAATTGCAACTACAAAATTTGTTCAAATTAATCTCTTACAAACAGAGTTGAAATCAAGTATTGTACAAAATAAAAAACAAGCAGATAGTTGAGAAATTTGAAGAAAATATATATATTGAGGGAGTTTTTAATAGAAAAGTATAAGAAATAATCTGATGTTCGGTTGCCATGTACTTGCTTCTGGCGTATAGCAGTTTCAGAATGTCGGGGGTCAAGCCTCATTCCCATCCCTGTAAAAATGGTTTGAAATAATCTTAACGTCAACATAGGTCGCCATCGTAAATGAATCTCAGCCTTGAAAATCTTGATCCTGCATTATTGACACTTAGTGGAATAGAAAGATATGTATATAGTGTCCATGTAGAAATCGTAATAATAAATACATTCAATTGCATAATTTTTTAGAAGAAACATAAATACAACTGTAACTCTTAGTTTTTTGTTATTCTGGCCATAACAAATTTAGCAACCCCAACTCCAGAATTCTCGGGAGCTATCTCCAACTCCAGAGGACATTTAAAAGGGATGCAAAATGTACCATTATATCACAAACAAGATCCAGAAGTCGTTATCTACTGAAGCAACCATCATGTTCAAATCAATGAGTTGAAATTCCTTCATGACATTTTCATCACAAGAGTTAAAAGACCAATAATTAGCAAGTCAAATTGATGTTTACCTACGGGTGGAGCTCGGGCATCGAGCTACGTTAGGCAGCTGCTAGCATCGAACACTTTGTTGACAGTGGAACCCATTTTTCTCTTATCTGCATCCAATACGAACATAATATCTGCACTACTGGCTGGAACTTGAGATCCTAAACATCCCCTTTTGTTGGAGGTTGCAGTGACCTCAAGCTGACCCTGCTGTAGAACTGCTCTTAAGTTGGCACCCTCCAGCATGGTCGTTGGTCTTCTGCCTGGCCCTGCTCCATGCCACTGCTGCATATAGTCTAAGAGAGCAAGTGATGCTTCAGAGGAAATATTAACCAAACCAGATAGGTTTTAAATGTCAGCTAAATGTTTTAGAGCAAAGATGCTTATCCTATGGAACCTAAATTTTTCATGGAACAATCTTTGCGTTCATTAGTATCAAGAAACAATAAGTATATGTAGCTCTTTTAATATATAAGCCAATAATCTATATATATTTTCATGTGTTCTTATCAGAAATTTATGTGGTGTCAGAAATAAATTTCTGAATCAAATCTGAAATAAACATGTGGATGGATACAAAATAGGTGGACTAATTCTTTTTACTTATTGTTTGAAATAGGATTTTCACCCACAATTATACATGCTAACATCTATCATCGAGTACATTTTAAGATGTAACAAATACTTACACAATGCATAGTAAAAAGAGAGAAAATTAGCTAGAATAATTGTCAGTTGCATAAGTTCATTCAAACACTTATTTCTTTTTTATTAGATATTACACAAGTATTTGTTACATCTAAATTTACATATAGTATATGCTAACTTGCACCCACGATGTTAGTTCTCATCATAACTTGTGTAGTACTATTTTTTTCAGTACACGGTCAACTAAATCAACGAAGAATTAAATGTGTGTTTTTATGAATGATAGGGAGTAATGCTTGTGGATGTGAGCGGATGCATCATAGAAATGCCCGTTTTTTAAGACATTCATAATTATCAGATATATATGCATAAGTTTATAGATATAAATACTCATACATATATATGAATGTTTGTATTTGTATAGTATTAACTAAAAAAATATGTAATCTATAAGTAAAACATGTACAGGGAAGGAAACCTTAAGTGATCAAGCGTAAGTGTGCTTATGCCCTGACAGGATTGCGAGGGGTTGCATTGATCGTTCATATATTTATTAACAAGTCGGGTGAGTCGGCATGGTCCCCACAAGGCCACACCGAGACAACAGGCGGTGAACATGCCAAATCCATAGTGTTACAAAAGATCTTAATTGACCTCCTTCATGCAGCACACCAAAGATTAAGGTACTGATTATGACCCTGAAAAACAGCCTTAAACCCATCTAATAGGAGCTTCTAATGGGTGTCATTAGAGGATGATAAAGTGTGCTACTAATATTCTTGTTGTGATTAAAATTATACTCTAGGAACCATGAGATGAATAAGAAACACGATTCACCATTCTATATTGCCTCTACCATTTTCTATTCCTAACACATAACTCTCGCGACAACTTGCTGGCGGGCTATTTGCTTCTCAGGCCCTTCCTTTCTCCTTTGCCCGTCGCGCGAAAAGGGTTTCTCCATGGCCGCACACGTACATACTCTTAGCAGGTAAATTGTTTTCTGAGATGGGGTCTGTAGTTTTCACCGTGGGACTGCACCGTGGAACGAGAGGGCGACCCCTTTGCCATGTACCAAGCCGCTCTGCGAATGACGTCATGCCGTGTGGTGCAGGTGGCAACAAACAACAGGATACAATTAGTAGGTTGGTTCGACGATCGGAAAGACTCGGATAACGAGAATTGTTATGTCCGAAATATCATGGAAGAAGTATAGTTTTGTGCGCTCCCTTCCCCTGTGCCTAAAAGCTCGGTACATGTTAACGAGAATCAAATGATGATCCACTCAACATAGAATGAGAAACACAAAAATGAAAACTCATTCCTTGATGGTCTGATCACCGAAAGCTTTTACACGTTTTATGTCCGCGTGTGCAGACCAGGCCGCCATCAGGTATCAGAAACACGTCATTTCGGTTTCCTTTCTTCTACAGTCCTTTGTCCTTTGTTCTACAGTCCTTTCCTTTCTTCTACAGTCCTTTGTTCTTTGTTCCTGAATTGAACCGTCTTTCTTCTCCGACCACTTTTGCACGCCAAAACAAAACAAAACCGGTAATGCCGTGTGTGATCGAAGTGCGCGGTGGCATGATCCCCACTACGAACATACCATATGCTTTCCTTCAATTCCTCCTTCCGGAAAGAGAGAACAGAACAACAGAATGGGAATGCGATCCGTTGCTGAATGCGTTACCGCCAGTCTGTGCGCCTGAAATTCCGAATTGACTAGAACAAAGCGCCCCCTCCGTCGGTCAAGAATTACCAGTGAACCGCACGAACAGTAGTGGGCGGCGAGCATATGCAACTTTTGCCAACACAGTCGGCACGAAACCATGTCATCTCTCGTCTCGCTCGCGTAAAAAGGCGCAAGCGTCTGCTTGCACCAGGACACTACGGCGGTCTAGAAGCACGTTGATCATTGTAGCTTAAAAAAGAGTCTCCGGTCTCCGCGCTGGCGCAAAAACCGGTTTCACCTCACCGTGCGCCCTTCGATTTCGCCTTGGGGTGGTGTCATCGTGCACTGTGCTCCGTTACTCTAGGGCACCAGCTTTCTATAAACGCGGCAGCGGCAGAGCCGAGAGGAAAAGCAGCATGACGTATAAAAGTTTTTTCTTTTCGAATATATTATGATTGTTTGGCGTGTGTTTCAAAGGAGAACACTGAACACAGTGTGCGAGAGTGTCAGTGAGGTGAGGGAGACAGAGATATTGACCCTCAGAGCTGATGAGATCACCCTCCACTGCCTGATCGTAACGTGAACAACGGCGAGAAACGTGAGCTGATAGATTAGCAGAATCTACACTGAGTTTGCATCGTGCTCACTGTTGGGGATCCAGCTTGCCCAGTTAGCGTCGCCCTCAATTTCGTGTTTCAAAATCTCCATCTGTCGTCGGTCTATGGTGATAGCGCAGATTTCGGGCCACAAGAGGGTGGCACAGCATGGAGACTGATCTTCCAGTTGCCGCAGCGGATCGGATAACTAATAGTACACTAATAAACACGTCTTGCTTCCGTCAAGATCAACTTTTCTCAGACTTCAGAAGAAACCGATATCTATTGCTCTACGAAATATCATCCATTAAACGACATAAAAATCTCATAAGATAGTGACCATGATCTAGCTCTGCCGCACAACTGTTGCCATTACTACCACTCCTGGTCTCCTACTGCTACCTAAACGTCTAAACCAGAAATCTTACTGACGAGTCGCTGCACGGAACACATACATACGTGCATCACATGACGGAGCAGGCGTTGGGGTTGTCGTCGCTGAACATGTTGGTGATCTGCTCGGCGCCGATGCCTGCCGCCTCCACGTTCCTCGTCGGGTTCGGGTAGGAGGAAGCGGGGGGCCACCTGCCGTCGTGGGCCTGGAGCTGGGCCGCCCCGAGGCCGTAAAAGGCCACGGCCGCCGCCGGGGCGTAGACGACAGGGTTCTGGGGCCACGGCTCCGCCTTCTTCCCCGTGGACTGCGCCCTTCGCAGCACCGCGGGCGGGTCCACCTCGCCAGTGACGGTCACCTTTTGCAGCAGTCTGTTCACCTCCACATGCTGCACCCCTGCAGGAAAGCAGCTTCGGAGTTACTAATCGTACTGAAATTGGGAGCATTACCTCACAGAAAAAAAAAACACATTGATCCCTAAGAGATTTTCTTTGGCTCCTTGATCAAGAGCTGCTGTTATTACAAGGGGGATAAAGTGTGCTGGGAAAAGCTTGAGCAGAATGGACATGATAGTCACTACTCTCTCAATGAGTGTGTACTGCAGAATCCTCATCACTACACAGAAAGGGAGTCATGGGCACAATGCTACTGTGCAAGGAAAACAAATGTGCGATGCATAGGGCCAGGAGTGAATCGACCAACCTCTCAAGCCGGTGAGCGCTTTCTTGACCTCGCGCTCGCAGCGCTGGCAGTCCATCCTGACCTTGAGCTCCACCGTCTGCACCTGGCGCCGGTGCACCACCTTCTTCTTGTCCTTCTGGCCGCCATTGCTGCCTCCCAGGAATCCACAGAGCTGCCTCATTGCGCCTTCAATGGGGGAATGCAGCAAGATTCTGAAACGCGAGCTGGCAGATTGGTCGGAGACCTCTCTTGTGAGTTGGGAAATGGTGAAGAAGCCCTAGCTACCTAATTGCCTACAGGTGTGCACAATGGAAGATAGGCGGGTCTGTTTTTCAACTAGGCAATGGCGAAACGCATTGTGAAGTGCGACAGGGTGAGAAGACAGGAGAGGAGGTGCGTGGAGCCTGACAAGAGAACACGAACGAAGAGGAAAAAGTGAGGAGAGGTGAGCCGTAGAACGAGGTCTCTCTCATGTGACGGTTGTGCAGTGGAATCGGTGCGGTTGTGTGTTGCAGTATGCCAACCAGAGAGGAACGGCGTTTGGGACGAGTGGAGGGTGCACGAAATCGCCTGCAAAGCTGCAGCGTTGGAAAGAGGATTTGTCCATGCCCATGCCATGCCTGTGAAAGATGATTCGCAAGACTTCAAGGACATATTAGTTCGTCCACTAGTATGAACGTTGCATCTTGCATGGTTCCATATCACGTTTTATAGTTCCTAGGTGAACACAAAATAAATTTCGTTCAGTACGAAGCAGGCCTGCCAAGATGATGCCTGCTCCAATGGCAGGACGTGGGCTAGAAAAGGTTAAACTGCTGACGGGTGCATAAAGAACTTTAGCAGCTCTGACTTGGCACGGGGCATCGGCGGGGCACTGTGACAATAGGCGAAATACATCTTATCTATTGATCTTTCTACAGAAAAAACATCATATATCAAGCACATACAATTTACAGGGCTATCGGTTAGACTCTATCAGTTGTTCACGAGATAAAGAACACAGTGGGCATCATCAATAACAGCAAAGGGTAAGAGCTAGCAAGGAGCTTCTGTAGATTCGTCGATCCACTGGAGGGCGGAGCCGTGCCTGCCACTGCAGGCGTCACGACGGGGGAGGTCTGCTCGTTCGACGGCAACGGGTCCTCAGGACTGTTGTGCTGCGATGGGCCCAAGGGTACAGTCGTGCTGTTGTCAACATCATGGCCTGCGTGCAGGATTCAGTGTTTACCATATGTAAGACTTTGGTGAATGGTAAATTTGGTATTCATTGGTATTATGGTTCTGGCTTACATTCAGAGCGGTACCAACCCAGCTTCATGTTTTCTCGGTCGAACACTACATGGTATCCAACTAGGAAATTCTCTGCATTTAACAGTTATCTTGTTTGTAAGTCTAGTAATACCAAAGGAACAAATAACCAAGATTGATTAGAGCACTCACGTGCAATAATTCCAATAGAATCTGATGGCTGCACAGCTAAGCAGAACCCTGCAAGAGCTCCCTGTAAAGTTGGCAAATTAGAGATCAGATTCAGTTCTAGAAACAATATATCGAAATCAACATAAGATCAATTTTGCTTTACTCCATCTGTTTCATAATAGTTGTCATTATGCAAAAAGTTCCATGTGACAGGAACATCACAACTCTTTACAAACCCCTTTTGAAAAAGATCGTCATTAAATCCAGAAAATTTGATCCTTGCCCCCCCCCCCCCCCTCTTTTTTTTTTCCAAACAGACCCTTAATTCTTCATATTAAGTTGTTTATTATGTGCTGACAACAAAAAATAAAAAAACCTCCACAGCCAAATAACCAATGACACTGCTATGCTAATGATTCATTTTCAATAATCACTAAAAATCTGTTCAGTTTTGTATGAAGATGCTAATTAACAGTTGAACACAAGTTCAGTTTGATTGACCTACCATATCAAGTGAACATAGTGCTGGACAAAATGCACAACAGAGCCTGATGCCAGGATTCATGCCTATCATGCCAACTACAACCAAGCATTTATCGTATGCATAAGTCTGAAGTAATCGATTGAGTAACAACAATACTTAGGTTAACATTATCCCCATGCATGTCGGCTTTGCTCTAAATTAGATCAGTACTTTACAGAAGTCAGCTCAATGCATCTGAGTTTCCATTCAGGAGCTTCAAGTTGTAACTGTACCAGTTAGTAAAATGATATATTTTAGATTTACTCAACATGACTCTCCCTCAAGCTCAGCTAACTGATTCTGAGGCCGTGATTCCTTTTTCCTTGTCCAACAAAAGAACATACCTGCTGGTCAAATGGAAGGATAGGATTAACAGCTTGGAAGCTCTTGTTCCCAGCAAACGTCAGCATTATGGTTGGCACATTAGGCATCTCAAGAGGACTGTACATAATAACACATCAGTTTTATGCAATGGAATCACACAGATCAAGCATATTTTGAAATGCCACAAGTGGACCCAAAAGTTACTCACCTAGCAGTGTAGCAATATTCAAAAGTATTGTCTTCAATAGAAACTCTTGAAGCATTGATTTGTTTGTCAAACTGAAAATATATAATAATTAGCACCAAAATTTATCCATCAAAGAGCCATCTGCAAATCAGAAATAAACTAACCTCCATTGTGACAGCCTTATAAATTTCTTGAGGAAGAAAAGTAAATGATGTCCCACTATCAACTAAAGCCTGGAAGCTAGTATCCTCAAGACACACACGTCCAATACAAGATTTGCTGACATTAACAACATAAGTTTGACTGGAAATTAAGAAAGAAAAATGTAAGTGGAGTCTAAATAATATCAATAATCAGTAGGAAAACTCATGTCAGTCGATAATTCAACTATTTCAAGTGACTCACATTTTTCCATACAGAGGAACAAATGGTGTAGACTGTTGGGCAGACACTCCTTGATCTCCAAAGAAAATTCTCCCAGAGTCATCTTGCTTAAAGCACATTGAGAATGAATTAGGAACTAGTCCAGCTCTTGCAAGGAAACTAGGAACTGATATATCTGCCATTCCGAGGCCAAGAAGTCCATCTGGTGCAATACCATCCAAATAGCCACCACTTTGCTTTCTACCACAACTAAACCACAAGGATGCATCATCTTAGTGAAATAAATACCAAAAATAAGGCTAATCATATTAGGATTGTTCAGTATAGGAGAACCATCTCTAGTTCCTTTAAAAAAAAACTCGACTTGCAGGGCGTAAGACAGCCCTCGGGCATTTTTGCTAAGAAGAAGACCTTCTCACGCAGGTCAAGAAAAGCCCCGGACCCCTGTCCCACCCTTACACAGCAGCACCGTGGCCCGTGTGAGACGACCACGACCTGGGCTAGGCCTTAGACCTGTGCTTTGGTGTGGTGACAAGCGAGGGGATTTTTTTACCCCAACCAGTAAATTCGCTCCCACTGGGAGTCGAAACCGGGACCTTGGGGGTGCTACTAAGCCACCTCAACCACTAGGCTGAAGGACCGTTCGCGGTTCCTTTTATTTTTGTCTTGGTGCATTGAACTATGAATAACCTCGCAAGATATTCTCATAAAAGCAAGGAATGGTAATGACCCAAACATACTAACTGATACTCTCTGCTCCAAAATACAAGCCATTTAGGACATTGACAAAGTCTACTAGGTGACACTTTGAGTACAAATATCTACAACAACATGATATGCCTAGTAAAATGGATTGTGTGTTATAAAATATTTGTCATAATGAATTCAACAATCTTAAATCGTAAAAATGCGTGATTAACTGACTATTTGCATGTTGATCATCAAATTTCCAAAAGTTTGCCAACAAGAATCCTAAAACAACTAACATTTTGGATCGCATGGAGAATGCAGAAGTTTACAAAGGATGTATGAGTTCATCAGAAGTAAACATTCACGGAATGTGTTGTACTTACAGCTCCACAAGTGGGGCAATTGCAATTTTTCAAGTAATATGAAACCAAATAAAAGAAACTCCTAATGAAGAAGGCGCCAATAGAAAATCTCACCCTATAATAACTGAAGCGTTCACCGGTACATGGCCCTCCCTGGAATTCAGGTGCAGTGTATCTTCAATAAGCAAACCAGAGCTTGTTGTATTTTCTGAAAGGTAGTCAATATTGTATGGGCAAGGCTGCTTTGGGTTTGCACAGCCTGAACTCAATGAGCATAGTTCATGGTTGCATGGCAAATGACGACTCGTTGTTGATTCAGCTGGCTTGTAAATTCCAAGATCTCCATCCTGCATAATAGATGCTCCATTTAAGACGGAGCACCTGCCAATCAATCACTGGAAATAAGCACTAAACTGCTTCAAAATGTAGTAGTCTCTACTTATTGTGCATTCCATATTAAGAAATATATAAGCTACTTAGACAAAATCAAGAAATTTTTTAGGAGGTCACTAACTTGTATTAAAATGCCATATGGGACCTAACTTAGCCAGAATTCTGTCACTTTGGTAATTTCTGAAGGCAGTGGAGTGCCCGTGTGGAACAAACGTGGGTTATCTGCATGAAACTTCATGTCCATGTGGCCATCTAGCATATTGCAACCATCTAATAAATATGCTAAACAGGAGTTGAATGTTGCTGTGAAATTACATGCCATCAATATTTAGATGGATATGGTCCATACGGTAATTTCAGGGCATGTGACAGTATAAATAACCTTAGCATATCGACTCACAAACACAACACTTTTACTTTTTTAAAAAAAAAAATATGGCAAATATGATTTGCAAGCTCAGAAAGCTATCAAGTATTGCATGATAGTTCTTCAACCAAGGTTGGCGTTTTATTAGCTATGGAAGAATTGATAACACTTTAGTCTCCATCTGCACTAGCATTTTGCATTAGTCAAAGTCAAATATTCCACCTTATGTGAAAAGATTGGCATTTTACATGAACTGACACGACCATTTGACAGTAAGACATCTGCAGACACTAAAAAATGCTACTAATTAAAAGAGATGCATACCACATTTCGGTAGCCAGACAAAGGAGCACACTGGACACAGTCACAGGGTACCCAGAATAAGTCACTCCCGGTATCCAACGCGACCAGGAAGGAGGTTTTCGGCGTACCAACATCCACCCAAGTGTAATATAACCTGCAGATGACATATTTGATAAATATTATTAGCTTACGTGTAACAACACACACTATGTAAAAACAGTAAATCATACTAGCGACTAGTGTTGCATAAAAATGTAATGAATGCTTGTTTGTACTAATTTTGTAAACTTTTATACTTCTTAAATATTGGTTCAAAAAAAAAACACTAGCGAGTGTGCTCATTCTGACAGTCTGACTCTGAAAAACAGTGAAAGCACAGCTTGAAGCCTGAGCCTACGCCTACAAAATGTACAATGCAGAAGCGTCTCATATTTGCTGTTTCATCCTACTAACAAAATAGCACTGGAAGATAAACGGCAGCATTCACAGCGAATTAGAAAAGTAAAAACAAGTTGAGGCACGTAAGATCCGAGGGAGCAGGGAATGTGGCGCACCAGCCTAAGTCGTTGCCGGGTGTGAAGGTTTGGCCGCCCTTGGAGAGCGAGAGGAGCTGGTACTTGCCGCCGACGCGCCGCTTCTGCCGCTGGAGGTCGCTCCGCACCAGCGTGCGGAAGTACTCCCCGCTGCCGCGCCTCGGCCACCGCGCCACACGAGGGCCCGCCTGCAGCCGCGCCTCATCAGACAGCCGGTGCACCATTCTCGACGAGAGGGTCGCCGCGGCCGCGGCTGCCGACGCCGTGGCGAGCAGCAGGAGGAGGAGGAGTGGTACCCGGAGACGCATGGGTGGATCTGTGCCGAGCTCGCCGGAGTGGATCCAAGAGTAATGCGGAGGCGGGAGGAGGGGATCTGAGCTAGGGTTTCGCGAGCGGGCGGCGAGGCAACGAGGACGGAGGAGGCGGTGGGTGGGAGAGCGTGGAGGTGGAGGAAGGGGAGCTGGGGCGGTGGTGGGGAACGTGGTGATGGTGGTCTGGAAGTTAGCGCAAAAGGCAGGATGACGAAGAAGGTTTTGACTATTTTGTTGAAAGCCCCTAACAAGTTTGAAAATCATGAACATGGTAAGAGATTAGCCTTTCTAAATACCTCTCGAATTTCTTATTTCTAAAATGAGTTTGGAAGCTCGGTATTCTTCGTTATAGAGTTAACATTAACCAAGGTTTCCAGCATCAAACTTGGTGATCAGTGTGACGATAGATTGAATGAATTTTGATGTAGGATAATAACCAGTAATAACAACAAATAATTGTTTCCCATTATAATTCAGAGAACAAGAGGACGGCACATGTAAACCTTGAAGAGGTAGTCTAATTCAGTCCCTCTGAGAATATTTGAGAAACATGGGGTCTTGGTAGATTATGTGCATAAGCTTTGTTTAATGGAATTTTTAACAGCAACGGTCCATCCGCTCGATGACCAGAGTCCCCCAGTCTGCACACAGCCCACTCGAGGCACCGCGCGTGGTGGTGGTGCGTGTCATCCGTTGCTCACCTGGCTGCAAGGTGGGCCCCGCCTCGACCACCGGGATGGACGGCGCAGATGCTGATGAAGCGTGCCGACCGTCGGGCGGTCAAAGAAATCCTCGATTCCTCGTGCCGCCGTTCCACCTGTTGCAACGGGCCGGCAATAAAAGGGGCAGGCAATGGCGCACTTGTGCTGATCGCGCTGCGCGATACTGAAACTACACACACCATCACATACCTTAATTCCGAGATGAATTTTTGCATCCTCGCCTTTATGAAGAAAGGTCCACAAGCACAACAACGCGTGTCGTCTCAGTTTGCATAAGTACCTGAAGGCATTTTTTTTTAGGCATGATCAATCATCCTCTTTTGCTACCTGTCAACGCCCCTGTCCAACTGCTCCTGCGAAAAGGGACATTGACGCTCTCGCACGACGCACGGAACTTGAGAGTGCGTCATCCGTGGCCGACCCTTCCAAGAACAGGCAACCTGGATCCAACGCCAATAATAATAGTGCGAAACAAAAAAAATAAATAAATCATTTCCTACAAAATCGCGCGAGGTTTCTCTTCCGTGTCCCGTTCCGAATCGATCAGCCGTAGGCCGGCTCCTCATTGGAGGACGTACAGGCACAGCCGTCTTGTGGGAATTTCGGTCTCGCCTCACCAGGGACAGCGGCGACACAGGAGGCAGCGCACTACTGCGCCGTCGTTGGTTGGGAAAGCGCACCGCCCACCTGCTTCGGCCTCGACCTGGCGCGGAGCTTCGCTGGTTCCCGTGGACACGTGTTACAACGCGCGAGTGGGCATCATCTCTTCCCGGACGCTGACGTGTGGGTCGCATTGGGCCGTCAAATCTGATCACGAAAACGAGATGATCCGGATTACCCACCCACTATCCCGGGGTATGGGCCGTGGACGACGGACACATGGCTCGCTGTGGTTGCTGTACACATTTTGCGCCCGTGCACGACAGCTAGCTAGTAGTATGGTTGAACCGCAAACACCGGTTGTCACGTGAACCATTCATTTGCCGGCTAACAAGCTTTCTTTCGTCCAGATTCGATGACGCTCGTACGATTCAAAACCCCTGTTGATTTGTTTAAACAAGTTACTGGAATCAGTACGACAACTCTTTCTGCTGGCAAATCTAATTGAACTGTTTATTCCGTAATTTAGCGTATAAAACACTATGCGTATATGTAAGCGCAGCATTTTTTTTTTATTAAGTACTATATGTTCAGTTTTAATGGTTGACTAAATGTACTAAAATATCTATAGACGAAATGTGTCCATGGACATTTCTTCACTATGCCACATAGATATCCTTTTGAAAGGCTCGGTCCTCTGATTCTAGATTGATCGAGGTGAACATTTTGTTATTGGAGCACACGCACGTATCTAACTCATTTTTGCATTATTTCTTGATCAACATACTTCCATTTTGCTGTAGGTGGGTGTGTTGTAATTTGTACGTGTGAAGCAAACGCCCCCCATAAACGACCAATGTCATGCTAACAGCCATATCTCAATGATACAAGCGCAGCGATGATCAGTAATTATCTACGTCCACACCAATCACACGATGCGTACAACTTGAAGGCAAAAAAAAAAAAATCTGAATAATTTGGCAGTTTAAGAAATATACAACGCTCTACATGTACACGGGGCTACAAAAATTCTCCTTTGTCGTCCTCGAAGAACATCAATGCACCATCCTAAGGCTCGGCATGGGGTGCAGCGAGCTGCCGCCGCCGATGGCGCTGTACTTGAAGACGTCCTCGAAGCATCCCGCGGAGGGCACCCGCGGCGGAGGCACCACCGGCAGAACCGTCGTCGTTTCCTGTGCCGCCGCCCGTCGTTCACCCTCAACGCCTTCCGATCCGATCCGACGCCCGTCGTCGTCAACGCGTTCTCGTATGGCTGGCGACGACGTGTCGTCGTCGTCCGGCTTCTCCGTGGAGGAGGTTTCGTCTTGTCCGATCGGCGCCGGACGCGTCAACGGGGACGGGTCGTCGTGGTCGACGAGCTGCATGGTGAGGCGGCCGCCGCGGCGCCGGGCGCGAATACAGTCCCGCCACACGACGGGCGCGATCCTGATCACGAGCCTCCCGTCGACGGTGCGTGTCCGCCTGAGCGCGCCACGGGCGAGCAGCGACGGGATGGGCGGCGGCAGCCGGTGCCTCGGCTCCCGGCGCCCGTACGACACCCAGCACCCTTCGTCCTCCTCCTCATCTGCTCTCATCACGTCCTCATCCTCCTCTACCTCTGCGTCCTCCTCCTCCTCTACCTTTGCGTCATTATCCTTGTCAATATTGCTGGCTCCGTCGCGGCTTTCTTGGACGACACCACCACCTGGGGGACGGCACCCGCGTGACGACGACGCGGCGATCGCCCGCGTGACGATTATGCCGCCTCCGCCGCTGGGCGGCACGACGAGCAGGGACCGGAGGCCGGAGGCGATCGCGGGGCTGAATTTCTGGGCGGCGGAGGAGTGATGATGAGGGGAGGATACCAGCATCCTCCTCGGGCGGGAGCGGGACGGATATAATATAACCGGATCGGTTGGGAGAGCGCGAACCGAAGCAGCGCGCCCGTGCGTGTCGTTCGTTTCTCCCGGGAGACGGGCGGGGGGGTTGACGACGGCTTTATACGTGCTCTCCCCAATCCGTACTATGTAAGGAGGCAGCAAGTCGCGGGCGCCCGTGGGTGTGCGTCCGTGACTAGCCGCGTGCTTTTGCCCCCAAAACGCCCGTGCGCCCCCGCCCAATTATTATAGCTCGCCGCGACAGCCAGGGCCGTCGACTCATGACGGATTTTGGATCGGGACGAGAAGGTATCTGGTGCATTTACGCGCGTTTGGGCTATCCATCTGCCTGCCGCTGCTGGATTCGTATGGGGAAGTCGTGGCAGCAGCGGCCGGAAGCACTAGCAATCGCATCCACGCGGACTTGACACGATGATCGGATCCACGCAGGGGGCGGGCTCAAATTCAGTTGGAGTCGCGCGCTGCCGCTGTAGACCACCTGAAACGAAAGGGACTTCCTTCGACCCCGCGCGAGCGCAGCAACATCGGGGTCTCATAATCAACCGAGCTGCAGGTTCGGGAGGTTGGGAGGTCAAAACGCGTAATAACGTACAAGGGCAGCAAGCTTGGCTCGGCTCCGTCCGGGCCTCGACGTCGGCACACGTGATGGCCGGGGGGTCACGAGCCACGAGTGAACCAACCAACGGCCGGGGTCGCCACGCGGCGAGTGCCCTTTTGTTTTGCCTGCTTGGATCCACCGGGCTGCGGAATCTTCGAGTTTCCTTTTTTTGACAAGAAACCCTCTGGTACCTGAACTGCAGCGAGGCGCGAGGAAGATTAATCAGGAGCATTAGGCGAAGGAACCGAGCCGAGCTGGACTTACTCCTCGCTTTGACGGCCTGGTTGAATTAGACAAGGCCTCATCAACTTCAGCCGAGTGGGCTTCCATGCTCCTCCGTCCTCAGATTCACATTGTCAGCCCGAATGATCTGTTTAGCACTCGCCGCCCCTGCTCCTCGTCACTGCATCCTCTGATTTTCTGAAACCAGCCCCTACTCTGTTCTTTCCTCATCCTGCGTCGCAGTCACTTAGTATGCAGGTATCCACTGGGCCAGTTCGAAATCAGCCTGGTCAGAGTGATGCATGTTAGTCATGTTTGGTAAACTGAACTGCTCGGTCTGGCTTAGATGAGAAGGTGTTTGTTAGCCTGAATGAGAGACTGGATAACTTTAACTACCATAGAGAGATGATATTTGATAGACTATATGGATTTAAGTTACATCACCTCCCAAAGGTTCAAGGTGAAGTTACCTTTATTCAGATGGCATGCAATGCAATAGTTTGTACAACAAAAATATTACAATCATACTTAGAAAAAAGATAAGCATATCTTTAAAACTGAATTTATAGTCCTTTTTTTTGTGGTTGATGGGCAAGCTGGTTATTGTTGAATGTTTCGGAAGCAGCTCCGTATGATGCATATTTTCTGAAGCAAACCTCTGGATATTCATGAACTTACTTGTAGCAACTCTCCCAAGTTGCATACAGTCCAGTTCATCTGCCCATGAAAACAACGTACCATGTCATTCTGCAATTTGATAGCAAACATAAATATATTTCAAATGAGTAAGTCTCAAAAAGTGTACTTGGATTTAGGGTTTGAGGATCAAGTGAGATAGGTTGATGCGCAAGCTATGTGCACTGGATCTCTAAACCCTAAACCCAAATTTCATATGGCCATGCATTCATCATTGACATGAACTCATAACAACAATGATTGAAATATTGATCAGAAATATCCACCAATGTTTAGAAGCAAGCTACATACACAATGGAGAATGGTGTCACAAGTTTTACTTGTGCAACTATTTTTCATTGAGCTATGTAGCTTGCATGCATCATGCTGATGGATGTCCTCATTTCAACATATAAAGAAAGCCTCAGACCACATGACATGTTAATACAGATCATTGACTCACTGGTGGCCTTAATTGAAGACAAAAGAATCACAACAACAAAAACTTAGACAATAACAACACAAAACAGCAGATGAAGGAGACCACCAGATCATAGTCTCAAGCATGTTAATTGGCATCATAGACAAACAGAGGAGGTAGGAAAAAGCAAACCAAATTATAGAAGCACTAAGCAAGCATAATTAATCCATAATATTACAATACTAGTAAGTTCAGAATTCAAGTAATCTACCACCAAACCACCCAACCTACAATCCAGTGAGACTACTAACACATGCCACCTTGCTGCACAAAAGTTAGGCCTACCTAGGGTGCTGATCAAGGGAGAGGAGGAACATATATCATCTCTACTCAATCCCAGTCAAAAGTCAGAAACAACCAAGTCCAGATCAAACTCATAGAAAGTAGTGCTTGCTAAGTCATGTCTTAAACCAAAGGACACGGGGAGCACTAGTCATGTTGATGTATCCTCTTTCTTATGCCTTGTTATCCAGCAGGTGACCGTACGCAATCATCAGAGCCTCTTCACTGAATTCTAGTGCCCCCATAACAGCATCATACTGGTCCAGATCAACATAGGAAGGAGCGGTTTCCCTTAAAGCAGCAGCAACATTGTTGAGTGCATCCCAAGCCCATCTAACCAACACAAAGCTATTTCTCCATACATAACAGCTGAATAGGGAGGGAACACTAGAGAGGAAATAGATCCCATACCTCAACGCCGACGCAAGAAGGACTGGAGGCGAAGCAGCAAGAGACGTCGAGGTGGTCGTCGGTCGAATCGAAGGGGAAGGAGACAACAACGCGACCGCGGTCCACCTCCCTCTCTACTAGACCCGGTACTCCTTCTGCTCCCCTAGCCCCGGTCACCAGTGTCGTCAATGGATGGAGTCGAAGGACTAGAGGAGAGAGCGAGCGAGACAATGCGGTGGCGGAGACAAGTGCACGGGGATGGGAGGAGTCCAGGTCTTTTATGCGAGGCGGTAACCAGGCTGTTTTTTTTCCCGACCTCTCCCGCGCGAGCCCGCCCAGTGCAGCCAAATTGCACGTGCGCATGTAGGCGATTTGGCCCGAGCGAGCTTGTTTTTCGAGCGAAGCTCGATTTTGGCGTTCCCGCGGATGCAGCATATTTCTATTGTAAAACGCTTGTTGGGTCAGGCCCATCTTCTAGAAGAAGGTTTCCTGACCCACGTGGCCTCGTTGTCGAATTAGGACCCAACACGAAGTAGGGTTTCCTCCTTATAAATAGTTGAGGAGACACCCCTTTATAAATTCGCCAGAATTATTCAATAAAGAATTTCGTCTCCTCTATTCTTGTTGCTTTTAGTTTTTGTTCTCTATATTGATCTACGTGCCTTCGATCGTCGATAACTCAACATGTTATCAGCACGCTCTAATCGAGCCGACGCATCTAATCGGTGATTTAAGGTATGTTTTCGAATGAATTTTTATCTTGACTCGTTGCAGTCAAAGATCTGTCCAAGTTCGTCATGCAAATCAAGATCGAGACACGTTGCTGTCTAGATCTAAGAAAGAAAAACAACCAAGCAAACTGCAGTGGCATCGTCGAGTACCGCGTGGCTCGGCGCACTCTACGACCTGCGCCCAAGAAGCGTTAGAGCCATCTGGCCGCGCATGAAGATCAGATTCGGCGGTTGGCTTACCCGTAAGGGGTTATTCCGATCGGATCCATAAGAAAAAATCTCAAGATTCGATGTCGCCGCCATCGGATACAACATCACAAGAAAGAAAAGAAAAATCTCGAGATCGAACGACTTGACCATCAAACCCTAACCCTAAAGGGAGGGGGATCAAAAAAGACGATAAAAAAATGACCGGATCTACCCTAACTCTAGTGGTGAAGGTGACCGAATCTACAAGAAGAAAATCGAATCAAAGAAAGCCCACGCGCTGAAGCCCAAGCGGTAACAGCTCCAACCCCCCCTGCGCGCGAAGAGGCGCAGAGCCCCAGACCGATCTGGATCTGCGGTGGAAGAGAAGAAAGAAGAAAGCAAAGGAAGAACAAAGAAAAAAAGAAGCAAAAAGACAGATAAAGATTCGGTGAGATCCGTTGAAGACGCACCGACCAAGCACGCGCGAGCGAAGCTGCTGCCCCCCCCCTCCCCCCCGCCCCCCCCGCAAATCGCGCGAGCAGCAGCACGCGCGACCGAGTGCCCGCTCAGATTTGGCCTGCGCCTAGCGATCTGAGGGAAGAAGGAGGTGTCGGTGGGGAGAAGAAAAGAGGAAGGAGGAAAGAAAGTGGCGGATGGGAGGAGAGAAAGAAAATGAGGGAGTGAGGAGAAGATTAGAGTTTCAACCCTATTTATACTCCCACACAATAAAACGGGCCGTGCTCAATTTTGGGCCAGTTTTTGGCCCATTAGAAGCTCGAATCAGAAAAAAAAATCTGAAAAATTTGCAAAAAAGTCCTCAAATTTTTGGGATTTTCTATTTTTGTAGAAACAGACCTAATTTTTGCAAAAGTCCCTGGAAATTATGAAAATTACCAAAAAATTATAGAAAAAATATAAATTTCACGAGAATGTGTTATTTTGCATATAACACCCCGGATTTTTCCAGATTTATATCAATATGGACTATAGTCCTTATATTATTCCGTTTTCACGGTTTATTGGTTATTTTTGTGTAGAAATACCAATAAAATAACTTAAACATGCAGTTTTTGTTATACCACTTTACTTATGCCCCATATTATTTGGAAATATTATTTGCATATACACGAAGTAATTTTTGGAACATAATATCATGCAGATGTCTGACCTTGTGAAGAGAGAACTTGATGTGCTTACCCTCCATGGAAGTAACTACCTATCATGGGCTCTTAATGCTGAAATTCTCCTTAGTGGCAAAAATCTTTTAAAAACAATTATGCCTAAAACTATAGAACCTGCTGCAATAATATTGGAGCAAGCTCAAGCCCTACATTAAAAAATGAGTACATGACCAAAAGGAACCCAAAGATCTTGTGGGACTCACTGTATAATCGTTTTGAGCAAATTGAAGCAATCTTACTTCCCAAAGTGAAGCGCGAATGGCAAAACCTACGTTTTCAAAATTATAAGACTGTTGAGGAATACAATACCAAGCTTTATGGTATTATGTCACACATAAAGCTATATGGTAAAGATCTTAAAGATCCCGACCTCATCCACAAGACTCTCTCCACCTTTCACTCTAAGCTCATCCATGTGAGCCGCCAGTACAAGAAGGACAAATATGACTCTTATGTCGCCTTGAGCAATGCATTACAGCAAGATCAGGGGGAGGACGAATTGATCAAGCAGAATCATTTGTATCGTCCTACTGACTCCATGGCACCGCAAGAAGCAAATATCACGTCATTCAAGAAGAATAACAACAAGGGTAAAGGAGCACCGAAGGCACCAACGAAGGCACAAAACAAACCTAACAAGTTCAAGAAGAACTATAAAGGGAAGTCAAAGAAGATGCCTTCAGGGGGAGAATATGGTAAACAGGACTAGAAATGTTATAGATGTGGCATGAATGGACATTGGTCCAAAATTTATCGCACGTCTAAGCACGTCGTCGTCATGTACCAAGAACTCAGGAAGAAACTTGCGGAGCATGAAGCCAACTATGTTGAAGCTTCACAAACCAAAGAAGACATCACGAAGATGGA
Source organism: Eleusine indica (assembly GCA_030378355.1). Classification (NCBI taxonomy): domain Eukaryota; kingdom Viridiplantae; phylum Streptophyta; class Magnoliopsida; order Poales; family Poaceae; genus Eleusine; species Eleusine indica. The sequence continues at coordinate 3,917,280 of CM059495.1, forward strand.
TTCTGTTACATTAGACAAAGCTCAAGGTCATGGAGAACCAAGCAAGATTTCTGATATTGAATTTGATGACGACCTCATGGCAGAGGATGAGGAGGACCTGCATGGAGATTCTCACTGGTCTCGTAGACTATTTAAAATCGAAAGTTCTCCATTAGAATTAAGCAATAGTAATAAGGGTGCATTAAGTTTTAGTAGTGGTTTATTTATTTAATCTCATGAAGAGAAGACATTTGTTTAATAATATATCATATTAGTGTGGAAATTATTTATATTATTATTTCTGTTGATTATACATGATTACAGAATCGTGGAGTACATGGTTATTGAAGAGGAGCTCTGTCTCGTAGACAGTGGCACTACCGCTACCGTTCTAAGGGACACTAGTTATTTTCAAACACTTCGAAAGTATGACGGAGATATAACTACTGTCATTGGCAATGACACTAGGATTGTTGGCACAGACAAAACCACAATCGTCGTACCGAATGATACGGATGCACGCGCGCAAACCGGCCCAAACCCCTTTCCAACCTACCAAACACGACCGTCTGCACGCGCTGGGCCTGGCCGGGGCTGGATACGGCCTACCAACCAAACGCACCCTTATAATGCCGCCTTTTCTCTCGGCATTACATAAGCACACAATGTTGGCATGATCATTCAATTGGTTCTCTTACTCTCAATAAAAAAAAAAACTGCGGCAGTACCTGCTATTCGAGCCGTGTCATTTGCTTGCAAACACGAAACTCACTTTGGTTTCCTAATAAACTGACAGCGATTACTTCCTCTTTCCACGGCTTCTCGACAGTTGGCCCGCCTGAAACCCCCAATCAATCGTTCAATCACGCCACGTGACAGTCAAATCGAGCAATCAGAAATGCAGAAAAGCTATAATTCCATTAGCGCCTCTCTTTCTCCACCCACCACGTAACTTGCTCGCCGAGTGGATCACCAGAATCGCAGCCTCCTCCTGGGAGGAGGACAGTGATTTCTGAAGCACGGCCGAGCCGCCGAGGCATATCTTTTCAGCTCACCGCACCGTCCTTTCCCGAATTATTCTCCACTCGTCCGAAAAGTGTCAGATGTTCCATCTTCTCTCTGCAAGTGCTCGTACTTAACCGCAGGGAATGAAATGGGTCCAGTTCGCATTAGGTCCATGGTTCCATTAGCTACATAGAGAGGTTTGTGGGTTGATGAGCAAATTAAATAAGTGGCGTATCTGCTGCAAGCTAATCATGTCTTCCACTAAGAAACACATATGCAGATCTGCGCGAGTGCATTGGCCTAGATAGAGACAAACTGATAAATGTATGTAACAAAATGTGGACTAAGGAATTACTTAGAAAAAAAAAGGATAGTGGATTGCCATATGCCTCCAATCATATTAGCAAAACGAAAAAAGCGCCTCCAATTATTGGTTCAAGAATCATGCATAGGATAGTACGACACATATACTAATTCCTAGTAATCTCGTTTTTCGTGTCAAAAAAAAGCAATCTCGTTTTTCTTTCCAAAGGCATACGATCAAATTCCAAGTTGCTTGCACAAAAACATTGCACAGCTATATTGCGCCTCCCAAGTGATTTTGTTTTCTCAAAAGGCCCAGGTGAGTCGTTCCTAGCAGCAACCAGTAATAATTTGCAAATCAAACAGAAACTAGGTGGTGCCGTTGTGACAACTTGAGGACATAAAGAAAAGTTTGGGCGTCGTGAAACATACGCATATAGTATCTATATCTGCAGAAGTTCTTACCTGATCATCAGGTAGGTAGTAAGCGTCCTCCCAAATACACCTCTATTCTGTTTTTCTTGTCATTAGGATAGACTCATTAGTGTAAATTTGTACTAGTGACAAGATTTTCAGAATAGAGGGAGTAACAATTTTGGCTGGCTTGTAGCTTATCCATTACTTCTGGGAACCGTCTTCCTGTAATTCAATTACGCCTGACTTCGATTGCGTACTGTGCAAGCATGCTACAACACTTAGCCTGTCATAGTCACATCATCGATGAATAAGATCCCTGGATATTTTTTTCGAGTTGATGGTAATATGATTCAACGGACAGAGATAGTGTTTGGGGAGTTTCAGAGATAGGCACCTAGAATAGTAGATATTTCATTCTCAACACAGAGGATTCTTCAGACTTTGCTTGCAATGAATCGCTCTATCATTGCTTGCGGGGCCAAAAGCAGTAGCAAGGAATCTAGAGCTAGCTCATATACGACACTTTTTTTTAAGGAAATCATATACGATACTTACGTGGTCTGCGTCACTAAGGATGTATTTGGTAGAGCTTATAGAGTTCCTGTCAAACAACTATTTTATATAAATATTTATTATAATAAATTTTTATAAGTCATTTGTCTTTTTTATTAGAATAGCAAAGCTAATAAACACTAGCTTTTTGACCTTATAGATCATTGAATATGATTAAGCCATTTTAAAAAAACAGTATAAGCTGTTTTGCCAAATGGCTTGACAGCTGCTGTTACAATAAAACAGATAAGCTAGATAATCACTTTTCATAGATAAATTAAAACATAAGCTATTTTCAGCACAAATATAAACATTGCCAAACACACCCTAAAAAAAGCAGCTCTTTACTTAGTCTAGCTCACTAGAAAAATATGGAGTCGACATTGTTTTAAAAACAATTATGGAGTCAAAATGGATCATATTGGTTTGTTGCAAAGTGCAGGGAGCTGCACAAATGCAAACGTGATGATTGTTTTCCATAGACTCTGAACTTTTTCCATGGCACTCTTTTTTTATTGCCTGATTGTTTTTTTCGTTGTCCTCTTGGTTATACCAGTAGAGTAACTATTTAGGTTCAGTTCCCTCTTGGTTTGCCAATCATTTGCGTTCCATCCAGTTATGTCTTAGCTGTCCTCATAATGTCCTGTTTAAGAATCAGATCATATACCTTACGAGCTTCTGTATGTTATTTAGTCACCTGTTTTACGAGCGTGGTTAGCACGTCATAGTCTTCTTCCTTTTGGCTGATGCTTAGCTGGTGCAGCCGGCTACCTTTTCAGTCCTAGAAATACATTCTAACGTTGCCTGTATTCAGAAAGCTAATCGTAATATATGGCGACCTAAACACAGTATTGTTCCTGCAAATTTTTGACACACTGAGCAGAAGACATCGTTCTTTTGGCCCATGCTAGACGTTCCACATGTGGCCGTGACTCTGCGTTCATAATTATCGGAAAGGCTGATCTGAATATATTGAGCTGCTTTGATTGGCATTATCACCAAAATGCCCGCACTCCAGTTGACTAGAAGTAGTTGCCTACTCCTAAAAAATAGCCAACAATCGAAGGCCAGCTCATCGTAATTCCCGAATGGAATGCAGATATTGATCGTCATGCTTAAACTGTTAAACATGAGGAATTCGGATTAGGAGAGGTGTCGCCAGTTCAGGATAAACAAAAGTTGGGTCTGGTGCTCCATAACGTCGCACCAGCTGTCCTGTGACAGAGACGAGAATTTCAGTTTAGCAAGTCTAAGCTATACGCATGCTTCCATTTCCGAGTTCCAACAATTTCAATTTGAATCTAACTGGTTTCGTCTCTCCACGGCAGTTCTTAATTCTGGATGATTGGTTCGAGTCAATCAACAAGAAAATAAAGTGTTAAAAGCTCCCTTTGACAACATTTAGACAAGAATGGATAAAGTCCAGTATCATTTCCCTCCAAAGCAACGTATCTTAATTGGATCAAGGGCTAGAATTATTCTTTAAAGACATGTTTACATCGAAGGCCAATAAGAAAAGATTTAATATTTCACATACTCCGACAAGAGCCATAGCTACTGGCCAGAGCAGAGCAGGAAAAAAGAAGCAACATAGGCCCAGGGGCAGTCAAAGTACCCGATATAGAAGCCATCGCCCACGTCAAATTCGGACAGCAATTGATTCGTCCTCCGCATCGCGCTTCGCATGGAATTCCCCGCTCCGCGTCGGCCTCGCCTCTCACTTTCACACTCCACCATGGTTCGATGCTACCAAAGCAATTTAAAACTTCTCCTTGGGCGTATCTGTCAATACACCGAGGAGGAAGCCACTGCCCCCGTCTCTTCTTTCTCTTCTTCCTCTCCTCCCCCCTACCGAGTACCGAGTCGCCGTCCTCTCGCTTTCACCCCACGCGGAAGCAAGAATTTTTCGTCAATATCCTACCTTGCGCGCGTGTTCTGTGAATTTCTTGCTGTTTCTTCGGTGCTATGGGCCTCTGATCCGGGGCTTAGCGGATCTTGGGAGGAGGAGGCCGGACGGGTGGTCGGCGGCGATCTGGCCGGGAGGAGATGGCCAGCGGGAAGGAGCCGATCGAGGTCAGGTTCCGGCTGTTCGACGGCACGGACATCGGCCCCAGCAAGTACGACCCCTCGACCACCGTGTCCGCGCTCAAGGAGTTGATTCTCGCTCGGTGGCCGCAAGGTGAGGGAGCAAATTCCTGTCGATTTGGTAGCGTACATATGTAGGCTGTCCTGATCCGTTGTTTGATTTGCTAGCGACAAGAGATGGGCGCTTTTGTAAATCTAGACTAGATGCAGAGGTATTCACCAAAGTTTCTTGGATCATATATTGGTTTCTCTTACTATTATTTTAAAAAATATATTGGTTTCTCTTTTGGTTATTAACTTATCTATTGTAGTCTTTGTAAATTGCAATTTCCTTTTGCCTATGGTTTTGCTTGATTTGTTGTTGTTTCCTGGGTGGACGTACATGACGGATTGGATTGCAAGAAAATTATGCTGTTTCTTAGCTTCATCAACGTTTTAGACTGGCTATGATATTCATTTATTAGCTTTAGCTCATCAGCTGTATCCTTGTAAGCTGTAACTGTCTGTGCTATATTCGCTTATTAGCTTCAGTGGCATCTGATAACAAGCTATGCCACAGAGCTGTTTTTCTTCATACTATACACCATATTAACTTCTCAAATGCGGTGGCTACCGCGAACCTTCTTTTCATCAATTTAGTAGCTGAATGCCAATATACAAAGCTTTACATTTTGAAACAATTCGATTTATTTGAATTACACAACATAGGCGTGGATGAGCAAACAAGGACATTTCCCTGCTATATGATTGTAAGATTCGTCTGAGAGCCACGGAATAGATCAAGTAAACTTGAAAGTTTTTTCTGGGTGAACCAGCATCTGGAAGTAATGTTGGTACTTGTGCCTGCATTCATTGGGTACCAATGAGAGCTTCCACACTGTTGCATGACCCAATTAAAGGCATGCAAACCATTAGCAACCTTAATTCTGGCAAAAATTGTTATTTCATTTTTTTGAATAGTATCTGCTGAATTTCACATTTTCACATCACAAACTGAAAAAAGTCCACTACTACCTTGTGTTTTTTTTTTCTTTTGGTCACGGAGACAGTTCGTTGATTATGCTGTAAACACATGTGTGTTACTATCTTAACTTGTCTTTTCTAGCAACCTCATGCAGAAAATTTACTTTTCTGCATTCGAGACCTGCTGTTCTTGATAGAGTCGCTTTGTTAAATGAAATCTATTCTTTTCATGTCTGATAACAGATAAGGATATAGTTCCAAAAACTGTCAATGACTTGAAGCTTATCAATGCTGGAAGGATATTGGAGAATAACAGGACACTTGCTGAGTCCCGTGTTCCAGTAGGAGAGGTCCCAGGAAGTGTAATTACAATGCATGTTGTAGTCCGACCTCCACAAGCTGATAAAAACAGTGGTATTGCCGACAATTTCAGCCTTTTAATTTTTTTGTCTCTTGGTTTCTTTAGTGCATGACTTGGAATTCTATTTGCACATATTGAATTAAAGTGTTGGTAACTCATATTACAAGCACATTACATGCCATTCTTATTGTAGTAAATGCGTAGATCCTTGATCTAGATGCTGCCACGTGAGTTACACCATGTGTATGCATGCAGTTGATATCTCAATATGTTGCTGATGAAATGCGGTATACAAGTTTTAAATTTAGCTGATAAGTGAAGTTAGTTTTCTCATTTGTACATGTGCAAGCATGTATTATCAAGACTATTAAATGCGCCAACCTCTGCAAACTTTGTACAATTTAAGCCATGGTCCACAGTACAGTTACAAATTACAGGGCACTTGAGATTGCTAAGGTAGTACATAGTACTTACATGGATAAGTTTAGTCTGCATGCATTAGTACATGTTTTTAGTTGATTTGATGAAATGGTTTTATGATAATGTGAAACATGGTCACTAATAGATGTATATACTAAAGGATTTATATTTGTAGTTTTATATGGTCTTGACTGCTGGAAGCTATAATGTAATTTCTTATGCACTTAAAAACATACCTCTAACGTATTGTTCATTTCAACCTTTCTCAGAGAAGCAGCTTGCCAACTCCCCTAAGCAGAACAGATGTGGATGCACCATACTGTGACAAGATACCTGCTTGACGCTGTACAATTCGTGCAGTTCTAGGATTTTGTGTATGCTTTGTTGTGTTCACGCAAGTGTGAATTCAATTTGACATCCAATTCTTGAAGCCATTAAAAATCCCAGGAATATATATATATACTTAATACCCATCAAATTTGCCATGGAGTAAAAATTTCTTGAGGGTGCATTGGATCTTTGTGTTACAACGAGCTGGAGTCGGGGATTGGATTCTTGTTGTATAAATTGTAATGTCAAAAAAAACAAAAAAAAATCTCTTCTTTTACTTTTGCAACACTGACTTTATATCAATTCTTTTTGGTGCTGTTGTTTTGTCTCGTGAAAAAGAAATATTGTACTCAGATATATGTAACTTGCAAGAGGAGTAATGCACCATGCTGTGATCATATAAGGGGGAAAAGGGGAAAGAAAGTACATGAATTTGAGATGTGCTGAGCACCCTGAATACCATGTTTGAATTTGAATTTATAAGTAAATGAATCTGTTTCAAGTAAATGATAAGATGGTGGGACTAAGAAAATTGAAACACCCAAGTCCTGATGGTTATTCTTCTTTTCATAACCATCTCTTTGGTAATAGCATCGTCGTATATTGTATTGTTTCCGACAATATCATTATCTATTCTACTTGTGAGGAAAAATATGAAAAAAAAAGTTTTTTTTTAGAATCATGAAAACTAAAAGTGGTTGAGCCCAATCGAGCAATCGGGCCAGTGGATAGGGCCGATATGGTGGACGGGTTGGGTCATAACTGTAAGTGGGCTACAGCTACCTTGCCATACATACAAGCCCACTTTCCTCGTTCAAGCCCATCTTGGCCGAAAACTCTAACGCAGCGCGGCCAGGCCTCCGTAACCTGCGACTGCCGCTGCTCAGTCCGCCGCAGTCACGCCGCATCCTTCCCTGTGAACTTCGGCAAGCTCATCGCGGGCGCTGCATCCGAAGGGAGCTCACGCGCTGTGCCAGACTCGCGACGCACCGGAATTTGCCACCGCGCCGGCCTCGCAACCCATCGGAGCTCCCCGTGGACGTTTTGCTCCACCAAATCCGTCTTGCTCTTCTATTTCAAGCACCCTACTCCGATTCCCCAATTGCTCTTCTATTCCAAGCACCCTACTCCGATTCCCAAAGTCTAGCTCATGTCGCCCCACATGGGAGGTAAGATAATCCAGATCCAGGTCTGAACGATTTTCCTATATCTTTTTTGCATGAATATATGTGATGAGTTGTACACAGATCTGATTGTCTTGTTAGGCTTATAGGACGAGTAGTCCACACACTGAAAAGATTTGTATCAATGAGTAGTCAACTGATCATCTAATTGCTGCATGATGCTATTTTCTCCTCCTTTGTTTTCTGTTGACCACCATTGTTGGACCATGCAAATATGCTTTTCTCAACTATTTTTTTCGTCTTTTAATCAAGACAGACTTACCCGCATATAGGTTTGCCTAATTAATTTCTATTTTTTTAACATAGGGCATGCATGATACAGATATTTTCGAAGACTGCAGCCAGAGGCATTCATAGAGCCATACAGACTTCTGATTCCTATTGTTTATTTAGCAACAATAATAGGATGAGTACAAGTGATGATTTGTTGAGAGCCCAGGACATGATGTCTACTGAGGGGAACCGTGGTTGTTCCTCGAGTGTTCAGTCGACTCCAGAAATTGAGAAGAAGTATGTGCATCGTGTCTATGATGCCATAGCTCCTCACTTCAGCTCGACGAGATTTGCAAAATGGCCCAAGGTTGCAGGATTCTTGAATTCATTGAGGCCAGGATCAATTGTGCTGGATGCTGGCTGTGGTAATGGCAAGTATTTGGGCTTCAATCCTGATTGTTTTTTCATAGGTTGTGATATAAGCCCACCACTTATTGAGATATGTGCTGGGAAAGGACATGAGGTTTTGGTCGCTGATGCTGTTAACCTCCCATACAGGGATAACTTCAGTGATGCGGCAATTTCAATTGCAGTGTTGCATCATTTAAGTACAGTTGATAGGCGAAGGAAGGCCATAGAAGAGTTGGTCCGTGTTGTTAGGAGGGGTGGTCTTGTGCTCATAACAGTCTGGGCTAGGGAGCAGGAAGACAAGGCATTAATCAACAAGTGGACTCCTCTATGTGAGAAGTATAACGAAGAGTGGGTTGATCAGAGCAGCCCTCCAGTGCGTAGTCAGTCTACTACCTCTCTTGAATGCATTGCAGAGAATGATGAAGGCACAGGCGTGGTGAAGCAAATAGATGACCAGTTGAATAAAAAATGTGATGATTTAGAGGTGAAGACAATTATAGACTGCAGTGATTTGAGTATTGATGAAATCGACAAAACCCAGCAGGAGTACTTTGTTCCTTGGCACCTACCTTTTCACAGAGCTGAAATTGGTGGTGCATCTGCTGCTGCTCTTGAAAACGGATTTGTCAAGAAAGATGAGAAGAAGGGTGCAGTTGTCTACAATCGTTATTACCATGTCTTTGTTGAGGGAGAACTTCAAAGGTGGAAAACTATTAATATTCACCCAATGATGTTTCTTTCTTTTATTTTTTTTGTTCTTTTCTCCCTTGCATGCATAAAGTATTTATTAGTCCCATGAATTTGCATACTGCAGTTGCTGATCAGTGATCACTACATCACCATAGTAGGGACCCACATGCAAAATTTGAGTTGCTATGCTAGTTTTCGTGATATAGTGTATCAATACCAACTTGTTCTGTTAGTTGCAAAACCAGTAGAATGGCGATGTGATGACATTGACAATTTTCTTTTGTTATGTTGTGTCTCCTTAATTGGCTCTTTGTTGAGTAGTAGATGTATTTCCATAATGACTGCCTTCACATTTTTATGTGGTTTTTATGTCTTTATCAGGGTTGTTAGATGAATATACCTGGTATCAATAATTATATAGAATGTTCAAAATAAGGGGCCCAATTCGCTTCTTGATCATCATAAGCATGCATCACTTTCCTTCTGGTCTACCCTGTGTTTCTTGAGTGGAAATATCTCATCCTATTAATTATCTTATTTTCAGATTAATTGATGGTGTAAGCAATGCAACTATTGTGGACCAGTTCTATGACAAATCCAACTGGTGTATTGTTCTTGAGAAGCTTTGATCTGCAGGTGGAGAGATGGTAGAACTCATCTGAAGTTGATATCTTGTAGTGAGTGGTAGGCGAACTAGTTTTGTTTTGAGCCCAAAATGTATGGGATCGACCCAAGTAACATTTTTATTCACTTTTATTCTGAGAGACATGACTCTCTTCTCTTTGCTTGTTGTAATGTTGGCACAATTGTTACTGACCGATTGCCCAGTATTTTAGAGCTGCATGGACTCTTGGAAGACTGGAAGTTGAAGTCGTGAGTTATTGGATTGTTTATATTGTTTCTAATTTGTGAGCTTCGATTTCTTCTATGCAAAATGAGGCCTTATGATTAGTTTGATTTCTCACATAATGCACGTGTTTTGCTGTTAACATTTACAGCGCAGTACTTGTATTTGCATAAGAGAATTTTCTCCAAACAAATGTGCTGCATGCATCACAATATTCTAAGTGGGACGGGGCTTAAATGATCTTCATAATAACAGCATAACAGATGCCTGCAACAAAAAGCATTGAGCACCAAAATCATAGTGATACTAACAGATGCTATATCAGAACAAAACGCCTTCGCTGATACCACACACCACAACATAACGATAATCTACAGGCAGACTTCACCGAAGCACTGGGAGATCTCAGCTTTCACTAGGAACAAAATAGCCTAGGATGGGAGCAGAGCAACTGGCCAGAACACCATACGGTTCCTCGCGTAAAGCAAGAGAGCGTTCTTCATGCTATGTCAGGAAATTCGACGAGCTTGTTCTAACTGACTGACGGCGTCATCGAACGGCTGCTTGTGAGACGCTTAACTTTGGCAGGCTCGAAGTAGCTGTTTCTGAATTTGCTACAGAATCTGTACTTGGTTCGCCTGCAGAGTTTGCGGATGGCAGTGTTCTGGGTTTCCTCTCAGAGGTGCCAAATGCTTCCAAAGCATCCAGGAAGAACTTCTTATTCGGAACAATACCCTGCTTATTCATTCTCTTGAGCAACTGCTGCACGAGGTCCTTATTGTTCGCCTTGGTGTAGGCCTTGTAAAGCAGCTTGTATGTAGAACCACTGGGTATAAAACCTTTCTGAATTGCAGTATCCAGCAGCCGATCTGCTTCCACGTGCAAGCCGTTCATGCAGTAGGCTTCAAGCATGGCGTTTAATGAAGATAGGCTCACATTATTTTGTGAGCTTACAAGCTCATCAAACACCTGCCGGGCCCTTGAGACGCAATCGCAATGTGCATACATCATGATGAGGCATTCCTGTGTCACATAATTCGGTTTGTATCCCAATTCCTGCATCTTGTCAAGCACATACTCTGCTTTCTCTCTGAGTCTTGCTTTACCATAATTTGTTATCATGGAATTAAACGTTGGGTGGGTAGGCCTTTCCTTTGATCTCTGTAAACTCTTAAATACCTGCTCCATCTTATCAAATAACTGCTTTCGTCCATATGAATCTATCAGTATATTGAATGTGATCACATCTGGACGGCATTGCTTGCTTTTCATCCTCTGTAGTACAGATTCCATTTCTTTGATCATGCCATTCTTCCCATATGCGTCAATCACTCCATTATATGTATAGATATCAGGAGAGACTACACTTTCATCCAGATCCTTGAACAAAAGGTCGACCTGCTTTGTGTCCCCAGCCTGGGCAAAGGCTCTTAACAGAATGTTGTATGTCACAATCGTTGGTTGGCATCTCTCTATACACTTCATCTTCTCAAAATAGCCAAGAGCTTTTGCCAAAGCCTTACTCTTGTCTCGTGAATGCAAATGCGCACCGATAAGAGAATTATAGACAGAAGTGTCCGGTTTACACCCGCTGTTCCGCATCTGAGAGAACAGCCACATTGCCATCCGTATCTGGCCTTTCCTTCCCATTACAGATATTAACTTAGAGTAGATGCCATTGTCAGCAACATACCACCGTTGTTTCTGCATCCATCTGAAAACCTGGCAAAACATGACTTCATAGCATTGGTAGAAAACTAGGAGATACCATAAACTTAAGGATAATGAATCCATGATATGATCAGAAGTCATATTTTGCCTGCTACTAGATGTGTTCCTACTGAATCCATGATATGATCATAGATGTAACAGGGGGTTCAGCATAATCCATGATATGATCAGCAGGTAATAGAAACTCAAGCATTAGCTAAAATGGCTAATATGATCAGAATAATAAGGGGTTCAGCAGGAGCACATCTATGATCTATCCATACATATGGTTATGTGAAAGGTGGCTCTACTCTCTCATAGAGAAGCTGCAAATGATATAGAAAATGAATCCATCATAAGAATCAGCAGCTAAAATTTGAGGAGTTCACAGCCCTTGATTCTCAATGTAATGGAGTAAACTTCAGGAATCAGTTAGCAACAGTACTCAGGTGAACAAACAATAGCTCATGATTCACAAATCCCCAAGACCAATTCACCAGTTCTAAACAAGTTTTATAATGCACAAAGCATCCAGTCCCCACAGCATGAACAAAGAGAAAGGAGCAGTAGTTCAGAGGAAAAGAAAGCAGCAAACATCCTACACGCACGCACCTCGAGGCACTGAAGCCAGGCATCGCGTCGTCCGAGCTCCTCGAAGAGAAGGAAGCAGTGCTCGGTGCGGACAGCCCGAACGTGACGGTCCAGCACCGCCACCAGCCTCTCCTTACCGCCGCCCGTCCTCCGCAGTAGCGAGCGCACCAGCTCCGCTGCCTCCGCCGCTTCGTCTGCCCCTTCCGCCGTAGCGCCTGTGCCCCGCCGTTTGCTCCTGGCCGCGGCGGCAGCCAGCAACAATCGGCGCGGGGCGGCGGCGCCCCGCGGATGGCACTGTGACCACGGGGTCGACGTGCTTGGGCAGGCGAGCATTGGGTTGGATTAGATGATGCGCCGGATTAGTGCCGCATTGGATTGAGAGAGCTGTGGTTGGGTTGGGCAACCGCGAAATGGCGGATTGGCGATAGCTCGCGCCGGCGAGCGGGAGGGAGGAGGGTTCACCTGGTGCGAAGGGACGAGACTACGAGAGGAAGGGGATAGGAGAGGAGATGGGTTGATTAGTGGGAAATAGACGGTTCAGATGCGCAGTTGGTGACGAGTAATGGTAAATGGACGGTGATGGTTGGTTAAAATTGAAGCAAAAAAAGATCCGGTTGGATCGGGGATTTGAACCCGACGTGAATCGAACACGCAACCTTCTGATCTGGAGTCAGACGCGCTACCATTGCGCCACGGATCCTTGGTGTTGGATTATATTTTATACTATATTAATACCATGATAGTATCATTCATTCTTTGAAAAAGAAATCTGCAAAATTGTCCAGGCGGGTGGAATTTTTCTATTCCCTATATATCCTTTTTTGGATTTTTCCAAATGAATAAAATTGTGGGAATTTTGAAAATTATAATGGGTATCCTTATTACATTAACGAAAGCTTTTTTATTTCTATTCATTTCTATCACAATAAGATGGACTTTACCCCGGATGAGAATGGATCAGTTATTAAATCTTGGATGGAAATTTCTTTTACCTATTTCTCTGGGCAATCTCTTATTAACAACTTCTTTCCAACTAGTTTCACTATAAATAAGATAATACAATGACAGTAAGAATATCTTCAACATAAAAGTTCTCTCAAAAAAGAGAAACATAGCGTTCTGTACAGTTACGACGGTTTTCTTGACTCGTTGAGCGTTGCGACAAAAATATCGAGGCATAACGAGAGAAACAACATAAATGGTAGCTTAAAGATTGCTAAGTTTAAAGAAAAAAGCAATTCTCTGCACACACACAAAAAAAGGAAGGAAGAAACACAACATCACTAGAAAAACAAACTGATATGTTTCCAGAACAAGTGCAGAAACAGATAAAGCATGATCTCATTTCCCGATGAAGTCAATGCGAACACATCATATGCACTTGCTCATACTGTAGAACACGATTTGGAATCTGGAGCGGAGGGGCAAACTCGCTATAGTTGTGTGTTTTAAACATATTACAGTGTCAGCAACAAAAAAAAAAGGAGAAAAAGAAATTACATAGGCTCCCGCCAAAAAATTGGAAAAGAAACACAGAAAAGAATGTCTGTGTAAATGTATTCTAGCCGCCACAGTTGATCTGCAGGTTTGAAGGGTAGAAGACCAACATTCCCACTTGATTCTTGCAATTGCTCAAGACAGTAGTAGCTGCAAAGAAAAACAAATATTTCAAGTCAATTGACAGGTATATACAGATCAATTTTGACGGTTCTGCAGCCCAAAACTTGCAAGTTTCTGAAAACGTCTGTTAGAACAGAGTTAGGCAGTTTGAATATTGGTGGAAATGGGCCGATTAGTAGCAACTATGCTCACTGATTATTCTGGTTGTGTTGTGCCCTACTAAACTTTACAAATCAACACCATAAAAATATCCGGTGGCGTAGAACAAAAGTTCCTCATCTTCTCAATTTCTACCATTCCATCTACTTCAGAACTAATTTGAAGCTCATTTCTCGCTTGGACTATATATACTTCTTTATAAATGATTATGAACAATACCAAAAGATGGCAAGACAAAGGACGCAACGTGAAGTATAAGATCCTGGAATTCAATCATGTATATTCATCATTGCATTACATATAAGGAGACATAAGAGCAATGAGAAAGGCAACAGAAATAACCTAACAAGGATCAGGACAACGCGGCAAGGACAGGATTGAAGCAGCTCAGACGTCGAGGGTGACGGCTGGCAACTCGAATTCGGAGGCGATCTCCTCGATCTGCTTCCGGACACTCATGTCAATGAGGCTGGAGCCGTCGCGTCCGTACTGCACGGTGAATCCGGCGATGAGCTCCGGGTTGATCTGCGTCTTGAGGCGGACGTTCTGGGCCCCGGTCATCTTCTGCACGTGCTGCGCGATCTGCGCGAGGTCCTGCGACTCGAGCTGCACGACGGAGGTGACGGTGGCGACCTCGGTGCCGGTGAGCGCGTTGTATGCGTTCTCGAACTCGGCGACGATCTGCGGCATGAGGCCCGCGCGGAAGTTATCGACGACGACGTTGAGGAAGTTGACGACGTGCGGCTGCAGCTTGGAGGACTTGGCGATCTCGTCGATGAGCTGGGCCTTCTCTTCGCGCGGGACGGTGGGGTTGTCGAAGAACTCGGCGATGGCCTCCTCCGCGAAGATCTTCTCCAGCTTCTCCATGTCCGCCACGGTCTGGTCGAGGGTGCCGTTCTCCGAGGCCACCTCGGACAGCGCGGACGCGTAGCTCTCGGCCGCCGCGTCGGCCGCGGCGCGGGGCCGGGCGAGGTCCCCGCGGCGACGGGGCGGGGCCAGGCGGAGGGAAGGAAGCCCGCGGGCCGCGCGGGCGAAGGAGGCGCCAGCGGACCGGGGCGCCGCGGTGGAGGAGGGCGACGCCGCGGCGGCGGGGCGGAGGGTGAAGGAGGCGAGGCGGAGGGCGGCCATCGCGTGGTGGTGGAGCGTGGAGGTGGGGAGTGGTGGACTCGGGAGCGCCCTCCTCTCCTGGCTTTGGTTTGGGAGGGCGAGAGCGGAGTGGGGGAACAGAGGTTTGGGGTGGGGAATGGACGGGCGGGGACGAGCGGCCGCGACATCGCACGGCGGCAAGAGTCGAGTCTGGAGACGTGTGGCCGGTAGTGGGATGAGGTGTGGATAAGGAACGGATGATTGTGCGTATGCGCCTGATGGCACTATTGGCACGAGTGAGCGCATGGGGCACGGTTGGAAGCTAGAGGATATCCGTTGCTCACTTCTTGGTGGTGCAGCAGGACTAGGATTAAGATGCAGACGCTACATTGTGGCAGCATGTTTTTTTTTTTTTATGGCCGTGGCGACATTTTGGAATATGAATCTAATTATATACTAGCTTTTATACTGTACATGTTCTAGTAAGTTTGAGTTTTGCAAAATAGAATACGCCTACTCCGTACTAAGTATGAGTGGAGTATATTTATATAGTATGAAATTGCTGCTTTTCAATAGTTTGTGCGCTAGGAATCCTTGGCTGTACCGTCCAAAGTTTTGGGTGTAATGATTTTTTTTTTCTCTGCATTTCCTCATAGCAATGAAGCGGCGCCCTTTGTGTTACTCATAAGCGTTTTGTTGTGGTGGAATGCCCTTGCTCGACTGTGATTATGTATTATGTGTTAACTCGCACTAGCTCTGAAGGTGGGGTATGTAACCCGATGAAGAACTTGTAGTTCGTAATCCTCAATACGTAAATCATGACATCTTGTAAAATGTGTTTTTCACGGAGCCACATTTCAGGAAAGCTTGCCATTCTTGTTACTCATATAATGAGCTGACGAAGTAGTTTCCTTGCATATGCTTTCAACAAATGGGCTATCAAAGATTTTTTACCGATGCACATCCATACAAATGTATGATCATGAAAAGCATTTGCTTGATAATCTACCTACAAATGGTGGACGCTACAGATTCTATTAAGGCTAGTTTAATGATGAGATTATCAATGCAAATCATAAGATTCTTCACGACAATGCAGGAGTAGTTAGTTTTTTAAGTTTGAATCAAAAGCTAAGATAAACCATAAGTAAGGAACGATGCCATTGACACAATTGGTCAGACGCATTTCTTGAATCCTGCTAGCATCTATCGATTCATTTTTAACATTACTGTGCATCAGCTGATATTCTCAAATAACATCTATCTCTGTTTCCCTAAACTAAAAGCATCAACTTCTGTTTATCTTGTCTTGAATGACTGAAATGTTTTAAAACACATTCTGAAACATCAAAAGAACACTTTGTACTACATTACTGGAGTTCTTAGTCTTAACTGGGCATCTGCAACACCAATGCAATATACTCCAAGGATTCCTAGTGCACACCCAAAAATTTGGGTCGGTACAGCCAAGTAATTGATTTAGGCAACACTACAACTAAAACATAAGGCAATTTAAGTCTGTGATGTATAGAGAAAGGCACTTCAAGCTGCTATTCTCAAAGCTGAAATAAGTGCAATGCCAATGCACTTGAAAAGGTAGAACTAAACCAAAGCGAATACAAGCAGTGATGCAAGTCAAAGATAGGCATGAAGTAAAGAAGGCGGAGCTCCTATTCTATTCAGGCAAACTTGGCTGTTGGCACCATTGCAAGTTCTGTGCAACAGGTTACAAATTTGTAACACCCGACACAAGGAATTTAAATTATGTGCCAGCAGGTTCTCAAATTTATTGTTTCATCAGCTATTAAATAAGATGGCATGCAGCAATGCAATGTATGCAATGGGCCAGGCGTGCGAACATGGCAAAAAGATTATAACGCGGAAAAGCTTAATCAGAATAGAAGAAGGCTGATCAGGGGAAAAAATGTCTGAGGGGAGCATGATGTACATTGTACTCAGGAGCCACTCCAGACTCGACCTCGATGCATCCAGAACATTCGACACCTTTACATAATCCACACTGCTATATCATCTTGAGTAGAGTACAATTCTAGTAACATACACCTAAAACTAATCGGTTACAAACTAATTTCCAAGCATGCATGACAAGAAAAAAAAATCATGTAAGCCAAGTAGGCAGCGGGCAAAATCAATAAGTTTCATAGAGCAATAGAAAACAAAAGGAATAATCATGTTTCAGAGGCACCAAGCACAAATTTAATCATGGCATGAGTAAAAATGTAATATTACTAGCGAAGCAATAATAATGTCCAAAGATTGAAGTAACCATACTTGTCTAGTCAAATAGACCTTCAGTTATCCATTTCAAGATTACAGCTCTCACAGTTGGACATTGGGAATTAATTTCCCTTTGCAAGCAGCAGCATAATCATCCATAAGCTCCGGAACACTGTCTTTATAATTGACAAGGTACTTCTCCGCAAATCTTTTCGAAGATAAAGCAACTATAGTGTAGAAGTCAATGTCTTTCTTCAACAGCCCCTTCGCCTTCAAAACTTTTATGACATAAAGCCGTGGCATTACCCGCCTGTCCACGCTATAGTTGAGCAATGCTGGCCTGTGCACGATGTATTGAGTCTCCAAACCAATCTCTCTCTTCAGGAAGTCCACTGAACGGACAAGCTTGTTATCAGAGCTTCTGAGGATATCTGGCAACTTGCACACCGCAATGGCCAGCTCAGCCTCGGAACATCCAAGAGCAGTCTTCAAGAGATCCAACTTTGCATTGATTCTATTGGGGGTTAGACAGCGGACAACCGTGAGGGCATACCTGAACATGCCAGTGTTCCGGGGCACGCCGAGCTCCTCAGCACGCTCCACTGTCTCCTTGACACGTTCCGGTTTCCAGCCGACCATCCGCGTGCATGCCACAGCAATGTCTGAAGAGGTTAAGCCGCACTGCTGCAGGAATGCCAGGTTGGGTTTGACCACAAGCTCCAGGTTTTTGGAGAGGAGGTACTCGTTCCTCCGCAGTGCGGTGTGTACCTGGTCAAAGGAGCCAAAGAAGGAGAGGAAGAATGCGAGGCGGGGGATCATGCCGGGATTGGTGAAGATATTGGGGCGGACGGTAACGAGGCGGGAGATCTCAGGAGGGGAGAGGCCGACGGCGCGGAGCTTGGCGACGCGAGGGGCTAGGGTTTGGTCCACCCTGGAGCAGAGGATCCGCGGGAACTTGGCGATTGCGGTGGCCAGGTCGGACTTGGAGAGGCCAATGCCGGCGAGGAAGGCGCGGACGGCGTCCGGGTTGTCGGGGGACTTGACATGGGGCAGGTACTTGGAGGCCCTGCGGGCATGCGCCGGCGTGAGCCCGCAGGTGGTGACCAGGTAGTCCTCGGCGGCGAAGGGAGAGGCGGGTGCGGTAGTAGTGCTGTAGAGGAGGAGGCGGTGGAAGGCGGAGGAGAAATGCACGGCTTCAAGGCGGCGGGCGAGGGGATTCCTTACAGACAGGAGCATGGCGTCGCCGGCGGCGGAACTGAATTGCCTCACCAGCGTACTCCGCGTGCCAAATAACGGGGGACACGGAAGGAATGGATGGCAGACCTGTAAATAACGAGTCTTGCAGCAGCGCGCTCCTGGGCTGGTTTCATCACAAAACAAAAAAATTGAAGGCCAAATTTGTTCATGGACATTCTTCAATATTGATCTTTGCTAGTAAACACTGTTCAAGCTTGGTTTTGCTAATGGATACTATTAAAATACTCCCTTCGGATTTAAATTGTTAATACAGTTGACTTTTTTAGTTATGTTTGATCATTCGTCTTATTTAAAAAATTTAAAAATTTATTAGATATTTTGTTACAATTTTTTTTATCACTAAAGAAAATTAAAACTTATCATATAATTTTATATATTCAAACAAATATTTTGAATAACATGAATTATCAAAAGTAGCTAAAAAAATCAACTGCATTAACAATTGAAATCCGAAGGAAATATATGATAATCGGCTAAAAGACAAAGACTTTAGAATATGACTTTTTTTGGATGAGGAAGAGTGAGGGTTTGTAAATGACAATATTACCCTTATAACCACTTTTAACACAATTAAATATATTCATTAAAAATAATAATCAAACGCTTTACAATATTAAACATATAAGCACATCTTCACTAAAAATATTTTATTTTTGAAAAACCTTATTAAGTATATCTTAGAAATAGGATAAAATTGGTCATATAAATATGTCACTATACAAACTAGTATTGAAATATTTTAATAGTGCTTGTGAGAAATAATTAATACTTATGAAATATATTAAAAATTCTTTAAAGTATTTAATGGCACTTATGCATTATATAATTAATAAAAATTTGATATATGACAAATATGTTAACATGGATTGCAAGGGCAATATGGTCATTTTTAAGTACTCTCTCTCTCTCTCCTCAATGCAAGAAAAATCATGTTCTAACTAGCGAAGTGTTCATGCGTTGCCACGGACTTTATACCAATATAAAATATTTATCTTAGAAATTTATATTATAATTAATAAAAACTTTGTTGTTCACTACTGTATATATTCTGCGCTCTCACTTATTTTGATCATATCTGATTCCTCATTAATATCACTTCCTTCTTCAGTCGCTTCATCTGATTCACAAGTGTCAGTAATTTCCTTCATACCCTCTTTATCAATTCTTCTAAGAATCTTCATTGACATATATGTATCTTGGCCGGTTTGATGTTTATCTTGCTTTCTCGTCTTTGAAGTAGATATGTAAAGTAGCATTTAACATGTCTTTTTAAACCAACGCCGTTTTATATTTTATTTTTTAATTCTAAACGATACCAATTCTATAAACCAAAACTAACATCACGAGGAGCGAAAATCTATACCAAGAGGGAGGGGGCAGGCGGACTCACCTGTTTTATTTAGTAGAGAAGGTATCTTGAGTGTCTATTAGCTAATTGTCACAATTCAATAGTGTCCATTGACAAAACCAAATTTCAGTAGTGTCCAATATCAAAGACCAACATTTAAGAATATCCATGAGCAATTTTGACCAAAATTGAAAGCACCAGGTTATATAAAACTGCATCAATCTTTGGCTGCCAAACAAACGGATCTTCATCGGTTCCTCTTAGGAAATATAAATTGCATGAGATTTAAAGTTAGTCATACAACAAATCACTCGAGACATCTCCAAACTGGAGTGCAAATTCGATGCTTTGACATACATTTGTAAAAAAGAGCATTGTGCTATATTAATGTGCTTGGCAGCACCACCGGACTGATTGTTGTGAACATACATTATTGCTGGTTTATTATCGCAGTATAACTTTAGTGGTTTCTCAATACTGTCAACCACTCTTAATCCAGGTATAAATTTATTTAGTCAGTTAACCTGCTCCGTGGCCTCATAACATCCTATAAACTCCGCATACATGGTAGATCCTGTCGTGATAATATGTTTGGAGCTTTTCCATAAAATGGCTCCTCCTGCCAGGGTAAACACATACCCCGATGTGGATTTCATGTTATCTGTTGTAAAGTTTGAATCAGAATACCCCACCACTTAGAGTGAATCCGATCTTCTGTATATCAACTTGAGGCCTTTCGTTCCTTACAAATACCGCAAGACTTTCTTTATCAACTTTCAGTGCTTAGGCCCTGGATTACTCTGAAATCTGCCAAGTAACCCGGTGACAAACGCTAAGTCAGGGCGTGTACATACTTGCGCATACTGCAAGTTTCCCACAGCCGAAGCATATGGTTTCGTTTTCATATCATCGAGCTCGTACTTATTCTTGGGTTTTTACCAATCCTCAAATCTTTCGTCCTTGACTATAGGAGCAGGTGTGGCACTGCATTTGTGCATGTTGAATTTCTTCAACACTTTTTCTATATACGTCTTTTAAGACAGTCCTAATACGTACTTTCTTCTATCTCGGTGAATCTTAATACCCAAAACATATGATGCTTCACCAAGATCTTTTATATCGAAGTTTGAGGACAAGAATTTCTTTGTCTCTTGTAGTAGATTAATATCACTACTGGCCAGTAAAATATCATTCACATATAAAACTAGGAAAATGAATTTTCCATTCTTGAACTTTGCATAGATGCAATTGTCCTCAACATTTGCTTCAAACCATATTTCTTTATTGTTCCATCGAACTTCAAGTACCACTGTCTTGAAGCTTGCTTTAATCCATAAATGGATCTCTTTAAACGATATCCCATCTTTTCTTTTCCTTCCACAACAAAACCTTTCGGTTGTGCCATCTAGACTCTTTCTTCTAAATCCCCATTTAGAAATGTCATTTTTATATTCATTTGATGTAATTCTAAGTCATAATGCGCCACTAGTGCCATTATAATTCTGAAAGAGTTTTTACAAGAGACTGGAGAAAATATTTCATTGTAGTCAATTCCTTCTCTTTGCGTAAAGCCTTTAGCCACAAGTCGTGCCTTAAACTTTTCTATATTCCCTCTAGAGTCATATTTAATCTTGTAGACCCATTTACAGCCTACTGTTTTGGCTCCTTTATGAATTTCTTCTAAGTCCTAAACTTTATTGAGACTCATTGATTTCATTTCATCCTTCATGGCCTCCAACCATTCAAATGAGTGAACACTTCTCATGGCTTCTTCATATGAGATGGGTTCATACTCCATATGATATTTTTTTGTATTATACAGTTCATAGTCAGCCGGTATTGCTGACTTTCTAGCTCTTTGAGACCTCCTAGGGGCCTATTCATTCGGCACAATCTCTGGTTGAGGCTCTTGTAAAGCCTGCTCTTCTCGCACATCATCTGTGTGTGGCTGCTGCTGCTCCCCCTCATCAGTGGCAGATTCCTCTTGTACCACATGTGGAGTCACAACAGGTGTTAGCGCTGCAATGTCAGGCATCACAGGCTCAACATCAACAGGCAGTGAGAAGAAAAGTTCTTGACTCATAGAATTTGGTACGTATACCCGCTTCTCCTCAAGATCGATCTCTCGAGCTACCATGCTCCCCCTAATTATTTCGTCCTCCAAGAAGACGTCATGTCTTGTTTCTACAAACTTCGTGTATCTGTCTGAGCAGTAGAAACGGAAACCTTTGGACCTTTCTGGATAGCCAATAAAATGGTAACTCATTGTCTTGGGATCCAACTTTCCAAGACTTGGGTTAAAGATCTTGGCCTCTGCAGGACTTCCCTACACCCAGAGGTGTTCCAGCGAAGGCACTCTTCCAGTCCATAATTCATACGGTGTTTTGGGCACCGATTTACTTGGAACTCTGTTAAGGATATAAATAGCGGTTTTTAATGCCTCTATCCATAAGCTCATTGGCAGTGTCGAGTAGCTCATCATGCTGCGCACCATGTCCATCAAGGTACGGTTACGTCTTTCTGCTACTCCATTCTGCTGTGGTTCGCCCGGTGTAGAATACTGGGCTACTATATCATTTTCTTGTAGGAACCTAACAAAAGGTCCTGGGACTTGTCCATAACGCGTATGCCTCTCGTAGTACTCCTCATCACGGTCGGACCTTACAACTTTAATCTTTAAATCATGTTGATTTTCTACTTCTGCTTTAAATATGTTGAATTTATCCAATGCTTCTGATCTTTCTTTGATTAGATAAATGTAACCATAGCGGGAGTAATCATCTGTGAATGTTATAAACGAGTCATAATCATCCACACTCTTGACGGGAAAAAGACCATAAATATCCGTATGAATGATCTCTAATATTCCCGCGCTTCTTTTGGCGTCTTTCTTGATTTTCTTTACGTATTTTCCTTTAATGCATTGTTCTAAGTCTGTGAACTCCAATATAGGAAGAATTTCATTCTTTATAAGTCTCTCAATTCTCCCCATCGAAATATGGCCTAAGCGACAATGCCATAATTTCGATGAGACGCTTGGAGTTCTCTTTCTTTTCTTGTTAACTTTAGTCAACGAGGACGTAGGGACATTCATATCATGTACATTATCATTCATATCATGTATCGCATTCACATTATCACCAACTGACAATAAATAAAGCTTATCTTATAAAGACGCAAAACCAATGCATTTTCATTATTGAACATGGGTTCACATTTGCCATTACCAAAATGACAATCATAACCATTATAATCAAGACGCGATACACTTATTAAGTTTCTTTGCAACGAAGGTACATAAAAGACATCATGAAGCCTAAGAATAAAGCCATCTCTAAGCTCTAGGTAAAGATTCCCTACAGCTTCAACTTTGGCTTCTACTCTATTAGCCACTCTTATCGAACCTTCGTCTCTTCCCATGATTCTCGTCGTACGGAACCCCTGTAAATAATTTGTAACATGAATAGTCGCTTCTGAATCAATCCACCATGTGGATCTAAAATAATTAATATACAAGAATTCATTTACAAATGTAATAATGTTCTCACCATTTCTTTATATGAACAGCTTCAGCCAGTCAAGACAATTCTTCTTGTAGTGTCCTTTCTGGTTGCAGTGGAGGCATGTGTCCTTGTCCACTACAACTTGTTCCTGTAGAGGCCTATGTTGTTACTTGCCCATAGGCTTAGAGTAAAAGATCGGTTTCTTTTGCTGCTTGTCTTTGTTCTTGTTGTCTTTTACATAGTGGACAGAACCACCATATTTGTCCTTGAATCTGTCCTCCTCTTGAACACTGTTGGCAATAAGCTGCTCAAAAGTCCATTTTTCTAGGTTCATATTGTAGTTGAAAATAAAGTTGTCGAACTGAGGTGATAGGAACAACAGCACAAAATGAAGCAGGAGGTCTTCTTGAATCGTTAGATTCACAGTCTTTAGCTTTGTAGCTAAACTGTTCATCTTCAGAATGTGCTCCCTTATGCCACCACCAGTGTACTTTTTATTCACCAGTTATCTTATCATCTGTGTGATATAAGTCTTCAAAGACCCAGTAAACTGGTTCTCCACCCTCTGGAGATAGCCCTTTACTGTGTCTTCATTCTGGATTGAGCCCATAGTAGCGGGCTCAATCGTGTTCTTGATAAGTGCCAAGCACTTCTTGTTGTCAAGAACCCATCTTCTGTGCTCAAGTTGAACTCAAGCTCTTTCGAAAGCATCATCCCTTTGTCTCTTTTGCCAAGCAGCATCTGTTTCTTCTGTGCCTCTAACAAGCTCAGGAGGCTCTATGGGACATGGGGTAGTCACTACCCAGTCCATCTCACCCATAACAAAGGCAAGATCAATTTTTCTCTTTCAATCCCCATAGTTGTCCCCTTTCAACACTGGGATCTTGGGAAGGAAAACCATCATGGTTGCTCCTGAAATTAACCATGAAAAAATGAGAACAAAATAACATATAAATTTCTAACATGCTATGTATTAAAACCTATATCACCATTAGACAGAAAATAGGCATAATACATAAACCATCATGATATGACATTGCAATTTAACAACGTTAGTCAGAAAAATTACAATGACATATAATCTAAAAATTAATGCTACTAAAATTAAATTATCTCGTTGGTTTGAAATTTAATTTTAAAAAACATCAATTTTATCAATAATCATTAATTCTATAATCTTGCAGCGAAAACATGACATAAAACATGAATGTACAGTAGCAAAAACTTCTTAATTTACACTCTGGAAAAATAATCTCGTTGGTACATATTTTAACAGAGATAAAATTCATCAACATTCAATCAAATTCTGTTCAAAATCGACATAAAACAGTCAAATTTTGATAAAACTTGCTACTGTGCATTTCTTTTCAATTTTGGGCCCATGGCAGAGAAAAGACCATCCCACCTTGTACACGCGCGCGAGGCCTTCGGTCCAAAAGTCCCGGCCTTTCGGCCTGCCTTACGCACCCACGTCCGCCTGGGCCGTCGACCTGGCAGCGACTAGCCGGGCCGCCATTCTGGCCCAGCTCGGTGCCCCCCACACCCCCTTTTGTCCGCATGTCTTCCAGCCGTCCATCGCGATGGACGACTGGGCGATATTTTTGCTCGGTCAAAACCGGCGCCTGAGGGCAGCCCCGAAACCCTAGCATTCATTCGTTCTTGTCCCCGCCTCCTTTCCCTTCTCCCATGCTCCGGTGATGAGCGACGGCGAGCTTCTAGCAGCGAGCGTCGGCCCAAGGCCGGAGAACGTAAAGAAGACAGCACCGCCCCTAGGGTTTTCGCCGGCGCGTGCGTTCACCCGTCGATGAGCGTGCCGCCGTTGAGCAGCCTCGCGACGACGTACACGAGCCCCCGCGCGACGGCGTCCTGGCGGCGGTCGGTGCTTGCGCGATCTGTTCTGGCCGACGAACGGCGGCGGCGAGGGTGCCCAGGTAGGTCCCAAAACTCCATTGCGCGCCTCTGGTTTCTTTGGATCTGTAACCCTAAACCTAGGGTTAGGGTTTGGGGGGGGGGGGTCCTGGTGTTCTTTGGTTTTCATTTGGCCGATCTGTAATCGATCGAAAACTCTTCTACCTCTACTAGATCTAGCACTAGTTAGGCTCTAATACCATTGTTAGATTATGTGGTCTGTGCCTAGGCTAGATGCTAGAGAGGAAATCAGGTGTTGTTCTACTTCTGGATCTAGGAGAGGGAGAGAGGAGAGAGCGCACCTGGGTTGTGAGGAAGCGGAGTGGGGGCCGTCGCAGTGTCGATGGTCGGAGAGGAAGAAGTCCTGGCGGCGCCGCTGGTTCCGGCCATGTCGTCGACGACGAGGATCTCGTCGAGAGCGTCACCGAGGTGTCGGGGAAGCGGGGACGGTGGCCGGAGGTCACGGAGTCCCTCAGGCCTCCAGTGGCACTGCCCCGGTACGACGGCGGAGTAGGGCGTTGTGGCGGCGGCGGGACTTCCCGTCGCTGGCTGCGCCCTAACTCTTTGGATCGGCTTAGGGTTTGTGGGGTGAACAGTGACGGCAGTCAACCTCGTATCCCGTGCCCCGGCTTCACCCCTCTATTTATGTGACGCAGTGCGATGGGGGCCCACCAAACAGAGTAGGGTTGGGGCGCCCCCGATCAAGGCGCGGATCTAGGTGTTGAGCCGTTGGGCCCAACATGGAGATCTACTAACAAGTCGTACAAGCACTCTCAGAAAGAGGATCAATGAAAAATAGTGGTAGTTTCCGCTTAATCTCTGAGAAATATGAACCTCAAGAATGTGATATTCAACTCATTTCTCTTTCCATCGGTTCCACTTCTTGCCGCAGTGAAAGCAAGGCAGCAACGTGAGAAAACGTGGTCAATGATATACAGTAGGAAAATAAGTTAGTGAAAGCTACATCAGAAGAAAATACATGAGCAAATGAAACGTGAAGTGATGGTTGAAAATGGCACTCATTGTCGCAGACAAAAAAAAAGTTGAGAAAAAAAAACGGTTATACAATAGTTGATTTTAGTATCTCGTCTTATGGTTTTGCTATATTTAATGTTTATGATCTATAAGCCATCAGCACCGTATAAGTTTAGCACTGCAGATTATTTTTTGATTTCTTGGCCCAAATATTAACAGGAATTCTTTTGCATGGTCCAAATCCACTTCCCTGAAAGAAAAACGCATGCAGATTCATATGAATCAGAGAATCACAAGGGGAGCATGCAAGAAAGTCTAGAAATGGGGTAAGGATGAAACTAATATTTATTTATTTGTAAAAAATGAAAGCAAATGCACCCTTGCATCCCCAAATTAGAAAGAAGAGGCATGATGAAGTGAAAAAAAAAACAGAAACTAAAGAGCCCACATTTCTTGCCACCATTCTTATAGTCAGCAGACTACCTTGTCTAAGCAATAAATAGGGCACACTGAACCTTACGCCACAAAATAACTATCAAACTACTGCCCAAATGAATATGTTATGTTGTCCCTGCAAGCTGTTACTACATGAGTTGAAAGATGAAAGAAAAAATCATTCCAGAATGCATACTATATGCTCCACAAACTTGTCAAGAACCTTCTCCTTTGAGTTGGACCAGAGCACGGAGCGGTTTAGGATTGCAGTACGTTAGTAAGCGGCGGTACCATTGTTTCTATCCATGCACACATGGCACTTTTCTCTTTAGGAAATGTAACTACCAAACTCATTTCACTTTTATTCTTCATCGAATTAGGCCTAAGGATTAGCGAAGCACTCCACTAAACAGCTCAGCAGCAGGAATTTAAATTTCTTCTTTACATACATATTATACTTTACTAGTCAAGTGCTTAATGATTGGAATATCAATGAAAGCATAAATTCTCCCAGACAATATGAGTGGGGTTGACTAATCATCTTCTGCTGTGGTACCATAAGGCAAGCAGACAATAAGTTCAGAAGCAATTAAGTGCAAAACTGTTCTCAGATCAGCATGCATCTTTGGAAATTCATACATAACGTTATGCTGTACCAGATGGCAAACTAATTCTTCTACTGTTCCTGAACCAAATGAACAATATTATTCTCAAACACATATAAAATAAAATAAATGGCAATTTCAGTTCTGAATTCTGGTGAATCCTTAGCTTTGAACAATGTAGTTGAACCAGCACCATTAACCAAAGCAGTATCTATTTCAAACTGATAAGACATATTACGAGAAATTAACACTATGTACCAGCAAGGCGTCGGTCAAATTACAGATACAATCAGCAACCAAAATAAGTTAACAGCAGTGGAAAAAAGATCAGTGAAAGATTCCATTATTCAAGAAAGCAAGCCACCAACTCTGTGAGCAGCGTAAAGTACTAGGAAAAGAAGAGCATCAGATAAGATAACTAAACTTAGATTAGAAATACCAAATGCACTGGTTATGGTATCAAGAAGCATGTTTAATCATCACATGAGTAGTCAGTGCACTAGAAATGCAAACTGGAGTAAGATTTAATATGCTAACATATCAAGTAAGATTCAACAGGACAACATATCTCAATTCGAGAGGCACAGTTGACACTGAACATCTTTTCATTTCACCTCTCAAAGTTGGATTCCAGGATGTTTTGAGGAACCTGCTTCCCTAGCACTAGCAGCAGCATAAGCCCCTGCCAAGCCTGGAACAGTCTCCTTGTAAGGGTCTAGAAACCTCTTCGCAAATTTCTTCTCAATTTGAGAAACCACATTATAGAAGTCAACATCTTTCTTCAGCAACCCCTTCACCTTAAGAGCTTGGAGGACAAAATATCGGGGCATAAGCCTCTTCTTCAAGCTATAGCTGAGCACTGCCGGCCTACGCACAATGTAATTAGGGTCCAGACCAACCTCCATTTTCAGGAATTTGACAGTGGGGATTAATTTGACCTCTGTCCAAGACACAATTTGTGGCAATTTGCGCACTGCAATGTTTACCTCGGCCTCAGAGCAACCGAGAGCCTTCTTCAGAAAATCCAGCTTTGCATTGATCCTGGCAGGGCTGGCGAGGAAGATTGCCTTGAGGGCATGCTTGAACATGGGCGAGTCGCGTGGCACTCCGAGCTTGTCGGCACACTCCACGATATCCTTGGCATTCTCTGGCTCCAATAAGATGATTGGCGCGAGCATAAGGAGCTTGGAAATCTCAGAATCATTTAGGCCGCACTGCTGTAGGAATGCGATGTTGGGTTTGACCACACGCTCGACATCTTGACTGAGAAGGCGTCCGCCCCAATTCCTCCGGAGGACCGAGCACAATTTCTCGCAGGAGCCCAGGAAAGAGATGTAGAATTGAAAGCGAGGGGTTACGGACCTCCTTAAGATACAGGGGATGGCGGTGATGATGGTGGAGATCTGTAGCGGGGAGAGGCCCAGATCGAGGAGCTCGGCGACGCGCGGGGTTAGGGTATTGTCCACCTTGCTGCAGAGGAGACACGGATCCCTGGCGATTGCAGAGGCGATGTCGCCTTTGCCTAGGCCGATGTTAGTGAGGAAAGCAAGGACGGCCTCCGGGTTGGCGGGGCTCTTGAGGTGGGCGAGGTGTTTGGACGACTTGAGGGCCTGCGCTGGTGTAAGGCCGCATCTGGTGACGAGGAAGTCCTCGGCAACAAAGCATGAGGGGCTTGCCGGGTTGGTGGAGAGGAGGAGGTGGTGGCGGAGGGAAGCGGCGGCGCGGACACCGGAAAGGAGGCGGCTTCGGAGGTGCAGCATCCCGGCCTGCGTCGGGCCGTCAGCTGCTCTACAGCTCTAGTACAGACGGGCCGCCGGTTTTTTATTTTATTTTTATTTTTATTTTGGATAAGGAGCCGCCGGATGTTGAGAGAGGCACAGGCGTCCCAACTCACAGCAGAACTCGACCTGCAGTTTTTCAGAGAAGCTGAAACACTTGCAGCAAGACAAATCAGTTCACAACATGTCTAAAACCTATGATGTCTGTAGATTGATTTGCTTGTGAGAGAATTTATAGCAAAGTTTAGCACTCGAGTCAGGGTCTACAGGTAAGCCGGATGATGTACTTTCAATCCGTGTGTCCCAATCTGTGTGTTCTAGTAGCTTTGGAAGATGGTCACTGGATTCATGGTTCGGAGAAGGAATTGACTAGTAACTATCAGAGCTGGAATTTTGTAGTTTGCTTCCTCACCGTACTCCTTGGTTTGAGTGGAATTTTGGGAACTCGTTTGAGTGGCAAGCACGCTGTCACGCTGATCGTGCCCCTGAACAAAGACACCTCGAAGGCGCGATTCCTATTGAACTTTCCAATCAGGGGTCGCTGACGGCGGCGAAGACGGAGATCCCCAATTTGGGGCAGCTCGATCCCTGGCCGTACGACGGCGCAGTGGTCCAGCCGACAGCACAGGGGGACACCATATGAGGGTGCGGTTGCCGGGACTGGAGGAGGGAAGAGGCACCGCATGGAAATTGCGGCGTACTAGCTCGGCAAGGTGCAGGTCTGACCAGTTGCGGAATTCATGTCACCTTGCCACCAAAAGCACGTACGCTTAAGATAAACTGATGGTTCTTTCTGCCCGCAAAATAAGACTGGAGGTTTGGTTGCTGTGATCAGAGAATTAATTTTCTTCTCAGAATCTCAGTTCATTCCAAGCAAATTCTTGGTCTGCATGGCCTGAGACTAGCTTCTATCATCGGCTGCCATTTTGAAAACAGATGCAACAATGGTGAAGCACATGCCATTCTGTCATCGGCGTATGACATGACTTTAATTAGCGGATTAGCTATAGAGCTCAGGAGCCTATTTCATACTCCCTCTCCTCTGTGTTTTCATTTGATGATGTTCCACCGTGCTAGCTAGTTCTTTTGTGCTTCATTAGGCATTCCTCTGGTCTACTTCTGCATTTGTATGCTCTACTTCCCGGGATTATAAATGGTTGATGATGCTCTAGCCAAACTAGTTTTGTTTTTTTTTGAAACTAGCCAAACTAGGTGTCACACCCGTGTCGGTCGAGGAACAGGTACAAGTGCCGGAAGGGAACAATGAAGGCGTGACTCAGTATTCAAGGTGGGTTTTGATGTAATAGGAGTGGGTAATTGGTGTGCGTGTGGTGGTCCACTGGGCAGTGTGAGAGCCTAAGGTACTTAAGCCAACTCTGTTTTGTAGAACGGTTATCCATAAATTAAGAGAAGACTCGATCAACTTGTATCCCAAGTTGTCTGCCTCGTCGTCTCTGCTCACGGCGAACCCTATGGTGCGCTCACGTCCCGGTCGTTGGCATGCTGGCGGCTACGAGTCATCACAGTTGGTAATCAGAGCTATACCTTCCTCGGGTGTGGGTGTGCGGTGGCAGTTGTTGGCGATCAGATCCCTTCGGCCTGAGCTGTAAAATTCCGATCAGGGGTTGGTAGAGAGAAGGCAATGCGATCTGATCGCGGAGCTCGCTCTCCTGTAATTCCCGCGCAGATGACTTTCATGCTGGCGGCGATGGCGGAAGCGGAGAAGAAGGAGACGGAGCGCTGGAACAGGGTGTTTGTGGCTTTGGAGGCGATGAATCGGCACCTCACGGACATGGATGTGGTGCAGCAGCAGCTGCTGGGTCAAGCTGATCTGGCGGCGGAAGAAGCGGACAGAGCTGCGCGGGAGTGAGATCTGTTATCGCGCAAGTTGGCCAAGACGGGGAAGACGGTGGCAACACCAGTGTTGGAGAAGATGGCGGGGGAGATGGATGGAATCTCGGAGTCAGGATCCAGTAGATCTCGAGCTAGAAGGGTGGAGGATACATCACGACAGAAGGGAGAGCCTGAACCGTCTCATCATCACTGGAGACGCAAGGCACACGACAAGTCATCAGTGAGGTCGACTAATGGCCATACGCGGTTCAGGGAGGATGAAGGAGGTGGTAAGCACATGCTTCCAAAGCTTTCATTTTCGAAGTTTTCTGGAGAGAATCCTACAATTTGGTTGGACAAGTGTGTAGACTATTTCACTTTGTATAAGGTGAAACAAGGGATGTGGGTTACTGCTGCATCTATGCATATGGAGGGAAATGTTGCTTGCTGGTGGTAGGTTTACAAGACAAAAGGGGGTCTGGGGTCTTGGGAGTAATTTGCAGGGGCGGTGGTGAAGAAATTTGGTTCATATGAATATCCAAAAGCCATGTATGATCTTCTGCATCGAAGGCAAAAAGGGTCAGTGGATGATTACATTGAGGAATTTGAAGCTGCTCGTTATGCCACTGCAACGCACAATGCAGAATTGGATGAGACCTTCTTTGTAACTCAGTTTATCAAAGGGCTGAAACCAGAGCTGTAGGACAATGTGCTGGGTCAGGTGCCTACTACTGTGGACAGGGCGGTTCTGTTAGCTAAATTACAGCAAGACATACAAGAGAGGAGCAAATTTAAGTCGGTCAAACCAGCAGTTTCCCCTAAACCAGTGTTAGTTCAAAAAGGTGAAGAGAAACCTATGGGATTATCAGGGGAGTTATCCAAGGAGAGGCAATTGAGGGAATATAGAAGGATTCATGGAATCTGTTATGCTTGTGGGGAAAATTTGAACAGGGCCATCTGCAGAAATGTATCAAGCGACAACAGAATCAGCTGAACACTTTGTCCATTGAGAAGTTGTCTATGTTTCTGTCAGAGGAGGTTTTGGCACGATTAGCAGTGGAGGATTATCAGCAGGAGGAGTTGCACCAATTGTCCTTACATGCGATTTCAGGAACAGAAGGGGATGAAAGCATAAGGTTGAGGGCGTTGGTTAAGAACCAAGTGTTCTTGTTGCTGGTGGATTCAGGCAGTTCTGCAACCTTTATTGATGCTGACTTTGTGGCTAGAACAGGTTTGCAACCACAGAAATGTAAACCGCTTAAAGTGAAGGTAGCTAATGGGGAGATCATGATTAGTGACTCATATGTACCAAATGTGGAAGGGTGGTGCAATGGTCATACTTTTACTACTGATATGAGGGTGTTGCCCTTGGGAGCTTATGATGCTATTTTTGGGTTTTGACTGGCTTAAGCAGAATAGCCCTATGACTTGCTATTGGAAGGAGAAAACAATGGAGTTCATGAACAAAGGTCTTTCTGTTAAACTACAGGGAGTCCAAACCAGGCAGCAGCTTGAGATGCTAGAGATTTCTTGTATGCAATTGGAGAAGTGGTTTATGGGCAATGAGGTTTGGGCTTTGGCTGTGGTGGAATGTTGTTCCGAGTCTCTGTACAATCTTGATCAACTGCAGGTTGATGATAAAGTCCAGCAGGTGTTAGAGGCGTTCGTAGATGTGTTCGAGGACCCAAAGACCTTGCCTCCTGCCAGGTCCTTTGATCATACAGTTCCTTTAATTCCTGGGTCAGTTCCTGTCAATTCAAGACCTTATAGATATTCTCATTGTCACAAGACTGAGATTGAAAAACAAGTCCATGGTTTGTTGGGATCTGGTCTCATTGAAACTAGTGTTAGTCCCTTTGCTTTCCCAATTTTACTTGTGCAAAAAAAGGATGGTACTTGGAGGTTTTGTGTATATTATAGGAAGTTGAATGCTATGACAATAAATAACCGATTTCCTATGGCTTTGGTGGAAGAAATACTCGAGGAGCTAGCTGGTACCCAGTTCTTTACAAGTCTGGACATAAGGGCAGGATATCATCAGATTAGGATGGCATCTGGTGAGGAGTTTCAGACAGCCTTCAAGACTCATAGTGGACACTACCAATTCAAGGTGATGCTATTTGATTTGACTAATGCCCCAGCTACATTTCAGTGTGCTATGAATGAAATTCTGGCCCCTTTCTTGAGGAAGTTTGCGATGGTGTTCATCGATGACATTCTAGTTTATAGACCAACCTTAGCAGATCATATTGAACATCTGAGGCTGGTTTTGGCTAAGTTGAGGGAGCACAAATTTTATATCAAAAGATCTAAGTGTAGTTTTGCTCAGAGTCAACTAGTCTATTTGGGGCATATTATTTCAAGGGAGAGGGTGGCTACAGATCCTAGCAAAGTTGATGCTATGATGAACTGGCTAGTGCCATCTTCACTTACTGAATTGAGGGCTTTCTTGGGTCTTACTAGGTATTATAGAAGGTTTGTTCAGGGGTATGGAGTTATTGTCAAGCTATTGACATCTTTACTCAAGAAGAAACAGTTTGGTTGGAATGATCAAGCAAATGCAGCCTTTCAGCGGCTTAAACAGGCCATGATGTCCACACCTGTTTTAGCATTGCCAAGATTTGATGAGTCATTCACTGTAGAAACTGATGCTAGTGATGTTGGGTTGGGTGCTGTATTGATGCAGAGAGGTAAACCCATTGCTTTCCTAAGCAAGGCCATGAGTGAGAAAAATAGACACCTTTCCATTTATGAGAAGGAGTTCTTGGCCCTTATCATGGCAGTTGAAAAATGGAGACCATATTTGCAGTGGGGGGAATTTGTGATCCAAACTGATCACAAAAGTTTGAGTTTTCTGGAGAATCAACAATTGCAATCTGAATTGCAGAAGAAGGCAATGTCCAAGTTGATGGGTTCGCAATTCAAGGTGGTGTATAAGAAGGGCAAGGAGAATGTTGTTGTTGATGCCCTTTCAAGATTGGGTCAAATCATGTCAGTTCAGGCAATTACTGAAGTTAAACCAGTTTGGATTCAAGAGGTGTTGAATTCCTATGAGACTGATAGTGCAGCTCAGCAAATGCTAGTGAAGTTGGCAGTCAAGAGCCCTCATGAAAGTGGGTTTTCCTTGCACCAAGGAATTATAAGAAGAGGCACTCAAATCTGGGTAGGTGAGAATTCTGCTATGAGGACTAGATTGATAGCAGCACTACATGACAGTGCCCTGAGGGGTCATTCTGGGTCTCAGGCAACCTATCACAGAGTAAAGAAGATGTTCTATTGGAAGGGACTGAAACAAGAGGTGGATCAATTTGTGAAGCACTGTGAAATCTGTCAGCAGGCTAAAGCTGAAAGGACTCATCCTGCAGGTGTACTGCAACCATTGCCTATTCCTCATGGAGTGTGGCAAGATATTTCCATGGACTTTGTTGAGGGGTTACCGAAATCTGATGGATTAAGTGTGATATTGATGATTGTAGATAGATTTTCTAAATATGCACATTTCTTTCCACTGAAACATCTTTTTACTGCAAATCAGGTAGCCCAAATCCTATTTGACAATGTGGTGAAACTGCACAGTCTGCCAAAATCTATAGTGTCAGACAGGGACAAAATCTTTACAAGCACACTATGGAGGCAACTGCTCAAATTGATTAACATCAAGCTATTGTTGAGCACTACGTACCACCCTCAGACATATGGTCAGACAGAGAGGGTCAACCAATGCCTCGAGATGTATTTGAGGTGTGTTGTTCATGCTAATCCAAAACAGTAGAAGTCTTGGCTCTCGTTAGCTGAATTCTGGTACAATACATGCTATCATACATCTCTTGGTTGTTCACCGTTCAAGGCATTGTAAGTTATGACCCTATCATAGCAGCTGCCCCAACAATTCCGTCGGATGTGGAGCAATCAGTGGCTGAGATTCTGGAGAACAGAACGGCTCATACAGAAATATTGAAGGAACAGTTGGCTGCTGCACAAAACAGGATGAAGATTCAAGCAGATAAACATCGTTTTGACAGGAAATTTCAAGTGGGGGAATTGGTGTTATTGAAGTTACAGTCATACACCCAACAGTCTGTGGTCAATAGACCATGTCCCAAGTTGGCATTCAAATTTTATGGTCCATTCAGGGTGGTGGAGAAGATTGGTAGAGCAGCGTACAGATTGGATCTCCCTGAAGAAGCTTGCATTCATCGTGTGTTCCATGTTTCTCAGCTCAAGCCATTTACTCCCAAGCACACTCATGTGTTTTCAGAATTGTCGGCGTTGACTGATTTCAGTAGCGTGCTATTGCATCCACAAAGAATTCTTGACAGGCGTCTAGTAAAGAAGGGTAACAGTGTCATTCCTCAAGTTTTGGTGCAGTGGACCAATGTGTCAGTTCAATCAGCTACTTGGGAAGACTAGAATGTGCTAGCTCAGAAGTTTCCTGAGGTACTTGCTTGGGGACAAGCAAATTCTGGCGAAGGGGGAGATGTCACACCCGTGTCGGTCGAGGAACAGGTACAAGTGCCGGAAGGAAAACAGTGAAGGCGTGACTCAGTATTGAAGACGGTGTGAGAGCCTAGGCTACTTAAGCCAGCTCTGCTTTGTAGAACGATTATCCATAAATTAAGAAAAGACTCGGTCAACTTGTATCCCAAGTTGTCTGCCTCATCGTCTCGCGGCGAACCCTGCGGTGCGCTCACGTCCCGGTCGTTGGCACGCCGGTGGCTACGGGTCATCACACTAGGTTGTGAGTAGTGTGAAAGCTGATCCGATTGTGGATAGCATTCCTGGTTGTATCGTTCGGTTGTATCCAGGTCGTGTTGGCTAATGATTTAGCAGCGTCATTTGGTTAATTGGAAATTCCTTTCCATCTCAAAAGAAAAAAAGTTAAGGTAAATTAATCTCTGATAGCTTCCCTATTTGGCAGCAAGACCCTGAGATTTCTTATGAAATCGAACTATACTACACTATACTCAGCGCATGGAGTCTATTCTACCCGCTGCTTGTCCTCCAAACAGAACTAACTCTGCCACATGAACCATCATCAGCGCTGCTCTTTGCAGAGTCAATTTATTGCCCACGACCAGTTAATCCATCCTCCAGTATATAATTGACATCGCCATAAAAGATGATACACCAATAACTACTACAACCTTCAATTGGCGTTGTGGACCAAAGTTTTCATTCAACCATATCGCAGCCCTCCACATAGGCCTACAAAAGGTAAGTACAACAGATATTCTTCTTAGGTGCATTTTGAAAATCAGAATGATAATACAATATGACAGCTACAAGAATGCTGACCCTTAATTGTTTCACTACTGATATTGATTGACATAATAGTTGCTACGAAAATAGAATATATTGTAGATCTAGCAAAGAGCAAATAACTTAATGCCTATTGTTTTCATATGGGACCAGAAGAAAGCATGTTATTCAATGTCCACACAAACTGCAGGGTTAAAAATATTGACATTGAAAAGAAACCTTAATTGTCCCTTTTTTCCAGTGAAAGAAACCTCTTCTGCCCTGCCCACTTCACACCGTGAATTCCCTTAGAGACGTCAGGGAAACGTTGCCAGCTCTGCAACAACCAATCCAGTCAGAATTAATGGTAAAGACTCAAGGCAAATAGGTTGAATGACCTAAAATTGTTTAAAAAACTCAATTACCAGATGAAAAAGAAATTGTCCAATGAACATATTGTGCGGAAATCTTACCTAGGCCTACCTTCAAAAATACAGGAGAGCTGCGATTTATTATATTAATAAAGAAAATGGGACAAAAACGCTTTACAACATACACCACACACCTAAGCTTATCACCAAAACAGAGTGTACACAACTGCAATTTTTTTGCTTTGTCCTACCTGATCGTAGGCTTAACAATAGAACCTCACACAAGTGAAGAATTTATGCAATGGTATTACGAAAATGAAAATAAATTAACAGCACATCCAAAAACATGACCAGGGATGCAGCACGCAAACAAGTCAATCAATGGAGAAAGCTAACATTTATCATTACACCACTCATTCTCTTTAAACAATTCCCACAGGGAAAACAAAAGACAGAAGCTTCTTCATCCCCACACCCATATATTTCAATCATTGCCTTCTTGGATTTCAGATGAACAGCAGCAGTAGGAACAAATTAAATCACTTCAATAGTTTGGTACCAATTATAAATCAAGCCAAAGGCAACAAAAGTATGATATAAACACAAGGCTATAAGATACACGGCAGTTATACACAGATGGCAACTGTTTCCTGTGAGAATAAGTGTTTATATCCTAACAGACTTGTTTACAGAACACTGGTTTGTAATGGCGGTTGGCAGAAGTCATGTACAAGCTCCCTGGGCCTTTAACTCTGTGCGCCACAACCCCAAGACCCAACCAAGCTCTTGTTGTGAAGATATTGTCGGAAGTCTAAAGCTCCAAGTCACCAGATTCCACTGTAAGATTTCATTTAGCAATAATAATGCAAGGAAATGTTGGACCATGGTTGCTATGCTACTAATCACGAAATTACACTAGCTCCCTGGGCCTTTAACTCTGTGCTACACAACCCCAAGACCCAACCAAGCTCTCGTTGTGAAGATGTTGTCTGAAGTCCAAAGCTCCAAGTCACCAGATTCCATCGTAAGATTTCATTTAGCAATAATAATGCCATGCATATGAAATGAATAAACTAACTATTCAGGCAGGCAAGTGATTGAGATACATTTTTCATCACCGATATCATTAGCTGAATAAGCGTGGAAGTTAGCTGGTGAAAACTTGAACGAAATGTCAGGAAAATTCACTAGTTATTCCAGTAGCCAAAGTTGCCTCTAATGGACTGCTTTATTTGGATCTTGGACGGAGACAGGTCCCGTGGAGAACCACTGAACCAGTCGATGCTTAAGAATGAGTTAATATGATGAATTGGAAAAAGATATTATTGTTCTAGGATGAGATTCTAGTGAGTTTTACACTAATTATATCTTAGCTGGGCACGCTGCAATGTGATTTCATTGTAAGCACATAAAAGCAAGCAACAGAAAAAGGTATTTTTTTTCTATTAGGAGAAATTGAGGCAGGAGTCAGTTTCCCAGTCCAAGCAAATAATTTTCTAATTCGCTTATCTGGATCACTGTCCAGGTTTACAACATACATCGGTGTCATGCATCTGCAGCAACTGACAAAGAGAAATCCCATTACAGGCGAGCATGCCATGATACCCAGATACCCAGAATATCATGCTAGCTTATACTGTCAAATTTCGTAGACTTTACTCTGAAACTAAACCAACAGATGCCTGAAATTAACCTAATTAGCAATTCTTTTTTTCTCAAGGAATCAGCTGCCTAGATTACGAGATC
Source organism: Eleusine indica (assembly GCA_030378355.1). Taxonomy (NCBI): domain Eukaryota; kingdom Viridiplantae; phylum Streptophyta; class Magnoliopsida; order Poales; family Poaceae; genus Eleusine; species Eleusine indica. The sequence goes on from CM059495.1 coordinate 3,955,441, forward strand.
TGCATAAGCGAGGAGAAAGGTATGATTTTTACGCGCGAGGCAACAACTGAGCAAGGGCCTGAAGACGCTCTCACCTGGAGCTCAAGGTTGCAGCGTGTGCGCATCGCTGCGGCTGGAGACGTGAAGGTCCTCATCATCTGGGCTAGTAGGACAGGACGCGGCATCCATGGCGCAGAGGGGCCGAGGGAGGGCAACGGCGGCAGGCGATCTCCAGCCCGCGTCGGCACACCACCGATGGGGCTGTCAAGGAGCCCGAAAGGCGGCTGGAAACACTGCCAAATGCGGATCGCACCATCGCCATCCTCTCCTGCCTTCTCTTCCTTCTTCCTTTCCGCCTCTCTCGTGAGAATTTTGGTATTATGGCCACCAAACCGAGCTCCAACGATCACGTCCGGTTTGTTAGAGTTCTAGTGGTTTTTTTAATCTATTTTGACCCTGAAAAAGACGGTTGTGCTCTTGCCTCTCCCAACTGCTGAAGCCCGTGTCGGTTTCGACTCCTCGTCGCTTGGATTTGCTCGGTCGGGCGTCGGTGTCCACCAGCCCTGCTCCCGTCACCGTCCCGACGGCGCCCTGTCCCGCCTAGAGGAGCAGGGGTCGCGGCCTCCAGGGCCCGGCGCGCCGCCTACCGATAGCGAGCTGCCCTGCATGGAGGAGCTTGGCGGCGCCCTGTCCCGCCTGGAGGAGCAGGGCTCGCGGCCTCCTGGGCCCGGCGCGTCGCCTGCCGACGACGAGGTACCCTGCATGTGGGAAGGTAGCTCATCTCAGCTCATCCCTAGCACTTCAACACCTACCAAGCGGCCACGAAGAGCTGTGCGAAAATTGAGTAAGGGTCCGTTTGGATGTAGATATTAAAGGAGTTGGAATTGAGTTGGGTTCAATTCCAATTCAGTCTAAATATTGAATTGAGCCCAATGTTAATTCTATTGTTTGAATGTAGATGGAATTAAAATATATAATTCAAACTAGGGATAAAATACTAATTTATGTGTTGGGTGTATATGACGTCAAATTAGAATTCCATCATGGCCTGGGGAAGAAGAAGAAGGGTCGGATCTGAGGAAGAAAAAGAAGGGCAGCCGCCAGACATGGGGAAGAAGACAAAGGGCTGCCGCGCCTCGTCTCGTGCCGCCACCCGCCGCCGCCTCGCCTCGCGCCACCACCCGCCGCCGCCTCGGGACCTGGGGAAGAAGAAGAAGGGCGCCGCGCCGCGTCGCGCCTCGTCTCGTGCCGCCACCCGCCGCCACCTCGTCTCGCGCCACCACCCGCCGTCGCCTCGGGACCTAGGGAAGAAGAAGAAGGGCCGCCGCGCCTCGTCTAGCGCCACCACCTGTCGTCGCCTCGTCTCGCACCACTACCCGCCGTCGGACCTGGGGAAGAAGAAGAAGGGCCACCGCGCCTCCGTCACGGGAGGTCCAGGAGTGCGTGGAGGCCGGGGACGCTGGAGCTCGGGGGAGGGGAGCGCTGGAGCTCGAGGGACGGCCGGGGGCGCCGGAGCTCGGGGGAAGGTCGGGATGGAGCTCGACGAAGCAACGGAGCCGACGAACTCAAGAGGAGGAAGAGTCGTGCACGTGCAGCGGGAGGCAGGCGGTGAATTCCAGCCAATTCAGAGGGAAAGGGCTCCGTATTGAAAGTGAGGGAAAGGGAGTGAATCAATACCTCTTAGGAATTGGGTTCAATTCCAATTCTGAATTCTAGTGACACCCAAACATTGGAATTGAGTGATCCCAATTCCAATTCCAGCTCTCAATATCTACTTCTAAACGCTACCTAAGGAAAAACAACAATGTTTCAATTTAATTACTTTTATTTGGTCCAAGTGTATCGATCTTGTGATAACGATCCTTTTGTGAGCTTCGGTTTCAATGTTAAACCATGTGTATGAATGTTGAATCATGTGTATAAATGTTAGACCAAGTGTATGAATGTTGGACCCTAGTTTATGGATGAAGTATATGAATAGTGGATCCTAGTTTATGGATGAAATGGCTATTGCATAATCTCATTGAACCTATGTTTTATTCTCTTTTTTTTTTGGACTAAAATGCATGCTCACTGTGTTGGTCCCTGCTGGTGTGCGCTAGAGCCTGGACGCGCTGCAGCCTGAGAGGCCAGCCGAGCCAACCACGAGCGGCCAAACCAGCAGGGAGAGTGCCTGTTCAAAGGGTAGGGGTACAACTGTCTTTTCAGAGTTAAAATATATTAAGAAAACTATTAGAACTCTAACATACCAGGTGTGGTCATTTTAAGGGTTGAAGTTTGGTTTCGTAGTTATTTTATAGAAGCCCACGGTTTCGTGGTTATTTTGTAGAAATTCATCGATTTCGTGGCTATAATACTAAAAATCTCCTCTCTTGTCGGGTCGATTTAGGGGTGGATGTTGTTCTACTCGATGTTGCGGCGCCACCTAGGGTTTGCTTTCCGATCCCCACACAAAATTTCACTTTCATCCCCACAACAAGTTCCACTTTCCCTTTCAATCCTGGCCGCTCAAAGCCATATTGGAGCAACAGTGTGATTTCAATTCTTTCAATTCCTTTTTCTTTTTTTTTTGTTGTTGTAATTTTGACACACATACGTGCTGCTAGCCTGCCTGCTAATGTTTTTTTTTCTTTTTTATCATATTTTCTACATTTAGTTTATGAGAGTTTTGAGTCCACGGTGAATCTATTATTTATTTTTCTTTATAGAATTCTGTATTATATGATGTATCAAAAAACTGTTAATTTGTTAACTACAACATTTTTGTTATTTTGTGAACAGTTGAACCTTCAACTATCAAATGAATAGCTAATTCGCATGTCATGTCTAAACATTATTGTGAATATGTTATAGCAGACATATGAAACTATCAAACAACTCCCTAAATGAATAACCAAAAACAAAAAATGATAAGATTCCCCCTTCAAATCCATCATGATAAATGTAATTTCAAAACCCCAAACAATGGCAGCACCATGATTTGCTCATTATAAGTTATTAGTAACTTTATCATAAGCAGTGTCATCAATTCTGACGCTAATAACCAAGTATATTGAGTTGCAGAGCATACACCAGGGAATCCAAATGTGCCAAGAACGAAATGCTTGTTTTAATGAGCCACACTGCATCCTAATGAGCTACTGTAAGAATGAAATGTCATCATCGAAGCTTCCATTGATAGCCTGTCAGCAAAGCTTCAAAGCTCCATTGGGATATACGAACAGCATCCTTCATAGCGCACCTCAAGTGGGTAATTTTCCTGTGCAAGCTGATGCATATGCAGCGGCAAGACCAGGAAGAACATCCTTATGAGGAATAATATACTTGGATCGAAACAACTTCTCAGTAGCCACAACCAATGAGTAGAAGCTATGTTCTTCACGCAGCAACCTTTTCTCCAGGAGCACCTTCATTACATAATGCCTGGGAGCAATGCGCCGCTCAAGGCTGTACATCAGAATCGTTGGCCTGCCCAGAATGTACTTACCATCGACGCCGACCACTTTGGTTAGGAACTCTGAAGCGCGGTGAAGCTTCTCCATGGAGCATCTCAGCAGCGCAGGGGCCATCTTCACCGCTGTGGCCACCTCAGCGTCAGAGCACCCCAGCAGCTCACGAATGAACTTGAGCTTGGCTGCCGCGGTCTCTGGGCCAATGCACGACGTGGTGGCCACAGCCTGCCTGAACATAAGTGAGTTGGGCGGCACACCAAGCTCGTGGGCGCGGTTGAGGATGACCCTGACGCGGTCGGTTTTACTGGTGAGCAGCCTTGGAGTGGTCACGCACAACTTGATAACATCATCATCACTTAGCCCGCTCTCTCGCAGCACTTGGAAGTTGACCTTGACAAGCCCGTCGAGATCAGAGGAGACGATGTAGTAGTTGCGCCTGAGGAGGTGGAGGAACTTCTCCGGGGACCCCAGGAACGGCAACCAGAACCCGAGCTTCTCCTCAATGTTGAAACAGCGAAAGACGGATGGAACCCGGAGGAGGAAGGTGCGGATCTGGGCGGCGGTGAAGCCGTGGCTGAAAAAGCCATCGATTCGGGGCCGCAGAGTCTTGTCGACGCTGGAGTTGAGGACACGAGCGTCTTTCGAAACAAGGTGCGCGATGTCGGCCTTGGATAGGGCGAGGGCCGGGCTAGTAAGGAAGGAGAGCACCGCGTCGGCTTTGGAGGGGGACTTGCAGTGGGCGATGTGCTTGGCGGCCTTCGCGGCTTGCTCCTTGGTGAGGCCGCAGGTGCTGACGAGGTAGTCCTCGGCGGCGAAGTTGTCCGGAGAGGCGGTGGCGGTGGATAGGAGGGCGCGGTGGAGGGAGTGGTGGACAGGGGAGGCGGAGCGGCGGACGGGGAGGAGAAGTTTGTGAAGGTGGAACATGGCGGCGGTGGCGGCGGCGAGGGGGAGAGCAATAGAGCCCTGAGCCCTCTCTTGTCTCTTGTACCGTTGTACAGTACTGTAGGTTCTACGCCATCGGCCATCGCCCATCAGCAGGGCGCAACCGAACATTTGCTGGGCCCACGTATTATGAGAAAGGATTCGGTCCAGTCCTTTATTGGGCCTAGACTACCTAGAATGAAGGATATGGGCCAAATCCTCGACAAAAAAGGCTAGCAACGCACAGAGCAGCGACTCATCCTCCTGATTGTCTTTCTTCTCAGAAAATGGGGAAAAAAAATCCTCCTGATTGTCTTAAAAAACGCAGGTTCCCAAGATCTTGGAACAACAGTTTATAAAGGCATTAAGATTGAGGTAACAACACTGACTACTGAGATTGATTTTCCATTGAAAAAATGTATTCAGTTAAGCACCTGTCACTTTATGATACCTCCTTTCGGTGTGGTGTAGGCGTGTAGCTGATGTATGAATGTCCATCAGATAAATAAAAGGACATAAGCAAAATGAAGAACCATGTTGTAGTCACTTTGAGTTTGGCACACGTTACGATTCCATGTCAAATCTACTAAATGAAAATATTCAGATTTTCATACATTGATGTTATATCAACAACCTAGTTAATCAGCAGCATTGTACATTTTGTAGTTACAACTCAAACCAACTTTGCTGTCGACAGTAATAGACCTATATCAAATGCCAATTAACCTTCATCATTGGAATGAACTTATACATAGTAGGAAGACAACACACCTCCAATTTCTAGCCAAAGGTGATTTGTGTAAAGTGAAGACTGCTACAGTCCCTTAGGTTGGTGTGTACATCAGAAAAAAATTTGATAGGTAAAAGAGCATGGGCACATATGTTAAATTGCTAATGGCCTCAATATGGCACAAATTATGATAACATGTCCAGCTCCTGTCAAAGACAGGAAATGCAGATGCATTGCTCATTAGTTACTAATATAGATACCCTTGTTGATCAGAAGTGAACATTTTCCATAGCTATTAACATCAACTTGCTGCTGTCAACTGTAATGAACCTACTACTCTAAATGGCCCTGAATATGAATCTGCTCTGTGCTATATGGTTCATCAGTACAGTAATAGACATGAGATTACACAGTGGACGGAGCACACACCTAGAAATTCAATTGCAGCCGAGTCAGTGATTGAATCCCTCCGACACATTCCCGGAACAGGCAGACTCATACACATCAGCTAGGCCAGGGATGGATTCTTCATAGGGAGCAACAAATTTCTCCAAAAACTTCTCTTCGGTCGGCGCCACCACGTTGAAGAAGCACCGGTCCTGATCAACCAACCCTTTCTCCTTGAGGGCCTTGACCACGACGTGCCGGGGAACCAGCCGCCGCTCGAGGCTGTACATGAGCAGCACCGACCGGCGCGCGATGTACTGCGGCGGCAGGCCGACCTCGTTGAGCAGGAACTCGGCGTTCCGGCGCAGCCTCTCCTCGGACGCGACCAGGATCCGCGGCGCCTTGCTGACGGCCAGGCCCAGCTCCTCCTCCGACCACCCGAGCGTCTCCCTCAGCACGGCGACCTTGGCGTCCACCTTCTCCTGGCCGATGCACCCGGCGGTGGACAGCGCGTGGCGGAACATCTGGGAGCCCGGCGCCACGCCGAGCTGCGTGGCGCGGCGCACCGCGTCCTGCACGTACTCCGGGTGCATCGTGACGAGCCGCGGCGCGGCGACGAGCAGCTTGGCGATGTCGCCGGCGCCGAGCCCGCACTGCTTGAGGAAGGCGACGTTGGGCTCGACCACCTTCTCGAGGTCGGAGGTGAGGAGCCAGTAGTTCCAGTCGCTGGCCTGGAGCAGCCGCTCCGAGGAGCCGAAGAGCGGGAGCCAGAAGCGCACCTTGGAGACGAAGCTGCGGCAGAGGAAGTAGCGGTTGGCGATCTGCGCGAGCCGCGCGATCTGGGACGGGGAGAGGCCCAGCGCGCGGAGCTCCGCGCAGATGGGCGCCAGGGAGCGGTCGATGCGGGCGCAGAGGACGCGCGGATTGGAGGCCACGAGGGCCGACACCTCCTTGTGCGAGAGGCCCAGGTCCGCGAGGAAGGCGAGCACGGCGTCAGCGTTGGAGGCGGATTTGAGGTGCGCGAGGCTCTTGGATGCCTTGGCGGCCTGCGACGGGGTCAGGCGGCAGCTGGTGATGAGGTAGTCCTCGACGGCGAAGGGGGGCGCGGGAGCGGTTGTGGCGGTCGCGCTTGTGGCGGCGGCCACGCGATTGAGGCGGATGCGGCAGCGGGTGGGGACGAGGGAGACGGCGGCGAGGGGCCCGGCGGCGGGGAGGAAGAGGAGAGGCATTTCGGGCGGCGGGACGGGGACGAGGGATTTTTTTGAGGCGGGTTGTTTTGTGTAATCCGCAGCTCGGTAGCGCAGGCCGCAAGCTGCGCGCGGGGCTGTGCCGTCGCGCCCGTGCTCAGCAGATAAGGAGTTTCAGTTCTGGCCTCACACTCATTGGGCTCGTTCACAAATCACAGTCATGTTGTAGTAATGACTCGCAATGGCACCGCGTGCGATTTATTTAGTTCAATATTTGTGATTCATTTTCCCAATTGATCAAGAAAGGAGAGACCGGAACACTTAAGTCTGTTTAGCAATGTTCTGATTAGCAATAGCAATCAGAGCATTAGAATCAACTCTTTCTTCTGAACCACAAGAACAGGGCCTTCTGAAGTTCACTCTAGTGATGGTAGGTCTGCAGAGGACCACACCAGACTCTCGTCTTCTGAAGTTCACTCTATTGTTTTCTGTAAGTGTTGCTAGTGAACTGATTACTTGTGTAATCAGTAGGCTTACCTTGGTAACATCTACCACTTGTTTCAATCATAATTCTAAACTGTAGTTGTGCTCGACACAAATAGTAACAGAAAAAAACCGTTTTGTCAACCTTAGGGCACTTGTGCGAAATGCGTTAATTCCTCACTTTGATCTGAGTAGCATCTAGTTGTGAGTACAAAATGGTTAAGTAGCAAGTAGCAACAATTAAAATATTGTCTTGGAGATCAGGTTATTGCTTGCGTTGATAGTCTGATACTCTGATCATAAATCTTGAGAATTCTGATATGATGTAGCTGTAACATAAGCAGTTGTTTCTATACTTGTTAAAAATCACTATCAAACGACTCCTTATCCTCTATCGCTCCCTATATTTGTTGCAATCTATAGCTCTACAACTCTATGAGGTTAAGCAATATCCCTGTGTTTGGAACTGCAAACAAATGTCCTAGATCGTTTGAGGAGCCGTAATTCATGTTACATTAGAATTATATTCAGTACAAAGAGTTCAGAGGCGGACAATCTTGATCCAACAATTATGAGGGGAAGAGAAAATTGTGCTTTTATCTAGCATTCCGTTGCCTGTCTTCTTCCCTGGCCTATATAATCCAATTATTTGCATCAAAGTTTGTCAGCATGGAGATGCTGCAGACGAGAATGAAAATGAACACAAGAATGAATGATTTGCACTAGTCTGAGAGCAGCACTGCAGTCTGCAGCAGTATACGTAAGTTTTTTTTAGCATAGGTAGGCCCGAGCTGGCCCAGTAACAAAAGCCCAGCCTGGTAATCCTTGCGCCGTCACACAGCACCAGACCACAGTGCCGTCGCCGCCACCGCCGCACGGGAGTCTCGCCTGCGGCCGGCCACGGCAACGAATCCACGATGCTTCGCCGCCGGAGCCACCTCCTTCCCGCTCTACGTATGGCCTCGCCTCTCGTAGCAGCCATCTCCCTCCGCCGACTCCTTCCGTACAGCACCGCCACCAACCCCCCCGCCGGCTTCGTCGCGGAGGAATTCCTCGTCACCAAATGCGGCCTCACACCATCGAAAGCCCTCAGAGCCTCCAGGTACCTCACCCACCTCAAGTCCCCCTCCAATCCCGAAGCCGTCATCGCTTTCTTCACGGACATGGGCCTCGACAAAGCCGACATCGCCGCCGCTGTCGCTAGGAATTCGCAGATCCTCTGTTCCAGGGTGGACGAAACACTGACCCCCCGCTTCGCTCAGCTCCGCGACATGGGCCTCACCCCGCTCCAGATCTCCCGTCTTATTGCCATCATCCCCAACATCATGTTCAGCCCCATCTTGATCTCCCGCCTCGCATTCTACATCTCATTCTTGGGCTCCTACGAGAAGGTGCACGCCGTCCTCAGGCGGAGCTATTACTTTCTCAATCAAGACGTTGAGCGTGTGGTGAAGCCCAATATAACTTTCCTCCAACAGTATGGCCTGACTGATTGTGATATTGGCAAGCTCTTTCAGCTCGCTCCGGGGATGATCATACTGGAGCCAGAGCGTGTCAAGGAAATTGTGTCTTGTGCCGAAAAGATTGGTATTCCACGCGATTCTTCGATGTTCAAGCACGCCCTTACTTCCATCTACAACATCAGTCCTGGGAGAGTGAGTTCAAGGTCCAATTTGCTGTTGAAGACTCTTGGATGCTCTGAGGCCGAGGTGGGCATGGCGGTGCGCAAGTTTCCATACATTCTGAACTCGACTGAGGACAGGCTGAGTCGTTCAGTGGACTTCCTGGTGAGGAAGGTTGGCCTAGAGCCTAACTACATAGCGCATAGGCCATCATTGCTTGCCTATAGCATGACAAGGAGGCTTGTACCTCGGTATTTTGTCCTAGAGACTCTTAAGGCTAAGGGTTTGGTGAAGAAAGATAAGGACTTTTACGCGGTGGTTATGAAAAGTGAGAAGGCATTCCACAAGATGTTTCTTGATCCTTACAAAGAGAGTGTTCCAGGGCTTGCAGATGGTTATGTTGCTGCCTGTGCTGGCCAAGTTCCTCCTTCAGTCCTAACATGACAACCTGAAATGAAGTGAAGGCATTGTTTAGCATAACAATCATTCTGACTTTAGTTTGGTTTATAATTCTCATGTTGAAAAGCTTGCACATTGACAGAATCACTGAAGCTTTTGGGATTGGCTGTTTGCTTCTCTTGTTTCCCTTTTCCTTCCTTGTATAGAGGAGTGTTTACGGACATGTGGATGAATCTTTGGATTTGACCAATACCTATGATGTAGTATCAGTTCTTAGCGGAGCCTTGTTGAATTACTGTAGGGGGCTGCTTATTGTTATTAACAATGTATGATTGAAATGTTGTAGGAGAATGACCTAGTTTGAACCTAAGCTCACTAGTTTGAACCTAAGCTCACTTTAATTCCAAATTGAAAGTGCTCTTTTATATGTGTTTCTGTGTAATTCTAGTCATTGCATTAAAAAAAAAAGAGGGTCTACTTTGATTATCTGGCACAGCAAAATAATAGTATCTGTTAATTGCCCCCAGCTGCATGCTTCTAATTCTCATGTGTGGTATAAATCTCTATACGTTGACAGAATCACTTAAACAATTCATTAGGCTGCTTATACATATTATTTCGCCCGTGCTCAGGAGATAAGGAGTTTCAGTTCTGGCCTTACATTCATTGGGCTCGTTCACAAATCTCAGTCATGTTGTAGTAGTGACTCGCAAAGGCACCGCTTGCAATTTACTTAGTTCAATATTTGTGATTCATTTTTCGAATTGATCAAGAAAGAAGAGACCGGAACACTTTTCTGAGTAAGTCTGTTTGGCAATGTTCCGATTAGCAGTAGCAATCAGAGCATTAGAATCAACTCTTGTCTTCTGAACCAAAAGAACAGGGCCTTTGAATTGAACTTCTGTAAGTTCACTCTCGTGATGGTAGGTCTGCAGAGGACCACACCAGAGTCTCGTCTTCTGAAGTTTACTCCATTGTTTTCTGTAAGCGTTGCTAGTGAACTGATTACTTGTGTAATCATTAGGCTTACCTTGATAACATCTACTTGTTTCAATCATAATTTTAAACTGTAGTTGTGCTCGACACAAATAATAACAGAAAGAGACTATTTTGTCAACCGGCACAACAAAATGTAATGTATGAATTGCCCAAGACACGTGCTGGATTGAAAATGTATCCTCTTATCTCTCGATTTGTTTACCTTAGAGCACTTGTGCGAGATGCGTTAATTCCTCACTTTGGTCTGAGTAGCATCTAGTTGTGAGTACAAAATGGTTAAGTAGCAACAATTAAAATAGTCTTGGAGATCAGGTTAATGCTTGTATTGATAATCTGATCATAAATCACAACGTGACAAGTCACCATGCCTGATGTTCTTTCTTGTGGTAAAAATCTAGAGAATTTTGATATGATGTAGCTGTATCATAAGCTGCTCTTTCTATACTTCTTTAAAATCACTATCAGACGACTCCTTATCCTGTCTCACTCCCTATATTTGTTGCGATCTATAGCTCTACAACTCTATGAACTTAAGCAATACCCCTGTGTTAAGAACTGCAAACAAATGTCCTAGATCGTTTGAGGAGCAGTAGAGTGTGGTTAAGTAACTTCTGTTACATTAGAAAAAATATTCAGTACAAAGAGTTCAGAGGTGGACAATCTTGATCCAACAATTATGAAGGGAAGAGAAAAATGTGTTTTTTCTGTAGCATTCCGTTGCCTGTCTTCTTCCCTGGCCTGTATAATCCAATGATTTGCGTCTAAGTTTGTCAGCATGGAGATGCTGCAGTTGGATTCAACTGAACTTGAGTCGTTGAGTGATAATAAAGTACTACCTGAAGAGGATAATCCTTTGAGGCAGCTGTTTCCGACGCTGGCAGAAGCTCACTGCCAAAAAAAAGGAGAAAAAATGTTACTTCTTCAGATGGAACTCTTAGGCAGTTAAAGATCACATTAAACGCATGATTACCTGATCATTCCACCATTTTCCTTCTTTGGAGAAAATTCATCACTTGGCTGATAAGATACCACACTTTTATACTTGCTGGCTCCAAGCCAATAAATTGATGCCACCACCTACATGAAGCCACCAAAGTATAATTGCCACCTCGACTGTGTTAACACAGGCTATTACTACTACTCACGCCAGACAGTTTTTGTTGACGTCAGGACAGGATTGTTAGTTCATTTTTGAATTAATTGCACTGTCCTAACGTCAACAAAAGACGTCCAGAGGGAGTAATGATTATTAGTCAGTTTAATAGTAGTGCCAAACCAGGGGGTAACTGACTGAACAGGATTGACACATACAGATGCAATAGATATTGGGCCGTCTACTGGTGTGGAACATAAGATGGCACAAATGGTATGGCGGTGTGTACTAACAGTTCTGGTATACCTGCCTTGCGGTTTAGAACCTGATTAGAAGAGATGCATAACATGAGAATTCTGAGCCCAAAAAAGAAAAAAAACATGATAGTTCTGTGACAAGAAAAACTACCTTCTTATTTATCTCTCTAGCAGCATGCATAAGATATTGTTTTCTTGGCATAGTATCATCCCAGGGAGTAATACATTAATACACCATGTCAAGACTCTCACACGCCTCTTCAATTTTCACTGCAATTCCACATACGACTGTTAAATAAAAAAGAAAAAAGGAAGATTTAAAAAAAAAGGTGAATCTAAACCAAATGGCAATTTCCATACCATAATTCCCTCGGTCTGGCAGAATTACAATCAGAAGTCCTAACTCAGCTTGCTCCAGGTTTGCTCAAGAGATCTCGTTCTGCATTCCCCACAAAGCGTCTTCTATATCAGTAGGAGTGGGACGACCAGAAGTTTCCTGAAGGTACAGCGTTGGACTTGGGAAAAATTTCTGTCATAATGTGACATTTGTCACATGCACAAATCATTACGTGACATTTGTCATTATGTGAGATTAATAAGCCAAGGAAAGAGTTCAAAGCTTTACCATTCCAATGGCCCTACACGCAGCTCTGAGCTCATCTATGAACCTGAGTGTCTCTTTACAGCTCATGCGAGAGAAACTTACATATGCCCAGCTGCTCACTTCTCCTGAAACCTATAATAGGTAAAAAGTCAGCATATCTAACAAACCTATAATAGGAAAGCTGACTTATCCAGCAACCAGTCATCACTAAAAAGCATAACATTATTTTTTTTGTTAATAAATTTTGCATACAGAAAGTCTCTCAAAGTAGTAATTCTCTATATACGCACTCAGTCAGTCAGTCACATGTACAATATACTCAAATTATGGTACAGGCTGGTACGGTGCATGCTGAAAATTAGTCAGTGTCGCTCAAAGTCCTAGTACTAACTAGCTGAAAAAGGAGATTATGTTAAGAGCTAAAATGCCGCGTCCTAGTACTAACTACTCAGTGTTCAGAATATTCATCAATAGCTACTTACTGCAGTGTTTTTTGGGGGAAAACATGGTAACTTTTATATTATTGGCAACCAGAGCAGCTGCACATTCCATTCCTATGTATCCACCACCAATGACAACAGCATTGCCATCAGGGCACAATTTCATTATTCCGATTAATTTCTCAGCATCCTTGATGTTACGTCGATAACAGACCTTCTCGGCATCTGAACCACTCACTCGAAACTCTTCCAGCTTCAAGGCCTACATTATATAAACAGAGAAACAAACATATTCTAGATTAATATCCCCCACAAGGCAAATGCAAGCATGAAAAACAGCATAGGATAAACATAAGGAACCACGAACAGAGTCCTGCATACCTTGGCACCTGTCGCAAGTCGCAACTGTAAGAGTTTCACTAGCAAAGTGCCCTTACGTTGCTACGGCCTTTAAGAATTTTATTATAAAACTTGGACACACTTATCAACGTAAAATTTATTTTTTAAGAAGTTATATATGACTTTCATGTAGTTGTCACAACCATAACACTTATTGACAAACTTTATAAGGACCTCTTCCTCTGTATTCTCCTCACAAGATAATTACAAAACAATACAAATTTGACACATAGCTTCCAGCTGCTCAGGTCACACCATAGATCAAGGTAACCGAATTTGGTAATTCTATAGTGGGGAGGATAATTGGGCCTTATGCTTTGCCTAGAGCTTGGGAGACATTAGGGGATTGGAAGAATTGTTCTTCATTGATTGATTGGTTCCAAATGACTGTTGTACCTCTGTTTATATAGAGGTAGAGCCGGCCCTAAGCCTAACCAATTGATCCTATCCTTAAATAACCTAACTTGAGGGCTAAGTAAGGGTGGCGCTATAGTATCCGCGTCGCTACAGTACCATGGGCCGCTACAGTACCACGGCCCAAAGGCCTGCCCATAACATCTCCATCCCTCCTTCCGAGACAGCTCGTCCTCGAGCTGTGGTGGTGGCCACGGCTGAGGCCTGTACCATGCTCTTGTCATCCTGGTCCCTTTTCCTTCCCCCTTGAGATGCAGCTCGCCCTCGAGCTATGGAGCCTTCGTTCTGCAACAACTGGATCGATTTCTAAATAAAACCAAAATACCTAAAAATAAGTCTTTTACATCTCGACTTATTTTATAATTTCGAACTTCAGATTTTTGTGGCCATAGTGTAGCTCCCCTAGTAACCACATACTGCAACAGCAAGACAAGGACAACAGCTCCTCCAGGCTCCTATGGAAAACTCTTAGAACTGTTAGCTCTAACACGTGCAGCAACCCAGCATGCTTCTTGGCATCGATTCTTCGTCAGTGGGTGACTAGGAACGGTATTAGATGGTGAAGGAAGGGAGGTCTTCACATTGCTTGATGTCAACGAAGTAGTCAATTTTGTTAGGAACCAGCATAATGCAGTAGCTGCACCCTTCTTGACACCACATGCATGATCAGTGATTGGCCAGAGAGGACACCGAGATACATTGCACTTCCGACGCATTCCGCATTGCTTAAAGCAAGCCATCGGTTGAAGATGTCGTGCAGCAGTAGCCTTCTTCTTCTTCTTTTGTGTCTTTTTCCTCAGCAAGGGTACAGTTGGGACAACCAAGAACGGCGAGGTCGAAGGGATAGGCGCCTTTGGCACCTGCACAACAGTTTGGACCAACTCCGCCAAACATTCTAGCTTCTTCTCTTATGCTGCAGGCACAACCATAACAGGTTGGGCCAGCACTGCAGTACGGTTGGCAACCTCCTTTGCTTCTAGTCGTGCCATAAGCAGATCGATCAGTTCTCTAAGGCTCATATCAGAGTACGATTTTTGTGATAATTTGGCAACATAAGCCATGGGAAGGGATTGTTGGCAATCTGATACCAGATGTAATGGGGAGGACAATTGGGCCTTATGCTTTGCCTAGAGCTTGGGAGACATTGGGGGATTGGGAGAATTGTTCTTCATTGATTGATTGGTTTCAAATGATTGTTGTACCTCTGCTTATATAGAGGTAGAGCCGGCCCTAAGTCTAACCAATTGATCCTATCCCTAAATAACCTAACTTGAGGGCTAAGTAAGAGTGGCGCTACAGTATCCGCGCCGCTACAGTACCACGGCCCAAAGGCCTGCCCATAACAAATTCCTATCAAGCAAATAAATTCATCAGCTGCAGGAAAAGCTTGTGAGAGTATTTCAGTAATAGACAAATGTAATAATGTTTGACATCTTACTCTAATCTATATGAACTCCTTGTGGTAGTTGCATGTATCATTTTAAAGCCATTACTTAACTCCTACATGCAAATAGAAAAACAATAACACCCTAACTCTGAATTTTTTATACACCAAACAATAACATTAAGACCTGGCTACGGCAATGCAGGTGATGGCAAAACAAGGTAGATGCATCATGCTGCAGCTTCCCAGTAACGTCGAAGGAGGTGATGAGGAGAATCAAGAAGAAGAGAAGCAGGACGGAGGCGCCTAGGAAACAACCAGCTATTCGTGAATTCTGGGCTGAAATGTTTTTTGAGGACAGTAGTAGTGTGCAGCACTTAGCTTAGCGAAGTTCCTAAGCTTTCTGTCCCTTACTTGGCTATTTCTAGAGAACTGGTAGCTTTGTAGGGGCTGGCGGGGAGGCTTCCCCCTCCCCCCAGTATGGCACTTCTTTACTTTCTTGAACCTTTTCTGCTGCTGTAAACCTGTGATCTCCGTTTCTTCGGGAATGGAAGTGGATTTAATCCTTCTCAAAAAAAAAACATTAAGACCTGGCTCGATGATCTTCAGAAGAAATATTGAAACATTAACCCTTGCTCAATCAATATGTCAGTCATGACCTGACCTGAATAAATATCTCCACAGACCAAGCATTAATTATCACAGAAAATTTTAGCTCAACCAATTAGCATGAAAATGTGTTGCTAAGCTACTGTAAAGCAAGGGAACTATTTGAGAACAAGTCCGTAGCTAAAAAGGAAGGTTGAAAACAATACATGGTGACAGACAGGCACACAAGGAACATTAATGCTGCAGACTGAAAAGATTGGAAGCAGTTTATCAAATGAGACATGCATGAGAAAGACTGGACCTTTCGTACTGCTAGTTAAGCACTTGAAGTTATGTGCACTTCTTGATAGTGTCGGTGCCAATCTTGTCTTGCATTTCATCGGTACAACCAAAGCTCATTTGCACTTCTTGAGACAAGAAAAGAATCGTTGCTGTCTAGCAATACAGAAAAGCCTAGCTGAATTTTCTTGCCGCTGAAACATAAGAAATGGGCTTGTCCTGTGCCTGTTTATACGTGAGAATAGGGCACTGCAGACAAGACTACTTGAACCATTAGACATGTATATAGGCTATCTGAACCGAGGAAAAACTTTAGACATGGATAAAGACTTACCTGGGGGTGCTAGTTGTGCAAACCAAAGATCCAAACTTACATGGACAGCTAGGAACATTTTCATGTAACTCACATGAGTGCAACAGCTAATGCATTCTTCTTAAAGTTAATATTTTTCAGCAGAATTATTGTGTGACCAAACCTGCAATTGTGTTTGACATGAAGAACAAAACACATGGCATTTATCAAATTCAGCTATACAAAGCAATGACTTACTTGGTTCCTCATGAAAACAGTAAATCTGTACAAGTATTTCACTTCGTGAAACAATGAAGCACATACAAACTTGGCAGTTGCAAAGTAGTGGCTCTTCTCTGCAGGAGATATATCCAGTTTTAATCGAGTCCGTAAAAAGCACAATTAATTTTCTCCCCTTCCCCTTTGCTTTCCCAATTCAGCAATTACTACTATGTTCTATTCTATCCCACCCAGCCATAATAGTCCAAAACCCTGAAAGTCCCATAAAAAACATGGTCAAAGAGTAAATTGTTTTCTGCAGGAGTATGAAGAACAATAGATATGGATCAATGGCTTGGGGTTATGCCAATCACCCTACTTAGTAGATCCCTTTTTAACATAATTGTTGACTTGACTCAGCAGAGTAGCATACATTCAGAAGATCAAAGAGAAAAAAACTATAATGCCTTAAACAGGGTGAATTTAGATAAATGTCTCTTAACATAGACAATAGCCTAAGTAGCACAGAATGTAACCAGGTGAATTTGTGAATTTATTCTTAGAAGCCTGTATGTGACAAGAAAAAGGTTACATCTGTATGGAACTATATCATGTTGATACAGTGTCGAGTATGTTGTAAAAAATTTGCTAGATGATCTGGAGACATAAGCTATTAGGCTAAAAAATAATTACGTGCTTTTGCTTTGAGTTTAGTTACCGGTCTGGTAACGTGAATATGAACACCTTCATTTCTTGGTGGCCTGACTATGCCAACCTGTTTGAGGCATAGGATCCAAGCAATCATGGAAACAAGAAACAGCTATAATCTAGCAACAAAAATACAAGCTTTAATTATGTATGTTCTCACTAATAAATATTTTGTTTCAGTCACATGTAGCAATTTTCATGAAAAACAACTGAATGAGACAACCAACATCACTTGTCCTTCATATTCACTATTTAGGAGACTGATCCAGCGTGCTCCTGTCGCTCTCCTCGGCCGAGAGAGGCCAGCATCACAAGGAAAAATCATGTAAGAATCAAACCCAAGACAACTTATGCCTGAACCATCACCGGATGCACCAAGGATCAAGGTCACTGGTCCTGTTCTCTTCTCCAGTCTGCATTCAGTCCATTGACATCGAAGATATAGCAGTTGCACATGGTTCTTATCCCCCAGAAGATCTTCCGCATGCCGCCTACCTTGTTTCGTCCCCCTGCAAATCGTCCAGCCGCCAGCAGCCGGGTGGGATGGCGGCACCCCTAGCATACGTCGCAGTCGTCGCGCCCATCCGGCATAGTCGTCATTGGCAACGAAGGTTGCAAGGAGGCAGAGAAGTAATGTCGGCGCCGCAACGAGGGTTGGCGCTCCCATGACGATGGTGGAATCCTCGATATGATCGACATAGGTAGTCGGATCGCATGGCCTGGGTATGCCGATCAACGGGGTTGTGGATCGCAGGGACGGGCAGAAGATCGTAGGTTGGGCGACGGCGGTGGTTGTTGACGGCGTCGAATCAGAGGCGTACGGATGTGAGGCTAGAGGATTTGGTAGCAAGTGGACGGTTGTTGCAAGGAGAGAGGCGTGGTTTCACAGGTCACAAGCGCGGGAGCGTAAGCGGGATGCAGAATGCAGGTGTGATAAGGATCACAGGTGAAAGATAGAATTCACTTGGGAATTTTTAAGTAGTAGAGATAGTTGATAGTTTCATCACGCGATGTACGCAATGTCTTCTGACGCACATCAGCTGAAATTACTCTTGTTCCAAGAATAAGCTCAATACCTGCAAAATGCTAACACGTCATCCATGATTCTAAACAAGATCAAGACAACTAAGGTCCTGTTTGGCTAGGCTTTGGCTCTGGCTTCTCATGCAGCTTCACCAAAAAATTTGTCAAATGAGGTGCTTCCTCAATTGCTTCTCCGGAAAAAAAAGGGAGGAGCCGGACCTCAAAAAGCACCAAAGCCAGGAGCTGCCTGGGGTAGCTTCGGGTGCTTCTCCTCCATGGGGCCCACTATTTTTTGACTTGTTTGCCTCTTTATTTTATGAAACTGCCAGAGAAGTTGTAGAATAAGTTGTTTTACCAAAAGATTTCAGGCACAGCCAAAGCCAGAAAAGCTAGGTTTTCAGAGAAGCCATAGCCACAGCTGAAGCCGGCACAGCCGAAGCCCTACCAAACAGGGCCTAAATAGACTCAACAGTTGGATCAAACTACAGATAAGCAAAAACAAGATGTGCTGATGCAGAAACCTAGACAATTACAGTAACTCCTTTTCACATTTAGATGTCATGCTTTAGTTGACATCTAACTAAACATAGGGATTGCCAGCATGTAAGGCGGAACCAAGACAGAGTGCACCAGACATTGACAAGAGCATACCGTGTTTTTTTGTACCATTCTGCTTTAAGTAATTCATCATTGGCACCGACACAAGTATGAAACGCTGGAAGGCGAGCACCACCTGCAAACATGACAAAATCCGAATTCCCCATGAATTTAACATCTCCAGCACTATATCAGCTGAGCATACTTTCCATTCTGCACAGCATGGTGTGCAATTATGGGCAGTGTGACATGCACAATAGTGCAAAAACACCAAGAGAATTTGTTCATCTACTAGATAATGACAAAATCACCGGGACAAATGAAATTACGAAGACAAACGCTTCAATCTTATTTAGAGGAAAGAAACACTTTAATCTAAAGCTCTGTATTTCAAAAATAAAAATTGTGTGCATTCTCTGTTATAGTCGATATAACTCTAACAAACTTGGTTTACAGTTTACTGCAGGTTGCTTCAATCATGCAGGCATCTATCAGCTGAAAATTATTTCACAAGATGCAAGCAGCACCCGCAGTTGTAGTAAACCACATCCAAATTCAATCAATATCAGCTGCACCAAATAAACTGGGCCAAATCGAATTCAAATTGCATAAGCGTAGTCTTATATTACCTCCCGCTCAAGTGGGAGCTGCATGGCGTAGTCCCATAGGTGCTGCGTATTAGTGCGGGAGACCCTGAACTTGAACTGCCGTCCCGCGAGACGGCAAGAGATGGGGTGCGCTTGAGCAGCGTAGACAGTACTAGCCACAAAATCCACGAGCTTGCCCTGGTTTTCGGATCATTTCATCCTTGAGATCCATCAAGCCTCCCCAGTAAGGCGCCTCGCCGCCATCGGAGGCGGAGAAGAGGGAGGAGGAGCAGACCTATGGATACAATACGGAGGAAAGGAGGAGGAGCATAAGGACCGACACAAGGAGGAAAACACACGACGGGATCTCCGCTTTCGCCACCGGCCTCAGCTCTTCGGCAAGTCCATCTCGCCGGCGGCGGGCTGGAATGGGTCGTCGTGTCCGTCCGTGGCAGGGAGAAAGGCGGACGACCGCAGGGGCAAATGAGGTACCAATTTGCATTTTTAATATATAGATCACGGTTAATAGTCGCGATCCGGTTGTATAAAAAGACTTTGATCGCGATTAATAATCGCAATCTAATTAGGGGGTTTTGTGTAAAATTATATTGACCGCGGTCCACGCCAATGCGGGCGATTGTTGTCGCTGGATCTACGATTCATGGCTCAGATGAAGTTGGATTCCAGACGAACGCCATCAGGCCACAGCGCCGCCCGTTCGGCCGCTCCCCGCGAGGCCCCGACGATCGCCGGCGGGAGCCGCCATAATTTCCGCCGCATGCCGCCCCTATTCTGGAGAGAGAACCCGTTCACCGGCGAGATTCTTCGGGTATTCTCCGGCTTCGTCGGATGACTCCAGTCCAAGCGGCAGCGGGAAGCTGGGGATGGACGCCACTCACGGCCCTTCGTCATCAAATCGAGGACATGGCCACAGATCTCGGTCATCCCGTCTATTTCCTCTTCCACCGATGCGGCTGATTTGCTTCCTATGTTTTTTGTACACCAGCTATTCTTCTCGGCATTGGACCATGAAGAGTTGATCCTGCTGTTCTGCTCTCTAGCTGCGAGTTAGCTACAATCGTGGTGCGGATGAAGGTTAATGTTGCAATCCTCGAATGTTTATGGCACCTTTTGGAGCAATCGAACACACTATTACCTACTCTCTCTGTCCTGATTTATAAGCATTTCAAGTCTTCCGTAGATTTCCTATAATATAAGCATTTATAGGTGAGATCCAAGCTGCAGCACTCTCTGACGGCCGCTGAAGCATCACATGCACACACACTTCAGCAGTGCAGCCCACACGTGTCGCAGGGACAATGGCCTTCGGCTTCCATCAGTTTGGCAACTGGTAGAGGCTACCGCCAGCTGTGATCGAGCACCCATGTGGAGTAGCGTTGATTGGTGGATAACTGTGGTCAAGCACTCATGATGAGGGGTAGCAGGAACAAATGCACGCTCGGTTGTTTTTACATGGGTTTCTATGAATGCTTATAAATCAGGACGGAGGGAGTAATTATTAAACAGAGAATTGTGGTGTATCTTTTGGGAGCAAGTAGCATTTGCTTAGTGCAGGTCGTCGTTCATACGGGGCAACCTGTAATCAGGGTTCAATTAACCGGCAGAAACCGGCCGGTTATTCCGAATAACCGGAACTGGTCCCGGCCGGTCACGCTAACCGATCGGTTAGCCAAAGAAAACCGACCTGGTACTATAGCAATACGGTTAACCGGTCGATTTTTCACCGAACCGAGCCGACCAGTTATCCCGATTATTTGAACCTTTCATGTAATTGACAGAAACAATACGGTCACTGCTTCCTGGCAGCAGAATGGCAGAACTGTTCAAAATGTTCAATTGAACAGCAAAAAGGAGAGCATGGTAATTTTGGCAAGCACGGAAGGGAGAGGAAGCATACGTCCTCGTCGGAGATGATGCAAAAATCTAGAGAATTCTGATATGATGTAGCTGTAACATAAGCTGTTGTTTCTATACTTGTTAAAAATCACTAACGACTCCTTATCCTGTCTCGCTCCCTATATTTGTTGCGAGCTATAGCTCTACAACTATATGAACTTAAGCAATAGCCCTGTGTTGGGAACTGCAAACAAATGTCCTAGATTGTTTGAGGAGCACTAGACTGTTTTTAGAAAAGGGAATGCATTTATTCCTCTCTCAACCGCTACATGCACAAGACTGTGTTTAGGTAACTCTTGTTACATTAGAATAATATTCAGTACAAAGAGTTCAGAGACGGACAATCTTGATTCAGGGATTGTTTGTTTTCATGGACTAAAATTAAACTTTAGTCCAAATTTTAGTTTTAAAAAATTGAATAGAAGGACTAAAAACAGAACTAAATTTTAGCTCTAGAGAGGGAAAAAAAACTAAAAGAAGGATTAAACTTTAGTCCTTCAAAAAGTGCTAAAGTTTAGCTCAAGTTTTAGGAGCTACCTAATGAAAACGAACACCCCCTCAATTATGAAGGGAAAAGAAAATTGTGCTTTTATCTAGCATTCCGTTGTATGGCTTCTTCCCTGGCCTGTATAATCCAGTGATTTGCATCTAAGTTTGTCAGCATGGAGATGCTGCAGACGAGAATGATTGAAAATGAATAGAAGAATGAATGATTTGCACTAGTCTGAGTCTGAGAGCAGCAGTATATGTAAGTTTTTTAGCACAGGTAGGCCCGAGCCAGCCCAGTAACAAAAGCCCAGCTTGGTAGAGAACGTCACACGGCACCAGACCACAGTGCCGCCGCCGCAACCGCCGCACGGGAGTCTCGCCTGCGGCCGGCGACGGCAACGAATCCACGATGCTTCGCCGCCGGAGCTACCTCCTTCCCGCTCTCCGTATGGCCTCGCCTCTCGTAGCAGCCATCTCCCTCCGGGGACTCCTTCCGTACAGCACCGCCACCAACCCCCCCGCCGGCTTCGTCGCGGAGGAATTCCTCGTCACCAAATGCGGCCTCACACCATCGAAAGCCCTCAGAGCCTCCAGGTACCTCACCCACCTCAAGTCCCCCTCCAATCCCGAAGCCGTCATCGCTTTCTTAACGGACATGGGCCTCGACAAAGCCGACATCGCCGTCGCTATCGCTAGGAAGTCGCAGCTCCTCTGTTCCAGGGTGGACGAAACACTGATCCCCCGCTTCGCCCAGCTCCGCGACATGGGCCTCACCCCGCTCCAGATCTCCCGTCTTATTACCATCATCCCTGACATCGTGTTCGGCTCCCTCATGATCTCCCGCCTCGCATTCTACATCTCATTCTTGGGCTCCTACGAGAAGGTGCACGCCGCCCTCAAGCGGAGCTATTACTTTCTCAATCAAGACGTTGAGCGTGTGGTGAAGCCCAATATAACATTCCTCCAACAGTATGGCCTGACTGATTGTGATATTGGCAAGCTCTTTCAGCTCGCTCCGAGGATGATCATACTGGAGCCAGAGCGTGTCAAGGAAATTGTGTCTTGTGCCGAAAAGATTGGTATTCCACGCGATTCTTTGATGTTCAAGCATGCCCTTGCTTCCATCTACAACATCAGTCCTGGGAGAGTGAATTCAAGGTCCAATTTGCTGATGAAGACTCTTGGATGCTCTGAGGCCGAGGTGGGCATGGCGGTGCGCAGGTTTCCATACATTCTGAACTCGACTGAGGACAGGCTGACTCGTTCAGTGGACTTCCTGGTGAGGAAGGTTGGCCTAGAGCCTAACTACATAGCGCATAGGCCATCATTGCTTGCCTATAGCATGACAAGGAGGCTTGTACCTCGGTATTTTGTCCTAGAGACTCTTAAGGCTAAGGGTTTGGTGAAGAAAGATAAGGACTTTTACGCGGTGGTTATGAAAAGTGAGAAGGCATTCCACAAGATGTTTCTTGATCCTTACAAAGAGAGTGTTCCAGGGCTTGCAGATGGTTATGTTGCTGCCTGTGCTGGCCAAGTTCCTCCTTCAGTCCTAACATGACAACCTGAAATGAAGTGAAGGCATTGTTTAGCATAACAATCATTCTGACTTTAGTTTGGTTTATAATTCTCATGTTGAAAAGCTTGCACATTGACAGAATCACTGAAGCTTTTGGGATTGGCTGTTTGCTTCTCTTGTTTCCCTTTTGCTTCCTTGGATAGAGGAGTACGGACATGTGGATGAATCTTTGGATTTGACCAATACCTTTAATGTAGTATCAGTTCTTAGTGGAGCCTTGTTGAATTATCGTAAGGGGCTGCTTGTTGTTATTAACAATGTATGATTGAAATGTTGTAGGAGAATGACCTAGTTTGAACCTAAGCTCACTTTAATTCCAAATTGAAAGTGCTCTTTTATATGTGTTTCTGTGTAATTATAGTCATTGCATTAAAAAAAAGAAGAGAGGATCTAGTTTGATTATGTGGCACAGCGAAATAATAGTATCTGTGAATTGCCCCCAGCTGCATGCTTCTAATTTTCATGTGTGGTATAAATCTCTATACGTTGACAGAATCACTTAAACAATTCTTTAGGTTGCTTACACATATTAACTGCTTCTTGCTTGGATAAAGGAGTGTTAACGGAAATGTGGGAGACATAGAAGCTAATAGACTATTTGATAGTAGATGAATCCTTGACTTTGGCTGTTGCCTTTAATGTAGTTTCAATTCCTAATATTGCTTTTTGTTTTATTGATTTGTGGTAAGGGGCTAATTGCTAGTATTTATTAACAAAAAGTGTGTTTGAAATATGTTAGGAATGACCTAGTTGGAACCTAATCTCACTTTAATTCCAAATTGAAAGTACCCTTTTATATGAGTTGTATTTCTATATGATTATAATCATTACATGCAGGAACGCCGGAACAGGATCTATTTTGGTCATCCAGCACGGCAAGATGCTAGTATATGTGAATTCCCCCCAGTTACATCTAGTTTCTGTTATGTTGCTACTCTACCAATATTTGATAAATTGCATAATGTGCTCATTTCCTCACTTATGGTTTCTTTAGCTTATAGTACTGTCGAGTGAAGAGATTACTTGGCAGCTGTCCTTTTGAAGCTTATTCTTGCGTTGAATATGCTGGTAGTTAGTTTATCCTGGCATCAAATATTTGAAAACAGAGGAGTGCTGCATAACTATTAAAGAATGGCTTCCAACCATTGAGCATATGAATACTTTGTTTGCACTTAGTTATGGGTGTGAGAGAATAGTTTCATTCTGTGTTTTTATGCAGCGACGGTGACAAACCTACCAATTGTTGGTTGACCTGTCAATTGTTACTTTTAAACATTAATTGTCAAAATAAAAATCGGGTTGTTTCGCAACTCCATTTCTCTGTTTTTTTTTCAGTCCCTACGTAGAGTGCCAACCAGCCCGATATGGATAATCAAGCACTGACGATAACCATGTTGCAAAAGTGGCCCTCGTAGTTGTCAAACTGAAACAAGTAGCATAGCAAAAAGTTGGAGCAGGCAGTTCTGTCCAAAATCCAAATAGCAATGACACTATTATTGTACCGCATACACAATTAGCTGTATGAGCCGTCAACAAATACTACAAGTTAGCAGGTTTCATATCATAGTATCTATACTCTATATCTATACCAATCTATTATTTGTGGGGAGGTCTTTCATCCTTATGCTACAGTAATCCATCCCCTTATTCCGTCCCACACCTTACAACCGTTCGATTTAGATCTAACAAATCAAAGGCCATAAGCATACCGTGTAAAAATTGGCGCCGAGCACTCGCGAGGCCGAGGAGAAACGCGGGGCGGCTAGGGTTTCGCCAGCCGCTGCCGCTGCGAGGCGCCTCCCCTCGACCTCCGCCTACGCCCCGTGGGCGTGCCTCCCCTCCACCTTCATCGTCTCTCCATCTTCAGCGGGCAAGCACCGCGCCCTCCTCACCCACCTCCTCAAGAGTATGGAGTTCATCTTCGAATCGAGGAGGAGGCGAGGAGCCCAACCAGTTGGTGGAGTCGACACTATTCGACGAGGTTGGTTGGGCTCGGTTGGCGCCGGGACTGAGGTCGGCGACGAGCAGGCAGCTTGGGCTCCTCGACCGTTGTTCTTGCTCGGGATAAAGGAGCCGGGTCCAGTGTGGGGGAGGATGGATCCAGCAATGGCGGATCTTCACCACCACGGTATGAGCTGCAGGTAAGCTCTCTCTCTCTCTCTCTCTCTCTCTCTCTCTCTCTCTCTCCTAAGTTAGGCATGATCTCGCGCCGGAAGGCACTGCGCACAGTTCCTCTCCTCCATCGAAATTTGATGTCGCATGATCTCGCGCCGGAAGGCACTGCGCACAGTTCCTCTCCTCCATCGAAATTTGATGTCTCTAAGTCCGTGGATCTCAACTCTGTGCACCTATTTTTTTTTTTCATTCATATTCCTCCTCCGATCTGGTTATTATCCTTGAGCTCCATCTGTTGTACTGCATAGCAACTACCTACAACTTGTGAGTAGAAATGCATGGTGGGTAGGAACATGTGAGCTGTGACATTGATGGGCTCCTGTGAATATTCAAATTGTTACCTATGAATAGTCAGATTTTTTGCAATAATGTATTTCTCAGTGAACATTGCTTCTGGGTACTTTTCTGAATTTCTATAGGATTTTGTTTCTTCTTGAAAATTTGGTCTCCTTTTTCTTTGTGGTTTCTAATTTAGTTTAGCATTGAATGGTATACTTGTGCATTGCACACTGCAAAGTTTCTTTGATTAGTAATCTTTACAATTTTTCAAGAATGTTCAGGGTTTCATGCATCCAATGATTTCTTACATCAGTACATAGGGTTCTTGGTAACTGGGAGGAAGGGTTCTTGCTGTGTTGTACCTCTAGAGACAAGGAGGAAGATGAAAGGAACTGGGATTCTTCGCGCATAAAACTAAAGCATCCTGTAACACACAAATTTCTAAAGCTTTGTATTATCATCAATGCTAAGGTGAGAAAACTGCACAACCATGCATTCAAGCGATGTGCGCAACCACCACTTCATGGTAGATACATTTATAACAGATTTGATATAATGTTCTTGTTGAGTTACCTTGCAGGAAATAATTTGGATTTAGTACTGAGCATTCTGTGAATCAAGATAGCCAAATTTTGACTCATTTATTTTGGACCCATCAAGAATGATTGGGAGAAGTAACATTCTGTTGTCTGAACTCAAAAGAAGAGAAGCACACCAAGAAGCAGCAGAATGATATCACTGTCGGTAATTGCTACAGAATCAATTTTAGTTATTCCATTTGCCAATGTAGTCAGTTAAGCTGCAATGACAATGCTTTGTTTTCAGAAAAAGGGTGCTTTCTATTTGCCTGGATGTGTTTTTTATTTTCATATTTCATAAGACAAACTAGATATGTGATTTCTTCTTCTTTAACTTTCTTTCAAATGGGCTAGCTCTCTCTGCCTCTTTCCTTGCCTCCCTTCACTTATAGACCTTCTCTGATTTGATGGTCCTAACTAGGCAAGGTGCAGGTCGGATGCAGCAACAGGAAAGTCAAAGGCTCACGACTGACAATCAGGTTTGCTCGATTTGCATCTTTGTTGTTTTTAAGTTTTGCCATCTTCTGTGGATTCGTGGTCCTGATCCATGTGGTATTGTCGATCTGGTTAAACAGTTGGTTGGCCATGGTGTATTATGCCTTTAACTTTGTGGGAAAATTGTCAGCATCACTACTCACTATTAGTGATTTTTCTGAAACCATTTTGTAGTCACTTTAAAAATTACAACAGTCTCTGGAATTGTTGGCAAAACAGGCAATTCTCTCAACCTCTCAACTCACGAATTGCAAACTGGTTTTGTTGTTCGTTTCAGTTGGAAGGAAAAGAACTAAAATGGCAAGATGAGCAGTAGAACCTATGACTTCAAAATAGCTATCTTTATATGATGATTACATTTTCAAAAATATTGTGAACTTGAGGAAAATGCTAAAGAGGTAAGAAAGGTGAGCACTCTTGGATTATAATCTTTTCATTAATTTCTTAATATTTTCTCATCTATGCTACTCGAAACTATTTTTTGTGAATATGATAATTAATGCTCTACATTTTTTGTATAATTTCCAAATTAGATCAATGTTTATGTGCATATGTTTTGACACTTGATCATTTTTATGAATATCATAATGTAAATCAAATTAGCAGAATCTATAAGAGAAATAAATAGGTGCGCCAGGTTAAAATATAAAACAAATTTTGCTTTGGACTGATATGAACTGGTGATTGGAGAGGCCATTTCTTTAAAGTTTAGAATTCTAAAAAACGTATATATATATGCTCTTGTCAGTTATTGTAAAAGCTTTTTTTTGCCCATTGTTGGACTGATGCTTCCATTCCTTCAAAAATGTTTGCAAAGGTGCCATTTTTTGCCCATTGTATGTTCTTTCACTATCTATGCTCTTATTACTACAAGGACTAACTCTTGAACGTTGTTGGTGGTTAGCAGGTTCCTGAAGGGCCATGCTTCTATTTTATTTTTTAGTTTACTTGAAGACTTGAAGAGCAGAGCAAAATGGTTTCGTTAAATGTTCTGATGGTGATACAATTTATTATGTATTCTCTCTGCAGGTATTATGAGAAATACTCCTTCCTCGTAGTTGCTTTTTTTGTTACTTGTGTTGATATCTGTGCTTTTTTTTGTGGCATGCTAATCATAATTGTAGTGTTATGGTGGTTCAAATAGCATCTCTTTTATGTCAACGAATTTTTCATACAAGTTACAAGGGCGTTATCATTGTGTTACAAGATCAATGAGAGCGAAAGTGGTGGTCCATGTGTTAGCATTTTTACTCATAATACTAAATTATTGTTATATCAAAACTCAGTGAAAAGAACCAATTGGATTGTTAAATGTTCTTGAAAGATAAATGTCTTCTTCCGTGAGCAGTTTAATAGCTGAAATAATTACATATCATACTGAATGTGAGTATCTTCTTCACAGCTAAGCGACACATTTGTTCA
This sequence comes from Eleusine indica, assembly GCA_030378355.1. Lineage (NCBI taxonomy): Eukaryota > Viridiplantae > Streptophyta > Magnoliopsida > Poales > Poaceae > Eleusine > Eleusine indica. The sequence goes on from CM059495.1 coordinate 3,983,436, forward strand.
GCAATATGACCGAGGCCAATTAACGAGCTACCAGAGCAGCAAGTGACAAATTTACCAAGATTCAAACATTCTTGATCGACTGAAGCCCAATGGAACCATGGGGTCTCTAACCACTCAGGCTCTAAGTAGCACATTTTTCAGGCTCTAAGTAGCACATTTTTTTTCATTTTATTTTTTTATCGCAAAACCGTAAGGGCCATCTTTCTTCTGAGCAGACCAATAAATCAATCATGTCTAGAGACTTCATGAAATGTTTAATAAAGATAAAGACTGCAGATGTGCACTTATCCTGCAAGAGTGGGGTGGTTATTGTTGTTACTGGATCCTTTTCATCTGAAGGCATATTTGTCATAAATTTATTCCGTCGTTATTTTTAGATCTGCAAAAAAGTGTATACTTCGTTCTCAATTTGTGCCCAGGTTTATACCAGAGGCATCCACCATGTATATTTGAACTGTGAATTTTTTCAGTTTTGTATTCACTGCTTTCTTTTTTATTTATCATGATTTACTTGAAGTTTGAGGGCGGAAGGTTATTTACTTCGATGTCCATAATTATATTTAGTTTGAAATTCACAGAATGTGTGGATTGTGAAATTGAATGATTATATGGTTGGTGAAACTTATGGTTTGCACAAAATTCATATAACTAATAATTACACCCGTTGCAACGCACAGTCTGCTAGTGTAATCTAAAAACAGAAGCGTTTTCTACAATTGAACAACAGCATTCACCTGCTTGCTGCAGATAATCGCACGAAATGTACAACCTAAAACCATCTGTTTTCAAGTTTGTACACTGCATAATGCTATGCTTTCGTTCTTGGCGAGGCCGTGTAAATCTTGGCCAGATTTGGGGCTTTGACCAAGAACGGTCTTATGAACTTGCCACGAAGTCGTCCTCTGTGATGGCGACGATGTTGTTGAAGTCCCTGCCACGACAGAGCCGTCGTCGCGTCTGCAGCACTTCGCCTGATCACTTGGAGCACCCTCGTCCAAAGAAGCAAACCAGTTCCGATCCTCTGGATCCGCTACGTGGAGACCGTCAGCAGCGCCGGCATCCTGGCCACCGCCGACTTCACCTGCGGCTCCGTCCACCCGATGCGAGAGCTCGCGTCCCTGAAGAACGCCGCCTTCCACGCCACCCGCATCCTGCGTGGCGAAGCGAGCGGGAGCGGAAGGTGAAGTCGGTGGTCATAGACTCATAGTGCGGCCCGTCTGGAACATGGTGAACCCGAGCACGCTGCTCGTGAGTACGGTCGTGTCACTCGGTATGGCCACGGCGGATGGGAATGGAGCCGAGCTGCGAGTCTGGAGGAGTTTGCTTTTCATATGGGCTTTCAGCAAAGCCAGCCCGGCAAATTGTTGTTATCGGCAACCTAGTGCACCTTGCATTGTAGTCTTTGTTGCTTCAATTTAGTCATGGTCATGAATAAGCCCGGTCGTCAAACAAAGAAAGAAAAAAGAACAACTCCTCCAAATCGACTTCAATCAAACCTAATAAAAATAGTTTCATCCTTAAACATCTTCTGGAAAAGAGGATTTGATTCCTTCAAAAAAAAAAAAGGAAAGAAGATTCGAGCAAATCGGCTGTACGAAGCAATATACAGTATGCATCTCGGTTTAATAAACTGGTGAAGAGTTCCACCGGGGGTTCTAAGTTGCTTGTTTAAACTTTATCAACGGTAGTAATAAAATTGACGCCACATGCTAACATTCAATTGAGAAATAATAATCGATGCTAAATAACATGCTTATTTGGAGGAGGAGGGGCACATAAAGTTGAAGCGAAAGATCCTGTTTAATTCATGCTAACTCTTTCTTGTATACTTCCGCTCCAAAAAGTAAACAGGATCTTTCGCTAACAAGTACTGTACTTGTTTAATTAAAACGTTGCCCCCTTCTACCCAACCCACGCGTGCACATCTCTTACTCGTTTTGCTCGTCATTTCGATTTCCAGCCATCGGTGTTCTGCTTTCAAACTTTATCTCCGGCTATGACGCAACTATTGTCTCTATCTGTAAAGAAACAGGAACTTGCTAATTTTCAGCTCACTCAAAGTTTGGACAACTTTCAATTACCGCTTTGAGTCATTAGATCTAGATCTAATAAATTATAATTATTATATAAATAATCTTATAAAAGAAAAATCAAAACTCAAAGTAACAAACCATTGATTGAAATCTTTCAATCAGCTTAAAGCTAAGAAACATGAAATTGGCATGGAAATGAAAAGTGTTATTTTTATGACTATATGGTTAAGTCCAAATGATATTGTTTTTGACAAAGTACCAATTGTCTCTTCCATGCAGGTTATATTCAGGAGCACACACTGGATATGAACATGATCACTATTTTAAAAGGAGGAGGACAAAACCATGTTACGACATGCATGCCTTCTCATAGAGACTTTCACGATGAAGGTTTTCACCAAGAATGAGTGGAGGTTTAGCAATAGATTAAGTTTATGATTAATTTCTTTGCTTTATTTCAGTCTTTTTGTGTGGATCATAATTATGTACGCTATATGGGAGACGGAGTCTTTCCAATAGCTTTTTTGTAATAAGATAACGGTCATATGCATCTAGGGATGTAGAGGCCGAAACCTTTTCATTTGCTTGATGAAAGATATTCCCTTTATCTAAAAAGAAACATGAAAGAAATATGATCTGATCCAGGGTTTTGACTCGTCAAATGATTGAAACAAAGTCATGGCGGATTGGCGGTACGTCTAGACGAGACATGGGCTATGTTTTACACGAAATGTCTAAACGGAATACTTCAGCAGGCATGAGAGAGAGCCATTGTATCTGCTTTCTGCTGGGCTTTGCATGACAGGTTGACGTTAAGAAAAGGTGATGCATCATGCATGTGTGGTCTGTGTGGAAACGAGCAAAGCGTAGTATATGGTCTTCCTCTTCCAGCCATCTAGCTGGAGACACCAAGACATGCACTGAAATCACATCTTTATTTTGAGACTAGGTACTCGAGATCCGTCTTGCACAAAATATTCATAATAGTATACGTAACCATGTCAAAGCATGATGAGATTTGCTTTTCGTTGCAGGTATCGGGTGGTTGACCTCTTCTCCTCATTTCTCGTGGCTGATCGGAGACTAATTATTCATGTTTTCCTTGTATACCCAATGCAATTACATAGCAAAAACTACGACCTATACGGCCAGAAACTGGGACTCTAGTCATTTACGGATACCTCATTTCACTACCACATAAAGTCTTTTTAGCAGCGGTACCAAAAATACCGTAGCAGCAGGTATAAAGAAATCGGCCGTTACAGTGATAAAATAATGTCAACCGCCTCTAAAAATTAATTTTTAACGACGATTGACATTGTCAACCGCCGCTAAAAATTAGTCTTATTTTTAGCGACGGTTGACAATGTCAACCGCCGCCAGATCCGACGGTATGACAGCCGTCGGATCTGGCCAGGCGGCGGCATCTCGCGGGTGGGCAGATCCGACCGAGGACCGGCGGATCTGCTCGGGCGGCGGTGGCTGCGGCTCGTGGGCTGGCGGATCCGACCGAGGACCGACGGATCTGCCCGGGCGGCAGCTCGCGAGTGGGCGACGGCTCATGGGCTGGCGGATCCGAGCCGGCAGGTGGGCTTCTAGGGTTTTGGATTTTTATTTTATTTTTTCGTTTTAATTCGTAGCGGCAGGTGACATTGTCACCCGCCGTTACAGTCGGATATCTAACGGCGGTTTATTTGACTTGTAGAAGAGCCGCCGCAATAAAGCATTTTCTTTAGCTGCGGAACGGTAGCGGCGTGGGGGCATACCCGCCGCTATAGTATGTTTATAACCGCTGCTACTGTCTTTTTTTGTTGTAGTGTTTCTTCCATGATTCGCTGGACAGTAATATGAGCAAAATCACATGTACAATTGCCATCGAAATCGACACGGCCACTACATTCTGTCCAAATCTTTCAGATATCTAACTCATGTGTAGAAATCACTTTCAAATATATCTAACCTATAACATGGTAGCTAAAGTTAAAAAAGGTTGACATGAGGATCTAAAACATCAATATCATACCCGCAAAAATAAAACATCAATATCATGCGCGGACAAGGTCGGTCATTAACTGTCGCAACGTCGTGTTCGACTTTTGCTCCTCTCGTGGCTTCCCTAACCTATTCTAACCTCCATGCCAAATCGCCCGTTTCTCGTATGGGGCTACTACTATATTGGCTCAGCCCGTGCTTGCTTTCGTAATCCATGTATACTCTCCAGTTGAAAAGTCTGTCCGTTCATTGGTTCATGTATTCAAAACCGACGAGAAGGGAAGAAAAAGTCCGAAAATGGAACCCAAGAAATTGGTCGTTTTTTGCTTGCCTCACGCGGAATTCAAACTGTTGCTTCAGAGATTAGGACGACTGGGATGCATGGACGAACGATGGCCTTTCGATCGAGTCGGAATTCGCAACAGGACATTTGATCTGTTGGTATCACAGCGTAGCAGACGTACGCGCAGCGTATACAAGCCCCGCCAGGCTTTGATAGTCGGCTATGGTAAGAAACATAAATAGGTAACCACCTATCGAGCAGCACGTCGGCAAAAATGTAATTGGCCTGGTTGGTGAAGGTATTGTGTAATTGCTCCCTACAGATAAAAATGCAATCGCTGACTCACCTTTTTAGCAATTGCGTCAAGTTTAGAACAAGTTAGGAGCAGGGGAAAACCAAGTGCCGTCGTTTGACTGTCAATGCTGCTGCTACATACGTTAGCTAAACGGTGATGTAGAAACGAGTGCACCTAATAGCTTGATCAGTCCAACATTTTTAAAGATTATTATGTGGCGTCGCCTGCAGTTACTTTAGCGTGCACCCGCCAGATCGACCACACGTTAGTCGTAGGGCAGAAAATTTGGTCGCCCATGCATGCATTTGTCCTGCGAGTTAGATAGGCAACCATGCATACAGCGAACACTACGCGCGTATTTCTAGTTTAATATCTAGTAGCAGGTAGCATGGATATAACGAATTTGACAGTTCATTTAGAAAAAGAGGTGTCTTCTTGATTTCACATGTGTCTGCGTTCTAAAAGTTACGTTCGATTCTATCCGCGTTCATCGACTAGCTAGCTAGTGTCAGCTGTCAAATTGATCAGTTCGTGAGTCTTTCAAACTAATAAACACTAATAATCTAAATTTGCACTCGTAGCTAGCTTAGCGCCCACAGTTGAGCATATCCACGCGTTGGAAGCTCGCATTCCTTACCCCTTCATCCAGCCGAATCTATATGCTTGTAACCTACTCCTTCCGTTTTAAAATTGTTATCGTTATTGACTTTTTTCGCTATTTTTGACTATTTGTTTTATTCAAAAATTTCAAAAAATATAATATATTTTCTTATGATTCAATTTATAATTAGATAAAATTTAAATATAATTTATAATATTTTATATTTGAACAAATATTTTAAATAAGACAATGATCAAAAGTAACATAAAAAGCTAATGATGATAATAATTTTGAAATAGAGGAAGTACGACGTCTCCGTCGTGCCAGTTCGCGGGACTGATTCAAGCAGTGGACGACGTCGCCGTCTCGCCACACGCTCGCGCGCCGGCGCGAGGTCACCAATCAGCTCACGCTAACGAGGGAAGCATCTCGCGCGCTGTGCGCGCGAGCGGCATCTGGAGCGCCACCGTTTGCCGTCGGAGAAAAATTAAGCATCATTCGACAATAAACGTGGACTAGTTTGTTAAGCCGGTAGACGCAAGACATTCATGTGCAACAGAGTCAATTTTAAGTAGCTGGCATGCATGAACCCTCTGTCACGGCGTTTGCTATAAGTACCTCTGCCACATCCGCTGCAGAAGAGCACCATCGCAGAAGCAAACAGGGCAACAGAGGAAGCTCATTGCACTAGCTCGCTATCTTGCCTGTTACTAATTCTACGCGTTCCAAACTTGCTCTTCCTTTCTACCCTTCTTGGCTTCTTCAGAAATCAGAATCGACGACGATCGGGCGATTGGCACCCAACAAGATGGGTGAGGGCAACGCTCCTGCAGCGCTCTGGCTGCTGCTTGGTGTGGCGTTAATCTTTGGTGTTGCAGTTAGCCCAACCCAGGCATCCAGGACCAACCACTACGATTTCTTTGTAAGTCTGTCAATCTACTTGCACCTATCTGATGAGCATCTGCTGCACCGTAAAGAAAATAAGACTCCCAGATTGCTTGCTCTTGCTGAGCCGCCTGGGCGCGCGCATGCTTGCTTTCAGTATTCGTTGTTCCGGCAAAGAAGAAAGAACACATGCACTTTCAATATGCAACAGGCAAAGAAGCGGACATTTTTGTTTCAAATATTTAGGTCAATGAAATTGTTAGTTATATTGCCTGCTCTCCTTGTCAGCTTGCACATTGACGAAGACGACGACTAACGATGTGCCTCGCTTGTGACCTTTTTGCAGATAAAGGAAACCAACGTCACAAGGCTGTGCCACCAGAAGACCGTCCTCACCGTGAACGGGCAGTTCCCCGGGCCGACCATCTACGCGCGCAAGGGCGACGTCGTCGTCGTCAACGTCTACAACCAGGGTGACAAGAACATCACCATCCACTGGTACGCACTCAAGTTTATCCTGTTTCCTGGCGTTTTACTTGTATACTAGTACTATAGTACCTTTCGTCGATCGCTTACCGGACGCAATTGCTTGCAGGCACGGCGTGGACCAGCCGCGGAACCCTTGGTTCGACGGGCCGGAGTACATCACGCAGTGCCCGATCCAGCCCGGCGCCAACTTCACCTACCGGATCATCTTCTCCGAGGAGGAGGGCACGCTGTGGTGGCACGCGCACAGCGACTTCGACCGCGCCACCGTGCACGGCGCCATCGTCGTCCACCCCAAGCGCGGCAAGGGCGCTTACCCGTACAAGAAGCCGCACAAGGAGATACCCGTCATCCTCGGTACTCACCTTGTGTTACTGCTAATAGCTTATTAATCATGATTATTTGACCTTGCTAATATATAGACTACTACTAGTTGTACGTTTTCAGTCTGAATGAATGAGTGTTAATTTAATTTACAGGTGAGTGGTGGAACGATGACGTGAACCACCTTCTGGAGGAGGCCAAGCTTACCGGCGGCGACTTCAAGCCATCGGAGGCCAACACCATCAACGGACAGCCGGGCGACCTGTTCCCGTGCTCCCAGAACGGCACGTTCAAGGTCCCCCTGGAGCACGGCAAGACGTACCTCCTCCGGATCATCAACGCGGGCCTCACCAACGAGATGTTCTTCGGCGTGGCCGGGCACCGCCTCACGGTGGTCGGCACGGACGGGCGCTACCTCAAGCCGTTCACCGTGGACAGCATCATGATCTCGCCCGGGCAGACCATGAACGCGCTGCTCGTCGCCGACCGCGCCACCGACGGCTCCTGCAACAGCCGCTACTACATGGCCGCGCGCACCTTCTCCACCAACACGCAGATCCCGTTCAACAACAGCACCGCCACCGCCGTCCTCGAGTACACCGACGCGCCTCCTTTCGCCGGGCCGCCGGATTTCCCCACCAGCCTTCCCGCCATCGACGACATCGACGCGGCGACAGCGTACACGGCGCAGCTCCGGTCACTCGTCACGGCAGAGCACCCGGTGGACGTGCCAGCGCTCGTGGACGAGCGCATGCTCGTGACGATCGCCGTCAACGTGGTGGCGTGCCCGCCGAACCAGACCTGCGAGGGACCCAACGAGCAGCGGCTCGCGGCGAGCCTCAACAACGTGAGCTTCGCGAACCCGGCCGTGGACGTGCTCGACGCCTACTACCGGTCCATGCCCGGCGTGTACGAGCCGGACTTCCCCAACAGGCCGCCGACCACGTTCAACTTCACCGACACGGACCTGCCTCCCGAGCAGTGGTTCACGAGGAAGGGCACCAAGGTGAAGGTGGTGGAGTACGGCGCCGTGGTGGAGGTGGTGTTCCAGGACACGGGCATCCTCGGCGCCGAGAACCATCCCATGCACCTGCACGGGTTCAGCTTCTACGTCGTGGGCCGGGGGTTCGGCATCTACGACGGCAAGAAGGACCTCGCCTCATACAACCTCGTGGACCCGCCGTACCAGAACACCGTCTCCGTGCCCAAGGCCGGGTGGGCTGCAATCCGTTTCCGGGCTGCAAATCCTGGTCAGCAACAAACTGTGGCGTAGTGTTATGCAGAGTTTTTCTTCTTCTCCCACAGTAACTTTTTGTTAACTTTTTCTGCTGTTTTTGTTTCTTCTCCAGGTGTGTGGTTCATGCACTGCCACTTTGATCGCCACACGGTGTGGGGGATGGACACCGTGTTCATCGTAAAAGACGGCAAAGCGCTCGAGGCTAAAATGATGCCGCGTCCTCCCACCATGCCCAAATGCTAAGGAAACACGGCAAGACACAAGGCCGCGCGGGACGATGGAAGAGAAATGTGTTTACTCGGTTAACTTATTCAATTAATTACTTTGCTATTCATTTTTAATTGTATATGTATAGATTCACGTCGAATAAATTTGTTGTCCTGAGTTTGGGATTCATGTAATTATTAGTGTTGTTTGATTTGTGTTATACTAGGACTACATTGTTTTGTTGGAAGGGAAGAGGCCATTTGGGGTGTGCGTGTCACTTGGTTGATGTGGATTGCTTGTAATTCAACTTCCAAGTGTAACTAAACAATGTTTGTTATGGAGCTTGGTTGAGTCGGAAGGGGCAGATGATTTTTGAATCGAAAGATCATGAATATTTATTTTTAGGGATTTGTTAATTTTCAGCTGACTAACAGTTTAGACAACTTTTTATCACTGTTTTGAGTCATTCGGTCTAGATCTAATAATTTATAATTATTATATAAATAATCTTATAAAACAAAAATTAAAATATATAACAAATCATCGACTGAAGGCTTTCAGTTGATTAAAATCTAAAAAATATGATATTTTTAATATTCTCCCTCATATACATGTTAGTAAGACGTTGCAGCCGTCTATAGTCCGCGCCCTCTTAAATTACTCATGTTTTCAATTTCAAAGCATTGGTATTCTCTTTTCAAACTTTATCAAACTGTCTTTGATTCTGACCATACAAAAATACTAAGAACATTCAAACATATTTTTTAAAAAACATTCTAATATGAATAGTCTTTCAAGCCGGTTCGACAGAAACAAGTTTATTTTTGAGATTCAAAGCCTTTTTCTTTCATGATCTATCAGGTTATAATCGTCCTGCAACACACGTAGCAGAAACGAGGTAGGGTGCTCCTACCACTCAGACCAACTCCTATCTACATAGGCCTCCTTGACACAACAAGAGCCACAAAGTTTGCCTTAGAATTTACATGAACTCAAAGTAAGAAAAGAAGAAAGTAATATCCTGTGTATCAACGAGCACATGCATGATTACCGATCTTTATTCATGCTTGGAGTATCAAAGATTTTACAACTGCTTAAAATATGTCTCAACAACTATAGATGTGGATGACCTGTCTGCTAGCATTTGCAGGCCAATTCACACAGCTTCCGACTCCGCTTCGATTGGTGAGCAAGTTTTGAAAATGTGCACAGTGCGGCAAAACCAGCCCGGTCCAAATCGGCGCATTGGCCGGTTTTCGGTCAAACCGGCCGGTTAGCCAGCCAAATTCGAATTTAAATTTGGCTGGACGGTTTGGAGCGGCTAACCGACCGGTTTAGGCGGCTAACCGGTCGGTTTGGCCGAAAAGCCGACCGATAGTAAAAAAAAAGTTAAAAAATCTTGGAAAATAGAAAAATAGTGTGAAAAAATATAAATTTTGATAATAACTTTAATAATAATTTACAATAATATTATATATATATATAAAATATAAAAAACAAGTAATATATGATCCAATTAATAGTAACATAAGTATATTATACATATATACAAAGCATATAAAAAACAAGTAAATTACATACGGACGGATCGGAAGATTCGGAAGCGCTGCGCGTCGGTGAGGAACTGAGCACGTCGGTGAGGATAAGGTTATATTTCTTTTTTCTTATTTTTTTTCTACTTTCATTCTTTTAATTTTTTCGAATGTTTATTTCATATGATTTCTTCACCATAGTTCATCATAAATGATCTAGTTTTTTATCATAATTTTTATATAAATTTTTCTAAATTTTCAAATTTATTCAAATTTAACCAACTGGTTTTTACCGGATCGGTTTGACCGGCCGGTTTTCACCGCATTTTCCAACCCTGTTGGTGACCCCATATTCGGCAACCAAGAACTAGCAGCCCATAGGAACTTTCCTTCAGAATTACGCACAACTGCACCTGTTGTTCCTATACAATTGTCGTGTATAAATGTTGCATCCATATTCACTTTAATTTTTCCCGGTGGCGCTGGTTGCCACTTGACTTCTTGCCCATCTATTTTATCAGATGTTACACATAACTGCACTGTTGCTCTTGTACAATTGTCCTGTATAAAGGCTGCATCCGCATTTTTCCCGGAAGCGCTGGTTCGACAGAAGGAAGTTCCTTGCAGGCCGTCACACTTTTTTTTTTCACATATGCTTTTCAACCACTAATGCTGCAGTTTAATCTATATATAAAAAACTAATGCTGCAGTTTGACAAGCGAGAGTATAATTGATTTATCTACAGAACGTAACCAGCGTGACAAGCGCGAAAATTCATCCCGCGTCATAATTTCTTCCTGCATTTTCTCCGAGTGAAGTGTGGAAGTGTTCAGATCTCGCACCTCACCGGTTGGTTCTTCCTCGTTAGTCATCAACCACAATGACATAAAACGGCAAAACCACCCGAGACCCGACGCCTTCCTCACGACCTCACCGGTTTCCGATCCCCACCTCGCCCTTCTCCCACCGCTTCCCGACTCGGACGCGGCGACTCCGGAGGTAGCCCGTGCCGGCGGCGCGCAGGCTGCTGCGTCGGGCGACCGGCGGCCATGGAGGATCTGGGCATCGAGGCGAAGGAGGCGGCGGTACGGGAAGTCGCGAAGCTGCTCCCGACCCCGGAGCTCCTCTCCTCCATCGCCTCCATCAAATCCGACTACCTCGCGCGGCAGCAGGTGACGTGATCCACCCCGAACTCTGCAATTTTACTCTTCTGTGGTGCTGCCAATTGCCGCGAAATCTCAATTTGGTGGGCAAATGAGTTTCATGAACCCTGTCTGTCATTCTCAATCTGTTTGCTATTGGCCTCCCATTCAGTTTCTGTCTCCCCCCTCGAGCCCTGATACTCCGTTTCTCATATTGCTGCAATTGAGTTCCATGGTGTGGATCGTAGCATAATGTTAGTCCCAGCTTCTGATGATTAGATTTGGGAAGCTAGAAACAACAACTAGTTAGTAATGTGCGGTTGATCTTCGTAGAGTGAATGCACCTGAAAAGTGCATGTTTACTTTCAATTCCGTTCGCAGTAAGTACAGGCAATCTGTTCATGAGAAATGGTGACGTGGGATCTATGCCGTAATTTTCTGGTCTGGATCAGTTATTTAGCAATTCAAGATATTAACGATTTCTGTTGAAGTCCTGCATAATTTCTCTAAATCATTTGTTTACATTGAAGCTGGAACTGCTAAGTTTCAAAGCATGGCCTGCAGGTCCAAATTATTTGTAACTTCAGTATAAGAAAAGATGTCTGTTTCTTCAACAGCGGCAATTAAGGTTCTAACGAAGCTGTTAGCAAATTCTGCCTATTGGTAGCTAGACTTGAATTATTTCAGAAATTTGTAGATTAAAATTGATACACAATAAAACTAGGGGAGAGAGAAATCAAAACAGAACACTCACATTTCACGATTTAGACTTTTCAGTTTTTTCTGAAATTCCTAGTAATTCCTGCTTTTGCACATTTTTCATTTTAGGCAGATATTTTAATTGTCCAGGAGCAGAAATTTTAACCTTCTAATTTGAAACATTCAAAAATCTCTAGAACCGAAAGTGAATTGCACGATGAAGTAACCTCTGCCTCCAATCTACCTTGAAGAAACTTTCGGATCATGATGATGATTAGTTTCTTTTTATTCAGCAACTTCATCTCCATTTTGATTTCTACTACATTTTTTGTATTTCTTTATTTTAACTGTATAAGATTTCTGCATTTTTTTTTCTGATTCCACAATTTTATTTTGGGTTTTCCCCCCACACGAAAGGATGTAAAAATATCTTTGCATACATTTTATCAAAATAGACCGGTCATATCATAATTGGCCTGGGCTTCTGGGAAGCTTCTCACTTCTCAGGTTTTGACAGGGGCATCCTTTAGCTAAACATATGATTAAAACAAAAGAAATCATGCTTAAATCTAAAGATGACATTGTCTTTACTAATTTTGTATACATAAATTATCTTCTCAAGAGTTTATCACATTTTCTATTTCAATCTCTTCATGGGCCTCTTCATTGTCTGACTGTATTTTACAATTTTCAGACAAATGATGCTCAGCTCAGTACAATGGTGGCAGAGCAGGTATTTCTTACTACTCGCCACAGGCTGCTGAACTTATTAACCGCGCTATTATGTTGAGTTAGCGTCACTGGTACTATCATCATTTGTCGTATGTGTCTGCTAGATGATGAGTTACCTTTGTTGCACTTGGAACAGGTTGAGCAAGCCCATGCTGGCATCAATGCTCTTGCCTTATCTCAGGAAACTATAAACAAGCTACGGGAGAACTTCATAGATATAGACAAGTATGCCAATGATCTTGATTCTACATTTTCTTGCATAACTGGTATGCTAGGCTAGCATACTTATAAAATGTTATGTGTTTCTTCTCAGTCCTATTATCATTAATGAATTGCAGGTTGTGCCTGGAGTGTCAAACTTTAATTGAGAACCATGACAAGATCAAGCTTCTTAGCAATGCAAGAAACAACCTGAATACAACTTTAAAGGTTTGCTTACACACCGCTGTATTGTGACTCTTTAGCGCTATTTACAGTTCTTAAAATAAAGGTACCTAAAGGTCATATTAACTACATTACTGGTCATGTGATTGTAATCTTATTATTCTTATTTATTGTTTGTCAATGCTGTTAGGACGTGGGAGGTATGATGTCAATTTCGGTTGAGGCAGCTGCAGCACGTGACTCATTAAGCGATGACAAAGAGTTGATTCACACTTATGAGGTTTACTTTTCTTATGTGACTTACTTGTTAATACTATAATTTGATGTTTTAATGTAGCCTATGTATCTGACCTTCCTGCATCATCTTGCTTTTGTTGGAATTAGAGGCTAACAGCTCTTGATGGAAAGAGACGTTTTGCTCTAGCTGCTGCTGCATCTCATAAGGAAGAAGTTGGCCGACTAAGGTGGTAACTCATATTAATTACAAGGGACATTAGTTAAGCATTTCAAAGTCAAACATAGGTTCGGTTCATTCCAGTTCTCATAAATCATTAATTATCAGGCACATATACTTTAAAGAGTGACAACTGTATTGCATTTGCAACTATACTCAACCAATGCTTTCCAGTTTTGGAGTTTAGTCCATCTGTGAAACATTTAGGTTGTTTACTTTCAATCATTTTTTGTGTGGTCTTTTCTGCATACAGTTTCCTGATTTTTTTTTGCACTAAGGGTATATGATACGTGATATCAAGTCCATTAGAATTGAAAATGATTGTAATGTTTGTTGTGGCTTGTATTGCAATGAAATACTTACATATAGTTCTTATGGATCTTAATGCCACAGAGAATACTTTGAGGATGTTGATCGAACATGGGAAACATTTGAGAAGACGTTATGGAGTCATATCGCTAACTTTTTCAGACTTTCAAAAGAGAGGTACCTTTTTCATCATGCACATTGTCTATACTCTATATTGTGTGATATGACAAATGACTATATTGTTTTATTGCAACAAGTGTTTTGTCATACCGAGATGTTGGTTGCTTACTTTTCCTCATCCATGCCTTGTGCAATGTGCTAAATATTAAGTCTTGCAAGAACCAGGTCTCTATGCTATTTAAAAACAAAATGAAAAAAATGCCTTAAAAAATTTGAAAGTGTTTCTATGATGAGCAAGAGAAATTTATGTTACTGTTAGGATATGGCAGGGAGTTCCTTCCTATAGTGACAACATGAAAGAGACACTTTCCTCAATAATTATGTATTCCAGTAATTTTGTTACAGCTTGCTGTGATCTAGTAACACATGTAATTGCTATGTTTTATCTAAAAAGTTGGTCCATCGAAATTGCAACAGTAAACAAAGACCATGCTATAGTTATATTTTAAGACGTATCTCATGCATGCTGGTATTTATATTTCCACCTTTTTTGTGCAGCCCTCAGACACTGGTTCGAGCTTTAAGGTAACCTCATCCTTCTATTCTGCTTTGATTATTGTCAATAGCCAATCTTGGAGTCGAACAGTAGAATTTCTCATAGTTAAATGCTGCTTCATGTCTACTACCTTTGCATGTGCAACTTAGTGGTTTCATGTAACGGCATCTTCCGTTTTTTTTTTTAATTTCTACTTTTCGAAAAAAAACAAATTTATGGAGTTATAATTTTCTACATCCTATATGCTTTTTTTTTTTGAAACTATACATCGTATATGCTTGCTAATCATGTCCTTGTAGCTATGTACGATATTACATGAACCCACAAATTTACATTTCTTATTCAAGATTTTTTTTCCTTCTTTTTGGTTGGAATACATCAGGGTTGTTGAAATGCAAGAGATTATAGATCAACAAGTTGCAGAAGAAGCAGCTGAGGCTGAGGGTGCAGGCGCGATGGCAACAATAACAAATCAACGTAGAACTGCAAAGTACACCATTTTCTTATTTCTCTTCATAAATTACTACCCCCCCCCCCCCCCCCCCCCCCCAGTATGATCATATCTTTCATGCTTCAGAGGAGTCCAATCATACATCCGTTAGGATATATCATGTGCTAGTATCTTTTATTTTCATGCTGTTATCGATATATTGATGGTAGAAATGTGGATCGAAATTTTGTTCATATCAGCATTTGCGCATCTTTTTTTTAGATAATGGAAAAAAACTGTTCCGGCCTTCACCTCATTGAGGATAGAGCCATTTTACATTATTTTGCTACAACTCAGGTAGCACCCATAACACATCCACCATATGCAACAGAATAAAATGGAACATCAACAGAGTTTGGACGGTAACATTATTAGACAGCAATTCTATTGCTAAATCTCCGTCCGTGATTGGTGAAGATCTGCATGAACAACGTCTCCAAAGGCCAACATGCATACGCCATGGTGGTTGTGTCCTCCTCATGCCTCTGTAGTTGCGCCCAAGAGCAGAGCCAATGTGTTGCCCTGTATAGTACCTGCATATAAGTTTTCATAGGAGTTTTATCGAAAACAGAGTCTTTCTACTAAGCCATATAGGCCAACAAATAGCAGAAGCATCCACTAGCATCAGCATTTGCGCATCTTTCATGTATAAAAATATCTTTTGAACTGCAATTGCATGCAAGAGAAATCTATCACCAAACACTGGTTACCTAGGTGTAAGTAACACCCAGCAGTGTCCCCCCCCCCCCCCCCCCCCCCCCCCATGGTGGCACTTTGATGCTAGTTTAATATTTCTTTTACTTGTATTGAGTGTTTTGTAAAAGAATTGGTGGTCTATTACTGTTGCCCTTTCTAGTGTTTCACACAACATGATCCTTTCCAAAATCCATTTAGTCTATGACCTTTACATATCTCAGTTGTAAAATGTGTCAGAAACCATAGATGTATTTCACCAAGTATCTCTGATTGACTTATCGATGATGTTGAGTCGCCCTACCAAAATGTTAGCAGAAAAGGTGCAACATCTACCCCAGTAAAGGGCACTCCTAAATCGAAGGTTCAGGGAAAGGGCTACAAGGACAAATGTTATGAGTGCATCAGGATGGCTGTTGAGGCCCGTTTCAACAAGTTGCTTACTGAGGTAGTGCTTAAGTCAGTCCAGGGTTTCTAAATAGTATTTCTGATGATCACATTTTATACACAGCAGCTGCTAATATTTTGATCACTCAGCTTGTTTTTGGGGAGGATTTGATGGAAGCTTTGGAGGAAGCTAAAGCAGTAAGTACTCACTTCTTTTAACCTTTGTTATTGATAAACAAAATGTGCATCCCTGATTTCTAGACTCCTCAAGAGCCATGTGATTGATGGTATCCAAACTGTAATGGTCAAAACAAGTTGGAGCATATGCATGGTTGTCTCCCTTTTGGGCCTAAATATGAGTTTGTCCTCTTTTTTTTTTTTTTTTCCTCTCTTTCACTTTGCTCGTTGCATTTGCTGTTTCCAATGTTTGCATTATTGCCTTACTTGTCTACAAATCTGAGGCGATGGTGCAAACATTTCAGAAACAGTAGCGGCAATAAAGCAAATTGAAAAACTGAAGGCAAACTCGTAAATAGGCCCAAAGGAGCAAGTACTTCTAAGAATGATCTAACTGTTCAGTGCGTTCTAGAAAAAGACTAACTGTTAAGTGGTATAAAGGATTCTATTACAGACTTACAGTTCATGCCCAAGCCCAATCTTGCCCAATATTATCAGCTATATTTTAACTTTATGGTGTACATAAGCAAAGATGTTGTCAGTATTCCTTACAATTACTCTAGTCAGTCACAAAAAGAACTGATGATATGGACATGGTCTTCAAGGCACAAGTTGATAATTTATTTTTTTCATTAAAATATATGTTAAAATCAAGTATACTTGACCACTTTTCACCTCTAGACCCCACATGTGGCAGACCCATTTCACAGCCAAACCTTGCCTTAATTGTGTCAAACAATTCACAGCCAAACCAGTTGTTATAACATGACTTGACACAATCCAATTCACAAAGGGAACCTTCAAATGGAGACAAAAAACTCCAACTCAATCAACACATTCACACATGAAGCCGAGGGGCTTGCAGCCTTTTACTGTGTTTGTCCCTTGTAAAGTTAGCTGCCTTAGCTCATATGCAACCCTGCTCTCTCTTTACATTTCTTGACTTCTGGGAAAATTTATACTAGCGCTTTGATTTGTTGGACAATGAGACTTGATCTGTTCGCCTCCTTGGACAGCAGAGCATCAATGATGTCTGAGCAGTCAGGCTCAAAGTGCTGCAGGTTGCTGTATCCTGTCTGATGCCAGCATGACTTTGAGTAGTCAGTGATGGCAACCAATTTATTGCCTGCACCATGGGAAGGGTCTGGCAAGGATGTGTGAAATTGTGTGGTAGTGAACAAAATATGCCCTCTAAGTAGTTCTCAAGACTAGCCCATACCGTCTTTTCATATGACAAATCTGAATACATGTAGAGAGATTGCATGGTAAACTTAGAACTTGTAGGCAGAACAATCTGGAAAATGTTTTTTACTCCTGGGAGTGGATGTTACTATCCTGCTAGTGCTACCTCTGCAATTAGAATCTAGCAAGGAATAGCTGATGTTTCTTCAGAAAACATACTTACCTTGATTTAGCAAATGGGATCTTTATAACTTATAGCTTCCTACTCTGCTTCCATTGTAATACAGATTGGAGAAGAGCTTGGTGATATATATGATTATGTTGCACCATGTTTCCCTCCTAGGTATGTTGATAATCGGTATACTATACTTATCTGCTAGACTTCAGAATATCTGTTCCATATGCTCAAAATATTGGTCACTATTGTATTCATACCTTGACTTAACAAATAGCCAACTCTTACTGGAGCTTTTGAAACTAAAAACTGTAAAACAGATTTGTTCGGAGTTTGTATAATGGCCAATTTGCCATGTGTTATTTCATGGTTCACTTTCTTTTTAATGCTTTCGGATAAGCGTAAGCTATGTATTGCTTAAAACTAATATGATGGGGCTGAAGCATGATGTTTTTCCTTGTATAACTGTTAAAATTCTGAGAGGGCTATCCTTTGAAATAGTGATTTGTAGAAAGGTTCCGAATTGCTTCCTTATTTTTGCCATGAAGTGTCATGTTTTTTTTTTCCTGTACAGATATGAGATTTTCCAGCTCATGGTGAACCTATACACGGAAAGATTCACTCAGATGCTAAGACTTCTCAGTGATAGGGCAAATGATATTCAAAATATAAATATCCTGAAGGTATCTTATTTCCAGTATCACATTTATCCTCCATTGCTTGATTGTGGCTACACACTATTTATTATTTTCATTTGATGCTATCAGGTGAACTACACACTTTGTTATATTGTTTTCGCTTGATTCACTGCTAACACATGTTTGATTTACGTTCTTAGCAAGAATGTTAATATAATAGTTATTGTAGGTAACTGGTTGGGTCGTTCAATATCAAGAAAATCTGATTGGTCTTGGTGTGGATGAATCACTTGCCCAAGTTTGTTCTGAAAGTGGTGCATTGGATCCCCTCATGAATATGTATGTTGAACGCATGCAGGCAACAACTAAGGTAACTCCTAGTTCTTCTGAATTCTATATGAAAATAACCATGGTAATCATGTACCTTTCTTGTTTTCTTCTATAGAAATGGTACAGTAATATTTTGGAAGCTGACAAAACACAACCACCAAAGAGTACGGAGGACGGAAAACTATATACACCTGCAGCTGTGGATCTATTCAGAATATTAACGGAACAAGTTCAGATTGTTAGAGATAACAGCACAGATGTCATGTTATACCGGATTGCCCTTGCAGTTATTCAGGTATTTATGCAGTTCTCATAGAGTATATATGGGCCGTTCTGATTTTATTGTGCTGTGTTTCCTGCTGTTTGAATTAGCTAGTCAATATCTCTATATTCTGCTTTGCTCCCTTTCAGGTTATGCTTGATTTTCAAGCAGCTGAGAGGCAAAGGCTCGAGGAGCCAGCTTCTGATGTTGGTCTAGAATCCCTATGTGCTCTGGTATATGTTTCGTCCTTTTAGAGTTCGATATGATGTGAGTTTCCTCTGTTTCTTTGCTTCTAATTATTTGCTTCTGATATTGATTGTGCAGATTAACAATAACCTGCGTTGCTACGAACTATCATCAGAGCTAAGTAGCAGTACCTTGGAGGCACTTCCACAAAACTATGCTGAACAGGTGGGAATCTGCGTTGAGGCTTTTAGGGGCTGTTTATTTGGGCTGGGGCTTTTGAATTTTGGTTGAAAAGCTGCTTTTCTGGCTTCTGGCTATTGGCTTTTCTGATATATTTTTAGCTTCTCTGCTCACCAAAAGCAGGAAAAGCAGCTCTCGAAGAGCTTTGCAGCTTTTAATTTGTTTCATCAAAAGCTGGGATTTTCAGCTTTTCAGACCCCTTTCTGTTTCAGCTTCTGGCTTTTCAGCTGGAAAAAACAGCAAAAGCTGAAACAAACAGGGCCTTTGCTCTAACTTGTTAGGGGATTTTGTATTTTTGAATTACATACTCAACTCATTCTCAAAGGTTCTACTTTTTTTATTTGTAGTAGTATGCGTAAATGCGTAATATCAGGCCAGGGTTCTATTTCCCAGTAGGGTTTTTGGTGCAGAGAGTCATTGGATCCTATGCATTGGTCATATGGGTTTTGCTTTCCTGCAGGAACCAGTTTTCTTACTTTTGTCTGGCTTTAAATACTAATAATTCCTGCCATCTGGCATGGAGCAGGAGATGAGAACCGATCTGTAGTACTGAGTGTCAGAAATTCATCTGCTTAGCTGTCGGATGCACATTTCTTTTGCTGGGCTTAATGAAATTGTGCTTCTACCTTGGTGTATTGATCCTGTGTATCACTATATGGGGCAGTTGTTCTAAGTGTTGCACAGCAGCCACAACAACAAAGCCTTTAGTCCGAAGCAAATGGGGTTTGTCTAAGTAGAAACACAACAAGAGCCACCAAGTAAAAATAGTATAAAAATAACAAAAACACTGTAATTAGCCAAGTTTTCCCTAAACGGAAGATTGTGTTCTTCACAAATACTATACGTTGTGTTAATGAAATTCCACCGGGAGCCAACCTCACTTCTGAAACTGGACTGCTTGAAACTTAAATTGGGAGGTGGGAAATCTGGCTTCTGCCACTTCCTGATCTGGGTGCTTGGGTGCATTTTCTATAAAACTGTAATTAATCTATATGGAACTTCATGCTAATTGATCTTTCTTGCTGCAACATTTCTTCTATTCACACATTTTAAGCTTTTTGAACTCTAAGCAAAATGCTCTTTTGCAGGTTAATTTTGAGGACACCTGCAAAGGATTTCTTGAGGTTGCCAAGGTTTGTTCTGCATGCATATGATATAGTGTTTTCATATTACCGGTTCATTTTGCTTACTTGGTATGCATCAAACTAGTGTGCTGTTTTGCCCTGGAACCAACATTCCTTGTTGGAGATGGTTTATGTGATCACATAAAAACTGAAAATTCTGTCACTTTTGTTAGAACATTCTTGGGAATCTAGTTGAATTGTAAAACTGGCACTGGTATGGTTAACTAGTGGTAGTTTTCTTGCCACTCTCCAATATTGCTTGAGAATCTGGTGTTAGAGTGGTACCCAGTGAGCAACTCAGTGGTCTCATGAAGAATAGGCCGAAAACTTGATATTTCTTTTCTTCTTGAGTAGATAAAAACACTAGCATTTTTATGCAACAGGAAGCTGTCCTCCAAACTGTTAGTGTTATTTTTGAAGACCCAGGTGTACAAGATCTACTTGTGAAGCTTTACCAGAAAGGTATGTTTCGTATTAGCCTTCTCATTTGTCCCGTTTGTTATGCTAGTTCTTGGTCGACTTTTGGTTGCATAGTACCTGTAATTACTCGCTGTCCGCGAGAGGCTTATCAACCAGAGTCATTGGGACATTTATTTTATTTTATGCTTTGAACAATTACATTCTCATTGGGCATACTCTGTTTACTGGGAGTGATGCATTTTCTTTTTTGACCCAACAGCAGGGAGTCCCCTACTGATTTTTCTGATATCGATCTATATCTATATATGTGTATCTATATTATAAGTGCAACCCATTAAACATTATTAACTCCTATTTCTCTGCAACCACGTTGAGACACATCACCTAAGTCCTTATGTCCAAAGAGAGACCCTAAGAAAGAAAAGACTAGCATGTCCTACAGACAAGAAAAAATGTCAGAGTGTCCTACAGACAAATTATCCGCATTACAAAACCAATTATGTAGAAGAACTCCTTGATGCTTTGTTTCTGTCTGTTAAGGAAATGACCTCATTATCCAATATAACACTGTTGTGATGGTACCATATTGTCCATAAAGGCACAATCAGAACTTTTTGTAGATTTTTGAACCAAACCATCGTCTTCAGTCTAGCAGCATCTCACTAGGACCCAAGGCTGTATTCCATTGTACTCGAAGGCAACACCAACACCATTGGCTAGAAGAGCACGCGAAGAATAGATGCTGGATAGTCTCTTCCTGCTGTGGTTGACATAATACAGAGTTCTAACTTTGCAGATGCATGGTCTTCCTTCTGAACAAGTTCCTTGTCTTCAGCCTATTTCGTAGCAGGCAATGATAGATTTGCTGCTGATGTTGCCTTGTTATTTTCAACAGCAACTTGGCAGCAATTGTGCAAATTTTTATTAGGCTTATTTGCAGTTAACACTCAGGGCATGTTTATTATTCTACAAAAATATTCATGGCCTGTTTGGGTAGAAGTGAGTAGGATCCAAATCTAAAGGTTTTAGTTTCCTAAATTTTGGACAGCAATCCTTTTTCTTCTAAACACACTCATAGAAGGTCTCCAAGGTTTGTTTTGGCCAATTTCACTCCATTGTTTTGTGCCAAAACAAGGTATAAGTATATCAGATTTGAGTAATTTATCAGTGAGTCTAACATCATTCAGTTGATCCTCCTGGGAAACAAGCTAATCTGGCATACTTTTTGGCATGAAGAGGCAAACAATCATTTTATTTTTGGAATAGAGGCAAACAATCATATAAAGTACTCTTTGCCTATTTTTTATGCACCTGTAATGTGGTTTCTTGCCTACAGAGCATCTCATCACAATTTTTTCACATCAATTCTTCCAATCTTTTGTGACTGTAATGTGTCTCCTTGTCTTATGAGCATCTAATTGCAATTTGATTTCTCACATTGAATCCTTCTGTTCAGACTGGCTAGAAGGAATGGTCACGGAATATCTTGTTGCTACATTTGCAGATTATTTTGGGGATGTCAAAATGTAAGTTTTAGTAACAATTTTTAAAACTGTATGGCACTATATATGAATGTACATTGCCTGAAATTCTCTTGCTTTTATGCTTATTTCAGTTGCTTATTACATGACATAATTTGAAAATATTGCACTCCAGCATATTCTATGCTGCAAATCCATGACTGAAGTTTACCTCTAGATCCCCAAATATCAGGCACCAATTTTATTTTTTAAATTTGACAATTCTCATGTGCAATTATTGATAAGTTTTAAAATGCTGTCGAGAATTGGCAAGTAGTTACAGTGTCACGGGCAGGAAGAATGAGGAATTCAACGACACAATACGCCGGAGATTATACTTGAAATTATTGAACCATAAGTGAATTGCCCACCCTTTCTCATCAGCTTAGGCTTTTGGGTGCAACTGGTTGGTGCATAGTAGCTTAACATGGTATCGAGCCAGAGGTCTTGAGTTGAAGTCCTGGCGACTGCATTTTCCGCTGCGCCACTCATATATCCACGTTTGCGCCCCGAGGGAGCTGCATGTGAGGGGAAGTGTTGAACCATAAGTGAATTGCCCACCCTTTCCCATCAGCTTAGGCTTTTGGGTGTAATTGGTTGGTGCATAGTTGCTTAACAGAAATGAGTAACTGGGCGTGGCCCTAGACCTTGCTGGTGTGGCGGAGCCGTGATGGCACCGTACCATCAAGGCAGGGGTTTACAACTCGGCTAAGCCTAACTAATCACACGATGATAGAAACTAAAACTGTGCATCTTTTTATATAGCACAGAGCCGGCCCAACGAACCTCCACTAATACTTATCCAATGCTAACAAACTGGACTAACAGAAACCCATGCCTTATTTCTGAATTGCAACTATTGGCCGCACCTTAGCCTTGCTTCTTGCAGCACTGGTATTGGAGGCCCACATGACATACAGGTAGCTCCAATGCATTTTAACAACCATATCTAATAGCTTCTCTGGAGACTTGTCCAAAAAAAAAAGGCTTCTCTGTGTTACGAATAATATAGACTAAAATGGATGATTATATTGAGGCCCAATACCGACTATAAATCGAGTACATGAGGGAAAACCCTAGACTAGACTATTACACTAAGACCCTTGACTGTTATACCCTTAACACTTCGGAGTGTTGGTTGTTTGTATAATTTTGATTTCTGGTGCTGTTAGTTTATGGTTCGTCTAAGCGAAACATCTACAATCCAGAGCTTTCCTGATAGTTGTCATGTACCTTTTATGTGCCTTATTTTAATAGTGATGTTTGTTTGTTTAGGTACATTGAAGAAAGGTCATTTCGAAGATTTGTGGAGGCTTGCATAGAGGAAACAATTGTTGTGTACGTGGAGCATCTCCTTACTCAGGTTTGTAGGACCACCATTATTACTATTTGGAACACTGTATATTTAGTTGCGGCTTACTGTACCCTAAATGACGCTTCAACAGTAGGACTTACAAAATATTTCCAATACACAACGGTTCCAACAAACCATCCTGTATGGAGCTGGCACTGTTGTATTCTGGGGTTCATTTAGTCTTTTTTACCAGCATATAGACGCTTCACAAATCATTCCTTGCTTAGTATCCGCAAAGAAACCCTCCAGAAATGAAAAACATGCTGTCATGTCTGAAGCTGCTATGCTAGCATTTAAGGAGTAAATCTCATAACTGCTGCCTGATAAGTCCTTTCAGTAGCTCAAATGTTTTTCCTTTTGCTCCTCTAGAAAAACTACATAAAGGAAGAGACAATCGAGAGGATGAGGCTGGATGAAGAAGTGCTTATGGATTTCTTTAGGGAGCATGTCAATGTGACAGTAAGTATAGTTTCTGCTGAGAGTTTGTTCTTTTTACGACTACAGATTGCTCTTCATCCAAAGTTGCAACTAGTCATAATCCCATTTGTTGATTTGAATATTGAGAATCCTTCCAATCGATTGCGCGCATTGTATTTGAAAAAATCGACTTGGATTATGTAACTTTAATGTCTTTACATTGTGCTCCAGAAAGTTGAAAGCAGAGTCCGTATCCTGGCTGATCTGAGGGAGCTTGCTTCAGCTGAGAGTTTGGATAGCTTTACTCTCATCTATACAAATATTTTAGAACATCAACCTGACTGCCCGGTAATTTTCTATTTAACAGATATATTCATTTTTTCTAATGCTTGATCATCTGAACATCAAGCATTATATTCATACCTTGTGATGATCTGCAACATGATGTGTTTTATAGCCCGAGGTTGTTGAGAAGCTTGTGGCGATGCGGGAAGGCATCCCAAGAAAGGAAGCCAAGGAGGTAAGAACACATGAATTCTCATTTGATATACACCTGCTGTATTGCTTTGTTAGCACAATGAGTCAGTGATCTAAAGCAAGTACCATTTTGTGCGTTCTGACTGGGATAACATGTGATGACTATGGCTGCTATTATCATTGATCGTTGTATGCTAAGGTTAAGGAGTGCTTTGTCATATGTTCTTACTCCCTCGTTGTTTCTTAGGTAGTACAAGAATGCAAGGAGATCTACGAGAACTCGCTCGTGGATGGCAACCCTCCAAAGTCCGGTTTTGTGTTTGGCAAATTGAAGTGCCTCACAGCACGGAAAGGCATATGGAGGAAGCTCGGGCAGTGAGGACGTGATGAGCATTGTGGATTGGGTTACTAAGGCAAACAGGGACGTTGTTTTCTCTCCTTTTTCTTTTTGTGATCATCATTCTTTTGTTCTTTCACCGGCTCTACCATTTTTCCGTGTTTATATAGTATTATTGTCTAAGCAGCTATGAGAAGAGCAGGAATGTATATTTCAGTTTGCCATTAGCGACACATTATTTTGGTGTAAAAAACAACATTTTTGAAGCCTAGATTTTGTTAATTTTATTTAATAAAATGGGTTTCCTTCTTATTCTGTAATCGGTTTCAGCAGAACTATCTGGGGTTCCCAAGCCGTAAATGACATGTTATTTCCGTTATACAAGGAAAGGTGGTAAATCATAGTTGGAGAGGGGAGGAACAAAGCGAGCTTGGATCAGGATTTTGACCCTAGTTCTCTATATTTACCGATTCAATCGGTTTTATCGAGTTTGTTGGAGATGTTCTTACGCACATACTGCTTATTGTGCGTATCATGTATCTCAATGTTATGCAGTTTTTTTTATCGTAGTGTCATGGATATGCGTGATGTGTAGAGTAGAAGTCTCTTGTATTATACGCAGTCACCGAGCCATGGTCGTTGCAAACGTGCGTTCACATCGGCTCTGATGGAATCGGTTCGGTCCCTGCCAAACCCCATCCAAACTGATAAAAAGGCATTGGGCGAGCAAAACCACCGCGGCAATCTTCGCAGGGCTGCGGACTGAGGACGGACATCACGCCAATCAGACGGTTCTGTCCATGCGTCGTCAAACTCGGCTATATGCTGGGTCGTTCTCCAACTCTCTACAACTCGTCTCCGCCATGCTCGATCTCCGTGAATGTAGGCTCAACATTCACACCAGAGCTCCGCCGGTTCCTTCTTCCGCTCCGGCGCACGCAAGGAGACCGTGGGGCGGGATCCATCTATTGGCTAAGAATAGTGAAAGCGACTTCTAGTCAGGAGTCCATCGCATAAAAAAAACACTCTGGGCAGCTACCACCTCTTCTACTGTTCATCTTCCTCCTCTCTCTTGTACCCCTTTCTATGTACGCTGGGCTTCTGACACCCAGCTCTCGTCTGCCCATGGGTCCTAACACCGCTGTCCGACACATCTGTGCCTGGCGAAGTCGAGACTCGAGATCACAGGTTTGCCCCATCCTCTCGCTCATGATGGCGGCTGTGTTCCACTGCTAGCTCCATCTCTCTGTACGCTTTCTGTAGCACACGCTGGCGGATAGACGAGCGGTTAAACATATATAGCTCAAAAATTCAACACGGAAACAACATTTAAAAAACGAAGGGAGCACATGTTTAAAACGTCGCAGTCTTCTACCCAGTCCACGCATAAAGTACTCGTCATTTTTAATGTCAAACCATTGGTGTTCTCTTTTCAATATTTATCTCTGACTATACTCGCAAAAAAAAAAATTTTATCTCTGACTATGACGAAACTGTCGTCGATTCTGCCCATAAAGAAATAAGAACGTTCGAACGTGCGTAGGGCACTTGAGCCACATATATACTGCCTGTTCGACAGGATCCCTGTCACACGTTTTTTTCACATATACTTTTCAACAACGAATGCCGCAGTATAATAATTTATTTCTCTTCAAAACATCACGATCAGCGTGACAAGCGCGAAAATTCACCCCGCGTCGTAATTTCTTCCCTGCATTTTCTTCGACTCAGGGTGAAAGTGTGGAAGTCATCAACCACAAGCAAGGAAGTTTCCTTACCGCCACCGGTTGGTTCTTCCTCGTCGGTCATCATCAACTACGATAACATAAAACGGCAAAACCATCCGACGCCTTCCTCACGACCTCTCCGGTCTCCGATCCCCACGTCACCCTCCTGGCCTCCTCCCACCGCTTCGCTGCCCCAATTCGGACGCGGCGACTCCAGAGGTAGCCTGGGCCGGCGGCGCGCAGGTTGCTCGCGTCGGGCGACCGGTGGCCATGGAGGATTTGGGCATCGAGGCGAAGGAGGCGGCGGTGCGAGAGGTCGCGAAGCTGCTCTCGACCCCGGAGCTCCTCTCCTCCATCGCCTCCATCAAATCCGACTACTTCGCGCGGCAGCAGGTGATGTGATCCACCCACGAACCCCGCAATTTTACTCGCTGTGATGCTGCCAATTGCCGCGAAATCTCAATTTGGTGGGCGAATGAGTTGAGATATTTCGTTATCGCCCCTAAGTAGGAGAGCCTTTCCGTTCCCGCCCCTCAATAATTCTGGAGCCTTTCAAAACTTGTCTCAAAATACGTTTTCAGTTTTAGAATGTGCCACTTTCATCTTTTTTAAGAAATGCACCGTGGGTCCTTCAACTTCTCTCATATAGGTCCATCAACTTTTAAAACGCTCATCTGAATTCATGAATTAATTATGTAGCAGAGTTTAGGCCCACATCTCTTCATTTTAATGTTTTTGTCTCGTGTGACAGTACCAATTTTATCGAGCATGGCAGCATGGATAGCTAATTAGGAAATTTCTATAATGTCCCGGCTCGGGTGGTAGTAACATAAATAGCATGTGAAGTCAAACTCATCCAGGACGCTCTTAGTCAGATGAGGTTGCTTGAAACTTGATAGTGGCGGGCGTAGTGGTAGCAAAGACGTTGATGATGGCTAATGTTGTATACACACAATATCTCCTCGAGGGTTTATCATTACATGCTCTATTTGAATCTCTTCAGGGCCCTCTTGATTATCTGACTGTATGTTACAACTTTCAGACTAACGATGCTCAACTCAGTACAATGATTGCAGAACAGGTATTACGTACTATCAGCCACAGGATTATGTTGAGTTAACATCGCTGCTACTATCATCATTCATCCTATGTGTCTGCTCGATGATGAGTTATGTTTGTTGCACTTGAAATAGGTCGAGCAAGCCCATGCTGGCATCAATGCTCTTGCCTTATCTCAGGACACTATAAGTAAGCTACGTGAGAACTTCATAGATATAGACAAGTAAGCCAATGATCTTGATTCTATATTTTCTAGCATCACTGGTATGCTAGGCTAGCATACTTTTAAACGGGTATATGTTTTCTTCTCAGTCCTATTATCATTAATGAATTGCAGGTTGTGCCAGGAGTGTCAAACTTTAATTGAAAACCATGACAAGATCAAGCTTCTTAGCAATGCAAGAAACAACCTGAATAGAACTTTAAAGGTTTGCATGCTTACACACCACTGTATCGTGACTTTTTAGTGCTATTTACATTCCTTAAAATAAAGTTACCTAAAGGTCATATTAACCATGTTATTGGCCATGTGATTGTAATCTTAATATTCTTATATATTGTTTGTCAATGCTGTTAGGACGTGGAAGGTATGATGTCAATTTCAGTTGAGGCAGCTGCAGCTCGTGACTCATTAAGCGATGACAAAGAGTTGATTCACACTTATGAGGTTGACTTTCTTATGTGGCTTACTGGTTAATACTATAATTTGCTGTTCTCATGTAGCCTATTTATCTGACTTTCCTGCATCATCTTTCTTTTGTTGAAATTAGAGGTTAACAGCTCTTGATGGAAAGAGACGTTTTGCTCTAGCTGCTGCTGCATCTCATAAGGAAGAAGTTGGCCGACTAAGGTGGAACTTTCTTTCTTCCTTTTCATTTTTGAGAAAAACTTTCTTCCTTTTGTGAAACTTGAAAATCGGAACTAGTTATTAACTAATATTAATTACTCGGGACAATAGTTAAGCATTTCAAATATAGGTTTGGTTCATTCCACTTCTCATTAATCAGTAATTATCAGACACATATACTTTAATGATGTTTCAACTGTACTGCATTTGCAACTATACTCAACCAACACTTTCCACTTTTAGAGTTTAGTCCATCTGTGAAACATTTAGGTTGTTTACTTTCAATCATTTTTTTTGTGTGGTCTTTTGCACATACAATTTCCAGAATTGTTTGCAATAAGGTTATATGATACATAATAAGGTACATTAGAACTGAGTAATTGCCAATAAATGTAATGTTTCTTGTGGCTTGTATTACAATGAGGTACATATATGTAGTTCTGATGGAACTTCTTAACTTTACAGAGAATACTTTGAGGATGTTGATCGAACATGGGAAACATTTGAGAAGACCTTATGGGGTCATATCGATAACTTTTTCAGACTTTCGAAAGAGAGGTACCTTGTTTAATGCCATGCACATTGTCTATTCTGTATTGCTTCACCGCAAAAAGTATATGGTATTAAAATGGGATAATTGCATAAACCATCCTATAAATCACTTAGACTTTGAGATTCCCACCATAAGTCTTTTTGTTACAAATCTCCTCCCCATATTGTATTTTGATGCAAAAACCACCTCAGTTTACACATGTTTAATTGATTTCATATGTTTCACCCATATAAATTTAAAATGAAACTAAACTGAATAATATTAACATTGTTAAAGATTTTTAATGAGTCTAATTCATCTTATTTCATGAAAAATCTATCCAAATCTCAAACTTTGTGGGATATCATTCAAACTCTAGATTCTCATTTTTTCTACATATTCTCTAAAAACATATGATCTATACTTTTAAAATTTTGTATGTTTGATAAAAAAACATTATTATTGACTTCTCCAAATAAACAAAAATATGTTGAATGAATTAAGCATGTGCAAATTAGGGTGGTATTTTTTAACAAAATTGAGTAGGTGGGTAGGGATATGCAACAAAATAACTTATGGGGGTGGGGGATCTCAAACTTCAAGTTGTTTTGTCGTACCTAGATTTTGATTGCTTACTTTTCCTCATCCATAAGTCTTCTAAGAACTAGGTTAGGTCTCTATACTATTTAAAAACAAGATGAAAAAATTGCTTAAAAAACTGAGGAAATGGTTCTCCTATGGGCAAGAGAAATTCTTATTATTGTTAGGACGAGGCAGCAGGCAGGGAGTTCTCTGCTATAGTGACTACATGAAACAAACATTTTCATCCCTAATATAATTATGTGTTCTAGTAATTTTGTTACAGCTTGCTATGATCTAATAACACATGTATTTTCTATTTTTGATCCAAAAAATTGGTATCCAAATTACAACAGTAAACAAAGACCCATGCTTTAGTTATATTTCAAAAGGTATCTCACGCATTTTGGTATTTATATTTTCGCCTTTTTTGTGCAGCCCTCAGATATTGGTTCGAGCTATGAGGTAACCCTTATCCTTCTATTATCCTTTGATTATTTTTGATAGCCAATCTTGGAGTTGAACAATTGAAATTCACATAGTTAAATGCTGCTTTATGTTTGTACCTGCAACTTTGTGTTCTCATGGAACGACACCTTCCTCTCCTATTTTTTTACACTTTCACGTTTTTATAAAAAAAACTAATTTATGTAATTATAATTTTCTACATTGTATGTGCTTGCTAGTCATTTCTCTGTAGTTATCTACCATATTACATGAACCCACAAATTTACATTCCTTATTCATGGTTATTTACTTTTTTTTCTGTTGGAATACATCAGGGTTGTTGAAATGCAAGAGATTATAGATCAGCAAGTTGCAGAAGAAACAGCTGAGGCTGAGGGTGCAGGCGCAATGGCCACAATAACAAACCAACATATAACTGCAAAGTACATCATTTTCTTACTTCTCTTCATAATTATTTTTCCCCGTGTGATCATATTTTTCATGCTTCAGAGGAGTGCAATATCATAAATCCCCGTATGCTTTAGAGGATATGTCATGTGCTAGTATCCTTTATTTTCATGCTGTTATCGATCTATTGAAGGTAGAAATATAGATAAAAATTTTGTTCATATCAGCATTTGCACATGTGCATATTGATATTATTCTGATGGTCATGGTGCAATAATATGATATCATCTTTCATATATATAGATATCTTTTGAACTGCAATTGCACACAAGAGAAATCTATCACCAAACACTGGTTACCTTGGTGTAAATAAACCGAATTACCTATTTATGTTATGGTGACCTTCTGATGCCATTTTTAGATTTTTGACATGTATTGTGTATTTTGTAAAAGAATTGATGGTTTTCTTGTACTTTCTGATTATTGTTGTCTTTTCTAGTGTTTCACACACCATGACCCTTTCCAAATCCATTTATTCTATCACCTTTCCATATCTCAATTGTAATACATGTGAGAAACCATGAATATATTTCACAAAGTTATCTATCATTGACTTATCGATGATTTTGACTCACCCTACCAAAATGTTAGCAGAAAAGGTGCAACATCTGCCCCAATAAATAGCACTCCTAAGTCGAAGGTTCGGGGAAAGGGCTACAAGGACAAATGCTATGAGTGCATCAGGATGTCTGTTGAGGCTCGCTTCAACAAGTTACTTACTGAGGTAGTGCTTAAGTCAGTCCAGTATTCCAGGATATATTTTCTTGAGAGAAATGTATTCCAAGATATTGTTTCCGATGATCACATTTTATACACAGCACTTGCTAATGTTTTGATCACTCAGCTTGTTTTCGGGGAGGATTTGATGGAAGCTTTGGAGGAAGCTAAAACAGTAAGTACTTAGCTCTTTTAGCCTTTATTATTGATAAACAAAATGCGCATACATGATTTTTAGACTCCCCAAGAGGCATGTGATTGATGGTTTTCAAACTGTAATTATCAAAATATGTTGGGGCATATGTATGGTTGCACCCATTTTAGGGCCTAAATACGAGTTTGTTCTCTCTATTGTGGAGGCCGGCGCAGCCATGCAAACATATATTAGTGCCGCGTACCTGCTATTGTCTAAGGACCTCTAAGAATGATCTAACTATTAAGTGTGTTCTAGAAAAAGATCTAACTGTTAAGTGGTAAAAAAAGGTTCTATTACAGACTTACAGTTCATGCCTAAGCCCAATCTTGCGCAATATTTTCAACTATATTTAAACTTTATAGAGTACATAAGCAAAGATATTATCATTATATTACAATTACTCCAATCAGAGTTACCAAAAGAACTGATGATATGGACATGGTCCGCATGACATAAGTTGATAATTTATTTTTATTAAAATATATGTCTAAAACCAACTATATATTGAACACTTTTCACCTATAGATCCCACCTATCGCAGGCTCATTTATTGCCTGCACCATCTATGAATTGTCGATTATGGAAAACAATTTATTGTCTGAACCATGGGCAGGGTTGGGCAAGGAAGTGTGACATTATATGGTAGTGAACTAAATATGTCTTTAAGTAGTTCTCAAGACTAGTCCGTACTATCTTCTCATATGACAGATCTAAATACATGTAGAAATTGCATGGTGAACTTTGAACTTGTGGACAGAAAATCTGAAAAATATCACTTTTTTATGAATCCTTGGAGTATATTTTAGGGGCTATTGTGTTCTTACCCTTACTTTGCATTCTAATTGTAATTCTACCCAACTTTTTTAGGGTTTGTGATTTTACACCTATTTTTATAAATCGAACCCTCCGTCTACCCCCGCTTTCACGTTCATCTCCTCTGTTCCGGTTAATCGAATGAAAAGAAAACAGAAATTTTTTTGAAAAAGTAGCAAAAGACTAAACTACCCTCCTCACTAAGATACATCTCTCCAACCCAACCTTACAAGGAATAGCTTGATTTGGCAAATAGGATTTTTATGACTTATAGCTTCCTACTCTGCTTCCGTTGTAATACAGATTGGAGAAGAGCTTGGTGATATATATGATTATGTTGCGCCGTGTTTCCCTCCTAGGTATGCTGATAACTGGTACACTATACTTATCTGTAGACTTTAGAATAACTGTTCCATATCCATAAAAAAATGATCACTGTTGTACTGTAACAAGACAAGTTTTCATATCTTGACTTTAATACAATAGCCAACTATTACTCAAGCTTTTGAAACTAAAAACTATGAAATAGACATGTTTGGAGCTTGTATAATGGCCAATTCGCCATGTGTCATCTCATGGTTTAGTTTTTTTTCCTTTTTTTTTTCTCGAACATGCAGAAGAGTTGTACATCATTATATTAAGAAGAAAAAGAGACAAGAGCCCAATACAATACCCTCACATGCACATTACTTACGCCACACACTAGAACTTTTGGTTACATTCACACCTTTTTAAAGATAGATGAATAACCCAAACACCTTACAACACAAACATTATATGCACCTGTAATCTCCCAAAAATGTCGCTCATCACTAGTGATTCTAAGTGTTGAATCATAAGTGAATTGTCTACCCTTCCCTATCAGGTTAGACTTTTGGGTTCAACTGGTTGGTGCATACAAACTTAACTTGATATCAGTGACAGAGGTCTTGAGTTCAAGTCCTGGTTACCGCATTTTTGTTGCGCCGCTCCTATTTTCACGTTTGCGCCTCGAAAGAACTACACGTGAGAAGGAGTGTTGAACTATAGGTGAATTACCCACCCTTTCTCATCAGCTTAGACTTTTAAGTTCAACTGTTTGGTGCATACAAACTTTACATGACATCAGAGGGGGTCACGATCCTGTGATCTAACCCCACCGTTCGCTTCCGCTGCGCACGCCTCCGGGGAGATCGATAATCATGATCTCCACCAGGGGCAGCGTTCTTGTTTTTGCTGCAGATCGTATTGATCTGGTTGTCGTCGCTCGCTCTAGCGTCGTGTTAAGCAATTAGAAGATTGGAATCTCTCGTCGCAGCGGCGTCATCTTGCCACGGTCGTGTTGATCTGAGATTAGCGTGCTTGCACGGAGGGACCAGTCCGCGATGCGCCGCCTCCAGCCGTGTTGGCGGCTTACCTCAGCTACGCGCCCCATCGTCAGGTTGACGGACAACGGAGACGTGTTGTCCCAGGACCTTCACCAAGCAAACTATGATTTGTGCTTTGATCACGTGGCGTGATTAGTCATCCTCGTGAAGTTATGTCATCCACCATTGTGTGCTAGGCCTTATTTTTCTATTATCTTTCCATCGTCCCATTGGCAAAGGAAGAGATCAGAGAGAAAAGAGGCTAGGTGCACACGGTGCTGCACATGGAGACTTCATCTACTATTGCAATTTCTTTCTTTACCCGGTCACTATCCAGGATTGAGTCGCCCTGCTGTTCGTCGACGCTCGAATGCCAACTCTCCTGAAGAACGAGGTTGTTGTTGCATACTCTTCAAGCTGCAATAACGATGCTCATGGTCAAGCCATCTTCATTGAAATCATCGCCTAGCTAGGTGATGGTGCCACTCATGCCTGCTTCTCCTCATCACGCGGCTAATGGTTTGAGTCAGCGCCGTCCGCCACCCTCTAGAATGCCGTCACCGTAGATGCCGCAAATGGGATGAAGTTGATTGCAGCTTGTTGATACGTCCGAGCGCCCCGTCACCCTCGCCATTGCGTGATCGGCCAGTCGTCTAGTGAGTTCTCGGCAGGGCATAGCTAATTTTTTGTGCATCCGTCTGCTCGTCAAGATGATTTTGAAACAACGTTCTTCTCCACAGCTATGACCATTGTTATGCTTGGAGCAGCTCCATCAAAGACACATGCATTTCTATGAGTCCATATAATCCATGCGCCCAAAGCGACCAAGGAATTGAAACCTTTCTTTTGATGCTCCGAAGCTGTGTACCACATCCTGTCCCACCAATCGTCAATTTTGTTTTAGGTGGTTGAGGGGCTAGCTCCTGCAGGCCAACGTGGCACAAAATGGAGTACCAGTATTGTCTGCTGAACGGGAAATCCGCTAGAAGATTGATACCTTCCTGCTCCTGTTTACTCAATGGGCAGCGCTCCGGATGAGGTAGGCCGCACCGTGTGCAAGGCAATCAGCGGTCCAATATTTATCGTGTGCCACTAACCAAAGGGAAAACTTGTACTTTCTGGAAGCCCACGTCTTCCAAATTTGCTCCCATGGTTTAAATACAACTGATCCTTGGAAAAGGTGTTCATATGCTGATTTCGCTGAGTATTGCCCGCTAGGAGACAAGCGCCATGTGTGTGCATCTTCTACTCCAGACTGCAGCGAGAAATCCATCATGAGGTCCCATAAAATAAGATACTTGGCTAGCTCTCCAACTGAAGAGGCTTGTCATGCATTCACAACCGATAGGTGCTCATTGAGAGCCTCTGCCACAGTTCTCTTATTGACCAAACTTTTAGGTACCATGGCATGTAAGCGAGGAGCGATATCAATGATGTGTTGCCCATGTAGCCATCTGTCCTCCCAAAACAAAGTCTGATTGCCAAACCAAAGTCCTTCACTGAGGTAATTCCACTTTAGTGACCAAGGCCATTGCGAAGAAAACACAAACCTGCTCCTGTACATGAACCGAAAAAAATATTCCATGGACAGTGTGACTCAGTTTTTTGCAGCCATAACCATTGCATCCTTAGTGCCCACCCCATGCTCTTCAAATCTGAAATACCCAGATCTCCAAGCTCTCGAGGGCGCGCAACCTTTCCCCATGCCACTAGGCAATGTCCGTGTTTTTCCTCCTTCCTCCCTCTCCACATGCCTCCTCCCTTCCTTGTCTTGCTAGCCCACTGAGGTCAGTCCACTACCATTACCAAATAAACAAGAGTAGCAGTCATCAGAAACTGAACTAGAACACTTCGGCCAGCCCTACTTAAGAGGCCATCCTTCCACCCCAGAAGTTTTTTTTTCTTTTCTTTTTTTGAATGCTTTCGGCTAAGCATAAGCTATGTATTGCTTAAAAGTTAAAACTAATATGATGGAGCTGAAGTATGATGTTTTTCCTTGTATAAAATATTGGTCATTTTCCTTTGAAATAGTGATTTGTAGGAAGGTTCCTAATTGAATCCTTATTTTTGCCTTTAAGTGTAATATTTCTTCTTTCTGTATAGATATGAAATTTTTCAGCTCATGGTGAACCTATACACGGAAAGATTCACTCAGATGCTAAGACTTCTCAGTGATAGAGCAAATGATATTCAAAATATAAATATCCTGAAGGTATCTTATTTCCAGTATCACATTTATCCTCCATTGCTTGATTGTGGCTACACACTACTTATTGTTTTCATTTGATGCTATCAGGTGAACTACACACTTTGTTATATTGTTTTCGCTTGATTCACTGCTATCACACGTTTGATTTACGTTCTTAGCAAGCATGTTAATATAATAGTTGTTGTAGGTAACTGGATGGGTCGTTCAATATCAAGAAAATTTGATTGGTCTTGGTGTGGATGAATCACTTGCCCAAGTTTGTTCTGAAAGTGGTGCATTGGATCCCCTCATGAATATGTATGTTGAACGCATGCAGACAACAACTAAGGTAACTCCTTCTAGTTCTTCTGAATTCTATATGAAAATAATCATGGTAATCATGTACCTTTCTTGTTTTCTTTTATAGAAATGGTACAGTAATATTCTGGAAGCTGACAAAACACAACCACCAAAGAGTATGGAGGACGGAAAACTATATACACCTGCAGCTGTGGATTTATTCAGAATATTAACGGAACAAGTTCAGATTGTTAGAGATAACAGCACAGACGTCATGTTATACCGGATTGCCCTTGCAGTTATTCAGGTATTTATGCAATTCTCTTTGAGTATATATGGTTCAGCCTGATTTTACTGTGCTGTGCTTCCAGCTGTTTGAATTAGCTAAACAATATCTCAATATTCTGCTTTGATTCCCTTCCAGGTTATGCTTGATTTTCAAGCAGCTGAGAGGCAAAGGATCGAGGAGTCAGCTTCTGATGTTGCTCTAGAATCCCTATGTGCACTGGTATATGTTTCGTCCTTTTTGAATTCATTATTATGATGTGAGTTTCCTGTGTTTATTTGTTTCTCATTATTTCCTTCTGATATTGAGTGTGCAGATTAACAATAACCTGCGTTGCTACGAACTATCATGGGAGCTAAGCAGCAGTACATTGGATGCGCTTCCACAAAACTATGCTGAGCAGGTGGGGATCTATGTTGAGGTTTTTAGGACCTGTTTATTTGGGCTGAAGCTTTTCAATTTTGGTTGAAAAGCTGCTTTTCTGCTTTTGGCTGTTGGGTTATACTACTGGCTTTTGTAATATATTTTTATCTTTACTGCACACCAAAAGCAAGAAAAGCAGCTCTTGATGAGCTTTTCAGCTTTTCAGATCCCTATGTGTTTCAGCTTCTGGTATAAATTGAATTAGAGGTATAAAGAGTAGCAAGAGGAAACCGGCAAGTCGCCCTCCTCTGGAGGCTCTGACTGCTTAATTTGGTTTCTTCTTGCTTAGTTACAAATGATGCATCCAGTCTCCTTATATGGAGCCGACCCTTCCTATCTCCTAGCTTATCTCTATCCAAACAGACCGGTCTAACTTATCTCTTGCCTAACAATCCGGCCCTACCTACAGTAATGCATCCAACTAACCAATGCTTATCTCTAACCTGGTAGCTAGCCCCTAAAAGCAAGGCCCACACCATAACAGCTTCTTGCTTTTCATATGGAGAAAGCTAGCAAAAGCTGAAACAAACAAGGCCTTTGCTCTAACTTGTTAGGAGATTCGAATTACTACATACTCAACTCATTCTCAAAGGTTCTAATTTTTTATTTAATATTATGCGTTGTATCAGGACCACAGTTTTATATCCCATCTGCAGAAACCAGTTTTTTTACTTTAGTGATATAAACCAAATCATAACAAAATATATGATTTTAAAAGAATTTTGAATAACACAATGGTCAAACATAACCAAAAAAATCAACGATGACAATAATTTAAGAATAGAGGGAGTAATAATTCCTGCCACTTGACATGGAGCAGAAGGTGAGAAACCATCTGTAGTAGTGAGGATCAGGAATTCATCTGCTTAGCTATTGGATGTACATTACTTTTTCTGGGCTTAAAAAGTCTTACCTTGGTGTAGGTATCCTGTATATATATGGGGCAATTGTTCAAGGGTTGCACGGCAGCAACAACGACAACAAAGCCTTTAGTTCCAAGAAAGTAGTTTTAGTCTGTATAGATTAAAACCTGAGCTTAGCTCTCAGGTGCAGAGCTGGTTAGACTCTTGTGCAGCCCTAGTTTTCTTCTCTCCTTTCCGGTATACCAACTTGGGGTGGTGGGGACAATAGGTTTTTGCCTTGTAACTTGTAGGATATTTTTTCATTTTTTTCTTACTCATATAATATAATATAATATATCTAGCACAGTAGGGGTTTTCCCTACTGTAATTTTCTCAAAAGAAAGTGAGGTTAGTCTAAGTAGAAACGCAACAAGAGCCACCAAGCAAAAATAATATAAAAATAACAAATGCATCGTGATTAGCCAACTTTTACCTAAATGTAAGATTGCCTTCTTTGTTTTGTTTGTTCGTTTTGCTCTTGTGCTTGGGTTCTTTTGTAAACGTGATGTATTTGGGTGTAGCCTATCCCAACTTGCTTGGGATCAAAGGATTAGTTGTTTTATTGCCACCTAAATGTAAGATTGCGTTCTTAGCCAACCTCACATCTAAAATTGGACTGCTTGAAATTTATTTATATTTCTTCGAACACACAGGAGAGTTATGTATCATTGTATAAATAGAAGCAGAGTTTACACATAACACACACACATCCGACACCCCACACATTTGAAATTTAAATTGGGAGTTGGGAAATCTGGCTTCTGCCACTTCCTGATCTGGATGCTTGGGTGCATTTTCCATAAAACTATAATTAATCTTATTTGGAGCTTCATGGTAATTTCTCTTTCTTGTTGCATATTTCTATCTATTCACACATTTTAAGCTTTTTGAACTCGCAAAATGCTCTTTTGCAGGTTAATTTTGAGGACACCTGCAAAGGATTTCTTGAGGTTGCCAAGGTTTGTTCTGCATAAATATGATATAACTTTTTCATATTACCGGTTCATTTTGCTTACTTGGT
This sequence comes from Eleusine indica, assembly GCA_030378355.1. NCBI lineage: Eukaryota > Viridiplantae > Streptophyta > Magnoliopsida > Poales > Poaceae > Eleusine > Eleusine indica. The sequence goes on from CM059495.1 coordinate 4,021,967, forward strand.
ATGCATCAAACTAGTGTGTTGTTTTTCCGGTAACCAACATTCCTTGTTGGAGATGGTTTATGTGATCACATAAAATCTGAAAACTCTATCACAAGTTTGGAGGTCATCAGCAAGATGCTCAGAGTCTTGTACTTTTGTTAGAACATTCATGGGAGGCTAGTTGAATTGTAATACTAGCACTGGCACGGTTAACTAGTGGTAGTTTTCTTGCCACTCTCCAGTATTGCTTGAGAATCTGGTACTAGAGTGGTACCGAGTGATCAACTTGGTCTCATGAAGAATAGGCTACAAACTGTACATTTCTTTTCTTTTTGGATAGATAAAAACACTAACATTTTTATTGCAACAGGAAGCTGTCCATCAAACTGTTAATGCTATTTTTGAAGACCCAGGTGTGCAGGATCTACTTGTAAAGCTTTACCAGAACGGTATTGTTTCATATTAGCCTTCTCATTTGTCCCGTTTGTTATGCTAGTTCTTGGTAGACCTTTGGTTGCATAGTACCGGTATTTAGTCGCTGTCCACGAAACCACAGAAGCATTTGGACATTTGTTATTTTTTTTTCTCAAATACGTAGGAGAGTTCCGTATCTTTGAATTATAGGGAAAAGAAATGATCCATACAAGACCCCTCAAGCTAGGATCATTGCAAGAGGAGGTAGGTACAAAAGTTTGCGAAACTATAAGACACCAAAAGGGTTCTTGACCTTAAACTATCCTCAGCCCTTTATTCCTGTCCCAGGAACCTACCTAGACCTAAAGCACTCAGGCCCTTTGCTCCAGCAAACATCCAGAGCCGAGCTTCCAGCTTGAGACTGCTCAAGGCTACCTGAATGTTGGGCGCGACATCGTCAAAATCTCCCGCATTCTGGTGTTTCCACAGAGTCCAAGCCCCCAAGATGATCAGTGTATTCAGCCCATTTCGGTGGTCCTTGGCTACCCGTTTGCTCGCACGTCACCACCAGGATGCAAAGTCCTTCTCATTGCTTCGAGGCGCCAACTGCTGAAAGTGGACTGCTTGAAAGAGGATGTACCAGAATTCCCTTGCAAATACACATCCAACCAAAATGTGCTGCACAGTTTCCTCTTCTTGATCACATAACACACATGAAACCGGATGGTCCAGCCCCCTTTTTGCTATCTGATCCGCAGTCCAGCATTTGTTTCTAATAGCCAACCATAGAAACATCTTACACTTCGGAGGAGCCCACGATTTCCAAAGACGCCGCCATGGTTCAAAGGTTATTGAACCATTGAAGAAGAGCTTGTATGCCGATTTGGATGAGAAAATACCTGAGTTATCATGCTTCCAGCAGTGGCGGTCCACCTCATTAGTGAGTATGAATTCCTCAATCAGGTCCCAAAGGATCAAATACTCGATTAAACCATAGATCGACAGTCCTCCTTGGATGTCTCTTACCCATGTGCGGTCTGTGAGGGCCTGTTCCACTATTCTGACATTGGTCAATCTCTTCGGGACATGCATGAATACTTCAGGCGCAATGTCAGGAAGAGCACTGCCGTGCAACCACTTGTCCGTCCAAAATAGCGTGTCTCTACCATTCCCCACCTGAGTGACTATAGAAATAGCAAACATGGCTCTAGCGTGTGGGTGAGTAGGGATTTCCAAGCCTGACCATGGTCGGTCAGATGTGGTCTTCTGCAACCAAAGCCATTTCATTTGGAGTGCCCAACTTGCAATCTCCAGGTTCAGGATACCCAGTCCGCCTAGATCAAGTGGCCTTTGTACCTTCTCCCATGCAACTAAACAGCAGCCACCATTTGCTTCTCTCCTTCCTTTCCACAAGAAACTCCGTCTAATTTTGTCAATGGCCTTGATGAACCACTTGGGGACGTTCATGGCGAGCAGAATATAGATAGGTATGGCTGACAGTACAAAGCGAACAAGCGCCGCCCTACCGGCCAAGTTCAAGAGTGATGCCTTCCAGCCCGGCAATTTATCTGCAACCTTCTCAACCCAAGCCAAAAGATCAGCCTTGCGAAGTTTTTTGTGAGATATTGGCATTCCAAGATAAGTACAGGGAAATCCCTTTGTGGGGCATTCCAAACTGTCTTCGACCAACTGCTGCACTTGTTGATCGCATTGGATTGGAATTACACAGCTCTTTTGAAGGTTAGTCCACAATCCCGACGCTTCACCAAAGTGATCTAGAATTAACTTAGTAACATGCAGCTCATTCTCAACCGGCTTGGTAAATAATGCCACGTCGTCAGCATATAAAGAGATGCGGTGATTCGTTGCCCTTGCAGAGAGAGGTCGCAATAATCCCACTTCTCCCGCCTTCATGAATAAACTATTAAGCACATCCATCACTATAATGAAGAGCATCGGTGATAGTGGGTCTCCCTGATGGAGTCCATGTTGATGAGTGATAATGTCCCCTGGCTCACCATTCATCAAAACTTGAGTTGATGCTGTGGACAAAAGACTAGAGATCAGATTGCACCACCTATGGCCAAACCCCAAGTGCTCCAAGGCTTCCAATAAAAACGACCAAGAGACCGAGTCAAAGGCTTTAGATATGTCGAGTTTTAGAAATAAGGCTGGGATCTTTCGGCGGTGTAGGAGTTTGATCGTCTGTTGCACCAACATAAAGTTATCATGAATGCATCTTCCCTTGACAAAGGCACTCTGGTTTGCTGCAATCATATCATTGAGCTTTGGAGCCAATCTGTTTGCTAGGATTTTGGTGACTAGTTTCGCAAAGCTGTGTACCACACTTATAGGTTGAAAATCTGAGGGCAAGATAGCGTCGGCCTTCTTAGGGACGAGCGTGAGATAGGCTGAATTCAACAGTCCCAACTTGAAAGCATTTCCTTGTTGTAGCAGCAGAATTGCAGCCATGAAATCAGACTTAATTAATTGCCAGCAAGCTTTATAAAATCTACCGGTGTATCCATCCGGCCCGGGAGCTCGATCTGAAGGCGAAGTTTTAATTGTTGACCATACCTCATCTTCAGTGATAAGAGCATCCAAATCAGCAAGATCAAACACATCCTGATGAAAATAAGGAAGATCAAGAGTACCCAGCTGTGGCTGGGCAGTTCCAAGTAGCTGCTCGTAGTATGTATGCATCACCTGATGTTTCTCCTCTTGAGATGTGGCAATACCATCCTCAATCTGCAGTTCGGCAATCATATTCTTCTTCTTCCGAAAGCGGGCTTGCATATGGAAATATGAGGTGTTGGCATCGCCTTCTTTTAGTTGGCGCACTCTAGACCTCAGCCGGGCGATGGTTCTTTCAAGGGAGGACAGCATCAAACAATGGCGTTTCAGCTCACCCCGCAGCCAACTCTCATCAGTGGACAGAGGCCTATTATCTTGAGCAATTTCCAATCTGTGTAAGACTTCCCTGGCTAGAGCAAGTTGCGTTTTAACGTGGCCGACCTGTTTCTGGCTCCACGACTGCAAGTCACTATTGAGACGTTTCAGTTTGAGAGAGATGCGCTCCACTGCACAAGATGTTGTGACCGGTTTGGCCCAAGATTCAGCAACTACATCATGGAAACCGGGGAGCTTGATCCAAAAACTTTCGAAATGAAACCTTTTCTTGCCTTTGGCTCCATCCTGAAGCCCCAACAGCAAAGGACAATGATCGGACAACTCTGTAGCTTGGCTCTGTAGCAGGCAATCAGGATAGATATCATCCCAATCAACTGTGGTTAACACTCGGTCTAGCTTCACCAAAGTGGGGGAATCCCTTTCGTTAGACCAAGTGTACCTCCTACCAACCAATGGCACCTCCTTTACCTCCATCTCATTAACGAATCTTCTGAACCTTCCCATCATCGCCCTATTGATGTTCTCATTATTTTTGTCCTCAGAGCTGTAAATTAGATTGAAATCGCCAGCTACACACCACGGCCCAGAACAATAAGATATAACCTCCCTCAGCTCTTCCAGAAAAGAGATCTTATCAGCATCACTTTGAGGGCCATACACACCTGTTAGCCACCATGCCGGTTCACCATCAGCTTGGAACTGAACTGACCCCGAATGCAGATGTACTCGATGAGCAATAGCTGTGAAGCAATCTGTCCTCCAAGCAACAACGATGCCTCCTCTGGTTTGCTGAGCAGGGAGGTAAGTGAAAGAAGTGAACTCTGGGCCCAAGAAAGAGATAACATCCCATTCTGAGATCACTGCCAATTTAGTCTCCTGAAGACATATAATAGCTGGTTTACAATGATCAACCACCTTTCTTACATTATCGCGCCTAACTCTATCATTTAGGCCGCGTACATTCCACACTAAAACTTTTGTTGAAGCCATTGCTAAACTTAAAAAAACGACCGATGTGAGGCGCCCTAGGAACTGATGAAATCAGTCACAGAGCGCACCTGATCTTCTGGCGGTGCATCCCAACCAAACAAAGCTGCCAAGGCTGTAATGTGTTCTCTGCACAAAGGTTTAGAGAACACGTTCACATACCGTTCAAGAAAGTCCTCAGGAAGCCTTTCATTCTCATTAATCAATGACAATTTGTGGCAAACAGTAGCAGCAATTTTGTTGTCAGTTTCAGGTGGTAGGTGCGCCACTCTTCTGCTGCGACGCGGAACAAAGTCAGTAGGGAGTGTCTTCTTCCTCCTTTTCTGTACCACAGGCTCCGGCAATAGGTTATTCAGCGGTTTTGAGATGCACTTGCTGAAAGCAGAGCGAGGTGAAGAGCTGGCCTGAGCACGACGTCTTCGACTGTAAGTAATAAGATCCCGCGGCTGCTCTGATTGTCGAATGCTCATCCCTCGTTTTGGAGTCGAGGGCGTGTTCCTAGCTGCGACCAGCTGATTGGTTGAAGGGCCGGGCGTGCCGTTACCGGCCATCATTTCCATTGACGGTGGGACGCATTCTTCAGGCAGTGTGTGCATCTCATGTCTCACCGACGGGAGGCCGTGCACGTGGCCTGCCACCCCCGGTGGTTGGAGCAAGACATGTGCCGTTGCATTGTGAGCGTTGTCCTCAGGAGCGGGAGGTGGCTGAAAGCACGATTCGTTGTTCACTGACCGAAGACCATGGCCTTCCACCAGCAGCGAATGGGCCGTGTTCTGTGCTGCTTCATTGACAACTTCAGGATTTGGTGTTGATGCATCCATCCCTTGGCTTCCTGGCGGGAGATCGAAACCTTCCACCGCCAGCGGCTCAGGGTTCACGCCTTGATGCAACAGCGGGAGGCCGTGGCCTACCACCGCAGTTGGCTGACATGGTGGTGAGCTTGATACTTTGTTGAAAGGAGCGGTCAGCAAGTCTGCTGGCGGGAGGCAGGCGCCGTCGACCGCCGGCAGGCCTTGAGGAACCGCCGAATCCTTGTCCGTTGGATGTACCTGAATCGCTGCCATGACTGGTTCGAACAGCGGGACCCCCCTCCAAGACCTCCTGGGCCACCATAGCTGGGGGTTGGGCTGCTTTCAAATACGGCCCAATCTGCTCAATCAAATTCAAGAGGATGACGGGGGACTCAAACGGCTCGCTCCCTTTACCAAAGCACGGATTGATGACGAGAGCCGCCATGTCTTCAATGAGCCTTGCTGCATCCGAGGGGGCTGCCGCCAGCGCCCCAGCATCAATATCTCCAGGGCCCGAGGAGACGAAATCTGTATCCGCCTCGAGCCTAGCAGAGGACATGCGCGGGCCCAGTCGCGCGCGAACCTAGGTCCTCGGGGCCCCATTCTGGTCCGGCGTGAAGCCTGACGAAGACCGTTGATGGGGCTCCGGAGAACGGGATGCTTGACGCCGGCGTCCTCTCCTTCCCTGATCATCATCGCCGTTTGCCGGCGAAGGGGGCGGCGGCGCATCGCCACTTGGTGGTAATAGCGACACTTTGATCTTGATTGGGTACTCGAGGCCGCGCTTGCTAGGCGGACCATCTTCGATGGCCACCGGCGTCTCAACGATGACAAGGTCCATGTCCGCCGGGATCAAGTCTGGCTGGGAGCACCACGCGAAGCACTTGAATGTTGAGTAATCCCTTCGATTAGCAGTGTCTTGATCGAGGCCGTGGACCCAACACCACTCGTCCAGGAGGTGTTCTGCCGTTTCTAGTTCCCACGCATGAGCAGGACCCCCCCGGAGCTCGACCTGCACCAGCGATGGCAGGACCACTCCGGCGGCCTTCATGAAGCGCGACCACCGCCGAAAGTGGAGAGTGGCCGATGGCAGCAGCAGGGGACAGCCTCCATCGAACACCCGAATTGCTGCAGCCTCATCCGGTAGGACAAGCAGAAGGTCCACCGGACTAAGATAGTGAAATTCCAGCGACTCGGCGGGGAGCTCGTACCGGGAAGCCAGTTCGGCACGAAGAGTGGCCATTGGGATGGTTGCGAGATCACCAACGATGACCCCTGCCAGCATGTTACGTAGGCTTTCCTCAGCACGCGCAATCTTCGCAGAACGATCAATGATGCGCCGGTGAATTTTATGCTTTTAACAATTACATTCTCTTAATGGACATAGTCTGTATTCATTAGCAGGGATGCATTTTCTTTTTTGACCTGATAGAAAGGAGAACCCTACTGATTTTTATTTTATTAATTTGTTAGTAAATACTGTACATGGTGTACAGGCCTTTAGGTCCAAAAAGAGACCCTAAGAAAGAAAAGACTAGCATGACCTACAGACAAGAAAAATTGTGAGAGTGTCCTTCAGACAAGTTATCCATATTACAAAACCAATTATCTAGAAGAATTTTCATGCTCGGCTTGGTCTTGAATGACACGAGCTTGAACTCCTTGAAGCTTTATTTGTGTCTTAAGCGAAAAGACCTCATTAACGACAAATATAACACTGTTTTTTGAGAAAATATAACACTGTTGCGATGGTACCATATCCAACAAGGCACAATCAGAATTTTTTGTAAATTTTTTAACCAAACCGCTGTCTGAAGTCCAACAAGGAAATGCCAGCACCATTGGCTAAAAGAGCAGTGAATATAAGATGCTGGAGAACCTCTTCTTGCTATGGCTGATGCAATACACAGTTGTACCTTTGCAGATACATGGTCTTTCTTCTGAACAAGTCTCTTGTGTTCAGCTTATTTCGTAGCAGGCAATGATAGATTTGCTGTTGATGTTGCCTGGTTATTTTCAACAACAACTTGGTAGAAATTGTGCAAATTTTTGTTTAGGCTTATTTGCAGTACTCTTTGCCTATTTTTATGCGCCTGTAATGTGTTTCTTGCCTCCAGAGTATCTCATAACAATTTTTTCACATCGATTCTTCCAATCTTTTGTATCTGTAACGTGTCTTGTCTTATGAGAATATCTCATTGCAATTTGATTTCTCACATCAAATCTTTCTGTTCAGACTGGCTAGAAAAAATGGTCACGGAATATCTTGTCGCCACATTAGCAGATTATTTTGGGGATGTCAAAACGTAAGTTTTAGTAACATCTTTTAAAAATTGTATGGAAATATATATAAATGTATATTTCCTGGAAATCCTCTTACTTATATTCTTATTTTGATTGCTTACATGACATAATTTTGAAAAATATTGTACTTCAGCATATTCTATGTTGCAAAGCCATGACTTGAAGTTTTCCTCCAGATCCCCAAAAATCAAGCACTAATTGTATTTTGAAATTCAACAATTCTCATGAGTAATTTGATTGGTTTTAAAATGCTGATGAAAATTGGCAAATAGTTACAGGTAGCTCCAATGCATTTTAGCAATCAAATCTAATAGCCTCTCTGGAGTGTTTGTTGTTCGTATAATTTTAATTTCTGGTGCTGTCAGTTTATGGTTCATCTAACCGAAACATCTACAATCTGGAGTTTTCATGATGGTTGTTATGTACCTTTTATGTGCCTTGTTTTAATAGTCATGTTTGTTTGTTTGTTTAGGTACATTGAAGAAAGGCCATTTCGAAGATTTGTGGAGGCTTGCATAGAGAAAACAGTTATTGTGTACATTGAGCATCTCCTTACTCAGGTTTGTTGGAGCACCATTATCACTATTTTGAATACTGTACGATTAGTAGTTGTGGCTTAGTGTACCCTAAATGACACCTCGAAAATAGGACTTACACAATATTTCGACAACACAACATTTCCAACAAATGAACAAACCATCCTGTATGGAGCTGGCACCGTTGTACTCTGGGTTCATTTAGTCCTTTTTGCCAGCATATAGGCGCTGCAAACAAACCCTCCAGAAATGAAAAATATGCCGTTATCTCTGAAGCTGCTACGATAGCATTTAAGGAGTAAATCTCATAACTGCTACCTGATAAGTCCTTTCGGTAGCTCAAACGTGTTTCATTTTGCTCCTCCAGAAAAACTACATAAAGGAAGACACAATCGAGAGGATGAGGCTGGATGAAGAAATGCTTATGAATTTCTTCAGCGACCACGTCAATGTAACGGTAAGAATAGTTTCTACCAAGAGTTTTTTTTTTTACGACTACAGATTGCTCTTCATCCAAAGTTGAAACTAGCCATAATCCCATGTGCTTTTTTGAATACTGAGAATCCCTCCAATTGATCGCATGTATTGTATTAAAAAATCAAGTTGGTTGATGTAGCTTTTGGTACTAACCCATAGTCCTAACAACGCATTTCTCATTCTATGCTTCTAGAACATGAACGAGTTACTGAAAAGTTAATCTTTACATTGTGCTCCAGAAAGTTGAAAGCAGAGTCCGTATTCTGGCTGATCTGAGGGAGCTTGCTTCAGCTGAGAGTTTGGATAGCTTCACTCTCATCTATACACATATATTAGAACATCAGCCTGATTGCCCGGTAATGTTTAAACAGATAGACTCAATTTTTCTAATGCTTGATCATCTTAACATCAAGCATTATATTAATACTTTGTAATAATCTACAACTTAACATGTATGTTTTATAGCCTGAAGTTGTTGAGATGCTTGTGGCGATGCGGGAAGGCATCCCAAGAAAGGAGGCCAAGGAGGTAAGGACGTAGGAATTCCCATTTGATATATACCTGTTGTATTGCTTTGTTAGAATAATGAATTAGTGATCTAGCAAGTACCAATTTGTGCGTTTTGACTGTGCAAACATGTGATGACTATGGCTGTTACTATCATTAATCGTTGTATGCTAAGGTTAAGCCATAGGTTCTTACTCCCTTGTTTCTTAGGTTGTACAAGAATGCAAGGAGATATACGAGCTCTCGCTCGTTGATGGCAACCCTCCAAAGTCCGGTTTTGTGTTCGGCAAATTGAAGTGCCTCAGAGCACGGAAAGGCATATGGAGGAAGCTCGGACAGTGAGGATGTGGTGAGCATTGTGGATTGAGTTACTAAGGCAAACAAGAACTTTGTTTTCTCTTATTTTTCCTTTTGTGATCATCATTTTTTTGTTATTTTCTTTGACTCTATCATTGGTTTTTCATCTATATAGTATTAGTGTGTAAGTAGCTATGAGAAGAGCAGGAATGCATATTTCAGTTTGGCGTTAGCGACACTTACTTTCTGCTGCAAAAAATAACATTTAAAAGCCCAAATTTTGTTATTTTTAGAGTTAATTTCATAAACCCATCAATACTTCGATCTTGTATTCATAAACCTACTAAATAGGGTGCTTATTTCACAGACCCACCAATATTTTGGGGTGCAGTTTGATAAAACCACCATCTTCTTTACTTATACATATCTAAGACCCGTGGTCCCAGATGTCAGCTGCAACATTCAAAATTGTAGACCGTATCCACTTGCAACCTTAAAATATTGATGGAACCCATACCACAAAAGCAAAGATGATGTGGCACACTTGAGCATCAGTCGGCTTCATAAGCCTTGACATAGTTGAGTATACGCACGAGCAAACATAGTCATTTTTGCTTATATGGCACGAACTCCACTGAGTTGATAGTGGAGATATAATTTCGAGTGCTGCAACTAATATATTGGATCACAAGTATTTGATACATATAAGTAAAAACGTGATGGTTTTGTAAAATTACACCCCCCCCCCCAAAGTATTGGTGTGTTTGTAAAATTGTCACGGTATTTGGTGAGTTTGTGACTAAAGTATTGGTGAATTTGTAAAATTAACTCTAATTTCTAATAAAATGGCTTCCTTCTTACTCTAATCGGTTTCACAACATAACTGTCTAGGGTGTCCAAACCGTAAATGACATGTTATTTCCGTTGTAGGTGGTAACCTATCTTAAACAAAAGAAAAACATTAAATAAAATGGTAAAAAATTATGTTAGTCAAGTACTTCGTCTTAGCCATTGTCCTCTTACAAACATAGCAGCTATTTATTGTTATACGCATATCACCTTGCTAGTCTAGTGGGAGAAAAGTCAATATATAAATCTAGGTTGTCCACGATCACCAATCTTGAATTAGCTTTTTTATACGAAATAAGTATGCAAACAGAAATAGGTTGGTGATTATGTGCGACAGGGATGTCATCTGAGCCTCGGGCCTGGCGGTGCGGCGAGGCAACGTGGTGCTGCCGACCGTTGGTGTGGGCGTAGGCGCGGGAGGGGTGGAGACACGGCGCTCGACAAGTAGAGGAGAAAGATGAATAGTGCGCATGGTTCCGTGCGTGCGGTGTCCAATAGGCTCCCTCTGTCACTCACTATCAAACTCGGTTGTTGTGACTTGGTCGCTCTCCAACTCTCCACATCTTTTTCCGCCATGCTTGAAGTCAGTGTGTGATTGGTGAGAGCATGGCTCATCACTTCGTGCAGACGGTAGGTTTGGTGTACGTGAAAAAGGCTTGTGAGAGCGGAAAGCATGTAACCAAACACCTTCCCTTCATGACTTGATTGTATGTAAACAAAACCAAACAAACTGATGTTGTAGCTCAAAAGTCTGGCTGGTTGGAGGGGGGGGATCACATCACTAATGCAAGCCTGGTCACGTTGAGAACAAAACCAATAACCTTTTTTTATCTTTTTATTATTTTTCAAAAGTAACATGCACAAAACTAAATTTTCATCTTCTGACCCATAATCTCACCAATCCACTTGACATGACGAGATGATATGGTGACTAAGTCCATATCAAAAGTACAGGCCATGATTGACCCCTTTTGACCGAGATCTGGATTATGTCAATATGATTGGCGTGATAGTAGTCATGCCAACCCTTTTAGCGTGACTATTTGGATCTTCTGTCCGCGTGTGGTTCCTTTCTCCTTCCTCTCCTTCTTCTTCCTTCATGCAGAGATTATACCAGAACAATCGTCATTTACGCATCCCTCCCCTTCCCCACACGAATCCTATCCTTCAGAGGCCCTATTCCATGATCAACTTGAGAAACAGATTGTCCTGCAGGTTATTTTTAAATAGGTCAAAAAAATATATTTCAAAACCAATCGCAGTGATTGTGGACTTAGCATTCACGTCTGAGCTCCATTGGTTTTTTTTATGGAAGCCATTTGACGCACTTTATTGATTTGAGAAAATAGTTACATCGTTCACCAAATGCTGAAAGATAAAGCTAGGGGGTTCATCAACCCACAACCTAGTTGACTTACACAAAAAAGAGTTCCTAGCTATCGTATGAGCTACTTCATTTGCCTCTCTATTATAATGTTCAATAGAAATCCAATCAAAACTGTGCCACATGACGACGCATTGATCATAGACTGATGCACCCGCCGAAGCTGAAAAACCTCCATCATGCATAGTCTCCACCACGGTCATGCAATCCGTCTGGACAATGAATCGATTACATCCCACAAATTGTCTTAATTCTAGGCTTTCCTTGAGGGCCATCGCTTCCGCCGTTGGGGCGTCGATAACATGGGGCATGAAGCTTTCTGCACCCGCCACAAAACCCCCAGATGAGTCCTGAATTACCACACTTGTGCTGTCTGTACCTGAATCGACATCAAAGCTTGCATCGATGTTTATCATAAGTTTACCTTCTAGTGGTTTCCGCCACCCTTCTTGCCTTTGCTTGGAGCTCTTTGCTGCCTTCTTATAGTTTGTAGTAATTGTAGCAATAGACATTGTCGAACGCACCGGAGGCTGTACCTCCTCCCTACGCACCAATTGATGACGTTCCCACCAAATATACCAACCACCTACAAGGATCAATTCCGGTAGTCCAACATTCAGACTCGAAACATCCTCCCCCCCCCCCCCCCCCACTGGATAATATCCTATAGTAACACTGATCCTGAGCGATCCCCCTCCAGGATGGTTTTGATTCTGCTCCAAATACCCAGTTGTTGCCATATTGGTCATGCTCTTATACAAGTAAACCATAGTTCCCATTGGCAGTGGTAAGCTGATCTTATAGTGAACACCCCATTCTGGTTATGATGCCAAGCCACCAGATCTTCTCTTCCATTGGAATTTGTAGGATCCGATATGCATCAATCGGCCAGAATAGGCTGTTTACCAGGTCTTCATCCCACTGACCATCAATTGGATTTATCAGTTCATTCACTTTTGAGACCAAATTATTACCTCGAGGTGTCATCACCTTCAAATTTTGGCTTGACGGGATCCAGTTGTCTTCCCAGATGTTAATCTAAGAGCTGTCCCCCACTCTCCAAATGTAGCCTCGCTTAAAGCATGCTAGGCCCGCAAGCACACTCTGCCATGTGTATGAACTCCCACTTTTTATCTTTGCCTCTAACAATTTCTTGTCTGGATAATAACGTGCTCTCAACACCCTGGCACATAATGATTCGGGTTCTGCTAGGAGCCTCTGAAAGGATCGAGTGACCGAGGGGGCGGGGGGGGGGGGGGGGGGGGGGAGGGTGAATCGGGAACTCAAACTATGTACCTATTTTGCCAAATACTAAAACCGACCACTCAAACAACTCCTACACAATTCTAGTGGTTATCATACTAACAAGATAATCCTATGAAAGGAAAGACAACCTAAGCATACTAGTGGATCACACACAAGGCACATAACTCATATGCAAACTAATAATCAAAGAACACTCGGAAGCACACAATAAACTAGCAAAGGAGTCTACTCATGCAAAGCTACAAGATAAAGAACTAGAGCTAACAAGCATGAGTAGCACAACACATACAAGGGTGAGTAATAAAGCCAATACAACTCCTACACATGCTAGTGATCAAGTAAAAAATAAGCACTATTAGCAAGTAGAGAAGCCTATTCATGCAAGTCTACAAGGTAATCAACTAGAGCAACGTAACCACACAAGCATGAATAACACGGTATTTAAATGCGAAAAGTAATGCATCATAGTAAGGAGTAGAGTAAAAGATGGCTCATGATTTTTTTTCCTGAGGTCTCGGAAGGATGGTGCCTTCTCCTACTCCTCGTTGGACCACTCCCGTCGGAGTTCCGGTCCCTCCCGCCACCAATGTGGAGTTCACGCCCACGAGCCCACAATAACTCCTGGAGTGAAGAAATGGTGCGCATCACTGCTGCCACCAAAGCACAAGATCGCCTCCCTCGAGAACTTGACGGACTCCTCGAGCCGACACAGGCGCTCACTAGCGATGCCCCTTTCACCTGCAGGCTCAAACCGGGTACAAACATGTGACGGCCTTCACAATCAATCATGATAGGCTCGATCATCGACACCTAACCGGTCTAGGTCTCACCATAGATCAAGAGTAACAACCTAGATGACACCATCAACTACACCCCGGCCTTATATGTGCATCAATGCTCAAGTTACTCTCACTAGCACTCTCAAGATATGCAATATCTCCTCCTAGTGCTCTCCTCTTTTCCTCTTGCTCTCACCAAATGCTCCAAGCAATTCCACTAGCCAAGAGAGGTCTCCAAGACCCAGCAACGAAGTTATATAGGCTTCGAACCTCAAAGTAGCCATTGCTCCACGAGATCACCTTTCTGGACGCACTAACCGGACTGTCCGGTCTCTGCCTGACTGGACCATCCAGTCATTCCTGTAACGGCTCCCAGAGCCGTTGGCACTTCTGTCCTGGCTGATCTCCTACACTGACCGTACCGTCCGGTCAGTTTCTCTCTCTACTACAGAAACATTTTCAGAGCGCTACTTCCTCTCTGTCCTGTGCAAGTCTCCAGACTGGACCGTCTGGTCTCTTCAGACTTCAGCACAGACAGATTCCTCGCTGAGACTCTTCTCTGGATTTTCTGTTCTCCTAGTAACCGTACAGTCCGCTCTTCACTGACCCCTCTGTCCAGTCACTATGTCCAGAAGCTGAAACTTCTCGTCCTCGCTTGACTTTGTTTCCCGACTTCTCCGAACAGCTCCTTGGCTTCTCTATTGTCACCTAGTGCCTGTGATTTCACTGAGCATCCATGCACATCACCAACTAGTGTGACCAAAGAAACATGACCTAGACCCTCTTGATAGTCCGGTTTTTCCTATGGACTGAAAGCCCTAACAACTAGACAAGTGTTCTCAACACTTGCTCCATAGCTTGTCCTTAGCTTTGATCCATCTCTAATGACCCTTGGACTCCATCAAGCTTATAAGCCTCCATGCTTGTGGTCATTGTCATCCATCGCCAAGGCCGCCGTCTATAATCATCATAGAGTAGAAAAGGTTTCCTATACGAATAACACTCGTGTAGACATTAGTCATATTTCATGTTTGTCATTCATCACCAAAACATTCATACCTTAGGGTGAACTCAATGGTCATGATCTTAACAATCTCTCCCTTTTTGGTGATGGATGACAACCACTACTTATGATGATTCAAAACGGACGAGCAACAAGGAACCAAAGGAAAAGAAAGGAATGAAGGGATTACCTTGGTCCTTACCTTGGAGTTAGTCTCTCCCTTGGAATGTACTAGGTGTTGTGGGAGAGCTACCCAATCATGTAGCGCACTTGATATCGAACTTGAGTTGAATTTTGCGCCCGTCATGGTGTCGTGGTAGTTGATCTTGTTGATGTAGACACGTACCATGGACGTAGATGTTCATGTCGGTGTAGATGTTCATCTTGACATGATCTTCATGTGTACTCTAAGTGAACATCTACCATTGTCTTGATTATCTTCATTTGATCTTCATGTTCTTCTCCATCTTTCGGTGTAGATGCTCATCTTGATATGATCTTCATGTGTACTCCAAGTGAATATGTACCATTGTCTTGATTAGCTTCATTTGATCTTCATGTTCTTCTCCATCTTTCCTTCTCCCCTTTTTTGTATTTTTCTTGATCTTTGAATTAGCTTTTGGATCTTCATGTTCCTCTCCCCCTTTGTGTTATCAATCTAGACTTGGCTTTTGGATCTTCATGTTCCTTTTCCCCCTTTGTCACCTATCACCAAAAACCAAAAACAAAATACAAAAGAACCAAGGAGCAAATAATAAATAACAAGAGTTAGAAAACTCCCCCTTTCATAGTGCTCCTCCTTGGTCATGATGGTGTTTCACCATAGCTCCCCCTACACATATGACTCCATAAAATATTTCCTCAAGATTGCCATGGTTAGTCATTAGTGTGTTGGAAATGTATGAGTCACTTGTCTTTGAATCGCGCGAGTAGATTTAACCTCGGAGCTCATTTGAACATGACTCAATGGGCATAAAGCACAAAAATCACTATGTGATTATCTAGAGGGTCATATACTTACATTGTAAATAAGCAACTCCCCCTAGAAACATGCTTGGAAGCATGTAAGGTATCACAATGCAAGAATGCATGAATGCAAAGAATGTAAATGCAAATGCAACAAGTATACAAATGCATGATGCGATGCTAAAGGAGAGAGAGAGAAAGACTACAAACCAAAGTGCCAACGATGAGTTGTTCCCTTCTCGAGCTTACTCATAATGGACCATTCTTCAAAGCCTTGGGCACACCATGAACCACCTTTCCAAGCTTAACCCATGTTCATTGCTATTTCAAGGAGGACCGAAGTTGACCTACAAGCAAAGAGAAACAAACACAAAACAAAGGCATAAACAACAAACAAAACAAATAAGGCTATACATATTTACAAGAGACAAGCTTTAGGGTTACTCATGTGAAGTTTGAAAGATCGAGAATATTAAGTTCTCCCCTTAGCTTGTTGAAGGTCTTCTCGTCGAGAGGCTTGGTGAAGATATCCGCCAATTGTTCATGAGTCCGCATACTCACCAACTCAATATCCTTCTTCTTAACATGGTCTCTTATGAAGTGATGCTTGACTTGAATATGCTTTGCATCATCATGATCTTCAGTTTTGAGAGTCATTTTGATTGCCGCTTCACTATCACAATATAATGACATTTGAGTGAAGTTGAGGCCATAATCCGAGAGAGCTTGCCTCATGTAGAGAAGTTGTGCACAACAAGCTCCCGCCGCCATATACTCCGCTTCAGCTGTAGATAGAGCCACGGAGTTTTGCTTCTTTGAGCTCCAAGATACAAAAGATCTTCCAGGAAATTTGCAACCTCCCGATGTGCTCTTTCTATTCATTTTGCATCCTGCAAAATCCGAATCTGAATACCCAAGTAACTCAAAGCTTGTTCCTCTAGGATACCATAATCCCATGGTAGGTGTGTACTTGAGGTATCTAAGAATCCTTTTCACGGCCTTCAAGTGTGACTCCTTTGGATTTGCTTGATAGCGTGCACATAAGCACATACTAAACATGATGTCCAGTCTTGAGGCGGTGAGATAGATCAAGGACCCAATCATTGATCTATAGAGCTTGGTGTCCACCAGTTTACCCTTTGCATCATCATCCAAGGGTTTGCTTGTAGCCATAGGTGTGTGCAAAGGCTTGCAATTCTTCATGTTGAATCTATTGAGAAGATCCTTAGTATACTTCTCTTGATAGATGAAGTTCGCTTCTCTTAATTGTTTGACTTGAAAACCGACAAACACATGTAACTCTCCAATCATTGACATTTAAAATTCCCTAGCCATCATTTCCCGAAACTCTTCATTGAACTTCTTATTGGTTGACCCATAGATGATATCATCCACATAGATTTGGCTAGACAGAGATCCTCAAATCGAGAACTCAAACTATGTACCTATTTTTCCAAATACTAAAACTAACCACTCAAACAACTCATACATAATTCTAGTTGTGATCCTACTAACAAGATAATCCTATGAAAGGAAAGACAACCTAAGCATACTAGTGGATCACACACGACGCACACAACTCCTATGC
Organism: Eleusine indica; assembly: GCA_030378355.1. Lineage (NCBI taxonomy): Eukaryota > Viridiplantae > Streptophyta > Magnoliopsida > Poales > Poaceae > Eleusine > Eleusine indica. Next base: position 4,039,004 of record CM059495.1, read on the forward strand.
AAGCTAGTAATCAAAGAACACGTGGAAGCACAAAATAAGTTAGCAAAGGAGTCTACTCATGCAAAGCTACAAGATAGAGAACTAGAGCTAACAAGCATGAGTAGCACAACACATACAAGGGTGAGTAATCAAGCCAAGGCAACTCTTACACATGCTAGTGATCAAGTGAAAGCTAGGCACTACTAGCAAATAGAGAAGCCTATTCATGCAAATCTACAAGGTAATCAAGTAAAGCAAGGTAACCACACAAGCATAAATAGCATGGTATGTAAATGCGGAAAATAATGCATCATAGTAAGGAGTAGAGTAAGAGATGACTCATGATTTTTTTTCCCTGAGGTTTCGGAAGGATGACGCCTTCCTCTACTCCTCGTTGGACCACTCCCATCAGAGTTCCGGTCCCTCCCGCCACCAATGTGGAGTTCTCGCCCATGAGCCTGCAATCACTCCCAGAGTGAAGACATAGTGCGCATCACCGCTGCCACCAAGGCACAAGCTCGCCTCCCTCGAGAACTTGCCGGACTCCCCGAGCCGACACGGGCGCTCACTAGCGATGCCTCTTTTACCGACGTGCTCAAACCGGGTACAAATATGTGACGGCCTTCACAACCAATCACGATAGGCTCAATCACCGACACCTAACCGGTCTAGATCTCACCATAGACCAAGAGTAACAACCTAGATCGCACCCTCAAGGACACTGTAACCTTAGATGTGCATCAATGCTCAAGTTACTCTCACTAGCACTCTCAAGATATGCAATATCTCCTCCTAATGCTCTCCTCTTTTCCTCTTGGCTCTCACCAAATGCTCCAAGCAATTCCACTTGCCAAGAAAGGTCTCCAAAACCCCAATAATGAAGTTATATAGGCTTCTAACCTCAAACTAGTCGTTGTTCCATGAGATCACCTTTCTGGACGCACTGACCAGACTATCCAGTCTCTGCCTGACCGGACCGTCCGGTCATTCCTATAACGACTCCTAGAGCCGTTGGCACTTCTGTCCTGGCTGATCTCCTGTACTGACCGTATCGTCCAGTCAGTTGATCGGACCGTCCAGTCAGTTGATCGGACCGTCCGGTCAGTTTCTCTCTACAGAAACATTTCTAGAGCGTTGCTTCCTCTTTGTCCTGTGCAAGTCCCCAGACCAAAGCGTCCGGTTTGTAGACTGGATTGTCTGGTCTCTTCAGACTTCAGCACAGATAGATTCCTCGTTGAGACTCTTCTCTAGATTTCCTGTTCTCCTAGTGACCGTACAGTCCGGTCTCCACTGATCCCTCTGTTCGGTCACTATGTCCAGAAGCTGAAACTTCTCATCCTCGCTTGACTTCGTTTCCCAGCTTCTCCAAACAGCTCCTTGGCTTCTCCACTGTTATCTAGTGTCTGTGATTTCACTGAGCATCCATGCACATCACTAACTAGTATGACCTAAGAGACATGACCTATACCCTCTTGATAGTCCGGTTTTTCCTATGGACTCAAAGCCCTAACAACTAGACAAGTTTTTCCAACACTTGCTCCATAGCTTGTCCTTAGTTTTGATCCATCTCCAATAATCCTTGGACTCCATCAAGCTCACAAGCCTCCATGCTTATGGTTATTGTCATCCATCGTTAAGACCGCTGTCTATAATCATCATAGAGTAGAAAAGGTTTCCTACACGAACAACACTCGTATAGACATTAGTCATATTTCATGTTTATCATTCATCACTAAAACATTCATACCTTGGGGTGACCTCAATGGTCATGATCCTTACAACCTCCATAATTGTTTAGCTAACATTGCGATATTAAAAGTGTGAAGGTCTCTAAAACCCATACCACCTATGCCTTTAGGTACACACGGTTTCCACCATGCGCACCAGTGCATTCTGCGATGATCATCCTCATCTCCCCACCAAAACTTAGAAATAGCATCCGTAATACCCTTGCAAATGTTCTTTGGTAGTTGAAAGACCATCATAGCAAACACTGGAACCACTTGGGAAATTGATTTTATTAGAACCTCCTTTCCACCCATACTCAATAATCTTTCCTTCCACCCCTTTGTTTTTTATAACACTCGATCAATTAGATGCTTAAAACAATCACTTCTATTTGTTCCTATCACTGCCGGAAGTCCCAGGTATGTATCATTTAGAGACCCCATCATGATATTTAGTGCCTCACACACTTCAGCTTTAGTATCCACATCTGTGTTACCACTAAAGAATACACTGCACTTTGATTCACTTACTTTTTGTCTAGAGCTCACATAGTATTGGTCCAAGATCGACCGTAAGGCTTCTGCATTCCTCCCATCTGCATGCATAAGAATTAAATAGTCATCCGCAAACAGTAGATGGGATACTGTTGGGGCATTGCGGCATACCTTCACACCCTCCAGCTCTCCGCGTTCTTCTGCACCATCATACACGACAAGCCTTCCGCCACCATTAAAAATAAATAAGGGGATAAAGGATCCCCCTGCCTCAAGCCTCTCAATGGGGTAAACACATGTGATTCCATAGAATTAAACCGCACATTATACTGCACTGATGAAACACATTCCATTATCATAGCCACCCACTGATGGTCGAACCCCAGTTTGAGCATTATCTTTTCCAAAAACACCACTCAACACGGTCATAATCTTTATGCATGTCTAGTTTAACAGCACACAAACCCCTCTTGCCTTTCTTCTTTTTTATTGTGTGTATACTCTCGTAGCCTAGAAGGATATTATTTGTGATCAGTCTACTTGGCACAAAAGCACTTTGATGATCGCTAATAATATCAGGCAGAACTACCTTAATGCGATTTGCAAGCATCTTTGAAATTACCTTATACGTGACATTGCAGAGACTTATTGGACAGTACTATGACACCATGATTGGATTCTTCACCTTTGGGATTAAGACGATAGAAGTATTATTCCATCCCTCTCGGATTTTCTTGTTATTTACCGCTTGGAGAACTTCTGTAATAAGATCAGACCCCAACAATTCCCAGAACTTCCTCGGTCACCACCCTCTTCACATCTGATAACACTGTCAGATCAGGCGCTACCACTTCTGAGGTGAATAACTTCTCAAAGTAGCCTTGGACTAATGAGCACATTGCTCCCCCATCCTCTCGTATAACTCCATGTTCGTCCATCAAGCCTTTAATTGTGTTTCTTCTCTTCCTTTTTGTTGCATAATTTTGGAAGAATCATGTTTTCCTGTCTCCATTCTTCAGGCAATTCGTGTGTGTCCTTTGCATCCAATGGATTTCTTCTTGTTCAAGCAGGAGCTCCAGCCGGACCAAAATCTCTTTTTGCGAAGAGATATTTGCATCCATCATCGGCTCCCTTCGTAACCGCTCTAGATATTTTTTCAGTTCTTTCATCCTTTTGTAGGGCCCTTCAAAATCTCTTTATCCCAGACATGCAGCTCTTCATGCACCTCTGCTACTTTCTCCATAAATTTTGGCCCCTCGCCTTGAGCTGTAGCACGAGCCCAAGCAGCTTTCACCATCTCCTCAACCGTGTCTTCATTCAACCATCGAGCTTTAAACCTTCTCTTCTTTACCACGCCTACTCCATGCGTCCCCGAAAGGTAATCTGTATCCACCAAGAGTGGTCTATGGTCTGATTTTGTCATCTCACTATTAATAAGTCGAGCGTTTGGAAACAAGTCAGACCAGGAGGTTGTGATGACCCCTCGGTCTAGTCTTTCCCTAATCTTCCCCCTCTGCCATGTAAACATATCGCCCACATAACCCATATCAGCAAGCCCACATTCTGAGAGAACATTGTGGAAATCTTGGAGTTGCCTTTATGATCTCGGTATCCCTCCTTCTTTCTCATAATTAAACATAATCTCATTGAAGTCACCCACCACCATCCAAGGTTCAGACATGTTGCCTCGGATGTTTCTAAGGGCTTCCCAGGTGGCACTCTTCCTGTTCCACTCAGGTTCTCCATAGACTCCTGTTAGTCTCCAACTACATCCATCATTCACCGTTACATCAATGTAATTTTTTTGGATGCCTCTCTCAATTACAGAGATGTCATCGCTCCACATCATCAACAGACCGCCACTTCTGCCATCACTTTCATGAAGCAGCAATCAATCAAAACGAGTTTTCCTTCTCACCTTTTCTGCCTTAGCTTTGTCCAGATGTATTTCAGACAGAAACAACACATCTGGTTTTGTGTGCTTCTGGACATCTAGAAGCGCTCGAACTGCCCGGGCACTCCCTAACCCGCAGTAGTTCCATGCTAATATTTTCATTGCTCCCGATCACCCTCTGGGTTAGTATTCAATTGTTTTGCTACCTTGTCACTATTCACCTCCTTCCTTTGTTGCTTCTTTTCTTGTTCCTTTGACCCCTGGGCCATTCTCTAACAGTTGCACCGTTGTCGAGACCCGGCTCTGCTGCTGCATATTTTGCATTTGGCTATCCGCCATCATACTCTCTTGTGTTCCCCCTCTCTTTTTCATCCTATATGCCTCATCTACATATTCGCCTTCATCACTTAGCTCATTCATACTTTCGTCCTCCTCCATATTGTTTCCATTGCGTCCTCTTCCTCTCCCTCGGCCACCAAAGCCTCCTCTGGAACCTCCTCCTCTGCCTGCTCCTCTTCCCCCATAATTAGGAGCGAATTTGACTAGAAGCCAATCCCCTCATTGGCACTTCTCAACATCATGTATTCCATCCCCGCACTCGGTCATGTCATGGCCTACCAAGTCACAGAATTGATAGAACATGGGTAATTTCTCGTACTGCACCAGATATCTTTTCATCTCTCTCAGTGTGATTAGTACCACTCTCACAAGTGGTTTCTCCTTATCAACATAGACGCGCACTCTCAGATACGTTGCTGGGTTAAATCTTCCTTTGTTAACCACCACAGTGATTGGTGCCGCCCCCCCCCCCCCCCCCCAACCTTGCCTGCTACCTTTTCAGCCAAATCTTTCTTCTTCATCAATCCATCAGGAACTCCATGAATTCGTGCCCAAACTGGAATTCTGTTTAGCTTGTACTCTTTAACATTGGTGAATCCATCATACTCCTCAATGACCACCGGCGCTCCCCTGAAAACCCAAGGACCTCCTTCCATCAACCTTGTCCAGTCACCAAGGCATTGCATCTGCACTAGAAATAGATTGTCTCCCAACACCTTGAACATCACCTCTTTCGCCGCCGACCATGCAATTCGCATCGCGCTTAAAAGTGTCGCATGGCTGAAGGGTTTAGTGGTATGAACCCTAAAGATCCCTAGCCACCGAACATCTTTGGTCAGCTCCTCGATCTCCTCAGAGAAATCCAAACCCTCCTCTTCGTCGCCCGTCAAGTTTAGCGATCCCAACCTCTCCTCAATGATTGATTTCATTCCTAGATGGCTCGATTCCCCCTGAGTACCCGCATGCGAAGGTGCGCACAGGGTTGGGGGAAGACTTGTTGCAAAGAACTATTGGATTCAATTGAACAGATCGAAGATCAGACGTGGGATTGAACAATTTTGACTCCGTCGGCGTTGTCGCCGTCACAGGAGAGCGAAACCCTAGCAAAACCCTAGGGGAAAGAAAAAGCCCTGAGCTTCAAGAGGATGGCGGGACCCGCCTATTGGTTAAGAATAGTAAAATTAACTTTATTTTAGACAAAAGATCTCCCTCGTTTTTCGTCACAAAACAGGTTCGAGGTACAAAATAGTTCGGTTGCCAGACTGCACCTAACATGTCGGTAGCCTAGACACAAACAGAGTAAAAAACAACAACAGCCAACACTAATCACTGAAAGCAAACAAAACAAACTAGGATCCCACTACTGAACTAGTACAACACCATCACATCTGAAATCTTGAAGCTCTTGAGCCATTGTATCATCTTTTCCACAATCTTCTCCACAATTATCTTATCTTTCCAGTGTAATATTATCTTTCACTTCATGTAAAAAAAATATTATCTTTTACTTCTGTAAATATGATAACCTATTAAAAACAACATCAGAAGACTATTAGTAAAAACCTTTTGCATGTTCATTTTATTCCTTGTAAGCCAAACTGTCCACGCGAATCCTGCAAAAAAAAAAGACCCAACTTAATATCCCAAACAAATTTTGCTAGGCAACCACTCTATCATCATTTCAGCCATAGATCTTGATTGATCTTGCCATCCAAAAATTTTCCTTTAACATTTTTCAGATGTACAACGCCAATGGACATTTTAAAAGAATATGATTAGTGGTTTCCATCTCCTTGCATAAACAACAATTGACATCCCCTTGCCAGTTACGATTTTTTATTTGTTGTTTTGACGGAATCCTATCATGTGAAACTTGTCAAATGAAAAACCTAACTTTTAAAGGAATTTTGCATTTCCAAATCTTCTTAGCATGTTTGCAATTGACACCCCATATGTCAACATTTTATATAAAGAATGTCCTGAAATCCTTAGAGGGTGGTGTTAGAGCCCATTAGCTGCACCAAATCGCTGCTGCGCCTAGTTCCTTCCACGGCGGCTAGATCCGTGGCGGCCACGTTCGTGCGGCCATGCCAACAAGATCCATGGCGGCAGCTTCTAGAACATCCAAGGCGATGCTAAGCTCCATGGTGAGCTGCCTTCTCGCTGGACTCGGGGTGAATGCGGAGGGATCAGAGTAAATCTTGCTTCCTGTCGTTTTTTGCTTCTGTGATTTTGATGCCTCTGATGTGAGGAGATCGAGGAGAAAAGGATGTATAGTTTTTCTTCTTTGTTTTTGTTGTGACATCTGGATCTTGTATTTATAAATTGATTTTTTTTTTGTAATTTTTCCCATCATTTGTGACGATCATTAATCAAGACATCCAGGGTAAATTTATCCTTATTGTGCAGGCAACCAATCAAAATCTTTTGTGAGCCTGGTCAAATTGAGAAATCAACCAAACACTGCTATTTCTCAAAACTGCAAGTTTGTCTTACTTATATATATGTAAAGGATATATAACTAAATCTGTGCTATATCCCTGAACCTGCATGATGTGATTTGTTTGTGCCACTCAAATTCTCACGGATGAGATTCTAAATCTTTTTTTTAATCTTACTGGAATATATTTTCTGTGGGTTGGCCGTCAGAAAAAAACATCACGAAAAACATTTATGTCGGTACCTCGGTCAGAAAATTAATATTTACACTTGAATTGAATTGTATGCCGGACAAAAGCAAGAAATAGTTTTCTTCTTTTGTTCAATGTAAGTTGTACTACACCATTGTTATTAACTTTGCTATATTTCAAAGATATTTTCTAAATATTTATAATTTTTATTATTATATATCATGTTAAATTTATTGTGACTCGCCACTAACTTGAACATTTTTTATCTGAAGAAATAAATCTCCATCTTGCATATATTTAAATTTCACTATTTTACATCACAAATCATCTAGATTTTTGTACAATTTTCATATCCATTTAGATACAATGTACCGTTCATTATTTCTGTATTCAGAATCCTGAAACCCCTTGCTCTTTGGCACCCATGACTAGAAGTGAATCTACAAATAGTTCATTATTTTTTAATTTTTAAAATAGATTAAGATGGCTAAAAAATTAATTAGTTCTTAACAAGTAGTCTTATTTATGAATTTGTATTTTAAAATTAATGAAATTTTTGGAACATTTCTAAGTTCAAGTGGGTACATAAAAGTTTGCTCTATATGCATAAAAAGTTTTATAAGTTTTTTGAACTAAAAAGTATTTTTAATTAACATTTTAAAAGCTTAAATGTTATGACAAAAAAATCAAAGAAAAAACAAAAAGTTTCACACCCTATCGCCCACTGTTCGATCGACAGGCGTGTTAGGTGGATCCAGTCACGTATCAAGTCGGCAATAGGCCGTTGTTGCCCATTGGTTGGGCGACAGGTATGCTAGTTTTAGATTTTTTTTAATTTTATTATTAGTAATATTAATTTATTTTTAAAATATGTTATTAATAAAAAAATATATGTGTCTCGCAATCACGGATTTGCCCCATTCACAGCTGCGGCTGCTATGCTCCATTGCTCCGTCTCGCTCCATACCCTCCTCTATAGCGCATGTCATCGGGTCACGAGAACTATGCTAGATTTGTGTCTTCACCATGACCAAGAGAGAAGAGGTGAGAGGCAGGGCCGATGGGATGAACGGGAGGGGGTGAGAGAAATGATAGGTGGAAGGAGGGAGGTGATGGACATATAGGACCACGTGCGGGCCGCTCTCATTCGACAAATTTGTTGGATGGAGCCATCTAGCATCTGGAGCGAATATTTCTTTCGGTGTCCATTAAGTTCAATATTATTCACGAACCAAACATTCTAAAAAGAACTGACCGCCATAATTCATGCACCCTAAGTCATCCAACCGAACACATCCTTAATTGTCTGCCATGTCGAGCCATCTGAAACATGTAGTCCATGCTCGGTTGCCCACGCCGCTAACGGTGACGTTTGCTCCTAAAAATTGCTTGCCAATGATTGACAGCTGAAGATTCGACGACGCAGACAACGAACAATGACTCGATTCTTTCCTCGATCCTGCATTATTGGCCATTCTTAACCAAAATGAGATGCACGAGAAGACAAGCTGCCCTCCACCATTCATGCTGCATCAGCATTATTCAGTTTCCTCTTCCAAATAACCATTTAATAAGTTTTTTTAAAAAAAAGTAACCATTTAATAGCAGGGAAATTTTTCTAGAATATACTAACAAAACGTGGTTTTATCCAGAACACATCAAACAAATCAAATTTAGCTGATACACATTACGATTCTAAGAAAAATCGTCTCAGACACACTATGACCATTTAACTTTTATTTTTAACTTTTTTATCTTAATATATAAAATACGTCAGAAATTGAAACTTTGGACAAATATATTTATTGTATTCTCTATTATTATAAAATAGATCTAGATTTTTTTTTATTGTGTCGATGGCTCGCTCGATAAATGAAATATTAAAATAATGAGTAAACAATAAAAGTAGTCAAAACATCTAGCTTTATTTTTTATTAATAGAGAATACAACCGTGTATATTTGTGTTAAGTTTTAAATTCTAACATATTTTATATATTGAGATAGAAAAGTTGAAAATAATAGTTAAATGGTCATAGTGTGTTCCAAACAAATTTTTTTAGAATTATAGTATGTATTAGCCAAATTCGATTTGTTTGATATGTTTGGGACAAAATCCCATTTGTTAGCGTGTTCCAGACAAATTTCCCTTAATAGCATATTCCACAAGACTCCCGTGACTGATGAGTTTTGTTAAGAAAGTAGAACGAATACAGAATGCTCACACGGCTACATTTCACTGGGCTGAAGCTAAAACAGCATAAGCAAACAAAAGAGCGATTCAAATAATGTTTCTGCAAACATAACTTCTTCGGATTAGTTATTTTATTCCATCTTTTTACATCTTACAAGGACAAGACTTCTGTTGGATTTCTCTCTTCAGTGGAATGAACAAATAATTCAACATTGCTAGGCGGTATACTAGTGTACAACAAAACAGAACCAAAATTTTACAGGGTATGCATCCTTTGAATCTGTGAGTCAGCTTGTGTGTCCGTGGCTGAGTTGGCAGCGATAGCTTCGTTGACGAAGCTCTCGATCTTGTGAAGTGACTGCAGAGTGACAAAGAGTTTTCAGTTAGCAGACTTGTTTCTCCATGTTCTTTTGTGGGAAAAATAATGAAACTCACATTCCAGCGGGTGATAGGCATAAAAGGTTCTTACGTACCTCAATGGCAATATCTGTTGGTGTCAGCTTAGAGACATCATCATGCCCTTGTTTCGATGCAATCTCTGCAAATGGCAAATGTAGATGTGTTATTCCACTGAACATGGAGAAAACATTTGTCAAGTGTCAACAAGGACCAGCTGAGAAGCTTACCTTCTAGAGAAACTCTGACATCAGCATTTGCATAAGCATCACCCCTTTGCTCCGCAAGCATGCTGAGCTTAGAAAAAGCCTATGGGTACAAGGAAGTCAGTGAGTCACTCATACTAGCGCAAATAATTAAATTAAAAAAAATGTGAGCAAGTCTATACTAGTAGCCCAAATAAAGGCTTGGATTCCAGGGGTGGCATAAAATAGAAACAATATCCTATTCTTCTTCAGATTCAAAAGCATAAAAGATACCAAAAGAACATGGAGCTACCATTGTGTATGGATCACCAGACGGCTGATCAAGAAGCGGACGAGACGCGGTTCCCACTTTAGCAATACGCCTAGCAAGCGCATCCAAGGGCACATCTAACCAAACAGACAAACCCTTCTTCATATATTTCCTGATAATACAACAACAGATCAAAAAAAATATTGAATCAAAGAAAAGAAGACGGAAGCTGTTAACGAGAGCTAAAGTAAACTACAAAATACCAGTTAACTGGCCGGATAACAGCACCACCTCCAGTAGCAACAACTAATCGCCGCATCGAGGACAAATCCCTCAATACATTACTCTGCAAGGTGGTAAACGTTGAAAGAGAAAGTCATAAGTAGAAGTTTCCAACACCGAGTGTTATAGATAAGGGAAAACTATACAGAGAGTACTTGACGGCAGTAGTAGATAGAGTTCAGAAACTATTACCTCATTATCCCGGAAGAAGGCTTCACTATGAACCTTGAATATTTGAGCAACTGAAGGCATTCCCACAGCTTGTTCCACCAATTTGTCACTGTAAAAGTAATTAAGACAAATAAGTCCTGCCATCAGTACCTGTGCATCTGTATGAGCACCTAAAACAAGCCTTTGGTGCTGCTTTACTTTAATAACGAAACACGAACCTATCAAAGAATGAATAACCCAAGACTTCGGCCATGATCTTCCCCACAGTACTCTTTCCAGAGCCCATCATTCCTGCGCATAAATGCTCACTTGTCAATAAAAAAAATTATCAAATGGCAGTTTCATCCAGAAGTTTACCTTCTCTAGACATCATAATTTTATAAGGATGAGAACTAACCTACTAAGTAAATACACCTCCCATTCAAGTAGAACAGAACTTCCTCTGATTTTCTCTGAAATTACAGCAGAACTATATTAGACTCGTGCAAAAATACAGGAAAGCTCCAGAAGCAGATTTGGGCACATTATATGAGGAATAGGGGATATGAGTTTGCACCTTTAACAGGAGTGCATCGTCAACGGAGTTATGCAAATTTTCATGACCTGCATGAGCACAATGATCATGGCAAAAAATTGTCAATCTGACTGAATTTTGTGCATGAATAAATTTCATCTCATGAATTTCTTGAAAAACTATAGCTTAAAACTGTGTCATCTATAGGATTAGCGCCATAGAACTCAAATCTCTTCCTATTTTCCAATGATCCGTATCAGTTTATCCATTAGCCCAATAGAAGTAAACTATACTGCCCAAACTGCGGTATTGACATATATTGCGCTAATATCTAACAGAAGATTGAAATCCAATTTCCGAAACGAGAAAAGAAGCAAACAAAACATTCAAACAAACAGAAAAAAAAAATGAATCACTCGATTCGTTGACACCAAGCTCCATCGTTCGACCGTATCACACACCTATTCCATTCGAAGTCAATAGTAATAGCCAATCAGAATAGGCTGATTCAGAATCCAACCGGACTAGAATCGATCAAATTGACATCAAATCGAGAGAGAAAAAATCACATCCAAATTCATAGAATAGGCTAATTTTTCCGAGTCGCGCCAATCTGATCACACAAAGCGGAATGGATAAAAAAAAACAGAGAGGCGACGACCCTTTTTACCTCCGGACGATTTCTTCGCGCGCAGCGGGACGAGTGGCTTTGACCCGCGAGCCCGCACGACAGCGGCCACCCCCGTAGGTTCGCCGACCTTCAAGCTCCCGATCCGCGAGCGGCTCTCGCTGCCGCCGTACAGCGCGCCCCGGCGTCGGCCGGAGCTGAACCCGGCCGCCCGCGACTGAAACGCGAGGCCAACGCCTCCCGTCTCCATTGCTTGCTCGGACGCTCTTCAGCTGCGGGGAAGGACGCGGCGGCCGAATCCACCGGCTGCGGTGGCGCGGCTCAATCTGCCCTGCGCTCTGAAGCGTTCGAAGCTGGGAGAAGAACGGCGCACGCGGCAGGCGACGCGAGTTGTCGAAATGTGGGGGCGTAAAATAGTGTGGCGCGCGCATCACGCAGGGGCGGCCTGGCCCTCCAGACGCTGCCGAGTAGTTGCGTAATTTTAATGTCAAGTTACCGTATTGCCCCTGGGTCCACTGACTCGGCAGGGTACCACACGTCCACACCTACTACCCTTTCTTCAGATTTGGGGGTGATGAATTTTCTCGAGTGGTAGGTGTGCTGGCGGCAGGCAAAGCAGCACGCCTTTGTTGTGTGGAACACTTTTATTGTGGCTTTACGTATCATTTTCCTTGCTATTGCTATCGAGGGTATTTCCGGTCATGGAAAAATGAGAGGTTAAATCGGGATCTAGCTGTGGATTTAGTTCGGAGATGAGTCACCTACCGTGGGGTGCCACGTCAGACTGATGTGGTTGGTGGGAAGGGAGCATCTTGAATTGTTGACGGTATCATGCGATGCACGGATGCGGAATCCTACTGGAAACCCATCACTGATCGTCCCTTTCTTTCTCGTCTTTCCCTCGCATGTTTAGGTCGTTCTGATATTTTTTTTTAAAAAAAAATGTTCAGGTCCGTACTACATGATAACTGAATCCTTAACTGTAATCTCCTTCAATAGTAACCTTGTTTGAATGGAATCAAGTTTCCGGGTTCTAAGTAATTCAAAGCTCCCAGCTTCTTCATGGAACAACCAATTCTCGTGGTCACTGCGCACTTCAACTTCAACACTTAACAACACATTCCATGAGGTTGTTGAACTTTTGAGAAATTCTGAAGGAAACGCGATGCCGTAATAAATCGTTTGTCAATGCCTGCAAAACGTGTAACTAAAGCCACCAACCACGTGCGCGAATCAGCTACTGGTGCGTTCGTGAGACCTTGAACCAACCCTCATCAGAGGTGCAGTGCCAATATGGCATTGTGCCACCACCCGAACCACACAGTTGTTCGAATATTCAACATTGGAGTTCTAGTTAGCGCTAAGTCTTCTTTTTATATTGAGAAGATAGCAAACTCCATCAACCATTGAAGCAGCAGCGGCAAAAAATGCTTCTGACCAAGGGCAATAGTTTGATTTCCACCAAGTGCGTACATGTCGCGTGCGTTGATTGTGAGTTTTCCTGGTCTTTGATCCTGGCAAGTTTTCTGGCGGTTATTATACCCATTGGCTCTCACTGCAACAAAAACAAAGCAAAAACCTTTGGCTATAAACTGGGATGACGGAGATGTTAGTTGACAACAGAACGGAACATATCTCTGACCAGATAAATTACTCTGGGTCTAGACCTCTAGATAGAGTCATTATGAATTTATAATACGAATAAAAGGAATATTTCCTCCCTCACTTTCTGTTTACTTGAATCGAAACTATAAGCACGACTTTCTGGTGGACCGGGTGCTGAAGGATATTAATAATCGTGAGTTCACATCGGTCAATCAAGCTTAAAACATATGGTGCGGCATGGTTATAGCTTACATATCGATCGGGAGGGGCGTCGGTTGCGCGACACTGACCGTTGCCCTCAATATTACGGTACGACGGCCAGTAACAAAAGAGTAGGACACCGGACAGGTTTGAACACTTCTAAGTTCTAGCGAACAAAAATACTGAACTAAAGGTTCTTGTTGAGATTTCAGAACCGACTTTGCAAAAACTGTACAACTTTAGGGACATATGTGCATGGACGGTTCAGGAATTACAAATGCCCCTCTGGTGGAACTCCAAAATGCAGGTGATAGTGGTACCACAGTTCCCACTTCCCAGCTTGATTGCCAGTACACGAAAAAATGAGAGAGCTGGGCCCTGGAATCCTCCAGCTGTCCGATTGAATTCCCACACTAATGACGGCACGGCACGCCGATTCACTAGATCATGACTCTTCCAAATGCGACGCATGTGGTGCCGAGTCCTCGCTTAGATTGTACGATTCACCGACTCCAGGATCATTTGTTCCAACTACTCGTTTTGCGTGGATGTAATCCGATGATCATATCTTTCCAGTGATCTGATGATAGCGCAGTTCTATGCCAATTTTTTATTGTTATACAGGATTCGTGGTCGTTATGGAAAACCAACACCACTTTACAATAAGGGGTCAGAAGTACAACATCAAAAATAAGTACTTCAAAGTTATTTGTTTCACAATTTCTGCTTCAAAATTGACTGCTTAAGGTATACTGAAGTAGTTCTATTCAGCTCCATTAACAGTTCGACTAAAAATTTGAAAGCTATATACATCGTTGAAGCCTAGAGCTTATACATATAATCTGTAGCTCAGTTACAACATTTCCTAGTGTATAAATAGATTTCTTCCGATAATACCAACTCGTATAGGGTAAGGGAAAATTGGCACTGTGTTTTGATATTTTGTTAATCACACGGGGTGATTACAAGGTTAGATGAATAGGCTCTAGGTAAAAGACATATTAATTTGCTAAGTAAAACAGACAGCCTATTGGTGTTACAGACGATACAGGTGTGAAAAATCTTACTACAATGTCAGTTGCCAAACCCAAATGGCGATTTTGTCCTGCTGCCACCTTCCCCATACTGTTCATTCCATTTTCTTAATTCATTCATGCTTGTAGCGTCATAAGAAACAGATGGGCTAACCTGCATTTGGAAAATCACAGATATCAGAGAAAAATATTAGGCGGTGAAGGGCGAAGATGATTAGAATACCTTAGCTTTTGCTTGGATAAAATCATCCAATTTAAGAGGTCTCAAATAACTGCTTTCGTTACTCGCACTTCCCTGGGAAAAAAATAGGAATCATGTCAGGAAGAAACACGATCAACAGTTTCACACATGAACTTCATGACAGATAAGCTTCACACATGTGAACAGCTAAAAGAGCACATGTACCTTCTTTTCTTCTTCTAAGAGTTCATGAACTGGTCTATATGCTGCAGCTACACATAGGTTCTGCAGAAATGAACAGTGAATGGATCCACATAGGCACGAGAAGGGAACAAGAACAGTTTTGATATGATAGTCCAATTCAATACCTTTAGGTCGCTCCCTGAATAACCTTCTGTAGCGTTCGCAAGCTCATCAAATTTAAAATCAGATTCCAGCTTTTCTTTAGCAAGTAAAATCTTGAGAATTTTCATTCGGTTCTGTGCATCTGGAAGATCAACATATATCCTGTAGACCATACAGCCAATGAATATCTTGCAAGACGAGCAACGATTACATTTATCTTGGAAGCACAAAGATGGATTCAGAGTTACCGTCTAGGTAAACGCCGTATAACGGCATCATCCAGATCAAAGGGGCGATTTGTCGCACCAAGAATAAGGATCCTCTGGCTCTCTTTTGATCTGAGACCATCCCAAGCTGCCATAAATTCATTTCGCATCCTCCTTGTTGCTTCATGCTCAAATGCGCCTCCTCTGGCACCAAGTAAGCTATCAACCTGTTATATCAACCAAACTGCATCATAACCAGAAGGTCGTGCAAAATCACTGAACCATGTCTGATTTCAACTAACAAGATGGCACAAATTGTTAGGGATACATAAGAACTTGTATTTTTTCTTTATTTTAGTGCACATACCTCGTCCACAAATATGATGACTGGGGCTAGCCGACTCGCAAAGGAGAAAAGGGCCTTTGTGAGCTTTTCTGCATCTCCAAACCACTGTTAATTTTAAGAAAAAAGGAATTTTAGCAAGTGTTCCATTGAAAATGAGCTTTGCATTTATGCAAGGGATAGTACAGGTATATGTATGTGGTACAAACAAACTTTAAGTAAATCTGCAAAAAGAATAAATTTTAAATTCAGCCTAGATGTCAAGAAACAAACTAAATTAGCAGTCAGCAGGCATTGTTCATCATCTGCTAGCAGTACTCGAGTTTTTAGGAATCTCTATGCCAAAGATCAGTTTGAAGTTGAATTCACGCTGTTTATTTACCTTTATTAGTATTAAATACAAGATTTGTTATGGATTTTTTGAAACATCACAGCATAATGGATTAATTCCATTCTCGCAAAAAAAGGACACTGGATCCCTTGCTCTCAAACCTCTTAACAAGTTTACCCAGCAAACGTGGATCACCTAACCTTTCAGAAATTTACCGCAAGAAATGATATCTAAGTGACAAAACATTAGCATCCTACTCTGCAGCAAGTATCACTTGGCATATGACTATATGAAGCAGAAACAATAAAACGATTCATACAAGGACAGAAGTCGAATAAAATTACCTTTGATGTGAGTGTAGAACCAGTTATGCTGATAAAATTTGCTCCAGCTTCGGTTGCAAGAGCTTTTGCCAAGAGTGTTTTTCCTGTTCCAGGAGGTCCAAAAAGCAAAACACCTTTACAGGGCTGAACAGTTCCAGAAAACGAGTCATAATTAGAAATTCGGTAATGGACTTAAGCCGGTTAAAATATGCAGAACTTCTGGTAAGAAGAATCTGACGAGGTAGACCAATCCATGCTTTGATAGAAAATATACAGCCCAAATATTAAGAGTCAAACTCACAATTATTTCTCTAAGAACTGTGAAGGTTGTAATTTCATTTGCAGAATCCCTGCATTTATATCTCCAGTAACAAGTGTGTAGTATTTCAATTTGAAGAGGACCCTCATTTCGTTCATTTGATACAACTTAACTTAGAACACCAGACGGTTTTAATCACGCAATATCCGCACTTGGTTTGTGCTGGACTTGAAAGCTGACTTTAACACCACATGCATATGCAATTTGCTATGCTTTAATCATTGCTTGCATGCTGAACACAGACAGCCATAACTACCATGAAAATAAGCCCTAAATACAATTGGGCAAATCAATATGCAGCCATCTAAACTGAATTCTTTTAACAGATAAAGAATCAAAAGCAAGTCAAGATCAACTAGCTAAAGGCTATGGGAGCATAACACATGCAAGCACATAATCCACGTGGACACTTGCTGGCATATAGCTATTAGTTCACTAGATTGGAAAATGGTCAGATAGATAATGCAAAGGTGGGAAGCGAATGGGAGTAGAACCAATGATGAAGGCACATATTTTTTTTGCTATCACATATTTTCTGTTATAGCAACTGCATGCATTGAAATGTCTCAAGTAATATCAACATCATGTGGCCATTAACAACCCATGATAATACAGGCTACGAAACAAGCTTCTGGAAGCTTGAAAGCAACAATATCCATAGAGGTAATGCCTTCCAAGATGAAAATTCAAGGAATATATATTAATTTAATGGAATAACTAATTCCCTCCCAGCCACTTTGCGAGTTAACACCAATATAAATTGACTTCTGTCTTAAAGCAAAACAATTATCTCAATGCAATATTCAAAAGTTCCATAGTGTATCTATCAGAAAAGGTGAAGCAGTAAATATATATATATATAGCAGAACAGGAAGCCGTACCCTTAATAAGTTACCATGTGAAAAAAGCTCCGGCCTCCTCATAGGAAGAGTAACAAGCTCATCCAGGGTCTTCTTGACGTCCTCAAGGGCACCAATATCATCAAATTTCACTCCAATTTCATTAGGAGGTACAACAGCAGAAATGAAATTTCGTTCATATTCATCTTTAGCCAAAACCTGATTTAAGGGAGCTTGTGAGTTAGATGGGCATCGCAAGTAGCTATGATGAACAACAGAAAGGATGAGCAAAAGCGCTTAAGGAATAGACAAGCTGTTTTATACCTTCAGATTTTGAGAGGATTTCTTAGTTGTGATAACATGTTCCTTGAGTCTCCCAATTGCTATATCGAGACTAAACATAAATAAAAACACAATGATAAGGGGCCAGCCAATGTATAATGGCCAATCAAAACAATGTCAATGTGAAGCAGAAAGTACCTCTCGCGGGGAACGATTAACCTGTCACCCTTGATAGACGGAGAAACTGTTGATGACAAATAGTGATTTCTAGCCCAGCCAACAACCTTCTCCGCTTCTGCAATGAATAACAAACTTGCTGAGTATTTTTTGAGCCAACAAGACTCTTAGTAGCACCCCCAAGGTCTGGGTTTGATTCCCTGTGGGAGTGAATTTTTGGGCTGGGGTAAAGAGGTCATTTGTTGGTTCCCTGGTCATGCACATGAGTCGGATTCAACTGTGGGGGGTGAACCCTCGTGTAGGGGCTAGGGTGGGCTCAAACCATGGGTAAGATCTGATCCATAGGGAGGCGGACCCTCGTGGTGCCGGTGGCCAGAGGGGGGGGTGGGGGGGTGGGGGGGGGGGGAAGCTTTCATGACCTTTCTCGGCCGGGCTCCGGTTGAGCTCTTCTTAAAAAGAATAGGAAGAAGTCTCCCCCCCCCCCCCTTTCAATTTTAACTTTTTCCGTAGTCAAGGTTTCTTCCTCGAACCAGAAAACCATGTATTTGCCCTCCCTGAACTAGCGAAACTGGCTGTTTTTTCCTCCCTTGGCGGTTCACATGGTGGTTTTGTCCTGTGGCATATACAAGGTAGTGGAGCCCACTTGTCAGTTGTCATGTCATCATCTCCTTCCTCCCCTCGCTCCGCCTGACTCCACCCCAGCCTCACTCTGCCTAGCCGCTGCAGCCGCCCCGCCCGACGCCTCGCTCCACCTGGCCACTACAGCCGAGTTACCACTGCAGCCTTGCCCCAGGCTGCACGCCGCATCGCGACGCGCCTCACCTCGCAC
Source organism: Eleusine indica (assembly GCA_030378355.1). NCBI lineage: Eukaryota > Viridiplantae > Streptophyta > Magnoliopsida > Poales > Poaceae > Eleusine > Eleusine indica. The sequence goes on from CM059495.1 coordinate 4,057,722, forward strand.
CATGCTGTGCTGCACAGCAACAGTAGCCGTAGTTGTTTTGAATCTCAAGGGGTTGGGCCTCAGGAGAACAAGGATCCAGCTATTGATGCCATATCGCGCTCGTCGTCATCCTCATCCTCCCCGTGCAGCAGCTGGCCCCCATGGCCACAACCCAAAATTCCCAGCTCAAATGGATGCGCAATGGCGAGAGCAACTGATTCCCCCGCTGCCTGGTCACCCTCTCCCCCTATTCCCCTCCCTGGATCGAGCTTCAGGAGCTCGTCCATGGTGGGCAGAACAGAGGAAAACAAACAGAAAGAGAGAGGTTGTGCACATTGCCGATGTGGGCATATGACATGTGGGACCCACATGCTGACTCTTTAAAAAAAACCACATGCTGACTCTGACAAAACCACTAGCAAAACCAGCAAGGGATGTAAAACAATCGGTCTCATGGGGGTCCCACATGCTGACTCTGACAAAACCGCTAGCAAAACCAGCAAGGGAGGTAAAACAATCGGTCTCAATAGTTCAGGGGTGACAAATACCTGATTTTCCGGTTCGAGGAAACTTGGACTCTGGCAAGAGTTGGGAGGGGGAAAATAGGACTTCTTCCAAGAGAATGTCGTGGGGGTGGTTTTTCCCCTACCGGCTGAGTTTTTTTAATGAATACAGAAAGGTTCGCAATTATTATCAACTTCTAGTGACTCACAATGCATAAAAAAGTTACATTACGTGTGCATCTCCAAACATCATGCTGCCATTATGAATGATACACTGCAACAAGATTATGTCTGGCACGAGGATGTGAGGACAGATACACAGCAACTGCAACCTAGGTGAAACCAGGATGCAGTTGCAGTTGTTAAGAGTGGCATTTCAAGTTAATGAATAACAGTGATATGTGGACAGTTGCAGAAGCAGTAACCCAAATGGAAACCAGGATACTATAAAAATAGCCGGTAGAAATTATAATGAACTTCTCGAAGAAACGATTTAACCTTTCAAAATGTTCATGCAACGCACCATTATGACATAGACAGTTAATAAAGTCATCAGCTGATATAATATGCAGAATGATCCATTACAGGCATGAACAGAAGTTTGGAATAGACATACTTTGTTTCGTCAAAACAACACCATCAGACTTAACATGCAAAAGCTCCACGCAAGAAAGCTCGTGTTCTTCAAGCACCTGCAATAATCAATCATGGTTTACAGGATGTAAATAGAAAACAAAACAAGAGAATAGCAGCCTGTATGATACTGTAGCAAGATGAACGCGAATCACACCAAACCTTGTGTAATTTAACAAGATTATGCCTTGAAATAATAATCTTCCTGTCCTCTTCAATCTGGTTATTAAAAACCCGTAGTTGCTCATCTTCCTGTAGGTAAAATAAATAAAGAAAAAATCTTCAGGAACTGTGGGACCTCAGGCTACAGGACACTTCAATTGTTGATTAGGATCTGTCAAGTCGCGTTCAAATAGTTTTTGTTGTGAATGTGCATTCCAATAGTTTGATCAGTGGAGTGTAGTTTTGCAAATTGAATTGGCAAAATAAGCTAACCTCTGGAAGAGGAAAAGTGAGACAATTCGTGAAGAGCTTTGATATGTCACTGGATCGTGAATATTTTTGCCCCTTTATATCCCCTACCAGTCGCTTCAGTGAAGATGGCTGCACAAAAATATTTCATATGAGCAAGTACTGATTAGAATATAAAATACGTGTTGAGACGACAAAATTTCATACAAATGTTTAAAATAAAGTAGCCCTTCCGTAAGTACATAAAAGGAAAACAATGGCTGATCAAATTTGCGCAAAAAATAAGTATAAGGAAATACTCCCTCTGTCCCATTGAAAGTGTTGTTTTTGACTTTCAAAAAATCGTCTTTGACCATTCTTCTTATTCAAATTTTTTGTTTAAATATTAAAATAAATATGGTATCATTAAAGTATTTTTAGTGATAAATTTAATTATAAAAAATAAATTATATTTGTATAAGTTTTTTTTTAATAAGACAAGCATGTCAAACATTGTGTCGAAAAGTCTAAAACGACACTTTCAATGGGACGGAGGTAGTAATAAGTATTTTCAACTTGGCATTTGGGCCAAAGACAAGCAGATCTACACCCTAAATCTATACACATGTAATGATACGCATCCTCTACTCACTAAGAAGAAAACTCTGCACAAATAAGGTGCTAATAACTGACGGTGAACCTATCCAGGGTTGGCAGACAGTCATGTTTAACAATGGAGCAGCTATTGGTGTTTTATGTGCATGCACGCACACACGGACACGCAATGAGGAGCAAAAGCTGCATCTAGGATTCTAAGAGCATGAAACAAGAAAGTCAATGATGAAGGAGGCATACATTAGTTACTGAAGAATAGAAATAACCAATCAAGACCTTAGATTCAAGAAACAACAAAATATATTCAAAACGGAATTCAATTCAAGAAGATTAAGAAAGTATCAAAGGAACACGGATAATACTCGATATATGAAGATTTAAGAAAGAAGTTGTGTCCATATGAACAAAAAAGGTACCAAACAACAGAAATATGTTCATTGGAACTATGTAAACAATTACCAGCGAAGACAGGCGAGAGATATTGTGGAACATCAGCGCGGGCTGTACATGTCCACAACATATATAAGAACTAATAAAATTGCTCCATAAGTTGAAAATAAGCAGGGGGGAGAGTTATTAAAGCTTACAGGTTGCTTATCCTTCAGTGCTGCTGCCAGTATATTCTGCCCACAAATCAATACTACTGGTCCATTAAGTCGGTCAAACATTTCCTCAACCCGATGCACAAATTCTCTGCACTCTGATTTTGGAACTGCTCTGGATAACCATTGGGAACTGTCTGGAAAGTAGACAATTATCGGCTCTAGAGATGGCAAAACCTACCCAAACAGAAAACATTAGCGAGTCAATAGAGTGATAACTTAATAACTGAAGCCACCAATATAAGGAAAATACTTGAGTTGGATGATCAAACTATTACAAGGAACTGTTTTCATATACATATGAAAAGCAGCATATTTTCAAAATTTATGTAAACCATATGTCAAAATATCTTTGGAGAAATCACCTCACAAAGTGCTTCAAGTGCAATATGCCAATCTTCCGATTCAGTATCATGATCATGTGCAATATCCTGAGCTGAGGTACAAGGAAAACCAGATGAAGTAAAGGTACTGCTCAAATCAAATCGAACACAGACTGTTAATGAAACAGAATAGAGGCATACCATCTACCCAGTAAATAGTTGGTTTTGCATTCTCCTCCTTGCTAGCTACATCTACATCACCACCATGCATTTTTTCTGTAGGAGGGTCAAATATGACAGCAACTTGGTCCCCGTTGACCTCGTATACCTCGCCACGCTGTCCATTTGATAATGTCCTGTGATTATATTAGAGTTAGAAATGCTCCTATTCATAGTCCACATGAATAATTGACATAACGAGAAAGGCAAGCATGGCATCTATCTGTGTAGAGTATGTTCTCATGTGTTACAACCAACTGATGTTATAGCTTATGACCATCATCAAGTCTACATTGACACGAAAGATCACAAGACTTAAATTTGAATCTTGGAATGGAGGAAAAACTATATAAAAGGGAGGCCCAAACTGGCAGCAATACAAGATACGAGTGTGCTATAAAACCATTTTGCCCTTTTCCATGTGACAATGATATACCCACCCACCTGCCACTAATGAAAGTATAGGCATTTCTTGAGCCATCTTGAGTAGGCATTTTCCCCAAAATGATCCTGTTTATAGTGCACATGATACATGTTAGTGTTAACATGAAGCAGCTGAACTTATAACATGACATACGTAAATCAAAACAAGGAAATAATGTATTTCCTAGTTTTAATAACAAGGTGGAGATAAAATATACGACTATGCATGTATGTCAGATACTAAAGACAGAATATCATCACCCAAATCCATCATGCAAGAAGAATTAAAAAAGGAAGAAGGAAAGTGCATGCATGCACAACTAGATTCCAGAATCCAGAAGCAGGCCCTGCCAGGTTCTTTCAGGCTCAGGACGGAATTAACATATCGTTATGCTGGTATCTGAAAACTAATTAATAAGTCATATTTAATTGTAGAAGTTATCAGAGCCTCGAGGCTTTTGGGGGCCCACATGGGGTTTGAACTAAAAACACAGAATAGCTGAAAGTTTCACGTAATACATAACCTCATATGCATATCAAAGACTAGACTGATAACTTGTTTTTAGCAGAATACAGCAAGGGAAGCCCCTGATGTGGTACTTCCATTAATAAGTTAAAAGGAGCCTAAAGTATTACCACAGTAGGGGTTTCCCCTACTGTATTTTCCTCAAAGAAAAAAGGAGCCAAAAGGAGGCATAAAATATACTTACAACGGGCAAGGAAAATAAAAGAAAAGGACATTCAAGAAAGAAGTTATACAACAGACTAGAGCTAGAGGGGGTGAAACTAATGCAGATTATTGACCCAAGTTTTGGTACTCTGATGGATTATTTCATGCAATGAGCTTGTAAATAGCATTCATCTTTGAGGGTTTTTCTTCGAAGTTCATTGCTGAAAGTCTTGACTGGCAAATATCATCATTTGAAAAAAGGGCATATCAGAGTGCCACTGAATTTCTAATTGCTGCCAACAGTCCTTAAATCTAGACGGATACAAAAAGAAACAGTTGCTTTATTTTCTGCAACCACCCACCCTAATATACACAGGTCAATCATATCTATCTATTCAACTGAATCCAATTAACTCCAGATGATTTTGTATGCACGTTCCTCCAACAATTAACTGCATTAATGATGCCCCTAATCACCATCATCACACCTAACCGATAATTTTGATACCAATAGCATATCCCCTAACTGCCATCATGTAATTAAAAGCATGCATTGCTCGTGCACAGTCACTGGGACACACTTAAAACAAAGATGGAAGTTTGTCATGGCACCGGAAATAAAAAAGGAAGAAAAGCAACATGCAACAATAACCTCTGATCTGCTTCAGAAACCGCGGCATCCCCGACATACTTGACCCTATCTCCTGAAAAGATATTACAAAATTAGAAGAAGAAAAAAAGATTAAAGTTTCAACATCCAAAGACCCAAAATGTATACGATTCATCATCGTTTACTAATTTTTAGATGAAGCAGATTCAACTTCGGTGCTGGTGAAGGTGCGGCTATGAGAAAAGTGGTGCCAATTAAGAGAGGGCAAGGCTCAAATATGCTTAGGCAATCATGGGTCCAGGTGAATCAACAGCAGCTTATTTTCAATACAATGTGGTAAAGATATACTTCAGTTTACCTTGAGTGAAGTCAAAAGATGAAAAACAATTAATGAAATCAGTATCTGGTTACCTCTTTGGAAAGGCCTTTTCTCTTCCTCCGTTGAATCAGGAGTTTCAGACGATTCTGATGCTGTAGCTTCTTCAGCACCAACAATTCTCTATAACAACAAGCAAACAAAGAAAAATTGTAAGTCAAAAAATTATGCAAGAAGTAACTTTAGTGGAGGAAGACACTAAAACCTTGCTGATTATCCTTGATTTGTTCTTCTAGTACAATAAAGATAACATTAGAATAAAGGACTTGCCTGATCTAAGGTTCATGCTACAGTACTAACACGAGTTATTTAAGTGTTCTGTAGTACAATTATGTTTTCATCAAACTATATTTTTGCTTTCATTTAAACTCACTTTCCCTGAGGTTGTTTAACTTTTTAATGCTCCCTAGCTTTTACAAAGATCTAAGAGTGACACACGATCAATGTTACTGTACAAGAAATGGGAAATATTTTTGTGTGGGGACTGGGGAGAAAAATGAAAAGACATCCTGGTACAATTGAAGAAACTAATAGAATAGATCACCTTTGCAAATTCCTCTATAGTACATGGAACCAACTTTTTGAGGTCATCCACAGACTTCTTCAGGTCCTCCACAGATTTAAGAGTATCATCATCATCACTTTCTCCAGACTTTTCATTGTTGTTTGTCCAATCTTCATCACCTTCGTCTTCCATTTCAGACTCTGAGCCTTCATCCTCGGACTCAGCATGCTCGTCTTCCTCCTCACTTTCTGAGTAGTCTTCCCCGTAATCCTACAAATCAGATGAGATGTTAGGTCTGAAACAACCCTTTTATACTAAGTAACAATGCAGAATCTTACATATGGTGCGAGAACACTGCTGTCTAGGACTAGTAGCGGCACTCGCAACTCATGCGCAAGTGCTCTAACTAATCTCTCCCTGTAAAGCTCAGTTCCTGCATTAAACAAATGTCACAACTGAAGCATTTACAACAACATTGACTATCTGCATCCTTGCTGCTTAATACCTGGCGAGCTCTGGAGCAATATCCTCCCTCCAGAGGATTGGAGCCGTGAGCCATACTCGACACCCTTGTGCCGAAGGTGGGACATCACACACTCACTCAGCAGCTGCTTCGCATTCTCACTTGCAATCCAAAAGGAACAAACACATTCCCCATTAGTTAGCACACTAATGTTGAGCTTCCTTCAAACAAATTTACAGATGGTACTCGCATTCTCACTTGACGTAGTATGGGAAATTCTGCCACGAGAGGGTTGCCTTCTCCCACGGCACCAGGCGACGTAGGAACTCGTTGCGGAATCTCTCCCGCTTGGTAAGGAACGGCGACTGGCGCTGCTTGCAGCCAGTGAGGAACCTCTCCCCGCTCAGCCACTCCTGCTGGTCTCGCTCCCCGAGCCGCGCGTGCTCCTTCTCGAAGCACCTTCCGCTGCTCTCTGCCGCAGACGCCGCCGGTCCAGCACCCCTAGCCTCTGCGCTGCCAACGCCGCCCTTGGAGCCGTAGAACCGGCACAGACGCCGGGTCGGGTCGTGCGGCCGCGGCGCCCTGACTGCGCTGAACCTCCTGATGAAACACCCGCCGCCGACGCCGCTGGCAGATATGCCGACGGAGCTGGAATTGCTCCACAACGGTGGGTGCAGAAGGAGGCATCGCAGCCGCATCGCGTGGTACATCTCGGACGCCGCCTTTGGGGGCAAATGGCGAGGAATCAACGGTTTAGATCGTGGCGTTGGGCATGTGTAAGGGATGCGGTGGTGGAGATGGCTCGGGTTGATGGACACCCGACCTGAGTGGCGGTGGCGGCGGAGACGGTGGCGCGGCGCGGCGCAGCGAGCATTCGACGGAGGCGAGCGAGACGGAGACGCCACGGCACCACCGGCTTCGCCAAGCCTCGGCTAATCCGCTTCTCACGCCTTGCCTCTGCTGCTGCAATTTGGGCCGACCTTCAAGCCCATTCGCAAAATGAGACCCAACCAACCAACCGTCCTGCTCAATGGCAGCGCCTTTCCATGGCCCAGTTACCTCGTATGGGTTCTCCCGAGTAACACAAGATTGACCCACTTTGAAGGCATTGACCACGTCAGTCAGAGGTAATGGGAGGCCCACTCTCCCTGCAAAGAAGCTGTAGTAACTCTCGTATGAAGACATTTCGGACAGGGAAAAAAGATCAATGACTCTTGGTGAGGAATTGAGTAGTAGTAGAGATCTAGTGAGGTCACGAGCCGGCAAACACAATCATAGGAATCGATACCAAGAGTGTAGCCATAACTCACGGGCCATAGAGATCGGATGATAAAGGCAGAAAGAACGGGAGAAATGAGCTGTCACGGTGAGTGGTGGCCACAAGGTCAAGTGGTACGCTCACTCCACTTTGGGCCTCGACTTTTTGCAGCATCATTTACCTTTCCAGATTCAGCGGACAACAGCTCACCAAATTAAAAAGCGTTCACTCGTCTTCAACACAAGATGAAGAGCACGGCGGTGCTGATTATTTGAGGAATGAGAAATGTGCTGCTTAACAAGCAGCCGGTTTCCCGCAACTGGAAACGCGTGCTCACAAGAATTATTCAAGGTCACTGCTTCCCTGCTCGATCGATTAATCATTCAAGGTCGCGCCGCTTAAAAAAAAAAAACAATATCTTACATAATCTTATCGGAACTGATATAACTGTGCTAAGACCGCTACATTTATAAGCTCTTGGGACTATAATTTACACGGCCGTACTGTGGTCCACGTGTGGGAAGAAGCCTCCGGATCTGCCATCTCAATCGCAAACAGCGCCAAATTGGGCAGATTAGCCATATCTGTCAATCTGCATGCAACCGCACCTAACCAGATCCAACCTTGTTCCGATTCCGAACACGGGAGTAAAAAAACGGCCACCGTGCCGTCACAGACCGACCGAGAGCAACAAAAAATGCAAAAGCCCAAGAAGTGCGATGCACTAAACGGGAACCGGAATCGGACAAACCACCGACTGGGAGCGAAAGCGAGTGGATGAGGGTTGGGCAGGTGAGTTGGACATGCCATGCCACCCACGCGCCGGAACGAGGAGGCTCTCCTGGAAGCAACGCCCCGGCACGGGCACTCATCCGCCACACCCGCTCGCCACAGTCAGCGGTCGCCGGTCGTCACTCGGCGGCACCAACCAGCAACCCAAAGCGATCGGTTTTTTCTTCGAACCGCTCTCGTCGCGTTGGTCCAACTCCGGCACCACCAGCGCGTCGGTGAGCTCATCAGCGCAGGCGCGATCGGTTCAAAGTTTGAATCGTTGTGGGAGCGCGAAGTAGTCTGAGAAGGACGTCGCAGTGTGTGGTGTGTTGGACTATGTAAAACTTTGTCCGGGTCCGTGTTCCGACTCTCTGTCTCTCTGACTCTGACTCTGAAGAGTTTTTCAGTCCCTGACGTTGGACACCGGCGGATTGGCATAGGCGTACGTTTCCCGGTGACACCGACGTATCCTTGTTTCAGCTGTTCTATTGCATGTGTTTTCTTACGGACAAAGTGAAAGCGTGAGCAGATGCGTCGCAGCGATCGACCGACGGCGACAGGTGCATGCCGCGGCTGCGTCGTGCGCTGCAAACTTGCCCGCTGCGTCAAATTCAAGCTCGGAATCCAGGATTCAGGAGTATTCAAACATAGAGAAGGGGCGGGGAGGTGTGACGATCGCGTGGTCCATGAACCGTATTGGAAGGAAGGTTTAATGCCACGCGACCTGACGGTCACGTAGGTCGACAGAGTTACATCACCTAAAAGTTGAAGGAAGTCTGAAGCTTGTCCGCGCGGGAAACGTCGTCACTGGTTCGCGCCCACTTGGCAGAGGAGAGGAACAGAGTACTAGTAGAGATGACACGGTACGAAAGTACTAGTACGAAAACTCCTCCAAAAAAATCGTACTAACATCCGAGGTGAGCCGGCACCGAAACACGGTCGCCGAGGTGACGGTGTACGGCGTACGAACCTAACCTTTTGCCGATGCTGCCGAACTGACAGGTACGGCGTTAACCAGCGTACGATCCCTGCTCCAAGCACCTGCGCGCGCGACACCCGATCCATCCCGCGAACTCCTGTGCACGTCCGATCTGGGGCTCGAGATCTGATCACACGAGGCTGGATCAACATTTAAAAAGTCGCTGAAAACCGGCCGGCTCGATTTGATTAAAAATCGGTCATCTAATCGTTTAGTTATAGTAACTAATTACAGTTAGTCATGTAAAACTGATCGTTAGAGAGACCGACCAGGACCGGTTAACCGAGATAACCGTCCGGTTCCAGCCGGTTCTTCAAACACTGGGCTGGACTGCTCGATCCGATGCAGCTACTACTAGTAAGTAATCGATCCTCGCGCACCGATGCCCCAGCCCATCGCAGCCGCGGGCGAGCTGCTTCCCGGGCGGCAGCGACAGGCGAGTCGAAGCGTGCAATGATGCCACCCACCTCGGCGCGGGCGGGAGGAGATCGCACGACGCCCAACCGGAAACGCGCGAGTTATTACGCTTTACGCGCGGACACGGCGGGCGCCCGTGACCCGAAACGCTCCATCCGCCCTCGATCGCACGCTCGGCTTAAAGCGTTGTTGCGTTTCCTCCCTCCCTCCCTCCCCGCGTCGTCGCATTTGTTTGCCTCTCGGCTCAGATCTCATCTCGCTCGCCCACCCAACCACTAGCTCCACTCTCCACCTCGCCGTCGTGCGAGCGAGCGAGCGAGCTCTACCACGTTTGAGTTTGACTGACCCCATCCACGCTTCAATTGGTAGGCGGTGGCGCGAGAGAGAGGCCCCCAGCTACCGACCTGTTCTGTTCCTCTCAGCTGGCCGCACAGGTCCTTGTCCCGCAGCTGCTCGAGGGGATGGTACAGAGCTCCGACAAGGTTCCGTGCCGCCATCCACATTGAGCTGTCGCTCCAACTCCAATTCGCGGTTGCTTTTTCTGGATCGTGTTGCGGCAAATGGGTTGCACGGGGTCGAGGCACGCGGTGCGCGGCGGAGGCGGCCGGTCCCCGTACGCGCGGAGCTGCTCCGGTCCGGTGACCGGAGGCGGAGCCACGCACCACACCGTAGCGCTCAAGTCGTCCACGCTGGGGTCGCTCAGCCTCGACCGGGGTGACGAGGAGATGATGAAGTGGCGCGACGACGACTACCGTGTCGGCGTCGGTGGTGTGGCTGCTGCTAAGACGCCACCGACGAAGCAGCAGGTCAACAGGCGGCAGCAGAAGCAAGTGCTGGGGTCGCCCGCCAAGACGCCGGCCCGCGAGCCCGAGGTGATCAACGTGTGGGAGCTCATGGACGGCCTCGACGACGACAAGGAGGAAGACCATGGCCTCGATGAAGACGAGAGGGAGGAGGCCGACGACGGCCGGGCGAAGTCGGCGCCGGGGTCGCCCGAGTTCGACCCGGACATCATCGCCGCGTTCCGGAAGGCGCTCGACGAGGATGCTGCCGTCAAGAAGCGTGACGGGAAGGCAGACGAGGAGGAGGAGGAGGAGGTGGGCGTGAAGAAGCGCGAGATACAGAAGTTCCCCGGCATCGTGCGCGCGCGGGTGAGCGCGTTCCAGCAGAGGATCGACGCGAAGCTCGCCAAGCGGGCGCCTTCGCCCCCGCCGCAGGCGCCTTCTCCGCCGGACAGCGCCCGGAAGGTGGTGATTTACCTGACGAGCCTTCGCGGCATCCGCAAGACGTACGAGGACTGCTGGTCCACGCGGTCCATCCTGCAGGGCTACGGCGTGCGCGTGGACGAGCGGGACCTGTCGATGCACGCCGGGTTCAAGGACGAGCTCCACGCGGTGCTCGGCGGCGGCGCGGCAGGAGTCAGGCTCCCGCAGGTGTTCACGGACGGGAGGCACCTGGGCGGCGCCGAGGAGGTCCGGCGGATGCACGAGGCGGGGGAGCTGTCGAGGGAGCTGGAGGCGTGCGAGATGGCACCGCCGCCGGGCGTCGGGCCAGGGAAGGGCGGCGTCGCGGCGACGGAGGCGTGCTCCGGGTGCGGCGGGGTGCGATTCGTGCCGTGCGAGGAGTGCTCCGGCAGCTGCAAGGTGTACCTCGAGGAGGTCGGCAGCTTCCGGCGGTGCCCCGAGTGCAACGAGAACGGCCTGGTGCGGTGTCCCCTCTGCTCCCTGTGACTCTGTGAGATCGCATCAAGAGCTTTTGATGTGGGATTAATTTGTAGAGTGATTTTGCAGGATTGGCTGAGGTGTGTGTTCTTGTACTAGTTCAGATTTGTACAGACAAGTTATACGCACATGTTACTTTAGGACTACTGATGAAGTAACATTCTTGATGCCATTTATGGTCTGTTCCACTGGAGCTGGATGCGTACAACTACGATAAATGGACAGAAAGACTGATTCTGATGCTTGTTAATTATGCCAATTGAACAATTAGATGCCACGAATCGATGCGAACGTGGTGGGCTTTTCGGTTCCTGCCGCTGCCTTCCGTGAAACTCTGAATTGGCATGATCGGCACCTTTTTCTGTGATGTGCCATCTGAACCAGAGAGGGGGATGCTTGTGAATCAGGTGAAGTGAAGATGTGACCACTGAAGAAGAGCGGTGGCCAATGTTGGTTGCGCAAGAGATGCGTCCATGGTACGTGCACGCCGTCTCTGCTCGCGCGGCAACGCTACACACAGCGCTACGGGGAACGCCGGAGAACATCCATCCTCCACAGCTACAGATTCGTCAGCAGACTCCGCAGACGGCAAGCTTTGATGAGATGAAAGGATCCGCGACCGACCTCCCTAGGCTGTACCAGTGGCCCACGACCGACCACAGGCGTCCAAATCTGAGTACAGGCCAATCATGTAGCAAATCACGTACGACGACAGCAAAATACCATCGACCTCCATAAGTTGTAGTACGTGTAATATACAGTCTTCCCTTACGAATTATAAGTATTTTTAATGATATTATACATGACCGTTTGTTTTATTTTTTTGGTAAAAGTATAAAACCAAATAAATCCTGCTTATCAAATGATAAAACAAGTCTTTACAAAATAAATTATATATATATATTTATTTATTTATTTAAAATAAGACGAATGTCAGATGTGATATCCAAATTTAAAAAATATTTACTTCCTCCGTTTTTGATCCGTTTTTGAAATACTGTCGTTCCGACCGAATTTTTTGACTTGCAGCTAGTTTAAATCGACTGTCGGGAACGACAGAAATTTTCAAACGGACCAGTACAATTAAGAATGGAGGAAATATCATGCATTAAGAATGGAGGAAATATCATGCTGTCAGAAACGTCACAGACAGCTGTAGACAATAATGCAATGGCAAATCCGAAAAGGAAATAAGCCAGAGAATCCATGGAAACGAAGAACACTCGTTTTTTTTTTTTCTTGAGCCAATCCAGTGCTTATTATGTAACCTGGGCCATAACCATGAGAAGAACAAGCTAACAACCAAATGGGCCCAGGCCCCAAACTAGCAGGCCTAAATTATATAGACTAATATAAGGCCGGTGCAAAAAGGAAGGAAGTACCTGTCCAACGAGCCAAACCTTCGTCTCAAAATTTCCCGGCCTATGCACGATCATATCAAAAGCCTAGCCCGTAGCTACCTGCTTTTTTTTTCATGATGAGTTCGCTGGAGACAGCCAGGAAGCCAGCCTCCTCGACGCTGCTATGATCTTTTCCCTCTGATCATTCTTCCACGTTGCTACTAGTAGTAATAATCAGACTGAGAGAAGCCCACAGCATTTCACTCCCTGAGACAACAGACGGACGAATCCGCTTCGCCCAGATCATAAAGCCTACATTCCTAGCCTGTCAAACTCCACCCAGTTGGATTCCTTAACGTACACCAATCTTCTTTGCAACTTTCGATTGTTCTCGCAGGCCTTATCGCCGTAGGCATGAAAGCTAAGCTATAGCTAGTTCCGGTCATCTTCCATCGGATTAGATGGAAACGTGTGGATCAGCGTGAAACCACAATTATATGGGGGCGGCAATGAGAACGTAACACCAACCGCTGGGCCGGCCCCTTTTCGTCGTTCGGGAGCAACTTTTTTGTCATGCATCGCACTGTAGCCCGCAGCTTGATGTACGTGCCAGCGCTGACAGAGATGGATGTGGCGTGGGCGTAATCATGCAATCATGCATCGTGATGGCAAAACGTCTGCGGCTGTAATCATTTCTTCTCCGTGCACGATCGTCCGGCCGGGACGACATCAATACTTTCATTCCAAAAAAAAAATGTCAAATATGTACTACTACTAGTCAAAGAAATTAGGGCGGAAGATTTGGAAAAGAGATGGTAGAATAAAAGCATTTAGCGCCTGCTGTTAACAGGTGGAAAAATTAGTACTAGATGATGATGAATGGAGACAAGCACGAGGCCGGTTAGCTCATTAATCTAGAAGTACCATTGGTTAGCTCTAGCTTCCCAGTTGTCTGCCGTTGAGAAATCGTTTTTCGATTGGTGGACTCCTCCATTATGCAATCTGCAAAGACTAAACAACCAAACGGGCAGGGTACGCGTGTAAAGCACACGGTTTGTCTGGTTATGCTTGTCACCTCGGTGCTTGTGGAACGCTAACTGCCCCGGTCACTTTCTTATCCCTTTCTTTCCATGACACAGAGACAGAGAGAGGGTGATCAGGTAGAGTCAGATGGGACGTTATTTAACCTCCAATTGATAGATTATGGCAGCCGCAACTAGCGGTGGCTGCTATGATCCTGGGTTGTTACGCGAGCGCTAAGCCCTCCGGAACGAAACAAAAAGAGAGAGCTTAGTTGGAGTCCAAATCCAATCCCCACGCGAGCGCTGGCTGAGACGGACGGAAAGGCATGCAAAGCGGCCGCCCGGGTATTGGAGTGGGCGCACGCGACGTAGATCCTGTCAACAACACAAGGGATCTTTTTTTTTTCTTTTTTTTCTGGAGTTTTGGGCTGTGCTGCAACAGCGCAACTAGCGAGAAGATCAGACGCCTTTTTGCTTTGTTACTCCTCCTTGCTTAAAGCACGAACCAACCGCAAGTGCCGGAGCTTTTTTGAACCCCTCTCAGTAGTTTTCACGACGTCGATTTCAGAGTCAAGTTTGCCCGGGCCCCTTCCGTTGCTAGTACTGTTTGCACTCTTCATCAGCGTCGCCGAACAGCGCGCAGGGGCAAACATCCGTACAGTACAGCGTAGGATTTGTGGGAGTGAAAGGAAGTTTTACTACAACGTTCAGTCGATCAGGGACCAGTATCAGTGTTGGTTACCTTTAACAGCTAAACGCGATTTCTGTTTTGGGTAACCGGATTCCCCAGGCGAGTGATTGTCCCGATTGGTGAATGAACGTACTCCTGGTTCGGGTGTCCCTATCCGTCAAGTTGGGGAGAGCGCGGGCCCGCCACTTTGGTTAACCATCCCCTTCTAGTAGATCGGGAAAAGAAAGAGGGCAGCAGGCAGGCAGGCAAGGCAAAGCGGAGCAAGAAAAAGGAGCGAGGCCAAGCCAAAAGGCGTGGTCGCATTGGCCAGCATGAGTAGCCGAGCGACGCGGACTGCCGAACCCAAGACCTGCAACCCTGCGACGCGAGTGCTCTGATAGCTGGTCCGCGAGAAAAACGCGCTGCCGGCCGGCGGGTAAAATTTTCCACGGCGCAAATGGCCGGGTCCGACTGGCTAAGCTCGGCGGCGGGCTCACGAGACGAGTGAAAACGACGTTCACGTTTGCGCTCAATGAGACATCGCAGTCGCACGGTGGCTAAGTAGTATTCCGTTTGTTCCGCTCGCGGCCGTTGAACGGGCCGCCGGCTGCCGTATCGGGAAAAAAGTTTGGTGAAGCTTTTTCCGCCGCCGCCTCCGTCCTTGCCTTTGGTGTTGTGGTGGCGGAGTCGCCCTGCTCTGGTGCGCGCGTGCATGGCGACCGGATTGGTTCGCCGCCGCACTTTCGCTGGGAGGGAGCGCGCGTTGCGTGTTGGCCTCTGGCCTCGGAGTGGTCAACGTGTCGTATCCGCGACAAGTACAGCTGCCGCCATCGGTGACGAGGCGGATTAGCCGTGTAGGCCTGCCTAGTGATGAGAGCTTTTCACGCTTGGCAGATTGGCCGGCCGAGCCGACTAGGCGGTGATGGTGATGGAAGACGGCACTGCGATTTGTTTGTTTTTTATACTACATATCGTGCTGGCCACACCGGTCACGGTTGAACCGGTCCTAGTTCAACTTTCAACACCCGGTGCACCTGATCGACCAAGAGCGCTGAATTCAAAAGTTCGAACCACAGGTGACGTGCGTATACACGTACGTGTGGCTGAAGAATCGGAGCGGGAGTAGCTACATTGGTGCGCTACGATCTCATAACACGACGTTCAATGAGACATCGCAGTCGCACGGTTAGAGCCGGGGCATGGAGAGAGAAACGTGTGGAATCATCAACAGGAAAAAGGACGCCGGTGACGCACAGGGAAGAGAGGCGTTGAAGCCTGCCACGTCGCCGGTCATGGGCAGCCTCGCCTACTTGCGCTCGGATGATTTCCCTGCTCGGACTCTCTCTTATCATTACGAGAGGGACGTGTTCGGACGGCAACAACACGATGACCGGGCCACAGGCGGACGGATGCAACCTCTTTTTTGTTTTTAAAAAATAATTCCGCTATCGTCAATTCTCTTCCCGATGCAAATTCGACTAGCAGTTCTAGAGCATTTGGTGAAGTAAAAATAATGAAAAATTCACTAGACTTATCGAAAGTAACTTTGTTAAGGGCACTGCATAGCAAAGTTAGCTTCATATGCCTTCGTCTATTGCCATATGATCCATCGTGTGGTTTTCTGCTTTATTAAACGTACATTTTGAGCTATGCATTGTGTAATATCAAATGGAGACTTTTCTATCCTTTATAAGGGATCATAAAAGAAGATTTCTCCCTTTTGACCAAAATAGATAGGTCAATCTTCAATACTCTATCGTGCATACATTTAAATGAAACAATAAAGTCAGAATGTCCATGGAAGAAAAAAAAGGTACAGATTTCACATCTTGCAACTGAACATAGAGTTGTTAGACTTATGTTTGTCCTTCTTTCAACTAAGATATATTGGTCAACGAAAAAACAAAACCATACATAAAATTTGACCATCTTTCACAAGGCTTTTCTATTCAATTGCAATTGGTTGCTAGTTATCTAATCAGAATGAGCACATACACGCTGTCTTGTTGCATAGCCTCAATAATTATTAGGATGTCCTTGATATTCAACAACTCCATAATAATACATCTAAGGAAATCAATTCTAACAATTGTTTTCTGGTCATGCAACATGTCAATGCTGACAACTCAACAACCCAGACAATACATTTGTCTTTTTTTTTTAAAAAAAGGAATTCAACGATCAGTGTCAAACATAGACAAGAAATGGTGAAGATCGACAACGGTGATAAGAACTAGTAAATTTGATTTTGAGAAGCTTGGTAAGTCGCATTCGAGCTTTTCTTAAATACGTCTCCATCATAAAATGCAATGTTGTATCAATGCTTATCTTCGTTTGGCTTCAAAAATTATAGCGGGGTTTCTTTCGGTCACGACTTGAGCCTATATATTCAGTTTGATTTTCTGTTTTGAGTAAGTTGTGAGTCACCATATAAAATATATGGCTATTGAAAGTAAAAAAGAAAATGTCTATTTTCACCCATCTAGATTGGTGAAGCTAAGACATGCATGGTTATTTTTTTTCAGATTAGTGAAGCTAAGAAAATGTCTATTGAAAGTGACAATATGTCTATTTTTTTATTATACGACAAAGAGGACATTTCATTGACATGTGAACTTGTGCAAAATATCAGCTTTGATGTTCCATGTATAGCGGTTGCTTCTCAGTTTTCACTAGTTAGAAGCATTTGCCTAACCAATTATTCGTCCGCACTTAGGCCATAGGGTTTGCCTAACCTATAGCCAGGTGGTCACCATGAGGAATTTGCCAATCCTCTTGAAATACTTTTGCAGCATTACTATATTGGTCCTCTAAATGCGAATGAAACTAAAAAGCAATAAGGTTGTCCATCCACATGAATACCAAGATTTTTGCCCAAAGAAACAGTGTGCCTCACATTCTTTTTTCCTTGCCTAACTATGCCCGGTCCTGCAAGGAAAAATGATGCTCAAGTTTACTAGAATAGATGTAGTAGTACGTTGAGCGAAAGGTTGGAACGATGTAAGAGACGTGCTTGGACCTATGAGTGATGAACCGTGCGCCGCCGGAAAGCCCATGCAAACACGGCGCCCTACACCACAATGCTGGTCGTTACAAGGTCCCCAGGCATGGTCATCTTGGCAACACGTGCCTACAACCTAACTTGTATATGAAGTCCACGGATTAAATTCAGATGGGCGGCTAAATGCGGTCTAATCGTTTCCAACGGTGAAGCAACTGACCTAAATTGTTGAGGCAAAACCCATTGTTTCTAAAAGCAAAAATGCGAGCTCTTTAGCATGAACAAAGAAAGGAAAAGAAAAGTTGGATCAAGGAAAGAGAGAATGAGAGATATGAGTAAACTGCATGCCGTGTCAAAAAAAAAGTACAGCTAGAGTGTGCGTGGATAAACCAAACTCTAGAATGTGACTTTCTTCGATCGTCCAAAAAAAGAAAAACAAAAAAAGGAAAATACGTGCAACATACATGTTTTCGGATGCTCCAAAGAGAAAAACAAAAGGAAGAGGAAGACACAAATAAAAGGATGTCAATTACGACATGTGCTTGATTCGACAGTGGAACACTCTCGCGGCAAAGCAACACGATGAACTTTGTCAGTTTGTTTTAAACTGGTCTCAGTTGTTAAAGTGTATCAATATTCGGTAGGTTTTGAAGAAATCTTATAAAATTAGTGCGCACATAAAATTTAGTAATCCTACTCCATTCCAGTTTGAGATGATACCTAAAATATTACTCCCACTCTATGCATGTGTGTGGTATTGATTGGATCGGTTTGTGGAGATGTTATATACAAATTTGATAAAATAAAAACACTCATGTAATGATGGAGATCGAACGCAATAATTTTTTCTTAAACACGCAGGAGAACTGCGCGCCATATAGGCCGATGAATGGCTAGAATTTATGGTATACAATCGCGCCCGTGAACGTCGAACGCAATAATAGCTAAGCGTGGTTACCAATAACTTTGTGTCATCTGATAACTTTTTTAAAAACCATACCGTAGCATGATCAAACAAAAAACCCGTACGAGGCAAAGCTACAGCGCGACCCAAAGCTATTTTACAGGTTGAGAAACAATCAGGAGTCAAATCCAAAGTCGCCGCTCTCAAACAGGAGCATAACGATACATAGGCAACGACAAGCCGAAATTGAATACTCAATGCCCTCCTGTGATTACCCGCGTCCTCCTGATAGAGACCGGAACACGCCAGTTTTATTCCAGCATTATTACAGCTACGATTTTTTTCCACTTAATCTCATTCATTGAAATAGGTCAAGAAAAATCTCATTTATTGAAAATGTTAATCCTATATGTTAATAAGTTTCCTGTTGACCGATGGATGGATGTGATGGGATGTGTACGTTTGGGGGCGGACGCGAGGAAAAGGTTGATGTAAAATGTGCGCGGCTGACCGTCCAAACGGAGAAAACAACGTGAGCCGCCGCCGTGTCAAAGCGCAACGGCAGCGGCCCTTCCGCCCGCCCGGCCCCCGTTCTTCCATAAACTCCACCTCCCCCCATTACTGCGCGCCCCCATCTCCTTCCTCCTCTTCTCCTTCGCCTCCGGCTCCCTCCGCATCGCGCTCCCCATAACTGCGCCTCCTCCGCGCCGCGCTTTCCCCACTCACTTTCCGCATAGCTTCCCGCCTACGCGATCCCGCCGGGTCGCCCCGTGCCGCGCCTGGGCAGACCGTCGGTGAGGAGCTCCGGGCGGTCGCCGTGACCTCGCCGGCGTCCGGAACCGGCGTCGGACGGTTTCGTGTGACTCGACACCCGAGAGCGCCGTCGTGTCGACCGCCCATATGCTGGAGGCGGTGCGGGGGCAGGGCGAGGACGGCGCGCCTTGTCGTCGCGCGGACTGACATGGCTTGAGCCTTGAGGTGCGTGCGGTTGTTGGCTAAAGCTGCTCATGAAAAAATGGGTGACGAGGGAAGAAAGATGATAGGGGAATTGAAGAAATTAGGAGATAATAATAGCACTTAGTAGTATCAAACAAATCAACAAATTGAGCGTTTCCTATTTTTGTGAAACTGCTAACTGCCATGTCCCAAATCTGGCTTTAATAGCCCGTTCAAACCGTCGCCCTCTTCCTAGCCGGCGGCCGAGCTGCCGAACACGCCCCCAGGCACCGGTGCACGACACTGCACGTCAGCCACACCGAGCACTCTACGTCGTTGTGGTCGTTGGGCAACCAACGCTTCATTTTTCCTGGCCTTACTGGTATGGGATGGCGTGGAGTGGAGATCCATCCGCTTGGATTGGTTTTATTTGCTCTCAAACGAACCGTAACCTGCTTGGGTGGGATTTAGCTGGAGTTACTTTTGGTTAGGGAGACCTTTATGTGATGTGAATCTTTTGTGCTCTTCAACATTAGCATACTTGCTTACTTCGTTGTTAGAGTAAGAATTTAATCTTTCCATCCATGTTTTTAGTTTGGTTCAGTTACTTGTTCTTTCTTGCGCGTAGAGTTGACCACATAAAACTTGGCTCCAAAGTAGAGACACGGTAATTTTGCAAGAATAATTGCCTGAATCCACAAATTAGCCTGATAGTATAATATAGCAGCTGTAAAAAGAAATAAAGGATGGTCCAGAACTAGGTAATGAAGAAAAACTACATCACCATCCTTTTTTAAGTCTAACATGTAACTTCAATTGTTTGGATTGTAGGATAACACACACAATAAGTACAAAACCATGTAGTGACTTTTTATCTGAAACTCAGATGTATTGTTCTCCGCTATGAAGCTTACCCATATAGTTATGCCATCTATCACCCAACACAGAAATTTCTCGGATACCCAGCCTCATGTGTCATTCATTGTTCTATTTTTTTCTTTCAGAGAACTGTGTTGAAACTAATGTAGTATAGCTGCTGTTACTATAATTCTTTGGAGGCTTAGGAACAGGAAGGTCAAAGATGCTCAATGAATCACACAATCTATTTCCACATGTAGCAAGTTGTATGTTTCCTTTGGTTAGATAGATTGTTTATGAGGCTTTTGCTTTTGGTTCCAGAATAGGTGTATCAAGTTGTTGATTTGGTAGTATCATATAGTGGTTCAGTGATTTTGGGCAGCAAGATGAAAGGTCTTCCACGTCTTTGTTTCCAATTTTGGAGGCTGTAGCTCAGGGTGGTATATTAGTTTTTTTTTTAATTTAGTTTATTAACCACCCAATGCTTTACTAGTTTTTTTTTTTGGTGATCATTTGCCACAAACATCTAGTTTTTCATCTGTTTTGTACTGTCTGATTAGGCTTTCCCTTCAGTTGTAAGCACTAGTACCTTACCAGTATTCTTTGTAATCTCTCGAAAAATTCATTTATGTGCACAAATGTGCTTGCTATTTGCTGAACAATGTTCTTGCTCGCTTGCAATTCCTTGTGACATGTTTTGTCCTTTTGATCTCTTGCAGATCTAGGTGTGTACAGAGAAATTGGTGGATTCTTGTGCATAGGTTCCCTTTCTATTGATAACCTGGTGCAATTCTGACGGAATGTTGGAGGGTCAATCTTGCCTAATATCAAGGTCGCTGCGGAGTTCCTGCGAGCAGGAATCCAGATTAGCATACATGACTTATCACCTCCTCGAGATCACAAGGAGTAAACGCCCGCCTGGGACCCTATCTATTGAACAAGACGGAATTGTTGCAGACGCAGTGTTTACAAAACGTACCAAGTCAGCTGGGAAGCAGAAGGATGGGCCACTGGATTCTGAAGGCAGCAGTGATCAGGGCTACTCAGATTCAAGCACCGTGATTAGTTCCATCGGCGGTGACAACATAATCAATTGCCTTGCCCGTTGCTCTCGTTCCGATTATGGTTCCATTGCATCAGTCAACCAGAATTTCCGCTCACTTGTACGCAGTGGTGAGCTGTTCAAGGCACGCCGACAGCTGGGTATTGCAGAACACTGGGTCTATTTCTCATGCAATGTGCAGGAGTGGGAGGCATTTGACCCCTACCGTTCTCGGTGGATGACGCTTCCAAGGATGCCCCATAATGATTGTTTCATGTGCTCCGACAAGGAGTCACTTGCTGTTGGCACTGAACTTCTTGTGTTCGGCAAGGAGATTCTTTCACATATTATTCTGAGCTATAGCATTCTGACAAACTCGTGGTCAAGAGGTGTTGAAATGAATGCCCCTAGATGTTTGTTCGGATCAGCTAGTTTTGGAGAGAAAGCAATTATAGCTGGTGGCATGGATGCTCAAGGACGTGTGCTTCGCTCTGCTGAGCTTTATAACTCTGAAACTAAGAGATGGATAACACTTCCAAGCATGAACAAAGCAAGGCGAATGTGTTCTGGTGTCTTTATGGATGGCAAATTTTACGTTATTGGGGGAACGGCTGGCAATACAGAGGTGCTTACTTGTGGAGAAGAGTATGATTTGAATACAGGTACCTGGCGGGTGATAGAGAATATGTCAGAGGGGCTCAATGGTGCAAGTGGTGCCCCTCCACTTGTTGCTGTAGTCGAAAATGAGTTATATGCGGCGCAATATGCAGGAAAGTTGGTGAGAAAGTATAATAAAAGGGATAACACATGGACAACATTAGGAGAGTTACCGGAGCGTCCAGAAGCTGTGAATGGCTGGGGTATTGCATTCCGGGGCTGTGGAGAGCGGCTTTTGGTTATTGGTGGACCAAGGGTATTGGGTGGAGGGATGATTGAGCTCCATTCTTGGATCCCAAGGGAGGGGCCATTGCAGTGGAACATGATCGGAAGCAAACCGTCTGGTAACTTTGTTTATAACTGTGCTATCATGGGGTGCTGATTCTGTGCTCTCTTAAACATACTGTCAACACGAAAGATTGTGATATTGGTTTTATCAAATGGCATAAAGCACTGATTCCACCTGATGGGTAATCTCTGCATTCTTTTTGACATCTCAGATTTTACTCAAGGTTCAATAGAGTAGTCAGTTCCACGTACTCGTTAATAGTTACGCCCATTGGTTCTGTTTTCCATACATTTGATTTGCAGTTGAGGATTTGCACCCATCTCCATATGCTCAGTTGAAATGAGTTTCCTGGATGGATGCATATAGGTGACAAACTGTAATTGAGATAACCGTGCACCTATATGATTGTATCATTTTGTGAATGTATCAACATTATAGTCTATTGTGCAAATGTCTCTTGACAAAAACAGCATGAATTTTATTATTCATCTCTATGTTGTTTTTTTCTGTGCATCTGCGGGTTGCTTGATGGCAAATTTTAGCAGATTGTACAATATTTATACAGTGTAACATTACTTTTTTCTACCGCTTCTATGTTTTGTCTAGTACCTTCAGTTTTTAATTGATAACTGTAGGACACTACTTTTAGATCATTTTAACACTAAAAAAAACTTGTCCTAACAACATCAACTAAAAACCGGAGGGAGTATGATATATGCTCAGATCCTGAGCTGATTATTGAACTGTCGATTGAGATAATAAAGTGAAAACCATCCCATGATTTTTGCCTTCTGTTTTATCTCAATATTTAAGAACATAGACATGTTATATGGGCAGGTCAGTATTGGAGTATCAATTTGGCCGTATTTGTTGTGTGCACTTAAATCCTTTGAAACAGTTGGTTGCAAAGAAGTGGCTCCGCTTTCTTCTCAGTAGTAGGGATCCTACCCTAACTTTGTTGCTTAGCCTGTGAGATATTATTATCTAGTGTAGACAGGTACCCACTTTTTATATCCAATATGGCGACAACTGCGGAGCTAATCAGTAGATCAGTGTCTTGTTCGTGCTTTACATCGTGGAAATTGCGAGGCCATGATTTGTTTGTCGAGTTGTGGCTACAGTTAGCTCGATTAGTTTGTCTGTACCCATCATTTTGCAGCATATCTATGGAAATTTGCTTCTTGTGCAGCGTCTTTTATAATTTTGGTGTTCTTTTTTCATTGGTGGCTGGGGTGTTTGTCGGGTTGTCTTCTAGGCACTCATTCATTATTGGTACCACCTAATAGGATTATTGGGTAGAATATCTAAGGCGCCATCCTAGAAGATTAGGGTAAGGATAATTTAAAATGCGTATTCTATCCGCTCACAAAGTCACAATCCAGCTGAAACCGGAATAGAATAGATCTGTCTCGGTCGGTTCTAACAATTGTGGCGTCTCTACTGTGTAGACGAGCGATTTTTGTTGATATAGTGGAAGTAGTGCACCTTTTTTATCGCTTTAGCAACCGCATTCGGAGCTCTCATCCTTGCGTCCACTGTTCAACAGAAAGCGTTATTCCATCAATTTGTTGCGGTTTCAGTGGTGCCGTGGTTGCTGCATCTTGAGCTCTGGATGATCAATGGACAACAACTCCTGGCCTCTTGCTTTCATGACGCTTCACGATCAGCCTCCAATCATCATCCCGAAGTGATACGGCCATCGCTCTGCAGTTCCGGTCTCTGTCCATGTTGCTTCACTAAAATGGAAGTCAGAAAGTCAGTGAGGTCGATGGCATGAGTCACGGATGATTGGTGACCCAGCTGCGGTTTTTTTTTTATTATTATTACTTTTACCGTCTCTGTGGAGTCCACTACGGAGCTGTAGAGCCTGCAGCGCCCGTGGGCGGCTTGGTTCTGTTGCGAAGCACGCGCAGAGCGCTGCGCACCACTGCTGGCAGCATCGTAGGGTAATCGTATCCCGGGGACGTCGGAAAGATACTGCCCATCATGACCATGCTTTGTACTGCATCGACGCGACGGGGAAGATACGGTCATCCGTGGGCGTACGTTGCGCAGGGCCGCAGGCGTGCTGCCACGGGCTGCAGCAGGCGTGCGCAGACGCAGTCCAGGTATTTCTCCGGGCTGCGTTGCAGATCGCGGACGGCGTGGTATCTATCTGGAACTGCATTGGCTGTGGGGTGACCGTGCCCTCGTGCTCCTCCTGCACAGCTGCACTCGAGTGTTTTCGTACAGCGAGCAAACGAGGAAGCGCACTCGAAGTGACCTGCTTCCCTCCTCCTAGGCTCAAGCATGCACTCAAGCCAACAGCAGCACTGCAGTAACCCAGTGGCACGGAAGCGCATGTAGGGTACGGCCCGTGCCCGTTGTCCGTGCCATTTCCCCTGCGGCAAAAACGCCGATCAATATAAATAATGCTCGCTGCCGCACGGTTTACAGGAGAAATCGTACGCGCGGCAACTGCAGTCCGATTTGCCACGGCTTCCGAGGCGAGGCAACTGCAGCTGCAAGCCAGCCTGACGCGGTCCTCCACTCCAGGTCCCGCGGACGGGACTGGAGCGTGTGGACTCGAATGGGATGACCTGGTTCTGGACCCCCGCCCGCATCTGGCTGCGTCTGCGGGGAAAGCTTGCGATTCCGCATAGCGCGTACCACGGGCCACGGCCATGGCAGCGGACACGCTGCCGATGCCTCTCCGGGATGGGTGGCCTGGCAGCTGGCAACGCGTGGGCAGGCGCAGATGAGGCAGAGGTCGCAGCCTCACATCCTGATTGCCCCTCTGCCGCAACCGCAAACCGAGGGGTCGTAGTTTGTTCCTTTTTCCCATGCTGCTACTCCTGCTGTCCTCAGTGCTAGTTCCATTTTCCACGCTGCATTGCCTGCGCCCGAGTATAGCCTGTCACAGTGTCACGATAACTCTTACCATCCATTTTGTGTTTTATTTTGTCCCAAAAAAATTAAGACAAGTTGCACACTCTTTAGATCGAGACTTTTAGCATACGATGTTACTCCCTTCGTTTTAAAATAATTTTGATGTTTTAGCTTCGGATACGGAAATTAAGATTGCACAGAAAACGAGAAGGAGAGAGATAAAAATAAGAATGTATTAGAAAGAGAGAAAGTTACATTAGAAAGTGAGAATAATAATTACTTTAACACAAATAAAATTAACTAAAATATCAAATATTTTGGGACCGAAGAAGTACTAGTAGCTCTTAAACGTACCACATGACCATGTGCAATTGCACATGTTAGTGTCACACATGAAAAGCTGATACGTCTGTTCCATTTTGAGTAACTTAGCAGGAGTATGGTCATATTCATATGTCAGGGTTGCAAATGACGCATGCATAATAAAGACGAACATACTCAGATTTTTTTTAAGCACAACGAACATACTCAGAAGCAAACCTCTTCGCTTTACCCCCAAAGCCCATTGGATCCCACCAGAAAAGCCTGTGGCATCGTGTGCCGAATACAACGGAAGGCCCAACCAGAAACTGGACCGACAAGAAAATTCAAGCCTCTCTGATTGCAGGCCCAACCAGAGACCCTTTTCTTTTCTTCATTTTCGACTTTTGGTCTTGTCTTTTTTAGACGGACTTTTTTGGGATCATGATCGTCGGTAGTCGGACTCCTCGGCAGTCGACTGTCCGTCGTCCGATACGACTGACTCTCATCCTACGGCTCCCCCAAAATGCTCGACTCTTTACTTCTGTTTCTTCCTTCTTTAGAAACTGCTCGGAGGAAATCCATGACCAATCGTAAATTCAGACTCAGTAGATGTTAGTGAT
This sequence comes from Eleusine indica, assembly GCA_030378355.1. Lineage (NCBI taxonomy): Eukaryota > Viridiplantae > Streptophyta > Magnoliopsida > Poales > Poaceae > Eleusine > Eleusine indica. Next base: position 4,083,689 of record CM059495.1, read on the forward strand.
AATCAAAATGGATGCGCTAAGAGATGTAGAATACAAATATATAATCAATTTTACTCCATATCATTGATAATGTGTCGAATTTTATGATTTTCTGGTTAGGGTTTGAGATGAGAAAAGTAAAATTAAGAACAAATCAGTTGTTCAAAACCAAAATTAACAGCTTATATGAATGGAGGAATTCACCGTGAGCACCGCGAGTAATCGTTTTGGTCTTCAAACAATTGGGCAGACAGTCGATTTGGACGCTCCTAACGCAGGTGAATGTGAGCGGAGGTGAGTTCATCGAACAGACGGACTCCAACAGTAGGATATGATTTTTCGGATCGAATGGCCAAGGCACCGACTGCTCGGTCGACTGCCGAGGAGTTGACTGCCGACGATCCTGATTACTTTTTTTTTTGTGCTAATTCAATAACGACCAACGGCCCCAATTGTCAAAGCTCCCATCACCACCGGTTCTACCGTTACGCGCTCAAATGAACGGTTCTGATAAGTTGAAAAAACCCAGCTCGCCAGTCGTCTTCTTCCCCTCGCTCCTTCGTCCCCCGTCTTCACTCTTCCCGATCCAACCCTAAGTTGGCGGGGATCCGTCCCGCCATGGAAGCGGCAGCTCCACCCCCTCTGCTCCCGCTCCTCCCAGAGATCAACCCAGCAGTCCGGAGCTTCCTAGACGCCCGCTTCCGCTCGGCAGCCGACCTCGCCGCGGCCGCCGGCATCGAGGCCGAGATCCGCGGGCGCTGCGCGGGGCTCGAGGCCTCGGTTTCAGACCTATCCGCACGCCTTGAGGCAGCTGCTGTAGCGTACTCTTCATGCCTCAAGGCTGCTAGCTCCGCCCTCCATGGCGTCCGCGGTGGGATCGGTGCCCTCAAAGCGTCCACCTCGGAGACAGGTATCTCGAGCAAACTCTTCGCACTGTTCTCAGATCGAGAGCTTATTTAAGTATATTTCTTCTGTAATTTTAAGATACGCCGCATCATTTTAGGTGTTGAAGAAGCGGTGGATGTGGAAACAGAAAAGGTGCTGTTCGAGCAACTCCCTGCCCTGGCCTCTGAGGTGGCGAGAGTGGAGATGATCAGAGAGTATTCCGGTGCGTATGGAAATACCTGTGCAGCCTCTTCGTTCTATGCTTCAATTTTATATCATATAAAACTGGACAACGGCTTATATAGTTATGTATCCTACTTTATGTTTTTGTTTCAGTAGGTATTAGATTACAGTGTTATATACTTATAATGCATAAATGTAGTGAGAGTTAAACCCAGCAGTTGATTAACTTAGAAATCAGTTATGGGTTCAAACACTATTAGGCATGTAAGAGGAAGGCTCAAAGATGATGTTGAAATGGAAGATGTTTTGTTATCATTTTGATATGGTGTGGTAGGGTGGAGTGGGATTTATTTTTAGTCAGTGCATTCTATAACTTGTGATGAGCAGGGGCGGAGCTAGAGAAAAATCATGGGGGGTGCGGGTTCTATGGAAATTTATAATTTCTAGTTCCTTGTATGGTGAAATTTTGATTTCACAAGCCTAAAACTGCCAAAGAGTTGGGTGTGCCTGCACCCAGTAGCTACAACGTGGCTCTGCCACTGGTGATGAGATGGGAAATGGACTGTTAGTCGTTTATTGTGAGAGCGTGCAGGGTGTTGGTGATATATCTTTCCAGCTGTTTGGTTTGGTAAATTATTAGCTCTGGTTGGTATAGATCTAGCCCAATACAGCTGGGAGGAATTATGATATCTGTCCTGGCCTTATATCTCAATTAATTGGTAATGGATCTTGTAGCTCCCAGTGTTGGAACCATATTGATCATGTGGATATATGAGTTGCCATTATTCACAGAATTAACTAGAAGTTATGGGAGACGTTACATTGTGCTGTCCTTTGAGCAACATATTTCCTAATTCACAAGTCACGATGAGTTATCGTTCATAGTTATCTGCTGTCTGCAACTTGCATTAGTTGATGATTCCTCTTTTTACAGATATTGAGTGTTAAAACCAGAAATCCATTCTGTTCTTCTAGATTATCATATCCCTACGCAATTCTCATACCCTGTATTCAGTCTTTCTTATTTCTTGGAGGTGGAAGTGCTGTTCTGGGAATATATCTGGTGATTGAAAAGTATATCTTGATTTTTTAATTGAAAAGTTAACACTTCTGATAAAAAAATGGAATAAGGCATAATATAGATAAGAAATTTTCCACGCCTTTGAATGCCAAAGGGACACGATAACTAGCTGGTTTTAGGAATGATAAATTAGGTTAAGGGCTGTTAGTATTGAGGGTACCAGCAAATGTTCTCAACCCTTACTGTAAGGTATTATTTTAATTTATTAAGAGATTAAGCCACACATCTAGCCTGCCTTATGTAAACTTGTATATCCCTTCACGGGTATTCTTTTTGTATGGGTTTTCACATTGCCGAAATTGTACCTAATGTGATTTTAGATTTTGTGTAAAACCCACTGTTTGACCACATACTACTGTTTACTGTTATTAATATTCTTAAATGAGTCGGTTTCTTAGAAGTTATCACAACCCGCTTCTGTCTGGGCTTGGGACCAGCTATGTCAAAATAAAATGTGCGGGCTTTTTGACAATTAGATATTGAACTGAATCTTCTCGTTTCTGTTTGGGTTGCCATCAACTTGAGATTGTAGCTTGCCTGGATTTATTTCACCATCATATTTACTTCATGTAGACCCTAAACAAGCAATTCAAAATTGTCTGGACTTTCCTTGTCAAGCTATTGTGCCTATTCAACTCTTCTATGGAAGAAAAGAATCATCTTAAATTTGCACGAAAAAGATGATTTTATTAAATACTTACTAATCCAAAATATTTTGGAAATTTCAACTTTTCCTGTTTGTGCTGTTACATGTTAATTGATTATCACAAATCGCTACTCCATATTTGCATTTACATGCCTGTCCCTAGTCTCACAATCATTTTTCTGCTAAGTTTCTCCAGTACTTGTTTATTTTAACTTTGCAATTGGTGTATTTAACGCTAGGTTATCCTATACAGAAATGGCTCTAAAGCTTGATAGATTGGTGGGTGATGTAGAAGATGCTGTTTCTTCTTCTGTTACTGGAAAACTCAAATCTCTTGTAGAAAATTCAGAGGTATGGATCTTCTCATAATGCCATTCTTGGGGCATTTAAATTGTGATGTGCTAATTCTGCATTGCTTATTTTCTCCAGAAAACACATCATGTTGCTATTGGATATCTTAAAAGCATAGAAGATCTTTTAGATTCTGTTACTGCAACAAGGCCACAATGGGCTCGTCTTCTATCTGCTGTGGATCACAGAGTGGATCGGTCTTTAGCTATATTAAGACCCCAAGCCATTGTTGATCATCGGGCTCTCCTCTCATCTCTTGGCTGGCCCCCTTCTCTTGCTGGCACAAAATTTTCAAGTGCTGATTCCGGGAAGCAAGCAGAGATTGTTAACCCATTGTTTTCAATGACGGGTGACCTAAAGGCCAAGTATTCTGAGAGCTTTCTTTCTCTATGCAATTTGCAGGAATTGCAGAAACGCAGAAAAGCTCGACAACTGAAAGGGCATAATGTGGGCAATCAATTGCGTCAACCGTTATGGGTAATTGAAGAGCTAGTAAATCCAATATCTACGGCTGCACAACTTCATTTCTCCAAATGGGCCGAGAAGCCTGAATTTGTTTTTGCTCTTGCATATAAGATAATTAGAGATTTTGTTGATTCCATGGATGAGATTCTACAGCCCCTTGTAGATAAGGCAAATCTGATTGGGTATAGTTGTAGGGAGGAGTGGATTTCGGGAATAGTCTTTGCACTGTCTACATACTTGGCGAAAGAGATATTTCCTAAGCAAATCGAACTTCTTCAGGAAACTATATCAAGTGATTCAGAGAGAGCATCTCAAGCAAGAGTTTCATGGCTTAGCCTTGTTGATCTGATGATATCATTTGACAAGCGAACTCAAGATTTAATCTCGAGTACCGGATTTCTACTTGCTGTAAAGGATGATGACAATTGGCAGAGGATCTCAGTTCTCTCTGTCTTCTGTGATCGGCCAGACTGGCTTGAAATATGGGCAGAGATTGAGAGACAAGATATTATTGATAAGCTCAAATCAGCAATGGAGATGGAGAAAAATTGGAGTACAAGGATTCAAGGAACAATGCTTGAGTATGATTTAGATGACTACAAGGCCCCAGCAATCACCTTTTCTGTTCAACAAGGCTTGACTCTGCTAATTGATCGTGCCCATCCAATCCCAAGCATCACGCTTAGGGCAGAATTTATTAGGGTGTCTGCTTCACCCATAATCTTGGAATTTCTTGGTTGCATGCTTCGGAGGTGCCAAGAAGCAGAGGGGTTAACTGCTCTTGCAGATGATAATGCTCTGCTTAAGGTCTCGCAATCCATCAATGCAGCTCGACACTTGGAATCCACATTAACAGAATGGTGTGAGGATGTTTTCTTTCTTGAGATGGAAAATTTACCTGGAGTCAATGGTGTGGGAGGGTGTATCTTTCAGCAAGAGATAAATCATCTGAAAGAGTTCAGAGTGGAATGGATTGATAAGATTTCCACCATCATTTTAAGAGCATTTGCTGCTCGTTCTCGGGATTATCTGAAAAATAAAAGGCAATGGTTAGAGAAATCAGAAGGACCTGTCGTATCCAGAATATTCATAGAATCTGTAGACTACATCCAAGGTCGGATGTCTAAACTGGAAGGTAGTCTAAATGCCCAGGATTTTGTGACCGTATGGAGAAGTGTGGCAACTGGAGTAGAACAGCTGCTTTTTGCTGGAATTTTCACTAGCGGCACAAAGATTAGCGATGGTGGTGTGGAAAGGTTTCAGGGCGATCTGAGCATTTTGCTTGCTGTATTTTCAGCCTGGTGTCTGAGGCCTGAAGGCTTCTTTCCGAGACTGACCGAGGGATTGAGGCTGCTAATGGTTGATGAAAAGCAGCAGAAAGATGGGATGTATACCGACAAGAATTGGCTGAAGGAATATGGCATTAGGCATCTAACAGCCGCTGATGCTGAGAGGATAATTAAATATAGGGTGTATGAGGCATGAACATAAGTCGATTACTAACATCAGGTTGAAGTTAAAAAGAAAGAAACACCAAACTGTAAGCAATATACACTGTTCTATTTCAAACAGATTGTGCATAGTCACATTTTATTTGTGTATTACGTTACACTACAAAAATACATCGAGGCAGATTGTCTATTTGAAGCAGGTTAAAGTTCCATTGTTACCTTGTTTATTTGTGTATTACGTACACGATCGAGGCAGATTTAATGTGAGATTGCAGATACCCTTGTTTTCCCGCAGTTTTCTGTCTATCACCACGCTGAGATATCCTGGAAAGGAACTTCCTATATCTGACCAAGAAAGCAGCTTTTTTTCCTAACGCTGACTGTGACTGGCGTGTTTTATCAATCATAACTGAAGCACTGAACGAACCAAACTACCAAAGGCTGACTGAATCAATGTGTTTTGACTGCCTGCCACTTTTCATTTCCCACTTCTTGGTCCGACGACCCAGCGTCGCCGAAGACAGCTTTTACGGGGAGCAGCACTAAACAATGTAGCCTCCTGCTGCCTTCTTCGGCAGTTGGCCGCAGAGAGAAGAGAGAATTGTTGTAAAACATTTATGGGCCAGGTTCAACTTCTAGAAAAAATACTCCTGTCTCATATGAGTTTTTTATCTAATCCTAGCCTAACACGAAGTAGTGTTTCCTTCTTATAAATAGTTGAGCAGACACCCTTTTATAATTTTGTCAGAATTATTCAATAAAGAATTTCATCTATTCTATTCTTGTTACTTTTAGTTTTCGTTTTCTATTTCGATCTACGTGCCTGTGATCGTCGATAACTCAACACGTTATCAGCACGATGCAAAGAATCACAAAGAATTCGAATGGTCACAATTTGAAGACAAAAGATTTTCGAAATCAAGAAAATTTTTTGTGCGTTGCATATGCAAAAGAGAAGCTCATCACTCGACCCTCAAAGCTTAAGATTCAAGCAGAATCGATGACATTCCTTGAACGAATTCAAGAAGATATATGTGGACCAATTAACCCTATGTCAGTACCTTTTCGGTACTTCATGGTGTTGATTGATGCTTCCTCGAAGTGGAGTCATGTATGTTTATTGTCTACTAGAAACTATGCGTTTGCACGATTGACAACTCAAATCATACAATTGAAAACCAATTTTCCGAATCACAGAATTCAATCCATCAGGATGGATAATGCCGAAGAATTTACCTCGAAGGTGTTTAATGACTATTGTATGAGTCTGGGTATCAAAGTGGAACACTGTGTACCACATGTGCATACACAAAATGGACTTGCAGAATCATTAATTAAGAGGATCCAGTTTATAACACGACCATTATTGCAGAATTGCTTATTGCCTACCTCTTGTTGGGGGCATACAGTGTTGCACGCAACAGCATTAATTCAATTGAGACCATCTACTACACATGAAGAATCGCCATTAGCAATGGTGCGTGGTACAATACCAAATGTTCCTCACTTACGGAGATTTGGATGTGTTGTGTATGTCCCTATCCCTCCGCCTCAACGAACTGTAATGGGTGCACAACGGAAACTCGGAGTTTACGTTGGATATGAAAGTGGATCCATAATTAAATATTTAGAGCCATCCACTAGAGATCTACACACAGCTCGCTTCGCTGAATGTATCTTTCATGAAGATTATTTCCCAGCATTAGCGGGAGGAAAGTATCTCTCTCGGAACGAATGTCGTGAAATAGAATGAAAAACTAAAGGAATTCAAGGAATGGATCCTCGCACTACAGAAACTGAGCTCGAAGTTCAGAACATACTCCATCTACAGAGGGTTGCTAATGAACTGCCAGAAGCTTTCACCAATACAAGAGACATTGTGAAGTCTCATATACCGGCTGCAAATACACCTGAAAGAATAGACATCACATTTAAAGAAAATGACTATATGGAATTTCAGCCTCCTTTCTCAAAAGCAACGAATGCTAGTAAGAGGGGGAGTGATCCGATTACTTGGGCACCAAAGAAGCCTAGAGTACAAGCTCAAGCTAAAGCTCCTAGGAGACGTACTGCGGAGAAGAAGCCTAAGCAAACTACTCAAAAGAAGAATATAGAAGGTGAAAGCAAACCACACGAAGTGGTAAGCCTTGAAGAAGAAATCCTAAGTGAGAATGTGCGCACACTTGAAACTCACGATGGGTTACTGGAAATTCCTGATCTAAACACACCTCTGAGTGATGTGGATCAAGAAAATAAAATAATAGAAGAAGTTTCAACGAATTATGTTGAGACGGGAGTAGTATACAATAGAAAGACAATCAAAATCGACTCATATTTTGCTGAGACAATTGCAATACAGATTGGCTTGGAATCTGAACCAAAGTCAATGAAGAAATGCAAAAAGCGTCATGACTGGCCAAAGTGAAAAGAAGCAATTTGTGCAGAGTTGAACTCGCTAAAGAAAAGAGAAGTGTTTGGCAATGTAAGCCTTACACCAAAAGGTATCTTTCCAGTGGGTCATAAATGGATGTTTGTGTGGAAGAGAAATGCTTAAAATAAAGTGGCTAGATATAAGACGAGACTCGTAGCTCAAGGTTTTACGCAGAGATCAGGAATTGACTACGAAGAAACCTACTCTCACGTAACGGATGGAATTACTTTCCAGTATTTAATATCATTGGCAGTGAATATGAATTGCAAATGCGACTTATGGATGTCGTCACTGCATATTTGTATGATATATTAGATACAGAAATCTATATCAAAGTTACAGAAGGAATCAAAGTCCCGAATGAAGAAGAACGCAAATTGTATAGTGTCAAACTTTAGAAGTCACTATATGGTTTAAAACAATCTGGAAGAATATGGTATAACAAACTCAGTAACTTTTTACTGGAGAAAGGATTCTTGAAGAATGATGATTGTCCTTATGTATTTATTAAGAAATCAGAGAAAGGTTATTACATAATCTCTATTTATGTTGATGATTTGAATATCATTGGTACTACACAGGATGTCGAAGATGCATATTCTTAATTAAAATTTGAATTTGAAATAAAAGATTTAGGTAAGACTGCATATTGTTTAGATTTGCAGCTTAAGCATATCCACGAAGGGATATTATTACATCAATCAAACTATACCAAGAAGGTATTAGAGAGATTTAATATGAAAGATGCATACCCACTCAGATCCCCTATGGTTGTGAGATTACTCAATACAGAGGAAGACCCATTTAGACCAAAGGAGGAAGGTGAAAAATTATTGAGACCTCAATATTCCTATCTCAGTGCTATTAGAGCATTAATGTACCTTACAAATGGTATGAGACCCGATATAGCTTTTGCTGTTAATCTACTTGCTAGATACAGCTCGGCACCAACTACGCGACATTGAAAAGACATTAAACAAATACTAAGATATCTAAGAGGAACTGAAGATTTCGGATTATTTTTCAAGAAGAATAAAGAAGTAACCTTAGTTGGATATACTGATGCTGGCTACTTATCTGATCCACACAAGTCAATCTCGCAGACTGGATATGTATTCTTATTTGATGGAAAGGCAATTTCATGAAAGTCAACAAAGCAGACGATTGTTGCTACATCAATAAATTACTCAGAGATCATCGCATTATTTGAAGCCGCCAAGGAATGCACTTGGCTCAGAAGGATGTCAAGACATATAATGAATAGTTGTGGAGTATCATATACTCCATCCCCTACAGTTATCTACGAAGATAATAACGCTTGTATTGCACAAATACAATCGGGATACATAACGTCGAACAGGACAAAGCATATGTTACCTTAATTCTTCCATACGTATGAATTACAAGAGAAGGGAGAGATTTTGGTAACTCATGTCTGATCTTGTGATAATCTTGCAGATATGTTTACAAAGACACTACCAGCTTGCACTCTTGAAAAGTATCGGCATGGTATTGGCATGAGAATACTTAGAGAAGTGCTTGAAACAAGGGTAGAACTTCCTTAAGTACATCACGTTCCTGAATTAAAGAATTATCTCGAAGATAATTCATTTCATTCATGAAGATCGATAAGCATTAATCATGAAGATTAAAGCATTGTACTCTTTTTTCCTTATGAGTTTTTCATATGAAGTTTTCTCATTAAGATTTTTGATGAGGCAATACGTACAATACAAGTGACGGTAATATGTGCTCTTTTCTCTATTTTTTCCACTGGGTTTTTAAGAAGTTTTTATAAGGCATGTTTATCGTGATAAAGAGCCTAAAAGGGAGTGTTGTAAAACGTTTATGGGTCAGGCACACCTTCTAAAAAAAGGACTCCTGGCTCATGTGGGCTCCTTATCTAATCCTATTCTAACACGAAGTTAAGGAGATACCCCTTTGTAATTTCACCAGAATTATTTAATAAAAAATTTTATCTCTTCTATTCTTGTCACTTTTAGTTTTTGTTTTCTACTTCGATCTATGCAAAGGCAAATGTGGTTTCAGCTTGCTCGAGATTCGCAAACACAATCGCGTTGCTAAACCAACGTGCGCTCGTGTGAGAGCCGGGGGGGGGGGGGGGGGGGGGAGTATCATCCCGATCACCTCCCGAGGCAACAACTTTTCTCTGCAAATCTTCGGCCTATAACTTTTTGCTGATGACAGCCGCCTTATTAATCATGGCGTGCCCGCGTGCCTCCCGGCCCCGAACCACCGTCGGATAATGCTGTCACTCACCTAACCTGGGCCTTGAGACAGATTAATAACGCGCTCCATGGAAAGATGGGCGATGGTGACAGGCGGAGAGACGTATCGGTCGCTGATAAGAGCGCGACCCATCGTTCCAGCGCGCGCGGCACGATCCTGCCCCGGCGCGCTGGAGCAGGCAGGCCACCACCGCCGCTCGGTCCCCCGCGGCATACGTACGTACTACTACCCCTCTCGGTTCCTGCCGGCTCGATCGATCGTCCCGATCAGCGCTAAGCCCGCCGCCGCCTGATCGATTGCGCGTGTGTTGGATTGGATGCATGTGATGACTGACGTGACGATAGGGAGAGTGGCGGCGCTGTGATGACCGCTCACGCAGAGCGCTGCACGTGATTGGTTGGAAGAGTTGACGACGCCACGCCGTTGTACTGGCCGGCCTGGCCAGCTATTCTCCCGATCGAGATGTGCCTGCCAGCAAGCTAAGTAGAACTGCAGGTGAGGTGGACCTCCTCCTGCTGCTGCAAACAAAGTTCATTCGCAGCTGCCCGATCTGCATATATATCACGGACCAGTACCTTATTACCTCAGCAATGATCGATGCCCGTAGTTGATCTGCTGCAAGTTGTCGCGCGGCGGCTCAGCACGGAGTCCATCATATCATGCAGGCAACAAAATCATCAAATGCTCGCATACAAGAAAATCCCGGGTAGATCTCCACGGATCTTGAGCTGTCCGACTGGCCGACCGTGTACATGGCCTGGTCCAGGAGCTAAAAATATACATGCATGGTCCAAATTTTCGTGACAGGGAGAGGTATACTACGTTCTACTGCACAGAAGTTGATGCAAGCAGTTTCCCTATCCTGGGACCAAACCAAATTAGATACGTAGGGTTCGGACCATATAAGATCTGCAGGGAGCAAAGGAGGGTGGTCCGACCTCCGATGCCGGCCCGGTCCAGCTGCAATGCAATTGCTGCGGCAGGCATTGCACCCTATAGCTCGATCGTTCCAGAACATTGCAGCTACTACTACTACTAGCGCGCTAATGTAAAGCATGGCTTCTACACAGCACTACTAGTAGTCCACACCATCAAAAACTACCCATTTGCTCCAGCAGCAGTAGGAGTACATTTTAGGCGGTAGCTTGTTCCTGTGCAAAGCTGACTTAGCTTACTACTCACAATTTTGTAAGTCTCCTGCTCATAATTTTCGAATAGAATAAAATGTATGCACGTAGCATTTTTTTAATCTAAGTTTGAACATTTAGTTCTAGGAGGCTAAGATTTTACTTATTTCATGATCACATTGTAATAGATTGCTCATGTGGAGTATTAAATATATCCCTCAAACATTATTTTCTTGAAACATGAACATGTATTTTCAATTGAAGTTAGAACATACTTGTCATCCAAAAGAACATTTATGCAAACGACAAAAGAGAGTGAGAGGAGCTACCTAGTTAGATCCATATGTGTACTCCTAAAAAGGCGACAAAAAAATGGGATCAACGTTTGGTGATGTAGATGTTATCTTCCTCTATTATAGTCGTTTAAATTGTCAAAGAACGATTGAGTGAGATTTCTTCACGTGATGACCTATTAGATCCATCACAATTCCTCAATTGATAATGACCTACGGTATCACGTATGGTATATGGATGGGGGACATTTGTCCCCGTCCTATAAAAATCTGCTTGAGTTGAGTTCCATCTATTTCCAGCTGTAATAATTTCACGTGAATATTCTAAACAAGTTGTCTTATAGCGACGGACATTGAAGAAAATGGCGTGATATAGGCATATTGTTGTAAGCAACTAATGCCGCGTGTGGTGTCTCATGGAGGTTTATAGCGAGATGAAGCTTCCACCTCATATTTAGGGTTTGTGCATCGTGTGCATATATCTAGCCATGTAGTTAAGTCGACACACAATTAAGTCACTGCAGGATGAAAAATGCACGGTCGGCTAATCATATGACAGGACGAGATTTGAAAATTGAGAGGTTCATGCATCAAGCTCGCCGCAAGTAAGACCCAAAGGCTGAGACCAGTGGAGCCACCCGTGTATTGATCTGGTCGGATTCACACACTTTGCATTGTTTACCCCGACCGAGCACACACAATTTGATATGATATCTCACTCCGTGCTCATGCCTAGCAGATGGATGCCTGGCCTGTGAAGTCGTTTCCAAGAATAAATTTTATAGCCTCAGTTCACGGCGCTCGCCGCGCAGGTGATGACCTCGATCACAGGATACCCTGACACTTAAGAACAGTGCCCTCGATCGAACGCAAGGATCGATGAGATGACAAGGTCACCGAACAATTTTTTAGGTACAGTATGAGCCGCCGCCGCCGCCGCCTTGAGTGAAAAAGATATTTCCACTCACGCCGCTGGTGCCGCTCCGGGGCGGTTAACTGCCCCCACATGCATCGATCGGCATCCGACGAGAACACATAACCACCGGAATCGTACGACGACGGGAGCACGCAACGCACGCATGCGATCGATGCTTAGCTTTCGTAAGCTCTCATAGAGAGCACTATTGTACTGGGCACAACGACAAGTGTCTCGATCGCGCGAAAGAAAGACAGTACAATGTGTGCTCGATCGTACGATGATGGAGCGTACACAGCTGGTGCGTGTACTTGAGGCAAGGAGTCCAGCACAGATGTACTCGTACCTGTACCCGATGGACAAGGGGAGTCGATCGGCGGTTGCTTGTGACGCCGGGCACAGGCACGTGTAGGAGGAGCCCACGGCTGCCGTCCGCGCCGGGGGGCAGCCCATGCAATCGGGTCCGCCCCCCACCCATGCGATAAACACCGCGACGGCGACGTGCAACTTGGCCGGCCGTCCTCTCCAATCGGTTAAGCTGATCTGCCTCGATCTGCTGCTTCCTCGACGAAGTTACAAGACGACGGACATGCACCGGCAGCTTTACCTCCGTGCAGGTCCACAAATGTAGGAGTAGCACGTACCAGTACGGCCTCACAAAATTACAACCCTGCTCACACTGTCGGTCGGTACGACATAACACTGCTGCTGCACCTGCTTCTTCATAGGCCTAAAAATTGGAGTACACTAGTAGGCCTATAGAGGAGAGGATGGCTTGTTGTAAAAACGACCGATACTTGTGCTGCCTTTCCCAGAGGCTTATTAGCTTTTCGCGGGGAGAGGACAGTGCGTCGAACATGACTTTGCAGAGGGGCACACGCAACTGTTTCCCAACTTTGCCGTACCCATCTTTAGCCCTTTAGCTCGCTAGGCCCCGGCCGGCAAGCTTACCAATCTTAGAACACCGGCCTAAATAACGACGCTCCGATCCCTCTCATGACCAAGATGACTCCGTCGATGCTCATCCATGGATCATGGATGGATAGTGTATGAGAAAAAAGAATACAAAAAGAAGTAGTGGCCGGTTTTGGCCACAGCAGAAGGATAGGAGCCAGAAAGCAGTGGTACCGGCATGCACCCCCCTGACCCTGAGCGCGCGCGCGCATTAGCTGTGGAAGCCAAGCATGGCAGGCTGAGCACGCAGCTGCGCCGACGACGACCCGGTCCGGCCGTGCCTTGTCGTTAAAAATAGGGCCTGGCATCACGCAGCACGCATGCATGACTACATGGAGTGACCGACACGTTGTTTCCTGCATTTATCTATAGCTGCCGGGAGTAGTTACTCTGCCCCATCTTCCATCCTTTGCCCGGGTCCAGTCATTTTACAAGTCTTTTTTTTCTCCCCTCAATTTCATCGATGGGTCATATCACGACTAGTCGACTACTCGCTGCAACTGTTGTACAAACCGCTGTTTACGTTTATGTGATCAATTTTTTTAGTTTGCAAATACTCTAGTTAACATTTCACGCTTACGGAGATATGAATTTTTTTTTCAAACCCTAACCCTATCAAAAAGAAAATGTAAGTATCAAATGGAGATTTATGTATACATGCAATCTATAAGAGATGGAGATGCAACCAGGGATGAAGCTGTGAAATAAACAGAGAAAGGTTTATGCATTATTAACAGTATTAAGTATATTATTAGGTGTTACAGTATTACCAAACACAATAGCACTTCAAAATATGTATCTAAAATTCTAATAAAATTATAAATAGATATGGCACGCAACCATCGATCATTGTACAAAAATAAAGGTACAACTAATATTTGCATAAGAAGAGATAAAAAAGAAAAAAGAAATCAGGTTGCATGTTCGACATGAATACATGATCAGTTGCAATCCTCAAAAAAAAAAATTCTGTTACCTCTTGTACAAGTGATTATTGCATATAATTTTTGCATGATGGTAAAAGATGATATGAGCTATTAATTCATAACTTTTGTTGAGATCTTTTAACATATAGTCATGAATATTTAAAAATGATAACACTGTAGGAGCGGTCTTGGAATAAACAAGCAAGGCGCATCTGTGGTAATTATCCGGGGCGTGCCGCACACCACTAGTACGACCCCGCCCGCGCGCCGCCGCGGGTTCGACAGGCGTACGTGGCGTGTAACGCAATCCCACGCCAAGGCAAATAAAGCTGCGTGCCGTGGACCGGTGCGGTGGGCGCCCGACCCGACCTCCGTCGCCGTCAGCTGGCGAGCCGCGACCCTCACATGGGCCTTCAACTCCTCCCCAGCTGTCGCCCGTCCCTCCCCGATCGATATATCCAGCACCACTCGACCTCCTCCACCTATCACACTATCCGGGTTACCTCAACACCAGCTGCGCTGCGCGGCCATGTCTCGTTCTCACCCCGCCGGCCGGCCGAGAGGGACGGAGCCAGCTGAGCACGAAACGCCCGCGCCGGGGCCCAGCCGTGTAACCCGGCCGGCCGATCGGTCTCGAGGAACCCCCCCGCGTGACGTGACGACCATTTCCAAGACGATCACTCACACACTGACACAGGCGGCGGGGGATGTCCCTTGCCAGGCACGCCGCCGGGGAGAAGCGTCACATGCATGGCCTTTCTGGCTGCCTCAGCTTGAATTTCAATGCACGGCGCCACCACGCGACTGTCACGTGAAGGTTGGCGCACGCTGTCCGGTCGGGGGGCATACGCGCGTCGTCCGACATGGCACCGGCGCAGGGGTTCCACGTCGTCGCGTCGGGGGGCCCTTCCGAGATTGGCGTGCGTTTTTTTTTTTTTCCTGTAACATATAGCGTGCGTTCGGTAGACGCGGCCAAGCTCGCGCGGCCTGGAGTGGAACATAACATTGACATTTTGGTATTGATTGGCGCATAGATCGTGGCGTCGACAAACTCGAGCGTCCGTGCTGCATCGATCATGCTCTCCTTGATTATCGTACGTATCTTGACAAGTTCGTTGGAGATCAAGCAAGGGATTAGTCGGCCTATCCCGCCCGTGTTGGTTTGGTTTATGCGTATTTCCGAGCTAAAATAGTGACGTATGGCGACCGTGCAGTCTGCAAACATCAGACAGGGGAAATGGAGGGTTTGGCACGTATGCGCTGCTAGGTTCAGAGCACCGGACGGGACAGAAGCATATTCTGCGTCGTAACCCTCCATTTCTGTTGGTACTAGACAAGACAATATGTGCGTGATCTTTTAATTACGACTCGTACTGATTATGTTCACTGGTTTTTCCCAAGGAAACAAAATGATACTACTACTTGCTTGCGTGGACAATACAAAAAATTACTCCTAGCTAGCTAGTTTATAATCTTCGACCCACTACCCACACGTACAGTTTATAATATTTGATTCGACATGGAAACGAATAATTATTCTTAAAGGATACGATATGTCGACCCGTAGATCCATGCAGTAAATCTCTTCTATTTTCTACAAAAAGAAAAGGTAAAAAGAGAATCAAATACTAATACTAATCTCAAGATTTGTCAGTATTATAGCCTCTTGTAGGAAATTAATGAGGTGAAGATGTATGCATCCTGAGTTGTACTGCGCAATTGCATTTTTTTTTTCTTAATATAAAACATAAAACACAAGTGTTCAGCACTTAGTGATTTACAACTAATGAGTTTGCTTAAGTCAGCCTTCGCTAGCGGTCAACGTGCTTGGCTTGGCTGCAAGTCGTCCTTCTCTCCATGTAAATACTGCAACGCAAACCTGGCACGTGGCAAGTGGTGGGTGGTCATAGCTTATTATAACTAGGCAGGGCCCACATGCTGCCTACCGGTGTACCCCACTTCTCGGTGATTAGACAGAGAAAGACACGCGGGCCCCTCTTCCCTTTTCCTCTCAACACCGGGTCTCATGGCAGTCGACTACGTACATTTCCTACTCCTTTCCCTACAAAAATCAATTCCCCAATCTCGATCCGATCCCCGGCTCGTTATAAAGGCACCCCTCTCCCTTTCTGTCTCCCTCACAACACACTCCGCCTCCAGCAATCTCAAAGCGACCTCCAGCGGTTAAGCGAGCTGCGCTTTTCTCTCCTCCGCCTCACTAGCCAGCTGCCCAGTGCGTGAACACATAATACGCTTCTCAGCTCAGCTGAAAGCCACACCAAGCTCGCTTGTGTTTTAGCCTCCTACCTGCGACGAGTGATCGTCCCTCATCCCGGCGGCGAGAGGAAGCACGACGAGCGAGAGAGGATGTCCAGCCGGAGGTCGTCGCGTGGCAACATCTCCGACGAGGAGATCAACGAGCTCATCTCCAAGCTTCAAGCCCTGCTCCCGGCCAGTTCTCGCCGACGCGGCTCCGGCCAGGTATGCAGCTTGCCGAGACGCATTATCATCTGCTTGTGTACTCTCCAGCAGGCAGCAGTAAACTAACTCGTACGTGATGATGCGTTCGTGAATGCAGGCGTCGACGACGAAGCTGCTTAAGGAGACTTGCAGCTACATCAAGAGCCTCCACCGGGAAGTGGACGACCTCAGCGACCGTCTGTCTGATCTCATGTCCACCATGGACCACAACAGCCCCGGCGCGGAGATCATCCGCAGCATCCTCCGCTCCTGATCGATGACCTGTACCGTCGTCGTCTTCAAACCACGACCGGCCATGCATTCCCCGGCCAAAACTACGGGAGCCCCATTTAGCTAGGGTATATATATATCTATCTACATATATTGTGTATCTTTCTTTCTCCACCTTTTTACCTCTCCCTAGATCTGAGATCATCCAGAGCTAGCTAGCCCGATATGAAATGTACTAGCTACGCGCACGCGTGTGATCTCTGCTAAGCATCAATCACTTGGTAGGGCATTATTAGCGCTAGGGCCTAAGCAAGCTTATCCTCTCTCACACACACACTTTAGCTCGTGCTTCTCGTCTCCTCTACGCCTTCATGTCGCATGCTGTCCCTCCTCTAGTCCCTTCTTTTGATGTTCCCCTTTTGTTTCCCCCGATCTCTGTAAATTTAGACGGTGTGGCTTGGATCGAGTTGTGTCCTCTACAGACAACCGACCGACCACTACTACTACCTAGAGGAAATTAATTATCATCATCATGGTGTACTGTACTGTTGTTCCAGCTTTTAACAACTTTAATCACTTGGTTACGTACTACGAGAGAAACTGTATTCTATGTTTCACTCATGGTTATTCTATAATAGAGGAAGTGTTGTACTGTACCCAAATGATGCCTCCCCCCTTCGTGTCTGTTTCCTCTCCTCGCGCCCGATCGGTTCGCTGACCGTACGCCAGGCACGTGAAATGCCGCGTTTACTTGCAGATTAATAAAAAGTGGCAAGTCGTCACACTCCCGCTTCCGACTGTTGTGATGCTACTAGTAGACCCTATACACTACTAGTACTGCGCACATACGATTTGGTGCATGGCACCACCGAACGATGACGGCAATGCACAGAGATGTGACGTACAGCTGCGTGTGTGTCGATCGCTCCTCCCACTAGGCCTTGTCCGTTCATCAATGAGATTCGGCTGAAAGAAATAGATGAGTGGATCAGGAAAAGGGTTCGCGTCAACGGCCTTGTTTTGCCCGGCTATTAACGCTGTGTGTGGATGCTATCCTCATCCTTAGCCAAAGTTTTTTTTTTCCCCCTCTCTCTTGCACCTTCACATGCTGTAGTAGATCGACGACGACGACCAGGCCCGGAAGGAGAAGTCACGCTCCAGTGCCAGCAAAAGGCTGCCGGCTTTCTTGACAACCTCCTTTATTTCGAGCAGCCACTGTACGTACTCAGCTCTGCGTGTTACTAGCAATTTTACTAGCCGTTTGCTTGCACACTGTGTGTTAGTCGCTGAAGAAATCAAAATGTGTGTCAAGTTTGGCTGCACGCCGAACTCAGCTAGCTTGAGCCACTATCCATTTCGAGCACGGCAAATTAACGTGCACTTGGCACTAGCCCAGAACGCGCACGACTCTGATCGCTAGCTAGCTAGTCTTGCTTCCGTGTACACATGAACAGTATCTTCTTCTGCAAGTGTTTATTTATGCCGCGCATGTGCCCTGCTATATCACGTAGTGGCAAGGCCCGTTTACTTGCCGAGATCGGTGGTGGCCTTGCACCGGCCCGGCACCGTGGCTAACTCCAGCAAGGAACCCCACATGCCACCAACAGTACGACGCGCGGGTACGCTAGCTACTAGAAGCACAGGAAGCCAAAAACAACAAAAGAAAAAGGAGGAGAATGATGACTTGCGTTCTCTCTTAATTTATTTCCATTTCTCCTTGTGGAGCCATGAGCTACATACTGGATCGGACAATGAAATGAACTGCCGGCCGCGCAGCCATTGATCAGGCAAATAGGAGGAGGGAGGCCTCATCGGGCGGGAGAGTTTATTGTGAGTGAGTTGGTTGAAAGCAGTAGGCTAATAAGCTGCCATATGATATGTGCAGCAAAAAGCTATAGCGGTGGTGGTGTACTTTGCGTTTGGTCGATCTAAGCAGAGGCTATTAGTAGCCTGCCGATGGAGCGGTGCAGCAGTAAGTGCCGCTGCGAAGCAGTAAAGTGGAGCATATGTCGTGTGAATAAAACTATTGGGGCATAATGCAGCGCGTACGAACCCCGCGGTCAAGAAATGTGAGGACCATCATAAGCTGCATGCGGCGCTCTAGCTGCAACTAGTCAAGATCTGACCACTCAAAGTTAAACGACGACTCTGCTGGCAGAGAGAGAGGCATCTTTTCACATGAGAAAGTGTTAGTGTTTGTTTGTTGGTGGTATAGTAAAAACCTGTGTGTCCGGCCGGGACATCAGCGCGCGGGGGGTCTGGACTCTGGACCAGCCTACGCAATATCTATGTTGTGTTTGGCGTCGTCGATCGGTTACATGAACAGTGCGGTTGGGTAAACACTGGCGCTTTTTGTTCCGTCCTCTTTGGCTCTTTCAGAGTTCAAGTCTTGGCCCCCGTCCACCTCCACCAGCGCGGAGGTGTGTGTGTTGGTGTGGTTGTGTGGAGATGGACGCAGGGGTTTGCACATTTGCATGTTATCCATACCAAATCGTCCCTCAGCTGGAAACAATATTCCTGACACACGTTGTCCTGCTAAAGTCTCGGCGCCAGCTGCCCCCTGCAGCT
Organism: Eleusine indica; assembly: GCA_030378355.1. NCBI lineage: Eukaryota > Viridiplantae > Streptophyta > Magnoliopsida > Poales > Poaceae > Eleusine > Eleusine indica. The sequence continues at coordinate 4,102,886 of CM059495.1, forward strand.
TTCCGACGAAAAATGATTGCGCCTTCTTTGACTCGGAACAGTGCCAGTACTTGCGCATTCCGCAATGTAAAAGAGGCCAAAGCGCGACGGGCTGATGTTTGTACGTTCCGATGCAAGCGCGCGCGTACACATACCGGTAGGAGGCAGTTGAGCTCGCGGCAAACAAATATTGTGATGGATCGATGGATGTTCAAGTTGGAGTCGAGGACATGGGCATGTGGCCGCGGCAGTGGTGGGACGTTCGGTTGGGCTGCGCAGCATCGTGGGAGCAGCAGCAGCGAGCGGGCGGGTGGGGGAGAAGGACGGGGCGCTTTCGGCGGGCCCACCCACGCCGGCGAGTATAAGCGCGAGAGGGGGACGACGTGTGTACGGCCAACCGCCGGGCCCGCGTGGCCACAGCCAGGGCGGTTGGGCGACGGTTAAAAAGGCCGGTGGCTTCGTCCGGCCCTGTCTGTGACTGTGAGTCTGTGATCACTATACTGATCAGCAGCATTAGTCCGGGCAATGACGGATTCGCCCCTAGACGAAGATGCAACAGAATCGGAAAAAGGCTACGCCGCTCTAGCGCTGGGTAGGGGCGGAACCGGGAAGCAGGACGTGTGCTGCGCGGCGCGGCCACAGTAAAAGCGTGCTACAATAGCGCGCGGCAGTTGTGCTGCTGATACCAGATCTCGCACGTCGCAGGCAATACTACTTCTGCAAAGCAAGCAATGCTGTTGGGCTAGAGGTCGCTTTTAGGGGTAGGAAAGGCTACCGAAAAGTTGTTCAGCGAAACGAAACGAAACACTACTGCTTGTTTTCAAGAAAATTGCTACCGTGCTGTTCGTACGCACGGATTGGAAACCTGAGAAATAATGGGACCGGGGTGTACGAGTGGTGGTTTCTACCTCTTCTCTTCAGACGGTTGGTTGACACCGTGCTGTTCGATCTTCCTTAGCAACGACCACTGACATCACACTACTGCTTGTTTCAAGAAAATTGCTCGGCTGAGAGAAACTGTTGAATAATCTCGACCGACAAGAGTCCCTCCGAGATATTGATGCCACGGGGGGGGGGGGGGGGGGCACGACAAGGAGCAAATATCGGTGCTCGTCCTCACATGCGCACACACACAGGCATGGGTCACGTTCTTCTCTGGCAGTGTGACTTGTCACTGCACAGCAGCGGGATACGCCATGCCCTGCACCGCACCGGCAGCGAGATAAATCAGGTATGCCGAGGCAGGCGACGGCCTGAAAAACTTCCATGCCCTGCTGCCCGCCCACTCGCGGCTGCCTGAGCCTGACCGCTTGCTTCTCGTCGGGACGGGAGATCCGGGTGTCAGTTTCTCTCCATCCTCCGTCGTCGATCGACAAATCTTTGACCGTGCCCAAGAAAAACAGGCCTACGTTTCTGGAAGTGAACAGGGGTGCGGCCTGCTGCTGCTGCCCGGCTCTCTGAGATTGGAGATGACCGGGCAGCCGGTGATGGGCGTGCCTGCAGCACCACGACCCCCTTTTGACTTCCGGTTTCCTTTCCCCGTTTCGGTCCGCAGCGTGGCCACCGGATGGTGCAGCAGAGCAGAGACATGTATACCTGCAAGAAAAGTGCCCTGCCGTGTTTGTTCTCCATGCTTCGTCACTGTCAAACACCCGTCCGCAAGTACAGAGGGAGGAGGGAGGGAGGGACACGCAACAAAGGAAAATCAGAATGAACGTTCACAGTCCTTGGAAGCGTAAAATTCGATCGTCCGTTCACGTCAATCCGTTGTTCAAGACTTGATGGAAATCCCAAGTTCCCATTCACGGATCACAAGTTCGTGTTTTGGATCCTGGAACCGTGGGCCTCCAGAAACAGCCCACTAAGAGGTGTCTTCTTAGCGGCCCGAGTTGGCCTCTCAGCCAAAATGTAATAAAAGGCCTAGACGTCGGAACTACCATGGGCCTATGGCAATGCTCGGAAACTCGGAATCTCACAGTCATCCAATTTCGATTTTACATTTCATTCGATTCGTTTCATTTCGCTGAAGCCTGAACGAATGTTTTGCCAGTTTTTCAATATGGAAGAAACAGATAAAGAGGAAGATGAGAATTTGACTCGCTATATCTGTACACGGTATATTTCGCATTTCCAACAGAATTTGCGAAGAAACGATATGTCGAGCATTGACATGCTTTCAAACTGAACATTTCTTTTTTACATGCTTTCAAATCAAACTGAACTTGTATATATATAAAAAAAAAAATCAAACTGAACTTTAGGAACCTGATGACGAGTTCAGGATGACACAGCCGCGTCAGCCACAGGATCGCGACGCCCTCGAACCGTCCGCCGCTCTGAGCCGTCCAACGCGCCCACGCGGCGGGTGCCACGCCTCGAGATAACCTCTCCGGCCTCGAACGTTCCGGTCCGCCGCCGTCACGCCCGCCGTGACGCTGAACGGCGCAGATCAGCAGCGCCAACCCTGAAGCGCATCCCACCCGTCCACCTTTCTCACGGCGTCATCCGGGACCTTTGCACGGGCCGCCCGTTCCCCAGGCTGGCACGCATCACGAGGGCGTCGCGAACGAAGCCACCACCGCGCCCCCAATTAGCTCCCACTAATCGCCCGTAAACCCCAGAACCGAACGCCCTAATTACCTATTCCCTTACGTCCTCAACAGCAGCGCCAGCCGCGCTTTAGCTACACGATTGTACCCCTGCTTGCCTGCTTGCTGTCTCGATTAGATAAATCCGCCGGGGCAAGATGAAATTTTAATCTTGCGATTTTTTTCCCTTTCTACTTCTCTCGATTCCACCAAGAAAATTTTGTTGTTTCGCGCATCACTCCCCACTAAGCCGCCTCTGTCCCCCGCTCGCGCTCGTCGTTTCCTGCCCAATCCGCCATTCGCTCCGTATTAATCCCCTGCCTATACAGTCGATGGCCGATTGCCTCGCGAAATTTCCAATTCTGTTGCAGCTCGGGTGTTAAGTACCCACGGTGATAAGGTTCAACCCGTCGTTTGGTGGCTTCCGCGTCAATCCTATTGGCCGGCGGCGGCTCGAGGTAATTGACACACCAACTTTCTCGGTTTCTCCGATTCATGGAGGGTCACTCTGCTGTATTTTCTTTGGTTCTTTGGATCGGACTATGTGGTTGTTGTTTGTGACGCTAGTTCACCCCCTTTCTTGCAGGTTGTTTGTGAGTAGGGAGGTAGGCAGCTAGGGTTCTGGTAGTGATTTTTTGTTCCCGTATTAGATGGAGGAATCGGAAGTAGGGGTTAATCAGGGGAAGCCAATGGATGAGAAGGAGAAGGCTGCAGAAGGATCGGGGGACGAGGGTAAGATGGAGAGGAGCCAATCAATCAATCTGAATTCGGTGCCAGCAGTTGCTGCGGAGGCAAGTAGTAGAACCCAGAAGACTGGTGAAACGCAGAGTGCAGTGGTGTCAGAGGCCAAGGATACTAGCACAGGGAAGGCAAAGGAATCCAGTGGTGCTGATCATAAGAAGTTGCCCAAGGTTGAGCAGGTTGAGTATGAAGGTGAAATTGAAGGTCATGCTGAGAACCCTGTCAAGAAGGCTGCTTTGGTAACAGTGGTGGGAAATGATGGGCATGCAAACTGTGGTGATGAGGATGGCAGCGTTGAAGTCCTCAGCATTGTCAAGAAGGATGAGCCGGCAGATGAAGATGTTGATGCCATTAATGCTGTGACAATTGCAGGGTTCAGAGAAGATAATGCTGCTGTAGGTGCTTCTGCTGGGATTACCGCGGTGCGGCCTGCTGGTTCCCGATCATCAAGTTTCCATGGTGTAACCAGGTGAGACTGGTGGGTGTATCCTTGTGATTTGTTCTTGAAGTGGGAACAAACCAATGATTTCATTTGTCACTTTCTTATATTAGTATATGATTCTTTTCTGCTTTTAGGATAGAAGGACAGACTTTTTAATATGCCATCTATTCCTGCAGGCATAGATGGAGTGGGAAATATGAAGCTCATTTGTGGGACAGTTCTTGCAGAGTAGAAGGAAGAAGAAGAAAAGGAAAACAAGGTACACATTTATTTATTGTTTTTAACGGTCTTTACTGATACTGTCGGACATTCTGCTAAATTACAACTCCGGAACGAAGCAGTTACTCCTTTTTCTACTGGAAATTAATTACTTTGTTTCCTGATATGGAAATGGCAAAGGAAAAGAAAGGTTTCCGCGAAAGCTAGATATATTTCTGTTTTCTACTATTATATTCCATCTTTGTGCAGTGGGTCATGGGTATTATTGTCGATGATAGTGGGAGAATGGAACTAGGATAATTATAACCAGAGTGGAGACACAAATTTACATAGCTTGAAGCACATCCCAAAACAAATGCAGATGAATATTGTCAATTGCCAATTATCATGTTTCTTTAGTTCTCTGTCAAAATAATGAACTTTTCCTTACATTCTATTATCTGATGTCCTGGTTCCCCATTTGCATTTGGAGATACTGCTGCACCGCATGTGTTTCTGTGGTTCACTTACCCTTTGCTGGCAGCCTAGCACTGCATACACCAGGCTGGAATTGTTTTGTTACTGAGCTCCAGCACAGTGGACCGATTTATACTTCCCTGCAAGGCTGCAGTTGCGAACGGACCTCTAGTGGAGTTGGTTATCTAGTTTTAGTAACACCCCTTAGGTCCTGGGTTCGACTCCCCATGGGAGCAAATTTCAGGCCAGGGTTAAAAAATCCGTTGTCTGTTCCATGCCAAAGCACGGGTCTTTGGCAGGGTTCACATAACCGGATTAACCGGCCGGCTCGGCTCGGTGAAAAACCGGCCGGTTAACCAGGGAAACTGACCGGTTAACTGAATTGCTACAGTACTAGGGTCGGTTTCCTCCGGCTAACCGGCCGGTTAGCGCGACTGGCCGGGACCGGTTTTCCGGTTAACTGGGATAACCGGCCGGTTATCTCCGGTTATGTAAACCCTGGTCTTTGGTCATCTCACACGTGCCATGATGCCGCTGTGTAACAAAGGGCGGAACATGGGTTCAGGGGTTTTCTCGACCTGCATGAGAAGGTCTTCTTAGCAAAATGACTGGGGACCCCCACAGATTGAGGTTTTATACTTCCTTGCAATTGGAAAATGATGTGATTAGCCTAGTTGTCTCCCTTTCGATGTCAGTTGCCCCCCAATTTTTATAACTCTACTTCTAATAGCTATTGATCTTTAACAGAACCAAAGGATCCTAATAACTGCAAAAGTATTGTGTTCCTGTTACATTCCTAGTTGCTTTGGTTCCATGCATTTTGTGTGTCCGATTGAATTTGTATCTTTAATATTGCCATGAGTGAAAAGAAAACATTATGCATTGCTAATGATTCTTATTAGGCATATAGTTTTGACTAGTGTCCCCTAGGACATAGGAGATGAGCTACTTATAAGTACCAACTGTTACTGATGACCTTTCTTGATTTGTTTCTAAAATCGGCTCAGGCATATAAATATTTTATCCTCAAGTTGCCCAACCTATACCAATATGTTTAGCTAATAAGAAGATCTAGTGTTGCATTTGATTTATTGTTTGTATAGCTTTGCTGTGTTTCCTTTTTGTAGCAATCTGTTTAGTTTTCTATGACAGTTACTAATGGTTTCTTGCAATGGTGCTCTTCCATGGTGATGCTTCAGTTTACCTAGGTAACTGTTTGCAAACTCTCTGTCCTTCATCTCTCTTTTTTGTGTTTATGGTTTTATAATTTACCTCAAATCTCTTATCATTCAGGAAGCTATGATACCGAGGAAAAAGCTGCCAGGGCTTACGATGTTGCAGCTCTTAAATACTGGGGTCCAGATACAAGATTGAACTTTCCGGCAAGTTCTTTCCCTTTTCTGTACTTTTCAGTTTCCTTTGTTTTCAATGTAACAATATCTTATATGAATCAGCATTGTTCCAGGTTTCACAGTATGAAAAGGAACTGCAGGACATAAAGGACTTGTCTCGAGAGGAATGCGTGACATATTTGAGAAGGTATGTCATGAGTAATACACATTTCTGCCATTCAGTGGAGATGCCCTGGAGTGATTTGTTTATTTCGCAGGAGGAGCAGCTGTTTTTCAAGAGGGGCTTCTGTTTATAGAGGAGTAACAAGGTTACCTTTCTTTGATTTGTTTTATTTGGCTTGTTCAAACTTTGGAGGGTTTCCTTTTCTCTTCTGTAAAATTAGTGGAACTAAATCAACATTTTCTCCTATGACAGAAGGCAGAAAGATGGGAGATGGCAGGCGCGCATAGGATTGGTTGCTGGAACCAGAGACATTTATCTGGGAACATTCAGTACGCAACACCTGAATTTTGATTTATCCATTCATTTGGAAAAAAAAAACAATTGAATTCAGTTACTGATTGTTTTCTCTTGTTTCAAATAGAAACTGAAGAAGAAGCTGCAGAAGCTTATGATATTGCTGCCATCGAGATACGTGGTAAAAATGCTGTGACCAACTTTGACCGAAGCAACTATATGGACAGGGGTATGCATTGTATAGAAGGAGAAGGCTTGAGGCTGCTCGCATCAAAGCCAGAATAATAACTTGGACTTTCATGAAGTCAGGCCAGCATCTATTGAGCAGATGCGGCCACACATATTTGAAGCTTAGTGGTACATACAGATAGAACTGGTTGCAGTTTGTCAATAGTTTCTGCTTTACAAGTCGTAAGATCACAGTTATTCAAGAGAGGAATTCAACTTGGAAAAATCATGTTAAGAAGGTTTTGAGCAAGTATCATAGGGTTCGTAGGATAGGTACTCCTCGATATCGAGTCATTTTTAATGTTTTGCTCGATATGTTCATTGTGCCGATTGAGTATTCAATCTCATCAAAGAATCATTCAAAGTACGATATAATTTGTGGAATGCAATTTTCCTTTGGCGTCCATGAGGCTGGTTTTCATATTAAGAACATCTTGCATAAGCTGCATTTACATCCATTCAGAATGCTTAGAGCACTTTCTTGGAGTTGACAATTCAGCAATAATGGCAAGCAACATCTACGTTTCCTTCCGGATCTGGCTGTGTCGACGATGACCATTCCTAGAGCAGAGCCTGCGCCCATATGGCTGTACTGGCATACTGGCCTCTTCTGGCCCTGGATGTCTGGAGCGACGTCGTCATGCTCGAAATGAAACAGCTTCTATTCGAACCTGCAGGTGAGGTTTCTTCGTTACAGTTTCGGAAATATCACCACTCATGCAACCTGCCGGTAAGCTGGTTGGCAAGTGTTTGCAGTTGATCCTGAGTCGAACTAAGCCTTTGAGGTATATAACTAGGTTTTTCCATGTGATTCCATAATCGATTACGAGGCTCACTGTGCGCACCAGTCACCTCAAACCGCTCGAGTTTTTAAGCTGACATGGAAAATGATTCGTAATCCAGCCTTTTGGAGTTATTTCCTATGCCATGAACATGCTTCATGCTACTGCAGACACACGAACTTTTAAGTCGTATAAAAAACTTAATTTTCAGTAACATGAACATTCAGACACGAATATTACAGAAACAATAATATCAAAGTTGGAACATATTTACAAACCACTATGGTTTTTTCAGCTACAAATATATTTATTCAACAGGGGCATGTCCAATCCTAAACTCGAGATTTCTTCCTTCAATCTGATCCTAAATATTCCTGCAGTGAGTTCCCAATCATCATAATCATGGTCATTAGTATTTAGTTTTTAAAAGAAAACCCAAATGAACAGAATAATGGAAGAAATAAACTAAGCTATGCCTACCTGGGGAATGACAACAAAAGGGTTGCTTAGTATCGGTAATCTTGATTGAAGAACGGATTCATTTCCCTTGCTTCAGCTTCTCTTTCAATCCTGGCTCTCCTTTCAACCTCTACCTCCTCTAGTATTGAGCGTCTTGGGTGTGAACTCGAAAACTGCACGATTGAAAAAGAAAGCACTTCCTGGAGTAAACAACAAAAGGACTCAAGCTGCAAAATAGAAAAGAAACTATGGTAAAGAGCTGTATGTCATACAACTTCTGCCATTAAAATGAGACTAGGATGTGCGATGGCCTTGTCATTCTAAAATAGGTATCCTAAGGCCTTCCAGCTTTGTGGCAAACTGGGGAGATAATTCCTGAAAAATGCTGATATCCCTTTGATTTCATTAACCAAGTAATTCAGTTTTGTGTTCAGTTTAAGAAACCAACTTTCTGGATACTGCTAAAAATAAATGACTGAACCTAACTCATAAGAGCACCATAGGCATGTCAAACTCTGTCACCGCCATGTTGGTCTCAGCTGCGGTACAGAGCCCTGACCGAATTACCACAAGGTAAATCCGAAAGCAATCCAGCTTAAACCCTCACATAAAGCTTATCTTATTTTCGTTTTAGTTTCTCCAAGGTTGGTTATTTTTAATCTTATTTTAATAATAAGCCATTTTATTAAGGTATAAAGGCCCTAAAAACGTGGAAAAATATAATGTCATTTTTTATAGAAGACACTGACACTTGCCAGTAGAAATTCTGTTGCCTGAGTAAAAAAAATAAAACTGTGTGCATTAAATAAAATCACCGCAGAAACTTTGGCAGATTAGCAACCCCCCCCCCCCCCCCCACACACACACATACACACACACAAAAAAAAAAAGACTATGAAAACTGTAAATACCTTCTTGACAAGGTTCTCAAATGCTTTTGTTCCGTTTTGTTCTATATATCTCTGTGCAGCTGAAACTACGTCATCAGGCCTATCTGATTCATCCTTCTTTGGAATATACCATATGTTTACAACTTCCTGATTCACAATCACTGGCCTCACAAAATGCTCATACACATGAGCCGCACCATTAAACTGTGGCAATACCAACCAGCAATTGAAAAACAGTTTTGCATAAGACCAGAAAGGAAGCCTGCAAACATTTAGCTCTAGTGAGCATATCCATTCATTTCTAATGTATAAGAATCTTATCAGCCAAATCAATAGATAAAGGCGAATCTTATCACCTTTATTACAAGAGTTCTACAATAACAATAAAATTTCCACAGATGAATTTTTTGAGTTTAGCATCATATTAAGTTCCTGTATTTGATCAGATTAAACAAAATGTAGATGAGAGGAGCGGAGAAAATTTTGAAGAGAAAAAAGTCATAATCAAGCGATGTGTATTTTACCATTCAAGTACTGGAGCAAAGGTGAGCTCAAATAGAGTAATAAATGAGTACAACACCCAGTATGTGAGCCATTGTTGATCGTCTACAGCAGATTTTGTTTCAATTGCTCTAACAGAGGCGTATCTGCAAAAATGTCCGATTGAGAAAAAAAAAAACGAAACAGTTACCACGAAATGAAAGAAGATTAGCGTATCATTGTTTATTTGAAAAGTGAAGGAATCGAACTTACAGAGGATAAGCAAGTGAAACTACAGGGCTGCAAGTAAACAGAAACAAAACGAGGATTAGAGTTTCTTCAAATTCTAGCAGAATCATTTGGATACGTACAACACCATAACTATGCCTAGCTGTCCCATAACTACCAGAAAGAAAAAGACAATAACAGTACGTGGCTACAACATTTAACCACCACCAGTTCCATATCTGGATCACATGGTTATGTCTCGTCATGAGTAATACACGGAGTACATTGACAAGCAAAACTACGTGCCAGTAGCCCAGTACATTATGTAAAATCATCATCATTACAACAGATAAAAGAAACCATCTTAACAGGGTAGATTAACCACCAGCAACAATCCCCCAATCTGAAAGGAAAAGAACATCAGCATAGCTTATTGGATGTCACATCATATAGTTGTCCCTTTCGTTGAATCATACGCGCTTGCCCATTTTTCACATAATCCTGTTGAGGGATGCACAAAATCGACTTCTCATTTTTCTACCCCCAAAACCCATAATCTCCCTCCAAGATAAAACGCTGACGCCCTAATCTGGAAGGTTACATGGCAAATAATGACGATTAACAACAGGATGCTCTGAATGTACTTTGGAAGCTTCACTCAGAGCATGGGACAAAAGTCTATGAGGATATTCCAACACATTCCATTGTGCGCTACCCAATCACAAATTCTTTACGGGAATAAACCACTCCCTAAAACACCGATTTCAAGGGAGTGTGCTGGTAATACAGCATCCCACAAACTAAGACTCTCAAGCTCGCTTCGTCGGTGCCACTTAACACAGCACCGAGGACGAAGCACCTCAAGTGAGATAGAAGCAGAGCACACGAATCATAACAGAAACCCTCAGAAAGCCCTCATCATCAGAACTGAACATCCGAGGGAGGAATCAGATCAGGAGGTCGTACCCGGCAAGAACATCCAAGTTATTGACCAGGACCTTGAGGAAAGATCCGGATCCGCCTCCTCCCATTCCCCACCTCACTGATAGAATCGCAAATCTGGGAGGAGAAATGCGAATGCCGGCTGCCGACTTGAGCTGAGCCTCGGGGTTTGCTCTAGAACCTGCGAAGCCGCCTTGTTTCCTCCCTTCACACTTCCGCTCCCCAAACCCACGCTTTGTTGCTTCGTGGAAGTGACGTGACGTGTGTTCCGATGAGTGTTTCATTTTTCTTTTCTAATCTCCTCCTCATCCGAACGCGTCCGCGTCGACAAGGTCGGTTGGACCGTGGTTACCGTTTTACGAGGGCCGATACATAGCCTGGCCCATGCACATATGGGCCTCGTCCGGATGCTAACGGGCCTTTAGAAATTTATTTTGAGCTTGTAAACCTTTCAGCCATTGCTCAACGGAAATGTCATGCCGACTGACCTGTCCGACTGAGTTTTATGGCTGCTTTTTTTTAGATAAAGAGAATATATTTCATCAAGAGAATGAAAGGGTCTCGATATCTACATCTCAAGATACATATGATCGTATTTTATTACATAGATTTATTATGGGGTAGACTCCGTCACCCACATAGTAAGCACACCAACCAACCACACAAAAGAACCGAGATAAAGTAAAGAAGTTTATCATAAACTTAATCTATAGCCAAATCTCCATCTATGACTGGCAAAAATCTCTAGGAGAAGGTATGTATTTTGCAACAAGGTGCGCTCCTCCTTCTTTTAGAACAATGACCATGTCCTGATCCAATGTGAGCCCCTGTATATAACCTGCATATATGAAACATGTGATGTTTTAAAAAAAAATAATATCGTTACGGCTTAAGCATATTGTCCAGCATATGACGCTCGTCCCCATAAGTATTAAAAGTTTATTAGCCTCACTAATATTATTTAACCAATCACCCACTATGTGAGTGAAGCTCACAGGGGGGTTAAAACCAAAAGTTAATTGAATTATTCTCCATATAAATCTAGCAAGAACACAATCAAAGAAGAGATGTATCGTCTCATTACTATTACAAAAATAATATTTCTCACTTTCATGTCAATTCCTTTTAACTAGATTGTCTTTGGTAAGAGTAGCTCCTCTGTATAGGAACCAAAGAAAGATCTTGATTTTCAAAGGTATCTTAATTTTTCAAAGATATTTATTATATGACACAATCTGTGTGTTTATCATTGCCGAATACATTGAATTGACTGAAAACCTTCCACTAGAATTTAGTGACCATCTAAAAATATCTAGTTGATCATAATCCCGGTTCCAGTGATGGCACCAGTCGGAGTCTGGATAGCCGGATCAGACGTGTAGAAGTGTTATCGCTCAACAGTAGTATTATTAGTGATGTCAAACGGGTCTTGTGACGTAGCACGATCAAAAACACGAAATGGCCTGGTCCTTGTATTTTGAACCGGCATAGCACAAAATGTATTTTGGGCCATGCCGTGTCGCTCGTCGTGCTTGTACATCGGCCCACCACACAACATGGATTTAGCTAGTTGTGCTGGCCCAGACGATAAGCCCGTCAAACATGAAGGCGGATGGCCCAGCTGGCCTGTCAGGCAAAAAGGCCCGACATCTCGGCCTCCGCAGCTGCGGTGCATGCGAGGAGCAATGGCAGGGCCAAACAAAGTTTTTACAGCGCGACGAGTGACGAAGTCGCATGTGAGATGCTTGCTTCGACGTGACGAGGACGAGGAGCGGTGTCGACGGCCTAGCCTGGTAGGGTTGGCTTCGACCTAGGAAGTCCTGGTTGAACGCCTGCTAATAGGCTAATTTGTGGCTCTTTAAGGTCATGCTTTCATGTCAGAATCTTATTAGATCATGTCTTAATGGGTCATTAACAAACTTTTTACATGTTTGGGATTAAACATGCATGTCGGGCAACTGTCTCATCGGTCAAAACACAACACGTAGCCTCGGATTTTGTTGTGCTTAGACCGAACAAAAAATTATGTGCTTAGGATCGACACACTTAACACGACCCGTTTGGGTAACACTAAATAGTACTTTCTCCGTCCCAAAATAATTAGTATTCTAGCTTTTTTCAATTGTTTCAAAATAATTGACATTTTCACTTTCTAATGCATCTTTCTCTCTTTCCAATACACCTCTATCTCTATCTCTTTTCTCCTTGTTTTTTGTGCACCTACCTTTTACACTTCTCTTTAATTCTCATGGTAGGCTTCAAAATGCCAATTAAATTGGGACGAAGGGAGTATATTTAAAATAAACTACTATAATCAAGATTAAAAAAAACTATAATCACACTTTGGGTTGTTGGAGATCACGAACGAATCAAAAGGCTCTACCAGCACTAGCAGTTAAGTAACTTCAGGATTTTTTCACTGTACACAAAAGCAAATCTCATGGAAGAGATAAAAAAAATATCGTAACAACAGCAGAATTTAACCCTGTAAACCCAACACGTTGACCTTGGCCACCGGTCACGACGGGCCGTACGATCGGTATCGTTAGCCGCCGAACGAAAGCAAAAGCCCCCCGTAAGATCGGGGTATCGAGGGAGGCCCAACACGTCGCCGCTTGGCGGCCGGACGCGCAGAGCATCCAGGAGTCAAAGACACAGCTAGGATGCTGAGCAAACTCTGAGGGCTTGGGGGAGAGAGTCCCAATCCCCAGGTAGCAGGACGGAATGATGCGCGCATGCGTGCCGGGTCGGCGGGAGGAGGACGTACGAGGCCGGTCCTCCCGTCCGGGAACTGTTCATTAAATCTGCTGATGCCTTCATGCCACTCCCAACGCCGTCCTGTCGCTGTTGCTGAAGGTGCATCTAGGCCTCTAATTTTATTTTGGTGATTAGCGCAAATACAATTAAGGATGGACTTATTTTGTTAATGAGCATATGTGTAGATTATGGTATAAAGTTCGATGAGTAAATGCATAGAAACAGAAAGGGAGAAAAGAAGATGGCAAAGTGTTTCAAGTTGAAATTCAAAATATGCTCAAGAATGAAGTTCATAGTATTTTATTTTAATTCTTGAGTATAGGAAAAGCCGTACTATTAAGAGGGACACAAAAGTGTGAAGCGAAAGTGAACTAAGTGCAAAATTCCCATTTCTAGGCCATACAAAAATTTCCAGGGTAAAATCATCGGACTTATCCGACCCATCGGACAAGTCCATCGGACTCCAGTACCTCTGCCACTCTGGGTCGTCGGACATGTCCGACGGTCATCGGACAAGTCCGATGAACGGAGGAAAGTCCAACGCATCGGACACTTTCATCGAAGTACAGTTCCTCTGCCACCCTCTTTCATCGGACTTGTTCGATGTCCATCGGACTTGTCCGATGAACAAGACTTGTTCGAGCCATCGGACAAGTCCATCGGATTCCAGTACCTCTGCCACCCCTGTGCCGTCGGACTAGTCATCTTGTGCCTTAGTGGAGCTGAACTTCGGTGAACAAATCTTGTGCCTTGCTCGTACTTTCAATCACTTGTGTCTTGTTTACTTGTTCTTGCTCATAAACTTGCTAGTTAGGGTTTACTTCGTATTTCTTAGATTAACTTTTGTAGGTTGCTTGGTAGTTGCTCTCCTTATTTTTATAGCACCCCCTTGCTTATATTCATCTACTCCTAGCTTGCCTTACACTAGTTTTAACATTTACTCGGTCGATCTACTTTTCTATCTTATGCCATCGGACAAGTCATCGGACTTTTCCTATAATCGTCGGACAAGTCCGACACTGCGCATTTGACTTTTATTATTAAGTGAGTTTCAGGGATAATTGCCCATTCACCCCCCCTCTAGGCACTTTCAATTGGTATAGAGCAAGGATCTTCTTGAAGGCTTAATCGCTTGAAGATAAAGATGACAAAGGGAAAAGAAATTCCGCCTAGTGGATCATCCGAAGCAAGGTCCGAGGGTGATGCACATGGAGAAAATCCAAGGATTGAAGATAGTGATAAGGATGAGCTACCAAAAGCCTACAACAATGTTATGTTTGATTATGATGAGCTCAAAGAAGATCGCATTGGACAAGGGTCCGGTAGACTCTCCTACTTTGATGGATAATTTTATGATCATTGAAAATGCAAGATAATGATGTATTTGGAATCCATGAGTCCCCATGTTGCAAATATAACCGAGAATGGTTTCTTGTGGGAAAATAGAGACAATCCAACTCGTAAGGATCAAATCAACATTCATTGTAATGTCGTGGCTGCTAGTGCAATTGTCTCCGCACTTAGTGCCACCGAGTATGACAAGGTAGCCGGAATAAAGAATGCCAACAAACTATGGAGAAAATTTGAGGTTATCTATGAGGGCATTGATTCCGTCAAAGATGCAAGACTTGAAGAACTGCAAAATGAGTTCAACCTATTCATTATGGGTCCGGGAGAAGGCCCAAAAAAAGTTCATGATAGGCTCATGAGGATTGTGAATCAAAGAAGAGCTCTAGGAGCCCAAATGACCGACCTAGATATCAACAAGAGACTACTACATGCACTGAGACCGTGGGACAGCAACATTTGCTCAAACATTAGAGAGAAGGACAACTTCAAAACCTTCTCCACCGATAAAGTGCTTGGAAAGCTCCTTTCCCAAAAGCAACAAAATGATCAAGCCAACAAGATAAATGCCTTGATCAAGCAAATTGAGGGAGCAAATGGTGACAAAAAGGATGTGGCACTCAAAGTCACACAAGAGAAGAAAAAGAAAGTGATTGATTCTAGTAGTGAGGATAGTGATGATGAGATGGCCTTGTTTGTAAGAAGATTCAAGTCATTTCTAAAGAAAGATGGCTATAAGAAGAAAAGCTTTGACAAGGGCAAAGCAAGAAGATCAAAAAGAACTTGCTATGAATGTGGTGATGAAGGACATTTCATTGTGGAATGTCCAAAAAGGAAGAATAAAGATGAAAGAAGGAAAGACAAGCACCACAAGAAAGACAAGAAGTACAAGAAGCATAGAAGAGGTGAAGCTCACATTGGTCAAGAATGGAATTCCGATGATTCATCCCACCAACACTTCTCTATGTGGGAGCTTGAGTGATGATGATAACAATAACACTCACAAATGCCTCATGGCAAGAGGATCGAAGGTAACAAAATCTAAACACAAGCGTTCCTCTTATGCTAGTAGTAGTGATGATGATGATGATGTTAATGCTTCACTTCCTAAAATGCTTGAATTCATGGAATTACTTGAAAAACAAAAGGAAGAAAATGATAGGCAAGAGGAGCTACTTGAGAAACAAGAAGACTTGCTTGTTCTAGAAAAGAAAAGAAACCTTGAACTAGAGAAGCTCTTAGAAGAAGAGAGAAAGAAAAACAATGACTTAACTATGTCTCTCACTAAGATTGAAAATACTTGTGAAAATGTCAAGAGCATTAAAGATGAACTTCAAGAGAGGTATGAGGATTTGAAAAAGACTCATAAGTCTCTTGAAGAACAATATAGGATTCTTTCAACTTTCACATCCTCCTCAAATAATTTCTCTCATGTCTCTACTAACAAAGGATGTGATAGATGCTATAATATTGATGTTGACACTTGTGCTACTAATATGAAATTGATTGATGACTTGAACAAGCAAGTAAAGGCTCTTGAAAGCAAAATACAACATGAGAAAGAAGTTGTTAATGATGAGAAGGCAAAGTATGCAAGAGGTGCATACACATATACTAGAATGCCACATGTCATGGATGGCATTGGTTGTTGAGGGTGCCAAGCATAATGCTCGGGAGAACAAGAATGAGAAGGAATTCCTTAAGTTCACCAAGGAAGGATCTTACCAAAAGAAGCAAGCCAAGAACAAGAATGTTAATCATCTTCCTCATGTTAATGATTCTCGTGCTAATATGCCTAGTGCTACTTGTGAACTCTTTTATGATTTTGATGCTTCATATGTGCTCATGAGAAACATGCATGGACGCATGTTTGCCAAATATGTTGGGCCACGCAACAAGAGGCCAAAAGCTTGTGTGTGGGTGTCCAAAGTGCTTGTGACTAATGTAAAAGGACCCAAGCAAATTTGGGTGCCTAAAAACAAAGCTTAATTTGTTTTGTAGGACTATGTCTCCGGAGGATCAAGTTGGGTGATTGATAGTGGATGGCCAATCATATGACCGGAGACAAAAAAATGTTGAAGTCATTCGATCCAAGTCATGACACAAATGAGTACATCACATTTGGTGACAATGGAACGGGACAAGTACTAGGTTATGGTAAAGTCGCTCTCACTCCTTCATATTCCCTCTCTAAGGTTATTCTTGTTGATCACGTTGACTTCAATCTTTTGTCCATTTCACAATTTTGTAAAATGGGCTATGATTGTTTGTTCAACGAATGTGGTGTGACCGTTTATAAGAGGAGTGATGGCTCGGTTGCTTTTAAGGGTGTGCTTAAAGGAAAGCTTTATGTTGTGGACTTCTCCACGGACGAAGCTAGACTTGGTACATGCTTACTAGCAAAATCCAACATGGGATGGTTGTGGCATAGAAGGCTAGCCCATGTTGGTATGAGAAATCTTCACAAACTCCAAAAAGGGGGCCACATCATAGGACTAACCGACGTCTGCTTTGAGAAGGACAAAATTTGTAGTGCATGCCAAGCGGGAAAGCAAGTTGGAGCATCACATCCCGCTAAGAATGTGATGACCACCACAAGGCCATTGGAGATGTTGCACATGGACCTCTTCGGCCCTATCTCCTATATAAGTATTGGTGGTAACAAATATGGTCTAGTAATTGTTGATGATTTTTCTCGCTTCACGTGGGTATTTTTTTTGCATGATAAAGGTGAAGTGAAATATGTGCTCAAGACATTCATGAAAAGAGCACAAAATGAATATGATGTCAAGATCAAGAAAATAAGAAGTGACAATGGCACCGAATTCAAGAACACTCAAGTTGAAGAATATCTTGATGAAGAAGGCATCAAGCATGAATATTCGGCACCCTACTCCCCTCAACAAAATGAGGTAGCCGAAAGAAAGAACCGCACGCTCATTGAGATGGCAAGGACAATGCTTGATGAATACAAGACGTCCGACCGTTTTTGGGCCGAGGCCGTCAACACCGCATGCCATGCCTCCAACCAGTTGTATCTCCACCGACTATTGAAGAAAACACCATATGAGCTACTAACCGGTAACAAGCCTAATATTTTATACTTTCATGTTTTTGGGAGCAAATGCTTTATGCTAAACAAGAAACCCAAGACTTCTAAGTTTGCTCCAAAAGTTGATGAAGGTTTCTTGCTTGGTTATGGGTCGAATGTTCATGCCTATCATGTATTCAATAAAACCACCGGTTGTGTTGAAATCTCACGTGACGTGACATTCGATGAATCTAATGGCTCTCAAGAGGAGCAAGTCGTTAATGATGGTGTAGATGATGAAGCTCCTAGAAGTGTAATAAAAAGGATGGCCATTGGTGATGTGAAACCACAAGAAACATCAAGTGTTGAAAATCAACCATCTCCCTCAAGACAAAACCAACATAATGAGAATAAGAAATTAGATCACGCAAGTGGTCAAGATCAAGATGTTGGGAATCATGAACAAGCATCAAGCAATGATTCTCAAATACATGATGAAGAGGTTGATATAGATGGTGGTCAAGAAAGCTCACACCCATCGCATCCAAGAGTACACCAAAATGTACAACGTGATCACCTCGTCGAGCAAATTCTTGGAGATATCGATAAGGGAGTAATCACTAGATCTCGAGTTAGTAATTTTTTGTGAACATTACTCTTTTGTCTCTTCTATGGAGCCATTTAGGGTAGAGCAAGGACTTGAGGATGCGGATTGGGTGATGGCCATGCAAGAAGAGTTGAACAACTTCACAAGAAATAAAGTGTGGACACTGGAGAAAAGGCCAAAGAACAAGAATGTTGTGGGCACCAAATGGGTGTTCCGTAACAAACAAAATGAAGATGGTGTTGTGACAAGAAACAAGGCAAGGCTCATGGCAAAGGGGTATTCACAAGTGGAAGGTTTGGATTTTGATAAAACTTATGCCCCCGTAGCAAGGCTTGAATCTATTAGAATATTATTAGCTTTTGCTACTCACCATGATTTTAAGTTATACCAAATGGACGTAAAAAGTGCATTCCTAAACGGGCCAATCAAAGAAGAAGTGTATGTGGAGCAACCACCGGGCTTTGAAGACTCCAAGTATCCTAACCATGTTTATAAACTCCATAAGGCGCTCTATGGGCTCAAGCAAGCCCCGAGAGCATGGTATGAATGCCTTAGGGATTTTCTTGTTAAAAAAGGTTTTGTAATTGGCAAGGCCGATCCAACCCTCTTCACTAAGCGTTTTGACGATGATATCTTTGTATGCCAAATATATGTCGATGGCATTATATTTGGTTGTACTAATCAAACCTTTTGTGATGAATTTAGCAAGATAATGACCAAAAGGTTCGAGATGTCCATGATGGGAGAATTGACATTCTTTCTAGGCTTCCAAGTGAAGCAACTCAAGGAGGGCACCTTCATATGTCAAGCAAAGTACACACAAGACTTATTAAAGAAATTTGACACGGACAAGGCAAAGCCCATCAAAACTCCCATGCCGACAAATGGTCACCTTGACCTCAACAAAAAGGGTGATCCCGTAGATCAAAAGGTATATCGCTCCATAATTGTCTCTTTGCTTTATCTTTGTGCATCTAGGCCCGACATCATGCTTAGTGTGTGTATGTGTGCACGTTTTCAAGCCGCTCCTATGGAGTGTCACATGGTGGCTGTTAAGAGAATATAGAGATATTTGGTTCACACACCCAACCTAGGGCTTTGGTATCCCAAGGGCTCAAAGTTCAACCTATTAGGCTATTTTGATGCGGATTATGCCGGGGATAAGGTAGATAGAAAGAGCACCTCCGGGACATGCCAATTCTTGGGTAGGTCCCTAGTATCATGGTCATCCAAGAAACAAAACTCCGTTGCACTTTCCACGGCCAAAGCGGAGTATGTTGCAGCCGGCAGTTGTTGTGCACAACTGCTTTGGATGAGACAAATTTTAAGGGATTACGGTTACAAGGTGAACCGTGTTCCACTCCTATGTGACAACGAGAGTGCCATAAAGCTTGCTTATAACCCCATTGAGCATTCACGCACAAAGCATATAGATATCCGCCACCACTTTTTGAGAGATCATTCCATCAAAGAGGATATCGAAGTTAGCCATGTGAGAACCGAAGATCAGCTAGCCGATATATTCACTAAGCCCCTAGATGAGAAGAGATTTTGCTATCTTAGGAGTGAACTAAATATTCTTGACTCTAGCAATGTGATGTAGAGAATGTGCACATCTGAATGGTGATTGTTTTGTTATTACAAAAAATTTATTGTTTTATGTCAAAAATCTATTATTTGTGCTATTGAAGTCTCTTTTTATCACTAGATCGAATCTTGACAAAATATGGCCATTGTTATGTTTTGTTGATTGTTGGCTTACCATAAGATGTCAAGACTCTCCATCAAACTATTTTAAAGAAAATAAAAACCCTCTACTCTTTCCTGGTTGGGCTCTAATCTCTCAGGACATTCTGGCATCAGACAAGTCCGATAGTTGTCGGACAAGTCCGACGGCGTCGGACAAGTCCGACGATCTAGGGTTCGACCCTATAAAACCCAGCCCGACTCATCCCTTCAGTCAAACTTTCCTCATTCATCTCCTTCACGTTCTCTCTCCTCAAGAACACCCCCATTGGCGGCACCAAGGAGATCTCCCTCTCCCACCATTCATTGGAGCAAGTTTGGAGATCAAGAGGTCCTCCTCCACCGAAGTAGTCCAATCCCCTTATTGTTTTTGCAAGGTTTAACCCTAATCCCCTCTCTTTCTTGGTTTCACCCTTAGGGTTAGGGTTATGGATTAATGCTAGTGCAAAATCTTGTTCCCTTACGTATTTGATCCATGGAGGCAGCCTCTAGTTAGTTGTTAGTGGAGTAGAAGAAGTTTGGGTACTTGTGGTAGGTGGATTCGTGAAGGATCTAGGTTTTTGGAAAAACTGTGTGTCATCGGACAAGTCCGACGACCATCGGACAAGTCCGACGCATCGGACTCGCCCGATGATTATCGGACATGTCCGATTACCTACAGTTTCTTCAAAAACCTGAACTCTTCATCGATTCTCCTCACCCCTATTCCTCTTTTTGACTCCCTCCTAACTTGTTGCTCGCCACATTTTCTCAGCATGTCTGGTGTGGAAGCATCCCCCTTGAGGGAGAAGAGGACCAAGACCGCCGAAGACCAAGGTCAGAGCCAACCCCCAAAGAGGAGGAAGGCCACTGCTGGGCGGATCCGCCGCACCAAATTGAAAGCCCCAGTTGCTAGAGAGGAGCCTGAAGAGACAAATAAGGTTGACAGTGTCATGCATCCTCCGGCGGAAATGGGCAACTCTGACCGTGACAAAGTGAACTACCTTCATGCCTCCACTGAGACCTGCTCTGCGGCAAGGCTAACTAACTTCTATGATGGTGAGAAAGAAGCTTTTGATTTCCGCTTTCATGCACATTTTCATGCGGATTGGTACCGTTCCACCTATCTACGCATGAAGAATGCAGTGGTTGAGATGAAGTGGCTGGATTGGGATCACATGAAGACAAGGAAGCATCCATTACTCGATCAAGTGCTGGCTGCCTGTGAGCATCATTGTCTCAAGACCTTCCTGACTTTCCAGTACTCCTGGAATAGGGAAATCATAGCTCAGTTTTATTCAACTGTCTATTTTGATGAGGACGCCAAAACCATGTCCTGGATGACGAATGGCACCAAGTATACCTGCTCTCAGAACCAGTTTGCTGGTATGATTGGACTTAAGCACACACGCAAGGAAAGGCACAAGGTTCACAAGGGAAATCATATGGATGCTGATGACATGAGGTACATGTATGCGGACTCGGACAACTGCTCTCCTCCCAACTCCAATGGACTGAAACCATTCTTCTCAGTCTTGTTTCGGATCTGCAGGAGTACTTTAGCTCCAAGGGAAGGCAACTCTGACCGCATTCCTGCCTATCAGAGGGATATTCTGCACTGGGTTCATGGGAACAGGAAATTTGATGTCTTTGACTATGTCTTTCAGGAAATGTGGGACATCTCCATCTCTCCCAAGCGTGGCTGTGGATACGCACCTCACATCATGTTCATGATTGAGAAGGTGTCGGGCTTAACCTTTACTAAGGATATGAAGCATCTGAGCCTGAAACCTCAGATTTCTTCTAACTGGACTCCTGACACCACTTCTGGCCAGTTCTTTGGAGCAGCTCAGCCTCCTTCTCCAGCTGCACCACCGCAGCCATCTCGGGCTGCCCCTCGGGGCACTGGATCCTCTAATGTGACTCCTCCTCCTCGCGGCAAGAGAAGCGGGATTATGAAGATGTTCAAATCCCTTATGAGCATGTGCGGGAGCATTAATCAGAGGCTAGACGTCATTGAAAGAAATCAAAAGGGTCTCTATGACCATTTTGGTATTGAGACTCCTCCTCCGTCGTCCCCAGATGAAGGCTCACCTCCTCCCACTCATGATGACCCTGCTCCTCAAGATGACCCCTCCTTCACCATCGAGGAGATGAACTACTTTGGATACTACCCGACTCCTCCTCTTTTCTCTTCTGGCGCAGGTTCGAGTGCTCAGCACATTCGCTTTGAGGATGATGACGACGAAGGTGGTGAAGATGAAGCTGCCCATACTCTTCGCCAGCGCAAAGGGAAAGAACCGGCTATTGATGAGGAAGAGGAGGAAGAAGGCGATGATGATGAAGAAGACTACGAGTTCTCCAACGACTAGAGCTCTCATCAACTTCTACCCGCACTTTTCTCCTTTTTGGGTGTCTTGATGCCAAAGGAGGAGAAGTGTAGTTATCTCAAATTTTTTTTATCTTAGTTTGTGAGTTGTGAGTGAGTTTGGAGTTGAACTATTTATGGCACTATTTGGATTGTAAAAATCTATTTTTGCTATCTATGTGGTTGGTTTGTGCACTTTATTTGCTTATTGTATTGGTACTTTGTTGATCATCTTGTTATTTGCATCTCGTCTATCTTGTATGATCCATTGGTGCAAATTAACATGTATGCACAGCTTTAGGGGGAGCTCTCACATTTTTTTTAATATGTGCACTTGTTATTATCTCATATTCTCTCACTCATGCACACACTTAGGGGGAGCTCCTCATCACAAACTGAATCTTCATTGCATATTTTTATGAAATCTAGTTGTATTGTCATCAATCACCAAAAAGGGAGAGATTGAAGGTGCATCTAGGCCCCTAATTTTATTTTGGTGATTGGCGTCAATACAATTAAGGATGGACTAATTTTGTTAATGAGCATGTGTGTAGATTATGATACAAAGTTTGGTGAGTAAATGCATAGAAACAGAAAGGGAGAAAAGAAGATGGCAAAGTGGTTCAAGTTGAAATTCAAAATATGCTCAAGAATGAAGTTCATAGTATTTTATTTTAATTCTTGAGTATAGGAAAAGCCGTACTATTAAGAGGGACACAAAAGTGTGAAGCGGAGGTGAACTAAGTGCAAAATTTCCATTTCTAGGCCATACAAAAATTTCCAGGGCAAAATCATCGGACTTGTCCGACCCATCGGACAAGTCCATCGGACTCCAGTACCTCTGCCACTCTGGGTCGTCAGACATGTCCGACGGTCATCGGACAAGTCCGATGAACGGAGGAAAGTCCGACGCATCGGACACTTTCATCGGAGTACAGTTCCTCTGCCACCCTCTTTCATCGGACTTGTTCGATGTCCATCGGACTTGTCCGATGAACAAGACCTGTCCGAGCCATCGAACAAGTCCATCGGATTCCAGTACCTCTGCCACCCCTGTGCCGTCGGATATGTTCGATGGACAACTTATCCGAGGCATCGGGCAAGCTTGTCGGACTCCAGTTTCTACGCCACCTTGATTCATCGGACATGTCCGACACAGATCTCAGAAATTGGGTCTTCAACGACTCTTTTCCCCATTAGGCTATAAATAGAACACCTCTTCGCCCAGTGGCCGGGTGGTCACTCATTTTCACTCAAAAACACTCCCAAGCTCACTTGGCTCTCTCCAACTCTCCTCCCTTGATTCCACTCTTGATTTGTGAAGGGATTGAGAGAAGATTGAAGTGCTCCATCGACTCCAAGCTTTCATCTTCTTGAGCACTTGGTTCATCCTCACCGCCGACAACTTTTGTGTTTGTCACTCTTGGGAATTCTTCTCCTAGACGGTTAGAGGTGCCCGTAGAGCTCCCAACTTGTGTGGTGACGCCTCGGAAAGTTTGTATTGACCCCTCCTCTGTGGAGTTTCTAGTGGAAAACCAAGTTTGTGGAGAGGTTAGGGTTGAAAGAGACCCGGTCCTTTGTGGATCCCTCAACGGAGACGTAGGCTCCTTAGTGGAGCTGAACTTCGGTGAACAAATCTTGTGCCTTGCTCGTACTTTCAATCACTTGTGTCTTGTTTACTTGTTCTTGCTCATAAACTTGCTAGTTAGGGTTTGCTTCGTATTTCTTAGATTAACTTTTGTAGGTTGCTTGGTAGTTGCTCTCCTTATTTTTACAGCACGCCCTTACTTATATTCATCTACTCCTAGCTTACCTTACACTAGTTTTAACATTTACTCGGTCGATCTACTTTTCTATCTTGTGCCATCGGATAAGTCATCGGACTTTCCCTACAATCATCGGACAAGTCCGACACTGCACATTTGACTTTTATTATTAAGTGAATTTCAGAGATAATTGCCTATTCACCCCCCCCTCTAGGCACTTTCAGTTGCCCCACCCATGATGCCTGCAGCATGTGCCACAGCTCCCCCTCACTCGGGCTAATAGCTCACATGCGACGTCTTTGGTGGAAATTGGCCGAGACACGACATAGTTGACGGTAATAGCTCGCGTGCAACGTCTGTGTGGAATAAAATAGCCAAAATCCATAGACGTCCTTGACACTTTGTGGATTTGGTTGTTAGTGGCCGTGGGATCCAGTCAGAGCGTTGTCACGCGCGAATCTATCTGATGGACCGACCGAATACCAGTTTCGCGCCATCTAAGCGACAACAAATCCATATCCGGTAGCGTGACCTCAGAGCGCCGCACATTCATCTCCGGCGATGGCTCCCTCCGGCGGCGCGAGTCTGTCTGCTGGACCAACCAAAGACCTCCTGAAGCACGCCCTCTAAGCGGCGTCCCAATCCCTCTCCGGCAGCGCGCGCCCTCAGAGCGCCGCACATTTCTCTGCGGCGCCGCGTGGCCCAGGTCCTCGACGACCTCTGTGGTGAGTCAAATCGCACCCTAGTCGCATTCCCATCCGAGTTGAGCCCCGAATCTGACGTATGCACGCCCGATTTTGCCCGAGTTGCAGCAGTCCGGCCTAATACAAATGACCCCAAAGCAGATGGGGTGCCGAAAACAGTTGGAGCAGGGAGAGTCAAATTCGAGGTAATCCTCTACACCTCGTGCTGATTTTGCTTTCGATTAGAGCTCGTTCGCTTCCATTTTGTGACATTCTTGCACCATTGTCGAAACAGGGGGCAGCGGCATAGCTTTGAATGGTCTATTAAATTTCCCTTTTTCTCTGTCACAAAGCTAGGTGATGGTAGCCTGAGGGTCATAGAGCAGGACAAATTGGTTAGTTGGGAGGTTGATTGTGCAGAGGTCGATCCATAGGACCTTGTGAACCAAGGAGCGCAAGCGGTGAGAAATTTGATGGACAAAATAGGGGAGAGTATTCCTTGGGGTCCAGAGCAAGAAGTAGCATTGATACACTTCGATAATTGGAAGGGCAAGTATGTGAGAATGGAGGATGGCGAAGCGCTTGTCGTTGAAATCGATCGGCAAGACGGCTGGACAAGCAAACATGTTACATTTCTTGCCGAGGTGGTGGATCTGAAATCAGATTCTTGTGTTGGATATGTGCCATCAAAGTTGGCTATGCAAATTACAGATGATGATTGGGCTGCAAGTAGACAGATAGATCCCATTTTAACCGAAGTGATATTGTTAGCTGATGATACACAAGAGGGATGTGATGGTGCTACAAATATGGCTGTTGTCGGCTGGAATTCAGTACAACTACAAGAGCGTACTGATTTAGTCATTGCACCAATGGCTGACACTGAGATGGCCAAAACTTTAGGAATTCTAGTAGGGGCTAATGCGGCCGTTGGTTCTGAAGATATGGATCCAGAGTTGATGAACGAAGCTACTGATGAGATAGATGATTACAACGATGATGAGTTCATAAATGTATATGACTCAGACAATCCTGTAATTGAAGTAGGAAAGTGTTTTCCAAATATGAAAGAGTTTAGGATATGTTTCAAGACTTATGCAGTGAGGAGGGAGTTTGATGCCAAGAGTGTGTGGACATATACAAAGAAACTTTATGCGAAGTGCAAAGGCTTTGATCGGGATGTCAAGCCTTGCAAGTGGTATATTTCTGCTAGAAAACAACCTGATGAAGGTATCATCAGGGTTAATCAAATGCCACATGAACATACTTGTATTACTAGTTCACAAGTTGTATCAAAGATGACATCACAGGCCTGGGTTGCATAAAAGATCAGTCCTATTTTAGCGAAAACACCAAACACTACTGCAAAGAAACTGAGAATATACATGGAAAAGCAGTACCCTATTAAGGTGAAGTATACCATACTGTGAAAGACAAAATAGAGGACAATGAAATACGTTCAGGATGTTGTATAGTTTCAAGGCAGAGATGGAGAAGAGGTCACCTGGCAGTGTTGTGGAGATAGATACAGAGGTTGCACCTGATAGTAAGGTATATTTCTCCAAATTTTTTATGGCTTTAAAGCCTTGCATCGATGGCTTCAAAGGAGCGTGTAGGCCATATTTGAGCGTAGACTCATCTTTTTTGACTGGAAAGTGGACTGGTCAATTGGCAGCATGCAATGCTCTAGATGGACACAACTAGATGTTTCCTGTTGCTATTGGCATATTTCAATCTGAGTCTAATGCTTCATGGACATGGTTCATGATGCAGTTGAAAAGATGCATTGGGCCAGTGACACCTTTGGCTATACACACTGATGCTTGTAAAGGGCTAGAAAATGTGGTCAAGAATGCATTTCCACATACTGAGAAGAGGGAGTGCTTCGGCCATATGTGGTTGAATGTGATGAAGAGTCATAAAGGAGAAGTTTTTGGGCCGCTGTGGCCAGCAGCAAGAGCTTACAACAAAAAGACACATGATCATCACTTTGGCAAGCTGCATGTAGCAGATCCTGAGTTTGAGCAGTGGGAGAAAACATACCGTTCTTTTTTGTGGTATAGGTCAGGATTTAATATGGCCATCAAGTGTGACCATATCAATAACAATATGACTGAAAGTTTTAACAACAAGGTGAGACAGTTGAAAGACTTGCCTGTGCATGACATGGTTGACCAAATCAGGATCTTGATCATGCGGATGTGGGAATTGAGAAGAAGAATAGGTGATGCTCTGCAAGGGGATAAGCTTCCAGCAGTGGTTCAGCAAGTGGTTAACAGGAGCAGAAATCTTGCACATTTGGTAGTTGAGAGTTCTTCTTTGTGGGGCACTGAAGTGAGAGATACCAAGACTGGAACGAGGCATGTGGTTCACACTGATCTACATGAATGCACATGCTTTGAGTGGCAGCACACTGGAAAACCATATGAGCATGCCATACTCTTCTTGGCTGGCAAGCCGAAGGTAAACATGCACCCTTACCTGCATGAATATTATTCGGTAGCAAGATTCAAGGCTGCATATGCAACTCTAATAGCACCACTTACAGATCAGTCTTGGTGGGCTGAAGTGGAATTTGAATTTTCAATGTGTTCCCTCCTTGCCAAAAGAAAGGCTGACAGGCCTAAAATGAGAAGATACAAGGCTTGGTATGAGAAAGGTAGTAGTAGTAAGAG
This sequence comes from Eleusine indica, assembly GCA_030378355.1. NCBI lineage: Eukaryota > Viridiplantae > Streptophyta > Magnoliopsida > Poales > Poaceae > Eleusine > Eleusine indica. Next base: position 4,130,088 of record CM059495.1, read on the forward strand.
GGGGAAAAAGAAGATAAACCAAAACAGGCACAGAAAGGCAACAAAAATAGATGCAAGATGTGTCAGGAACTTGGCCACCGAGCTGGATACGCCAAATGCCATTACACTCTAGAAAAACGTGGAAGTGAGGCTGCTGAATTTGAACCCATTGTTGTTGAAAATGTCTGGCCAACAAAAAGAAAGAGAAGTGTGCAGGATGCAAGTGATTTGGAAGATGCCACATAACAAACTGAATCAGTTTTAGATGTTGTGGAGCAAGCTGAATCAATTTTAGTGCAACCTGAATCAATTTTAGATGATGTGGTGCTGGCCGAATTATTTTTGGATGTTATGCAAACAAAATCTGTTTTGAATGATGTGGTGCCATGTGATTCGGTTTTGGATGATGTTATGCAAACTGACGGTGTTCGGCAAGATGGCATGGAAACAGAACTTAACTAGTAGAGATACAATACTTGATAAACATGAAGCTACAACAATGCACACTTAGGGTTCTTTAAAGAATAGCTAGCAACACAATCAACAAGTGAATCGAGCATAACAATATGAAAGAAATGCGGAAATGTAAAGAGAGACACAAGGAATTAAACCGAGGTTCAGCAACCACACTAAGTAGTTCCTACGTTCTTGTTGAGGAGCCACACAAAGTGGCCGGGTCTCTCTCAACCCGCCAAGCAATCAGAAAGATCGTGCTCGGATTTCTTTCTCCACTTGATTCTTTTCCTCCGGAGGCGAATCACACCTTCACAGACGTCCCCGTCGCACCACAACAAGATGAGAGCTCAAGGGCGACGCCTAGCTGTTTAGGAGACCAAGTCTCCAAGAATAACAAGCAAATAAAATCTTGATGGGGAGGGAAAGATGTGCTCAAGCTTTTAAGTGGATGGATTCAATCTTTTTGTGGTTGGATCCCTCTCACTTGCTTGGAATCTCAAGTACAAGTCTAGGAGTGAGAGGGGAGAGCTGCAGCTGAAATAAGAGTGAATTTTTAAGGAGTCCAACCCTTCCCACGGGGGAAAGGGGAGACTACATATAGAGGCTCTCTAAAAACTAGCCATTACACACTTTTCTGTGTTTGATGGAACTTCCGTGGTTATCCACGGAACTTCTGTTAGTTTAAAAAGAGCCATTGCGCAATTGGATTTCTACTAAGTGAGAGACGACGAAATTTACGTGATGGTCATCACGGAACTTCCATCACTCTCGGGTTTGTAACACAGAGAAACCAGAGAACCACGGAACTTCCGTGGGGGAGCCCATGGAACTTCCGTAACTCTCGGGTTGGCTGAGGTTAGAATCTTGGAAATGACAAAACTTTCGTGAAATGAACCACGGAACTTCCATGACTCTCTGTTTTACTCAAAAAGGATTGGTTCTTTTTAGCATTGGTTCGCTAAACTCTCACAAAACTTTTTGGTAGGCTTGAGCACACAAATTTCCCTTCTTAGTAAAATTGGTTTACCCCCCTTTATAGTTCGGCATGCCTATGACTCAATTAAAATAAAAACTACTCTTTAAGGCATTTGAGTCAATTTTCCTTTTTTTCTGTTTGGGAGTAATAGCCATCTTACAAATGTGGGTTTAGACAATAATTTTGATTATCTCCACATTTACTTTATGAACATTGTTAGTACAATTTTTATCTTCCGTCATCATACACCAAAACCCGCTGGGGGATCCTAGATGCATCTTCAGTGTGCATGCGGCGGCCTAGTCCTAGTGACGCAAAGAAAACGAAGTGCATGAGGGTTTTGTGTGGTGTGCGTGTACAATGAAGTGGTAGGAAGAAGAGAAAATCGAGTGGAAGGTAAAAGTTGTGTGAATGATTGAACTATGATTTATATTCTTAGGCGTGAAACTTATGTCTTAATTATAAATATGTATGCACTATGGTTGCTTTTCCGTTATTTGAATATTTTCTCGGAAATGAGCTACAAAGAGCCCCAAATCTAGTACAAACTGCCCCATTTCTGGTGCGATCATTTTTTTCACCTTCTCCAAATGACCTCAAACTTGAGGGTTAACATCTACTGCACCTACAACATCAATTCGAGCAAGTTTTTGAATTTTTTGAATTTTTAAATTTTTCTGAATTTTGGCTACACTGGCCGTGTGGTAGGCCAAACTGCCCCATTTCTAGTGCGACCATTTTTTTTACCTTCTCCAAATGACCTCAAACTGGAGGGTTAACATCTACTGCACCTACAACATCAATCCAAGTAGGTTTTTCAATTTTTAAAATTTTTGAATTTTTTCGAGCTTTTTGAATTATTTTGAAATTTGGCCAAAGCTAGGCCTAAGCCGGACGAGATCCTAGACAAGAGGCCCGCCCATCCCGTCTTAGGCTCTTGGGCCGACTTCATCAACGGGCCTCGTTGCACAACTCGCTGACAAGTCGTCCCCACATGTCGACGTCAAGTTCATCAGCAGTCCTTCGTCTGTTCTTGTCGAGTGTTCAATTTTTTCTTATAGATTCATATATTAAATCTTCAATTACGAATAGATCTCACGTTAAAAGTCCAAATTTGATGATTTTTTTTCTACGGTCTTATAAAAAAACAACTCTATTCTTTTGTGTCGGTTTCAACCATGTTATCGGTATTATAGTGATAAATATCTATATAATGTTCATATCATAAGAATGTATGTACAATATTCATACATTATGGATGGACTAGTCTATTTTAAACACACTTTGTTTTCACATTACCAAAAAACAAAATAAAAAATATAAGGTGGTTGCATGTCACATGAAACAATCACATTCAAAAGCTCAGTTCTAAAATCCTTATAGTTTTTGAACTAAAAATTGCCTAAATATTTATAAATTGAGTAAAAAAATTGTTTTCTTTTGTAGGGATCTAAAAATGAAAAGTTAGGATCTGCAATCTGGTGCAGACATGTAACACAGGTTCCTACCCATGCAGTAAAATTTTTGGAATTTATTGATACAATTTTACCATGTCAACCTCAAATTAGTTGTGTCATTAAGCTAAACTTTCATGACAGATAAATGATCTGAAAGTTTCAAAAGATAACCAAAAATTTACTGGTGTTTGAAGATTATGTATTACGTATGACAACCAATTTTCACTGTAAAATTTGCTATATTTGTTGAGATATAAATAGCCAAAATATTAAAAAAACTAAAAGCGGACTCTTATAGAGCGCTTCTGCAGCTCGGACACGAAATAAAGAATCTAAAAGCGTACTCTTATGGGACATGAGAGACCGAGCGATCAATACAGAAAGAGAATGATTCAGCGGTGGTGTTCGTTTGCCAAAGAGAGACCGAGCTGTGGACCGAATAAAACATAGGACCCACATTTCAGCGACCTCGCGTAGCTTATATGTGAACCATTCTCTTTTTGTTTTGACTGTCGGCTGGCAGTGGTGTTCGTTTTCCAAGGAAGACCGAGTGGTGGGCCGAATAAAACATCGGACCCACATTTCAGCGACCTCGCGTAGCTTACACGTAAACCATTCTCTTTCTGTTTTGACCGTCGACTAGCAGTGGTGTTTGTTTCCCAAGAGAGATTGAGTGGTGGGCCGAATAAAACATCTGACAAATATTTCAGCGACCTTGCGCAGTTTACACGTGAACCATTCTCTTTCTGTTTTGACCGTCGGCTGGTGGTGGTGTTCGTTTCCCAAGAGAGACTGGGCGGCGGGCCGAATAAAACATCTGACCCATATTTCAGCGACCTTGCATATTTTGACCGCTGGTGAAGACTAATCTCCCTCACCCAAAACATACATTTATTAACCTCGTTAGATTCGTCTCACAGCGATGTGATGGATGATATACGATGCGAGAAGAATGGAAGACCCGATAGAATAGGCATGGCCAGCACGCATCGTCTGCAGCGCGCAGCATTGATCACACGCCCAACTAGCGAGCCAATCTGGGATCGAACAGGCCCTGGCAGCTCGCCTCGTCACACGCTGAAAGTGCATCTAGGCCCCTAATTTTATTTTGGCGATTGGTATCAATATAATTAAGAATGGACTAATGCTTTCATTGAGTATGTGTGTAGATGACTATCTCAATTGATGAATGAAATGCTTTAAAACAAAAAATGAGAAAAGAAGATGTCGTTTTGCCTCAAATTGAAAGTCCAAAATTCACTCAAGAATGAAGGATTCATGTTGTTTTTATTTCTAATTTTGAGTATAGGTAAACCGTACTATTAAGAGGGGTATAATTTACAAATTTGGTAAAGTCAAATGCTCAAACTTCCTATAAATTCCATTTTTGTCACCCTCTATTTTTACCTTCATCGGTAGTGCTGGTGGTCCTCACCGGCAGTGCCGATCCACTCTCCCAGAGGCGCTGTGATGCCCACACACTTCACTGGCTTCTGTCTTGTCATCATCGGCAGTGCCGGTTGCTTCATCCAGAGAAGGCTGTTCTCTCTGGCTCTCTGGCTGTAGCTCATCGGCAGTGCCGATCACCCTGATTGGCAGTGCCGGTCGGTTCTACCACAGAACCACTCTTTTTGTCTGGTTCAGCCTGTAGCTCGTCGGTAGTGTCGATCCCCTTATCGGCAGTGGCGGTCCCCTCTCCACAGAGACTGTCAACCCTCAGGCTCTCTGGCTGACTGCGATCGATAGTGTCGTCTTCTTGATCGACAGTGCCGGTCAAGGTCTCCAGAGATGACTTGTCTTCTCTGTGGCTGCGTCATCGGCAGTGCCGATGCGGGCCGAATCCTTGCCTGTAGATCTATGACAGTGTGTTAGAAACCCTACCGGCAGTGCCATTGCGGGGCGTCTAGACAGGCCATCGGCTCTTTTTGAGCCCCTTGTATAAAAAGCTCTCACCCCACTTCGTGCCCTAATACTAGAACCCGAAAATCATTTGACACTTTTGTGCTTCACTCTCCTCCCTCTCCCTCTCCAACTCCAAGCTTTATTCCTTGAGCTAGGGTTTGAGTGAGCCATTGATTCCTAGTGAAAAGAGCACCCCTCCACTCTTGAGCATTCGATTTAATCATCTTTGTAACTTGTGCTTGTTGCTCTTGGAGCTTTGCTCCTAGATGGTTAGAGGTACACGTAGAGCTTCCAACTTGTGTGGTGACGCCTCAGGAGTTTGTATCACCCATCCTGCAAGGGATTTGCTAGTGGAGAACTCGAGCTCAATTTTTGTGGTCGCTTGAGTGAGAATAGGGTTGAAAGAGACCCGGTCCTTTGTGGACTTCTCAACGGAGACGTAGGGTTCGTTGTGAGCCTGAACTTCAGTAACAAATCTTGTGTCTCCGTGTGCTCTTTTATTTACTTGTTATTTAATTACTCATTATCTAGGGTTTGTTTTTCTATTTTCTTAAATTGCTAGATCTACTTGAGTAACCCTTGTTTTGTTATTTCCTATTGTCATAGTGTTCCTTTTATTCTACTGTTGTAGTCGATTACCATATAGTAACCGTGAAACCACATAAACCTAGATTGCACACGACAGTCTGTTCTTCCATCGGCAGTGGCCATCGGCACTGCCGATCACCATCACCGACACTGCCGGTCAGTCTAATAAATTTGTTTAAGTTCAATTTTGTAGGATTTTTAGATTTGCCTATTCACCCCCCTCTAGGCAACTTTCACACGTAAACGATATTGATCGTGGGTCGTAACTTCTCCTTGGGCTCCTTCGCATTCTCCCCGGACTCCTTGACTCCTTCCTATTCTTCTCCATATAAAACGGGAGGACTACGCCTCGGCTCAACCATTCCTCTTGCCTCCTGACGCTCTTGTTCTTCCCACTCAAGAATAGCTCCCCACCATGGACGGCCGCCAACCCTCGAGCCATCGCCCCTCTGCTCCGGGCATGTATCCACGCCACCGTTGGGGGTAAGCCATCATGGTAATCTCCTCTGTTGCCTTCTTCAGTTTCTAATCATCGTTATCCTCGCTCCCATGTAGTGATGGGACAGCTCCACCGACCCCTCCTCCTCTATCGGCCCCTGCTGCTCTCCCGGAGGATACCACGGCGCCTCTAGCGGCTGCTTTGGCGACGACGAAGCAGGAGGCGCAGACGGCACATGCTCGGCTAGCCGCTGCCGACGCCAACGTGGTAGGTACGTAGCATGTTAGCTATTCCACCCCCTTTTCTCTATCACCTTTCGACATTTGACTTCTTTTTGGATCCTTGCTCAGCTCTGACGGTCCGGCTTCAGGAGATTGATGAGGCCGCCGGCATCGCCACAGAGGAGATGAACCTCCGCGGCGACATCGTGGCCGCTCGCCTTCATGACATTCCGGCGCGTGCGCGAGATCTTGCCACAATCGACGTCCATGAAGGCGCAGCCCACGCCCTAAGCCTGGCCCACCTAGACTTCGGCGAGAACTTCCTCCACCTCGCTCCGACCACCGACAACGTTGACTTCTATGACATGCTGTGGGAATATATGCCCACTACGATTGCCATCGCCGACGAGGTCCACCCAAACAGTATACTAGTCCGGCTTTTCGATGAGGAGTAGAGTAGTACTCCCTAGACCACAGGCCAATGTAAATCTAGGTCATCAAGACCAAATTTTGTAACCAATCTCATTGGCCTCCTCTGCTATTTTTTCTTTATCGTACGTAATCAATGTAATATGTGGATGATAATCTATGTATGTAATCCACTTTTATCAATATAAATCTAAGGGTACTACTTCTTGTATTATAATAGCTTCCATTCAACTATTATGGGACCCACACTAGAAAGGAAAGAGACTGACTAGGCTGCGCTCGTCATGCGCGAGGCAGTCCTTCCATTCAATTACTATGGGACCCGCATTGAAAAGAGAAGAGAAACCCTTTGGCAATTTTTTTTTTTAGAAGCAGAAGCATAAGCTATTTTAGAATCCAAACCAAACAGGGCCTTAAAACTGATGGATCGCGCTCTTATGAATAACAGATGGGTCGCGCTCTTATGAATAACTATGGGCCGCGCTCTTATGAATGACAGTTGAGCCTCGGGTGGGAGGCAAGGCGAGTGGATAACTATGGATCGCGCTCGTATGAAGAACTATGGGCCACGCTCATATGAATAACTATGGGCCGTGCTCTTTCAATGACAGGTTGACTTGGGGTGGGAGCGGGAAGGCGGGCTGACATGTGAGCCCCCATCATCTCAATGACAGGTGGGGTTGGCAAGCGGTGGGTGTTCAAGTCCCCAGAGTCAAGTTCATGCTTTTATGCGGTCTGAGAAGAGGAAAAGTGAAGTAAATCACGAAATTTGTAAAATAATATATGAGATGAAACAAAATTGATCACAAATTTACATTCAAAACACATCCCCACATCTCCAAAATCTAAATTCCTAACCTGAATACCAACACCAAATAAATTGCAACGATATAAACATAAAATGCTCCGGCCATCATGTTTGACTGCTTCTTTAATTCCATAATCTGGCTCAAGTGCTTGTTCAGTTTTTGCAACACCCCATTCACCGAAAAATCGTGGGCTATGTTTGATATCTCCTCCTCCATAGCAGACGACATGCGAGCCTGGATTGGTTCAATTGGAGGAAGCACTTAACCTACAAGCCCTCGATCCCGAATGTACGTATCCATCCACTCGAAATGATGGCAGGGCTCCAAATCCTGCAAAGAGGAATACAAACCCTAATTTCTAAATCCAAACTACAAATTCCAAATCATGCCAAATCGAGACAAACCCTACCTTCCCATTCTTCCCCTTACATGGCTTGCTCTCGCATTTCACAAATTCCCGATCGAAGTTGCCCGTCTGTGAACGCACACATGTCAAGCGCTTCAGTGGATCTGGGCGAGAGCAGTCAGGACATGTAGTCAAAGGGACTTCTCCATAACGCGGCCATGCCTTCTGGGGGGCCTTCTAGGAGCCACAAGCGGAGCTGGACTTGTTGCCGGAGAAGAGGAAGAAGAAGGTGCACGAGGAAGAATAGGGGAAGGGAGGAGGCAACGGTAATAATGTCGGGGGCAGGGCACAAGCACTGGAGCGGAGGGCTGACTAGACCTCTTAAGGCCTGACGTGGATAAGAGCGGGTCCTATAGAGCAATGTTCGACTGGCGGGTCCTGTGTTCGAACATAATCCATAACCGTTAACTACTTAAGGGCTTAAAACAGCCGTGTTGGGCCGTGGCTATTTGGGCCATTCTAACCGCCGCGTGTGAGATATTCCATCCAACGATGTCGTATCCCAGAGAATAAAGGGGAAAGGTGTCGCATGTGAGCTATTATCCCCCCTCCCTCTGGCAGGCTCGTTGCCTTACCATGGCTCGAACGCGACGTGTTCCTCTCCTCGAGATTGTTTGTGTGATCTCCATCGATGTGATCGGGTGACGTTTATGTGTGTCAATTGTGTTTGAATTTTTTAGGAAAATATTAATTGTGTTTGATTAGAGCAACTCCAGTGGAGTGACTAAATGGGCTTCCATCTGTCCATATAGTCACCCAAATCAAGCCATTTTTTTCCCTTTCTTTGCCTGATTTCCGCTCTTTTCCTCTGGTGGAATCCCGCATGCCGCCGCCGCACACCCGGCCCGCCAGTCAGCTTCAAAAACGGGTGACATTGAACCGATGATCTCGCCGCATGGACCATCGACCATGGAGTCGCGTGACTGCTTGCATGACCGGCAGAGGCTCACCACGACGAGGCAGTCGATCATGGTGGTGGCGGCTAGCGTCGGCTGATGACGGACATGCCTGCAGCGCAGCCTCTCCTTCGCGCCCTCGTTGGGGACGATGAAGCAGTCGTCATCGGGACCAACCTTGCTACATTGGTGGAGGAGGAGTCGGGCGGGTGGGAGAGGAAGTGGAAGCGTCGGAGCCTATGCCTTGGCGGCCGCACACCTATAGTTGCTGGATCGGGTGTGACGGGTGGGGGTCTTGGGCATGTCGGGGCGTGTTGGTCGTACTTACACATCCAGTTATATACCGTAAAAGGACGATGTATGATTGTATCACCTTTTCCCTTGAATTGAGTATTCCAAAGTTTATCGAATCCACTGGGACCTTAGGGATAATTAAACAAAGTTAACGGTAAAAGATCTAGTCAAAGCTACTGTCAAATTTAGGTTGCGTGAGGGGGGGACTGGCCAGCGCAAAGGTGCGCCAGACAATAAATCTGTCGTTACGCCGATCGGCGTAGGAGTTGAGCCGATCGACACACTAGTGAATCTAAGCCAAAGTGCGTCAGATGCCTTATAAGTCTATGCTATTAAGTGAGTAACCAGATATCTACTAGTGAGATCGCAACCAGAAAGTCTAATTAAATAGCATCATAATGGATAATTACATAGATCAATGAAAATCTATAATGAATAACACCACCCTGCTTTCCGAGCGGCTCCCGATTTATCGCTGCCAAGAGGAAACCCTTAATCGCGCGAGTATCTTACCCTACTCAACTATCCAATAGTGCTACGCAGGCTTAGTGCTGTCACCGCTAAACCACACTACTAGCATCATCAAGCAACCATAATCAATACAATGTCCGAATACTATCCTAATCACCACGATCAAGATAATATCAACTTACTTAGCCTAGAACTAAGCAATTGGAATAAGCACATGCATGATTATAGAATCAAGACAGACAAATTATCAAAACTATCATCAACATATTCAATCATCCTTGAGATACATAGAGTAAGATTCATCCCCGTTGAGATGGCCTATCTTGATGGATCAACTCTTAACACCAATGGTCCTTGAAACTCAACTAGAGATCTATTCTAACGGGACAAGCCCCGGTGGCTCTAACTCACGGATCTGTTGTCCCTCTATCGCCTCCCTCTCTGTGGCCAGGGTTTACAAGTATTTATATGGGTTCTACTCGTAAAGGACTCGGTTTCTAGCAAATAAGGTGGTTGCGCCGATCGGCGCAGGATTGCGCCGATCGGCGCAAGCCGTGTCTTCTCTGGTTTCTTCTCCGAGTCGGTTCCTCTGTCTTCCACAGCTGCCATGTGGGCCTTTTCCTTTAAGATAAAGTCTTGTACTGTACATCGAGATCTTGAAGTTCCATAAATCTTCTAGGCAAATATCTTCAAGTGTCTTGCGCAGATAAACTTCCATAAACATGTGGAATGGGCCTCAGTCACTTCTGTGGGCCAAAACACCCTAGCGCCGACCGGCTAATGGACTGCACCGATCAGCGCACTGGGCTTCTTCAGTGCTTTTCGTCGGTTCTGGATTCCTGTCCTCTCCAGCATCACTTTAATCACTAATTTTACCTGTTTCTTCAATAAAGCTTCAAAATAACGCATATACAAATATATAGACAATATCATAGGTAAATGACTTAAATTAGTTTCAATTATGCTCTAATTGGGATAATATTCACATATAAACGGAGCACTTGGGAAGTGCCAACAACGACGCTAGAAAAATTAAGCTTGTTGGTCATACATACGCACCTACTTATATACCGCAAGAGGACGGTGTACGATTGTAGCACTTTTTCCCTTGAATTGAGTATTTCAAGGTTTATCGAATCCACTGGGATCTTAGGGATAATTAAACAAAGTTAACAGTAAAAGATCTAGTCAAAGCTACTGTCGAATTTAGGTTGTGTGAGGGGGGGACTGGCCAGCGTAAAGATGCGCCAGACAGTAAATCTGTCGTTGCGTCGATCGGCGCAGGAGTTGAGCCGATCGACACACTAGTGAATCTAAACCAAAGTGCGCCAGATGTCTTGTAAGCCTATGCTGTTAAGTGAGTAACCAGATATCTACTAGTGAGATCGTAACCAGAAAGTCTAATTAAATAGCATCATAATAGGTAATTACATAGATCAATGAAAATCTATAATGAATAAGACCACCCTGCTTTCCGAGCGGCTCCCGATTTATCGCTGCCGAGAGGAAACCCATAATCGCGCGAGTATCTTACCCTACTCAACTATCCAATAGTGCTGCGCAGGCTTAGTACTGTCACCGCTAAACCACACTACTAGCATCATCAAGCAACCATAATCAATACAATGTCTGAATACTATCCTAATCACCATGATCAAGATAATATCAACTTACTTAGCCTAGAACTAAGCAATTGCAATAAGCACATGCATGATTATAGAATCAAGACAGATAAATCACCAAAACCATCATCAATATATTCAATCATCCTTGAGATACATAGAGTAAGATTCATCCCCGTCGAGATGGCCTATCTTGATGGATCAACTCTTAACACCAATGGTCCTTGAAACTCAACTAGAGATCTATTCTAACGGGACAAGCCCCGGTGGCTCTAACTCACGGATCTGTTGTCCCTCTATCGCCTCCCTCTCTGTGGCCAGGGTTTACAAGTATTTATATGGGTTCTACTCGTAAAGGACTCGGTTTCTAGCAAATAAGGTGGTTGCGCCGATCGGCGCAGGATTGCGCCGATCGGCGCAAGCCGTGTCTTCTCTGGTTTCTTCTCCGAGTCGGTTCCTCTGTCTTCCACAGCTGCCATGTGGGCCTTTTCCTTCGAGATAAAGTCTTGTACTGCACGTCGAGATCTTGAAGTTCCATAAATCTTCTAGGCAAATATCTTCAAGTGTCTTGCGCAGATAAACTTCCATAAACATGTGGAATGAGCCTCGGTCACTTCTGTGGGCTAAAACACCCTAGCGCCGACCGGCTCATGGACTGCACCGATCGGTGCACTGGGCTTCTTCAGTGCTTTTCGTCGGTTCTGGATTCCTGTCCTCTCCAGCATCACTTTAATCACCAATTTTACCTGTTTCTGTAATAAAGCTCTAAAACAATGCATATACAAATATATAGATAATATCATAGGTAAATAGCCTAAATTAGTATCAATTATGCTCTAATTAGGATAATATTCATATATAAAAGGGGCACTTGGGAAGTGCCAACAGGGCGGTGCTCACATGTGTATGGCACGGTGGAGGCGGCGGAGGCGTGCAGAGGGGAGAGCAAGCGGTGGTGGAACGACGAGGGCGGCTGCGAGAAGGAGAACAGGGAGAGGCTGGTGGACGAGGTGAGGAAGGATGCAAGCGAGGACGATGCCGACGGACAAGAGAGGGGGCGGCGGCACGCACGTGGGGAAGAGGGCGGCGGCGGCGGCGAGCTGAGCTGGGGGGAAAGGGAGGCGGCGGCGGCAGGAAGAGAGGGTGGTGGCCGCGGCGGCGGTGGCGGGGGAGAGAGGGTAGCGGCGGCGACGTCAGGGAGAGAGGGAGGCGGCGCGGGGGAGAGAGGTAGGAGTCGGGTAGGGAATGAGAGAGGCGGGGGTGGTGGGGCCCACTGACAAAGAGATAAGGGCCTAATTTTACTCAGTTGGACTGGAGTGTAAAATAATTTGGGCTCTCTAAAACTTGGAATGAGGTACTCAAAATGAAATATAGAAAGCCAAATTTGATCACCCCACTGGAGTTGCTCCTATATATGTACATTACATGTTTGGCGACCGTGACCTAGACGGCGGCCAGAGCTGATGCTATACATCGTGTTACCACTTAGCAGAGTTCTGTGTTTTTAATAAACAGTCGCTACCCCCTGATATGTGTCGCTTTCCTAATCAAAAGATAGGAGAGCACCCCTTCTCCCGAAGTTACGGGGTCATTTTGCCGAGTTCCTTCGACATGGTTCTCTCGACACACCCTAGTATACTCTACTTGTTCACCTGTGTCGGTTTGGGGTACGGTCAGTTCAGCGGGAGGATCGCCCTCCCAATTCGAAGTTTTTTCCTAGAAGTTTCAACCGTTGTTGACTATGACAAGAGTCACGACCGACTATTAAGATCCTCGTGACTATGGCAGGGCGGTACACCCGTCCTTTGATAATCGATTCATGCTTTAATTATTACAAGTTCGCAACAGCGTAAAATAGACTGTTCATGCATGAGGGCCAATTGACGGCGACGTGTTTCGCTCACACCAACATCCATGGATGCATACGCATGCCAGCTATAGAACCCTGTAGCTGGAACTGTAAGTCTGTAACTATACGATGATTTAGGCGTGGCCGGTCAACCTGCACAATAGGTAAGGTTCGTAGCATACGGAAAGGCCTTCGCGATTGATCGGCAGTGCACGAATCCAGCACCTCAACACTCGATCGAGATCTATCGATCGATCTATGAATCCATCGCGCGCGCCAGCTAGAGCCAGAGCCAGAGGGCGGCATAAACCATGCACCCCGTAGTCTTTCGCTTTACTCGCTAATCATCGTGTTCCAAGCTCAGCGAAATAAAGGGGAGGGGCGCGGGGGTAATCATGCCGCTTTTGTTAAGTGCGCTCGCGAGACGTGCGTACGAACCAGCACGGCCGAGCCGAGCTTTTTGCCGTCTTAATCTGTGACCCGCCGCGCCCCTTTGCATGCTGACCCATGCATGTCGCTGGCTGGCCTCATGCATGACCTTGCGCTAGCTCCTGTTCACTGAAAGCTCCAGTTTAAAAATGCGTCAGCGAGCCTGGGTTTCGGTTCAATGCATCACGGTCGATGCTGTACTGTTCACCACATGATAGTTGCATTTATTTACTTATACTATGTCTGCCTAATTAAAGGTTTATTATGTGTATTAGTGTAGTATAGAAAGTTCCTTTTTGTGTGTGTGTATCAGTTAGTTGCTTCAGGAGATGCAACACATACACGCACTGCAGATTTGACTAAACTGACATGCATGGAGCGTATTTTTCAAAGAAAAGGACATACGCAAAGAGTCCACTACACAATTGATAAAGGGTTGGTTAAGCTGTGGTGTTAGCAAAAAGGTTAAGTCCACTTATTGTCGAGCCAGCTGGATTAGTTAGCACTGTTTTCCTCCTTTAAAAAAAGTGGATTAATAAGGACACTGATGATCTGGGAGGGCAATGATTCATTTTCAAGGAAAAGGACCGGAAAGCTTTGGCTCAAGCCGTTATTATATATCTCTTTAGCAATTGAAAACCGTTTCATCATACAGTTGCCTCAGGTTTTGGTTGGCTTGTGCTTAATGAATTCAAGTCTGTCTCCTGCAGCTGCAGGTACTCAAATTGCCGATCAAAGCCAACGTGCCCTATTTTTCTTTAATTTTATATATAGATATTATCAAAATAATTTTGAGTTAGAAGCTCTGAATGATTTTGGTGCATTAGTGGGTTTGGAATTGCACCAACATATAGTTAGCCACTCAATTTAGCTAGCATATAATATCTCTCTTCCGTATTGTGATGAACAATTGGCGAATATAGATTTCTGTCCGCCGGCGGCAGAGGTCAAGATTCTTCTCTCTGGATATGAGTGCATGCGTAAGCAATCAGATCTTATCTTATACATAGCCCCTAATATTCTCCACATAATTTAAGCCTCTAATTGTAGATCGAGTATCAACCGCACTAGACGTCAAAGCACCATGGACCATTGAAATCTAATTAAAAACCATTAGAGCCTTCTAATATTTATAATTAAAAGCAGGGGCCTAGAGGAAGACAAACCTGCCTAGGAAGAGAATGTTAGAATGAGGGTAACATCCAAGATGGACAAGAACTATAGTGTAATAAAAGAGCCACTAACTCCCCCATATAAGATTCCCCTATTCATCCTGCTGTTTGTTGGCACCATTATTAATCGCTGTTCTTTCATTGATCTAAGGACAATCAATTATTCCATTGTATGTTGTATAACAGCTGCATTATTTCTCATATTCAGACTCACACGCCACATCTGTACCTGATGCTAAAAGTCTGAAACAAAATGGGGTAATATCAAATGATGGGTTGAACTCTGCAGCGATTATTGAGAAGGAAACCATCGATCATCTGTCCATCAAACTTATATCATGGCGCGGTCGATCTCGAGGAGCAGAAAGGAGATCGACCGCAGCAGCAGCGCGACAGGCGAGGATGAAAGTTGAGACACAAAAACCTTTCTGAAAAAGAACTACAGAGCTAGAGCGGGGAGGGGAGGAGGGAAAGAATTATAAGCATGCGGCACTGCAAAAAAGCAACTAAAATGCATCGCGCACACGACGCTACGCTCGAAATCTGATCGCACAAAAGCTGCTGTTTTGAGGTCGAAGACTGCTTCTAGCCATAAAAAGCGATAAAGAGAGGAGGACGTCCTCCAGTTACAAGCCACGGCAGCAGATTCCTCCTGTGAAGAAATTATGCGAGGAATGGTGAGGGTGCGTGGTGGTCTAGCTGCTAGTGATGAAACCGATGCAACGCGATGAGTTTGTTGTTACTACTTTACACTGATCATGATCCCTATGAATTCCTTGTAATTTTGCTGTCACCTCGACATGCACGCACACAGTTAGTGTCTTTTGAAAAGAAAATTGTGCGCAGCCCTGACAAAAGCGAAGTCAAAATGAGAGCTCGCTCGCTTCAAAAGGCAACACTGTCTTCAAGTCATCAGTGGACGAGTAAACTAATTGTATTTCCACTGTCTAGTCGCTGAAAAAAATGCATGTACGTTATCATAGACTATAATTTGATTAATTGCAGAGAAAATGACGGGATAATGAGGTAAGCAGGTTCCATTGATGGCGCATGCATGCACTAGCTACGAAATGTTTTCGCTTGTATGCCCCTGTTAATCATGAACATTTAACATATTTATGAGGAACATGATTAAGTTATGTCGTCTGATGAACCTTTTTTTCCCTGTATTTGGCCATCTTCTATTTCGCCGTAAACTTTTTGAAGTGGACATACACTAGTTAGATCAGTGAAAAGACAGCGGCGGGCCGGAGACAACAAGACACACGGGAAGTTGTTTGAACTTTGAAATGACTTGCGATGGCTTTGCGCTGCGTCCACCACAAACATTTGTTTCCCTAGCTGCTTGTGAGAAGCACCCTGCAGTGTACTGTTCTCTCTCTCCCACGCAGATGCATAGACACATAGAAAGAGAGAGAGAGAAGGTAGACAAGCCTAGCAGGGCGGGTTCATGCTAAGTCAGTGTTGACGCATGTACGCTTGTGTTTAACTCGGATCAGTAGTGGTGTAGTGTAGCTCGGCACAAGGTCCAAACAGGACAAGGGCACATGCGTTTAGGGTCGGAGGCGCTGCTGCTACTCAATGCACCCAATCAGCTCAACATGTGACGGCTGTCCAATAAGGCACAGAGAACAACCGACAGGTCCTCCAGCACGGCATTGGCCTCATCCTCGGCCTCTTTTTCCTACTGGACTCGGCAGCTGGACGCTGTGCCGAGCGCAGTCTGGCTATAGCTTATCTTGCCTCACCTCAGTCACTGACACGCAGGTCCACGCCAGTAACACCAGCCCACTCACATGTGTCTGCTGCTTATTATCAGCACTCAGCACTCAGCAGCGGCCAAACAAATTAAACGAGCGGCTTCATTAGCTAGGGCGATCCGATGAGGTTAATTCAAAAGTACTGTAAGCTTGGCGATCGGACGACAGACAGCGTCATGCGGGGAGCTACAGCTAACCGCTCCTCACATCACTGACACGCGCGCAGATCAGAGCGTTAATCACCACACAGAACATAGTAATTGGCAGTAAACACGAGGGTCTTATCAGCCGCGCGCTCAGAAGCTGCTCCCGGCTGCAAATCATGGCGACAAGCTCATATGCATCTACAGCTCATCCGGCAGCGACCGATCGAGCGCACATATACAAGGAGCTGATACCACGGGAGTATGCATACACCAGCCAGAGCCAGAGAGCCAGAGGGAGAGGCAGAGGCAAGAGGCAGGCCATACATCCAATTGCTGTGGCTCCATGAGACTCCAGAATTATTTTCAGATGCATGAGCACGCACAAAATTAAAAGCGCGACGCATGCAGGCCGGCAGACGCAGTGACTCGCCCATCCATTCTTGATCTCGGAGTGGCAATGTGGCATAGTGCCAACCACCAACCAGCTAGGTAGCCCGGCCCTTAGCTTCTTCTCCTGTGGCTTGAGAAAGAAAGAAAAAAAAAAGGAGAGAGGAAACAAGGGCGACACATATGGATATGGAAAGGCAGAGGCACATGCAATTTAATTAAAAACCACGCCGCGCACGTCGAAGCATCGACCAAGACGGCAACCCTGGGGGCAGGACCATCCATGTACACACGCACACGCGCACGTCGTCCCTGCGCTGCTGGCTGCTGCCCCTGCCTCAGCTCCCTGCTTTATATGGATGGGTAGATTGGTTCGACCGGCTGGTCGTGCCCCGGCCGGCCTGACTACTGCTGCCCTGACAGCTACCCGAGCATGCAAAGCAGGGGTTGAGTACTACTCCCCTACTCGAGAAGAGATCAATCATCGATCTACTCGTCTCGGTGCCATAGCCAGTAGCTAGCTGTAGTGCTACTAGCGGAACAAGGCTCTCCGTGCAGTGCCGTTCGCTGATCCCGGGCACGATTAAATCATCGGAGCCCGGAAGACCGAGCCACATCCACCATAGTGCGTGGGCGTGTGGGAAATCATTGACGGGTCCAAATAAATTTTTTTTAAAAAAAAATTTACGGGCCACGCTGGCGTGTCGTCGTCCGCGCACTGTTGGACTCGAGTCCGCCGGCGCTCGTTTCCGCGCGCCACCTTGCGTTTGTTTGGCTACGACTCGTCGGTCTCTTTGTCTGTCTCCACTCTCCCTCTCTCCCTGTGGAGCAAGGGACTACTGTCAACTGTGTGGTTGCTTGTGTGGTCCTCGATCTCGGCACCGCCGGTTAATTGGTCGCTAGCTTGGCTCCCCTGCAGATTGTTCGCCCATCAGATGACAAAAACCTACGCCCGCGCAGCTGGACTGGATTGGACGACAGCCTCGCTCGCTCGTCGTCGCGCGGGTACATATACACCTTATCATTTCCGCATCCACCGATCGCGTCGTCCTAGTTTAATGACTCTCCTAGTTTTGGGACATGTTTGTAAGTACCCCAACAACCAACCTCTAATGTGAACACTCTTACTTAAGAATTATTAAATTAAAAATAATAAAAAGGGAGTATCAGAAACCCTAGCAGTAGATGCTGAAATTCAACATATATTTGCAATGTTATTAGCAAGTTAAAGAATGAACAGATTATAATCACATAATAACTCAAGCACGCAGGAACAGATTAATCACATAATTAATTAACTCAAGCATGGAGTGGTGTTGAACTATAGCTGCTAGATTATTCCTGATGTAGCTTGAACTAATTATTGTGAATAATGAAAAGAAACACCAACAAATGAACCATATATAATCATGGAGGATGATGAATGACGAACTTCATGCATGCTTGCTTGATTTAAAAAAAAATCTCTTCTGCTCGCACTTGATCAAACCCTAATAAAACTAAGGAACAAAATGAACAATCTCTCTGCTGCTGCTGCTGCGCGTTCCCCTCCTCTAGCTTCTTCCCATGACACACTTCACTCTTTCACTCATACAAGCACAGCTAACGACGACGAAGAGATGAATAATGATCCTACTACATGCTGCTAAGTGTAATCCTCGCAAGAGTGTGTCTAAGCTAGGAGGATATCGAGGAAGGAAACCACAGGAAAAAAAAAAGACAAAAATAAATGAAACCAAGACAAAGAACAGATCAAAGCCACACCCGACCAATGCATGCGATCCTTCCTCGGAGCCCCGGCCGTCCCCTAGCTACGAGTCGCTGGTGCTCATGCTCTCATGCCGCTCGCCGCGGCCGCCGCCTCCTTGCTGCTGCTGTCCACCAGACCCTCCTCCTCCGCCACCACCTTCTCCCTGCTGATGATGAGCTGTTGTGGAATCCGTCGCCGCCTGTTGTGTCCGGTACGCATTGAGCGCGGCGAGGATCCCCATGTGCCCCTCGCCTCCTCCTCCGCCGCCGCTGCCTCCTCCCACAGCAGGACCGAGCCCCAGCTGCTGCCCGGGTAGGAGCGCCATGGGCGCCGGGAAGTTCATGAAATGTAACCCGCTGGTGGGCACGTTGCCACGATACATGGCTGCCGCTGCGGCGGCACTGCCCATCTGCGGGAAAGTCCAGATGGACTCGCCACCACTGCCTCCTCCTCCGTTTCCACCTCCGCCGCCACTGGAAGGCGTCCCGCCGCCGCCCTGCGCGTTGTTGCTCGGCACCATCCACACCGTGCCCCCCGGCATTTGGCTCTGCGTGTACCCGGCCATCTGCTGCTGGTATTGTTGTTGTTGTTGCTGCTGCTGCTGCTGTATCTCCTGCTCCCACCGGCGTTTCCTCGAGAGGTCGGCGGCAGCGGCAGACGGCGACGGCTGCACGTCGAGCCCGACACTTCCCGAGTGGAAGTTGAGCAGCAACGGCGACGGCGACGACGACGACGAGGCGGGGCCCTCGGACGGGAACCCGAGCCCGACAACCCGGTCCCACGCTTCAGCCCGGCCGAACCGGGCCGCGGCGGACGGGCTGGGCAGGGCGGCGCGGAGGTGGGCCGGGGCCGAGAAGGAGGAGCCCGAGGAGCGGAGGGAGATGTTGAGCGAGGTGAAGTTGGCCGGGATGGTGCCCGTCCCCGTGGCCGCGATCACCGCCGGCTCCGCCTGCTGAAGCAGCCACTCGATGGTCTCGCCGTCCGTCTTGTGGCCCAACTCGCGCGTCAGCTGGAACACGCGCGCTGCGCACAGCGCCGGCATGCGGATGCGCCGCCCGCGGCCTTCCACCTTGGTGTGCCGGTCCTTGGTCGAGCTCCGCTTCGGCGCAGCCTTGCGCGCCAGCTGCTGGACCTCGCCGGCGCCCGATCCATTATTGCCGTTGCCGCCAGCGGCCGAGGTGCCCACCACCAGCGCGGCCGAGCTAGAGCACGGCGGCTCCTCCTTCTTCTCGAGGAGCTGCAGGGGGAAGTTGGGCCGGCGGCCGCCTCCGCCATCTCCGGCGACGTCCATGGTCAATTATAGGCCATGGTATATATACACATCAGATATATAACTATATATATATCTTAATTTGCGTGTGTAGTTTTTTAGCCGGGTAAATGGAGTGGTTGTTTGGAAGAGAGTGGGAACGGATTTGATGTCTCCAGTCTCTTCCTCTCTCTCTCTCTCTCTCTCTCTCTTGTGGGTCTAGCTCGAGAAGGTTAGGTGTGATGTAGAGAGACGAGAGAGAGTCCAAGAAAGAGCTAGCTGGCTGCTATCAGGGAAAGAAGATTGTAGGTTGGAAAGAATCCTTCCTCATATGATATGATGAGAGAGAAGAGGGACGAAGAAGGAGCGAGCTTGTGTGCCCGTGTGGGAGATCACACACGCACTATTTTATGGCCTGTTGGTATGTATGGTTCATCTGTGATTTCAGAGAGGAGAGGAGCACGAGCAGATGACCCTAGCTAGGAGGCCAGGGGACGGACGGGAGAGAGGAAGAAGATGGTGTACTTTTTGTAGGGCTTGAGGAGAGAGATGATGAACTGATTAAAATGGATTCTTGGTGCTGCTGGGAGAGAGGGGGAAGAGGAGAGAGAGAGAGAAGCTGGAGAAAGAGACCTCTGCTCCTACCTACACGAGTGTACATGGAAGGAGACTGATGAGTGAGAGGGAGCGGGAGGATAAGGAGGGACGAGAGAGGAGAGGAGAAATTATTAGGTTCACCTAGCGAACCGGCTCCCTGCTAGTAGCTAGTTCTGTGCACAGTGTGTGCATCAGTACTGTGGCAGAACGTAACGTGGTATGTTCTCCTGATGCTAACAGACGAATCTCCCACTTAATCAGCAAAAGAATGCTGCGACACTGTAGCTCTCTCTCCCCTCTCTCTCATGGAGCAAGGTTATGCTGTGGATTAACTCGATCGAGCTAGTATAGTATCTAGTGGGATGTAAAGCAATGCTTCCTTTGTGGATTGGCTGCTTTTGAGAGCACCCCCCGTCTCCCCAAAAAAAATTTCTTCCTTTTTGCTGTTTGAAATGTGTTTCCTTTTCTCTGTTTCTGCTCCGATCTTCCTTTTATTTATTTTCGGGCAAAAAGGAAAATCTTTGAACTGTGAGGAGGCAGGCAATGGCTCAGACTCCACGTGCGGTGCTCTTTATCATTCAATCCCCAAAGACTGCAGTGCATACTGTAGACGGCACTCTCCAAGTCAAAATACATAGCTCCGTATTTGTTTCTTTGGGGGTTTCAGGAAACCTATTCTGTTTCTCAGGAGCCGTCCATATTGTACCATGTTTGAGTAATAATATGTTTGGAGAATTATGGGTATCGGTTCTAGTCTGCTGTCCCAACAAATTGTGTTTGAGTAATAATATATATCTTATCAGAAATGCAAGTTGATCACCAACGAAGAATATGTTTGGAGAAATTATGGGAACAGCAACAGCAAAGAAAGAGATAATAAAGTAGGGCCAGCTCAACAGGTAATCATTCTATTGCCTTTTGTATTAGCCTTTGCTCCCAACTTTAATTGTTTGCCAGCCTTAGAATTCGTGGTGCCCTAGTTTCTGCTGCCATGGACCTGGTGCACACAAGCATTTTATATCAGCCTGTGATATGTACCACTATACTCCACTAGTCCACTTGGGGCTAGGAGTTGATAAACTGATACAGAACTGCGTAAAAACAAACAAGATAAATAAAAGCATTTATATGCGTAAACCTTTGGTTTTGTGGCAATATATCTTCATTGAATATTTTGCACCAGCAACCAAGGAACAATAGTACGTAATTCGAAAAAAAACATGGAACAATACTATACTGTGTTAGAGTGTGGTCCGGCTCGTCCTGTACACGAGTCTCTGCCGCCAGCCCGGACCGACCCAACTAGAGCACCAACTAAGGTTCTGAGACACCTCGACCCAAAAGACTAGCTTGATAGGTGAGACTCCCTCCACCTTATAAGTTGGTCTCCCCCATTATCAATATCCGATGTGAGACTAAACTCAACATACTATGTGTTCAACAGCTAGCTGTTCATGAAGTTCAGTTTGTTGCACATATTTGTTACTCGGACACTAAAAGGATAATTAATTTGGCCAGATTCAAATGAGGTTGTTAATGGTTGAATGTTTTAAAAACATGCAACAAGTGAGACTCTCTGTAGATTTTTTGTTTATTCCTGGTAAAGTTCTAGGACAGACGACCCAGATCCACCAGTCCATAAAAAACACACTTAGGATGAGTAATCTAACGACTCTAATGCTTTACTTGGATAATTAGTACAATGTTTTGCTCGATAATAAAATTAAGGTTCCTTTCTTTGTTGAAGGTGATTCAAGTACCTCTATAACCAGGTTCCAGCAACATGACGTCGTTTCATAGATTTTTATTTCACATTTTTACTTTGTCTTTGGGCCCCAACCAAGAGCCCTGCCAAAACCCCATCTTTTCCCTCTGACCATTCCCTGTAGTGGGCCTAATTCATCTCTCTCACGCCCTGTCAAAAAAAATGTTTGGCACACAGCAATTTTTCTTTTTTTTGAACAAACCGGCACAAGATAGTGTCAATTTCATTAAATAAAGCAGGAAGCACACAGGAATATGTATACATCACAAAATATGATCAAGATTATGGATGGGAGAGAGATAGGATCAAGATTACCGAACGAATCAAGTGATTTGAGTTGACCGGTGTATCTCTCTCCCTTTTCTAGTCAATACTGAATCATTAGGAGTACCAAATATGACCAGCTAGTTATTCTGTTTTAAGCAGGCCTGTAGTACGAGTTGTCTTCCAAAGCTTCTTGTTTTTTTTTTCTGCACTTTGTCCATTGTTTTCCGTTGGAATATTCTCCCGTGCATCCACGCTGGCACGCCACGCAATGGCTAGCACGGTCAGGGGGTGTTTTGGATGCCCACTTAGACCTTAACCGAAGATTAGAGTAAATTCTCAGCACTCTCCAACCCAGTTGCATTAATTTTTCCTTAAAAATGAAACAGCAAGGCGATACATGATTCTTGAGGTTCATCGCTCAAGTGTCAACGGCTTGGTGCATAGTGACATGCATGCTGCATCTACATGGATATTAGTACCTGCAGTAATAATTTAATATAAAATTGAAATGACCTACAAGAAACCTCTTGAGCCATCCCTTTTGGCAGGGGAATTTTGGTAAGGTTGATGTGACTAATTCAACAAAAAATCCTTGTGGCATAATCACATCAGTGCTCGATTTTTCACATACAAATGCAGAATCTGTTTTCTCAACAACAACAAACAAGTTGTTTGTGCATGTTTGAGTGCAACTTCAGCAGACCCCATTATCGCCACAACGTCAAAGTGTTACCCCTTATATTCTCCTTTAACTGGTCCCATGTTACAGGGAGTGTACTTCCAATTTCCTAGTGTTCAAGCTAGTAGCGAACAAGAGCAGTTGGTCATCAGCAGCATTAGAT
Organism: Eleusine indica; assembly: GCA_030378355.1. Lineage (NCBI taxonomy): Eukaryota > Viridiplantae > Streptophyta > Magnoliopsida > Poales > Poaceae > Eleusine > Eleusine indica. Next base: position 4,153,246 of record CM059495.1, read on the forward strand.
TAAGTAGTGTGTAATAGAGGCTAACATGGATGAATGATAAAAGCAAAAGTTGTTGGTTGTTACAGGTAAGACAGACAACAATGCTCCAAGTTATCAGCCTTTCCTTTTCGTCTCTCTTCTTTTCAGTGTAGCTCAGCCACACATGACCTTTTGTATGCAGAGTTCTATCATAAAAAATTATTACATTTGTATATTTATTTGGTGCAACGCGCCAGCCAGCAAGATTGCACGCACACGTATTATTATGTACTTGCAGACGTCACTTTTGGCACTAATTGTCAGCATCCCTATCAACATTTGGCACGCATAGCAATAATCCACTTTTTTTTCTGTTCAAAGTTGGATGACGCAAGTTACCAAGGGTTGAATTTGGGATCACCATGTAAAGAAAAAGGAATGTAAAAAAGGGGGAGCGAGGGCAGTCCATTTTTCAACTTTTTGAGACCTAGCTACAAAGGTGTGTATTTTAACCTTGTGAGTGATTAGATCAAGCATCTTCCAGCAGAAACGAAAGACGAAAATATAGGGAATATTAATATATAAGTTACATCAAGCACAACTGTAGGAGTAAGCACTACTATAATTAAGCTATGTTATAGCGGAATAATTTTTTGCCTCAATAACGGACCGGCGAAGAGACCGCAAATAAGGGTAGAACAGTACCCAGACCACACCTACGATATCAACATAGTAGCGGGCACAACAGGACCACAACTATGAATAGAAGTGCCCGCTACTAAACTCGATCCCGTAGTTGCAGTTTCTGTCAGGCCCGCAACTAAAGTCTAAAGCACATTTAGTTGCGGACCTGACAACAGGGCTCACTACTGCCAACCGCACCCTTCTATAAGAAGGGGGCAGTGCCGCACGGCAATATCACTTCTGCGCGCGCCGCCTCGCCCCCTTTTAAGGTTAGGGTTCCTCCTCCGCCGTCGGTCATCCTCCTCTGCCTCCGGCCGCCTCCTCGATCTCCTCCACCTCCTCCTCTCCTCCACCTCCATGGCGAAGACGGCATAGAGCCGTCGTCGTTTGGGCCACGCACGGTACTTCTGGCGCACCTGGTGTCGGCACGCCATCGTTGTCGCCAACACGTCGCCGAGACACCCCACTCCTCCTCCTACTCTATCTTCCGACTGCCATCGTGCACTGCCACGCCGCCCCACGGGTGGATCTGGCGATACTTGCCGCAGGATCGACCCCCGAGGAGACGACAGCAGCGCCTCGGGCGGCGGCACGCCCCCATGAGCGCACTCCCACTCCTCCTCCGTCGGCTCTGGTGGTGGTCGTGGCGTGACGCGCGCGGCGGGCGGAGGATGACAAACAGGCTGGTGAGAGATGGCAGAGGGCGGACGAAGATGGATGAAGACGGGTGCGTCTAGCTAGGGCAGCGACGTGTGGGCGTCCTTGAATCTCTACTAACGTCTTTTTTAACTTAAGTATAACCTAAGACAATAGCAGACCCTAAACCGCTGCTAAGTTTATAAATAAGTAGTGACAAAGGTCCGGTGGTGATTTTATCGTCCGCCACTGAGGCCCCTTTTAGCCCGCTACAATAGAGCTTAATTACAGTAATAAAGTTATTCATTCAAAGAAAAAAACAAGAGCAAGAGCCTGAAAATTGTGGCCTTGTGGACTGCTGAAGTTGTGGCTATAATGGGGTCTGCTGAAATTTTATAGCTTCTTCGGCACATGCTTCTGCTCCTAAAATTTTAGTAAAGCAGGATCAAGAGCTTCTTCAGCACAATGCCTAAATTAACGTAGCTATAAAATAAAATTTACTGCTAGGCAAACAAATAGGGCATCTTACAATGCTAACATGACCGGATAATGACTGGGAAACAATAACTAGGAAAGTTATAAGGAGAAAAAAAATCACACACTTAAGTTAAACTATAGGTCGTTGTAGTGTTGATGTGCATTCACTTCTATAATCACCAAGTACGATACGATCGTTTTAATTTCTCTTCACGAAAAAAAAGCTACATACACCAGCAATACCACATAGATGCATGTTGGTACGAATAGTGGATGTGTGTGTTGCATAACTATTGTTCAAGAAATAGAGCTAATAACAAAAGCAAAATGTACACTACAACAAAAACAGTTTATAGCGGCAGAGGTAATTTTTGATTAGCGATGCACAAATCTTACCCCACCGCTACAGTGCGCTATAATGCCAAAAAATATAATTTGAAGACTAACCGTCACTAAAATAAATTAATAGCGGTGGGTCACTAAGTGGGCCGCTGCTAAACATTTGTAGCGGCGGTCTATATTGTCACCGTCGCTACTTGTTGGTCCATTACTCATCCTAATCTATCAGGCCTATAAAAGTATAAAAGAACACAAACCCTAACATTCTACCTCCCAGCCGCCTCCTCCTACCTTCTCCTCTCCCCAGCCACCGTCGCCCTCCTCTCCCTTCTCTCCTCTCCTCTCTTCTCTCCTCTCCCTAGGCCGCCACCTCCCCTCCCCCTCTCCGCAGCCACCACTGCCTCTCCTCCGGCCAGCCCGCATCGTCCCCTTCTTCGGCCAGCTCGCACCGCCCCCTCCTCCAGCATGGTGCGGGCCCTCTGCGCCGCCCCTCTTCCATCGATGCACTGACGGATCCGGCGCGAGCTCCACCACGGGCGGCAGATCTGGTGGCGGGGCGCGGGGAGGAGGGTTGTCGTCTCCTCTCCTCCCCTCCGGATCTCCAGCGCGGTGGCGGCCGCTGCCCTCTTCTACGCCAGATCCATGAGAGGAGGAACAGTCGAGGTGGAGGCAAGACGCGGCAGAGGAGGAGCAGTCAGGAGACGGCGAGGAGTACCAGATCCGGCCCGTAGACGGCGTTGACGTTGCGGGATCGGCCATGTCGGCTTCGACGATGGAAGCTTCGTGTGGCGACGCGGATCCACTCCTCGGGGGGGGGGGGGGGCGAAGGGTGGCGGATCCGGCCCCGATGTGGGCGCGGGCTCATCTGGCGCTGGAGACGATGGATCCGGTGCGGGCGGTGGTGGATCTAGCGCTGGCGGTGTGGGCTTCGGCAGGCCGAGCGGATCCGACCGAGGCTCGCGTGCAGCGGCACGCGGGCTTGCGGCTAGGGTTCTGTGATTTTTTTTTCGTAATAAATCATAGCGGCGGGTGATATTGCTACCACTGCTACCGTAGTCATTCTAGTGGCGCTTTGTTCGACGAGTAAAAAACCCGTCGTTATAAATCATGATTTTTAGCTGCGTATTGGTAGAGGCGTGGGGGCATACCCGCCGCTACAGTATTTTTTTAACCGCCGCTACTGGCCTCTTTTGTTGTAGTGGTACATGAAATTAAGATTTAAACGAAAACCTACTTAGCTAGCTGATTTTTTAATATATACATAGACCTTAAGATCATCATGATTCATGACAAAAGAAAATTCTCCAAAAGGAAATAATCCAAATTAATATAGAAAAGAACCCATTTGCATACACAAAATACATATGTACACAATTAATGAAAGCAAAAGGTGTCCACAAATGTCAAGCTAGCTAGCGAAGATATTTTCGTTGTATGACACGATGGATAGCAATAATTAAAGCATGGAATTCTGAAATCAAATGATTGACAAGCTAACATAACCAATGATGAGGTTTGTTAATGCGCGCCAAGGTAGTAATTAGAGTGCATGTATAAAATATTGCCTGTCCTAATTACTGTATATGGTGGTAATCGATGCTGCAAGGATATACATCTCAAAATTAAAATATTTTATCAAACCATTTTTAAATTGACTAAGCAGAACTGCAAATGGTGGACTGTTAATGATTACGGTTCGAGAAAGGGAGGGTATATATTGTTTTTGCTAACTAATCGACATCATTGAGCTATACTAATGATGGTCATATACGGCTTATTTATCCCTAAACAACTGCATGGCTTTCTGTGTGTATCTTTCGTTGGCACCGTTTAAACTTTTTCAAATTACCTTTGTGGGCATAATTTTTGACATCTTTTGATAGGGCGATTTTTCAATTTACTTTTCAGGACACTAACCCCTCCAACAATTTAAGGGTCTTAGCAAAAATATGTAATCTCAAACAAAGACAACCTGCATGAGAACATATCTGGTGTTCCCAGCGGGTCGTGTGCTCCCGTGCTCCCAATTGCTACAACACAAAAATAATACATATACAAAAATTACAACAAAAATATAAATGGATACATCATGTAATATTTTACCATCATGCAAAGTCGCACGTGTAACGGAATTTCGTGTAAGACAACAAAAAGTAAAATCAGTGCAACTACAGTAGATTGTGGGTTCGACATGAATAATACAACCCGTAACTATTTAGTGTATGATTTCTCTTTTTTTCTTATTACACAAGTATCGGTTGTATCTCAACTTTTGCATGATGATAAATGAGTATATTATCTATCCACTTATATTTTTATTTGAATTTTTAGTGCACTATATAAGATATAATAAGAAGTGGGAGCACGGAAGCACCTGATACATTCTCCAACCTGCATCTCTCTCTCTCGTTGCATGACTGTCCTTAGTTTCTTTTAGAACGTAATAGATAGGAATCGCTAATCTTTATGTAGTGAAACTCAAATTCGTTTGTTCTGGAATCCAAGCATTTCCTAGATACATTGCCAAAAGATTTGTGTCGTCGTGCTCAAGATCATTCATCACTCAGAAAATTCCAAGTCTGTACTCTAAGAACTATTAAGCATCAGAAAATCTTCACTGAAGTTACGTATCAGAATGGAGGACAGAATGTTCATGGACAAATCACTGAACCCTATGCGCTGGGAAAGTCCAAAAACAATCTCCATTGCGTGCTCCGTGTAGAAAGGAGCACTACTAATGCGAGGTCCAGGTATAGAGGCTGTTGGGGATGCGATGAGAAGCGAACGGCCGTGTTCACTTCGTTCGTGAGGTCCTTTTTTCAGGTCAAACGGGCAGAAGCATCGTCAAAGTGTCCAGGGAACGGAGCTTGCGGCGAAGCAAATTGGACAAACCTGAGGCGCGAAGTCCAGAGCGGAGAGAAAGCCAAAAGACTTCGCGGGTTGCCTTGACAGCATAGCAGGCCTAGCAATAGAAAAGTACCAAAATGCCCCTCAGGGCGCATTTTGGATCAGAATTTGGGGTCTAGGGTTTTTAGGGTTATTTTGGTCACACAGAATACTGTAACGGGTTCCTTGAGCTATAAATGGACACCCACGGGCTATTATTACGGGGCGTAAGGGGAGAGGCTAAACTTCGCCTCTCTCATTATAACTTCGTATGCACGAGAGTGTCACCCCGAATCTTGTAACAACTATTTGGCATTGATAACCATTTTTGTTCATTCCCATAAGTAAATTGTTTCTGGTGATTAAAATTTATCGACGTTCTTAGAAATCACCCCTGAAATATAGACGCAATTTCTAAGACACTAACAGAGGCCGAGATGGTAAATAGGGGACTGGGAAATTGAGATTGAATGGGCTTAGCCACGTCATCTAGACAGTTAGAATCTTCCGGGCTTGATCCCTAGGCCATAACCATCAATCACTTTTGCCCTGACGTTACCCCGGCATGTGAGCCTGATGGGTCCGATCACATCCTTCCACATGGGCCTAGCCTACGTATTGCGGACGGTAACCAACCAGCTACTACCGGCCTCTAGCCTGGTAGCTCCTCAATTCCATGAATCCTGAAGGTTGGGCTCCTTTCTCTGTTTTTTTTTTTTTTTTTTGAAAAAGGGCAGGAGCTCTGTCATTCATTAAGGTATGAGAAAGAAGAAATACATCATAAAAGTTATAAAAGAACAAATAAGATAGAAGAAATACACCACACTGAATAAACCGAAGCCACGGAAGAGCGCGTGGCCAAGAGCAGAAGAAGGCAGCTCAGAGCGACTAAGAATCTTCTGAGGGAGAGGTAGCTACCGCCAGTCAGAAATTACAGATATCCTGATGTATCAGTTGCGCCAGCGCATGGGGTGACAACTCTTTATCTTCAAATGTTCTTCGATTTCGCTCCTTCCATAGGTGCCACCAGGTGTAGAACAAGGTCCCTAAGGCTTCCTTTTTGTCCCTTCTGTTCATGTTCTTGATAAGGATCAATATCCAACCTTGGGCATCCTGTATGCCGACAAAGGTGTTGAAACTAGGCAAGTTCCATCGGAAAGAAACAAGATTCCACAAAGCCTCGGAGTAGTTGCATTGAGTGAGAAGGTGTGTGGTTGTTTCCTCGCAAGCAATACATAACAGGCAGAGTTCATTATGTGACCAGTGGCGTTTTGCAAGGTTGTCAGCAGTGAGCACTCGATTATGCATGACAAGCCACGCGAAGAATTTGCATTTGGGCTTAGTGGCTGCTAACCATATCGTTGTAGCCAGGAAGAAGGTGACAGCCCCTTTGAATTGGACCTCATATGCCGATGCCACTGTATAGGTTCCTGTCGGCGTTCATCTCCAAGTGATCGTATCTCGGTCATTAGTCAGATTGACCATGGCAAGCGCCATGAAAAGTAGCATGCATTCTTCCATTAGTTGTGGTGTGTCTATTTGCCCCAAGTTTCTGATCCAATTGAAATTTTGTAATTCTTGGTTGACATTTCTAAATTTGTATCTTGCCTTTTCAGATAGTGTACGAGCCAAATCTTTAGGTGCAGCGCCCTGCAACCATCTAGCCTCCCAGAAAGGTGTGCTCATTCCATTTCCCACAATGATAGTAGTGGAGCAGAAGAAGAGTTGAGAGTCAACCGGGTCCCTTATTTTCAGTATGGCTTTCCATGGTCGATCTGTTGTATCCCAATTGTACCATAGCCAACGCAATCTTAGCGCTCTACTAAATTTCTCGAGGTCTTTGAAACCTAGACCACCCCATTTTCTTGGTTTCAAACACGTTTTCCAATTGACTAGACAGTGACCACCACGCACCCGGTTGGGATCATTTCCTTTCCAGAAGAAACTTCTTCGGAATCTATCAATTGCTATTATTCCCCATTTAGGCAGCTTGAACACCGCTAAGAAATAGGTCGACATTGCTGTTAGAACAGTTTTGACAAGGAGTTCTCTTCCCAGGTATGTCATGAAACGACGTTTCCATCCCGGGAGGCGATCAGCAAACTTCTGGATGAATGGCTGAATTGTTGCATGGCTTGGCTTCCTAATGTGAAGCGGCAATCCAAAGTAAGTACACGGGAAATGGGACACGTGCAGGTTGTGATGGGACATGAACTACAAATCTTGCTCCGAGCATCAGATGGGATAATATTCAGTCTTGGTCAGATTCGTGACCAACCCGCTTGCCCGTTGGAAGATGTCGAGGATACAATTCGTAACCTGCAGGTCATGCTCAAGTGGTTTGATAAAGACTGCAGCATCATTAAAGGGACATCCGAAAAGCATCACATGTCTGGTTAATGGTGCATAGGAGTTCATGATGTTGTGCTTTTGCGAAGAGTCTGTGGAGTGGCTCCATTGCAAGCAAGAAGATCATAGGGGACAGTGGATCCCCTTTCTCTGTTTTTTCTTTGTTCCTCTGTGATGTTGTAAATAATAACGTGATCCATTGCAAGAGAGAGAGAGAGAGAGAGAGAGAAGAAGCTTCAATATATATAATCTGAGATATATGGCCTTGAATTTTGAGATTGGTGGCCTCTAATTAACTAAAGTACTACAGGTTGATTCAAAGAATGTATCATTCGCCTATTGACACAAGTTTGTTGAAAAAAACACAAAAATGTGGTAGTAGTGAGCTTCCATGTCATCTCAAGTGAAGTGGTTGCTTATTATTTTAATCCTCTACAGTTGTAGGGTGAGATAATATTTTTTTTTTGGCAGGGTGAGATAATAATTGAGTGTGTGGGACTAGTATTATTCCGAACTCATTGTGTTTCATTATTTTATTACATGATGATTTCTATCCCTTGATTATTACGAAACAAACTGTAGTTTATACATGCACCGCAGGCTCCAAAGGCAGTTTGAAAGCTTTGGGTCCCCTTTAATCTAGTCGTTAGAACTTTCATTTGGACGAACTCTTTTGTTACAAAGCACACCTGCCTGCAGAGTGAGCACACAGTGTTTTCTCGTTCACGTCCATCTCCTTGGTTACCAAACTGTTCATCCTTTCTCAGATCGGTCCAGAGCCGCGGATGTTGCTTCTGCTGGGTCCTATCCCCGACACATGCGTGGCACACCAGTTGAAGGAAGGTACGGTGGCCATGCTTTCTTTGACACCTCCAAGGAACCAGCAGAGCAGGCTCATAATAAATTCAGGGCCCTAGCTATAAGCTCGATCGATCCGACGTACTAGGACTAGGAGCCACCGGCACCGGCCGTACCCATGAGCCACAACCACAAGTCACTGCCTCCGGTTTCGGGAACCTGCACCTACAACTTGCAGCTTTGCACGTACAACCTGGACGCCGCCATCTGTCGATCGAGCTCTCGCTCGGCTCATCTCTACAGAAGCCATATGCCCTATCAAGCGGTTGGGTGATCATTGTGACCACACTCGCACACGGCGGCGAATGGACTGAGATGAGCACAATAGACAACCCGACCGCGGCAGCGTTTGGCGGCCGGTACGTGTAGCGCAACTTGCCGAAGTGGCCTCACGGGCCAGCAAGAGCAGGCGCGCGGACACGAAAACACGGCGAAAGAGACGTGACATGCAGCGGCCCGGATCGATCGCGGCCGATGGGATCTCGATCGGGTTGCTGGCCAGGTGGTCGCCTCCGCCTCGACCAAGCGAGAAAGCAGAGCATGTCGTGATGGCGCTGGTGGTCGGAGATCCCAGCAGCTGATGCCTCATGGATGACCCACGTAGAGATGTAGCGGACGGCGGGGGTGCACGGGTTTCTATGTCGGGAGCAGTGTTCACAAAACCAACTGGGTCCGTAAAACTGGCCGAGCCCGATTCATCGGTTAATCGGTATAACCGGCCGGTTAGTCGGACAAAAGGCATTTTGGTTAGCACATGGTCGGTAGCCGGTTAATCAGCCGGTTATTCCGGTTAACCAGTCGGTTAGATCGGTTTTAGTGATATATTTTGAATATATATTTTTAAATTTAAAAATATCGATTTTTAAGCGGTTTTATCGGTTAACCGGTAGGTTATTCTAGTTAACCGTTCGGTTACGTTGGTTTCGTCTGATTTAAATTTTTTTGAATTTTTAAAAAAAATTAAATTATAACCGGGGGTTAACCGGCCGGACCGGTTTTCCGGTAACCCTGATTATTTCAACCATGGTCGGGAGTTGCTAATTTTCATCTGATTGAAAATTTATATAATTTTCAATCATCATATTAAGCTATTAAATCTAAATTTTATAATTTTAAATTATTATACAAATAATTTTTAAAAATTAAAATATAAAATAATAAGTTATTGACTCAAAGTTTTCAATCAAGGTGTCCTCGTTACTTGACCAGGACGCCTTAGTTGAGCCGGACCACCCCCGGCCGGGTTGTTCGAATAATCGCTGGACGCGGTCGCCCACTCCGAGTTCTTTGACTCAGTCACTTGACCCACGACGTCCCTGCGCACCGTACCGTGCAGCCTGATCGATCTGCGGCGTGCGTGCCGTGTGGCCCGCGTGATTGTGCGCGGCCGGCTTCCTGTACTTGCGTCTCGAACGTCGAACCGATGGATATACCAGACGCACATTTCCGTGTCAGGGCTCAGGAATGCTCTGGTTTATTCACTCAAACCGAGAATTCATTTATGCGGCAAAGAAAAGAATCAAAAAAGTTTCTGATCGACCTAATCCTGGCTTGTACAGTTATACACCCAGTGCTTGCAGGGCACAGCCAGATCGAGTAACTTTTTTTCAGGACCTGACTGTGCCTGCTCAGAAGAGCGCTAGCACTGTGTTTATTTTTGGTTATTACTGGCGTGGATTTTATGAAAACACTAGACTCCTCTCGCACACGAAAACAGGACAACAGTACACTTGCATTTTCATTATCTAACAAAAAAAAATACTACATTTGGCATTTCATCAGAGAGAGACGTGTTACCGCGCGAGGCCAGTGGCATCCAAACAGGTGCATGTGGCGCCCTGCTTCTCGTCTTAACTTCAGATCACTATCTGTGGCAGCCGACAAGGGTATATTTCTAACGAAAATTACTCCAACGAAACGACGGGCAGCCATATCTGCAACCATTCATTCATCATTTGGACTATATAAAGAGATGGCTAGCTAAGTGTAGTGATATTGATGATGGGTTGTCGTTCGGTCAACCGGTCTCTCTAGTTTTACCCTTTTTTTCATGACAAGTTTCTGTAACTTAATTACGTGTGCACGATAAATGCTCACCTCGATCACACAGAGATAGTTTGGGCTACCCGTGGTATGACTACGTGAGAAGATCGAATACTTGCAGCATATATATAGTTTGGGCTACCCGTGGTATGACTACGTGAGAAGATCGAATACTTGCAGCATATATATATATGCCATGCGGTCGTGCGGAACAACTAGCAGCTAAATGCTTCAGAATTGATCTTACAAATCTCCAGTTCCAACTAACAGCGTGCAACTATACGTGCACATCGACATCACGTAAAATAGTGCACCAGAGGAAAGCGCGCGCTCCGGCGCAACTGATACCTCTGACGAAGAGACATGCTTACCTATAGCTTTAGCTGAACACCACCACGTGTTGGCGTCTGTGCTTATCAATTCACAGGACCCATGTGTCTGCTTTGATATTTTGCGGATGTGATCCTGTGGCAAGCAGGTGTGGTGCCTATATAGGACACCCATTCATCAGCCGGCGTGCTCATTTCCGAAGCTCATCAGCTTCAACTTCAAGTGAAGAACCCCATGGATGCTATCCATGCATGCATTTAGTGGATAACGGAAGCTTCTTGTTTTTTCAACAGATAAACGAGGCATGTCGACTATCGTCTAAAACTTTATTCCGTGTCGAGCTTTGGATAATCTGCTACGTACCTTGTTTATAAGAATTATTACCCGTTTTTATTTATTTGTTCTGGTGACCCGTAACTTTCACATGGTCAGTGGTACTATAATTACCCCTTTGAACGTGTCATTCATGCAGGAAACATGCGAACAAATATAAACTAATTATCATCAACACTACAATCTTATGTTACAGGTGGCAAGGAGACCGACGTGTCACCTTCTATAGTGAGACAAAAAAGAACAATTGTAAAAACTTAAAAAGGAATGAGAGAAGAAAACAGACAGTAGGAGAAGGAAAAAAAAAAGATAAAGGTCATTCATTAATGTTTGCTGATCCTGCGAACTGAATGACGCATCCATATTTTCCTCAAAAAAAAAATGACGCATCCATATGCATGCAATTTGCATCAGCCTTTCATCCAATCAACACAGTACCTGACCAAATCAAGGATGCCATTTTCCGTATTAAGATGCATTCAGTTGTGGGTTGGCCCTTACGGTGGATTAAGAAAATTTGAGTGTGTATTTATTTTGCTCCCTGTATGTAAATAATATGTTTACACTTGCTCTCAATATGTCATAATACGTACATTCTTTTTCACTCACTGTTGATGATCAAACGGGTTTTGTTTTTGCTGTCTTTACGTATTATAAACTATGGGACGAACAAACTTTGAAGGAATAAGTCATGGCTGTGTGCTGGCCACTTCGGGTTGCAGGAGGGACTTTTGGATTTGCACTCCGCCTCCGTCTTGTAATTAACATTAGTGATAGCGGAATAATCACGCAATGATTTGATTAATCAACAAGAGTTACATATATATAGGGGCTCTAGTACCGTATCTCTATCTCCGGTTTATAGCAACAGAACCTGGGAGAGAATCTAGGAGAGCCAGCCCAATAATGGAAAGCGTGATACGTAACAAAAGAAGAGGCCATGCACGATACGTAACAAAAGAAAAGGAAAAAATAAAACTCAAAGAAAAGCAAAAGGCTATCTTCTTCTTTCGCTCTATGGATAAAACCAAGGCGAATTCTTTCTTGAAGGTCTCTCTACACTGCTGGATTGTTGGATCTTGCCCATTAAAAATTTAGTCATTCCTTGTTCGCCAGATACTCCATGCCATTAGTATGATCACTTCCATAGTTTCATGGCAAAAGAGATTGTTAGTTGCCTTTTGATTCTAACACTGCTCTCTGTGCATTTGCTGTCATTGGTGCTTGCACCCTAACTATCTGCCAACATGCTTTTGCAAAATTGCATCAAAGAAAAAGATGATATACTGTCTCTTCTCTTTGCAGAATACACATCTCACAATTGTAATCTTCTAAATGCATATTTCTTCTCTTTAAGACCCCTCTAGTGTTAACCCTGTCCTCCAGCAGTAGCCAAAAGAAGATCTTGTGCTTCATTTGGCAGATAGAGGCCCAAGCACAATGAATTGAGGGATGCACAACCACATGACCTATCATTTGTTTGTATGCTCTGGAAGACGAGTATTGATTGGATCCCCAAATGTAAGTCCACTGGTCATGTTTGGGTGCTTCTAATTAACAATAAACACGACGTACCCTACTCTTCCCGGAGGTCGATGAAAGTGTTGTTTTCCTTGAACAAGGCGCCTGCTGGTCTGAAACTGACGATCTCTCCCGGCCGAACAGGTGCGAATAGAGAGCGGGGAGCTAGCTCTGCCGCTTGTTGATCTGATCTCGGGACTGAAAGGGAGGCGTCCGAACTCCGAAGGATGGACACATCCAGGAGGAAGGATACATCTAATGAAGGACCTGGCAGTGTTTTATACGCAGATGTGCACTATGATATTGATTTACAAACCGATGACCGCAAAATCAAATGAATCAATCGCAAGAGATGTATGCTACATTATTGGTACTAGTCGACAGTCTGAAGCATTAATTTCGTTACGGTCTTATTACGGACTGAAGAACGCATGCAACGAGTTCAATTCCTAATGCGATCAACGTACTGTGACTGACGACACAAGAAAAGCAAGGATGCCACTGCGGTTGTACTAGCTAAGATGCATGCAGACGTGAGTGACCACCGTGTGATGTAAACAACCATGCAGGCGCCGGGCAATTCATTGCATGCTCGCCTCAGTAAAAGTAAAGGAAAACCCACTCTTTCTATATCTCTGGCCCTGCTGCAATAATTTGCAGCCGAGGAATCGTCTCTGCTGTGCAGTACTTTTATATGTCCTTTTTTCGTTGAAAAGTTATTTTGAACACACTCTTTTTTTTTCTTCTTAGTTAATGCAGCACTTCACATTTCTCAAAATAAAAAGGGTAATGCAATACTATTTGCAAGGTGATGTATTATGTATAGTACTCCTCTAGTGAACATGGCATCCCAGCAACGGAAGATTCATGCAGGATAGCAGGATAGGTTTGCAAGTAGCCGTGGCACTTTGTAATGCTATATTGCTTGGCCGGGTTTTGCCACCGCACGCGTGTTTTTAGAGCTCCAGTTCTTCGATGCGAAGTGCGGATTAACCACAACACAAATTAAAGGGAACAACACCTGCGTGACGGACACACTGTCAGATGCGCACTAAAACCTTACCATGCCTGTTGTCCCGCAGGTTCACTTTGCAGCAGGTCGATCGGGTCTCTGTAAAAAGATTTGTGTTCACGAGGACCAGAGAGGCTGAGATCGGGATGGCTCATGCATCATCAAGAGTACTACTCGCGATCGAGCAAGGTGGTCACGTAAAAAAGCTGTGGGCCATTATATTCCTGAGTAAACAAAGGAAGTCCCCGCCCGGGTTTTGGTTTGGATTTGGGCTGTAATCACGATCGAACTGGATGCGCGGGACCAGGCTACCACAAAGCTAAGCCTGCAGGGAGGCAAAACGGGCAGAGCTGGACGATGACATGTGCTGCGTGCGGGCTGCCACGCACAAGCTCGCTATAGCTAGCTGCTGTTTAGACAGTCCCACTTGGACACTGTTGTCCTTCACCCAGTTCACGGGTCCACTCAGTACCAGTCAGCAGCTGTTACCTTGAACTGCATGTTCGTATACACGTACGCACAGTGGCCTCTGTATCTGGTAAGGAGTGTACTACGTAGGTACGGATCGGCTGCGCGAGATAGAACAAACCCCCCACTGTGGGCACCACGTACTACACAGTTCAAGGTTTCGGAAGTCGTTCACGAGGCCCATCATCCAACACTTAGTCGTGCGGCTAAGCTAATAGCCATGCCCCGTGCATGCATGCAAGCTGCAGCTGCGGTGTGGGCACGCATGGGCATGGTTTGCAGATGTGAGCGAGTTCGCAGCTCTGCTCTTTCTCTGCGCGGCGCATGCATGCACGCACCGCCGGCCCAATCCATCGGCGCCAACCGTACAGAAAGCCTCTTCCCCTATTGGGCCAATCTGCCATCACCCGCGCGCATGCATGCACACCGCCGGCCCAGTCCGTCGGCGCCAGCCAACCGTACACAAAGCCTCTTCCCCGATTCGCCCAATCTGCCATCACCTGTCGTCGCCCTCGGAGTTCCGAACGTTATTCGTGTCGGTGGCACACGACTGGCCGATCTCATGCATGCGTTTAATTTGGGCGTCCATGGCCACAGGATCTAATATAATGAGAATCACTTGCGAGAAGAAACCTACGGCTTTGTGATACTAGGCAGTACTAGTGTCTCGAGATCGACTAGTACGAGTACGAGTGCTTTCAGAAAGCGAAGTACAGTGTCATTGTAGTAGGCGGTACTGTGCTTACAGAAACAAGAACAGGAACAGTACATGCAGATCCATACCGTAGGGCGGGTGAGCAGCGACCAACAGAGCGCCAGTCAGTCGTATCCTCCGATCTACTCTATCTATTCATATTTAGATATCGTTTTAGAATTAGACACGAAAAATAAGAAAAAATAAAAAGATGAGTATACAGAAAAAACGAGAAGGAGAGAGATAGAAATAGAGATATAGTAGGAAAAAAAATATTGTATTAAGAAAAGAGAAATATGCATTGAGAAGTAAAAATAACATGTAATTAAAGAAAAGTTAAAAATTTAGAATGACATGTAGATATAAATGGAGAGAGTAGCTACGTGTTCCTCAGGCCTGGCGCGAGGCGCCCACTCAACTCGGTCGACATGCGCTGCAGAAATTAAGACCTCGATCATAGTACTAACCCCTTACTACAGGACTATATGTCATAACTAGATAAGACGTGGCGGTTACGTACGATATCCACGCCACTCAAAATTTGGAGAGAGCCGCAAATCCTCCGTGCATCTGCTTAACACTATTTTGGTATATATGTGATGTAATATCGTCAATACACAAGCTGCATTATGCATAGTAGTACCTTTACAGGCCCAGCGCCATTTAGTACCCGCAAGTACTCCGCATGGCACCGGCCACCGCCGATCGAGTCTGTGGTCACTCACTCTCGATCTGTTTTTAATCTCTGACGAGTTCGTGGCCATTGTCCAGTTTACAGTAAATTAAGACGAGTGTTGTGCATGTCAGAGATAAGCTGCAATGCATGCATGCTTTCAGATGCTAGTTAGAGATAATGTCGGCGCATTAGCTTCTGCTCTGGCGTCGTCTGTTCCGCATGCATGCAGGCCAACGCCATATACGCACATCCAAACCGCATAATAATAACTGTGGTAAAGCGCGGTGAAAGTTAATTTGACACTGCGCGCATGTATATGTGCACAACCGGAGAAGGGCACGGGAAAACGAGCGGAGGCTTGCATGCAAAAAGAAGGCGTGGTAGAGAAGCGCAGTAGCAGTAATGTCCACTGGGCGCGCACATCACATCGCCGGCGAAGAGCAGTGCCGATTGCTGATGATCCTTGTAGCTAGCGCCTGCGTGTGTGGTGATGATTCCTGACGATATGCATGTTTGGAGCAGTGCCACGCACCGTGCAATCGATTGAGAGGGCGACGCACCAGCCGTCGCGCAGCGGACTGACGACTGATCGATCAGTCTGAGAGAAGCATAGCGCATGCATGCACGCGAGAAAAAAGTGAAGGTTTATGACTTTCTGGTACTACGTTGTACGTAGCCTGTGCCGGTACGAGCCACTGCGTCTCGGCTGCGTTGAGCTGTTGAACTCGAGTCACTGATCCTGTTTGCTCTGTTTCACGGCGCGTATTGCGCCCTTCCCAGAGCAGCAGCAGACTTTTCCATGGCCACAGCTAAAAGCGCGTGGGAAATAAGGACTTGCAGCAGATGATGCTACAATTGTTAACAAAAAAAAGCTCGGACCGAGAGGCGTGGCCCAGTTTTCTTATGGACGTAGCAGGCTGTAAAAACGTTAATGGGCTACTTTGTCAAGGCCCAGGCCTCGCGACTCGCGTTGGCACGAAAAGCGGAAAAGGCAGAACTAAATAAGAAAAAAAAAAAAGAGTATACGGAAGCCACAACTGATTTATCAGAGCCAGGTTTCGATCCTGGGACCTGTGGGTTATGGGCCCACCACGCTTCCGCTGCGCCACTCTGATCTGGTGACATTTTTAAGCTAGCATTTTATTTAAACTATATAAACCATCGGCAATTGGGCATGTGGCTGAAATTTCGAACAGAATATCAGCGAGTTTCCCTTTCTCTGTCCAATTCTATTTGATTTGGGGGCCATGTGGGCATTGGAGTACACTTACTTTTTGTTGGATTAGTGAGGAGGTCCTGCTATTATGAACTTGCCACACTATCGTGCATTATTGAAGATGATTAGTTAGTACCAAATACATACGGAAGACCGATTATAGGGTCGCTCAATAAAGAAATCAAGGAAAGAACAACAAAATGTTGGGGAATCACAAAAGAAAAAAGATATAAGAATACCTAATGTCCTATGAAGTGCTTTTAGTTGGATATTAAAGGGGAAAAAGTCTCCAAAGAGCTTTGCTATTTGCCGAACTTCACAAGATAGATAAGTAGAGAACTATTGCGAATGAAAGTAAAGAAAAGAGAAGGCAAGATTAAAAGAATCAACTAAGCAATTCCAAGATATCATTATCAGATAGGCACCAGGTTATGAGCGTTAAAGGTGAAGATGTGCTCCAATAACCAATTTACTCTGCTAGAGCTTAGAAAAGAGAATTAAGAGAGGATATCTACTAATTAAATAATTAACTAGTAATAAGTAAGAAGTCAATAAAATAAATAAAACTTCATTTTTATGCTCTCTGTGTTACATGCACAACAAAAATCTGAATTAAAATTCACATTGCAAGGCTGTGAAGAAGCCAGGGTGGTAACAAAGCACCTCAGTAAATGACTACATTTACACACTAACTATTGCATAAACCAGACGTAAACCATGGAGTGGAAGACTGGAAGATAGCAGTCTCAACAAGATAGAGAACCTCGAAAAAAAAAAAAACGTGAGAGAGAGACGGAGGCACGCAGCCGTCCGGTTTTCCCCATCGGTTCTGTTCGTCGCCGCCGCAGCTATCCCTCTGTCCACCACCTTCGCGCACGTCCACCCACACGACCCCGCCCCCGAACCCTACCCGCCGGCGACGATGAGCGGCGGCGGCCCACCGAGGAAGCGCAACTTCAAGATCGAGGCGTTCAAGCACCGCGTGGAGCTCGACCCGAAGTACGCGGAGCGGACATGGAAGGTCCTCGAGCACGCCATCCACGAGATCTACAACCACAACGCCAGCGGCCTCTCCTTCGAGGAGCTCTACAGGTTAGCCCAACTCCCCACTCCGGCCCCGCCCCGCGCGACTCAATATCATCTTGCCGTTGCCCCCCGCTTGCCTAGCTAAATCTAGTCCTGCAAATGCGATGATCCTAACATGTCTTGATTCGAACATTTCCGTGGTTGTAGAGTAGAAATTATGCGCGGATTGGAGAAAACCTGTGTCATTTGAGAGAATTGCTAACTGCTTGTGATCCTTGCACCTTGGACCCCTTCATTTGTATTTCGTAGCCAACAATCGTGATTCACTGAGATTGCATTTTTTTTCTTTCTTAGGAACCTAATTTGTACTACACTTGCTGAGACTATGTGAGCCATAGGATCTGTGTTGACTTGTTATGGTCTCTACAAATCACACTATCTGTTGAACCTTCTGCTGCACAAGTTGGTAAAAAAAGGTTTTCTACTGTAAGGCAAAGTAAAACTATCTAGTGTAGTATGGAGAATACCAAGAGACAGTGTGATCTATCTGATTGTAAATGCAAAATTTCCCCCTTCTCTGTGCAGGAGTGCCTACAACATGGTGCTTCACAAGTACGGTGAGAAGCTGTATGACGGCCTTCAGAACACTATGACATGGCGCTTGAAGGAAATTTCAAAATTGATAGAGGCCGCACAGGGTGGTTTGTTTTTGGAGGAGCTGAATGCAAAATGGATGGATCACAACAAGGCACTGCAGATGATCCGAGATATTCTAATGTACATGGATAGAACATATGTCCCGACATCCCATAGAACACCTGTTCATGAACTTGGTCTGAATCTGTGGAGGGATCACATAATTCACTCCCCTATGATCCATAGTCGGCTGCTTGACACCCTTCTGGATCTTATACACCGGGAAAGAATGGGTGAAGTGATCAACAGAGGCCTGATGAGGAGCATAACGAAAATGCTAATGGATCTTGGTCCTGCTGTGTATCAAGATGATTTTGAGAAACCATTTCTGGAAGTTTCAGCCAGCTTCTACAGTGGGGAGTCTCAAGGGTACATTGAGTGCTGTGACTGTGGGAACTACCTTAAGAAGGCTGAGAGGCGTCTAAATGAAGAAATGGAGCGTGTCTCACACTACTTGGACGCTGGCAGTGAGGCAAAGATAACTAGCGTAGTGGAGAAAGAAATGATTGCCAATCACATGCACAGATTGGTTCACATGGAAAATTCAGGACTTGTTAACATGCTTATAGATGACAAGTATGAAGATCTGGGTCGGATGTATGCCTTGTTCCGAAGAGTTCCTGATGGGCTATCGACACTCAGAGATGTCATGACTTCTTACCTGAGGGAAACAGGGAAGCAGTTAGTGACAGATCCAGAAAGGTTGAAAGACCCGGTGGAATTTGTTCAATGTTTGTTAAATGAGAAGGACAAGCATGATAAGATAATCAATGTTGCTTTTGGCAATGATAAAACCTTCCAGAATGCTCTGAATTCATCCTTCGAGTATTTCATCAACTTAAACAACAGATCGCCTGAATTCATATCATTATACGTTGATGATAAACTCCGCAAAGGACTGAAAGGGGCCACAGAAGAAGATGTGGAAGTCATACTGGACAAAGTCATGATGCTGTTTCGGTACCTCCAAGAGAAGGACGTTTTTGAGAAGTACTATAAGCAGCATTTGGCGAAAAGACTCCTGTCTGGCAAAACTGTGTCTGATGATGCTGAGAGAAGTATGATAGTTAAACTCAAGACAGAATGTGGGTATCAGTTCACATCCAAACTAGAGGGCATGTTTACTGATATGAAGACATCTCAGGACACCATGCAGGACTTCTATGCCAAGAAGGCTGACGAACTTGGGGATGGCCCTACACTTGATGTCCACATTCTGACAACTGGTTCTTGGCCTACACAGCCCAGTCCTCCCTGCAACCTTCCACCTGAAATCCTTACAGTATGTGAGAAGTTCCGGGCATACTATCTTGGAACTCACAGTGGCCGAAGATTGACATGGCAAACAAATATGGGCACAGCTGACATAAAGGCTACATTTGGAAAAGGGCAGAAGCATGAGTTGAATGTATCCACTTACCAGATGTGTGTTCTCATGCTGTTTAACTCAGCTGATGGATTGACCTATAAAGAGATCGAACAGGCTACGGAAATTCCTGCCTCAGACCTCAAGAGATGTCTCCAGTCTCTTGCTTGCGTCAAGGGGAAGAATGTTCTCCGCAAGGAGCCCATGAGCAAGGATATATCAGAGGATGACACATTCTACTTTAACGATAAGTTTACGAGCAAGCTTGTTAAGGTGAAGATTGGGACAGTGGTGGCACAAAAGGAATCTGAGCCTGAGAAACAGGAGACTCGCCAGCGGGTTGAGGAGGACAGGAAACCTCAGATTGAAGCTGCCATTGTTAGGATCATGAAATCCCGTAGGGTCCTGGATCATAACAGTATCGTTTCTGAGGTTACCAAGCAATTGCAAGCCCGGTTCTTACCAAACCCTGTTGTCATAAAGAAACGCATAGAATCTCTAATTGAACGTGAATTCTTGGAGAGAGACAAAGTAGATAGAAAGTTATACCGTTATCTTGCATAGAAAGTCATCCTGGGATAATTCATGATCATGTGACGGCATCCTGCTCCTGTAAAACAATTTTCGTTATGCTTGCGTTCAGCTTTATCAATTTAATTGGCCATTGAAATCATAGGTGCTATCAAACATTGCTTATTGATTGATTGTGAAACTGTGGTGGAGATTTTATCGAACCTGTAACCCAACACTTTCATAGTCATCTCGTTTAAAAAAAAAATGCCGCAGTAACTGGATTGTGACAAGCCACATATCCGTTTTTTGTGTTGCTCGAGTTTTCTTTAGAATTCTTATTATGCTGCCTTTGGTTCTATTTATTTGTTTTTCTTTTCTGTGTTTTATGTATGCTTCTTATCCCTTTCAAATCAAATTGTTTCAAGCCCTATCCAGCTCATCCTTTTAATTGCTATCATGCAAATATTTTTATCACGAATACCAGTAATCATCAAAATTTCCAATGTTTCTTGAAGTAGAGTACAAGTAGAACGAATCAGATTGCAAGATAGTCCATCAGTCTGCAGTAAACACATGACTGTTTAATTTGTTCGGGCGGCCCATTAAAAAATCTGGATACAACACTAACTCAAGTATTACCAAAAGAACTCCAAAAAGTTACTCTTAAGGATGTGTACTTCAAATTCTTAAATGATACATCTTCCCATATGCCGTTAGGCATAAAAATTGACAGATATCTGGCACCGATGCATCGGTTCAGTGAACATAGAACAACACTAAGCTGAAATGTATAAACAATCTATGCCGACGGCTGTGCCGAGGTTGATCTCTTTTCTTTACAACTAAGCATGTTAGGAGCTGCCATTTTTCTGTTCCTCTGATACATAGAAAACAAAGAATGATGCGTCAAGAAGTCAA
This sequence comes from Eleusine indica, assembly GCA_030378355.1. Taxonomy (NCBI): domain Eukaryota; kingdom Viridiplantae; phylum Streptophyta; class Magnoliopsida; order Poales; family Poaceae; genus Eleusine; species Eleusine indica. The sequence goes on from CM059495.1 coordinate 4,174,245, forward strand.
AATGTGCCCTGTATGCAAGAGCTGGATGAATGATACATCTGGCACAATGGGTTGTAATGCTGTTAACATCCTCAAATGGTAGCCTCAGCCAATCGATGAGCGAGTTTTGTTCAATCGACCATAACTTTCTTTAGTCTCATTAGTCCGGTGATGGAACAGCTTAGCTATTGCTCTTCTTTCACAGTCCTGTTTCAGCAATAAATTGACATCCAAAGGATTAGGATCCAGTGTGAATAGATTCCATTGATGTAACAGCTGATATTTCATTATGTAGATTTGCATTTTGCAGACCATAAACAGTTCAAGAGGATAATGCATTCCCGGGAATAAATATTCTAAAGCATGGACTGCTACCCTCAGTTACTGTCTACTACTAATATGCAGAGCTACTGGCCACATCAGAAGAAACTCGAGGAAAAAAAAAGCTCTGCCAGTAGTGCCAACATACTTATTATAAACATAATTTAATGGCACACATACTGTGAAATGTAGTGTAGCTATTACCTTAAACATATTAAGGTGAAAAGATTTCCCTGGATTTGTTCTCCTGAGCTTCAAGTATGTGTATGTAAAACTCAACTGATCACGTGACGTAAAATGGTTTACTTCATTAAACCAAAGGCAGGAAAACAAATTTGACATCGGTGTATGGGAATGCACGATAAATGATCCTTCAGGTACATCTGCAAAAGGTTGGGTACAGAGGGTCAACTAGTCACATCAATCAAGAAATGACAAACTCAGAGCCATTTATTAAAACTTATTAAAACGTAAGATTGGATACGGACAGCTTGGAAGAACAGGCTGTTGGCCGGAGTCATTGAACTTCACAAGACCATCAGACTGGTAGAAGTGGAATTGCTCATCAATAGCAGAATGATTGTACTTGTTCAAGCGCTTGTTTTGGAGCACTTCATCCCATACACACGAGCGATCATAGTGCATTGAAATGGCATATTCTGCTTTCTTTCTCCATAAGAAATATTCAATAATACGCATTGGATCAGAATTGAGACGCAGTTTGCTATCCAACCATATAGAGTACCTAGAATGCAAAATAAAGCTTTGTTATATGAGGTGAGAAGATACTCCGTAGAGCCACAAAATAGTGCCTGTTTGGGATTAATGTAGTCAAACATTTTAACTTTTAACTATCTTGAGCAAGAAAACATGATGTGTTATTGAAGTGTGCATTGCACGGCCATGTACAGTGTACAGCTTCTCATACAAGATTTATTTTAAAAAAAAGTAAGTAGGGGGCTCCCCTGCTGTTTCCCTAAAAAGAAAGTGTGTTGCTAACACAAACAAGAAAGGCAAATATGCTCTAATGAAAAGGAAACTACAAACATATAAACAGCCATTAGGAACTGGTTGATTGACATGCATCAGCCTATTAGTAGGCAGTACTCAGAGGTACTAAACAGATTCACTGCAATTTGGTAAGATGCTTAATTCCTGCCGAATGACTTACATGGCAGATGGGAAGAGTCGATGAGCAAGAAATTTTGGCACCTTTCCAGCTCTTCGCATATCTTTATATGGCAATTTCTTGACAATAACAATTCGCCACAGTCCAATGAATCCATTTTCATCGGGTATTTGTCCTTCAGAGGAAAGGGTTGCCCACGTTAGCTTATCCATGAACATGATGAAGCACACATTCTTCTTAGAGTAAGAGCCAATCTGTGAGAATGCATGGCACATTGTACTATTACTATAGAACTTACAAAAGAAATCAAGAAATAGTTCATGAAATTAAAAAGCTGATAAAGAAATATTTTGTGAGGAGCAGACTCAAATAGTCAAATAGTAGCACATACACCTTATAATTTGCATTTTTCTACCAGGTGCTATAGAACATGTACAATCAAGCTCATGCACAAAAGAGAAGAAAATCACCCTGCTTTTGGTTGGCCTCCTAAGGTAATCAGAGCTTCCAAAAATGCATGATGATACAGCAACACGACAGGTGTCCATATACCTTCTGTCATTTTCATCCAAATCAAATCCAGTGGAAGGGTAATCCTCTGGTCCTCTTACAAAACCACAGTGGATGGTTTGGTTTTTTGCCTCGTATGTTTCTTCTCTTTCCTGGAAACTTTGATGTCCACCAAACAAAGGTTCAAAAAGGCCATCACCAGGCAATACTTCCTCCCTCAGTATGTAGTTCAAGGAGAACTGTGTAAAATTGTTGTAGCGAGCAGGCTCAACAAGATCATCAACCGATGGCAGAAAATCAATTTCACACGGTGCATCTGTAATGTTTCATTTTGTAAGTGGACAGAAACTTCTCTAATGTATCCTATATATATACAAAATGCTTCGTCTTACAAATAAATAAGGTGTACCTCTTGGCTTATAGGGTCCAGGTTCAATACTAAGCTGTTATTACAAACATGATTTCAAGGCTGCAGTTAGGGACATATTCAATACTTATTTTATCAAAATTAAGGCTCCATTCCTACTTATTTTATCAAAACATGATTTCAAGGCTGCAGTTAGGGACATATTCAATACAACAAAAAGTACATAACTATTAAAAAGTCACTAAAATGGATTCAAGTTATGTGTTCCATTAGATAAAAAGGTATATTAGTAAGAAGCACAGCATCTAGTGTGTAGAAAATATATCTTACGATGTTTTCGAGATATCTTTCGACCATTGAAGGGTTCCAACTCAGCATTAGTCCTGATGGAAGAGGTAACTCGAATGACTGATAGATAGTGATAGCCAAAGGTATATACTAATAAAAACAACTATACTTCTAAATTTGAACTCACATAGAGACATTTCTAACATGGTAACTGTATCGTTGATCCTTTCCCTTCAAAAAGTACTCCCCATTAGCAAGGCCATGATGCATCACTGCAAAATCAATTTTCATACACAGGAGATTTGAGATATAGTCAACAACAGAAATATGTTTTCCCTAGAAAATGGAAACTTGTTAGCTCTCTTATAACTAGATACTTAATAACACCCATTTTCCCACTCCTAATTGCCTATTTCCTTCATGTGACCATACTGTTACCAAATCTCTAACAGTTGGGTGGGTAGATGACGGGCTATAAATTTAAGTTGTTAAACACCTGGACGCAATGCGAGTTCTGACTTCTGAGGCGGTTCTACAACATCGCAATTACATAAAAAAATCTGAAGGAGTGGAGAAAATTATGCGGCTGGAACTACACACGCACACAAAAGAGCAAATTTTGCAAAATCTCCACGATTTCACATTCAAAATACAGCATTTCGACTTGCAAACAAATAGATTGACCCCGACGGAAAAACTAGAGATCTTCGACCAAGTTGTTTGCACCGCTTACCGTGGAAGGGCAGGTTGGCGTGGGACGAGATCGAGAGGTACGCGAGGGAGATGAGCGCCAGGGTGAAGGCCGGCAGGATGATCAGGCGGCAACCACGCCGTGACCGACGCAAACGTCGGCGTGGTCCGGCCGCGGCCGGAGCGGATATGGGCAGGCGGCGCTCCGGCATGCCCCGCGTGCCCGGCTGCCCGCTGCAGCGAAGCGTAGATGGCAGAGCGAGAAAGCGGGCGATAGTTTTCCCCTTGTGTTCCCCTCCAATCCTGTTTCGTGTCTTAATCCAGGTTTCCTAATGCATTTCCAAATTTCTTACCAGCCCTGCTACCGTTTTCAAATTTTTTTGTGGGTATAATATAGTTCAAGTTTAATTTTGAAATGGTGGTAAAAAAGATCATGTAGCCAGCTTAAAAGAAACCTAACACCCACTGGACTGATGGCGTGATAAATTTTAGAGCATTTTTCTTTAATGTTTTAGATTTGCTAAAGCCGGCACATAAATTTGGTGCCTTCAGTTATTTAAAAAATGGTACCATAATTTGGGCCATATGAACTTGCAGAGCACTCGATAAAAGAAATTGAAAGCATGGTCTTAAACTGTCATACCTGACTTGCAATATGAATATAAAAGGATTCAGTGTATACCATTCCAGTTGTAAATAATCTCCCGCTTGGTAACAAAGCAAAAAACTACAGAACGAACGGGTGAGAACCAATAATAGAACACGAAACTCATCAATTGCACAATAAAGAAATAAGGAATCAGCAAATGTTATATAGTGCTGATATCAGCTTTCTTTGTTACTTGTTACAATACAGATCAATCCACAGGACACAAATCCATGTGGCATTGATTATTGTTTGATACATTACAATACTTTACTCACTATACCTTGTTACAAAAACAGATCAAAAGAGAAAAGAATATAGAGAACAAGAAAAATCTCACTAAATATAAAGTTATGAACCAGGATGAAAGTTGTACATCATTTTCGTGGTCAGCAGTGTCACAAGTATTGGACAAGTTAAAACATGAACCAGAACTATGGTGCATCAACCAAATCAATTAGTCTAAGTTGAGTTTAACAGGCCGCGATTCAATCCCTCCCCCCTTTCGGTGCTCAATGGAGTAGGGCATGTAAGTGCCGAGTATCTTGTCCCACATTACAAAGAACGGTTGTGAAAAGTTGTACTTGTTGCCATAGAGCTGATGGTGAATGTCATGATAAGCACTGTTGTTGTTGAACAGCACATGGAGGATGTTACCAGGAAGCCACAGTCCACAATGATCATCCACCGTTTTGATGGTTGCGAAGGAGAAAAAGAATATGGACGTCCGTGGAGTCATGCCAGAGGCAAGGAATGAGAGTGCACCACCAATTGTGTCCAAGATAAGGCCTTCAAGAGGATGGTTGTAAAGAGCTCCGAAGGAATAAGGGACTACAAGCGTGTGGTGCTTGGAATGGATATGCTTATACAGAAACTTGTTGATGTGCATATATCTGTGCATGAAGTACTGCCATGTGTCCATAACAAGCATTGCAATTATAAACTGCACTGCTATCACGAAAGCAGGAGGTTGCTTCTGTTCAGCACCACTCTCATCACCAATAACCTGTGGTTCAAGGGAATGTCAGCATTTCGTGAACTTTGGAGTATACGATGAGTAAATTACAGCAGAATTTTTTTTCTTGATAGTCTGGAACTGGAAGAAACATAACTACAGTTTATTTTCCCATGGTCCTTGTTGATTTTCCCCTTCAATAATTCTATTCCAATCAACATGGATCAGCTCACATGCTCTGTGCAATATGATACAAAGACTTTCACCCGCTTGGCAGGCTAGAAACTGAATTTACTGGTATGTTCAGCTTCTGAAACTTCACAAATGCAAATAAAACATGTTCACTAAGAAAGGTTGGTGCAGACCACCAATAGCTACAAACATGGTATGTCTGCTTCCTTTGTCATGCTTCATCAATCATGATGCATGCTTTCATAAAAAAAAATCATGATGTATGAACAACTATAAAGATACGAAAATACAATAGAAGACATGTTAGGCTCTATGCGATAAGGGATGCAGGAGTAGGAAGCTTCTAAACCAATTTTGCTTCAGACTAAGCAAGTGTCTAGTATCTCAAATGGCCCATTTCTGCTATAAAAAGAAATACCATCACCGAACTATTGGGCATGGGCCAACTAAGTTAATATAATCCGTGCTCGTAAATTAGTTACAAGGGAAGATAAGGGAAGAGAAGACGGGGGAGATGGGTATGATTACCGTGAAGAGGGTGAGCGAGACGGCGACCTGGAAGGCCTGTTGTACGAGGACCCCCCTGACTACGGCGCCCCTGGAGACGGCGTTCTTGGTTACCGCCTCCTCCCTGGGGTGCAGCCGGTAGCCGTCCAGCCGCTCCACCCCGTCCAGCGCGACGTAGAGCCCCGAATAGAGCCAGTACACGGCGATCGGCACGAACGTGCCCAGCAGCTCGTCCGACACGCCCCCAATCGCCATCGCCCCTCCGGGGATATCCAAACCCTCCGCGCCGCCGCCGCAGCAGCTCCCGGCGGTCAGGTAAGGATAGGAGCCGGAATTACGGGCGAAATGGGCACGAAGGGGAGAATCGGTTGGCAGGCGCGGCTCGACCTGGATCTCTCCGGCGCGGAGGGAGGAGGAAGGAGCTGGATTCTGGGGGTGGTTGGTGGCAGCGGTGGGGGAACCGGGAGGAGGCCAGGTGGGGCAGCGCTATGTAGCGGCGACGCGGTGGGCGCGGCGGCTGTTGCCGTCGGTCAGAATGAGGAGGGAAGGAGCCAACGGCAACGGACAGGGCGTTGGTTGCAATTGGGAAGCTGCCGATGGTTGCAATTGGGAATCGGGTCACGACGATTCCACGAACCGACCGGACGAATTGGGCCGTCCTCGCCGTCTTATTATCGGCAATGAACGGTTAGGGTCGGCTAAAGTAAACGAAGACCTTTTGTAACCACTGATGAATTTCCTGTTCTGATCGATGGACTCAAATAAGCCAAGTAATCAAGTATCCATTTCAAAAAAAAAAAAAAGCCAAGTATCACGCCTGTTATCACAAATATCTCGTGTATACTACGTTTCGCGGAACGGGACTTCTGGTTCACGTCCATTTCAGGACGCACAGGTAGAGTCGTGAAGGGACTTCCTTGATCTGTCGGCTGGCTGGCTCAGCTGGGCACCACCAGAGCAGCAATTGCCTTCCAGAATCAAGACCTCTTGTTCCAATTTCCCAGTCTAGTTCGAGAGTTGTGACAAGATATGTTCTCCACGTAGATGGACCTTCTGATGTCAACGTTTGCAGTTTCCTACTACCAACATCGCTGGCTGCCATCCGCTACCGGTGGCTAGAAGAAACTAGTTAATCCGAGTACACAGTTATCAAACGAAGCACCAGGCAACAATGCTGAACAGCCACATAGCGGATCCGTGGCTTAGAAATCGAAGTTGAAAAATTCAACCAATGACAACCGACAAGAGAAGCCGATTCATTTACTCCACCCCACTACTAAAGTTTTGGTTACGGACACATTCATAGAATGAGCTTCAAAAGGACAGAATTTGGTGTCAATCACACCAAGTTTCAGGGTAAACAAACCAGGCAACCAGACTCAGTTCACCACGAAAAAACGTGTTTGCAGATTGATTATAACCACAATCGACTGACGATCCACACCTGCTGCAGAAAACCAAATTAAACGAAACAGATTCACAAACGATGATAGGGTCAAACAACCCAAATCATCTTTCCCGCCATTATACTCTGCTGCATACAGACGAAGGACGCATCAGGCACTCTGCCTTGTGATCGACAACTTGGATGAAACAAGGCACAGATTCCATCTATCTATGTTGCACATAACATTAAAACTAGATCAACAAACTGCAGTTGCCAGTACAATTAAGTTCTTTCCAGGCTTCCAAAATAAGGCATTAGTTACATTGACTACTGAGTAGTACTCTGGCAGGGAATGATTTGCATTTGGGTCAATGGGTTGTCATCAAAATGTTGGACCAGCAAAGGAATACCGGGTGGACACCGGCACACTAGATCCGCTAAACCTTGCAGAAACAGGCCTCTGGATAGTTTCTCTGTAAATACTTCTAGGGTTTTCATAGGAAGTAGTCGCGTGCGATGGGTCCTGATGTATGCCCACTGTGCTAGTAGAAAGTTTGTAAGAACGGTAGAGCTCATCCAGGCGTTCAGTGCGTGCTGCAAGGTCCCCTGACAGTGCTCCGTAATCTCTTGAAAGAAGAGGATCCCTAACAGTTACCTCAGCTGCAGCACTGGAATGAAAAGCAAAGTTCAATTTTTTTTCATTAAACATTCTGTTAGCAAATAAAAGGAATTTTGATATATCATAATTTCAAAGAAAAATGCCACCAAAACTTAAAGGTATAAACCTACTCTAACAGAAAATAAAATCACTATGACATCAATCATTGCCTCTCTAAGGTCTAACAATTAGTTCAACAAGTTCATTAATCATTCCAGTGTTGAACTATGAGTTGAACCAAATTTTCTGCCATTTGGTTAGTTACCTTAGTCATCAGTTGAATGGATATTGACCGCCACAAAAAGCATTATAATATAGCCAATGATGACTAGTGAATATAATCATGATGATTGCTTGGTTAATTGCAAGTCAAAATAGTAAGTGGGCTTGTGAACGAAACTGTCAAAAAAGCATTGTAGTATTCTGCAATTGACCTAACGGTATTGACTCTGCATATGGGAAAATAGAGTTACTTGCTACAAAGGAAGAAAACAAGTAACATAATGTGTATTAAGTCCTCCAAAAAATCAATTAGCTACATCCAATCAACATAGCAGATTTTTATTTTTGGTATCTTCCAGCTATAAAGAAGAAGACCCCTAACATAGCTAAAGCAATACAAACGGACTTTGAAGGAATGTTAAATGAAGCATCTAATAAACAAAGAGTATTTAGAAAAGCTAAGCATGGGAAAACTCTTTTTACAGTATTTTGTGAGTTGTTAGAAGACTTACCTTTCATGCACAGTATCCATACGAGGTTCATGGTATAAATAACTAGGAGCCACTTGATGATAGTACATAGGAGGAACTTGCTGGAGCTCTCGAGAAAGAGGTGCCTGGTGCAACTCAAGACCAATAGGTGTTTGGCGATAATCTAGCACCAAACATTGTTGAGGCTCACTAGGAAGAGGGGGGCGCAATGAAGGTGTAATCTTGTACTGATCCTCAAGGAGGGATGCATGAACATTAATAGGTTCACCCCTTGCATCAACGTGGTGTGGTGGTCGTCTTTCGTCATAAACATATGATGCTCGCCTATCTTCAACAATATGAGGACGGCGCCTATTTTCAATATGTTCTGGAGCTGGTTGAGATAAGCCAACAGGCTTGAATAGTGCCAACAACCTATGAACCTACAAGACAGATTAAAGCACTAAATAAAACTGCATGTATTTTATATTAACAGATTCAATAAATAGATGCTACGCGACTCACTTGTTTAGAGCTCAATTCTTGGGTGAACCTGCCCTTTGAATTGTAGTTCTCCTTAATGGCGTGCTTGAAACTACTCTCAGGAACAGGAAGACAATCTAAGTCAACACTAAATTTAACCTGTACCAAGTATAGAAATTAGTTATGCTATAATAATATCACCCCTTCAACATCATCCACTTCTGTTTGGACAATCAATTTCTAAATAAATCACCAGCAAAATCATAGCATGCAACCATTAAATTTGCACAAAATTATTTCGCCAAAACTAGAGCATACCGATTCAAATATCATTGATTCCATAGGACAGATATTCAAGCAAAACATGCAAACACTATCGCTACTATTGAACAGGACTCAGGAACAGGAAGACAATCTAAGTCAACACTAAATTTAGCCTGTACCAAATATAGAAATTAGTTACGCTATAATATTATCCCCCTTCAACATTATCCACTTCTGTTTGAACAATCAATTTCTAAATAAATTACCAGACAAAATCATAGCATGCATAACATTATTTCACCAACATACTGATTCAAGTATCATTGATTCCATAGGACAGATATTCAAGCAAAACATGCAAACACTATCGCTACAATTGAACAGGACCAAAATAAGTCCAACCTTCCATTGCTCTCTCTTTTCAGGAATATACAACAAGGGAAACCCCTAATGTGCTAGATTTTATTAAACATAAATGAAAACGAAAATAAAGAACTGTGGTCAAAGCGAGCAAGAGAAAACTGTATAAACTGCACAACCCGACTTGAAACGGTTTGGAAAAATGAGACCTAGGGCAGGGCGTTTAAATGAAAGCAAACAACTACAGAACTCAATCACAGCCTGACTTGAAACAGTTTAGAAAGTGAGACGTTCCTTGACAAATGGCAGACATAGAGAAATGCATGTTAACTCTTCTTCTTTTTTTCCTCCAATGAGATGTGTGTTAACTATCGAATCCATGAGCAAACAATACTCCCTATTACATCAAAGCAATTTATTCCGTAGTACTTATTTTTCATCTTTTTAGGTAGATTAGATACTTAGATGGCAAACAGAATATAGCTTTTTCCCCCCGAGTGATGAATATCATATTCATTGCTACATCGGTCTCATATTGTTGATTGTTGGTGTTGACCAACAGCTCTCTAGTATAACATCACGGTGCAAAATATGTTAAGCGGTATTCAAATTTGGCTAGTGATTTATAAATTTATTACAAATGATTTTTGACATATAGAGATGCCTGAATTATAAATAACCAAACATGATTCTTCATACTTTCAGGAGTACTAAGCAGTCAATTCCTTTTATGTATCGCCAGCTGCAAGCTACAATTAGAAAAGCACAGTTTATGCAATTGGCAGTGTTTGCTGATTTCTGTGAAGTTCCACCCAATGATAGAACATACCACTTATCAGAGTCCAATGATAAGAATGTCGCTTCATAAAAAAAATATGATAAGAATGTACGATATATGGGATAATAAATGTGTACGATATATGGGATAATAAATGGAGGTGATGATTCATTTATTTTGTTTTGTTTAATGGGAAGGGGTAGTCGCTTCATGCTAACAATATGTTTGTCAACGATTCAAGTTCTGAAACAGTAGAAAATATAAGCAAATAACACCGTCACCCTATGGTTTATGTGAATCAAAGTCTGGTCATGACTATAGATGAGGGTGCTAGAGTTGCTAAAAAATAATCGAACAATTATCATGAGCATGCGCATAATACGAGAAGGGGACAAATTCAATGCTGGATGTCCCCTGAAATTCCTACTGTTACAAATGTTATACAGTGATCAAAGGCACCAAGAAACTCTGTTTTCCTATCGATAACACGATCAAATACTTATGAAATATATGACCATGGCACTTACATTTAGCCTGTAAAAATTGGAGTGCAGGATTAAATGACACTACAAGCCATTAAAGAATGAGGTCCAAGAATTACCTGTGCAGGGAATTTCCCATCAAACGCGTGTCGAACAAGATCCAACCCTCCCCTTGTCATCGCCTTGTACACCCCGTACATCAACTTCAAGTCGAAATCATAAAGGAACAGCTTCGCCCCCGGCCTGATCTTCTCTACCACATCCATCTTCCCCCTGGGAAGGCCGAACACACCGTTACGGTAGCACTCTGGCTTCGTCCTGCCGCTGCACATGAATATAAACCCAGAGCCACTCTTGTCCCCATCCTCCTTCCCTGTCATCCTACTATTCTCTGTCCGGTTCCGCCTCTGTTCTTCTCTCCCCTTCAGCATCTCCTTCCCACATGTCTTAATGTCTTCTCTCTCCCCTCTACTCTCCTCTATTCCCTTCATCTTCTCCTTATTACTGCCCCTATGGTTGTTCCCGATAGCCACACCGTTGGGCGTCGCAGCCGCTGCCGGTGCACTGGCCTCGATAGTTTTTGCCGCCGGCGCCGAGGCAGATGCCTCCGCGGTGGCTGTAGATTCAGCAACGGCCGCCTTCAGCTTCTCCGGATAGGCCTTGACCAACCTCCTCCTCTTAACCTTCCCGGGCTGGGACGATCCGGGGGCAGCCGCCTTGGGCGGCGGCGCAGTTGAGGCGCCACCCTTGCGCCGGAGTCTCTTCACCATCGCTGATTAGAGGGGGCAGAAGAGAGTCAATCGCCACGAAAACCGTGGGAATCCGCTGGAAAGCGAACTACCGTATGATGAATCCCTACAAATCGAAAGCAATGTTGAGGGATTGGTGGTGCTCGAGAAATTTTTTGGGGAAACTACTGTGTGCTGATCCGCTATAAACCTGAGGAAGATGAGGAGAGCGCACGTACCTGCAACGGCTGCGAAGGCGATGCGAGCAGAGACGGTTTCCAGTACGGGGGATATATGACGGCGGCGCGGCGCGCGTGGGGCAGCTGGGGCTACCGATTCGGATGTCAATCCAGTTACTTCCGAGCAGGTTGGGGAATCGACGGAACGGAATAGACGGGGTGGGAAACGGCAAGCCGGTTTTAATCGGTGTTTGCTTGCAAATAATTGCAAAAAGGAAATAAAAATGAGCATTGGGTTTGGATTAAAAAATCATCAGATGCATGCAGCCAATGTAAACCGTCATTAGAAAATCTTACAATATATGAAGATCTAGGAGACAAGAAGTTTTGTGCCCGAGCAATGCATCCAATTGTGTAACGTGATTTGTTAACGTATGATCTATGTTTGGATTCAATAAACATGTGAAGTGTGATTTCTTTTAGAATGAAGAAACTGGTTCTAGAATCATGCGAAATAGTTTAATATATAAGTTAATTTAGGTTAGTTTGATAATAAGATTCAAATAAACGTAAACTTTTTTAAACTGAACGGTTTTATCATGTCAAATGTTTCTTTTATATTCTTTGTTTATTATAGTTGGACCTGCAAACAAGAGTTGATTTTTTTCTCTCTTCACTTGGTTCGACTTCTTTAGTGTGTTAGATTCAGTTATTGAACCGCGAGGTCAGACAAGAGGGGGGCGGGGTCCCGACTTGCACCCCCTCCATCCTAATATAAAAGGCGACTGTACAGCTCAAACTTCATTCCAAAATATAAGGAATTCTATGAATATGATAAATTTGTATTCAATTTGGTAGGTGAAAAGTGGGTAAGTAAAGATAAAATGAGAGGTTTAGTAGTATTTTAACCATATACTAGTTTTTTTTCTTGAAATGTTATGATCTCTTATTATATTTTAAGACAGATGAAGTGTTGCCATAATACACTTTGGTATTAGAGTTTATTTTAAGCAGATTCCACAGGATAAGGCATATCGGTAGAAAGAGAACATAATGCCATTGTAGCCACTGATTGAAATGAACTAAATATTCAAATATGGTGGAAGGAAGTGAATTCCAATGTGTGGGGCAATGGTGAAATAGAGTGTATATCTGAATACTTGCAAAATGGGTATGCCACCCGAACTGCAAGCAATAGCAGCTAACGTAATCACAAGAATACTCCGTACCACAAGAAGTTGAATCTAGTTCATGCTACTAGTAGTTAGCAAGACAGGTTCATAGGACGAAGGCTCTGAGCCTATGACACCTGTCGAAGTAGAAACCTACACGCATAGTAAATCAGACAACACTCGTGCTAGCCGGTTTGGCGCAGCAGGCAAAACGAGCAGCAAACAGCAGGGTCATCCGCCACCGTGCACATTCTTCAGACGGAGAGAGTTTCGCTTGGAAGCGGCTTCGTCATCAGGTAGACTTTCAGAGACCGAAGTTGCAGAGCGTGAGGAACTCCATCTCGGTGTCGACGTGCTTAGTCCAGAGGTGCTTGTACTGGTTGAATGCGACGTCGAGCCACGGCTTCATGTTCCCGTTGAAGTGCACCACCGCGGCTTCCCGGATGTCCTCGGGCCTGATGTGCGGGTTGTACCCGAGCCCCATCACGTGCCACGACTTGTCCAGCGGCTTCGTCTTGCCGTAGAACGTCATCAGCCCGGCTGGAAGAACCGACGTCCGGTCCCAGAGCGTCCCGTTCTCATTCTGCCACAAAAAAACAGCATGGCACCACATTAGAACACTGTTCCGCATCCAAAACGATGGCAGAGAGCTAGAGGAAAAAAAAAAACCCCCTTACCATTTCCATGAACCGGTGGAACTGCTGTGTGCACTGCTCCCGTCGCCACGCTTGCAGGTCGAAGACGTTGACGCCGTAGGACCACGCGCAGGCGCGGGGGCTGAACCTCTCCCGCACGAAGGGGTCCGAGAAGTTGAGGTACTTGCCGTAGCGCCTGAACCCGCCGAAGCAGGTGTGCAGCGCGGCGTTGACGGCGGCGCCCAAGTCGAGGCGCCACAGCCCGGCGAGGTCCCTCTGCACGACGACGTCGTCCTCGAGGAGCACGACCCTCCTCAACCCCGGGAACATCTCGGGCAGGTAGAACCGGAGGTAGTCCAGCATCGCCACGTCCCTTTCCCCGTCCTCCTCGATCCGCGCGAGCACGGGCGACGACGACGACGCGTTCATCAGGAACGGGAAGTCGGAGACGGCCAGCAGCTGCACGCGCACGCCGAGCGGCGGCGGGCGGCGCGCGAACCAGACCCGGAACGCCGGGAGGTACATGGGCTTGGTCACCACGTGGAACACGTGCCGCGACGGCTCCGCGGCGGCCCGCGCGGCCGAGGCCACCACCACGGAGACGGCCAGCACGTTGTCGGAGAACACCGCGTAGTGGTACAGCGACGGGTCGGCGTACTCCGGCGGCGGCACGGCCGGGTCGGCGGGGATGGAGGAGGCGTTGACGAGGCGGGACTCGAGGAGGCGCATGGCGAGGCAGTGGAGGGATTTCGGGGTGGACCCGGCGGCGATGCGGGAGTTGAGCACGCCGGCGCGGCGGGCGCGGAGGAGCTGCTGCCCCACGGCGAACACCGTGTCCGAGAGTTTCTGGATCTTGGACTGCGTGTCGAAGGCTTCCTTGGAAGCCGAGGCGAGCGCGCGCGCGCGCTTCACCTGCGCGCGGGCGTCCTTCTCGAGCAGGCCCACGGTGGAGAGCGTGACGCGGGAGGCCGTCGCGGAGAGCCGCGCCGAGGTGGAGATGAAGGCGTCAGTCTGGGCAGCGGAGGCCGCGCTCAGGCGGCGCGCGTGCGCCACGTACGCGGCGAGGACCGCGGCCTGGTCCTCCGCGTGGCGTTGCACGGCGGCCAGGCGGGCGCCTGGGGAGTTCGCAGAGGTGGTGGTGGTGGTAGCGGAGAGGAGGAACGAGACGGAGGCGAGGAGGATCAGCGTGGTCACGGCCGCGAGGGCCGCGCGACGGCGTGCGGGATTTCGAGGGGCCATGGCGAGCGTGTCGTGCGAGTCCAGAGGGCAGCAAGGACGAGCAAAATGGGCGCGCCTGTTTCCAGCGTTCGAGAGAGTGGGTTTGGTTTAGAGACCGCGTGGTCGGGTTCGCTTGGGAACGTGCCACTGACAGATGGGGATTTTGTTTAGTGGTGTGATCGCCGGTTGGATTTGGACCTCCGGAGTGGATTTTGTTCGGTGTGTCTGGCGGGGTCGCACTTTCGTGAAGTGAGAGAGCTAGTTACTAGTTGGTGCTGACACTTTCCGGGCCTACTGTCAGTGTGTATGGTTGAGGTAGCGTTGACATGATTATAGAGGCCAAAGTGCACTAACAAGTTGACTATGAAATAATACTGCTGCACTACAGTGGTTATATTTAGGTTCTGGTTTGATCGCATTTGCGAGTTGTGTTGAGGATCGCCTAACAAGCACATGGCAACACCAACTCTATTGTTTGTTTGTTGCCCTGCGAGGCCCGGGCTTTGAGAGCGTAGCAGGCCTTGGGCTAGATCAAGTTGTTCTTGAATTGGGCCTAATCCTTTTTTTTGCGAACGGAAACTGGGCCTAATCTTAACTCCGCCAGCCGCCGCCCAGCCGGCAGACTTTTTTTTTTTTTTTTTTTTTCCAAAACGAGCCCGAGACAAATCTGCGAATACCCGCCTGCCTCTCCAATTTTCCGCACAGGTCGAGCGCCGGCGCCCGGCAGCCGGCAGGCTTCGCTATTCTTCGGTCACGTATTCACGTCCATCTGCCGGCTGCCGCTTCAAACTCCGCTTGCTCCGTTTAGATCGCTGCTTCGATTCCAGCGAGGCGCTGTGGCTGCCGGCTTGCCGGCGCCGCCCACTACTAGTACATCTCAGCCGTTGTTCCATGATACCAAAGTGGGACGCCTGGGCGTGCACTCCACCCGTTCGGCGAAATGCACCAAAGAAACTGCCTCGCACCGTTGCAGTGCATGAATCGCGCGGGGATTCGTAGCGCCACCCAACGCGATACCTCTCAATACAACCGGGCCGTGGATGCTCACTGATCAAATCAGGCCCTACGTCTCCAGGCCCTCGGAGGTAAGCATTTGCTGTTTCACTGCGATCCAAGCCTTCAGTGATTTGATTTGTTTATATTTAACTTGTTCTGTTAATGTTCGTGCACTAACATTTCATCATGGTATGAAACCAGGAGTAAATAGTAAGGGAATTGATGAGGATCAGAGGGTTGCTTCCTTGGATATGTTCCGAAGACATGAACTACGGACAGAACTGATGCTTAGTTATCTCTTGCAGTCTTACAAAGTTGTACATTCATTGTTAAGATCACAGCTGCTCCTAAATTGCACAAAAGGTACTGAGTCACACAAATGCATCCTAGTTACTCTGCTAGCTTCACTGTTAACACAAGGAAATTCTAATACTACTTCATGCTAACAGCAATACTAGCAGGTGTTGGTAGCTACTACTGTCTGCTGCATTCTAAAACCAAACCTAAATTAGTACAGAATACAAACTAAGTATAACACTTGGTCGACTGGTAAGATGTTGAGACCTCGGTAGTGCAAGGGAGAGAATCCCACGGCAATGTCATCCTCCAATCATCTGGCAGCACTGTTTGCATGTTGAAGGGGAAGTTGATAGAACGTGGAGCACCATTGACACTGCTGCCAACATCAGGCAAATCAATGGTGCATCTATTGACCAAGCTGCTGCTACTGTTGCTGTTGCAGTGCTGTGGTTGGCTAAACTCAATGTTTGCGGGGATCCTGCCCATGTTCTGAAGTGAAATGGGTGTTGCATTGAGGACCATCGATGCGATGTCCATCCCAGCTGGAAGATCCAGCGGGATTGCTGAGAGGACACTCAAATTCTGATGGTCTGCACTTGATGGGGGAAACGCAATGGATGCAGCTGGCCTGCTGCTGCTGTCAATGACACTGAGTGGGTTGTGGGAAGAAGAATGAACTATTGATGACATGTAACTGCTGCCAGTGAACTGGATGGTGGAAGAGGCAATGTCAGTCATTGTAGACGAGGTGTTCTCTGAGCTGTGCCGACTTCTCTGTGTTGCGTGCGAGGAAGGAGGAATGTAGGCTTCATTTGTGCTGGATAAGGGAGGAGAGACCCAAGAGTGTGATAGTGCTCTCTGCGCTGTTGAATTGGTTTTCTTGAAAATCCTGCAGATTGCCCAGGAATCCTGCTTATTGGAGAGTAGATCAAGGGTTAGTGGTGTTCATATGAAACATAGTATATATATCAACGACAATATAAGCAGGGTAAAAATGTAAATAACTTGGAGCCGTTGTTGTTCTTAAATTTGCTTTGTTTTGACTATTTCAGTAGTGCCATAGATGCTAGGCATTTAGTAATTCACAATACAAATTATCTTAGTTCAATCTGTGGAGACTGGAGAGTATGTATTGTTCATTGATGCTATGAATTATAAAAAGAGCATACCACTAAGGCCAAGCCTCTATCTTTGTATGAGACGAAAATGTTAAAGTGCTACTTTTTTTCTTATAAAATGCAGTATGCAAGTTGCTTACATTTGGTGGGATAGTCTTCTCAAGTGGCTTCTTCTGCGGTAATGATGGGTCGGCGAGTGATGGCAGACGAAATTCATGCATCATCCAGTCAGTTTTCACACCCTTGGCTGCTCTGCCCTTGTAAAAGACAAGAGACTTCTTCAAGCCTATGCACTTGCTTCCATCGGAAGAGTAGATTGGCCTGTCAGTTCCAGTGGCCTTCCAGAAGCCTGCTCCAGTTACTCTGTTTGGCCTTGTGCTGTTCCGGTATTTCCTATCCCTCGGACAGTAGAAATACCATTCCTTCTCTCCAGTACTTGCTAGTTCTTTATAAAGAAAAAAAAAAGATTTGGTAAGTAACTGTATTTAATATTCATGCTGTCCTTTTTCACAATACCATCTCGAACTGAAGATCCAGTTAAACTTAGGGTTGATCATTGAGACGTAAAACACATATATTGTGCTTGCATATAAAACTTATGTACTTTTCACGTGGTCTTTTTAACTCAGATGGCTTAACTCTGGATCAGTCATGCAGGCATGCAGCACAGTAACATACAACTGAAAGCATAAGCTCAGCTCCTTATAGGATTGTATAAGCTCAGAGCCAGAGTGATCACATAAAGTTTCTTTATCATCTACGATGAACTCGATAAATATATCTGGATAGGAAGCTTGTCACTGTAATAGGTTTGCAACCCATACTAGTGGTATTTGTGAGGTTTAACCCCAGATACCAGTTTGGGGTCGTCACCATGAATATCCAGTGAGTATCCACTATATAGCACCTTTTACTTATTTTATGAGAAAAACCTCAAAGAACCAGGCAACTAATAGATGCATGTAAAACTATTTGAAGATTATGCTGAGATGCATAGCATTAGGATTTAAGAAGATGAAAACAGCTGCATGCCACTTTTACAGAAATGGAGCACCATATAGTGAATATCATTACCTTTTGAAATTCTAGAAAAAAACATTGTATTTTGAATAAAAATGTTTATTAGCTCTTTTATGGTTTGTGCAGGGATTTAAAAGGTAGCTAACAAGGGAAAGAGCTGCGAAGAAGCTTACTTGGGAGATCCCATGGATCATACTTGTAGATGTCCAGCTGCCTTATGAGCTCAATGGGAAGAGACTTCTGCTGGATTTTCCGTTTAAGGTAGAACCTGACAAGTTCTTCATCTGTCGGATGAAACCTGAAGCCAGGTAACATAACTTCATCTTGCTTCTCCATATCATCACTTCTGATCTCATCCATACGTTTACCACAGTAAAAATAACAATTGGTTGGGTGTTATATAGATCCAGAAGCTCTCACCTAGTGTTGGCTACACAAAGTTATCAGCTATAAACCCTAATGGTTAAACAGTAGACTTCACTGGATAGGCCCTAGCTAAAACATTTTTGTTTCTACTGATTACTGGAGGTAGAAAGAAACTCTTTCTTCCACTCTATGTAAGATCAGCATAGAGCAGTCAAGGTAGCTCTAAGCACTCCCTGCTTTCTTATCAACGAGGAGCTAAATTTGTAGCGAAGCTAGCACAAACGCTCTGGGAGAACTGTGGCATGTAGTTACTGGAAGAAGAAAAGGAAGCCCAAGCTAAGTTGCAGACTTGTAGTGTTAGCTCTTTCGGTTGCTCACTTGGTAGGGTTTCCCCTTCCTGGTCTTTGGCTAACCTTTCACACCCTTGCGTGCTCTGAGGCAGCTCTTATAGAAGAATTTAAAACCCTTCACCAATTGTTGAACTCACGTAGGTTCTTTACCCCCTCCATGATGAGGATCTCAATGAGGTGTTTAAATTCTACAATATGTTTGGGATTAGCGATCTTTTGATTTAATATTAACGTAATTAATAAACTAATCGACTGTCCAGTTCTTGCACGTAATGTATGTCTTGTTGCTTAGAATTAAGCCTCCCCATAGAATAATCCAGTTCTTTAGATGGCCATCTTATGATATTTTATTGTGCTCTGTTGAATTTCTATGGGTGAGCTGTAAGGAACAATTCACGAGACATGCAAATTCCAGGTAGCATAGAATAATATTGGAACAATGAGAGCCTGATTCCCTCTGGCATCTTCTATATTTTGCATTGGTATGTGCATATACTTTTTCATCCTCTCCTGATCCAAAAAGAATTTTCGGATCACCCATTTCCCATATTCCTACCCGTTTCCCTCTCACTTATGCAGAAAAAAAAAATAGGAGGATTTTGGGAACAACAGAAGAAAGTGTACATATTTCTTCCTCGTTTTTATGCTCAGGAGTTGATCAGTATTTACTTTCGAGTTTCAGCATTGCTTTTTGACAGAAAGACAAAAACAATTATTACATACTGGCATGTCTAATGTTATGTGATATTACAAAAATCTATTTCATTTTCCAAAACTGAAGACCTTTCTCTTATCTCATTTGTGAAATTAGATTTGCAAAATAAAATAAAATAAAATAAAATCATGCCCTGAAACTACTTGTAGAAAAGCTGATATGTGGCATCGAGTTAAGAACTACAGAAAATGACCAAATTAACAACCTTTCTTCCATGGAAGGATGCTTATGTCTCTGGTTTTTGTAAGCTTCTGCTTAGTCAGACATGTGTGAAATCTAACCTTAATCCTCAAACATTATTTTAACCTGTAGATAGTGATACATTCGGTGCTGACAAGGTATTACGGACAAAGGGTTTGTATATACTGTAAGGAGGATGCTGCGAACTTAAGATGATGCTCATCTCTAGGTTAATATTTCTCTATCTTTGCCATGCAATGTGCTGCCAACGCGGGGTTGGAAATATGACCTATTAACTACCTTTGTCGTTTAGGGGGTATTTTGTAACCATTTGGTTGTCATTACTCTGAAAGTTGTGGTTTTGTCTGTCCATGATGGATCACCAATCGTGTGTACTGGAATGCACACCATTCTTGACTATTGGCAACCATGCTTGAGCGGGGGTTTACTTGACTCGACAACCTTTTATACGTTTGGTTTATTGTCTAGCCATAAAGCAAAATTTTTTTTGTTTTCTGAAGAAAAAGTTCTGACATGATGTCGATTTTACAGGCTTGATGAATGCACCAAGGCGCCAGAGATGAGACAAGCTGAATAAGTTTCCAAGAAATGTGTGAGAGAATCCAAGATACCTCACTGATCACGAGGTCGCCATCATAGTCACATTCCATCATTCTTTAATCGAAGTTTCAGACTTGCCCATTCGTGCATCTGGTGCTGCTTTGGGCTCGTCAACAGAACTTCTACAGACATTGATGCGAAAATCCTGCATGGATTCAAGTGCTTACCTTCTCATTCCTCTCTCGCAACCAGAAAAAAAAAGGTACGAAAAAAAATGCACCCCAAAATCCCATGGGCCATGTTTTCCAAACCCTGTCCTCCAAGCACCCAACAGTGTAAGAAGCTTAGGATTAAATGAAAGTGGGACTCACTATTAGGGGTTTATAGAGGGTTCTAGGGTCAAATCTCTTAGCATATAGACTAGTGGTCGGTTCATGGTAACCAACGCAATTTTCTAACGAGAGTTTGTACTTTTATACTCATTCTTGTACCACAATGTTTATTTAACTATGAGCGCTACCTCTTGTCCCTACTAACTGACCAAAATACTTCAGATTGTTTTTTGTACTGATGATCTTTCGTGCTACATATTTTCAGTGGCGCGGTTTTGCCAATGACATATTTGCAAAATTGCAAGCTCAATCTCTTCATCCCATGAATCAGGGTGCCTGAAACCCGAAAGCCTGAAAATATGTAGGATGCTGCTAACTGACGTGTGGCCCTTCATCCATCCTCGAAAGGTATGCAAGTTTGTGGCTTGTCTTGCTCTTGCATGCTTGACCTCGATTAGGCTGTGTCACACCCACTCGTGCGGCCTCTGCTACCCCTACTACTCGATCGGGTGAGTCAAACCCTTCGGTTTCAAGTTTTCTTCTTCTCATGCGGCCTCGCCATGCGTGATCCCTGCATGCAGTAATAAGTTTGTTAGCATCCAGGATCCCATGTTTCCAGGGTGCAGACTCCCAATTTAATCCCCCTGCACTTTTTGCGCGGCTAATCGATGTGCTGAAGCCGTGTTTGTGCGCATACAGACGCTGCTATAACCGCGTGGTGCGCCGTGCTTGGCACATCGGCATTGCGCCCGTGCACGTGTGGCATGGGACAGTGGCTCCTGGGTCCCAGTAAACATGAGGTTTCAGGCAAACTTCACATCAGTAGCAATTCAAAACAGCTTGTAGTATAGTACTGCAGTAGTATTTGGCACCTATTAAGCGTAGCTTCACATCAGTAGCAATTCAAAACAGCTTGTAGTTGTAGTGTTTGTCGAAAAGGTATTGTAGAGCAGAGGGCATGTAGAGTTTCATGCCTTTAAATGCATTTGTATGCTGAATATAGTCCAGACAGGACATAATGTTGCACAATGCACTCACTGAAAAACTACTCATTAGCTAGAAAGGAGTCATGAAGACAGGTTGACTGGTTTTGGGATTGTATGACTTGCACCGTGTCTATGTTCGTGTCGGCTTTCGACTCCAATAAATCCAGCTGGTGTTTCTCCGATTTCGTTGCTTGTTTCCACAGCTCTTTGACTGTGCACCAAGGCTTGTGCCAGAATTAGTACGCCTGTACAAGAAGTCACGCACCACTAGCTCTCCGTCCGGATTCCCAAACTGGGGAAAACCAAAGGATCGGAGGCGATGAGTAGTCCGCACTCCACACTTGTTACCAAGAACAGCGCCATGGAAACACGGAGGCCGCGGACCAATTCGCGTCGGCTGGGAACGAGGCGAACAAGGAAAAACAATAGTACTGAACACGGAATGACACAGAGATAGCGTGCCAGCTTCACTGTGTTTAACATGCATGTACGGTGCACTGGGACGCTGCGACTGGGACTTCATCCATTACTTGTCGATAAAGCAAGTGTTCCTGAAACGGCCCTGATTCACAATTTTACAAGCCATGTATGTATAGTCTTGCAATACTTCTAGGTGCCGTGCGTTTTACAAGATTTCGTGCAGTCAAACTTCGATCTTACTTCTAGACTGCTTGGTCAGAGCTCACCACACCAAAGTCCAGAGCTTGAGAGTGCTAGCTTGTCTAGTCCATTAAAACTCAGTACCTGAAAATGCAAAATAGATGTTTCCCTTTATTTCTCTCTGGAAGAAAAAATTGTTAGGCCAGTCTCAATGCATAGTTTCATATTACAATTTCTAAGAGTGTCACATCAGATTTGAAGATTTAGTTTGATGTATGAAATAGTCTCTCTTAATGCATAGTTTCTTCTCACGATTTTATATATAAGTTATAGCATTAAATTAATATCTATTTGTTATATTAAGAATGGTCAAAATGTGTTGGGATGAAACTCTATATTCTCAATGGGAGTTTCAATGGAGTTTCATACCTATAAAACAGTGTCAAATGAGTTTCATCCCTATGAAACCCATTTTCTCAGTTTCATATTAATTGCTATGTCATATCATCTTTTTTTTTATGTGGCACCTCATTTAATGTTGATAAAACCTCCATTGAGCCTGGTCTTATAGGCAATAGACTTAATGGGCCGCCCGGACTACAGCCTACCTGGGCTGCCATGCGGTACAGTTGAATCATTCCGTGACCGCGTTTGCATCTGGTCTGCAATTCTGCATCTTCACAGTTGCGCGAACAAATATCAAGGCTGCACTACGTTCCTGAGTTCCTTTAAAAAAAAAAGTTGCTTGGATTCTTGTCCGTATCTAAGAGCTCTCGTAACACAAAAGATAGATGATGCAAGCCACTAGCTAATGCTACTTTACTTCCAACACAAAAAGATGACATGATCATCTGAATCTAATCCCATCATCCCTTTTATCACATGGCAAATTTGTCGCAGCACAGGATATGAATGCGCTCCAGTTGATTGAGAGCTCGCATAACATCTTATCTGTCCAATCTCCATTTACGCGCACCACAATGCCGGTACGCGAGTACTAATGCGCATCCAGATAATAACCAGATACGATCATCCAGAACGAATGGCCACCCAAGAAGGACATCGATAATTAACTGCGGAAAAGGGGGCGTGTAGGATCGATACTAGAAGAAGATGAATTAGCATGGACAGCTGATCGAAAGCAGATGGTGGGGCTTGTCTGTTTCAGTCTTTCAGGTGGTTAAGGTGGCAGATGCAAAAGCAACAAATTTGCTCCGAGATAACGACTTACCTGCACTTTGAATGTCGTACCAGGTGGCAGGTGGAGCAACTCGTCTGATGTATCCATTCTTTTTTCATAAACAAAAGGACCAGCCGCACGTTCATGGCATGCGTACTCGGTCAGTCAGTCTCTTCAAACGTTTGAATCTTCTTTACTCTTTACACTGCACCTTGCCATCACCGGTGATGAAAAAGCAAAGGAAACCGTGTAGCGGGAGTGCCACTGCGTCCCCTGCTTTTTACTGAAGAAAGAGTCGATTAGTACTGATCCTTCAGAAAGAAAAAGATTAGATTAGATTAGATTATATGATAGCAGTATACTATAATATACTCTCTAATTAATAAGATGCATCCGGATCCCAAGCGGCCACTGATCGTCGTCCAGCTCCGATGGACCAGAAGAAAAAGGTCCTCAATTATTTCCGAGTTCATGGCACGCTCTAAAGCGACGCTGGATACGTGCCCCCGCATAATAAACAAGCATTGTACCCACGCGGACGGGACGCGGGAGCTAAGCTGTGCGTGTGCATGCAAAGGCGCATCGATCGGCAGGATTAGCTTATAATGAGCTAGTGCGCCCAGTGATCGCGCACGGCCGGCCTCTCCTTTCCTCCGGAGACCCGTCAAAAAAGGTTGGTGGTGACGATGGACGGATGGGCCGGCCGAAAAGATCTTCGACCCATCAGCGATCGAAAGGCGCGCGTCTGGCAAAGACTGATCAATCATGATCCTGCTCGATCGTTACTAGCTACCTCGACCGGAAAGCGGCGGCGGACCGGCGGTGTGGAAGCACTACAAGTTTAACTCGACCACACGGCCGGGCGGGCGCGCCGCGATGGGGACGCCGCACTCCGGCCGGGGTCGGGACTAGTGCGAGAGCTCGTCGCACGCGTCGCGTCCTCCATCGCCGCCCGCGCGCTCGGCTTCTTGGAGATGGAGCTCGATCTCGCGCGGGGCGGGCGAGTTTGTCGCGTCCCGCACGTGGCCGTATGACGGTTGACGGTCCGGGTGAGTGAGTCGGGGTAAGTGACGGCGACGCGCGCGCGGTGCACTGCTCGATCGAGGTGGTGTATGGCGTCTTTCGGCGGCGTAGTGGCGGGGAGGGCCGGGCTGTCAGATGTCGGCGCCGGTGAGGTGCCGCCGGGTGGCCAATGAGATCGGGTTTGATGGAAGGTAAAGCTCCGTGCTCCGGGTCGGCGGCCGGTGGAAAGTACTACGCCGGAACTAGACCTGGTCAGGGTTACTACTTACTTCTACTTGGGTAAAAGAAGCGGTGCGTGCATGGGTTGCTTTACACGTCCCTCGCTCGATACTGACAGATAGTTCACACGGTACGTATGTACAATATTTTTCTTGATGGTGAGGCGAAAAGGGCATGACCGACGTGACAATGCTGCCCATGCACGCACAAGATTCAGGAGCCGTGCTACTACTTTCTAGCTTGTGTGCCCGCTTCAGATTGCGTAACTCGTGGTCCATCTGCTTATGATCAGGTTCAGAACGTAACAAGCAACTGATCCTGATTCTTGAGGAACTTCAAATATGCACCATAGACGTCTTAACTGGTTGAACACCTTAATAATAGTATAAAAGAATTTAAGTGAAAATGTGTAGACATAATAAATATTTGTCTAAGATTGTTTTCTTATTCATTTAAAATCTTTCTAAAACATAATTTTAATTAAATATCTAATTTTACTTCGTGCTTTTCTGCTACCTATACTCGTAACCAATCATTTTCTATGCTTGTGCAATCTATAGCTAATGTACGTTGCAAAGCTAAACCGGTTGTGAAGTCGCGATCTAGTAATATGTGTGGACTGTTATCTCTTTATGTGGATATACCAAATGTGTGGACTATTATATCTCTATGTGGACATATATATCAAAAGTCATTTTTTGTATATGCTTAGATCGATATGAAATAGAGTACATGATCATCTATATGTCGATCGCGTAGCTGATATGAACAAGTGCCCCTCTCCATTTCCCAAAGTTCTAGACACTTTACATGGTTTGCTTTGATTCTACTAGTTTTTTTTTTTGGATGAAACATTGATTCTACTAGTTGTAGCGCATGCACTAGACTACAATAACAGGGCTAGAACAAACAAGTCAGCCTACCGTAGCATACATTCTCTGCATAGCGATTGCACTACTACAGTACTATCGCAGGGCTAATACAAACAAGCCAATCTATTGTAGTGGCACACATACTCCGCATAACACACACACACACACACACACACACACACAACAACAACAAAATCATCATGTGCGAAACTGCCTTCTACTTCCATGCCTATATATTTGTAATTTATATCATTATGGCTGATCTAATAAACATTAGAGCATTTTGTGTCACTGCTCTACTTATCTATCTATTGGTTGTGGTGATTATGTCATTCTCAATGCATATTATTATAATACTTTTTGTTAGGATGAAATGCCTCTCACATAAGATGAAACTTTTCTTTCTCTTCATAACTATCTTACCATGTCAACAAAAAATATATATGTGACATTCTCCTTCTATTTTAAATTATATGACATTTTAGACTTCTCAAGTTTTCTCAAATTATAAGACATTCTTGTTTTCCAATGCACCTTTCTCTCTTCCCAATATATCTCTATCTCTATCTCTATCTTTCCCCTTCTTGTCTTTTGTGCACCTATCTTTTTAACCTCTTCTTAATTCATATATCCAGAGCTAAAACATCATATAATTTGAAATAGATGGAGTATCATTTAATGCTTATAAAAAACTACACTGAGAATGGTCTTATTGTATGTCAATGTTCTTCCTCGTACTTCATGGCAGCTCAGACCAAATAAAGGTGGTATCCAGACGCAATTACTATTAGTACTTTAGTGATAGCCACAAAAAGGTACGGGCACAAATACGTGTGTTAATTAACCAAACAAATTAAATACGTCTAGATTCTTCGCGCCCAACCTCCCTCCTCTCAAGCAGCAGTGGCATGAATTCAGTGCCGACGGCGACGGACGGACAGATGCATGGCCGGCCGATGCAAGCGGCCCCAGGCCGCGCAAAATCCGTTAAACAATGGCCACAAAGCTGCACTGGTGGTCGGGAGGCTAGCCAAGGCAGCCGCTTGAACGGCCGGGAAGCCATTCAACGACTGTTCTGAGATGCTTCGGACTCTACTGGCCGTGGTGATCATCTAACAACGACCCGGGCACTCGATCGGTTGAGTGCATCATTCTCTGCGCCGTGAGGCCATGACAAGGAAGACGGTGGTGGAGCATTACGTGATCTATATGCTCAGGCAGTGATCTTGCCTGAAGTGGCTGCGACTGTGCGGACCATTTCGGAGTGCACAGAATCAAAGAATGTTTTGCTTGTTTGTTTGTATGGTCATCTTCTGGTCGGATCTCATCTACACGTACGACCGAATTATGCAGCTCCTAGGTTCCACTGGTGTGATCACTGTAATGATACAGTACTAATTTGGAACTAAATTGTTCTCAACAACCTGCATTCCTAGCTACTTTATACACTCTCAAAGAAGGGGATGAAAGCGAGTTGGGGAAGAAACTGATTGCTTAAATGCTATAAGATCTTTGCTTGATGAAATAGAATTCCCCCCTTTATCAAAAAACAATGCCAGAAGATTAGAATTCCCCCCTTTATCAAAAAGCAATGCCAGAAGATCTTTGTAGAACACGCATATATGTACACCACCATTTCTATGCTCGTTGCAATGTTTACATCACCATGATTGTGTAATGCATGCTATCCCATAAAAAGATGTAGAGCCCACCTGTATGAAAAATCGTGATTCGTGGGCCTCTAACTTGTTCGAAAGTGGCAATGATGATTTTGCATTGCAAATATCATCAGGCTAAACAAATGGCATGATCTAAGCAGCTACTTGCTGATTCCAAATCCTTTTTCTTTCATTTTTTGGGAAGAAAAAGTTAGTGATGGTCGATGATCCGCCTTTCTCAGCAAAGGTTTACATCCTTAAATCCTTAATTAATCATGCAAGGACAATGACGTTGGGTATAAGAAAACCGTCATCACCACCAAGCTAGCTACTCCCTTGGAACGGGGAAAAAAAAATTAAACTTGCGCAAAAGTATCAATGCCCGAAAGAAAATGACAAAGGTGACACATAAAGCTTACAGTATATGCTTCTTCCATCTATCACAGATATGGTAGTATATAGGAATGAGCATGTTACTTTGAAGCCGTTTAGATTAGATGAGAACAAGAGATAACACCAATTGTTCAGTTGATGTGCCTGTTTTGACCGAATCATTGTCTGCAAGAGAAAGGTATACCTGAGGACGACCATGAACTAGTAAAATATTGTAGCATATCGTCCATTCTTTGAAGAAATGTAAAAAAAAATCTTAATTTGGAGAAATTCAAATGTTATATTTTTTTCCTTTGAAGAAATTCAAATGTAAAATTTCATCACAGCTGGCACTCGAATTTATTCGTCCATGGAAATGGAAGGCACAGATGCTCTTAATATAAGCTCACCAACAATTTTTTGAACAGGAACTGACGGGGACATACAGTTTGGCACGCACGACTGGTTGCACGCACACACGCACACAGTTGGTCCCAAAACTAAGCTCCAGCTCTTTGGCACATTATCAGAGCGAGGCGGCATGCATGCGTGTGCGTGCGTGCACCGATCAATCGGCACGAGAAGAAGCGACACACAGAGAGAGCCAGAGACACATATATATAGCTACCTTTAGTACATCTTGATACATCGATCGAAATAGCACTTCACACTTGGATTTGCTCGAACTCGTCTTCGTCGGCGACGGCGACGGACTGGCTTTGCAGGCGGCGGAGCTTGAAGGAGGAGAGCTTCTGCGAGCCGTCCTTGTTGACTGCTGGCGCCTCCTCGAAGCGGATGTAGGTGTAGGTCCATGCCCCGGAGAGCGTGCCGAGGACGGGGCCAAGGAAGTAGATCCAGAGGCCGGTGAAGCGGTTGCTCGCCAGCGCTGGCCCCAGCGTCCTCGCCGGGTTCATCGATCCTCCTGAAACTGCCCTGCAACCACCACTCGGTTTCCCTCGCGTCTCAGTTTCCATGATTCATCCATTAATTTCATCAGTCTACTGTTTAGTATTACTTTTTTTTGGGGGGGGGGGGGGGGGGCGAAGGAGTCTAGTGTTTATTACTAACTACACTAGTACGTCGGTGTGACGTGATCGATCGTTTAGTATATCGTATCAGGGGTCAGATTAAATTAGAGAACCACCAGGTCATCAAGCAGGCTGATATTTTGCACATTATGTCGTTAATTGGAATAGAAATCGTTATCCGCTTAAGCATGTTATGCTTATGTATTTGTTTGTCGGACGGCAAGTGGAATGTTCATAAATCAAAACGTAGCAATCCTAGGTTTCAACGCGAATTTAGCGAGTTGAATATGTATGCGTTGTCAATTTGTAAGCGCGCGCGGGCGTGTTTAAATTTATATTACCCTGCGAAGATGGACGTAATGCAAACCGAAGACCCAACTGCCATCCCAGCCAACTCACCCACCTGCGTCCATGAGAGAAGACAGCGTCAGCGAAACTGGATATTTTCGCAGCGAAAGCGGGCGGAAATTAATTAGCCACGCTGCAAAATCATCAAACTTATTATTATTATTACCGCTCTCGTGTCCGTGGCGACGGCGAGGGTGACGAACATCATGTTGAAGGTCACGATGATCTCGATGAGCAGAGAGTGCCAGTGCGGCCCGTTCGGCGTGGTGGTGCCGAGCACGGTGATGGGGTGCAGCACCGCCTTGAGCACGAACGACGCGCAGATGGCGCCGGTGAACTGCGCCGCCCAGTAGAACGGCACCTGCGTCACCATAATTAAACACTCGTCAGCATCGGCCATAAACTCGCAGAAAGGGAAAAAGCGTCGCATCGCGTTAGATATAAAATAGACCATTATTCTTTGACCCTGGGTCCGTATACTATACTGTAGCTATAAACAACGGTGCACGTGAGAGAGAATGGAGTACGACTTGTGCCTGCTTCGACCTCAACAAATTAAGCTCAAACTCGCAACATGCATCGAATCGGTTCGGGTCAGCCTCACTGGTCGTCGTTCCCGGTGAAGAAGATAGCAGCAACTGGCCCACCAGCTGCCGGAATAGGGTTCGGAATTCGGATCCCTCTCACAGTCTCACTGCCAGTGCCAGGCCGGCCGCGCCGCATGCAGTTTTTGGCCGAATATATGTGCACATGGCTCACCAACCTCAACTATTCACGCTCAAATCCTGAGCCAGTCCCGAGCCGGGAGGCCGGGACACTTGTCTTTGCACGGAGCGGCAAACGGCTGGGAACACTTGTCTCTCTCTCTCTCGGCTCAGCGCGCGGCTGTGAGAACGCTAATATTGTGCCTCGAAAGCGATATGGATGCTAATATGAGCCGGTCGGTTGGTGCAGTACCGTTCCCCATGGACGGCGACGCATCTGCTCCGTGGCCACTGACTCAACTGTCGCAGTGATTCTGGTCTTTTGGCTCCCCCACTAGTGCTCTGTTTTTTTTTTTTTTTTTTTTGGCAAGAGCTTCCGCCGTGCTATGGACTCGTGGAATTGAGATTAAACGCATTACTTATGTTGCCAGTAATGCTAGGCGAAAAAACCTTTTTTTTTTGGCAAAGAAAGGGACGTATGAGGCGAACAAGCTAAGGTTGCTACTAGAAGATGATTCTTAATTCCTCGTGATCGTGGGCATCATTTTGGCTTACGAATATGAGAGAGGTACGATTGGTTGGTTTCGGACGACAAGTTACACAACTCATATAGTAATTTGACTTTTCTTTTAGATACGACTATAATTAAGCTACTCAAGAATTTGGCACCTATATGCCTTAAGAAATGAATACTTTGTTCCATGACAGCATTTGATAGGTATGTGTGAATAAACTTAATCCATGTATTAGCCATGACTAGAACCAATGGATATCTCATACACTAAAAGAAACAGCTCTAAAATATGCAGCCAGTTGCGGTATTATTAGAGGCATATGACAGGCCTGATGACAGGTACCCAGCCAGTTATATATGCACAACCCTTTCGATCCGAACACGCTATATGGTCGTGTAGGAATGTTCGTATATATATATATATATATATATATTTTAAAAGAATGTTCGTATAAGTCTGTTTTCTATCGTCTTCGTTTAGGATAAGAGAAGATTGTGAACGATTCAAAACAGAGCAACTCGAAAGAATGCGGACAAAGAACCTGATCAAGAGTAGTACAAGTGTTTCTGTTCATCAGGCTGTACAACAGCTGCTTACCTGAATCCAGGGGAAATGCCTGAACACGGCGAAGGCGAGCGTGACGGCGGGGTTCATGTGCGCGCCGGAGATGTGACCGACGGAGTAGATCATCACCGTGACGATGAGCCCGCCGGCGACCGACTGCCCCAGCTGCGATATGCGCGTCTGGTCGCTGGCGCTGATCGCCGCTGCCCCGCACGTCACGAACACCAGCAAGAACGTGGACACCACCTCTGACACCACCTGCTCCACGCGCCATGGCATTAGTCCAAGCTTAAAATCATCGTCAACAAAAACGCATAACAGAAACAATCAGACGATGGATGGTGAAAATCTCTGCCTCACCTTCTTGAGGAGGTGTGGAGGGAAGATGTCTGCCAGCGACCTGTCGTAGTAGAGGCTGGGCATGCTGCCGGAGTTCTGCATCGTGGCGATGTCATGGATCTCGTTGTTGGAGAAGTTGGCCCTGGAGTTTGTTCTCGAGTTGGTGGACATCTCTGACGAGCTGTTCTATATGAACGTGCGTGAGCTGCTACTACTTGGAAGAAGAAGATGAACTAGCTGCTTACATGTACCTTGCTCGCTCGCTTGCTCTATGAGGCAATGAACAAGGAGGTATTTATAGGAGAGGCAAAGTCTCCAAGGAGTGAGCTGAAGGTGGCAGGTACACACCGCCTTTTGTTTAGGCCTACTTGTCGGATCAACATAGGGTACAGTGTTGTTTGGCTCTCTAATCCGTCCAGGAACAAACGTTCCTCGAATAAATTTTCAATGGAGTTCAGGTAGTTTAATCTTCTCAAAACGTTGTCGGATGGCCATTGGACGGGATGTATGAACTCACATATTTGTATTCGTTCTTTCTCATTAAGGACATAAACATGCGTCATCCCCGTGACTGAAAATAAGACAATGTTATTTCTGTCTGCAGGTAAAATAATTGTGATTTTAATTCGCCACAAGTGTCTATAATATGCGGCTGGATAGCGCGACGTCGAGCTCATGACGCTGATATATGCTGACGAACAAATTCTATTATAAGTTATAGACGAGAGGAAAGAGGTCCGATCCCAAGAAAGAAATACTATTGTAATGGCAGATATTTTGCATCGACCTTGCCCGAATTTGTTACATTTTGCGTACTCCATTCGTAGAATCAACGCACCATGAGTCATCTAGGACAACCCGTACTAAAAGTTACCATTGGTCCAAGGGCCATTGTCGCTGCCACGACATCGTCGCCGCCATTGCCAGATTAGCGATGCAGCTGCAGCAATTGAACGTTTTCAATTGCAGGGTCGCCTTGTCCAGCGACCGAAATCAATGATGGATAGTTAACGATTTGCGAAGATGGCATTACAATATCTAGTTATCCTAACCACTCCATGCATTAGTATGCCTATATGCAAGATGTGTCGACTGTCGACTGAGCAAAGAGCCATTGCTACTTACATGGTCACTGTCAAAACTGACCTGCTACTGGCCTGAGAAAAAAGAAAAGGAACAACCTGCAACTTTTTGAAAATATCATGTTCGTTACTTCAGCAGTTCTCAGTCCTACGTCCTCCTTAACTGACCTTCCTCTCCACACCTACTGTTTTCGAGTTCTTCTCTTCGAGGAAGGAGTACATTAGTTCATCTGCAAATAACTGTCATCAAATTGCAGAGTTAAGATGAGTTGACTGATTCAGATCGTCTGAAATTTCATTCACTGGTTTCAGTGCATCGACTCATTAACGTGCTGACGAAATTGAGCCGTAATACGAGAAGATGTACCGACCATAAGGCCACCGTTTTTCTCCATTGTTGTTTTCTCTGGTACTGATGTACCTGCAGTATTGGTACTGTATTTCTACGTACGGCAACCAAGCTGTAACTGAAGACTTATCAGGAATTCAACTTCAAGGCTTTGGAACCTGATATTTCCAGGGCTAAATATGT
This sequence comes from Eleusine indica, assembly GCA_030378355.1. Lineage (NCBI taxonomy): Eukaryota > Viridiplantae > Streptophyta > Magnoliopsida > Poales > Poaceae > Eleusine > Eleusine indica. Next base: position 4,206,825 of record CM059495.1, read on the forward strand.
TGGAGGTAGGCCCAATTGGACCATCATGTGATGTGTCGACGCTGGAACACGCACACCAGTACACCACGAGTGTATGGTAATTATGCTACTTTCATCGGTGGGCAACCGCAAGCAAGCACCCCTGACCCCGATGGTGGTAGTACTCTGGTAGGGGGTAGGTACCTGCAGTGGATTGCGATGTCCCGTAAAGATTTTCCATGCCGTGGCACTGTGCTTTTCAAAAAGAAGAAGGTGGTGTTTTCTGATCAGTACAACGCGATTCAAATCAGCCACTCAACGTGGGAAATTCCGAAACTTCTAGAGTCCTGCCAGGCTAGGTATGCAAATCGACTGGCCTACTGTATGCAACTCACTGAATATTGTGATCAATACTCACGGCAAAGTAGAATTATATTGTTGTTTGTTTTCCATATACTGGTACGTGTAACTTGTAAGAATGTGACAAGTTACAAGTGGAAAAGAATGGTTAGCATGAAGCCACAAGAGGAAACACTCATCGCTGCATATTGGCAGAGAACACGAACCAAGATAGCTGACGACAGATCGATCACACAGATGCAGACACCAGCGCTACTGTTAGTTCTGCTAGTTATTGATTTGCTCTCTCATCACTGCACGGGTGTCAGCAATTCAGAATCGGCACTCCGGTACCACAATCTTATGATCACCTGGAGCAATGTAGTACGGTCTTTGTCGACGTTTGTGCTTCAGCTCAGGTCCGATAAGGCCGTGGCCATGGCAGCTGTGTCAAGGCATGCCATCCAGCATCCTGGACTCCGGCCACCTGATGACGTCGGATTCTGAAGAAGCATTATTAGCTGCAGAACAGCCCCTAGTAGCCACTAGGATCTTGCAATTGTACTGATTCACGCCTGACCCCAGAACTTGAATCCGAACACGAGAACCACATCAAATTGCCCATCAAATCACCCAAAAATCGTGGCCTTAAGCGTCTTAGCATACTGTACTAGCAGTCTAGCAGTGTTCGAACACAGGAGCACTCCCATGACGTTTGAAACTACTAGAGCGTTCCTCCATTGCATTACAGCCAGAAATCAGCCTGCCTATGAGCATTCTACCTACCGCTGAGCAGTAGAAGTATCCGTACATGTTGGCCACCGCACGCTAGTCGCCGCCATAGCCGAATACATATATGATTCGCTGCACCACGAGTATATGAGCAATGTCGACATTGGTGAGATTGACATGCATAGTGGAGGCCCTGATTGGCCAGAAGATTGTTGATTTTGACCTATGCTACAATTCCTCATATTTTCTAAATTTTAATCGACTGAAATCTTTCCGTCAATAAATTATTAATTTATGTTTTGATTTTTTTTATAGAACTAATAATTATAAATCGTCAGATCTAAATTCGATGACTCAAAACGGTGATTAAAAGTTCCCAAATTTTCAGTCAGCTCAATTAGCAGGTCCCATAATTCCTAACCTATCAGGCTGCAAATAATGAGTCAGAGTGGTCGATGGTTGTTTAGACCAGTCTCAGTGGAGACTTTCATAAGTAAAAAATGCTTAAGCATTAAATACTATATCACATAAGCATTTTTTACTGACATGATAAGATAATTATAAAGAGAGAAAATTCTTTCTTTCATCCCATGTAAAAGACCTTTCATCAAGATAAAAGAATATTAACACACTTATCAAAAACCTGTTTTAAAAAAAAATACAATAAAAAGATGCATTGAGACTAGCCTTAGATTTATAGCGGCGAAACTAAAAAGGCCAATGAACACATGAAGAGCAAGGGAGCCTGCTTGATTCTGACGCCGTTTTGCCGCCCCCCTGGAGGCCCTGCCACACTAGTTGTCGCATCACCCGGCCAATGATTTCTTTGGGCCTAGGCATCTATGCTCGCTAGTGAAGTGGGTGAAGGTAATGTCGTGGTTTGTTTCTTATGACAGGAACGGAGTAGCTTTTGCTGACGTGACATCTTTATTTTCAGAGGAAGGATGTATCTGCATTCTTGAGAATGTCAGTTCTGAATCACTTCTGGTTTAGCTATAAATCACCTTAATTCCGAAGCTCTATGCCCCAGCCAAGCTGCTCAAAAGGTTGTAATTTTGGGGCGCCTACATTGCAATTTGCAAACAATTGTGGTGCGTATCTATTTGAGCAATTGAGATTAGGACCACGCTTGCGTGTAGCCATTATCCAATCAAGAGGAGCCAGAAGTCAATGCAGGTCTCTCGAGAGCACCAGAACAAACTGTCTTGTTACAACGCATCAATTGACTAAACTGTTTTTTGACCTCTATTCCAAAAAGAATCGATGACATTTACGTACACGTCCCTTTTATCTCTCCTACTTAAGTCCTAACGACAGTAAGCATTCACGGGGTGTCAGAGATCCTGTCAGTTCCAGGGAACCTGATTTCCGATTACCCTTTGGCTGATAGCTCTGTTTTTTCCTCTGTCAGAAAGAAAAGCAAGTGGATCAACTGGTCGTCTGGACTCAACCGTCCATTGTCCATTTCTCTATTGCGTTGTTTGGCTAAGACGTAGGGAGATTATGTAATGAGAATCGCGTGATTAAGAAAGCGGACCCCTCACACGGTAGCAGCGGGAGGGTGGTTCACAAAAGCGGTTAAACAATAGAGTAGCGGCAGATCGATGTGAGCTCTGTGTTGACTAGCTACATGCATCATTGATGGTGGTTTGATCCAGTGGTGAGTACTAGGGCCACCTAAACCCAAAATGAGTTCTAACGGGTACAAAAGTTGTCTTCAATAGAGGAGCCAAACGGAGTATCTATTTTAAAAGCTATTGGCTAACTACACGATCCACATATAGAGCATCTGGTCAGACGACCCAAACAGGCAAACATGTACGCACCTCCCCTGTCGACTACATTCCCTGTCACGCGGCTCTCCCACCGGTCGAGATCTGTCGCAGCGCCGCCTCCTCCCGCGCCGGTCTGCTGCCGTCCAAACGTCGCTGCAGCCCCGCCTCCCCCCCCCCCCACCGACGTCCTTGGAGCTTCAGCTCCACTATCGACCGAGCGTTGCCGTAGCCCCGCCTCTCCCGCGCCGGCGCACATGGACCTCCAGCTCCGCCACCGGCCGAGCTCTCGGGGCTGTCGCTGCCCCCGCCTCCCCCCTCCCCCCCCCCCCCCCCCCCCCCCCCCGCGCGCCACCAACCGATCTCCATCACAACCCTGCCCCCCCCTCCTAGGCGCTTGGAGCTCCAGCTCCGCCGCCCAAGCTGCCCGCTGACCTAATTTTCAGTCTCCCATTAGAGACATGGATTTTTGGGTGGTGCTCCTTGAGCAGATTGACTACCAATTCACGTCTTTGGGTCTCCGATTTGGATCGGAACCATTGGAGATAGCCTGGCCGAGCATTTTGAGCTACTGCTACATGGCGTGGGTATACAATGCTTCTTTTTTTTCTTCCTTTGGACATGTTTGAACATAGTAAGGGCAATTACAATGCTGTCGTCTTATAGCCCGTCTTATGCATGACACGTAATCTTAAAACGGGTTATAAGACAACTTATATAATGGGTAGTCTTATTAGTTGTCCTCTATTAATTATATGACTCCTTAATTTGTGATGTAAAAAAAATATTTATAGGTTAAAAGACTATTAGAACCCATATAATAGTGTGAGAGTCATCTCATGTTGCTAAATTTTAACGCATGAGGTGGTTGCTATGCGAAATAACCGCATCTTTCTCTCACCAGCATCTCTCTCCTCTACATTATCAAAAATCCTACATAATAATATATAAGACAGGTTATAAAACTGTTTACGTGTAGCATTGTACCTGTCTGCAGCAGGTACCTCATTCTATCATGTCACTCGGTTTCTTATCGAAACTGAACGGTACGCAGACATTTAAAAAAAAAATTGCAAAAGGAGAAAAGGTAGGCACATTACTTTGCTCTTTGGCTTGAATGGTGAATCAAGTCAACATGCCTACAAGAACGGCTTTGTATGCAGAATTACTTAATACATCTTTTACTGCGTGAGTTTGGTGAAAAAAAAAATTGTTCGTTTTTTAGTGGGAGAGGATTTGGTACGATCACGGCACAGGCAGTTGCTACAAGTCCGGCGCGATCCCAGCTTTGGGCTGGCCCAGTAGCGGCTCTCTTGTCGGCTTTTGTAGCAAGTGGGCCTCTTTGCCGGCTCATACCGGGCCTTTTACTCATATCGGTCTTATAAGCTGCAAATGTTTTTAGGCTTCACAGGCCCACCACATTGGTCCCCGATGGTTTCGCCGCCCTCTTCTCTCACCCCGGCGGCAGCGACGCCACCGGCAGAACCGCCGCCATCCACTATCACGGACGGCACTGTCTCCGGCACGCTTCCGTTGACCGAGGCCTTCGCCGTGCACTACCCGGGATACCCCTCCTCCCCCGCCCGTGCGGACCGCACCCTCGGCGGTCTCCCCACCATCGGCAAGGTCCGGAGTTCCGGCCCCAGCGCTCGCCTCGAGCTCCGCTTCCGTCCCGATGACCCTTACTGCCACCCAGCCTTTGGAGAGTCCCGCGCCTCCATGGGACTCGTCCTCCGCCTCTTCAAGCGGACGGGGGAAGCGGCGCCGCGAGCGGAGGTGGTCGCACGAGTCCGGACCGCCTACCACTTTGAAGGTATGGCAGATTATCAGCATGTTGTTCCAGTGCACGCTGCAGAAGCGAGAAAAAGAAAACGGACAGATCGTCAAAATTCTGATGAAAATTCTAGCATAGATGATCTAGAGACGGATGATGCAGAGTACATGATGTTGGTGCCCCCACTCTTCTCACTGAAGGATAAACCTACAAAGATTGCTCTTCGGCGATCATCCAAAGCCGTTTCTAAAAGCATGCAAAGGGGAGTCGTAAAGCATAAATGGGAGATGGATATTGGACCAACCCATGAACTTCCGTTCAACATTGAAGCTGTCCCAGAGAAGATTAACTGGGAAGACCATGTGCCAATGGATTCAGCAGATTAGGATCAGCAGGTGGCCGTGGGCAAATTATTTGATGAGCGTCCTGTGTGGCCAAAACAGTCACTCTGTGAACGGTTGAGTGATGATGGCGTGCATCTCTCACAATACCAGTTCAGAAGGCTTCTACCTAGAGCTGGGTACTACTTCTCTTCTGGACCGTTCGGTAAATTTTGGATCAGAAGAGGATATGATCCTCGTAGAGATTCTGAGTCACGGATATTTCAGGCAATCGATTTTCGAATGCCTCCTACGCTAAGGAGTCTTCAAATGAAAAAAGATTCTCAGAAGTGGTCAGACGTGTGCAAGCTCGAAGCAATGCCATCAAAGAGTTCAGTGATCCTGCAATTTTTTGAACTGAAGGATGACTTTATTCAAGCAGAAATTATGAAACCTTCTTACCTGTCAGCCTGTTCAGATTCTACTGGTTGGTTCTCTAAGAATATCAAGGTTCCTCACTTTATGTCCCCATGAAAATGTGGAAAACGAGTTGAGGATTGCCCATGAGCTTATTGAAAAGTACAAGAAGCGGGAAGCCCATTGCAGATCTGAGCAATCAAGAGAAAACAAGGATGTTGGTCAAGAAGCTCCTGCCACAGGAACTGAAACTGAGGACCAAAATGACCCTAACAATTCTGACAGTGAAGATGTAGATGGTGAAGGCGGTGAAGATGTGGAGGATGAAGAAGAGGAAGATGAAGTGGACTCGGATGGTTATGACTCTCCACAAATGCCAGAGGATGTTGGTGATTTCTCTTTAGATTATCCCCACGCACTGGGAGAAGGCTTCTCTAGTGATTATTTTGATCAAGTCCTAGGCAAGTTCCAAGTGCAGGGAGATGGTCAAAACAGACCAGATGAGGCCGCTAACGATGCTGAGGCAAGTGATGATGAATTCCAAATTTATGAACAGTCCAGTGATGAAGAGTACTCCGACAGTTAATATAGGCTTTCCAGGGAATGTATCTTCTCCCTTCGATTTTACAGGCTTATTATTTAGTTATCTCATACATGTAAGAATGACATCGCATAGCTGTAAATTGATCAGAATTCAGAACCCTAAATTACCTGTCACTGGTTATCTTATACTCTTATCTCATCTCAAAATAAAAAAAAGCAGATCGGAATCGGAGGAAGTCTTGGAGAGTAAGAAGTAGTTGGGAGTAGTGTTTATAGATAACTCATATCATATCCCTCTCTCACTTCTCTCCACTCTTTACATAGGCGCTCGGCGCAAGGCACGCGGCGCGGACGGGCGCTACTGATGTGAACAAGGGTTCCCGATCTTCCGAAAGGTTCTTGATAAGTTGATTTGGTTGGAGGCGACACACAAATCGATCCGACTTCAGAACAGCACGTTCTAAACCCCGCAATCGCAGCACGACGTCTCCTCTGGTTATCAACCGTCCAAAGACGATTGACCTCGCCGAGAAGGCTAATCCCTGCCTGCGAATCAAGAACACAAGCAAGAACAACGAAGAATGCAATCTAATTGCAGATGTATGATTAAACTCTCGAAGTTGGGGTCTCACAAACCGATGAACGGCGAAACTGTTTATGAACAGAATTGATCTAAGCAAAACCCGAACCCTAATGATGCGACGGCGGATGTATATAAAGACTCTAGGGTCATGCAAGACCCTCTGGACGCGCCCCTAATTGGGCTCAACTAGATACAAAGCCCAAAGGCTAAAAATAGGCGACGCAGCACCGACACAGATTCTGTACTCTCTCTTGTTTTAACGATTCCCGATGACTCCGGACGAATTTTGACATGAGGCCAGCGGCATTGGAAAGGTCTTCTCCTTATCTTTCCGTGCATATGTAGAAAGTCCAAATCCGAGTCCGTATGCGTCCTGGGCGACTGTTTTAGTACAGACTGGTCCTGGGCCCCGAAACAGACTCGAAGTCGGTTTTGATTGGGCCTCCACTTTGGCTTCCAAGCCCTTGCTGGTACTCCACGTTCCCAACTTCTTCTCCCATCATCTCCTGGTCCTCTCCATGGTTTCTAATCATAAAATAATCATTATATAGCAAACCATTCTCAAAAGTAACATATAGCGAAGAACGTAGGAACGAGCTCACCTCTAAATTTAGTCGTCGTGCACGAGCTCTAGTCATTGGACCTTGCAAGTCCAGAATTGGAGGAGTGTTGTGTGTATCCATAGGAGTGATGTCGTCATCATCCTCCCCCTCTTGAAGTGGAGTCGTCCTCGACTCGAGCTCATCCTCTTCTCCCAAGTATGGTTTCAAATCTGAAATGTTAAAAGTAGGACTAACCCCGAACTCGGGAGGCAACTCAAGTTTGTATGCATTATCATTAATCTTCTCTATTATTTTGAATGGACCATCAGCTCTAGGCATTAGTTTAGACTTTCTCAATTCTGGAAATCTATCCTTCCTTAAGTGTAACCATACTAAATCTCCTACATCAAGCTTTACTTCCTTTCTTCCCTTACTACCAGCAATTTTATACTTTTCATTCATCTTTTTAATGCTAAGTCTAGTGGTCTCATGTATTTGCAAAATAAATTCAGCACGCTCCTTAGCATCAATATGAACTCTCTCATTAATAGGTAGAGGAAGTATATCAAGTGGAGTACGGGGATCAAAACCATACACTACCTTGAATGGACTTACCTTGGTAGTAGAATGTGTTGCCCGATTATAAGCAAACTCAACATGAGGTAAGCATTCTTCCCATTGCTTCAAATTTTTCTTCAAAATAGCTCGCAACATAGTACCCAAAGTGCGGTTCACAACCTCAGTTTGTCCATCAGTTTGTGGATGACAAGTTATAGAAAATAACAACTTTGTACCCAACTTATTCCAAAGCGTGCGCCAAAAATGACTCAAGAATTTTACATCACGATCTGAAACAATAGTAGAAGGCATACCATGCAAACGTACAATTTCTTTGAAAAAAAGATTAGCAATATAACTAGCATCATCAGTTTTATGACATGATATAAAGTGTGCCATCTTGGAAAAACGATCCACGACAACAAAAATGCTATCGCTCCCCCTCTTACTCCTAGGCAGTCCAAAAATAAAGTCCATAGAAATATCCGCCCAAGGAATAGAAGGAACAGGAAGTGGCATGTATAAACCATGTGGATTCAATCGAGACTTAGCTTTTTGACATGTAGTGCAGCGAGCAACAAAATGCTCAACATTTTTCCTCATCCTTGGCCAAAAGAAGTGGGTGGTCAAAATATCCTCTGTCTTCTTAGCACCAAAATGACCCATCAATACACCTCCATGCGCCTCCTATAACAACAAAAGACGAACGGAACCAACTGGAATACATAGGCGGTTAGCTCTAAACAAGAATCCATCATTCAACATAAATTTGTGCCAAGCACGACCTTCTTTACAGTGCAGCAATACATCTTTAAAATCAACATCAGCAACATATTGTTCTTTAATTGCCTCAAGTCCAAAAATTCTACAATCAAGTTGAGACAATAAAGTATATCGCCTAGATAAAGCATCAGCAATCATATTATCCTTCTCTTTCTTATGTTTAATAATATAAGGAAAAGACTCAATAAACTCAACCCATTTAGCTTGTCTACGGTTCAAATTGCATTGAGAACGAATATACTTAAGTGATTCATGATCAGAATGAATAACAAATTCTTTGGGCAATAAATAATGACGTCACATCTCTAAAGAACGTACAAGTGCATATAGTTCCTTATCATACGTGGAATAATTCAAAACAGGCCCAGTAATTTTCTCACTAAAGTATGCAACAGGTTTACCATCATGCATCAAAACACCACCAATGCCTATACCACTAGCATCACATTCAAGCTCAAAAGTCTTATCAAAATTGGGTAATTGCAGCAATGGTGCATGTGTAAGTTTGTCCTTCAAAGCATCAAAAGACTCATGATGTACCTTATCAAAATGGAAGTCAACGCCCTTCTTTGTCAACTCATGCAATGGTGCAGCAATGGTGCTGAAATCTTTAACAAAACGACGGTAGAAACCTGCAAGACCAAGAAAACTCCCCACCTGTGTGATAGTTTTTGCTACAGGCCAACTCTTTATGGCTTCAATCTTCGCCTCATCCACCTCAATTCCTGTGGAGTCACAACATAGCCAAGAAAAGAGACTCGATCCGTGTAAAAGGTGCACTTCTCATGGTTATCAAATAAACGTGCAACTCGCAAAGCATCAAAAACAGCATGCCAATGAATCATATGATCATCCATGGATTTACTATAAATCAAGATATCATCAAAGTAAACAACCACAAATTTGCCAATAAAAGATCTTAAAACCTCATTTATCAAACGCATGAAAGTACTAGGTGCATTAGTTAACCCAAAAGGCATTACTAACCACTCATACAACCCGAATTTGGTTTTGAAAGCTGTGTTCCATTCATCTCCAAGTTTTATTCTAATTTGATGGTAGCCACTACGCAAATCAATTTTAGTGAAAATTATAGCACCACATAACTCATCAAGCATGTCGTCTAGTCTAGGAATAGGATGACGATACCTAATAGTAATGTTATTAATGGCTCTACAATCTACACACATACGCCAAGAACCATCTTTCTTAGGAACCAAAAGTACAGAAACAACACAAGTACTAAGTGATTGACGAACATACCCACGATGCAAAATGTCTTGGACTTGTCGTTGTATCTCCTTAGTCTCCTCAGGATTGGTCCTATAAGCAGCACGGTTTGGTAAAGTAGCACCAGGAATCAAATCAATTTGATGCTCAATCCCTCTCAAAGGTGGCAATCCCGGGGGTATCTCAGCTGGGAAAACATCCTCATACTCCTGCAAAAGGTTAGTGACAGCAGGAGGCAAAGCACTAGAAGCAATATCACCAAGCAAAAACAAGGCTTGTTTGCATATCAAAGCATAGCAAATATCATCAGTAGAAATTTCAGCAAGCTCAGATTTTGTGGCAAGACATGAACGACCTTGTAATTTAATTGCAGCACCCTTAGAACTTGAAGAATCATTAACATTACTTGGTGTAGAAGCAGAATTAACAGGTTGCTGAATTTCAGAGCTTCTATTTTTCAAACTAGCAGCTCGTTCTAAATCAGCTTGTACAATTTCAGCAGGGGTCATTGGTAACAAAGTAATTTTAGTTCCTTTATGCATAAAAGTGTACTTATTATTTTTACCATGGTGTACAACATCATTATCAAATTCCCAAGGTCTACCCAATAAAAGTGAACAAGCTTGCATGGGTACAACATCACAATCAACAGAATTCACATAGGAACCAATAGAAAAAGGAACTCTACAAGTTTGTGTTACCTTAGCTTTTCCAGTCATTTAACCACTGAATGTAGTATGGATGTGGATGTGGGCGTGTGGTCAAATCAAGCTTCTTAACCACATCAGAACTCATCAAATTGTTGCAGCTTCCTCCATCAATGATGACACGTGCCCGACGGTTCTTGATGACGAAGAAAATCTGGAACAAGTTATGTCGCTGCATCATCTCGGGCTGTTGGATTTGTGTGTTAAGCACACGCTGCACAATAATATTCATGTAGCCCGTGGTATCTCCGCCTCCAAGGACGAGGTCACCGCTGGTGGCAGTGACATCCTCCTCCTTATCCTCCACATCGGAGGTGCTCATATAACCGCCATCATCTGTCACCACATATGCCCGCCTACTTAGGCAATCTTTCTGCACATGGCCAAGACCATGGCAGCGGTGGCACTGAATCCCTGTAGTGTGTCCCGTCGAAGCAACAGAGGAGGCACTACTAGCCGGTACCTGCACAGAATTTTTACCTGAGCGCGTAGAAGGGGCAGGGGCTGATCTTTGTGCTGCAGAAACAACACTAGCTGGTGGGGGCGGCCGGAAAGATGGCTTGGGCAGCCCCGAAGTCCCCGTCGGCCGTGGTGGGTAGAAATTTCTGGACTTGCTATACTCCTCAAAAGCCTGGAAAAGTCCCTGTGATTCTTTCTCTGCAAGCATAGCATACTCGAAATACTGGTTGAGGGGATAAAATTCTTTATAATCAAGGATGTCCTGAATTTCTTTTCTTAAACCAGAATAAAAGCGACAAATCTGATCCTCTACTTTTTCAACCACAGCACAACGAATCAAACCCTTCTGAAGCTCACTAAAATACTCCTGAACAGTTTTATCTCCTTGATCTAAACGCTGCAGTTTATTACGAATTTCTCTATAAAAAGAAGGAGGAACAAAACGATCACGCATTTCTACCTTAACTTCTTCCCAAGTAGTAGGCAAATCGGTTTCAGCAGCTAGACCACTCCACCAAACAATAGCAAAGTCCTTAAACTCACTAGTGGCTTGTCTAACTCTATGTTGTTCAGGAACAAGGTGGGCATTAAATTTTTGTTCTACCGTCATTTCCCAATCAAGGTAAGCATCACCATCGTACTGACCCAAAAACGAAGGAATTGAAAACTTAATTTTAGCATACGGATCATCTGGAGCATAGTTACCTTGTGTGCGACGGTTGTGGTTGTGGAAACCACCCATACCTTGAGGGTTACGTTGCAAACGGCGTCATAACCTTGTGGTCCTTGTAGCTGACCTATCGACGGTGCCATCAGCCTTATACACCGTTGCTTCATCATGATCGTCTTTAACGTCGTTGTTGATGTCGTTGTTGGTGTTGGTGTTGTTGTTGTTGTTGTTGTTGTTCTTGTTGTTGTTGTTGGTCTTGTGAGCGGTCTCCAATTCGACAACCTGATCGGTTAGCTTAGAGACTCTCTTATCCAACCGCTCAATGCTTTCTCCCAGGTGAAGCTTGGTGACGGCGTCGGTGACAGCCCTGGTGATCGTCTCTGTCAAATCACTCCGAACCGCCTGTAAAGCCTTCTGTAACTGATTTTGGCTCACGCACTCATCCAATTTTGAGGGTGAAGCACCCTCCCCATCGCTTCCTGACATCAGAAACACCAAAACAGTAAACAAGAAGTGAAGGTTATCCCTACAAAACTACTAAGCAGTGGTGCCTCTCAACACAGCAAAAGTAAGCTTCTTGCAAAGCTCTTACAAAGTTCTGAAAACAACAAAGCGAAGGATACCAGGGAGAAGTGTTCCACGATTGCAAGGGTTACCAAATAACCTATGTGCTGTCCAGAAGAAGTATGTAGAGCTAGGAAGGCCAAATATATATATATGAGTGGCACACAAATCAAAAACAGATAGTAAAGCTGAATAAGTACCCAAATAACTTGTCCCTAGTTGCTGGTCTAACTATGTCCTAGAACAGTAGTGATAGCAAAGAAGAAACAAAGAGACAAAGGGACACAGTCGATAACAGGGGGCTTAGTGTAAAACAGCCAAACTTAGAAATTCCAGGGGGCTAGATGGAGCACTAGTAGGAATCCCAAATTTATTTTTATTTTATTTTATTTTTTTGATATTTTTTTCCAACTTACTAGCAAATAGGAAGAAACCACAAAAAATTTCAGCTCAAACCGAGATAGGACGTGGCCTACAGAAAATCTTGAAGTTTCAGAAAACGTCGGGTTTCAACTTGAATGAATTTTTTCTTTATCTTCCCGATTTTTTTTGAATTTTTTGACGAGGGCACAAAGGTCATAGCCCAGTGTGGGTATGCTCAACTTTTCGTCAAGAATCTCCTGTAAAAATTTCAGCCAAAATAGACAACCGAGCGAAAAGTTATGGCTGTTTTATCGAAGGGGTGTCGGAATCGGTTATGAAGAACCCGGGGGTTTGAGTGAAATCCGAGTTGGGCTTGGGGTCGGGTAGGGAGTTTTTTGGCGAGGTGGATGCAGCGGAAAGTGGAATTTATGAAAATTGGTCCGAGGTGGTGAGGGTAGGTTCAGGGTGGGATTAGGGTGGGCGTGTTGATCAATCAACCCTAGCACACAAAGCCGACAAAACCGAGGATGGTGAAGGGGATGGCCGCTAGGGTTACAAGAGAAACACTACTGACGACAAAAACACAAACTAAACCAGTGACTAAACAAGAACTAGGGCACAAACTCAACACTACGGACTCTGAAATTGAAATATGCAAAGGCTAAACACGTGGTTATGGGCGAGGGAAATTTTTTTTTGGTATTTTCAGTGGACGATAGGAAGAACACGAAAACAAAACTAAAGGGTAGTGTGAACCTGATGGTGCACCTGAAGCTCTGATACCACTTGATGTGAACAAGGGTTCCCGATCTTCCGAAAGGTTCTTGGTAAGTTGATTTGGTCGGAGGCGACACACAAATCGATCCGGCTTCAGAACAGCACGTTCTAAACCCCGCAATCGCAGCACGACGTCTCCTCTGGTTATCAACCGTCCAAAGACGATTGACCTCGCCGAGAAGGCTAATCCCTGCCTGCGAATCAAGAACACAAGCAAGAACAACGAAGAATGCAACCCAATTGCAGATGTATGATTAAACTCTCGAAGTTGGGGTCTCACAAACCGATGAACGGCGAAACTGTTTATGAACAGAATTGATCTAAGCAAAACTCGAACCCTAATGGTGCGGTGGCGGATGTATATAAAGATCCTAGAATCGTGCAAGACCCTCTGGACGCGCCCCTAATTGGGCTCAACTAGATACAAAGCCCAAAGGCCAAAAATAGGCGACGCAGCACCGACACAGATTCTTGACTCTCTCTTGTTTTGACGATTCCTGATGACTCCGGATGAATTTTGACATGAGGCCGGCGGCATTGGAAAGGTCTTCTCCTTATCTTTCCGTGCATATGTAGAACGTCCAAATCCGAGTCCGTATGCGTCCTGGGCGACTGTTTTAGTACAGACTGGTCCTGGGCCCCGAAACAGACTCGAAGTCGGTTTTGATTGGGCCTCCACTTTGGCTTTCAAGCCCTTGCTGGTCCTCCACGTTCCCAACTTCTTCTCCCATCATCTCCTGGTCCTCTCCATGGTTTCTAATCATAAAATAATCATTAGATAGCAAACCATTCTCAAAAGTAACATATAACGAAGAACGTAGGAACGAGCTCACCTCTAAATTTAGTCGTCGTGCACGAGCTCTAGTCATTGGACCTTGCAAGTCCAGAATTAGAGGAGTGTTGTGTGTATCCATAGGAGTGATGTCGTCATCAGCTACTCCCTTAGCCACTCTGGACCGACGAAGTGCTTGTTTGGGACTTGGGCCTGACTACTCCTCTTGGGCTGGGCTGGATCTGTCATTGGTAGAGGATGGAGCCTGGTATCAGTCAACAACTGACTTGGGGTGCTAACACCTCCCCCTCCTTTTGCGCCTGCATGTCCCCAGGCAGGTGCAGATGGAAAAACCTGGTTCAGAGCTTTCAAATCTTCCCAGGTCGCCATAGACACTGGCCACGAGGACCACTTGATCAGCACTTGTTGAACAGATTGAGTACCCTTCAATGACATCTGGCGAGAAAGCACCTTTTCTGGATACTGCAAATTCACTAGAGCAGATGGTAAGTCAGACTGAAGGGAATGATTCTTACCGACCACTTTCTTCAACTGAGATACATGGAATACAGGGTGGATTGAAGAATGCGACGAAAGTTGTAATTTGTAAGCCACCGAGCCCACTCTAGAGATAATCTTGAATGGACCAAAAAACGTGAAAGATAGCTTATGATTTGCTCGGGCGGCAAGCGAGGACTGCACATACGATTAGAGCTTTAAGAAAACCATATCACCAACATAGAACTCCTGCTCAGTTCTGCTTTCATCAGCCTGCCTCTTCATACGCTGCTTGGCACGGTTCAAGTGTTGCTGAAGCAACGACTGCACTAGAGATCGTTTCTGCATAAAGTCAGTCAGTTTAGACAATTGGCAGTCCAAATCAATAAGACCAAAATGGCGAGGATGATAGCCATAAAGAGCTTCAAACAGTGAGGTTTTGATAGCTGAATGATCACTCGAGTTATACCAAAACTCTGCAAGTGCTAGCCAATTACTCCACTTATGAGGATAAGCATGCACAAAGCAACGCAGATAAGTTTCAAGACATTGGTTAACCCTCTCTGTCTGGCCATCCGACTGTGGATGGTAAGCAGAGCTCATTTTCAACTGAACATCGGCCAATCGGAACAGTTCCTGCCACAGGTTGCTAGTGATTATATGGTCACGATCCGATATGATGGCATGAGGCAAACCATGGAGCTTATAGATCGAATTAATGAATAATTTGGCAACTGTTGCAGCTGTAAATGGGTGAGACAAGGGCAGGAAATGAACATACTTGGTAAATAGATCGACCACCATGAGAATACAGTTGAATTGCTTGGACTTGGGCAAACCCTCAACAAAGTCCATGGAAATGGAATCCAAGCAGCAGAGGGAACATGCAAGGGCTGCAATAATCCTAGGGACTTTGTCCTGTCTGGTTTGGCTTGTTGGTAAACTTGACAAGCAGTTATGAATGAATGAACGACGGACTTCATACCTTGCCAGGCGAAGAGCTGCTTGATCTTCCTGTAAGTTACAGGGAATCCTGAGTGACCACCCAGAGCACTAGAGTGCAAGGCTTGTATAATCTTTAACTGTAGATCCTTGTCCTTACTGATCCAAATTCTATTCTTATAACGCAAGAGTCCATCTACGAAGGTGTAATGGGGGACTATAGTAGGACTGACAGACAATTTGGTAATCTAAGTCTTGGGAGACAGAATCTGAGTCATAAGATCTTGACACTTCTGCCAGCCAACTGGATGTGGCAACAGACAGGGCAGCGCATTCTGCTTCATGAGAGGATTTCCTTGATAAGGCATCAGCCACTCTATTGTTAGATCCCTTCTTGTAAACAATGTGGTACTGCAATCTCAGCAGCTTGGTAAACACTTTCTATTACCATTGGGTGTTCAACCGTTATTCATTGAGGTGGTGCAAACTTCTTTGGTCAGTGTAGATTATGAACTCACCATGCTACAGGTACTGTCTCCAGTGCTCCACTGCAATGAGTATTGCCAAATACTCTTTCTCATATGTGGACAACCCTTTTGTCTTTGGGCCAAGAGATTTGCTTATATAGGCTAAAGGGTGACCATCTTGTGTTAGCACAGCTCCAACTCCTCCATCACAAGCATCAGTTTCAATACAGAATTTCTTCGCAAAGTTGGGCAAGACCAAAACTGGTGCTGAGCTAAGCGCTGATTTAAGTGTGAAAAAGGCTTGGTCATGATCCACTGTCCTAACAAAGATTGTATTCTTTTTTAACAGATCGGTTAAGGGTATGGAAATAACCCTAAAGTTCCTGACAAATTTCCGATAATAGCCGGCAAGGCCAAGGAAACTGCGCAGCTCCTTAACATTTTTGGGTTGCGGCCAGTTTACTACTATAGAAACTTTCCCTGGGTCTGTCGACACACCTGCAACACTGATCACATGTCCCAGATAAGCTATCTCCCTTTTTGCAAATGTGCATTTAGACAACTTGATTTTCCACTCGTCCATTCTGAACAGGTCAAGCACCATCTGAAGGTGGCTTATATGTTCCACAAGGGTGGAGTTGTAGACTAAAAAATCGTCAAAGAAAACCAAAACACAGCGTCTTAGCAAGGGCTGCAGGGTGGTTTTTGATAAGGATATCACTCCTATGGATACGCACCACACTCCTCCAATTCTGGACTTGCAAGGTCCAATGACTAGAGCTCGTGCACGACGACTAAATTTAGAGGTGAGCTCGTTCCTACGTTCTTTGCTATATGTTACTTTTGAGAATGGTTTGCTACCTAATAATTATTTTATGATTAGAAACATGGAGAGGACCAGAAGATGATGGGAGAAGGAGTGGGAACGTGGAGGACCAGCAAGGGTTTGGAAGCCAAAGTGGAGGCTCAATCAAAACCAACTTCGAGTCTGTTTCGGGGCCCAGGACCAGTCTGCACTAAAACAGTCGTCTAGGACGCATACAGACTCGGATTTGGACGTTCTACATATGCATGGAAAGATAAGGAGAAGACCTTTCCAATGCTGCCGGCCTCATATCAAAATTCATCCGAAGTCATCGGAAATCGTCAAAACAAGAGAGAGTCCAGAATCTATATCGGTGCTACGTCGCCTATTTTTGGCCTTTGGGCTTTGTATCTAGTTGAGCCCAATTAGGGGCGCGTCCAGAGGGTCTTGCACGACCCTTGGGTCTTTATATACAGCCGCCGCCGCACCATTAGGGTTTGGGTTTTGCTTAGATCAATTCTGTTCATAAACAGTGTCGCCGTTCATCGGTTTGTGAGACCCCAACTTCGAGAGTTTAATCATACATCTGTAATTGTGCTGCATTCTTCGTTGTTCTTGATTGTGTTCTTGATTCGCAGGCAGGGATTAGCCTTCTCGGCGAGGTCAATCGTCTTTGGACGGTTGATAACCAGAGGAGACGTCGTGCTGCGATTGCGGGGTTTAGAACGTGCTGTTCTGAAGCTGGATCGATTTGTGTGTCGCCTCCGACCAAATCAACTTACCAAGAACCTTTTGGAAGATCGGGAACCCTTGTTCACATCAGTTTTCATGGCTCCCTGAAATGTAGCTGGAGCCCAGTAAGCCCAAAAGCCATCACCAGAAACTCATAATGACCACTGTGTGTTTTGAATGCAGTTTTATACTCCTCACTAGCCTTAAGCCTGATTTGATGGAAGCCAGCACAGAGGTCCAGACTAGAAAACCAACTTGCTCATCCAAAAGCTTATCCATAATAGGAACTGGATACTTTCCCTTGGTGGTTAATGCATTGAGATGGCGAAAATCAACATAGAATCGTTATGAACTGTCTTTTTTCTTGACCAAAAGAACTGGTGAGGAAAAGCGACTCGAGCTCCTCTGAATGATACCAGAGGATAACATATCTTGGATCTTTTGTTCAATCTCGTCCTTCACAGCAGGAGCATAACGGTATGGTCTGATAAACACTGGTCTGGCCCCTGGTACTAAGGGAATCACTTGATCACAGGAACATGGAGAAGGCAGCCCTTCTGGTGGCATGAAAACATCTGCATAATCCTGCAGTAACTGTTGGATCTCCGGCAAGACTGCAAGCGCAGGTGACTCCATGGTAGAAGTCTCCATGATGTAAACAACATGCACACTATCCTACAGAACAGCCTCAGTCGAGCCTTGCAGCAGGGTTGTGCCAGAACCATAAGGTTTTCCTTCCAATAAACTTGCATTGGACTATGAGCTTCGAGCCAATCCATGCCCAATATGATATGATAAACAGGGAGTGGTAAAATCTTCAAGTCTGTCTGGAATTGATACTCAACCACTGACCAGATTGCCCCCGGAATATAAGAATCACACAACAATTTGTTACCATCAGCGACCTGAACCGACACTGAACGACCCAAAGGCTGGATACCCGACAATGAATCAACCAGTGAAGTACTGACGAAAGAATGTGAACTACCCGAATCCACCAAAATAGAAACAGAGAAATCAGTTGCTGCGACCGAGATAGCCATGAAGGCCTGGGCATCAGTTGCTTCTGGCTCCTGAGTTTTGAAGGACGAACCATCCGCACAACAAAGGTCCCATAATTCCTCAAGCATGTGCAGTTGTACCTGAGTACCCAAACGATGACCATTAAACCACTTCTCAGCACACTTCTCACACAATCCTCTCGCCATGCGGTAAGCGCGGAGTGCAGCCAATCTATCATCAGTGGTACGACCATGGCCACCATCAGAGTTTCTTCTGGGGTCTTGTGCTGCCAGCGGCTGGTTCTTCTCTGTCCTTGGAGGAACAGGATGCGGATGGAATGGTTTGTAAACAGGCTTGCTCTGCGGAGTAGAGGAATCAACAAACTTGATCTCCTTCTTCACAGCCTGAGGCGCCACCTCTTCCTGCAATTGAGCGAGCACACAAGCAGTATCCAAATTGCCAGGACGTTGCACAAGAATTGAAGCTTTTAAATCATCACGAAGTCCATCAATAAACCGCATAGTATAATAGACAGGATCTATATGACTCTCATAAGCGTGCAGCTGATCAATCAGGGCGGTGAACCTATCAATATAATCACTAAGAGACAAGGTTTGCTTGATATGAAAAAGCTGCCTAATCAGAAGCTCATGCTGATCCCGCCCAAAACGCTCAAGGAGCAGTGTACCAAATTCAGCCCAGCTAAGCGACTTGACACGGCGTTCAATGGACTGCAGCCATCTTGCTGCCGCATCAGTGAAATGCATGGACGCAACACGGATCCAAACAGCCGGATCTACAGAATACATGTCAAAATAATCTTGGCAGCGTGAGATCCAGAGCTTCAGGTTATCCCCGTTGAACTTGGGAAAGTGCATCATAGGTAATTGACCAAGACAGCTACCAGACCCAACACCATGACTAGTAAATGTACCCGTAGTGGTGTCATGGTGAACCAAACATTCTCATAGATTTAGGGGATCGGGTTCGGCCGTACCATTGGACGGGAGTTGGGTTTGTCCAAAACCAGGCTCCCGTGATGCAAATTTGACGCGGTGCCCAAAAGGGCCGTCTGTGTGGACTCTGGCTGGTGGGCGCGCGGACACCGACTCGAGGCCGTCGAGAATTCCAGGCTTGTAGGATGCTTGGTCCATGGCCTCGCGATCCTAGAGCTTGGAGATCTTCGTGATCTCGCACTTGATGGAGTCGACAAACGACTGAACACCGTCCACCAAGGACTCGATGCGCGGACGCCAATAGTCGAACGCCGCTGCCGCAGACTCGAGAGCGGTGACACGAGTGGATTGGGCTGCCTCGATCTGGTCTAGGCGCTCGACGGATGACGAGACGAGTGTGTCGATGTGTGACAAGGTCGAAGACTCGAACGTGCTCAGGTGCAACGCCACCATCGCGTCGACCTCCGCCTTGATGTCGACGGATCCCGGCGCGCCAGTCGGAGAGATCACCTCCAACGTGCTAACGTGGATCTCCCACTTGACGTCCTGGAGCTTGATCTCTGTCTGGATATCATCACGGAGCTTGGCGATCTTGTCCAGGATCAGCTTCGTGTTGGGTTCCATGGCGCCCAACTGCTTCTGCCGACGTGTGTAGTGGTCGTGCTGCTCCAGATCTGAAGGTGCATCTAAGCCCTTAATTTTATTTTGGTGATTGACATCAATACAATTAAGAATGGACTAATTTTGTTAATGAGCATGTGTGTAGATTGTGGTATAAAGTTTGGTGATTAAAAGCATAGAAACAGAAAGGGAGAAAAGAAGATGGCAAAGTGTTTCAAGATGGTATTCAAAATATGCTCAAGAATGAAGTTCATAGTATTTTATTTTAAATCTTGAGTATAGGAAAAGCCGTACTATTAAGAGGGACACAAAAATGTGAAGCGGAGGTGAACTAAGTGCAAAATTTCTATTTCTAGGCCATACAAAAATTTTTAGAGCAAAATCATCGGACTTGTCTGACCCATCGGACAAGTCCATCAGACTCCAGTACCTCTGCCACTCTGGGTCGTCGGACATGTCTGACAGTCATCGGACATGTCCGATGACCAGAGGAAAGTCCGACGCATCGGACACTTTCATCAGAGTACAGTTCCTCTGCCATCCTATTTTCATAAGACTTGTCCGATGGACAAGACTTGTCCGAGCCATCGGACAAGTTCATCGGATTCCAGTACCTCTGCCCCTCTTGTGCCGTCGGACATGTCCGACGGCCAACATATCCGAGGCATCGAGCAAGCTTGTCGGACTCCAGTTTCTACGCCACCTTGATTCATTGGACATGTCCGATGACCATCGGACATGTCCGACACAGATCTCAAAAATTGAGTCATGACTCTTTTCTCCATTGGGCTATAAATAGAATTCCTCTTCGCCCAGAGGCTAGTTGGTCACTCATTTCTACTCAAAAATACTCCCAAGCTCACTTTGCTCTCCCCAACTCCCCTCCCTTGATTCCACTCTTGATTTGTGAAGGGATTGAGAGAAGATTGAAGTGCTCCATCGACTCCAAGCTTTCATCCTTTTGAGCACTTGGTTCATCCTCACCGACGACAACTTTTGTGTTTGTTACTGTTGGAGATTCTTCCCCTAGACGGTTAGAGGTGCCCGTAGAGCTCCCAACTTGTGTGGTGACACCTCGGGAAGTTTGTATTGATCCCTCCTTTGTGGAGTTTCTAGTGAAAAACCAAGTTTGATCTTTGTGGTCACTTGGAGAGGTTAGGGTTGAAAGTGACCCGGTCCTTTGTGGATCCCTCAATGGAGACGTAGGCTCCTTTGTGGAGCTGAACTTCGGTGAACAAATTTTGTGCCTTGCTTGTACTTTCAATCACTCGTGTCTTATTTACTTGTTCTTGCTCATTAACTTGCTAGTTAGGGTTTGCTTCGTATTTCTTAGATTAACTTGTGTAGGTTGCTTGCTAGTTGCTCTCCTTATTTTTATAGCTTCCTCTTGCTTATATTCACCTACTCCTAGCTTGCCTTACACTAGTTTTAACATTTACTCGGTCGATCTACTTTTCTATCTTGTGCCATCGGACAAGTCATCGGACTTTCCCTACAACCGCCGGACAAGTCCGAAACTGCGCATTTGACTTTTATTATTAAGTGAATTTTAGGGATAATTGCCTATTCACCCCCCCCCCCTCTAGGCACTTTCAATTGGTATCAGAGCAAGGATCTTCTTAAAGTCTTAACCGCTTGAAGATAAAGATGACAAAGGGAAAAGAAATTCCGCCTAGTGAATCGTCCGAAGCAAGGTCCGAGGGTGATGCACATGGAGAAAATCCATGGATTGAAGATAGTGATAAGGATGAGCTACCAAAAGCCTACAACAATATTATGTTTGATTATGATGATCTCAAAGAAGATCGCATTAGGCAAGGGTCCGATAGACTCCCCTATTTTGATGGACAATTTTATGATCAATGGAAATGCAAGATGATGATGTATTTGGAATCCATGAGTCCCCATGTTGCAAATATAACCGAGAATGGTTTTTTGTGAGAAATAGAGACACTCCAACTCATAAGGATCAAATCAATATTCATCGTAATGCCGTGGCTGCTAGTGCAATTGTTTTCGCACTTAGTGCCACCGAGTATGACAAGGTAGCAGGAATAAAGAATGTCAACCAACTATGGAGAAAGCTTGAGGTTATCTATGAGGGCATTGATTCCGTCAAAGATGCAAGACTTGAAGAACTGCAAAATGAGTTCAACCTATTCATTATGGGTTAGGGAGAAGGCCCAAAAGAAGTTCATGATAGGCTCATGAGGATTGTGAATCAAAGAAGAGCTCTAGGAGCCCAAATGACCGACCTAGATATCAACAAGAGACTACTACAAGCATTGAGACCATGGGACAACAACATTTGCTCAAACATTAGAGAGAAGGACAACTTCAAAACCTTCTCCACCGATGAAGTGCTTGGAAAGCTTCTTTCCTAAAAGCAACAAAATGATCAAGCCAACAAGATAAATGCCTTGATCAAGCAAATTGAGAGAGCAAATGGTGACAAAAAGAATATGGCACTCAAAGTCACACAAGAGAAGAAAAAGAAAGTGATTGATTCTAGTAGTGAGGATAGTGATGATGAGATGGCCTTGCTTGTGAGGAGATTCAAGTCATTTCTCAAGAAAGATGGCTACAAAAAGAAAAGCTTTGACAAGTGCAAAGCAAGAAGATCAAAAAGAACTTGCTATGAATGTGGTGATGAAGGACATTTCATTGCGAAATGTCCAAAAAGGAAGAACAAGCACCACAAGAAAGACAAGAAGTACAAGAAGCATAGAAGAGGTGAATCTCACATTGGTCAAGAATGGAATTCCGATGATTCATCCTCTTCATCCTCTTCCTCCTCCGAATCCGACTCGGATGAGGGAGGCATTGCTACACTTTTCATTAGCGTCACTCCCACCAACACTTCTCTATTTGGGAGCTTGAGTGATGATGATGACGATAACACTCACAAGTGCCTCATGGCAAGAGGATCGAAGGTAACAAAATCTAAACACAAGCGTTCCTCTTATGCTAGTAGTAGTGATGATGATGATGATGATGATGATGTTAATGCTTCACTTCCTAAAATACTTGAATTCATGGAATTACTTGAAAAACAAAAGGAAGAAAATGATAGGCAAGAGGATCTACTTGAGAAACAAGAAGACTTGCTTGTTCTTGAAAAGAAAAGAAACCTTGAACTAGAGAAGCTCCTAGAAGAAGAGAGAAAGAAAAATAATGACTTAACTCTGTCTCTCACTAAGACTGAAAATACTTGTGAAAATGTCAAGAGCATTAAAAATGAACTTCAAGAGAAGTATGAGGATTTAGAAAAGACTCATAAGTCTCTTGAAGAACAATATAGGATTCTTTCAACTTTCACATCCTCCTCAAATAATTTCTCTCATGCCTCCACTAACAAAGGATGTGATAGATGCTATAATATTGATGTTGACGCTTGGGCTACTAATATGAAATTGATTGATGATTTGAACAAGCAAGTAAAGGCTCTTGAAAGCAAAATACAACATGAGAAAGATATTGTCAATGATGAGAAGGCAAAGTATGCAAGAGGTGCATACACATATACTAGAATGTCATATGTCATGGATGGCATTGGTTATGTTGAGGGTGCCAAGCATAATGCTCAAAAGAACAAGAATGAGAAGGAATTCCTTAAGTTCACCAAGAAAGGATCTTACCAAAAGAACCAAGCCAAGAACAAGAATATTAATCATCTTTCTCATGTTAATGATTCTCATGCTAATATGCCTAATGCTACTTGTGCACTCTTTTATGATTTTGATGCTTCATATGTGCTTATGAGAAACATGCATGGACGCGTGTTTGCCAAATATGTTGGGCCACGCAACAAGAGGCCGAAAGCTTGTGTGTGGGTGTCCAAAGTGCTTGTGACTAATGTAAAAGGACCCAAGCAAATTTGGGTACCTAAAAATAAAGCTTAATTTATTCTGTAGGACTATGTCTCCGGAGGATCAAGTTGGATGATTGATAGTGGATGCAGCAATCATATGACCGGAGACAAAAAGATGTTCAAGTCATTCGAGCCAAGTCATGACAAAAATGAGTACATCACATTTGGTGACAATGGAACGGGACAAGTACTAGGTTATGGTAAAGTCCCTCTCACTCCTTCATATTCCCTCTCTAAGGTTATGCTTGTTGATCACGTTGACTTCAATCTTTTGTCCATTTCACAATTTTGTAAAATGGGCTATGATTGTTTGTTCAACGAATGTGGTGTGACCGTCTATAAGAGGAGTGATGGCTCGGTTGCTTTTAAGGGTGTGCTTAAAGGAAAGCTTTATGTTGTGAACTTCTCCACGGATGAAGCTAGACTTGGTACATGCTTACTAGTAAAATCCAACATGGGATGGTTGTGGCATAGAAGGCTAGCCCATGTTGGTATGAGAAATCTTCACAAACTCCAAAAAGGCGGCCACATCATAGGACTAACCGACGTTTGCTTTGAGAAGGATAAAATTTGTAGTGCATGCCAAGCGGGAAAGCAAGTTGGAGCATCACATCCCACCAAGAATATGATGATCACCATGAGGCCATTGGAGATGTTGCACATGGACCTCTTCGGCCCTGTCTCCTATATAAGTATTGGTGGTAATAAATATATTCTAGTAATTGTTGATGATTTTTCTCGCTTCACGTGGGTATTCTTTTTGCATGATAAAGGTGAAGTAAAAGATGTGCTCAAGACGTTCATGAAAAGAGCACAAAATGAATATGAAGTCAAGATCAAGAAAATAAGGAGTGACAATGACACCGAATTCAAGAACACTCAAGTTGAAGAGTATCTCGATGAAGAAGGCACCAAGCATGAATTTTTGGCACCCTACTCCCCTCAACACAATGGGATAGCCGAAAGAAAGAACCGCACGTTCATTGAGATGGCAAGGACAATGCTTGATGAATACAAGACGTCCGATCGTTTTTGGACCGAGGCCGTCAACATCGCATGCCATGCCTCCAACCGGTTGTATCTCCATCGACTATTGAAGAAAACACCATATGAGCTACTAACCGGTAACAAGCCTAATATTTCCTACTTTCGTGTTTTTGGGAGCAAATGCTTTATGCTAAACAAGAAACCCAAGACTTCTAAGTTTGCTCTAAAAGTTGATGAAGGTTTCTTGCTTGGTTATGGGTCGAATGTTCATGCCTATCGTGTATTCAATAAAACCACTGGTTGTGTTGAAATCTCACGTGACGTGACATTCGATGAATCTAATGGCTCTCAAGAGGAGCAAGTTTTTAGTGATGGTGTAGATGATGAAGCTCCTAGAAGTGTAATAAAAAGGATGGTCATTTGTGATGTGAGACCACAAGAAACATCAAGTATTGAAAATCAACCCTCTCCCTCAAGACAAAACCAACATAATAAGGAATTAGATCACGCAAGTGGTCAAGATCAAGATGTTGGGAATCATGAACAAGCATCGAGCAATGATTCTCAAAGACATGATAAAGAGGTTGATAAAGATGGTGGTCAAGAAAGCTCACACCCACCGCACCCAAGAGTACATCAAAATGTACAACGTGATCACCCCGTCGAGCAAATTCTTGGAGATATTGAAAAGGGAGTAATCACTAGATCTCAAGTTAGTAATTTTTGTGAACATTACTCTTTTGTCTCTTCTATGGAGCCATTTATGGTAGAGCAAGCACTTGAGGATGCGGATTGGGTGATGGCCATGCAAGAAGAGTTGAACAACTTCACAAGAAATGAAGTGTGGACACTAGAGGAAAGGCCAAAGAACAAGAATGTTGTGGGCACCAAATGGGTGTTCCGCAACAAACAAAATGAAGATGGTGTTGTGACAAGAAACAAGGCAAGGCTCGTGGCAAAGGGGAATTCACAAGTGGAAGGTTTGGATTTTAATGAAACTTATGCCCCCGTAGCAAGGGTTGAATCTATTATAATATTACTAGCTTTTTCTACTCACCATGATTTTAAGTTGTACCAAATGAACGTGAAAAGTGCATTCCTAAACGGGCCAATCAAAGAAGAAGTGTATGTGGAGCAACCACCGAGGTTTGAAGACTCTAAGTATCCTAACCATGTTTATAAACTCCATAAGGCGCTCTATGGGCTCAAGCAAGCCCCGAGAGCATGGTATGAATGCCTTAGGGATTTTCTTGTTAAAAAGGGCTTTGTAATTGGCAAGGCCTATCCAACCCTCTTCACTAAGCGTTTTGGCAATGATATCTTTGTATGCCAAATATATGTCGATGACATTATATTTAGTTCTACTAACCAAACCTTTTGTGATGAATTTAGCAAGATAATGACCAAAAGGTTCGAGATGTCCATGATGGGAGAATTGACATTCTTCCTAGGCTTTCAAGTAAAACAACTCAAGGAGGACACCTTCATATGTCAAGCAAAGTACACAAAAGACTTATTGAAGAAATTTGACATGGACAAGGCAAAGCCCATCAAAACTCCCATGCCGACAAATGGTCACCTCGACCTCAACAAAAAGGATGATCTCGTTGATCAAAAGGTATATCGCTCCATAATTGGCTCTTTGCTTTATCTTTGTGCATCTAGGCTCGATATCATACTTAGTGTGTGTATGTGTGCACGTTTTCAAGCCGCTCCTATGGAGTGTCACATGGTGGCTGTTAAGAGAATATTGAGATATTTGGTTCACACTCCCAACCTAGGGCTTTGGTACCCCAAGGGCTCAAAGTTCAACCTATTAGGCTATTCCGATGCGGATTATGCCGGGGATAAGGTAGATAGAAAGAGCATCTCCGGAACATGTCAATTCTTGGGTAGGTCCCTAGTGTCATGGACATCCAAGAAACAAAACTCCGTTGCACTTTCCACGGTCGAAGCGGAGTATGTTGTAGCCGGTAGTTGTTGTGCACAACAACTTTAAATGAGACAAACTCTAAGGGATTATGGTTACAAGTTGAACCGTATTCCACTCCTATGTGACAACGAGAGTGCCATAAAGCTTGCTTATAACCCCATTGAGTATTCACGCACAAAGCATATAGATATCCGCCACCACTTTTTGAGAGATCATTCCATCAAAGGGGATATCGAAGTTAACCATGTGAGAACCGAATATCAACTAGCCGATATATTCACCAAGCCCCTAGATGAGAAGAGATTTCGCTATCTTAGGAGTGAACTAAATATTCTTGACTCTAGCAATGTGTTGTAGAAAATGTGCACATCTGGATGGTGACTGTTTTGTTATTACAAAAAATTATTATTGTTTTAGGTCAAAAACCTATTATTTGTGCTATTGAAGCTGGTTTTTTGATCACTAGATCGAATCTTGACAAAATATGGCCATTGTTATGCTTTGTTGATTGTTGGCTGACCATAAGATGTCAAGACTTTCCATCAAACTATTTTTAAAGAAAATAAAAATCCTCTACTATTTCCTGGCTGGGCTCTAATCTCTCTGGTCATTCTAGCGTCGGGCAAGTCCGATAGTTGTCGGACATGTCCAATGGCGTCGGACAAGTCCGACAGTCTAGGGTTCGACCCTATTTAACCCAGCCCAACTTACCCCTTCAGTCAAACCTTCCTCATTCATCTCTCTCACGTTCTCTCTCCTCAAGAACACCCCTATTGGCGGCACCAAGGCGATCTCCCTTTCCCACCATCCATTGGAGCAAGTTTGGAGATCAAGAGGTCCTCCACCGAAGTAGTCCAATCCCCCATCATTTTTGCAAGGTTTAACCCTAATCCCCTCTCTTTCTTGGTTTCACCCTTAGGGTTAGGGTTATGGATTAATGCTAGTGCCAAATCTTGTTCCCTTGCGTATTTGACCCATGGAGGTAGCGTCTAGTTAGTTGTTAGTGGAGTAGAAGAAGTTTGGGTACTTGTGGTAGGTGGATTCGTGAAGGATCTAGGTTTTTTTGGAAAAACTGTGTGTCATCGGACAAGTCCGACGACCATCGGACAAGTCCGACGCATCGGACTTGCCCGATGATTATCAGACATGTTCGATGACCTGCAGTTTCTTCAAAAATCTGAACTCTTCATTGATTCTCCTCACCCCTATTCCTCTTTTTGACTCTCTCCTAACTTGTTGCTCGCCACATTTTCTCAGCATGTCTAACGTGGAAGCATCCCCCTTGAGGGAGAAGAGGACCAAGGCCAAAGCCAACCCCCAAAGAGGAGGAAGGCCACTGCTGGGCGGATCCACCGCACCAAACTAAAAGCCCCAGTTGCTAGAGAGGAGCCTGAAGAGACAAATGAGGTTGACAGTGTCATGCATCCTCCGACGAAAATGGGCAACTCTGACCGTGACAAGGTGAACTATCTTTATGCCTCCACTGAGACCTGCTCTGCGGCAAGGCTAACTAACTTCTATGATGGTGAGAAAGAAGCTTTTGATTTCCGCTTTCATGCATATTTTCATGCGGATTGGTACCGTTCCACCTATCTACGCATGAAGAATGCAGTGGTTGAGATAAAGTGGCTGGATTGGGATCACATGAAGACAAGGAAGCATCCATTACTCGATCAAGTGTTGGCTGCCTGTGAGCATCATGGTCTCAAGACCTTCCTGACTTTCCAGTACTCTTGGAATAGGGAAATCATAGCTCAGTTTTATTCAACTGTCTATTTTGATGAGGATGCCAAAACCATGTCCTGGATGACAAATGGCACCAAGTATACCTGCTCCCAGAACCAGTTTGCTGGTATGATTGGACTTAAGCACACAAGCAAGAAAAGGCACAAGGTTCATAAGGGAAATCATATGGATGTTGATGACATGAGGTACATGTATGTGGACCCGGACAACTGCTCTCCTCCCAACTCCAATGGACTGAAACCATTCCTCTCAGTCTTGTTTCGGATCTGCAGGAGTACTTTAGCTCCAAGGGGAGGCAACTCTGACCGTATTCCTGCCTATCAGAGGGATATTCTGCACTGGGTTCATGGGAACAGAAAATTTGATGTCTTTGACTATGTCTTTCAGGAAATGTGGGACATCTCCATATCTCCCAAGCGTGGCCGTGGATACGCACCTCACATCATGTTCATGATTGAGAAGGTGTAGGGCTTAACGTTCACCAAGGATATGAAGCATCTGAGCCTGAAACCTCAGATTCCTTCTAACTGGACTCCTAACGCCACTTCTAGCCAGTTCTTTGGAGCAGCTCAGCCTCCTTCTTCAGCTGCACCACCTCAGCCACCTCGGGCTGCCCCTCGGGGCACTGGATCCTCTCATGTGCCTCCGCCTCCTCGCGACAAGAGAAGCGGGATTATGAAGATGTTCAAATCCCTTATGAGCATGTGTAGGAGCATTAATCAGAGGCTCGACGTCATTGAAAGAAATCAAAAGGGTCTCTATGACCATTTTGGTATTGAGACTCCTCCACCGTCCCCAGCTGAAGGTTCACCTCCTCCCACTCATGATGACCCCGCTCCTCAAGATGACCCCACCTTTACCGTCGAGGAGATGAACTACTTTGGGTACTACCCGACTCCTCCTCCTTTCTCTTCTGGCGCAGGTTCGAGTGCTCAACACATTCGATTTGAGGATGATGACGGCGAAGGTGGTGAAGATGAAGCTGCCCATACTCTTCGCCAGCGCAAAGGGAAAGAACCGCCTATTGATGAGGAAGAAGAAGAAGAAGGCGATGATGATGATGAAGACTACGAGTTCTCCAAAGTGTAGTTATCTCAGTTTTTTTATCTTAGTTTGTGAGTTATGAGTGAGTTTGGAGTTGAATTATTTATGGCACTATTTGGTTTGTAAAACTCTATTTTTGCTATCTATGTGGTTTGTTTGTGCACTTTATTTGCTTATTGTATTGGTACTTTATTGATCATCTTGTTATTTGCATTTCGTCTATCTTGTATGATTCATTGGTGCAAATTAACATGTATGCACAGCTTTAGGGGGAGCTCTCATAATTTTCTTTTAATATGTGCACTTGTTATTATCTTATATTCTCTCACTCATGCACACACTTAGGGGGAGCTCCTCATCACAAACTGAACCTTCATCGCATATTTTATGAAATTTAGTTGTATTATAATCAATCACCAAAAAGGGGGAGATTGAAGGTGCATCTAGGCCCCTAATTTTATTTTGGTGATTGGCGTCAATACAATTAAGAATAGACTAATTTTGTTAATGAGCATGTGTGTAGATCATGGTATAAAGTTTAGTGATTAAAAGCATAGAAACAGAAAGGGAGAAAAGAAGATGGCAAAGTGCTTCAAGATGAAATTCAAAATATGCTCAAGAATGAAGTTCATAGTATTTTATTTTAAATCTTGAGTATAGGAAAAGCCGTACTATTAAGAGGGACACAAAAATATGAAGCGGAGGTGAACTAAGTACAAAATTCCTATTTCTAGGCCATACAAAAATTTCCAGGGCAAAATCATCGGACTTATCCGACCCATCGAACAAGTCTATTGGACTCCAGTACCTCTGCCACTCTGGGTCGTCGGACATGTCCGATGGTCATCGGACATGTCTGATGACTAGAGTAAAGTCCGACGCATCGAACACTTTCATCGGAGTACAGTTCCTCTGCCACCCTATTTTCATCGGACTTGTCCGATGGACAAGACTTGTCCGAGCCATTGGACAAGTCCATCGGATTCCAGTACCTCTGCCCCTCCTGTGCCGTCGGACATGTCCGATGGCCAACTTATCCGAGGCATCGGGCAAGCTTGTCGAACTCCAGTTTCTGCGCCACCTTAATTCATCGGACATGGCCATGACCATCGGACTTGTCCGACACAGATCTCAGAAATTGGGTCTCCAACGACTCTTTTCTCCATTGGGCTATAAATAGAACTCCTCTTCGCCCAGTGGCTGATTGGTCACTCATTTCCACTCAAAAATACTTCCAAGCTCACTTTGCTCTCCCCAGCTCTCCTCCCTTGATTCCACTCTTGATTTGTGAAGGGATTGAGAGAAGATTGAAGTGCTCCATTGACTCCAAGCTTTTATCCTCTTGAGCACTTGGTTCATCCTCACCGCCGACAACTTTTGTGTTTGTTACTCTTGGGGATTCTTCCCCTAGACGATTAGAGGTGCCCGTAGAACTCCCAACTTGTGTGGTGACACCTCGGGAAGTTTGTATTGATCCCTCCTTTGTGGAGTTTCTAGTGGAAAACCAAGTTTGATCTTTGTGGTCACTTGGAGAGGTTAGGGTTGAAAGACACCCGGTCCTTTGTGGATCCCTCAACGGAGACGTAGGCTCCTTTGTGGAGCTGAACTTCGGTGAACAAATCTTGTGCCTTGCTTGTACTTTCAATCACTCGTGTCTCATTTACTTGTTCTTGCTCATTAACTTGCTAGTTAGGGTTTGCTTCGTATTTCTTAGATTAACTTGTGTAGGTTGCTTGCTAGTTGCTCTTCTTATTTTTACAGCTTCTCCTTACTTATATTCACCTACTCCTAGCTTACCTTACACTAGTTTTATCATTTACGTCGATCTACTTTTCTATCTTGTGCCATCGGACAAGTCATTGGACTTTCCCTACAATCGTTGGACAAGTCCGACACTACGCATTTGACTTTTATTATTAAGTGAATTTCAGAGATAATTACCTATTCACCCCTCCCCTCCTAGGCACTTTCAAGATCGCCTGCAGGACCGAAGTCTTTGATACCAGATGTTAGCCCCCGCGTGTACGAGCTAGCAAGAACAAGAACTTGAAAGCAGATTGGAATTGGAGGAAGTCTTGGAGAGGAAGAAGTAGTTGGGAGTAGTTTTTTTAAAAAACTAGTTGGGAGTAGTGTTTACAGATAACTCATATCATATCCCTCTCTCTCTTCTCTCCACTCTTTACATTATACGCAAGGCACGCGGCGCGGACGGGCCCGATAGACCGGCGAAGTGTTTGTTTGGGACTTGGGCCCGACTACTCCTCCTGGGCTGGGCTGGGCTGGGCTGGATCCGTCACTGGCAGAGCAACAGCCGACTTGGGGTGCTAACAGATCGTCTGCTGGTCTATCGGCGTGGCACCTCCTGGTACAACTGTGCTCCGCGGCGGTGCGGCACTAGAGCGCAGGGAGACCCTCGTCAGAAGAAAAAGTTCGAGAAGAAGAGAAATCCAAGCGAGCCCCCATCCCGTCCTCGCCCGCCACGATGTTCGCGACTGCTTCACCACACGTCCACGCCACCGCGCGCCGCCTATCGCTGGTGGCGGCGCCCGCCATCGCGCAGGTCCGTCTACCATGCCGGCGCCTAGGTCGTTACGCGTCGCTGCGCGCCGTGGCGTCGGCGGCCGCGCCGCCCGCGAAGGAGGGGGCCGAGGAGCTGGGGTTCCAGGAGATGGCATCCGGGACCCGGCGGAAGTACTACATGCTCGGCGGCAAGGGCGGGGTCGGGAAGACGAGCTGCGCGGCGTCGCTGGCCGTGCGCTTCGCCAACAACGGGCACCCGACCCTCGTCGTCTCCACCGACCCCGCGCACTCACTGAGCGACTCCTTCGCGCAGGTCATTCGCCCCGCTGAACATGAGTTGGTTTGTATGTCTGGTGTATCATTCTTACTTAGCTGATTCACCTTATTTCTTGCGTGTTTCAGGATTTGAGTGGTGGAATGCTCGTCCCAGTCGAGGGCCCTGATTCGCCGTTGTTTGCACTTGAGGTGAGCGAAATTACAACCTCAATTGTGAAATGATGAAACTCTGTTGCAAATTGCTGCTGTAATTGTTGTCTTGCACAGTTTGCACTCTTTAGTACCCATTGCATTTTTTTTTTCAGTGATATTGACAAGACTCTGTCAGTTGAAACTATTTGACATGTGGCAGTTGTGAATCTACTGTGATAGCACGTTAACATGACCCATGATGGGCAGTGGATGGCTGAGTTAATGATTTTTCCTAGCTTGATCTTGGGTGTTCCTGAAGTGTAGCATGTCTGTTTTAATATAGATAAATCCCGAGAAGGCTCGAGAAGAGTTTCGGACAGCAAATCAAAAGAATGGAGGAACAGGAGTAAAGGACTTTATGGATAGCATGGGCCTTGGGGCTCTTGCCGAGCAGGTGTGTGGTTATATTTCAGTGATTTTACATACACGCTGCCACTGTTGTGCTCATTCATATTACTTCTCATATGTCATATTGGTGAATAGCATGAATCACTCTCTATGAGTTCAGTTCTGTAATTGCTATCTTTTTTCAGTACAGCTTGGTGAGTTGAAATTGGGAGAATTGCTGGATACACCACCACCAGGGCTGGATGAAGCAATTGCAATTTCAAAGGTAAGAAGGCACGCATATGGGCTTAAAGTATCCCTCATTCTCACTCTTCGGGTCGTGGTTTGTGACTTGTTGTTTGCATTTCACCCAGGTTATGCAATTTCTCGAAGCACAGGAGTATAGTATGTTTAGCCGCATTATATTCGACACTGCCCCAACGGTAATTACCGTATCACTGTATATCCATAGTTGACTCCAGACACCCAACCATATTATGATTATTTGCTTCATTTATTGATGATAGGGCCATACCCTTAGGCTACTCTCCTTGCCAGACTTCTTGGATGCATCTATTGGGAAGATCCTGAAGGTATTGATAGTTTCAGTTATTTGTGCTATTTCATGTGTTTGAAAAAATTGCTAAGCTAAGAAAAAAAAATAGAGTTATTTGATACTTCTCAGAATAATTTCTTTTATTTTGTTTGCTACAAAAATTTCTAGCTATCCCATCTTCTGCTGATATGGCTTAGATTTGTTGTCATGCAACCTTCACACTATATTGTTTTGGTAACTCATTGAACTTGCGAAATAGAAATATGTATATCATGCTGATATATTTATCTGCTCAATGCCATGCTCATAAGTTTTTCATGTCATTGTTTAGTGAACTCGATATTTTTTTTGTTACAGGTACTTCTCTCACTCTAGCTTGATATATCAAAATATTATGATTATTAATATTCAATTCAGTGTCCATCTTATCTGATCGTTCTGCAATTCAGTTATTACTTTATGGAATCCATTCTTCAGAACACTTACCAAGAGGCAGAAGTGTCATCTAATTAGCTAGCAAGCTTTTGTCAGGAACTTTGAATCATGTTGTTTGTGTTGTTTTGAAGTTTCACATACTGAGTTTTCTTTCTTTCTCTCCAGCTAAGGAGCAAGATTGCTTCTGCAACATCAGCTATCAAATCAGTTTTTGGACAAGAAGTTCAACAGCAAGATGCAGTAAGTTTTCTGCTTTGTTTCTTTAAAAATATAATATTTCTTCACTGGTTTTGAACTCTCAACTTATGTTCATCTACCTATTAAAGGCCAACAAATTGGAGCAACTCAGAGAAAGGATGGTCAAAGTGCGTGAACTCTTTCGTGACACGGAGTCAACAGAGTTCATAATTGTGACAATTCCAACGGTAATAACCGTGTCCTTCACTTTCTAGCCCTCTTGCATATGTTTGGATTTCTGAGGTGCTCTATATTGTTTGGATTTTTTTCTTGCATATGTCCTTCACTTTCTAGCACACTTTCTAATGGTAATATTGTTTGGATTCTAGCTGTCAAAGTGCGTGATCTCTGAGGTGCTCTATATTGTTTGGATTTTTTTTTCAGGTGATGGCAATTAGTGAGTCATCGAGACTTCATTCTTCATTGAAAAAGGAAAGTGTTCCTGTAAAAAGACTTATTGTGAACCAAGTTCTACCTCCTTCGACATCAGATTGTAAATTCTGTGCTATAAAAAGAAAGGTACAATTTGGATTTCATTGAATACCTGCTTCTTGTCAAAAGAAAAAACAGCCTAAATGGATATTTATCTTTTTTTAATAGGATCAAACACGGGCATTGGACATGATCAGGAATGATCCAGAATTGATGGGATTGAACGTTATCGAAGCACCTCTTGTGGACATGGAGATTAGAGGTGTTCCTGCCCTCAGATTTTTGGGTGATATAGTGTGGAAGTAACTTCATTTAGCTTCAGGGTCATTATTGCTGTCAGTCTGTTGAATATTGAACTGCTTTGCAAACTGTGCACACTTCAGCTATCAGCTCGGGCAGTTCGTTACAGCTAGAATGCTGGTAGCATATTGGGCAGATGGCGTTGAATTGAAGGGTTTTTTTTTGGCAGTAGCATCTGGTAACCTGTTAGCAGTGATGCTGGATTGAGTGTAGTTAGAAGGTTCTAAAATCATGCCAACTGAGCCAAAATTCCGAAGCATTGCTGCTTTTTCTCTCTCCCTTAAATAGACAGCAACACTAGTAACCTTTCGGTTCCACACCTTTGTAAAACTTTGTTTTCTTATATATATATATATATATATATATATATATTCTTTTTGAACATTGAGCAGGGGCACGGCTCTTTCCTTTAAGAGGAGAATACAGGTACAAAGTTTGAGTAGTTGTTACATTAACAGTGTTACACCCATTGAACATCTAAACCATATTAAGCCTCTTCCTGTTCATTGCTCATGGTATTACCGTATATATGGATAATGTGAATTCAATGTTAAGAAATGAGTTTTGTTTTAGTTCCTGTTTAATTGTTTAGGATCCTAGGTTGATTGAGAGTTAAAGATCACTTCTGTGTAGCCAGTGAGCTAACTAACCGACGCTTGGCACCGTAGTTTTGGTTAACATTAATGTGATCTAATACAAGGGGGGTAAAATGATATGACGTGGGTCGCAGCAACAGCAAATGAGCTTCGTCCTTTGTCTTGGTTTTGCCGCAGCAGGCATGCGCCCGCGGCTCATGCCTCGTGGCCTCCAAAAAAAAAAACATGATCCTCCTTGTATTCCTTACTCCATAGGAATAACCTCGGCTAAAACATAAGTAGATTTCTCGATATACCATTGAGAATAACCAACTTTTATATTTACAGAAGAAATAAACTCGCATGGTATGGAGTAGTAATCGTTAAGAATTGCATTCTCTGCTTTGGATTTTGGATGAAGTTTGAGTATACTCCATGCATGCATATTGGCCCTCTTGACTCTTGTCGATCTTAATGTAATCTGTCCATCGTACATGTTCCCCGATCACGTCCTGCAAAGATTCCACTTTAGTCTGGAAGAGGCGAGCAGCTGATTAGACCGCAAAACAATCATGATTCCTGGAGAACGGCATAAGCATTAGTGGTGCATTTAATACCAAGGAGTATATATTGCACCATTTATGCACACGTTGCTGCGAGACATATGACCCTTGTAATTAGTCCATCGCAACGTCCTTTATAAATTGAACACGCCATAATATAATGGATAGAAATGAAACCTATAACATGACAAAAAGATTAATTTGTACATTTTGTTTCCCTCAATTTCCTATCATGCACGAAATTACTCTCTGCAACCACAAATTGGAGAGCAATCGCTCTGTTTGTTTTGCATCGAGGGAACTCTGTTTACTGCTCGTTTGTGCAGTCAGGAGAGAGATAGAGAGGGGGGATGCTTCAAAAATAGATATGTGTTGGGAACTGGGTGTGCCTAATAATGGCAATGGCAAATGAGAAGGTCGGTGACAGTGGCAGCAGTGTACTTCTCGCTCGTGCGCAAACACTCCACTACGCAAAACATATCATTGTGCATTCCCATTGGACAAGCAGCAAAAGAACACGTACCCCAGTAGGCCAATGCAGTACTACTACTTAATCTACGGTTACTTGTATTTGCTCATCAATGACCGTTTAGGTGCGTTGTAGTCCCATTGCAAACAGGAGAGTACTTCATGGAGTTCGAGTTGAACGAAGAGGAGAGCATCTTCCAGGTCCATGATTTCAGGTATGCGCTCTCTGATGGTGCCACCAATCCTTGTGTTACATTGGAAATCTTTTTAGTGCTTGTTTTGCATGATGAAATACTTGATTGTTAAATGAAAAAGAAGATTTGTTTCACATGTACCTTTGAACCGCTTTCAAGTTTTGATGATTATCTGCAAGAGTCGTCCTTCTCAACGAACCACTTCTGCGCCACTACTATTTCAGAGACCAGCATCTCGCAAGGTACTACTCCTACTAAAGAATCGTTGAGAACAAGCTTGATGCAACACTGGTATTTTTCTTGAGCTCGTTCCTGTTCTTCTTTGAATGCAGGGGAGCTTGACGCCCTCTCTGAAATTGACGGTGACTTCAGCAGTCTCTGGCCTCTGATGGAGGACGCTTATCGCAAGAGCATGGAAGGTAACGGCGAGAAGAAACCGAACCAAGGATGTGACGGCGTGGAGAAGGGCACGAAGATGCAGGGACGTCGGGGAGGCGGCGGAGCAGACAAGAAGGTTCTGACGTTAGAGCAGGTGTCGCAGCTCTTTAGCATGCCGATCAAGCAGGCAGCACGAGAGCTCAACGTAGGCCTGACGGTGCTGAAGAAGCAATGCAGGAAGCTCGGCTTCCAGCGGTGGCCGTACCGCAAGGTGAAGAGCTTGGAGACGCTCATCAACAACGTCCAGGTCCTGTTTCCTCCTCTGTTCTCTCTACAACTGATATACTGTAGTGATCTGTCCCAAATTCCCAATGTGCAAAATCTCTGCGAGACTGATGAACACGATCCGAGCACGTGCCGTACAGGAGCTGGGGAAGGACACTGAGAAGGTGGACGGTCACATGACTAGGGCCGTGGTGGTGATGCTGGAGCAGACCAAGAAGATGATCGAGGAGAGACCTGCTATGGTGCTTGACGACAATACCAAGGTGCTGAGGCAGGCGTGCTTCAAGGAGAATTTCAAGAGGAAGAAGCTCATCGGTCATGGTCCATGCTCAGGGATGACTCTGCTTTCTGATGTCGATCACTGAACGCTGAGGGGTTCCAGGTCTGATCGTAGGGATTTTGTTTGATCTCAGTGCAGTGCTTGAGCTATGTCGTGTGGTGTAATAGTAGTAGTGTTAGACATAGTTGTTGATCTTAAGGTCAGGATTGTCAGCTAGCAGTAAGTTATTCAGGACAGTAGGGCAAGAATCTTTTTGTTGTATGTATATGCCTCTTCTTGTCAAACTCCGATTCTGAAGTTCAGAACTGTTTTCATGAATTATTCTGCATCCGGAATTGGAGCCATGTCGTGCATAATTAGCAGTAGTGTCATATGGATTTTCGAAAAAAAAGCAGTAGTGTCATATGAAGCTGAACGAAGAAGCAGGAGTCGGACGCAAAGCATGTTCGAGGACAAATATACGAAAAATGATGAAAGTACATGCAAAATACTCTCCCGGTTTATTGTGCACCAAAACAAGAATCACGACTAAAATTGATCCAAACAGGGCCTAAAAGGGCAGCATAAATTCACTAGGAGTATGTGCATATGACCTTGGAACATGTTTATCTTCTTAATTACACTAGAGGTGTTTTTATTTATTATTGAAAAACACTGTACTGGATGACATGACATTCTCGGTAAAAACAAAAGGAAACCATCCATTGGGATTGGTCTGATAGCCAATGGAAAAAAGAACATGGATTATTCCCCAATGACACCTGCCAGATGTGCTGTTAATTAAGAGGGCTTTTTGAGAGCACATCGAGAAGGGCTTTTTCCTCTAGTAATTCAAGTTTTGCCAAGAGAAACGCAGTGGGGCTTTTACTTCCACGAGCTCCTTATATAAGGCGGTGGCGGTGCAGGGGGTAGCAGTACTCTAGAGAGGAACTATTCCTCTCATCTAACAAACCAGGCACTTCTATGCTAGGTCAAGTTAAGAGAGCGGTCTCTCGCGCAAGTACTCTAAAGGTGTGTTTGGTTGGAGGGATGATGAGAGACGGGATAGTGTCATTTCTTTTTCACAGGTGTTTGGTTCAGTGTCAAGCAGGGTCAAGAACAAGCATCAGAGAATATTTTCTCAATATGCTGGATGAGTTCATCCCTCAGAATTGATGAGACGAAGCCATCCACTTTTCTTGATCATGCTTATTAGTAAAAGATTAGTGATATTTAAATAGATTGTATTAATAATTAAAATATATAATTAAATAATTAGTATTTATAAGTGCTAATATACTAATTAGTGGGTAATTTGTGAATTAATTTGAGTATAATTAATGTTAATTAGTATATATTTTAATATTTTATGATGATTATATTACAATAATATTAATATGTGTTAGTAGATATTAATTAAAGTATTATTAATAACAAATTAAGATGTATAATTAAGTTTTGATTCTTGTCCCTGTTGTCCTCGTCCCTCCAACCAAATAAAAATAATGGATGACACCATACACTCAACCAAACATCTAGGTGGATAAGTTTATCCACGCTATCCTAGATGACCCCGTCCCATCCTACCTTGACAACCAGCCAAACGCACCCCAAATCTCTGCTACACGCATATTTTTGGCCACGTTTCGTATTAGTATAAACTTTCTTCTAAACTTTTTGTTATTTTCTCTGTGGACACGCAGACGATCTTGATTATCGATTCGAGATCAACTTGAAGAGGTTTCGAAGTCCAATGGAAAGCAGCTATAGCAAGGACAAGGAAGAGGACAGCGAGAAGGCACTGATCAGGCCGAAGTCTGACAAGACAAAGAAGGGCAGAGATATGCGTCGGTCGTCAGAGGCATTGACGTTCGAGCTGGTGTAGCGGCACTTCTGCATGCCGATCAACCAGGCGGCGAAGGATCTCAACGTGGGGGTGACTTCCCTCAAGCTGAGATGCCGGGAGCTCGGCATTCCGCGATGGCCGCACCGAAAGGTGAAGATCCTGCAGACGCTCATCGACGATGTCCAGGTCTCGCTTCCTTTTCGCGTCTCTAACCTGTAAAGTAGTGGCTAAAATTTCTCAGCAAGGGTCATGAACATGGAACGCGCGTCCTGCAGGAGTTGGAGAAGGACACTGAACCAGTGGACGGTCACCGGACCAGAAGAGTGGTGGAGATGCTGCAGCAGACCAAGAAGCTGATCGAGGAGAGGCCTGCGATGATGCTGGACAAGAAGACGAGGCAGCTTAGGCAGGCGTGCCTGAGGGAGAAATCCAGGAGGAAGAAGCTCATGGGTCACGGTGCAGGCGACAGCTCCATGGAGATTGGGGACGAAATCAGAAATGACTCTGCTGCTTGCCGAGACTGATCCCTGAACCCTGTGCGCGTTCGGGGATGAACTTTGTCTGACGCGATGTGTCAGCCATCCCGTAGTGATTGTTAGTACTAGCAGTAAGTTAAGCCAGGACATCAAGGCAAGAACCATTTTGCTGTGTATGAATCGATTTCTGAAGTTTGCGTGCAACCTTATTTTCTGCTAGAACAACGCTTCAATCGTTTTAATCAATTCGTAGTTCGTCAGAATTCAGAAACATAGGATACAATCAATCCAAAAAGGGGATATCCTTCCATGTAGTATGGTACATTCATTCACATTGAATATTAACGTCTTCAGTAATGCAGTGGAACTGGCCCGAGTTCTGAACATCGTTCTCACCAGATAGTAGATGTTTTACATGAACAGGGCTGGATCGATCAAAAGGCATCCATATACTACTGGTGGAGTAGCACAACAACCTCTTTCTTCTCTTCTCCGTGCCTACGCAGTACGCACCTTGGCCTAATAAGTAAACCCGCTTGATGAGCAGCCGCGAATCTGTAGCTACCAACACACCGATCAGCTGCGACGACTAAAGTAGTGAAGAGCTCAGAGCTCAGAGCTCACAACGTGACCTTCTCCATCTCCCTGCGCAGCGCGGTTGCCCTGACGAGGCTGCCGATGGTGTTGACGGCGAGCTTGATGTCGTCGAGCGGGTTGCCCGGCACGACGCGCTTGTAGAGGTAGCTGTCGAATGTCATCTTCTGGACGTAGTCGTCGGCGCACATCTCGACGAAGGCCTCGCGCGCGGCGTTGGAGCGGTAGAAGACCTTCTGCAGCACGTCGAGCACCTTGTAGGTGGGCCAGTAGAGGCGGTCGAACTCGGCCAGGTACTTTCGCAGGTCGCTCTCCTCCACCATCCGCGTGCCGCTCGCCGACCCGGCCACGATCGCCTCCGCGCACATCCGCCCGCTCTTCGCCGCGAAGTAGATGCCCTCGCCGGAGCACTTGGTCACGTACCCCGCCGCGTCGCCCACCAGCGTCACACGCCCAGACACCCTGCACAATTCATTTCAACCACACACATTATTGTTCAATTCAATTCACCAAATGTTCATCAACACACGGTTGATTCACTGTGCACAAAGAAAACCTTTTGGGCCTCGGGTGCTCCGGGATGGGGTGTGCCTCGACGCGTATGATCTTGCCGCCCTCGATCTTGTCCTTGGCACGGAGTCGGGTGGCGGCCTGGAACTTCTTGATGTCGGCCTTGTGGGTGACGGTGCCCGTGCCGACGGCGACGTGGTCGCACTTGGGGAAGACCCAGCCGTAGAAGTCGGGCGAGACGTCGTCGCCCACGTACATCTCGGCGCGCTCCTCGTAGTAGAGCATCTTCTCGTCGGGGATCTTGACGCGCTCCTGGAACGCGATGGCGTACTCGTAGTCGCCGGCCCCCATCTCCTTGGCCACGCGGGAGTTGGCGCCGTCCGCGCCCACGATCGCGTCCACCTCGAACGAACGCTTCTCGCCGCCAACCTTGCCGTTGCTGCTGTCGTAGTGGTTGTAGTGCACAACGTACGGGCCGTTCTTTTCCTTGGGCGCCTCGTACCTTATTATACATTAATTAACGAGACACTCATCAGATTACCTCTCTAATTACCAATTTGATATGCATGCTAGTACGTAGTACTACTTTCGAAGAAAAAATGACAGCAGATTTTGCCTTTCTAGCTCAAAAAATCTTAATACCATTCTATATTGGTAATATTTCTTTATTTTTTGTGAATATCCTATATTGATAATAAACTCTGTTAATTAATGTAGATGTTTCCCAATGATTAGCATACATGCCCAAATTCCCTCAAAAGAAAAGACACGCATGCTGAAATTACGACCAAATCTGTAGGCATCGATCAAGAGTAGTGTAGTAAATCATGACATTCTTCATGCAAACCGATCTATGCATACCTTAGGAAGAGGCCATTGACGACCTCGGCGCCAGCAGACTTGGCCCGGGTACGGAGGTAGTCGTCGAGCACCTCACGCCTGACCATCCCAATATACTCGTGCGGCGCGAGCGTCCTGCCGATGTCGACCGCGACGTTGGAGGGCGAGATCATCTTCATCTTGCGCACCTTCCGGTCGACGAGGTCCAGCGGCAGGTCGAACTCCGACACCATGCACAGCGGGATGGCGCCGCCGCAGGGCTTGCAGTTGTCCATCTTCCGCTCGATGAGCACCGTCTCCACGCCGCCCTTCGCCAGCGCCTCCGCCGCCGCGCCGCCCGCGGGGCCGCCGCCCACCACCGCCACCCGCAGCCGCCGCCCGTCGGGGAGCTTCGGGCTCGACGCCGCCGCGCGCGCCACCAGCAGGCGCGCCCGACGGCTGCATCCCGCCGGCCGGGCGCGGCACGAGGACGGCAGTGCCACGGCGGAGGAGAGGGAGGTCATTGTTGCTGTTGATGCCTTGATGGGGAGGATCTTTCGTCTGAGCTCGACGTGCACGAGTGTGAGCCGTGGCGAGCACAAGCGGTACTGCGCGGTAGTGAAGTGGGAGCGGAGCAAGTAGTGGATAGGATGACGAAGGATTGCGGGTAATGACAGCCATTGGATATGGGTACTGAACGGCCTGGATGGGTTAAGGATCAGGTTTTGTTTGCTTCCGCTTTTCTTGTTGGATCCCGGTTTGTGGTTCAGCCGCGTGCCAAGTCAGACAAGCGGTGAACTGTTCCACCCTTCTTCTATGCACTATATATGCAGTATAGGTGTATGTATGTACTAGTAGTATTATATAGCAAAAAGAAATTGCAACATCTTTTAGTGATACATTAGTAACATTACCATGAGATTGTAATCTGCTTCAAACGAATAGAAAAAGAAACCGCATTTCTACTTGGAATTCTAGTCACATGATGCCTCTCTATTGACTCAAAAATCTATACGCGTGATCTGTAATATTTTCTTTACTTCAGTGCAGCCTCAATATAAAAATCGGGGTGTGTCAGTCGATTTTTCCTGTAAACCGATAAAGAAAACAAACAGTCAAATTTTCTGAGTCACAGGCCACACACAGGCCGATGAGAAAAGCCGATAGTCATCGTGCATGTTAACAGACCAGCGTGACATATTTAATTAAATTTTTTTTATTCCAACTTCTAAAAATAAGCTTATGTGAAACTTAGGATAAAAATAAAAAGAAGATATACTTGTGTCGTGATCGAGAGAGTAGTTCTTATATCTAGGGACGTATATGTTTTTGTTATGGTAGTGATACATTCCATTTTTATTTGATATATATCTCCAT
The DNA here is from genome assembly GCA_030378355.1 of Eleusine indica. Classification (NCBI taxonomy): domain Eukaryota; kingdom Viridiplantae; phylum Streptophyta; class Magnoliopsida; order Poales; family Poaceae; genus Eleusine; species Eleusine indica. The sequence continues at coordinate 4,249,911 of CM059495.1, forward strand.
ATTTGTGAATTTTGATGAGTGATGATTTTTTTATTCGTCTGTGTTTAACTTATCTTGATCTTACTTGGTTTATTTACATATCTGTTGGCTTGTTTTTCATTCCCTATCTCATTTGCCCGTGTATTTACTTATGATAATGATTGTTTGTGTTTAATTCTAATACATTGCTTTGCTTTGCTATCTTGTTGCATATCACCATCATATCACTTTCTCTAAATATTATCTATCTTGACATGCATACTTATCATCTAGAGTTGTGTTTTTCTTCTTTATTCCTTTTGCTCTTAATGATGCATGATTTGAATAGGACATTATACGTTTTTTTGTCTTTTTGTTCCTCTTGATCATAGTGTGACTCTTTTAGCCTTTGTTGACGATCACTAAGTACCAATCTGACAATTAAATACTTATATAAAATAATAATAAAATAATTAATATAATAGTAGGAGTTTATTATTAACAAATTCTACAAGTATTGGTGAAGATTTGCTTGTAACTGATTTACCCATGTAATTATGATAAAATTCATGTTATCAAGAGAGAAAACATATTTTTGACCAATATAACGCAACACAAGGATCAACGGACCTACAAGCTAGGTAAACCAACATTCCATGGGACCTCACACACATAACCGATGAAGAGACCCAACTACCAGTGCCCGAGAAAAACTAGGGGGCGAAAGGTGTCGACTTATGTTCGGTCGAGCACGCCTATTCGGCCGAACTGAAAGTGGACCCGCTCTTCTCCCGCTTTCTCATGCCACCTCTTACCGTCTTTCTAAGGTCGGTTCGCCCAGTTAGGGTGGCAGTTACCGCCTCAAAAACCGTCTTTGGGACCTATAAATTAAGAGAGTTGGCTCCATTCTCTATATACTTCAAGAGTAGAGTTTGGAGCTTCAGTTTCATTAGTTGTGTTTAGAAAATAGAGAGAGAGATGGGGGGGGGGGGGGAGGAGTTACAGAGGAGGAGTGCATTTGTGCACTTTTTTTTCATGCTTGTACTTTGACGGATGCTTGCCATATTTAGTAAGTCTTCATGATTTTTTTGATATTTAACTTTCTTTTTAAGTAAGTTTTATACTTAGTTGCTTTGCTCCTTCAACACTCTATTTAGTTAGAGACCTCAGTCTTATATCATCGCAGCTGGAGATTAATAGGGTAATTCAAAATATAGACACGGTGTCTAGGCCGTAGGTTACCTTTATTTAACACGTAGTTTATGAATTATTAGAAATAGTCTATAGTAGGTGATGACAAGCCTATCTGTCCTTTAAAATTCTTAACATTCAACTATACAGTAAACTCTTGGCTGGAGTCCCCAGTGCATGCAGAGTAAATCCGATGCCCGACACAGCAACTTAGTCTGGTCCTGTTCCTAGTCCAATGCTCCTCCGAACTAAGAGGGAGGTAACCAGATTACTAGAGGCCAAAATAATCTTTTATCGTGTCCTTCCATTATCGACCTATTACTTTTATTTTTTAATTATAAAAAATGCTAGGACTAATGACATAATAAAAGTAGGGTTAGAACTCAGACGTATTCAGTTTTAAAAAAAACTGGGTCATCAAGAAAAAAAAGAGGGGCCAATCACGACAATTGCAAATGAAAATAAGATCTGTCGTGCAATTATCTCTATTTTAAAAGAGGGGCCAATCACGACAATTGCAAATGAAAATAAGATCTGTCACGCAATTATCTCTATTTTAAAATAGTTCCTATATTTTTTCTATCTAAATCTGGGTTTGCACCACACATCCGTAACTAAAAGCTGCTCGTGAGAATCGAATGAGCAGACAGCCTTGTACTTCACTACTCTAATCTTTAATTACCTTTGGCCGGTAGCTTAGCTACAAGAAAAGAACCAACTCGTGACCTCATAATTAAAGACTGACAGACACAAAAGAAACATATGCTGATGCACATTGCAGAAAAAAGGCAAAAGTTTATCTGCACCACCACCAGAGCTTTGCTTTGTTCTGGCTATATTCTCTCTCGAGTCTTGCAATATCGCTCCTTCCCTCCCTCTATGTATCTCTCCCTCTCAAACGAACAGACACTCATATTTGTCAATTGTTGATGTGATCCATTCGGCTTCTGTCATATTCTACAAATACTGATTCAAGTAAAATGAGGTATGCAACGTAACCTCTCGCTTCATTGCACATACTTATAAACCCATTTGCGTTAAGGTATAGATGTAGCGTCTGCGTAAACTTTGATATTTACGTATAACATAGAACTTGTATATATTATGGACACAACACGCACGGATAATACATACTATTAACTGATGTTTCTTCATGTATGGTTGTATATATACTATTAACTGATGTTTCTTCATGTATGGTTGTATATTGATCAGACGAGATTAAACGATGAGTTGGAGATTCACGTTGCATATTGTAGGGGAAAGGTTGGCCACCATAGCTATAAATAATTTCTACCATCCAATCAATCAGCAAACCCTCTAAGAGGAGGTGATGGATCATTATCATTAAACAAGCAGGCGGAGCGGAAGTGAGTTTGGAGAATTAGGTTCCCATGTAGTCGTACATTGATATAGAGTATATAGTCGATGACAACAAACGTCTCCTCCTCGTCCAGTTGAAGGCAGCGCCTCCTCGTGTTATCTATATGTGCGGGGTTGAAAGGTCATGCGTGATGTCCTAGCACCACCGGCGTGCCTTCGTGTTTCGTAGAGGGAGAGAGGGAGGTGACAGTTAGGGTTTTAGACTAATCAAGAGAATTACAACCTTTACCCCTCTTCTACTCACATAGACCTCGCTAATGGACCTTCACGACTTGGCCCATATCCAACACATCTATATAGAGTACTTCCATCCTAGATGAACTGGACGCTGCAGCGTTATTTAGGAAGATCATGTACCTATATTTATATGCCACAGTGTTGGGAATTTTTCCGAACCAAGCTGACCGACGGCTCGTTTGTCTAATACTCTGATCCGATATTCCGACCCATAATACTCTCTTAGGTAGCAAACTAGTTATCAGCATGAGTTCTTTATCTTTGTAAACTCAAATCTGATGCAAGTCATAGTAACAAATTGATGATCATGCATCATATTCTGTCACCTGGAAATTCACATTTGTCACTTGTGGGTTCGATCTCTATTTGGCTTCTCTCATATATATTCTATGAATGCTGATTCAAGTTAACTGAGATATGCAACATAACGGTTCGCTTCCATTATAGATATAATGAATAGATGTTGCATATGCATTTTCATAAATACTCCAGTTTAGATATAATGTACAAATGTTACATATGCATTTTCATAGTGGACTTTTTATGTATTTGTTTTCAAGAGAGACTTGATATGTAAGTGACCATCCAATAGATTAAGCAATGGCTTAAATCGGTGATCGAAATGGATGATGGATCTTCTCGATGGAAAGATGTTGCAGTGTTATTTCTGAAGATCCAGTAGCTAGCATATATACTTGGGCACCTTCGCTGCCAGATGGAAAGATGTTGTTGTGTTATTTCTGAAGATCCGGTAGCTAGCTACACACGCTGCATGTCATCGAGCTAGTCCAATTCAGTGCAACATGCATACTGAGGTAATTAGATTGCATGCATGCATAAGTTCTGAAGCAAATAGTAGAGAGGAAGAGATTTACTGTTCAAAATACTGGTCAGTAGATTTGAAAAACTACTGGTCAATAGTTTGATCCAATAATTTAGATTTGATAATCTAAAAACATAACTATTAGCTAATAGTTTATCAATTTGAGAGTAACGTTGGTAAAAGTAAGTGTATTAAATTTAAAAAAATTATTTTATATTGGTATGAAAAAATAAATTAAGAATATGATTAATAATTGTAGTTTTATTTTTTAAAGATCAATTGACATTTTAATGATTGATGGGTTAGATTTTTATTATAAAATATATGTAAAATCATTTATTTATCATGTAATTACGAAACTACTCTTAAACTACTGGCTATTAGTTTGTCAAAATTATTGGTCAATATTTTAAATAATAAAACTTCGTATAGAGAAACATCTGACATCTCGTATTCTTATTTCTTATTTGTCACTGTGCACTGACGTATGCATATCCGCGCATTGTATATAGGCTATCCAGGCAGACACCATTGATCAAGCTGTTGATCGTATTCTCAATGAATTGAAGGGGGATACTGCTGGCACTGCTAGCACCAGCAGGAGCAGGAGGAACAATGTCATCTACTTCGACGGCTGGGATGGGTTGGGTGCGTCCAACGTCCTCCGAGCCATCGGCCAATGCCTCAATCCAGCAGCTTCACAATGGGAAGCATCGGCACCAGCAGGAAGGAGAGCCTTTGCAGCAGGTTTGGAGTTCTCACAGATATTTGACATCGACTGCTCCAAATGGGAGAGCAGGAGAGCGATGCAGAGGATGATTGCAGAGCAGCTAGAGATGCTTCCTACTTTGGAGATGCTCGACGCACAAGATGAGGAGGATGATTACCAGGGCATAGGCAAGGGCTCCCGCAACGAGGTACCAGAGGCCGCCGAGGTGATCAATCAGCACATTTTGATGCAGAACCTCAGGTTCTTGCTGATCTTCCACAACGGGAGCACTGAGGAGATCGATCTTGATAGCCTTGGAATCCCTCTATTAGGTAGATACTCAAGAAGCAAGGTGCTATGGACATTCCAAGGGAGATTCCGGTTCTACCCGAGGATGAAAGTCGATAGGGCTCTGAAGAACACCAGAACTACAGATGTTTTTATCTCAGCGCAGGCTGCGCAGCAATACATCACAACAACAAACTTTCCATACTTCATGGAAATGGAGGCTAGAGATGTTGCACGTGAGATCACTGTTAGCGGCATTAACTTCCGGACAACTGCCAATTGCTTCTTGTACATAATGAAGCTTTGCCGCATGGGTAGTGACTTGATTGACTATGAATTGGTCACCCATGCCTGCAACTATTGGATATGTGACGGAATCATAGATCTACAGCAGGGAGATGTTGACACTACTGATGGTGTTGATGGACTGTGGCTATCCTCTGCAGCTCTGCAGCGTAGTCTGCGGTTGGATGAGGACTACTACAAAACTGTATCATGTTTGCCATCTCCGGCGATAAGGCTTTGGCCCGACAAGATACCATACTGGACTTCACCAACCTTCGGGATTGTTCTGATCCCGGATCCATATGGGCAGATTCCAAAAGAAATGTTCCAACAATTTGACAAACTTTGTGTGCTCAAGCTATCGTCTTGCCAGCTCAGCTTCAGATCACCTCTGTTTCTCAGGTGCCAAAACATTAGGTTTCTTTGGCTTAACAGATGTCAACACAGAAATAATAACACAGGTGAAGTAGCAAGTGTGGAGGACATCCGCCGTTTCTTTCAAAGACTCTGGGTGTTGGATGTGCGCTACTCAAGCGAAGAGTTCTTGACCTCATTGATAATGAATTTCATTACTCAACTCAGGGAATTCAATGTGATTGGAGTAAATTCTTGGGACATTAGGCTGTTGCGAGGAAGGTTAGGCGATATTCGCAAGCTGCGAGCAAGGAGTCTGAATGACGCTAGCAATTACAGTGACCAAGAAAACTTGTTCTCGGGGAAGGACAAGATGAACCTTCTTGACTTCTCAGGAAATAATTCCCTAGGGAGGTTATCTGTCGAAAGTAGCTGCAAAAGCCTTGAGACTGTTATTATTGAGGGATCTATTAGTTTGAAAGAGATCTCCTTGATGGGATGTTTTAAACTAAAGAATCTATTCTTGAGTGGGTCCTTCCCAGAGCTCTACAGCATATACATCACAAACGCAGCAGTGAAAATACTAGATCTGAGTGCAATGATTATCCCGAAACTTGATAGTCTCTCTCTACTTGAATGTGGGGGGCTTTGTGCAATCTGGCCACCAGAAACTGAAAAGGAGGTCACTACTGTAGCGACAGTCACGAGAAAAAGTTACTTGGGTATGCTATGGATTGACACCACTCAAAAGGAGGTCACTACTGTAGCTGCAGAAGGTAATGACAATACTGCAGGAAGATCACCTACAGAATTCAATTGGAACATTTCTGTTAAGAATGCAAGGATTCTTAGATCGCTCGAGCCCATCAAAAATTATTTTGGTTCCAACCATGCACATGTGAAGATTTCAACCACTATTAATCCCTATGATCATGTTGCTGGCTGCAAAGATGATGGAATAACAAGTAGCAGCGGACAGAAAGTGCTAGTAAACCTGATACGGCTTGAAGATAATGCAATATACGCAGACCTCCTTAACACTATCAATAATGAACACAATTGTGATGTTATGCCAATCATGTGTATGTGCCCTCCTCCCCCTGATGTGCCGTCTCAAGGGTGCTACATTCACATAGAAGACCAGATGACGGTCCAACTACAAGGACATGCTAGTATAGCTCTGCAAGGATTTATATGTGATGGTGCTAAGACCCTGCATATTCATGATAGTTTGAACATCACCAGTATCCTTGCAGCACCATTAGCTTCTGAGACATGGAATCAACTTGAGTGGTGCAGAGTTGAGTGGTGCCCAAAGCTGGGATATGTCTTCAATCCCCAATTAGATCAGGAAATGTTTAACAAACTAAGGACAGTTTGGGTATCACATCTTCCTCATGCACGATGTATTTGGAAGTGGAGTGATGACGTACCATTCCTGGTAATAGGGAAGAGGAGTGGCACACTTTCAGACCTGACAATAGTGCACCTTGACTACTGCTCCAAGTTGATACATATTATCCACTTCCCTATGTCGAGGGGGGCCTTTGGAAAGTTGGAGACCCTCGATATCATGTGGTGCGGTGATCTTAGTGTGGCCTTTGATATATTCAGTCAGTATGTGTTAGACATAATATTAACTCAGCAATGGACATTCTACAAGTTGAAGCACATTCACCTGCATGAGCTCCCCATGTTAAGAAGCATCTGCGGAATCGACGGTTGGATTTGGGCACCCGAGCTTGAAACCATCAACATCAGGGGCTGCTGGAGCCTCAGGAGACTGCCCATTGTTCAAAGCGAGAAAGTGGTGGAGTGCGACTGTGAGAAGGAATGGTGGGACAAGTTGGAGTGGAAATCAGTGGAGCATGCCAGCAACTACAAGCCGACTCACCCACGATATTATAAGAAGACCATGCTCAGGGGCTCTGTCCTCAGGTGATCCCTTTTCCTTTGCCCTGCCACCTTTAGATATGAATTTGATCTAATCCCATTGGAGTCATTTGTCCATTTCAAAAACTAACCTATCAATCGTTGCGCTTGCACTCTCTATCAATTATACAAAGATACACGAATAATAACGTACAATGACCTTTATATTTTTGTTTTAGTGTAGAGTTTTACAATGTCCAATTGCAATTTTTAAGAATTCCACATAGAACTACAACTATTTTGAGGCTATTTCTGAAAGCTATTTTGATGTCAAAATACTTGAGTTTCATAATACTTGAGTAGTACATGTCAACATTAAATGCACATGTTACTTGGACATCCCCCAGCTACATAAAAATATAAAATTAACATATGTTCTATACCTTTTGCGTTGAATTAAACCTCTTCCACACTCGCAGGTGAACCTATTGGCTAAAACAAAGTTTCTCTCTCTAGAAGATTTTTTGTTATACGTGTTTTATTTCAAGCTCTAGTATGGATTCACTAAAACTCAATATTGCCTCCTCCAGTCCTACACTAAAAGTACATCATTTCATCGCCCAACACCGTCCTAGTCATTGTGATGGTAAAAAGATGTACACCTTGGCTACTTCAATACCCAAGGGATCTGATTTCACTTCCTAATGCTTAATGTTTGCACCTTGCGTGTGTCAATATGCATGGTATATTGGTCTCTGACACGGCTTGGCACCCGTTTGAGCTTTGGACAATATATCCAGCCAGTGATTTAGCTGAGGCTCAGCTCTTGTGAAAGTGCTTCCTTCTTCAATTTACTTGGGAGTATAAGTGTAAGGTCATAGAGCCGGGCGGAGCATTTGCTAATTCACTCTCAATATGTGATATTTCTAGAGGATTTTATAAAAAATACTGGTCAGTAGTTTTAAAAAAACTATTGGCTAGTAGTTTGAGAGTAATTTTATAATTACACTTTTAATTATTAAATTTATGTTTATTTTTATGATAGAATATTAAGTCTACCAAATCATTAAAATATTAGTTTTTAAAAAAATATAAAACATTAGTTATTAATTAGATTGTTAATATAACTTTATTTATAACAATAAAAACTAATTACTATAAATCTACACCTCTTGTTTTTTCCGATATTGTCCTCGAATTGAGAAACTACTAACTAGTAGTTACGATTTAAATTATAAAATCTATATCGTTAGATCAAACTACTGGCCAGTATTTTGAACAAGTAAAATTCCTCTTTATTTCTACTACCCGCACAAAAAAAAAATCTGATGTTTGTATCTGTACAGCACTCGGTTCGCACCTAGTTAGTCTGGGATACATGGTTGTATATACGATCGGTTCAGTCGTACACGTCATGGATACATATGCATGCGCCCATGGATTATAAGTTTTGCTTTTATATGTAATTATATATATGTTATATATACGCAAGGTGCACTAAATTATACTAAATGTTGATCAAGAAATAGTGACTATATTTTATCTGTTTTAAATTGTTATCGTTAGGACAGAATTTTAGTTTAAAAATAATCTAGAGCTATTATAACAGTATACATTTGACTGCACATTCTCGTGCTTGTTTTGTTAATTAATTCTGCCGTGTTCATTGCTCTCCCGCAGGTAAGGTCATCCTTCCTGGCTCGCCTTTGGAGTGCAGCAGCCGCCAGTCCCCGAGGCTTCCGTGGCTTGCTGCTAGAGTCTCTGCTTCCCTCGCCATCAAATTCTGCGTTCGCTTTCACTACTTGATTTTGTTTTTTGCGTGACCACAATCGCTGCCTCCATGTCGATCTGCATCGCTATGGTGTGGCTGTGCCCGTCGTTTACCGTTACCAATTGATCTTTTGTTTGCCCTGCTCTGATTCTTCGGATTGGCTAAGCCAAGATGTCCGTTCGTATAAGATACAGAGCCAGTGTTTTATTTACTGTTGTGTGAGAAGTTGAGAAATAAGAACTGACCGAGCATTCAGCAGCTGAATCTCCTTCAGCTTATGCAGCAGCAGCGGCCGTGGGTTGAGCGTTATGCGCTAGCGCTATGCTAGCGTGCTTGGCTCATATCCCGTGCGCTGGTGTGGTGGTGTGCGCATGCTGTTGCATGTGGTTTGTCAGTTGCGTGTGGACTGATTTTTGTTACCCTCTGTGTGGATTTGATCACCGTTATTGTTGCTTAATCTTATAACCTCACATAAATCTTTACTCCTTATTAATTTAGATGAGTCTACCAATCCCGCATTTTGATGTTGGCTTTTTGGTGTTGGTTTTTTGTCTTTTGATGTTGATTTTCCATTAGAATACAATTGATTTCATATCCGGGTAAAAAATGAATAAACAATAATGAGAGGGACTAACTGCTTCGCCCTAATACGAATTCACGTCGCTTTTCGTGTCTACATGTTTGTTATGAATCCGTATCTCCACCTCGTGTGTTACCTAGTGCTGTATGACACACGTGGCACGTCCATATGCACTATGATCGACTGGACACGTTCGATGGTTCATGTCGCCTATGATGCCCAACGCAACCGAATCGCCTCCGTAACCCCAGTGCCACGTCTCGTTGTTGCTCGGCCTAGGCAACCAAAATGCCTCCTCGCCCTGTGAGATGGGAACATGGGATGCAGCAATGTCCCATTGCGTGCATTGGTAGCTGCGCGTGCAACGCGATTGGCAACAAGCGGCTGGAGCTTCTTGATGCTGAGGGGGGGGGGGGGGGGGGGGGGGGGCTTGTCCAGGTCAGGCGCCCCTCCTTTTCTGCTTCGATCCGGATTCACAAGGGATTAGGAATTTTCATTTCTCTTTAAAGTGGGCACCGAGATGCATGCATGCTATGAGACACTATAGTAATTTTTTAGTAATCATAAAAGAGGTTTTGGATTATAATGTGTTCAATGCAGATTGTAATTGAGTCTTGCTGCGTGGAGTGGAAGGATTTCTGGGTGGAGTCTTAGCTATGGCTTTCTCAACGCCTTGACTATTCTGTGCAGCTTGTGCGTCATTAGCTCTGGTTTGGCGGAAGAAGAACACGATGCTCCTGATCCATACACGTTGGTGAGACAGACATCGTTTGATGGTTAAATATGGTGTTTTATCTGCTTTCATAACCTTATATGTTTGCTCTTACACTTATGTTTTGGACCTATTTGAAGTTATACAGTTCCTATGTCCAGACACTTCAACCTGAGAGAACTACGCAATACCTTTTGCAACCTTCAAGTTCCTTAATCTAATTAACAATTTCTCATTCAATTTTGATGTGCACAGATTGAGGAGATTCTAAGGAACTATGCAATACCTGAACATATTATTATTCAAAGAGAAGCGGCAACTTGATTGATCTGGATGATTTTCATGAAAAACTTGTGCAGGTTGTACGCTCAAGAATTGAGCTTGCAACTGAGTGTCTCAGAGAAGCGAAAATGAAAGAATCAGTTCATCATTTGCTGGAATTGGCATGGGCTTGGGATACAACAAAAATCTTGAAGAGCTGGCTGACCAACATCGTCAGAGCGTGATTCTTCTCTCTTGAACAATGACAACATTAACCATATTCTGCATTGAACACATTATAATGTAAATGCTTATTTTGCATAAATCTACGAATGTTCCTGGATGCAGACTGCTTGATGCTTCGTTGATGTTTTCAAGGTTGCATTGACCTGTATGGCTAAACTATGGGATGAAAGATTTATCTGTCTAGCTGATTCCAATGCAGTTACCTGCCGTGACATTATTTCAGCTAAACAGTTATCAAATGCAGCTTGTAACTCCTTGCTGTTTAAGCTTATAGCGGCAATGCTAAGGAAAAATGAATCATCTGAAGCCTTGTGAAGGCGGTAACTTCATTGTTGTAACGAATATATGAACACCATTGATCCTATATCCTCCTTTTCAATTGATTTTTTCTCCCTTATGAATACAAAATACCGACTCTGACTTGTCTTCTACAGCCAATATGCATTACTATTGAGTTATTTTCAGTATTTGTCGTAGCATTTTTGACTCTCATTCCCTCCATCATTTTTTTGGTTGTTGCTACTGTGTTATTAAATTTAGATTATAAATGACCAAGGACTAATTTTTCTGGTTGTTAGCAGCTCTCACATTAGTATAAGTTGCAATGTTTGTTGTCGTTACGTATAGATGCGGCGGTGCAACAAATTTTGTTTGTCAAAGCCCTCAGCACACAAACACACACAAAATAAACTATCTTCAATGTTAGAAAACTTCTTTAACGAACTGCCAACAAACCACTTGCTATTATTTCACATTTACATATATATAGGTGCAAATATTTTATTATACTTTTTAAAAAACTCGTAGCAACGTACGAGCACTTTGCTAATCTATCTATATTAAACGACGTGCTTTACTGATCCATGCCAGCTAAAATATTTTTACCCGTCGGATGAAAAAAGGATGGTAAAAAGTGAAGTCAGCACGGTTTTTCCAGACTCTTCCTTCCCTTTTCCTGATGCTGCTAGCTGCCTCATACCTATCGAACCTGCAACCCTCGAACAGGACATGATCCAACCAGCTCCGATAAGAGTCGTGCGCCGCGCCACACCAAGGCGAGTCACTTACGCGGAAGCTCGTCGTCCCCTGCCTCTCGCTGTCATACAGGTGAAAGAGCATCTTATGTAGGCTGCATGATCCTGGCGCTGGTTGCGACGGGCTCCGGCCGCAATTTCAGTTGACGGAAGAGGCAACCGTTACCTTGCAAGCTGAAGACAACGTCGGGTCCAACCCAGTCCTGTTAGCTCACCGGCAAGATTCCTCTGGTGCTAGCTCATGCACATCATTACCCAAAGCTGAACCCAAACCTAGGGCAATGGTCATGTTTTTGTTCTGACAACACCTGCAAACTTCAATCTGAATTCTGAATGATCATTGTCTAAAGTTTAGTTAAACACTATGTAATTATTGTTCAGTTTCTCAATTCTCTACTTATAAATTGGAATTCTTTTCCTCAAGAGGCATCTGAAAGTGTTAGATTTATGTGATCTTACCGTCCTGCATCATTGTTTATCTTATCACAGGGGCTTTCTAGTTGTCTGCCTGTCATTCTAAGAACCTAAAAACAAGAAAGGAAGGCCATGATGCTCAATGATTCATGCATGAGGCTCTGACCTGTGCTATACCAATTCACCTCAAGATTCAGTAGCTTGATCACCGGCCTGAGCGCCCTGCATCGCTTACATGGAACTGGTGGTAATACTTAGGGATAATAATGTAATTTACTTATATATTATTATTTACCCGTATTACCATCAGGGGTAAAAAGGTCATTTCTAAGCATCCTGAACCTATCCGCCGATCCGAAATTCAACCTCGTCAGAGTAGAAAGCAAAAAAGACACTTAGGCCCAATTAATAAAATAATTTATAAGTTTATTATTTTTATCTTTCTAATAATATCCCAGTAAAATCATTATTATTTCTAATTACTACTAGTAATAATTACTGCTCAACCACCAATAATTACTGCATTACCACCAGTAATTATTATATTGCTACTAGTAATTACTAAAGGTAATATGCATAGTAAAACTAACTATCACTGTAATCATCACATTGTAATCTAATACTAGATTTTGATCTAATTCATTATAGAAACAACAAATAAAAAACAAGTAAGAACCTTTTGTAGTCATTTTTGTTGTTGCTGCGACCTTAATCATTATTGGAGGACGCCAAAAATAGACTACAACTTACGAAAGTTGTGGGTAAACTGGAGTGAAGTTCTGACGGTGTTACTTACATCCCTTAACATTATGTTACTCAATACTCAACCAAAGTCTGCTAGACATATGAAAGCTCCAATTTAAGAACAATATATCTGCCTCAAGTTTTCCTTCTTTCTTTTAATTATTTTTTTCTCCCGTCAGAATTCGAGGAAAAACTAATGCCACCTAACATACTTTTATTTTTTTGTGCTACATTAAAATTGAATGAAATCGGGAAGTCACTGAAATCATTATACAATTGCTTTTTTTAATCTCCTAACATATACCTGGATACTAAAGTTGAAGAAACTTTAGTTCAAAACTTGTACACCTGGTACAACTCTGATGTTATTCAATAAGCTTGATGTTTGATGATTTAACCATGAGAGTCACAGAACAAAAATTGGAAGATGATGCAGGTTTTACTTACATCATGATTGATTGATCAATCTTGCCATATATATGACCTGGTTATTATGATAAATGCTCACACTACCAATATTTTTGTGTAAACCTTATAGTATCTATGAGCCCATGCATCAAACTATATAAATATTTTCATGTTTGTCTGTTTAAGAACAAGGGTATAGTAACTGGTTCCATCCTAATTACCAACATAAGCGCGGTAAGGCCGCATAAATTTTCTAATAAGTATTTATTTGTATGTATGTGTGGTTTGTTTTAACAGATATAAGCCACATCTTATCGTATTTAACCTATCGTTAAACAAAACGGTATCATGATCTAAACGGGTCAAAACGAACGTGACCAGGCAGATAATGCAACACATGTCCCTTTAATGACATCATCATGTAAAAAATGGTTGTATTTATTTGAAAGGAATTTTTGTCTACAGAACAACCAGAAAAACATGTATTTACCTCTAGTACATCGTAACGGTTTACTTTGTCTCCTAGACACTGCGAAAAAATGAGATTTTGTCTGGAGGACGCCGCCTTTATTATTTTAATCATCTTCTTTTAATAATAAGAATATGTTTTAAATAATACAAATGCCCCTAGCTCATTTTCATCAATGCTGTCCTAGAGACAAAAACAGTTTTTCGTAGTTTCCTGAAGACAAAAACAGTTTTTCGCAGTGTCAAGGCGACAAAGTTAGTCGACATGATATCTTAGAGAAAAATACATATTTATTAAGTGTCCCGTAGACAAAAGACACTATTTCAAATCACCATAAGTTTGTGATGTAGAGATGGTTTTCAATTTGGAGCTATTGCGTTTCTACTCCTATTTCCAACTCTGATTGTGATTTTACCCCTGCTTTTCCACTATTTGCGATTTTACCCTATATTTTAAAAACGAAGCTTCAACTTACCCCTGACTCGATAGCACCACTTAACAGCGTTAACTCAGATATATAAAGACTCAAATGCCCTTATAATTTTACTCCTATTTTTAGCAACATTTTGACTTAATTCCAGCCACATTCTCCCTTAATTTCTGACACAATTTCAGCAGCATTTTGACACATTTTAGTAGCATTTTGAAATCATTTCCTGACACAATTTCAGCAGCATTTTGATATATTTCAGCAGCATTTCGAAATCATTTCAAAAAATAACTAGAAAGAATCCCAGAATACACGGCAACAACATTTCGTCTTCCTGGCTCCTGGCGGATCGGCAAAACGCAGAAATACACGGCAACACAGAAATACATGTCAATGATGACCTCCACTAGCTTAGATCGGCGATAGGATTTGGGTCTCAACCCAGGAGGCGCATTTGAGAAGCTATCTCAGTGCCGCCCTCGCGCACGCCAGCCGCGCCTGCCAGTCGCGCGCCGCGCCGCGTGCCCTCGAGCACGCAAGCCGCGCGTTGCCGCGTGCCACGCTCGCGCCGGCGTGCCGCCCTCGCGCCTGCCAGTCGCGCTCTCGCCCGCGCCGCACCTCCGCCCACGCTCGCACTTCCTAGGGTTAGGGTTGGAGAGGGAGAGAAAAGAAAGAAGACTTTTTTTTTGAAACCAAAGAAAGAGGACTTGACGAGAGAGAGAGAGCTGTCAGTAGAGATGAGGAGAGGGACATTTGTGTCTTCTTCCATATTCTGAATGGTATTTTTATTTTTTTAATTTGATAATTTGGTCTGGACTATCGATGTCAAAAGAAGAGATAAACGGAAGTTTCGTTTTTGAAAAACAGGGGTAAAATCATAATTGAAGTTGAAAGTAGAGGTAGAAACGCAATAGCTCCTTTCAATTTCGTTATGTATCTGATCGACATGATGAACTAAACAAATGTAGGTTTTACTTGAACATGTATATTAATAAGTTTTAATTATCATATGAGTTGCCATCACACATATAATAGAAATTACTGTGATGTGAGGTTCTCAAATTAACTAACAAGTTGTTACATGACTTACACTACAAGTTGCTATTAAAAAAACTAAATTTGTAACATATATCACACAATACACTAAAAACGTTCTTACTGCCTATCCTCAAGAAAGATTGTATTTTTAGATTTTTCTGAAATCATAGATTTGACCATTTTATAATATGATAAATATTTTATAATATAGTTTTAGATTCACAATTAGAAATATTTATATAATATATAATTTACAGCTAGTTAAAATTAATCATATTTATAAAATCTCTCAATTAAATATAGATTTTATTAAACCTAAAAGTACGATATTTCTTGGATGGAGGGTGCACATAACACATGCAGAAGTTAGTATCACAAAGTGTAATAATGTTGTCACAACAAACATATATATAAAATTATCACAAAATACAATAAAGTATAACGAATCTCTGGTCCTCATTTTGTTGAGCTATTTAACTTTTTGCCACTCTATCAGATAGTCAGCTCTTAAAAATCATCTTACTGAATGGACACTCTAAAATACTACTTTGACCCATGCATGTGTTGGGAACATACTTACCATTTCAGTTGTGTTTCTTCTTTTTCCTTTCTTCTTCAGTTTGCGAATGCCTCGTCACTATGGCCGGCTTTTGGGAGTCATATTTTGGATGAGAGTGCGCCATCTGGTAGGGTTCTTTTTCTCTCAATTTTTTTCTATATGTCTAAAAAGATAACTGGAGTGGTTTTTACAACTAAACTCATTAAGTGGGTAGAAATCTTTGATAAAAACATTTATAAGTGTGAATCTCAATCATAAAATAATTTATATAGTGGTTTATGCAGTTATCTTTTTTAAACATATAGTAGACCACCAAGGCCACACGTGTTTCAGCCCGCTCCTTCTCGCGATTTCCACGGCGGAAACAATCACATGCTCGGCACATGCGTGTAACTCTCATGTGGCCCACTCGTCAGTCGCTTGCAAATAGTTTTTTTTTTTTTCCGAATAGCTTGCAAATAGTATCTATCAACTACAGAAGGTAACAATCACAACTGTCTCAGCCCTTCTCGTACGTATACCGCATACAGCGTCCCCGGGGCCCGCCAATTTCTGCAGTGGACGAATAGGACGCGCCCATTATCCCACGTGGTACGCTTCGATAGTTCGATGGGAGCTCTGGTCCCACTTGTCAGCCATACCTTGGTCCAAAACAAAACAAAAATTTCGGCATAAAAATGATCGAAAATGATTCCCACCCAAACATAACGCCAAGGGCCCGTCCCTTCCCTTCCCTTCCCTTCCCTCCCCACTGGCCCCCTGGAGCGTCCTCGCCTCCCCGTGCGCGCTCTCTCGCGCCGCTCCTCACCACACAAGCCACTCGGCTCGTCCCTGGCCTCCAGCTCACCGTCCTCCTCCTCCCCAGCAGGACCCCACCGCCGCGCCACAGCCTCAAAACCGGCCTCACGCCTTGCGCCGCACAGATCTTCGCCTAAATTTCCCTCGTGGCCCACGCCGCTCAGCTTCGTCCTAGCTAGCTTCCTTGCTGCTTGCCTGCTGCCCGGTTCACTCCTCGATCGGATCCCCATGTCGGGGGCAATCGCTTCCTCGGCCTCGGCCTTCCTCCTCCTCGTCGCCTCCTCTTCGCCGCGGCGCAGCAGGCTCAGCGCGGCTGCCCTGCGCTCGTGCGCCGCCGGCGCGGAGCTACGGCTGCATTGTTGCGCGCGGCGGGGTGGAGCAGCGGTCGTGCGTGCCGCGGCGACGCCGGCTGAGGGCGACGGTGTGGTGGCGCCAAGCGAGAGCCCCAAGTCCTGGAGTGCCGCCGTGCAGGGCAGCGAGGCCAAGGTTGATTCCCTAACGCTTGCCACTTGGCACTCGAATCATCTCAATTTTTTTTACTACTTTCCGTGATCTGTGTGCGCGCTTTACCTGTCAGAATGGGTGATTAATTGGTGCAAATTGCGTTAGCCAGTCGCCTGTTCTGTCGGAAATGTAGTTTCACGTGTCAGTTTACCCACGCCTTGCCAGTTTAACTAGTACTAACACATGTGATACGCCTTCAAGTTTCAATTATGTATTCATTCAAGTGGTTTGCTCAACTTCAACGATGCTGAGTTGCTGACTGATTCCGTTCTGTGCTCAGGCTGCAGAAGCTAAGGACTCTGCTTCATCACCCAAGCCTGCGGCATCCGGCGCTGCACAGCAAAATGGGGTGCTTGGGAGCAGCAGTGCTAGCAAATCAGAGCCCGAAGCCGAGCAGCCAGCTCCTGTCTCCGAGGCCCAGACCAGTGCCAGGTCGCAGGTCGCAGAACCGAAGCTAGCATTGGACGATAAAGAAGTTACCGGTGTCGCTGAACCAGTGCAAGCCAAGGCTGAAGGTTCTACGGTGACAGATACAGCTAGTTCGGCTGATGACAGCGAGGGCACGGAGTCCGGCCCTTTGGCTGGGCCGAATGTGATGAATGTCATCGTGGTGGCTTCTGAATGTTCCCCATTCTGCAAAACAGGTAAAGCATTCCTAGTGACCAGTTACATCATTACCTTATCCCACCTCCTTTTGAGGTTATAAGCAATCAGACCTACTATGCTACTGCTAGATGTAAATTAGTTTCATTGTTGGCTCTAACTACTGTTGTGGTGTTGACCACAGGTGGCCTTGGAGATGTTGTTGGTTCTTTGCCCAAGGCTTTGGCTAGAAGAGGACATCGTGTTATGGTAAACATTTTCATTCTTTTTCGAAACAAATTTTTGTTTCTCTACAATTGCTCACTACCGATGCCAATTCAATAAAATTAAAGGAAAAAACCATTTTGATTTGTATCTGTGCACTTTTAGAGATAACAACTGCTACTTCAGCTGTAATACTTAGAGCTACACCTCTGAAATCTTGTTCTTTCATTTGGTGTGTGATGAGACTGGAAAAACCTCATACTGTAACGTACCAAAAAAAGGAGGAAAAACTGAAATTTATGAAATCAGAAAAGTAACGTAAATAAATCTTCCTATTTCAGGTCGTGATACCAAGATACGGAGAGTATGGAGAAGCCCGGGATCTAGGTGTTCGCAAACATTACAGGGTCGCTGGTCAGGTACATAAATAATTATACCAATAAATCTTCTGTTGTACAGTGTGTAACAAAAGAAACAGAGAACTGATTAATGTTTCCTGTTGTTTGCAGGATTCAGAAGTGTCTTATTTTCACTCTTTCATCGATGGAGTCGATTTTGTGTTCCTAGAAGCTCCTCCTTTCCGGCACCGCCACAATGATATTTATGGAGGACAAAGAATGGTAAATGCATGTGTCCATTTTTCTTTTTTTTAATAAGATAATGAGTTAAATGCTTGTCATATTCATCTAACCTATGTACATTTTATCATCTGATGTAGGATGTTTTAAAGCGTATGATTTTGTTCTGCAAAGCTGCTGTTGAGGTATGTTCCCCATTGTACTAATATTAACTGCTATAGATGTGTAAGCATTTCACAAAATCCAATTCGGATATTCTTTCTGTCTAATCAAGTAATGATTAGTGAGAAAATAAAATGTATTCCCAGCATTTATCTAGTCTTTTGTGCTGATCAACCAAAAACAATGTGTTCAAATATTTTTATGCTTAAATCTATCAATTGCCTTTCGAGTTTCTTCAGCAAGCCATCTATGTACTTTGCTAGTTTGCCAACAAATTCACTGATAAAAACTGATGCTAGTTATAAGTTGTTATTGGCGAAACAGTATGCCATATGTTTTTTTTTTCAAAACATATTCTCTTCAAGTTTATTAAACACATGTGAAATTGTTGCAGGTTCCGTGGTATGTCCCATGCGGTGGTAGCGTCTATGGTGATGGCAATCTAGTTTTCATTGCTAATGATTGGCATACTGCTCTTCTACCGGTTTATCTAAAGGCCTACTATCGAGACAACGGTCTGATGCAATTTACTCGCTCTGTTCTTGTGATACACAACATTGCTCATCAGGTATTCCACCTTAAGCCACCTCTGTAGTCTGTATGCTAGTAGTGTTCTTTATTTTTTGTAACAATGCTAATAATATGTTCATAAGTCTTTGGCATGCAAGTTTTAGACTCAGCTAGGAAGAAGAATAAGTTTGAAGATTTAGTCGATAAAAAAAAAACTGGGACAGTTTTAATTTTTTCAAGCATGACTGGTGATATGAAATTCAGATGAAATGAAAT
This sequence comes from Eleusine indica, assembly GCA_030378355.1. Lineage (NCBI taxonomy): Eukaryota > Viridiplantae > Streptophyta > Magnoliopsida > Poales > Poaceae > Eleusine > Eleusine indica. The sequence continues at coordinate 4,269,312 of CM059495.1, forward strand.
TACCAAATTCACTGAAGAACAGAGTGCAAAATTGAAAGCTAACAAACTTTTACTTACATAATTTCTTCCAATTAATTAGTGATCTGAATAGTTGAAGCCAAATTAGCATATTCTGTGCGCAGAATGCACAATTACCTTTACCATTTAGTACAAAAAAAGAATTACCCGATTTGGTTTTCTCTGATAGGAATGCAACTCAAACTGAAGGCAACTTTTACTGATAATTAATTAGGAATGTTTTCCCTTGTAAGCACATCGTTTAGTGCTAAATATCACTGATTTAGTTATGAAAGCAAATAGGCTTGATGCATATTATTCATGAAAGTTTATGAGCAATGATGTGCTTCAGGCATTTGATGAATTAATTAATTCTACTGTCTTTGCTTTGGCTAAAAATGTATTTCAGATTAGCTTATTTTGGTGCCTGACCCAGCAGGGCAAAAGGAAAATACTGATGCAGTTGTATATACCAATAACTTTGGTCATTGCAGGGTCGTGGTCCTGTGGATGATTTCTTCACTTTCGATTTGCCTGAACACTACATCGACCATTTCAAACTATACGACCCCGTTGGTGGCGATCACAGCAACGTCTTCGCCGCCGGGCTGAAGATGGCAGACAGAGTGGTGACGGTGAGCCATGGGTACCTGTGGGAGCTGAAGACCTCGGAAGGCGGGTGGGGCCTGCACGACATCATAAACCAGAACGAGTGGAAGCTGCACGGCATCGTGAACGGCATCGACATGAGCGAGTGGAACCCGGCGGTGGACGTGCACCTTCACTCGGACGGGTACACCAACTACACGTTCGAGACGCTGGACTCGGGCAAGCGGCAGTGCAAGGCGGCCCTGCAGCGGCAGCTGGGTCTTGAGGTCCGCGACGACGTGCCGCTGCTCGGGTTCATCGGTCGGCTGGACCACCAGAAGGGCGTGGACATCATCGGTGACGCGATGCACTGGATCGCGGGGCAGGACGTGCAGGTAGTGATGCTGGGCACGGGCCGGCCCGACCTGGAGGAGCTGCTGCGTCGGTGCGAGGCAGAGCACCACGGCAAGGTGCGCGCGTGGGTGGGGTTCTCGGTGCAGATGGCCCACCGCATCACGGCGGGCTGCGACGTGCTGCTCATGCCGTCCCGGTTCGAGCCGTGCGGGCTGAACCAGCTCTACGCGATGGCGTACGGGACGGTGCCCGTGGTGCACGCCGTGGGCGGGCTCCGCGACACGGTGGCGCCATTCGACCCGTTCGCGGGCACCGGGCTCGGGTGGACGTTCGACCGGGCCGAGGCGGGCCGGATGATCGACGCGCTCGGCCACTGCCTCAACACGTACCGGAACTACAAAGAGTGCTGGCGCGGGCTGCAGGCGCGCGGCATGGCGCAGGACCTCAGCTGGGACCACGCCGCAGAGCTGTATGAGGACGTCCTCGTCAAGGCCAAGTACCAGTGGTGATTTCAAGACACCCAGTCAAAAATACAGTAATTCCAACACGCCGCTCCTGCCCTGCTGGACCTGGTGGTGCCTGGAGACCGCTCTTCCGGCCGGTTTGGTGCGCTGCGGCGGCTAGCGCGGTGGGAGAATCTGGGGCGCGAATGATGCCTCTCACAAAGGAGCGACCACGATGGGTGGTTCGTGGGTCTCTATCGCTTTTGGTCTTACGGGCGACCCATACGAGGTCGTGTAAATTTACCGAGTCGGACGGACGCACGTGCATCCGTGCGGAAATTGGGGGGCCGGGGGTGTTTGAAGAGGTTTGTATACTACTTTTGTTTTTAAATTATTATCGTCATTGATTTTTTTTTAATTTTAACTATTTATTTTATTAAAATAATAATATTATATATGTTATCATAATTTATTTTATTATCAAATAAAATTAGAGCATGACTTAAAATTTTATATATTTTAAATAAGACGAATGATTAAAATTAATGAAAAAAATCAATAACGATAATAATTTAAGAACGGAGAGAGTATTGGTGACCTTCTCATGTATACTAGCTGAATGATGCATATAGTTCTTGGCTCCATTCAAAAACTTGTGATGCGTTCATTTTCTTGAAGAATATAATAATGTAGAGATGTAACAAGATCGACCAACGGACTCTGGAAAATGACAGTCCCTCTGCACCTTCATGGTACCGATGCGACATGCTGACTAGATGCTTGCTTGGACTCGGATCATGTCTGGGCGCCGCGTGGCCGTGGCTCAAGCTGATCCACCCTGCTCTGTTCTCCAATCACCAAGCACCAAATTCAGAGACCAAGAACCAAATTCAGCGACCAAGCACCGAATTCAGCGACCAAGCCCCTACCACACACCAAGCATTAGATTCACAGCGACCCCTGCGGGCCTTTTCGCCGTCACTCCGACATGCTGGCGGACAGTCAGCACATCGCACAGGCCGTTCGCCTGTGTTGGATTCTTTCTGTTGCGTCGGTGATCCGTGACTCACTCTTATCAGGCTCTACCATTGTTGGAAAATATCCAGTGCACCGTCAGTGCGTTCCAATAATTGACACCCGAGACACAGAGGGAAAAAAAGTGTGCAGAACGAGAGACAGCTCTGCCGCCTGCTAGTCAAGACAAGTACCATTTACAATCAATCGGTGTACCAAACACGTTGAACGCTGCATGATGAGTACCTATCTCATTATCCCAACAACAGCCTGTCACATGAAACTACGCAGCTAGATCCTGCCGTGAGCTAGTAGCTCTATACAATGTGCATGGGTACCGACACAAGTCGGCCGACCGACCGCATTGGATGCGGTTAAATTGACTAAGAGCGTCCAAAAGCCTAGCCAGAACAGGTCTCACATGGCAACGTGCGCACAAGAAAACAGCATTCATCTTCGTCGTGTCACGGTAAACTATCTTTATCCACCCGCACAAGAAAAATGTAACCAGCGTGGTTCGCGGGACGGATAGAGCCAGATGTAAAAATCTACTAGAGCACTATGTTGTTATTATCTCCAATATTTGAAACGACATTGTTGACTAGAGTACGTACCAAATGCTCCACTTGAATATAAACAATTACCAAGTAGAACGTGGTCTTCACTACCAGAGAGCTTCCTAGGCTAGTAGTAGATCTGAACAGGTCCAGCCCTGCGACTGCGAGGCTCGAGTTGTGTCTCCGCACATTCCCATCATGGGTGTCCATGTCCAAGCCACAGCCACTAGTCTAGCACTACAACTACCACAGCCTCATCAAGTAAGCAGCCCCTGAGCCCTGAATTGCAGCCAGGCACCGCACAAGAGGCAGCAGCCATGCAGGGTACAGCTCTGAGAACATTCCATTCCGTTCCTTTCTTCCTCCAGCCCGCGCGGTTCAATGCTCATTAATGCTGTCCGATTACGGTGCAGGAGGTAGCCGGGACGCGTTGCGCGCTGCAGGCGACGCCTTCTTCCGCGCATACGATGGGCTCTCCTCCCCAACGACGGTCGCCGCCGACGTGGGACGGCTGCTCCTCCGGGCGTGGCAGCAGGTCAGGGGCGAGCTTGTCGTGCCTGTGCTCAGGGCCGCGGTGGTGGCGTGCATGGTCATGTCGGTGATCGTGCTAGCGGAGAAGGTGTTCCTGGGGATTGTCAGCCTCGTCGTGAAGCTCCTCCGCCGGCGGCCGGAGAGGCTGTACAGGTGCGACCCCATCGTGCAGCACGACAAGGAGGCTGGCTCCGCGGCGTTCCCCATGGTGCTCGTCCAGATCCCCATGTACAATGAGAAGGAGGTGTGTGCCTCTTTCTTCTTCCTTTTTCCGCATCAGAACGCAGGATTTTCGTCCGAAAATGAAAATGCTGTTGATTTGGTTGGTTGGTCAGCACTAGAAGAACTCCACATCTGGTTCTTGATGCGAAATTACAGAGCCCTAGTCTGTTATGTTCATTATTGCTCTGACAGAAATGTGAAACACGCAGGTGTACCAGCTATCGATTGGGGCAGCTTGCCGGCTCACATGGCCATCAGATCGATTGATAGTACAGGTTTTGGATGACTCCACCGACTCCATCATCAAGGTGAGATCGGACGACTCCATTTTCACTTTCTTAGTTTCGGACTCATCAATACCAAAAAGAATATTGCAGTACAGTAATCTTCAGAACAGTCCAAGAAAGCTGTCGGTGTTTGGCCGTTTGCTTGCTGCATTTGATTCGCGCGCCGACGAAGTGGTTAACAGAGGTTGATTTGATGTCAGTCTTGTTTTAGCTCATGATTTTGTGGTGTCGATCAGGAGCTGGTGAAGAGCGAGTGCGACAAGTGGGCCAAGGAGGGGATCAACATCAAGTACGAGACGCGCAAGGACAGGGCCGGGTACAAGGCCGGCAACCTAAGGGAAGGGATGAAGCACGGCTACGTGCAGACCTGCGAGTTCGTCGCCATGTTCGACGCAGATTTCCAGCCGGCGCCGGATTTCCTCGTGAAGACGATCCCGTTCCTCGTCCACAACCCCAGGCTCGCGCTCGTGCAGACGCGATGGAAGTTTGGTGAGTTTGTTTCTCTCACGCATGTCTGGCAGCCAACAAGCTTGACTATGGTGTAGCCCTTCTTTTTTATGTTATTTTTTTTTATTTTTCTGGGCAAGCGAACCGGAGTTGCTAATGGCTGTAGCAGATATTCTATTTTCGCTCCCCTTATATCTTTTTTTTTTATATAACGGAGGGAATCACCGGTGGGCGGTGGCCATGCATCTGACATGGTCAAAGAGGCTTGTAAAAGGCCGAATGATAACATCTGACCCAGTAGCTCCGCCAAGGCCTAGAGTTGAAGCCCATTACAGGGTTCAGAGTTCTTACTGGGCTTCTAGCCCAGTCAAACTGTGTGCGAGAATGGCCAGCATACAAGTTAGGGGTTTGGTGAAAATTACCGGATCCCAATTAGTAATCGCGATCCCAGCGAGGGTATAAATGAAAAACATATGGGATGGCGGTTTATGATCGCCATCCGAATTAGTTTTTCTTAGAAAATACAGTAAAAGTTGGGGGCACATGTAAATCTTTTGGCTTGACACTGACAAAGCCGCCGCCGAGGTCGCGGCTGCTACCGGCGACCGCCGCGCCGCAAGCTTCGTCCCACGCATCAACCAAATGCACCTGATGGTGTACCGCCGCCACCACGGACTCCGCTCTCCGGCCACAGCGGCTGCACGCCTTCAGGAGCAACCGTCGCTGGCCGACTCCCACCAGGGTTAGAAGAAGAAGAGAAGGAAACGGATGGGGGGCTCGGCGGTGGACCTACCTGTTTGTTTCCCTCGCCGCCATGGCCACCCTCCTGGCCTTGGCACCACCTTTACTAGCTGCACTATACTATGACTTGTGTGTTTTGTCGCTGACAAGATTCTAGCATTTGAAGATCTATCTTTGTATGTTGTTCAATTCCAATTATCCTTATTCAATTCCAATCTAGTGAAAACTAATTTGAGGTAAAAGCTCTCTGCTCCGCGTGCTAAGAAGGATTTTGTTTAAGCTGCCTTGTAGTGAATGCCAACGACTGCTTGCTGACGAGAATGCAAGAGATGACCATGGACTACCATTTCAAGGTCGAGCAGGAAGCAGGCTCTTCACTTTTCAACTTCTTTGGCTACAACGGTAGGATTCTATTCTTCTCTATTTTCAAACTGCCAGTTTTCAGATATGTTTCCAAAATGAGAGCGTCTTTTATTCTTGCATAGGGACTGCTGGAGTATGGAGAACACAAGCAATCCTTGAACCTGGTGGTTGGGAGGACAGAACTACTGCTGAGGACATGGATTTGGCATATAGAGCAGGCCTCCTTGGTTGGGAATTTCTTTACGTTGGCAGCATAAAGGTGCTTTATCTGGTAGTTGCAAGATAATGCTGTAACATATTAACATGTCAAACACTTAGCTCCATCAAACAGATTCAAGATTAATCATTGATTTTGGTTTACAGGTTAAGAGTGAGCTACCAAGCACGTTGAAGGCTTATCGTTCCCAGCAGCATCGCTGGTCATGTGGTCCTGCAGTTCTACTAAAGAAAATGTTCTGGGAAATACTTTCTGCAAAGGTTAATCCAAATCTAGTAACATGAAAACGTGCTCTTTCTGATCACATTTATACTCTCGTCGACTGAATCTTTTTTTTTTTGTCAATGCAGAAAGTGTCAGCTTTCAAGAAATTCTACATGATCTTTAACTTCTTTATTGCCCGGCGGGCTGTACTGTACTTCTACACGTTCTTCTTTTTCAGTATCCTACTTCCTATGAACATTATATTCCCAGAAGTACAAATTCCTACTTGGCAACTGGTCTATATCCCCGCAGCCATCACTCTTCTAAATTCTGTTGGGACTCCAAGGTTGGATCAGTGTTTGTTTTACCATCATTTTTAACAACAGATCTTATCTGAAAATGTCACACTTACTGAATTCCTAATGTGTTGCAGGTCAATCCATCTTGTTGTAGTTTGGTTTTTATTTGAGAATGTAATGGCTTTGCATCGGTTGAAAGCCACATTGATTGGATACTTTGAAGCCGGAAGGGCTAATGAATGGATTGTAACCCAAAAGCTGGGGAATGTACAGAAGACGAAATCCGTTGCCAATGTTTCAGGGAACTGTTGTTTCAGAAACAGGTAATTGTGAGTGAAGAATATGTGTATAAGGTTGATTTAATATAGTTTTGATTCTAACTTTATTATCCTGGTTCTTATCAGGTTCCATCGCCTTGAGATTTTTATTGGCCTGTTCCTTCTGGTGTCTGCATGTTATGACTACTTATGCAGAGATGATTATTTTTATTTCTTTGTTCTTCCTCAGTCCATCATGTACTTTGCAGTAGGATTTCAGTTCATTGGCCTCAATGTCTCCGATTAGATCAAGACTGACCAGCTGCCACGCTCAATCCATACTATAGGTTGCTTATTAAGACTCTTCAAATGATGCTCCTAAGTATTGCTACTCCAGAAATAACTACTCCGGTGCAGGGAATTGGAGATGTTATATAATTGGAGTTCGGAGAAGCATGTGGGAGATTGAGATGAGTTATACAGTTAGGGACTAGCGTGTCATGATCTCCATGGTCCACAAAAGGTTAATGTAAGTCCAAGTGCTTGTAAAACACAACACATGTATTTAGCAAAGAGTTGTGACTATAATTTACAAGATCACAGCTTGCTAAGATGTTTATAGTGAAATTATCATTTCAGCTGCCTATGTTCCAAAAAAAAAAACTCGTAAGATTTACCGAACATTAGGGTGCTTTGCACGTGGTGAATGTGAGGGCATAATTTTTTTGCAAGTCTTGCATTTTGAAGTGACGAAATCAAGGATTGATTTCGAAAAATAATGATTCCCTCTTTTCTTTTATACGTGAGCACACGAATTATGACAACAGTTTACCCGGATTTATTGTTTCTGCCGCCATTGTTTCATAGTATTATTTTTGTATGTTCCAACACTTCCGAAGCTTGTACCGGAATTTTGAACAGAGATTTACGATGTCGCTTAGAATTAAGTTTAAGGTTAGATGATCTGTGCACTTGGTAGCAGCAGGAAATCGACATGGTCTGCTAAATGCGGACCTGCACTCTTATTCAAGAAAATATTCTGGGAAATTCTTGCTGCCAATTTACCAACCTGCATCATGACACATGATGCTGTGAATTGGGAATTCAGTCTTATGAATGCTGTAGTGCCTCTCTCTTCCAAGACTTTTCCTTTTGTGTTAACATACCCATAATTGCTTACTCTCAAAAGTCTTTGTGTCATACCATGGCATCCTTCATTGTGCTTGGAGGAGAACCTACTAAACGTATACCATTCCCTCACGCTAGAATTATGCTTCACCATCTGCAATTGGATCTAGTTGGAATCCTAAAGTGTGGTAGAAAGAACTGCATATAGTTTTTTCTGTGACACTTGAGATTCTTTCTATTATATTATCTTGAATCTACATTAAATAAATTAGTAGATTGAAATATTAATATAATTCAACTTTTTTGTTCACTGCATCTACTTAATTTGAGGCAAGTCAAAATCAAAAAAATCGAAGATAATTCTTCATTGAAAGAATCCATGGAGAGGGGAAAAATAATAAAAAATCCTTTTATGAAGTTGTGGGAAAATTTTGGGTATTCCTTTAATTGCCCATCGATGCTCTAACAACATATATGCAATTAAAGGAATTCAGTTAAAACTCACGGGAAAAGGAGTTGACCGGCTTCAGGTTGCAGTCCAATAAACAGGTGAGATGTGAGCACCGTGCTGTTGACGGCTATTAGGAACTGACTGCTGTACTCCATTTAGTAATGGTTTACGTTCAAAACTGGTTGACATTTTTTTAAGGGAAACTACGGTGTTGAGAAAGACTCAACACATGTTGAAGACCTGATCAGTCACCGAAGTGCACTGACATCGAGCATATGCTTGCTAGTATCACCTCGACCTTTAACGTTACCCCCACCCTTCGTAATAACGCCATCCCGTTGTCACCCTCCCAGGTTGGAGGGCCGCCCAACAAGATGAGGACTAGAAGTAGGGGGAATGTGCCAGCCAAAGTTCGCCGAAGAACAACGACCTCCTTTGAAGCTGATGACATCACCTATAGCACCATCCAGGCGTCACCAACCACCCTCCAACGCCCTAAGAGCGGAGGAATCCTCTTAGGAGGGAGGGGCAGCATTTGTGAGATTCACCACCTGGCATAAGATAAGGCGAAAACACCAACAAGAAGAGCAGTGACGAAGCAGGGATGCCAATGACAGCAGACAACAGAGCACAACCGAAGCCAACTGCAAGGGTAAGAGAAAGTGAAAGGACCTTGATGTCGCCTAGAGGGAGGGGGGGGGGAGGGTGAATAGATGATTCTATAAATTTCTACTTAACAAAAAGAATCAGTACGATAGGTAGTGCCGATGGCTACTGCTGATGCTCAATCGGCAGTACCGATAGTGGTATAGAAAGTCACCCAAATGTAAATCTGAGTTGATTTCGCAGTTAGTAGGTTGATAAAAAGAATATAATAGTTAATATAAAGCACTATAACAATATAGCAACTGCTAGACACAAGCTACATAAATAGATCTAGTAATTTAAGCAAATATAAGAGAAAACCCTAGAGCATGAAAAAGTAACAAGTAAATAAAACAGCACATGGAGGCATAATATTTGTTTATCAAAGTTCGGACTCTTCAAATGAATCCTACGTCTCCGTTGAGGGGCTCGGTCACACTTGAGCCGGGTCTCTTTCAACCCTTTTACTCGAATTTCCTTCTTTTGATTCCTTTCCTTTCGGAGGTCAATCGAAAACTTCACAAACTTCTCGTGGCTCACCACAAACTTGTGAGCTCACCGGACAACACCTTGTCATCTAGGGGATGAATTCCCTAAGAGTAACAAATGCCACAACGATTACTCAATAATGGAGTTTTGCTCTTTCTCTCTTAATCTCTCACCCAATCTCACCCACAAGGTATAGCACTAATCAATAGAGAGTGGAGAGGTAATTTTTGGTTCAAATGGATGTTTCTTTGATGTATTTTCGGCATCCCCATAGTTAGGATCGAAGGGTGTATAAATAAAGTATGCTCAAAAACTAGCCGTTGGGGCTCTAGATGCCTCGCATCGGCACTGCCGATACCCGGATCAGCACTGCCAATAGAGAGGTTTAAAAACTAGGCGATTGAGGCTCTAGATGTCCCGCATTGGCACTGCCTATATCCAGATTGGCACTGCCGATGAGGGAACCACAGAGAGCAAGGAAAAGATGTTTTTTTGAGTTCCAGATCGGCACTGTCGATTGGAACAATACAGGCAGACACCCGATAGAAAAATGCCCATAACTTTTGACTTCAGAGGCCGATTTAGGTGATTTTGGACTCTATGAAAAGATAATTTAAAGGGATACCCAACCCAACTATTACTAAGCTCCAAAATCGCACATAGGTTTGCTAAACACTCCCCTAAAGATTATTGGATTAATTTGGGCACCGAGACAAGAGCAAAGCCATTAAAGTTATATCCATCTTTATAGTACGACTTTCCTATACTCAATAGCAATTAGAAAATCTATGTCAATAGGAACACCTTGATATCATCTTCATTCTTGTTTTTGAGAGTCATCAACTCCATAAGCAATTGATCATTTTGGATATTTATTTGATTAACTATCTATAAACATATATATCCAATATTATAGCTTTGGCTTGAGCAATGTTCATATGAGATAGGTTTGATGTTCATCCACTTATGAAGTTTCACAACTTCCTATATTCAAGCCACTTGGTCTTGTTTTGATATTCTACATTCACCTTTAGCTCTTTTTATCAATTGCACTCGTTGTGATATATCAATATCATCTTTTTATATCGTTAAATAAGTGATATGGATAATCCATATTTTTACATGGTCTTGCACGGTTTATCGCGCTAATCCTTAACTCACTCTTCATTATTGCCTTTGGTCCTTCGGCACCAAGCCTCTTGCTTGTCATTCATCCTTGCACATAGTCCATCGCAGCTGAGTCTTGCCTAACCTTTACCGCCTTTTCATGCAACACTACTTTGTATCCAACATCAACAATATATCCACTTTATCAATTTAATCTCCAAGATGATATTTTCAAATTTATGACTTTTATCTTTTTATAAGTGGTCACTAGAAATCCATGTTCTATTGGTATAATAATATTCTTACTTTGACCATTATCACTTATTGATATATATCAACCTATGGATTTCAACTAATACTTGCATTGATATTTCCATTTAATATCAAATATTCACATAACCATTTTGACATCATCAACTATAGGGATGTCCTTTATGTATATCTGTTGATTGTATCAACAATCAACACTATCATCAATATCATGACAAGGGATGATATTGATGATAGTCGAGAACAGTACCTCAAGCCTACACAAGCCAACGACGCGCGGCCAGCTCCAGCCCCTGGCCGGCGACAAATGTCGCAACTGCTAGCTGCGGGCCAAGCATCACGTGTAGTGAATCCGGTGCAGGCAAGAGGGGCCGCCGCTAGACGATGAGCCTCAGCCCCTAGCAGACGACAAGCGTCGTCATCGCCAGCTACGAGCTGAGCCGCCGCCGCGCGCCACCTTCATAATCAATGGAGACGAAGGAATAGATCACTCGATGTCACTGGTTCGCAACACCACTTAAGAACATGGCCGACAGCTGAGTCCCCAACCCCTGGTCGACGGCGTTCGTCGGCAACCGTGAAAATTTGTGTTACTACTTAAGAGAGAGTGTTACAATATCTTTGCTTGTTTGTAGTGAATATTGAATTACATTACTATTCTTTAAAGAAGTGCAATAAGATTGCTTGACATGTCGATATATAAGTGAGTTTTGATGTTCAGCCACTTGCCATCAAAGCATATCCTACTTCTATAGTACTAAACAAAAATAACTTGTAATGCAAAAACTAAATAATACATTGGTCATAAAAAATTGAACTCAAATGCTTAGTTTTCAAACATGTGAAAATTTCACCTAGTTTAAGGTAGAATTTTGATTAACATAACCATATAATCGTTTTATAATGATTAGAGAGAATGGAGGTTTATCCCAACATGAAGTCACAACCACATGATTTAGAAAATATTTCACATCGGTTGCTTAAGTTAGTTGTTGATAAAAAATAAAAATCCATTATTGAAGTAGCAAGTAAGAGATTATATGGCTCTAACCCCTGTAATATTTTTGTTGCAATACTAGTTTGTGTTACAACAAGATTTTTCTTGTTACACTTGTACTAGATATATTACAATAAGTAATAATGTTTGTAACATTTTTAATGTAACACTAGCTTTTTATTACTAAAACTGTTTCTTACAACACATTTTTGGAAATGAAATTTTTGTGTTATAATATTTTTTTTAACACATAATTTTGTGTTCCTAGAAAATCTATTATAACACCAATGTCCAAGTGTTACAAACATGTGTTACTATATGTAACGTTTTGTAGTAGTGGGCGAGGCCGCCGGTGCCGTCGCGACGATGGGCGCGCGCGGGGGAAGGCCATGACCGCCGGTGCTGTCGCGATGACGGGCGCGCAGGGGAGATGAGGGGAGGGGAGCTGTAGCGCTGCAGCTCGGACTGAGCCCCGCCGCCGCCATTCTTGACGGCCACTCGGTTTCCGGCGGCCTGCACCGGTGGCGACGAGGTGAGAGGGGGCGCGGGGGTGGGGTCCCGACGGCGGCGGCTAGGGTTCGCTCGTGCCGCTCAAGGAGAACGACGCAGACGCCTCCTTCGTCCGCACCTTACCGGTTGACATTCAATGGCTGGATCAATTACTTACTGAAAGTAAAAAGAAAGAAATACTAGTATAGATCTCACCCCTGAACAACACGCGACCTGCTTCCGGTGATGACAGAGCTTTTGATTCCCCGGGAAAGCCATGCCAGGACTAGGATCAAAGCGCGCGCTACTGTTGATGGCCTTGTTCATCAACTCCGGGCCGGAAAATAATCTGGTGGACCAAAAGAACAGTGTGAGCCCAACTGTCCCGGCCCAAGGCCTATAGACACCTCGAAGGGGTGCCCGGCGCGGCTCCATTGAGTATCCGGCCTTTGCATGTCGGTCCGGCGACTGTTCCATGTCATGTGAACGTGCACGACGGACAGCCGGAGGCAGTGGCCTCTGATAGTCGTCGGCGCGCCCGAGAAAAGCACGCAGCCTTTCGGCGGAGAAACCGTGCGTGGAGAAGCAATGTACGGTTCCGCGGGAACAGAGCAGGGCACGGCACGAAGCGTCGCCGCGCCGCTCGAGACCACGGTAGAGTAGACCACTTGGCCGAGCGAGTGCTGTGCTTCCTCTCTCTCTCGGCTCCTGTGCAACGGCGTCGACAAGCGTACGCTTCCGTCCTGGATTCCGTTCGGCCATGCCCCGTTCCCACTAGTAGCACACACGGATCCGTCCGCGAACCAGTAGGTCCAGTACACAACCGGGCCGGGAAAATCATCTTGTACTGCTAGCTAGTACAATGATCTCAACTTGTAGTGGACTCAAAATTTCTTTGTACTACATTGCCGCTATTTTATGTTCCACCTTTTAGGTTACTTTTGAATGTAGCCGTGTATTTTTTTACGTGTTCCTCCCATGTCTATGGATCTCGGTGGGTAGCAATCCATGCATGCTTATTTTTTACGGTTGCTGATATTATAGTATATACTGGATGATGAAGCAGGTACGAACGTCGACTGACAGAGGTGGGAGTAGTTAAATTTGACCATTGAGTGCCACGTAAAGAGACAAATTGTATGCTTAAAATAAGGCTTAGCAGTGCAAGCAGAGCTTTGACTTACCTTGAAACCAACCGGCCAGAAGTTTTAGCCTGAAAGTGTCAGTCCTATACTACTAATAACCCTGACTCAAACCTGTGTTTTCTTCAGTTTCAGCTCGCGTTTTGTACGAGGTGAAAAACCCGGGACAATGAATCACAGGATGCGGTTTCTTCGTTTTCTGCTCCGTTTTCTTCAGTCCTTTCGATTCGAACGAGCACACGATTACCCGCCAAGAAAACTTCAGAAACACTCGTAGTAGTAGTACAGTATAGCAAAGGAAAATAAAGGCAAAGTAAAAGGTGAAAAAAGCGGTGCTGCCTCGACCGTCCATGCTCGGGAGACCACAAGTCCACGGGCACAGGACAGATACTCTCAGGACACAAAGATTCAAAGCAACAGTGTGTGAAGTTGCATGCGTATCTGCGGCATGCAAGGTCGCAATTGCTGCGCGGCGCCCACTCCACTGACACTCGCACGTTGCACGCCACGACCGCCTCGCATTCTCAATTCTGTGACAAGGACGTGTAGCCTCTTGCGCAGCGCATGTCGCCCCTAGCTCAGGAAACGCATCGCCATGGCCATCCTCTTGCCCCCTTCGCATGCCCAACGATCGCAAGAGCTTTTCCCATACCAGAACATTGCTGTCGGTTGTCTGCCTCAGGCCTCAGCGCCTTTGAGTGAAACCGCCTGGGCAGCAGCACATGCCCAACTGTCTTCGTGGCAGCTCGACATGATCGCAAATTAACGTCATTTACTTCTCTGGCGCGACGATAATCAGGTTTAAGTCCTGCCTCCATTTACAACAGTTCGGACCACCAAACAGTGCACTAGTACGTATATAGTAAACAATGTTGAAATTAAGTACCAGTACAACAAAACAGCGGTCAAATTTGAACGGCATTATTACTACTGGATTCCCACTGTACAAGTGCATGTTAACCAGTTATCTCCATAACATTCTTGTTGCGCCAGTTATCTCGCTCTTTTCTTTTTGGGAGTGTTTCAGTTAACACTTGTGGTTGTCCAACACCGCCGAAGAATCCAATGGGAAGAGCATGCCCCCATGGTCTCCAGTCAAAGTTGACGGTCAAAGATGGAAATGACGGTTCTAGAGAAGCGCGATCCAACATAACCGGATTCCTGACGGTGGCCTCCGAGGCTTCCAGCTTTATTTTACGACTAGGCTGCTCGCCTTTTGGAGCCTAACGTCTCGAGCAGTGCAGCTATGCGCCTGAAGAAGAACCCCAGTGTCTGTCTGGAATGCAGCATACACCATGCTGCCCACAAGGAAATTCACCGTGCCGAAGTATTAACAAGCACCGTGCCAAATTCACCGTGCCCAACTGTGTTCGTGACAGTCACGGATAAAACTACGGAATGGAAGGGTTCCAATAACATCGAAAACAATTGTTGGTGAAGTCAGGTTGTCAGAGTTCGTTAAGGGTAATGATGGCGTTAAAACCATAAAACAGCCACCCATTTGTTTGATTAGTTCGTGAGATGCTTATTTCTTCTAATCTATTAATGCTGTTTTTAAGATTTGTTTTTGAAACGGTCTCCAGTCAAAACTGTCAGAGTTCGTTAACGCTATCTTTAAGATTGCTCGGCCGGGTACATGCCTTGTACTTCCCTCCAATTGAAAAAACTAATATTGGCAGAATAATCCACAACAGGGGACTCAACATGGAAGTATACGAGTCCTCAACAGGGGACTCCAGAACTGCAATAGACGAGATAATTTTTCGAAGAGGAATTTAAGCACTAATACTTGTAACACAAAATAACCAGTTCAACGATACAACCGACACGCAGGCAAAACATCTCATTTCAGGAGAGAAGGCCATGAACAAAAGGGCCAACTCCAAGCACCAATTGGCGGGTGATACAAGGAGGCAACCTTTACCACCGCTTCCAATTCCCAAGCCAAAACACCCTCAAACTGCTGCTTGCCAAGGAACACACACAGACTCACACTAGGCTAAAACACCAGCATAAATAAACCCATGCTAATACTAGGCCTAATAAGTACTGGTAATTTCCCATGAACCAATGTGAGAAGCACCATTCATAAAACCATGGAGTCCTTCACATCACGGCTCCAATTGGGGGGCACACTACAGAATTACTACTGCGACGTCCCTGCCGCTTGGGCGCACCGGAGAGATGCTCATCATCAGAACTGAGCACCGCTGAAAGTCTGGCCGAAGGACCAACCGCGCGGCGCGGCGTTGTTGGAGACGACGGAGCGGCCGTCGCCGGTGGAGACACGGAAGGAGAGCGCCTGGCGGTCGAGGAGCGCGTTGCTCTGCCAGTTCTGGCCCCAGTTGCGCGACATGGCCTGCCAGCCGGAGCGCTCGCCCTTGACGGCCACGGCGTGCACGTCGCCGGAGCCGGCGACGTTGGTGACGAGGACGAGGTTGAAGTAGGAGTGGCCGTTGATGGTGAACCGGATGCCGCCCTTCTTGTTGCACGCAACCCTGAACAGGGGAACCAGCACATGAAAATGTCAGATCTACAATTTGGAAGGCAGGTCACGAAAGTAAAAGGAGGAAAACTAGCTGGTAGGATGCAGAAGGTAATGAACCTGCGGTAGGAGACGGGGACAATGCCGGCCCGGTAGAGCGCGATGCGCTGGAAGACAGGCTGCGACATGTCGAAGTGCGCGCGAGGCGGGTTGCACCAGCCGCCGTCGTCGGAGGGCAGCGCGTTGTTGGGCGGGCAGAAGTTGGTGGCCGTGACGACGACGGAGCCGGGGAGGCAGGAGCCGCCGGCGGCGTCGCAACGCACCTCGAAGCAAGCGCCGCAGCTGAGGCCGTTGTTGAAGAGCGCCGTGCTCAGCGCCGCCGTGTTGGTGCCGTACCCCTGGCTGTACAGGTTGCCGTACCCGCACGCCCCTCCTGCAGAAGAAACAAACGTTACCCAATTCAGTCACACGAGCGGAGCAGATGTGGAATAGTGATTATGGGTGATGAGAAGAACATTGTTAAGTGAAAACGAACGTACCCATGGTTCCGGATGCGTCGCCTCCGCCGTAGAATGTGGCGTGGGCCGAGGACCACCCGCCTCCTCCGATGGGCGAATGGCCCGGGTGAGGGTGCGTGTGGTGACCGACGCCCGGCCTGTGCCGCAGCGCGTGCGGGTGATGGTGGCCGAACCAAAGCCCGCGACCGTGCGCGTGCGGGAGCAGCGCCGCGAGGAGGGCGACAGCGAGGACGGCTTTGCCGAGCGCCATCGTGGTGTGGAGGGCGGAGTGGGTGAGGCGACGGGATGGGTGCGGCGGCGGCGGGTGAAATTGGAAGCGGGAGGGGCTTGAAGGCGGGGTGGGGGAAGGGCGTCATAAATAGAGAGAAGGGGGATGCGGCGCCAGGGTTTCAAACCGGTGCGCGCGGCGTGGGTGGCTGCAGTGGAGGGGAGTGGGGCACGCCATGCTCTGCAAAAGTAGCTGAGCTAGGGGACACGGGTTTCCTGCGCGTCCTTGGGAGGCGTGGCGGGAGAGATGGAAGTGAGTGGGGAGAAAAAGTGCAGTAAAGCGGGCGGAGACGGCGCGGTTACGATGACGGTGCCGTCGCTTTGCAAGTTTTTTTTTTTTTTTTGATAATTGTCGCTTTGCAAGTTGAACCAGCACCGGCAGTACTTTCTGTTGTGTTACCTTGCCGTCGGAACAAATTCTCTGCTCGGATTTGAGTTTCAAACCCTCGCGGCATCCTCGTGCTGGAGCGGCAAACATGGAAATTTTGGTCGAAATTTTGAACCGGATCACGCTGCTACATTCAATGCTCCGTAACGAAAGTGGCAGCATTTAATGTGGAAAGCCGCTAACCAAACTTGAACTGTGGGCGGTAATCAGAGCGTTTGAGCCCAGCTCATTTATGGGCCCATGGGCCACGGCAAACTGATGGGCCAGACGCAGTTACTCCGTGGGTCGTGGAGGAGTACAACCGTATCGTTCCAAAACAAGATGAGTGGTGTGTGCCTGGTGAGCGTGTATTACTAGTAATTTGTATGGTCTGCAATTGGTGAGCGTGTATAATAGTAATTCAGATCAAAATATACTAATAGTATCGCGTTTCAGAATCGAGCAGGAAATATCTTTCCAGGTCCATAATATTTGTAAAGGCGCAACGCGGCATGGTTTTCCATCTGGTAGCCTTAAATAAAGCAACAAACCAACAACTAGCTGAGCCACGACAAACAGTAGGCGAGCGCGAGACCGCCCGGCTCAAGTCTGCGCTCCGGTGGAGACTGCGCCCACCGAAGAACATGTCATGTGCTCACACCGGGCACGCCGGCCAAGGGATCTGCGGTTGTTGGCTCGTAGCCCGGAATTCGGTTGCCACTGGAACAAGCGGTTGGTGCGGCCTTCAATTTCCCTTGTCAGGGCTCGACATGGTCGCCACTCAAGATTTCGGGTCCCAGTTGCAAGTGGTAAACTACTCAATTGTTGTTAACGGAGTCACTCTGGAGCCAAACTGTCTCTCAAAGAAAACCATAGTCAAAGTATTCGATATTGTCCAGCTTTTTACCTCTGACCATAGTCAAAGTTTGTATAATAATCGCTATAGCAGAATAAACAGTTACTTTTTAATGTTTTACCGTTACTATAGCAGACTGGTCTGCAAACCTCGGTCTCATTTCTTCGGTTCCCACTGCTCCGTAACGGCGCCTACCCCGAACGCGCAGGTTTTGCAGACGAATGGGGCTGCCTCTGCTCACTGAGGATTTGCAGCAAGCCCGTCGAATCCTGCAAGCAGCACCAAGCCCGCAGAAGAGAAGCACATGCTCCTTCCTCCCAGCATAGGGACTTGCATGACGATGCCCTTCGCAGAAGATCGTCTCTCCAAGACGCGCAGATCCCTCCAGATTTTCCTGATGGTGTGGACACGGGCGAACAGAACCTCACCAAGAAAATTGGAGTCGAGCTCTCCTCTCTGTTTTTTTTTTAAAATTCAAAACCATGATTCCTTCAACTTTGGTGTACGGGTGAAAATCTCAGACGAGAAAATCTTCTGCTTATTTTAGGACCCATTGGCATTTCCATGTTCAAGGCTTCAAGCACGCATGGATCTTCTCAGTTTTGGGGGAGGTCAAAAGACGGTTACCCAGCAGGTGTAGTATAGTAAGTAAATTCACAAGACAGAAAACAGCAGAGGTTGTTGCGCTCTTTTGCAGAAGGGAACGGGAGGGGGGACCCGTGACCCGTCCACGGGCAGGCGTATTGAATTGGAGCCTGTGGCACGAGGCCACGCCCCAAGGACACGGGCGCGGTGAGGTCCAAAGCCACCGGCGTAGCTGTATCTGAGGCACATGGCGTGATTCCAAGCCCAAGGATACGAGACGTGTCGGATGCGCGACGCCGCGGAACGTGCAAGTGTCCGGCGACGTGAAACGCCGAAAGGACGTCACAGCGCTGCGGGTGCGGGGCCATCGCTGTCGTCGGCCACGACCTCAGTTGAGTGAGTGAATGCTGGCTCACGCAGACCGACACAGAGAGCACTGTCTCAGTCCGCACCCCTTGTCTGCATTGAAGAACGCCCGAAATTGTGCAGACTATAACAGGGCCATGGTATCAGCCCAGCAAAGTTATCCAGCAATCTTGAGTTGTAATGGCCCAAATCGTGAACAGGCTTTATCGGAGTCCATAAAATCAAAGCCCAATATCCCAGTGCGCTGCTTGCTGCTAGCACTAGCAGTAAGGCAGCGTTGTTCGCCTAAAATATCACACAGTGGCTTTGCTTTACAGATACAAGACACGATCATTCAAAAACATTCGAAAGAAAGTTCGCGGAGACTTCACTTGCAAGCTACGCCATAAACATGCGGGCTGATGACGTATGCATTTGAGAGTCGAACACTGTCGAGGCTCAGGCTAGAGAACCCAACATCTCTGATGTTCTCTCCAGTTTTCCTGGTGAGGTGGCATCCGTCAGCCACAAATTGCTGCAACGGATCAAGGGCACCTTGAACAAACCGAAGGATGGTACCATCTATAGCGAAGGAAAGGCAACAATAATTCAGACATACGAACGATAAACCGATAGATTTATCAATTTGAATGCCAGATAGGATGGTATTTGGAGCAGCAACACTAGAACAGGAGAGCTATAGTTGTTTTACAACAATAGTTGTTTTACAACACGGAGTACCTGGTGCGGCAACATGCTCAATGAACAGATAGAGCCCACCAGGCTTCAAAACTCTATTTATCTCTGCACAAAAAAACAATGTCCTCGAGTTATTCAGCAGGAAAATGTTCCTATTATATTATAAAGTTCTATTTTTCCGTCATACAACGGATCCTCAAATGAAACAAGTGGCAGCATGTGGAAAATGAAACAAGCGGAACAATATGGATTATGGAAACACCAGAGTCAGCTGAAGTTCCTAAAAGGGAACAACAATGAATTGCGTCTGAATTTTATAGCAGCAACAGTCCCTCCAGAGAAAAGTCGATTTGGGTTAAAGCCTTAAAGCACCACAGAAATCATAACAAGATAATTATGAAGGATGCAAATAAAACAGATAAGGTCTGCCTAAGTTATTTTTTATTCCGAGCCGTATCGGTAGGCCAACTGCTAGAGATTATCAAACATGACATTAGCTATTTCAAGAGGGCACATACGAATGTTAGCATGTATACTTTGTATTACTTGTGTCTTACGTCCGGCCCATGGGCTTGCCGTCGTATCCGGCTCCCCATCTGGCTATATGTACTCACGTATGACCTATCAGCAATGTATCGTGTATTCAATCCCCAATTCATATGCTTTCATGGTATCTACGAGCGGGTCTATCCTTCGACCCAATCGCTTCCGCATCTCCTGATCGCCGCTGAAGCCCTAGCAACCGCCGTCAAATCCCCTTCGGTCGCCTGCTTTCGCCGATCACCTCCGACAAACGTGACTCCCGCGCTGTCATCCACCCTCCAGCCGTTGTTGAGATTGTTCTCGCCGGCACACCAAGTTGTCGCTTAGTCTCTCGCCGACTTTCATCCACGTCGATGGCCACGGAAGACGAACGCCGTAAGGCGGCTGCCGCTGAAAAAGCCCGCCTGCAACAAGAGTACGACGCTCGTCTCAAGACGGCCAACGACGCCCTCGATGCCCAGGACGGTGCTCGGGCCACCCTTTACGCCCAGGCGATCACTGTCCTCAACGTCAAGGCCCTTGTCCCTCTTATGCTTGACCAGACTGCCAACAATTACAGCCGGTGGAGCGTTCTCTTCCAAGTTGACCTAGTCAAGTACGCGCTGTCCGATCATGTGCTCACCGACACCTACCATCGTGATCGACCGGTGTGGTTGCAGATGGACTACACCGTGCTCACCTGGATATACGGCACGATCTCCTCTGATCTGCTGCAATCCATGATGCTCCGTGAGCGTCGCGCGCGTGTTGCATGGCAGGTCCTTGAAGAAGAGTTCCTAGCCCACAGCGAGTCCCGTGCCTCGCTCCTTGAGGTCGAGTTCAGATTCTTGAAGTAGGGCACTCTCTCCGTTGATGACTTCTGTCGACGCCTCGAAACCATGTCCAGTGCCCTCGGCGACTTCGGCGATCCTATTGGCGATTGGACTATGGTCCTCACGTTGCTACGCGGCCTGAACGGCAAGTTCCGGGACGGTTTCGATCCTCAAGATGCATCGTCCTTTCCCTACGTTTGAAGATGCCCGGACGTTCTTACGTCATGAAGAGATGGAGCTCCCAGATGATTCCACTGAGCCCTCCCATGAGCTGGTCGCTCCCCCGATGCAGCAGCAATAGCAACAGGCTCGTGCCCCTACCAACGCCAGTGCGCCGCGCCCTCTAAGTAGTGGCGCCTCCGGCTTCCAACGCGGCAACAACAATCGCCGTCGTGGCCGCAGTGGATGTTCCAATGCTCCCGCTAGCAACGGCGGACACGGTCAACATGCCTCTACGTCCTCCAACTTTGGCCCTGGGCCTCAACTGCCATACCCCCTTCGTCTTTGATCCCTGGACGAGTACCGTGCAACTTAGGCCCTATGCTCGCGCTCCGGGTGGCCCTCCTAGCATGCGCCCCCCACAGCCTGCCTTTGTTGTTGCCCCCATGCACGCCTATGGCTCCCACGTCGATGCCTTCGCCACGCCGCCCAGCTCCGTCTACAGGGGCGCATCTTCTGACTCTGGTTCCCTCCACCATCAGGCTGCCGCTGCCCCGTCTCTGGGCCAGCAGCCACCATGGAACCCCATGGCTGGTGGTTCTTGGGACTCGTCGTCACTGATCAACAACTTCAATGCCATGACGCTGAACTCGCCTCCACCAACCAAAGAGTGGTACGCCGACTCTGGTGCTGTATCTCACATGACCTCCGACGCTGATACTCTCTCGACTCTTCGCCCTCCCTCCTTGCACACTCCTTCATCTATCATTGTTAGTAATGGGTCCATCCTGCCTGTTACTTCCACCGGGTCTCTGTTTTCACACTCCACAACGCTCACTTGTTCTCAATGATGTTCTAGTTTCATCTAGCATTATTAAGAATTCAATTTTCATTCGTCGTTTTACCATTGACAACAACTGTTCCATTGAGTTTGACCCTTTTGTCCTTTCTGTGAAGGATTTGCAAACATGGAGCGTGATCGCCAGGTGCAATAGCTCCGGCGACCTCTACCGATTCTTCCCAACCACCACCAGCGCCGCCGCACTCATCGCTGCCACCTCCTCCACTACACTTTGGCATCGTCGTCTCGGTCATATTGGTCATGAAGCTCTTTCGCGGCTCATTAGTTCTAGTGCTATTTCTTGTAATATAGGGACTTTGGACAATCTTTGTCATGCTTGTGAGTTAGGGTGTCATGTGTGACTGCCCTTTAGTTCTTCACACTCGAGAGCTCTCAATAATTTTGATCTCATCCACTGTGATCTTTGGACCTTTCCTATTACTAGTGTGTCGAGTTACAAGTATTATCTAATAATTCTTGACGATTGCTCTCACTTTGTTTGGACTTTCCCACTTCGCCTTAAGTCCGAGACGTTTCCTGCCCTCACACATTTTTTTGCTTATGCTCGCACACAATTTTCTACCTTCATTAAGAATGTCCAGTGCGACAATGGCCGTGAGTTTGATAACTATAAGTGCATCTAGATCCCCAATTTTATTTTGATGATTGGCATCAATACAATAAAATGGACTAATATTTCAATAAGCATGTGTGTAGATAACAGTCCAACATTCTATAAATGAAATGCATAGAAACAAAAAAGAAGAAAAAGAAGATGGCAAAGTGCGTCAAGTATGATATTCAAAAGTCACTCAAAAAATGAAGTCCATTAAGATCTTTTAATTTTTTGAGTGTAGGAAAGTCGTACTATCAATAGGGACACAAAAAGGTTGAAGTGAGAAGAACCAAGTGCAAAAATTCCCTTTCCCAGACCAAATACATTTTTCTAGAGCCAAATCATCAGACATGTCCATTGGACTCCAGTACCTTTGCCACTCTGGGTCGTCGGACTTGTCCGATGACATGAGAAAAGTCCGATGTCTTGGATTTTTTCATCGGACTCCGGTTCCTTCGTCACCTTAATTCATCGGACATGTCCGATGCCCATCGGAGTTGTGCGACGCAGATATGAGAAATTGGTTTTTCAACAGCTCTTCTTTTCCTTTGGCTATAAATAGACCTCCTGCTCGCACTTTGGTCGGTTGGTCATTTTATTCCATTCAAAAACACTCTCAAACTCAATTTGCTCTCCTCAACTCTGCTCCCTTACTTCCAGTCTTGATTTGTGAAGGGATAGAGAGAAGATTGAAGTGCTCTACCACCTCCAAGCTTCCATCCTCTTGAGCACTTGATTCAACCTCGTCACCGACAACTCTTGTGTTTGTTACTATTAGGGATTCATCCCCTAGTTGGTTAGAGGTACCCGTAGAGCTCCCAACTTGTGTGATGACGTCTCAGAAAGTTTGTATTAACCCCACCTTTGTGGTGTTCTTAGTGAAAAACCGAGTTTGATCTTTGTGGTCACTTGGAGAGGTTTAAGGTTGAAAGAGACCCGGTTCTTTGTGTATACTTCAACGGAGACGTAGGCTTCTTGAGCTGAACTTCGATGAAAAATTTCATGTCTCTCTTGTGCTTAAATTACTTGTCCTTCTTTATTTGCTCTTGTTCTTAAAATTGCTAGTTAGGGTTTGCTTGCAATTTCTTAGATTTTTTTGTATAGGTTGCATGCTAGATTAATTCCTTGCTTCTATAGCTTCCCTTAGATTATATTTACTTACTCCTAGCTTGCCTTGCACTAGATTTAAGTTTTAGCCGTCCGATCTACTTTTCTATCTCTTGCCATCGGGCAAGTCATCAGACTTTACTCACAATCGTCGGACAAGTCTGACACTGCGCAATTAATTTTATTATTAAGTCATTTTTAGGGATAATTGACTATTCACCTCCCCTCTAGGCACTTTCAATAACTCTTCCACCCGCACGTTCTTTCTTTCCCATAATGTGCACCTTCGCATGTCGTGCTCATACACCTCACAGCAAAACGGTAGAGCTGAGCGTGCTATTCACACTACCAATAATATTCTCCGCTCTCTCTTGTTTCAAGCTAGCCTTCCCCCGGTTTATTAGGTAGAAGCTTTGCATACCGCAACATACCTCCTCAACCTTCATCCCACCAAAACCTTAGTCCTTGAAACACCGTTCTTCGCTCTCCATTGCACACACCCCTCCTACACTCATCTTCCTGTTTTTGGTTGTGCTTGCTATCCCAACTTGTCCTCCACTACACCACATAAACTTGCCCCTCGCTCTTCCTTGTGTGTTTTTCTTGGCTATTCTTCCGAGCATAAAGGATACCGATGTCTCGAGCTCCAATCCAACCGGATCATTACTTCTCGTCATGTTGTTTTTGATGAGTCGTTTTTCCCCTTCGCTCAGATGTCCACCTCTCCAATGGCCTCACACACCTTGGATTTTTTATGTGATGATGTTATTGCTACTTTACCCGTAGGGACAAGTGTTGTTGTTGCAGGTCCTTCACCAATCCAACGACCGACGGTGCCTCCGGGATTTGAGCGGAGCTCCGACGCTCGGCCGCCCACTCCACCATTGTTGAGCCCTTGTCTCCAGCCGGTGGGTCTTCCTCGCTCGGCTCGACCCAACACACATGGCGCGCGCACATCGTGCCCGCTGCGCCCAGTGCTCCAGTCGAGCGTGTGCTCCACGCGCCTCCTTTACCCGAGGCTACAGACGCGCACATGCACTCTGTGCCCGTCTCTGGTGCTCCGGCCGGGCGCACACACTATGTGCCCGGCCCCTCTACGGCTCGTCGCCTACCGCCCTTGGCTGTTCATATTGATCCGGTTGACAACGATCATGCTATGTGCACCCGCGGGAAAACTGGGTTCCGACTTCCAGTTGAGCGGCTCAACCTCCAAGCCACGGTCCTCTCACCTTTGTCGAAGACATTTTGTGCTGCTTTGAATGATCCCAACTGGCGAGCTGCAATGCAGGTTGAATTTGATGAGACTTTCAATCCAGTCATGAAACCTGCAGGTGTTAATGTAGTCACCGGCAAATGGGTCTATAGTCACAAGCTTCTGTCTGATGGTACACTTGATCGGTATAAAGCACGTTGGGTTCTGCGGGGATTCACACAACGTCCAGGTATTGATTTTGATGAGACTTTCAATCCAGTCGTGAAACCTACTACAGTTCGTGTTGTGCTTACATTGGCCCTCTCTCACGGATGTCCAATTCATCAGCTGGATGTCAAGAATGCTTTTCTTCATGGCACTTTCACAGAGACTGTGTATTGCATGCAGCCCACAAGATTTGTTGACTCCACTCGCCCTGATCATGTCTGCAGATTGAACAAATCTTTAAATGGATTAAAGCAAGCTCCTCGCGCCTAGTACAGTCGGTTTGCTTCGTATTTGCTCTCTTTGGGTTTTGCCGAAGCCAAGTCTGACACTTCATAATTTATCTACACTAGAGGCACATACACTATTTATCTCTTGTTTTATGTTGATATTGTTCTCACAGCATCCTCAGAGGCTCTTCTTCAGCGTGTGATTTCAGCTTTGTAGAGAGAGTTCTCTATGACTGATATGGGCCACTTGCATCACTTCCTTGGCGTCTTTGTTACTCGTTGTGCTGGAGGTGTGTTTCTGTCGCTGCGCTAATATATTCTTGACATCTTAGAGCGGGCTGGTATGCAAGGTTGTAAACCATGTAGTACCCCAGTTGGCACCCACTCCAAGTTGTCTGCCGACGGCGCGCCAGTTGTTGATCTCACAGATTATCGCAGTTTGGCTGGTGCTCTACAGTATTTGCCTTTACTCGGCCTGATATTGCCTATGTTGTTCAACAGGTCTGCCTTTTCATGCATGACCCTCGTGAGTCTCATCTTACAGCTGTGAAGCGCATTCTTCGTTACATTCATGGCACCCTGGATTATGGACTTACTCTTCATCGGACCTCTACTACCAGCCTTGTTGTTTACTCTGATGCTGATTGGGCTGATTGTCCTGACACCCGTAGGTCTACCTCTGGTTATGGCGTCTTTCTGGGTGACAATTTGATCTCTTGGTCCTCGAAGCCCCAACCGACAGTCTCCAGGTCCAGTACAGAGGCTGAATATCGTGTTGTTGCCAATGGTGTCACCGAGGCTTGTTGGCTCCGTCAACTCCTTTGTGAGCTCCGCAGTCCACTACAGCGTGCAACCATCGTCTATTGTGATAACATCAGTGCAGTCTACCTCTCCACCAATCCGCTCGAGCACCAGCGCACTAAACACATTGAGATTGATTTGCATTTTGTCCGTGAACGTGTCGCCCTTGGAGAAGTTCACGTTTTGCATGTTCCGACGACTTCTCAATATGCTGATATCTTCACCAAAGGCTTGCCGACGACTCTCTTCACAGAGTTTCGATCCAGCCTGAACGTTCGCCGTGCTGCCGATCAGACTGCGGGGGCGTGTTAGCATGTATACTTTGTATTACTTGTGTCTTACGTCCGGCCCATGGGCTTGCCGCCGTATCCGACTCCCCATCTGGCTATATGTACTCACGTATGACCTATCAGCAATGTATCGTGTATTCAATCCCCAATTCATACGCTTTCAACGAATTGGGAGCACAAGAAACTAGGATTCACACTACTTGTTATCTAAGCTAGGAATAGATTAGTCAACCAAAAAGGCTGATGTTCTAAAAATTATGTGAATATTTTTCTACTCCTATAATGCAAAGGCAGAACTCCAGCCATTTTGTCTCAAGAAAAGGTCATAACAAAATGCAATGAAAATGATAGTCTAAAATACAACTATCAAACTAAGAAATGTTGATATTCTAAAAATAATAATAGGAAATCAAAGATCGACATTGATTTCACTCAAGGGTACTAGTTAACTTTTTACAGGTAGCCACTTTATGAAGTTTTAACATGGATGAGACATAATGATCCACTACAAGTACAAACATCTTATTAAGGATTCAACCCAAAGCAAAGAATCAATATTGCGAAGAACAGATATTACCTCTCAGTGCCATGTCAGTGTTACTTACAGAACACAATACCAGAGTGCCAATCACCATGTCCATAGAATTGTCCTCTGCTGGCAGAGCTTCAGCAACCTAAATAGAACCGTGCAACAAATGCAGTTCTCATACTAACACGAAGACACAGTTAACTAAGGAACAACAGATAACACCAATACCCCTCTTTTAAACATGAAATTTGACGGCGGAAGTCCTGCAGATGCTGCTGCTGCCCTTGCATAATCTTCGATGTGCTTGTTAGGGTCCACTCCAACAACGTTGACCCCATCGTCATTTGCATAATACTTGAAGTTAGGTCCAGTTCCAACTCCGAGCTCTAGAATGTTCTTTCTTGTGGCTGTCAATTGAGAGAAAAGCTTTGCCTTATATCCTGCAATCTGCAATCTTCATCAAGGGAAACATTTCGCAAAATTTCTAACAAAATCAGGAATAAGACATTGATGACTTGATTTGATGTTACTCCTTGAAACATCAAAAGCAGAATCAGGTCATGAGCAATAACAAGTAAAATGCTTAACCTATTGTTACTATGTAGTATTATCAGGCAAAAATCAAGAAACCAAGAGAGATCACAAGCTCACAGTGTCAAACTGTATCAATTATTTCAGCAATTCAGCTTATTCAGATAAGTGGCCTCAAGACCTCAACTAGACGCCATAGTGACACACATAGTGAATTAGCACAAATGGTGAATTAGCAAGGGAGCTGCGTGCAATCTGCTCTGAAGTCAGTAAGACGTCCAAGTGCTATTTTCTGTACTCTGGTGACTTGATACGGATATAAAACTATTCTCCAGTGTTTTCTGAAAACTGTGAAGTATTCTCAAAAGTCACAGGCATAACTGCTGACCCTCGAGCACACCAAGTAAAAGCTTGAATTGGAAAAGGTCAATTAAAATCAGAGACAAAACAATATACCTCCGCTTCGTATGATTTCATGCCCTTGTCTAAGGCAGTGGCATAGAACACCTCGTACCAGTCCGGCCTGGACGGGTGCATTCGCTCAAGCATCACCTGCCTCACCAGCCACCAAGTAAATAAAAGGAGGCCATGAAGCAACCCAATCAACTTCACAAATAGAAGAACGTGTACGAGGAGTCGTGAATGAGCTCACGTCGGGGTCGATGGGTGGGGCGGCACGGGAAGGAGGGGCGATGAGAGGTAGAAGGGCGGCTGCCGATGAGGCCCCGAGGAGATGCCGCCGGCCGCAGCGGCAGCGGCATGGGAGGGCAGCCAGGATACGCCGACAGCGAGGTGGTGCGATTGGAAGTGGACGCCGGACGAGGGGAGCCACCGGCGGGATCGCAACCAGGCCCGGCATGTCGGCGCCGTACTCGCGCTTCCGTGGGCTAATCCGTAGCGTAGAGTAAACTACGTAACACTGCTCCGAAAACGTATTCTGGGTTTACTTCAGTGGGTCATTATTTCCATAGTAAAGCCCAACGGCCCATAAACTCATACAAGTTCGAGTAGGCCGAGCCTACTAGAGTTCATGGGCTTTTATTGGTGCGTGATTGATCTGCAGATTCAGTTTCCTGAATTCTAGAACCTTTTGCTTACTACTGCTGCCAAAACAGTAGAACCTTTTTTTTTCATATTTCTTAGATATCAATTGACTGAAAGTTTTTAGTTGATAGTTTGTTACTATATGTTTTAATTTTTTTTATAGAATTACATGTATAATAATTATAAATAATTGAATCTAGATCTAATAGTTTAAAACGTTAATCAAAAGTTGCCTAAACTTTTAGTCAGTTAAAAATTCGCAAATCCTTTTTTTTCAAAGAATCCGTGTGTGGCAGTTCTTGTTCTTGCTCTCTGTATTTCATTAGCATATACCAATCCATATGCATGGCTTTGCTGTTGTATAAGTAATCAATGTGCAATGCCTTGTGCAGTGTGCAAGCATCTCTACTTCAAGTTCAGCTTTCTTGATGTTGTCTACTACTCCCTCTGTTCCGATTTATAAGCATTTGAAGCCTTTCATAGATTTTCCACAATATAAACATTTGTAGGTAAGGTGCAAGCTGCAGCACTCTCTGACGGCCGCTTAAGCATCACATGCACACACACTTCAGCAGTGCAGCCCACACGCGTCGCAGGGACAATGGCCTTCGGCCTCCATCAGTTTGGCAACTGGCAGAGGCTGCTGCCAGCTGTGATCGAGCACCCATGTGAAGTAGCGTTGATTGGTGGATAACTGTGATCAAGCACGAGGGGTAGCAGAGACAAATGCACGCTCGGTTGTTTTTGCATGAGGTTCCTACGAATGCTTATAAATCAGGACGGCGGGAGTACCATGAAAAATAACATGATTTTTTAGGAAAGAAAGATAGATGATTACAGTCAATGCTATTTTGAAACTATAATATTTTCTCAGTCCCAAAATATTTGATATTTTAACTAACTTCATTTTGTCTTAAAATAGTTTGGAATGGATGGAGTAGTTTGCATGAAACTTTTTTTTTTATTTTCAAAACCACCTCATGAAGTCATGATGCACCTTTCATGTCATGCTATTGAATTATAAGAAAGTTGAGAGCTACATACGTTGAAGTGCTACATTAATTTCACAGCAATTTGCTGTGCTTGAGCTCGGCCTTACACTGGTCCTGAACTGATGTTTCTTGTACTGTTTCATCAAAACTCTGACTGACAGGGGAGAAAAAGCAAAAGGCGTCCGCGTAGGGACAGAGCCACAGTACGAGGCCGCAGAACTAGATTCATGGTTGGGATCGTAGCCTGCCTGATGCTGAACATGAAGCGGCACGTGTCGGCTATCCAAGGGTACTGATGCACTGTGGACCCTCTGGTGTTTCGAGTTTCGATTGGATGGATCCTTCTTTCTTGGTGTTCATGGCTACGGATTTACAGGGTTACTGCATTGCAAGTCCTTTTTTCCGCTGGCGATGTGAAACTTGTCTCGTACTCGCGTACGAGCGGGTAGGAAGTTCGTTGGATCCGAGCTATAATTCTTGGACAGGAATAGTACGGTTCTGCATCTTTTACTGCTGGCATAGGTTCCATGCATCCAGTAGATAATATTCGTTCAATATTTGAGCCAATCTTATTATAATCGTTCAGTAGGAGTAGTGAAGAATGAATAATGTTGGTTGAGCTTTTCACATTTCACGAGCCTTTTCGTTTCGACTCGTGGTTCGGACGACGGGACGAGCCGGCAGTAGCGTAACACGACAGCTCACATGCATGAATGTGTGTCCCTAGAAATAAAACAGTACTGTAGTTGTAGCGACAGGGATGAGTTCAACTCTCACGAGAAAAATGCAACGAAGGGCCTATACCGCCTACGACCTGTTCGAATACGACTGCGTAGACATGTCAGTGCCGGAGCGTCAAATCCATGCAGGCCAGGGCCATGAACCGAACACTCTTAAAGACACATCTTTTCTCTCTTCGTCAGTGCATCTTGCTCGCTTTCACAGTTCCTTTACATATACGATCGGACTCGATCAAGCGAACATGGAGATCCATCTGCTCGTCCAATGCTCTCCTTATATATACGGCGACTTGTAGTAGTGAATAATCTTCACAGTTGAAGCTTCTCTTCTCTCTCGCCTATCTCTACTTCCACTTCACCACTTCTTATATGCAGTGAGCTTGACTTGCTTGTGCGTCATCGTAGGAAGCAAGCACTGCGACTATGCAGGCAGCTCTGATGGAGTGGTGATCTCGGCAATCGTCCCAAGCAATATCATCCGAGGGCTTGCATGTGGGGATGAGGTTGTTCTTCGTTGTGTAGCCAAGGATGACTTGCCGGTCAATACCTCCGGTAATTAATTCTGCATGCCATGCGTTTATGCGCGCGTGTTGATGCAGTCTTGAGGTACGGATCGGCAGGTTTTCCTCTTTGGCTACACGATAGCCTCGTCTTCTCATGCAAGGCCTCAGATGGTGTGATCCAAGTTATTTTTTCTTCAGTTGTATGTAGTTAGGTTCCAAACTGATCATCAGGTAAAATCTTGTGTTTCTACTTTGCCAATTTTGAATCTCCTGTAATTTGCCATTTCTGTGTTTTTTAATGCTTTTGTGACTGACAGACCTCTTTGGACTCTGCATCCATATTCCCTACACGCTCTCCACATAGGCTGAAATTTTTATGTCTCAACACATTCTGGAATGTTAGAATCGTCTTGAGTGATGCGATAGGGCTGCTGCTTGCTAATAGTAGTGATCTTTAATCAATGGTATGTTGATTCTAGTTTCACAATTGACTTCACATTATACCTTTAGCGATGCATCACGCATCGCGTCTTTCCCGTATCAGACCTAAGTTTTTTTTTTCTTTTTGCGCTTGATCCTGAGATGTAAACTAAGGTTACCTTTTTTTTTGTGTGTGTGTGAAAGGTAAACTAAGGTTACCAAGTTCGTCTTGATCGAGTAAGATTTCTTTTGACCCAAATTTTGTTGTGCTTTTAGGGGCAATATATAGAAAGACAGCTAAAATTGCTACTTGAGTTGCACAATATAATTTTTTCTAAAAAAAAAGGAAAATAAGGCAATGAAGAGAGGAAAAGATCAACTTCATATTATTCTTAGTAATTTTCATGTTTTAATTTGAATGGCATTTTGATATATTTTTAGTTCAAAATTATTGTAACTAGTACACCAATTATTTTAAAAAGAAAAACTGGACGGACAAGTGATCCTCGGAGCCGCAGCCAGTCAGCACTCAGCAGCCGTAGGGGTCTGGTCCGATCGTTCTCCTCATCTCTGACCGATGGCCGAAACCCCTGAGGCTTGCAGCTTTGCTTTGCAGGATGCACTGCCAATGTTCGGCGAGGCCATACGCCTCCCACGCCAGCCCCGCGCCCCAGCCGCTGCAATGTTCGGCGCACCGGTCTCCGCGGCGTCTGCAGTGCAGGCTGCAGAAGCCACTGACTGCCCCAGGACATCGTATGGCGCCGAACAATAGCGCGCCGTACGACGAGAGCCCAGACCGTCACTCTGATCTCTCTGTGCCCAGCGGCGATGCTGTACTCTACAGTTCTAGTTTGCCATGTACTACTAGACTGTAGCTGCATTATTGGTAGTCGTACACTTTGTAGAGTGGATCCGTAGAAAAGTATGCATTGTCCAGATCAATACCAGCATTGAAGCATTACGCCTGTGGTGCATTGATGCATTGGCCGGATCAAATACTGACGCAAAGTTTGTTGGATGTTGGTGTCATGACATGAACTGGCCAATGCAGTGTATCGGAGAACTATGTCTGCCTTGCTATTACTGATTTTGTTGTCGTTGCTTAGCTCAAAATTGAGCTAGGCAGCGACAACAAAAAAGAAAACAGAGTATACTGCAGGTTGCAGCAGTTCAGCATATACAAACATGTGTAGGACAGTATAGTCTGAATTTTTTCATTCAAAGTTCAGGTAGCTAATAATTATTATTAGTCCAAGCAGATCACCCTCGGCCTGTCACGGTGTGAGCTGCTCCTCTCTGCCTGCCTCCTCCAGCTCCCTGAGCCCTCCGACCCTCAGCTCAATCTCCTCAAGCAGCTCCTCCCTCAGGAGCTCCTCCCTTGCAGACGCCTCCAGGTCCTCTTGCTGGAGACGAACAAACATCGCGCAATATGTCACTGTTTGATGAGTTACAACAAACTGAACCATGTTGTCATGATGTTTCCGGCATACCTTGTCGTAGTACCAGTGCACGGTTCCATCACCCCCCTGGCCCCTGTACGTCTCGCTGTCGTAGAAGGGATCCTATCGTTTTTAATCCACAAGAGCATTTTCCGTCATGAACGACACACAGCAAAATATTTAAATTGAATTCATTCCTAGTACTATTCCGGGAGCTTGCCTTCATGGACGCGAAGAAGCAGGTGCCCCAGACAACGAACATGGCGTAGAAGGTGTCTATACGAGAGGTTGACAGTTATTTCTTTTTGAACGAAGAAAAGTCAATTAAATTGAGAGGAAAATGGGGTGTGCTAATTCAGGATCTGTTAGCGCGCTGTGTGTGTTGTTGTAAAATAAGACAGGTAACTCACAGACGCTCTTCATGCCGGTGTCGCTGAGATGCCAGATGGACTTGTGCACGACGTAATCCCGCGAGTTCTCGACGTGGTCCACCATTATTGCCATCAGGGAGACCATATCCAGCGACGGGAAGGCGTTCACCTTCACGGAACCCCGTCCGCTGGGCTTCTGCAACATAACACTGGAGTTAAAACACTACTGGTACTACTTTCTATCCTTGTTTTCTTCAGGTCTCGGATTGGATACTCTGTTTTTTTTTTCTTCTCAGGGCTAGCAAAGTGTTCGGTTCAAAATCTCACATCATCATCAGTAATTCAGTCCCAAGCAAACCAAGTTTCTCTTAGCATCAAAATATTTCACTTTTCATTTTCTTGATTTGAACAAAATGGAAAGGTATCTTATACCATAGTCTGCCTGGTGCTGAACCCGTGGTCTTGGAACCTGCCGAACTGCAGAGAAACAGCACAGGTACTCATGAGACCTGCAAACAAACTCAGGAGCATCATACACGCATGTGAAGGATCAGAGCACGGTACTTGTACGGTTGCAGGGCAGCAACGGCCATGGAGCTCGGCCTTCCTTGAAGACTGCAGAGGGCCGGCGAAGTGAGAGTGCGGCTTGACCAACGGCGACGCCATTGCTATTCGGCTCCTTCCGCAGCTTTGGTTTGGAAGTAATGAGGTAAGCTGGTTGGCTGTCTATCGGCGGGCTTCAAGCCTTTGCTCCGTGATCTACAGTTTGTTGTCTAGTACGGAACGGTTTAGCGGATAAGGTTTCCGCTTTTGGGTGGCCTAGTATTTTTGTTGATCCTGGGTCTTGGGTAGCATAGCCTTGACCATTCCTGGGGTTAGCCCATCTTGGGGACAAATTGATCCCATCAGGGCTGGGCTAGTAATATGGCATAGCCGGTCTGGACTCTTGTGCAGAATGGGCGTTTCGTGGCCCAATATGACTTGCATGATCCACACACACACACAAAAAAAGTTGACTTGCATGGCTCGGCATTGATCATTTTTCGGTTTAGCCCATCTTAGGGACAGAGTGATCCCATCAGAGCAGCATTCGCTGGGCTGGGCTAGTAATATGTCTGGACTCGTGCAAAATGGGCTTTGTCGGGCCCAATATGACGTGAATGGCTCGGCATCGATCACCATTTGTACTTGTACAGCATACCAACGACCTCGTCGTCTATAAAAGGGCAGAATAATCAACCACAAATCCGGAAAGTTTCCTCAAAAGCGGAAACGGCTCCGTGCTTGTAGACACGGGACGAGTAAAGTAGCTAGTCGAAACGCAATAGACACGGAGCGCGTCGTCGCGTACAGTGCCGTCCACTGACATAAAGCTAGCTGATGTCGTTAGCCTATACTAGTAACCGTGATGATGGAGCGAGAGAGTTGGTGCCAACCAAACTGCATTCTCTCCGGCACGTACGCGCGCATCACGTACTCGTGTCAGAATCACCTAATCCACATGCACAGTTCACGGTGTCCACCACGTGTATTTAGAGCATCTTTACAATAGACCATGATACATATGAAATTGAAATATCATGATTTAGATCTAACCGTTTATTTGAGATGGTATTACTGTAATTATTTGATAATGTAGAAGTTAATTTTTCAGCAAAGTGAAAATAATATAAGAGTAAACACGTGACATTTGTTTCATCTTAGGAAATATAAATATCACAAGTTTATGATAGGTGTGTAATTTTTATACTATCCGTATGATACTTATAATACCTCTATATGATACTCATGATATTGATGGATCGAGAAAGTATCATGATTTAAATCTAAATTATCGGATGAGATAAATAAACTGTGTGCATTTATTTAGGTCTATAGTAAAAATCCTCGTATATAAAGCACACACTCAGAGCAGCCAAACTGCGTGTAG
The DNA here is from genome assembly GCA_030378355.1 of Eleusine indica. Lineage (NCBI taxonomy): Eukaryota > Viridiplantae > Streptophyta > Magnoliopsida > Poales > Poaceae > Eleusine > Eleusine indica. The sequence goes on from CM059495.1 coordinate 4,303,988, forward strand.
CTCGCTCAAGCACAGTCAAAACTCGAGACCGGGTCTGCACCGTTGCGCTAGTAACACAGCCACCGGCCGTAAACCGTAGCTAGTGTGCGCACGATAGAGGTGGAGGGCAAGACCCTGGTTTACGAGCACAGCGAGACCTCCAATAAGGCCCTGGGATCATTCGAGCACGACGCGCACGAGACATCATCGTTCAAGGCCGTGGTCATCGTGCATGAGGTGGTGGGCAGCAAGAAGAAGAAGAGCACTAGGGCGGGTAACCGCCGCGTGCTGTCCGTGGTCGACCTCGTCCTCCGCTTCGTGGTGGTGGTCGCCACCACCGGCAATGCCATCGCCATGGGAACCACCACCCAGCAGGGCCGTCCTGGTAAATTCCAGGCCCTGTGCCAAATCGTCGCTGAGGTCCTTTTCTAAGTTTTCTGTCTTTTATCGCCATTAACAGATCATTATAAAAAACATATACATCAACTGCATTTTCTAATTCAATTTACAGAGGACATAACTTGTTACTCCTTCATTTCATATTTGTTATCATCGGCTAGCTCAAGCTTAAGCTAACCGACGATAATAAAAAAAGAACGGAGGAAGTATAAGAGAACATCAGATCACATAACTGCTAGTAAAACTTGAAAGAAGTAACACACGTGCATGCTTTATGTAAATTGAACTGATCAGTACAATTCCTAATCACTGAATTGAATAAAAGAAGTAGAGAAGAGAAAGATGGTTTCAGGCTTTCAGCACATGGATGTAATACTACGATACGTCCAGTGGAGTGGATTCGTGGTTACAAGACGCTGCCATGGATTTGCGATGCGATGCTGTGCACTGTGCTGCTGCTGCGTTCATCAAAAGAAGGCAAGAGAGAAAATGCGGTAGGGCCGAGAGGTGCGGCAAGCGCAGGCAGTCAAGCTAGGTACGGAGCGATTGAATTGTCCGACTTAATTGATTGCAGTACATGTGGTAATCGAGGATTCCATTTATTTCCATCAACTAGTACGGCTGTAATTTTCAACTAATTACGCAGATGACAAATGTTAGTAGAGGAACTCAGCCCAAATAGGGGCCCTCGAAATTTTGGGGCCCTGTGCGAGCGCACCGCTCGCACATGCCTCGGGACGGCCCTGCACCCAGACGCTGCCCTTCGTCACGTAGTTCCTCCGATTCAAGGCGCTGCTGGTCGCTCGTTATAGAGAAGGTTGTTGTTTCTGGTTATCTGACTGTAGCTTATTGACAGTGTCGATGGTTCTATCAGCAGTGTTGGTCAGCTCTTTCAGAAAATCACTCTTTCTGTTTGGCTCAGTCTGTAGCTCATCTACAGTGCTGATCTCTTGATCGGTAGTGCCGAACCCCCCTCCACAGAGACTGTCTCCCCTCGGGCTCTCTGACTAACTACGATCGTGAGTTCTGGTCTTCTTGATCGGCAGTGCCGATCAAGGTCTTCAAATACCACTTGTCTTCTTTATGGCTGCCTCACCGGCAATGCCAATGTCCTGATCGGCAATGCCGGTGCTGGCCGAATTCTTGCCTACAGATCTATGACAGTGTGTTAGAAACCCTACCGGCAGTGCCGATGGCTTGATCGGTAGTGCCGGTGCTGGCGTTCAGACAGGCCAACGACTCTTTTTGAGCTCTTTGTATAAAAGGGTCTCACCCTACTTCGTGCCCACTCTCTCCAACCTGAAAAACAAAAGACACTTTTGAGCTCCATTCACCTCACTCTTCCTCTTCAAGTCCAAGCTTCATTCCTTGAGCTAGGGTTTGAGTGATCCATTATTTTATAGTGAAAAGAGCATCATTTCACTCTTGAGCATTCGATTTAATCATTTTTGTGACTTGTGCTTTTTACTCTTGGAGCTTTGCTCCTAAACGGTTAGCGGTGCCCATAGAGCTCCTAACTTGTGTGGTGACGCCTCGAAAAGTTTGTATCACTCATCCCGTAAGGGATTTACTAGTGGAGAACTTGAGCTCGATCTTTGTGATCGCTTGAGTGAGAAAAGCGTTGAAAGAGACCCGGTTCTTTGTAGACATCTCAACGGAGACGTAGGGTTCTTTGTGAGCCCGAACTTCGGTAACAAATTTTGTGTCTCCGTGTGCTTCTTTTTTTACTTGTTGTTCCTTTCATCATTTTAGGTTTATTATTTGCATTAGCTTTAATTCGATCAATCTACTTGTATAGGCTTGTTTAGTTGTTGCTAATACCTTGTAGTGCCTTATTCATCTGTTGTAGTTCCTATCATCCACTTAGTAACTGTGAAACCAACTTAGTTTAACTTTTGGGCGACTCTCTGTCATCTCATCGGCATTGCCGATCCAGCACCGACAGTGGCCATCGGCACTGCCGATCCCAGCCACCAGCACTACCGGTCCCACTGATAAATTTGTTTAAGTCTAATTTCGTAGGATTTTTAGATTTGCCTATTCACCCTCCTCTAGGCAACTTTCAATTGGTATTAGAGCCGGTTCTTCTTAAAATCTTAACCACTTGAATATAAAGATGACAAAAGAAAAAGAAATTCCACTGAGTGGAACATCCGGAGACGATACCGAGGGTAATAAAGATGACTCGGGAGTTAGTTACAATGGCTTGCCATTCAACTATAATGAGCTCAAGAATGAGTATGTTGGTAGTGGTTCCGAAAAGCTACCACACTTTGATAGAATATTCTATGATCATTGAAAGTATAGAATGGAACTATATTTAGGGTCTATGGAAAAACCAATCTTGAAGATGGTGAAGCAAGGTTTTGAGTTGGAAAATAAAGAGAATCCAACTTCCAATGATGAGATCAAGCTTACTCACAATGATCATGCCGCATCCGCCATAGTTTCCGCCCTATCACCAAAACAGTATGAAAAGATGATAGGAATCAAGAAAGCTCATGACATTTGGAAAAAACTTGAGGTTATCTATAAAGGGACCGAGGGTGTTAGAGAAGCAAGAGAAGACATCCTAAGAGGGAAGTACAACTTGTTTATCAAAAAGGCCGGTGAAGGTCCACAAGAAATTCATGATAGATTCATGGAAATTGTGAACAAGAGAAGAGCTCTAGGAATCAAACTTGACACCATTGAGGTCAATAAGAGGTTGCTTCTTGCCTTGCAACCATGGAATCAAAATGCTTATGACTTTGTTAGAGAGAAAGAAAACTTCAAGAACTTTAGTACAGATGAAGTACTAGGAAGATTGCTTGCGTACAAAGAAAGAGATGAAGAAGCAAAAAGAGTGAACAACTTATTGGGACAAGGTGAAGAAGAGAAGAAAGGAATAGCTCTCAAAGCTTCTCATGAGACTAATGAAAAGAAAGACAAGAAGAAAAAAAAGAAAGTGGTTGACTCTAGTGATGAAGAGATGGCTTTGCTTGTGAGAAGATTCAAGTCATTCCTCAAGAAAAATGGCTACAAGAAGAAAAGCTATGATAAAGGCAAAGCAAGAAAGTCAAAGAGATCTTGCTATGAATGTGGTGATGAAGGACATTTCATTGCGGAATGTCCAAAGAAGAAGAACAAGGATGAAAGAAGGAAAGACAAACATCACAAGAAAGACAAGAAGTACAAGAAGCATAGAAGAGGTGAAGCTCACATTGGCCAAGAATGGAACTCCGATGACTCATCTTCTTCTTCATCTTCCTCCTCCGAATCCAACTCGGATGAGGAAGGTATTGCTACACTTGTCATTGGCGTCACTCCCACCAACACATCTCTATTTGAGAGCTTGAGTGATGATGATGATGACAACACTCACAAGTGCCTCATAGCGAGAGGATCAAAGGTATCAAAATCTAAACATAAGCATTTCTCATATGCTAGTAGTAGTGATGATGATGATGATGATGATGATGATGATGATGATGATGCTAATGCCTCACTTCCAAAATTGCTTGAATTTATGGAATTGCTTGAAAAACAAAAGGAAAAAAATGATATACAAGAGGAGCTTCTTAAAAAACAAGAAGACTTGCTTATTCTTGAAAAGAAAAAAAAACCTTGAATTAGAGAAGCTCCTAGAACTTGAAAGAAAGAAAAATGAAGAACTAGCCATGTCTCTAACTAAAATTGAAAATACTAGTGAAAATGTTAAAAGCACTAAAGATGAACTTCAAGAGAAGTATGAGAATTTGGAAAAGACTTATAAGTCTCATGAAGAGCAATATAGAATTCTCTCAACCTTCACATCCTCTTCAAACAACAACTCTCATGCTTCCACTAGCAAAGGATGTAATAGGTGTTATAATATTGATGTTGATGCTTGTGCTACTAATGTGAAATTAATTGATGATTTGAACAAGCAAGTGAGGGTTCTTGAAAGCAAAATACAACATGAGAAAAATGTTGTTGATGATGAAAAGGCAAAGTATGCAAGAGGTGCATACTCAAACACTAGAATGTCTCATGTCATGGATGGCATTGGTTATGTTGAGGGTGCCAAGCACAATGCTAGGGAGAACAAGAATGGGAAGGAATTTCTTAAGTTCACCAAGAAAGGAGCTTATCAAAAGAAGCAAGCTAAGAACAAGAACACTAACCAAACTTCTTTTGTTAATGACTTTCATGCTAATGCGCCTAATAACTCTTGTGCACTCTTCCATGACTTTGACGCATCATATGTGCTCATGAGAAACATGCATGGTCGTGTGTTTGCTAAATATATTGGGCCACGCAACAAGAGGCCAAAGGGTTGTGTGTGGGTGTCCAAAGTGCTTGTGACTAATGTCAAAGGGCCCAAGCAAATTTGGGTACCTAAAAACAAAGCTTAATTTGTTTTATAGGACTATGTCTCCGGAGGGTCAAGTTGGGTGATTGATAGTGGATGCACAAATCATATGACCGGAGACAAAAAGATGTTCAAATCATTTGAGCCAAGTCATAAAAAAAAGGAGTATATCACATTTAGTGACAATGGAACGGGACAAGTACTAGGTTATGTTAAAGTCCCACTCACTCCTTCGTTTTCTCTTTCTAAGGTTATGCTTGTTGATCACGTTGACTTCAATCTCTTGTCTATTTCACAATTTTTGTAAAATGGCTTTGATTGTTTGTTCAACAAATGTGGTGTGACCGTCTATAAGAGGAGTGATGGCTCAGTTGCTTTTAAGGGTGTGCTTAAAGGAAAGCTTTATATTGTGGATTTCTTCACGAATGAAGCTAGACTTGGTACATGCTTATTATCAAAGTCCAACATGGGATGGTTGTGGCATAGAAGGCTTGTCCATGTTGGTATGAGAAATATTCATAAACTTCAAAAGGGCGGTCACACCATAGGACTAACCGATATTTGCTTTGAGAAGGATAAAATTTGTAGTGCATGTCAAGCAGAAAAACAAGTTGGAGCATCACACCCCGCCAAGAACGTGATGACAACCACAAGACCGTTGGAGATGTTGCACATGGACCTCTTTGGCCCCGTCTCCTATATAAGCATTGGTGGTAATAAATATGGTCTTGTAATTGTTGATGATTTTTCTCGCTTCACGTGGGTATTCTTTTTGCATGATAAAGGTGAAGTGAAAGACGTGCTCAAGACATTCATGAAAAGAGCACAAAATGAATATAAAGTCAAGATCAAGAAGATAAGAAGTGATAACGACACTGAGTTCAAGAATACTTAAGTTGAGGAGTATCTTGATGAAGAAGACATCAAACATGAATTTTTGGCACCCTACTCCTCTCAACAAAATGGGGTGGCCGAAAGAAACAACCGTACACTCATTGAGATGGTAAGAATAATGCTAGATGAATACAAGACGTCTGATCTTTTTTCGGCCGAAGCCGTCAACACCGCATGCCATGCCTCCAACCGGTTGTATCTCCACCGACTATTGAAAAACACACCATATGAGCTACTAACCGGTAACAAGCCTAATATTTCCTACTTTTGTGTTTTTGGAAGCAAATGCTTTATGCTAAACAAGAAACCCAAGACTTCAAAGTTTGCTCCAAAAGTTGATGAAGGTTTCTTGCTTGGTTATGGATCGAATGTTCATGCCTATCGTGTGTTCAACAAAATCACCGGTTGTGTTGAAATTTCACGTGACTTGACATTTAATGAATCTAATGGCTCTCAAGAGGAGCAAGTTGTTAATGATGATGTAGATAATGAAGCTTCTAGAAATACAATAAAAAAGATGGCTATTGGTGATGTGAGGCCACAAAAAACATCAAGTATTAAAAATCAACCCTCTCCCTCAAGACAAGACCAACATCATGAGAATGAAGAAATTGATCATACAAGTGATCAAGATCAAGATGTTGGAGATCATGAACAAGCATCAAGTGATGATTCTCAAAAACATGATCAAGAGGTTGATAAAGATGGTGGTCAAGAAAGCTCACATCCACCACACCCAAGAGTGCATTAAAATGTACAACGTGATCACCCCGTCGAGCAAATCCTTGGAGACATTGATAAGGGGGTAATCACTAGATCTCGAGTTCGTAATTTTTATGAACATTACTCTTTTATCTCTTCTATGGAGCCATTTAGGATAGAACAAGCACTTGAGGATTCGGATTGGGTGATGACCATACAAGATGAATTGAACAACTTCACAAGAAACAAAGTGTGGGCATTGTGGGCACCAAATGGGTGTTCCGCAACAAACAAAATGAAGATGGTGTTGTGACAAGAAACAAGGCAAGGCTCGTGGCAAAGGGGTATTCACAAGTTGAAGGTTTGAATTTTGATGAAACTTATGCCCCCGTAGCAAGACTTGAATCTATTAGAATATTACTTACTTTTGTTACTCACCATGATTTTAAGTTGTACTAAATGGACGTGAAAAGTGCATTCCTCAATGGGCCAATCAAGGAAGAATAGTATGTGGAGCAACCACCGGGCTTTGAAGACCCCAAATATCCTAACCATGTTTGTAAGCTCCATAAGGCGCTCTATGGGCTCAAACAAGATCCAAGAGCATGGTATGAATGCCTTAGGGATTTCCTTGTTAAAAAGGGTTTCGTCATTGGCAAGGCCGATGTAACCCTCTTCACTAAGAGTTTTGGTAATGATATTTTTGTATGCCAAATATATGTCGATGACATAATATTTGGTTCTACTAACCAAAACTTTTGTGATGAGTTTAGCAAAATAATAACTAAGAGGTTCGAGATGTCTATGATGGGAGAGTTGACATTCTTTCTCGGTTTCCAAGTGAAGCAACTCAAAGAGGGCACCTTTATATGTCAAGCCAAGTACACACAAGATTTATTGAAGAAATTTGACATGGACAAGGCCAAGCCCATCAAAACTCCCATACCAACAAATGGCCACCTCGACCTCAACAAAAAGGATAAATCCATCGATCAAAAGGTATATCGCTCCATGATAGGCTATTTGCTTTTTCTTTATGCATCTAGGACCAATATCATGCTTAGTGTGTGTATGTGTGCACATTTTCAAGCCGCTCCTATGGAGTGTCACATGGTGGCCATTAAGAGAATTTTAAGATTTTTGGTTCACACACCCAACCTAGGGCTTTGGTACCCGAAGGGTTCAAAGTTCAACCTATTAGGCTATTCCGATGCGGATTATGCTGGGGATAAGGTAGATAGAAAAAGCACCTCCAGGACATACCAATTTATGGATAGGTCCCCTGTGTCATGGTCATCCAAGAAACAAAATTCCGTTGCACTTTCCACGACTCAAGCGGAGTATGTTGCAGCCGGTAGTTATTGTGCACAACTACTTTGGATGAGACAAACTCTAAGGGACTACGGTTACAAGTTGAACCGTGTTCCTCTCCTATGTGACAATGAGAGTGCCATAAAGCTTGCTTATAATACCGTTGATCATTCGCGCACAAAGCATATAGATATCCGCCACCACTTCTTGAGAGATCTTTCTATCAAAGAGGATATAGAAGTTAGTCATGTGCGAACCGAAGATCAACTAGCCGATATATTCACCAAGCCCCTAGATGAGAAGAGATTTTACTATCTTAGGAGTGAACTAAATATTCTTGACTCTAGCAATGTGATGTAAAGGATGTGCACATCTGAATGGTGATTGTTTTGTTATTGCAAAAATCATTGCTTTATGTCAAAAATCTATTATTTTTGCTATTGATGTGGTTTCTTGATCTCTAGATCAAATCTTGTCAAAATATGGTCATTGTTATGAATTATTGCTTGTTGGCTGACCATATGATGTCAAGATAGCTACTTGTCCATCAAAACCTTTTTTGAAAATTTTCTCCTATCCTCTCCTGCTCTCAGTCTTGTCTGATCTTCAGAGGATCAGCACTGCCGGTGCCTTCATTGGCACTGCCGATCAGGTGTCCAACAGAGACAGCCTTGTGTCTAGGATTTTTGTTCGTCGGGCAGCCCTCATCGGTCCTGCCGATGCTCACCAACGACACTGCTGATGGGAGACTGGAGTTGTGCGTTGACCTGCACCGGCACTGCTGATGCTCAACACCGGCACTGCCGATGCCGGCACAACAAAGGGTGAAGAAAATTATGGGTTTTGCCTATGACTGGGATAATGAAATCATTGCCCAATTCTATGCCACAGTCTTCTTTGAGGAGGATGAGAATGTGAGAAAAATGCATTGCATGACAGAGAGTGAGTGGTTCAGTGTGACTTATGCTTAGTTTGCTAGGTACCTTAGCTTTGGACCAAAGGATATGGCTTGTCCACAGATTCATGCTCATCCCTACCTTGCAGACAATGAGATTAGATTCATGTATACTCCAGCGGAGGCAGCTGCAAGTGCAGGCACAGTGAGCAACTTGTATACCTTCTACTCCGTACTGAATAGGATGTTTAGGAGGACTATTATGCCTAGAGATGGTGATCCCTCCAACATTTCTTTTTATGCCAAGAACATGCTTGCAATGATGAGAGAAGGTGCAGGACACTTCAGTGTATCAGACTTTATATGGGAGGAAATCAAGAGCATTGCTAGTAATCCCCAAATAGTTTGTGGTTATGCTCCCTATCTCATGCATATGATTGAGAATGTGACCCAAACTACATACAAGAAGGAAACAGGGAAGAAAGGTGAGCCTATCCATCAGCCAGTGAAAGTGAAGCCATCTAAGAGAGTGTTGGTTCCTCAGGCTCCTATTGATCCACCTGCTCCTCCTCCTCAGATTTCTCCTCAGAGATAGCATGAGCCTCAGATGCGGCAAAGTGAGCATTGGGAGCATGCCACCTCCTTCCAGAGACATGACAAGCCTCCCTCTCCCATCAGAAGGTTGCTGAATTATTTCTCTGATATCTACAAATCCTAGCAAAGACAGCACCATGAAGTGGCTGCTAGAAGAAAGGAGAAGAAGAGATTGAAGAAAATCCAAGCACAGTTGTTGCCTAGTGATCCTCCTTCTCCACCTGGCTCAGAAGATGAACCAATTCCAGAAGTGGAGCCTATTGATGCCAGGATAGCAAGAATTAAGCAAAGTAAGGAGTGGAGACTGTTCAGCTATACCTACATGGGTGGAGATCATGGTGCATCATCTTCAGCACCACCTCCTCCTCCTCCACCACCATAGCCTTATGATAACCCTGACCTTGCTACAGCGGCGGTGAATGCACTTTTTGGGTCGTTTGGTGCTGGTATGGTTGCTCCTCCTTCCACTTCTTTTTCAGCTACCACCATCCCACTCTTATCTATCTATCTTCCAGGAGAGCATTGGATTGATCCAAACAACCCTCCTTCGAATGGATGAGCAAGACAGCTAAGATGACCCCTTTCTGGTGATCAATGACAAAGAAGGACAAAATCGAGGATTAAAACATTGAAGAATAAAATCTGGAGCTTCAGCAGCATTCTGTTTTTGTCTAATCTGTAAAAACCAGCCTGACCGGTTTTGGAAATCGGTCAGACCGGTTTTAGGTGTCCATGCGGATCTCTGATCTTTGTGATCCTTGTAATCCTTTTTATCCAGACTCTGTGACTTTGTGTCAAACCATGTAATAATCCTAGAAATCTATCTTTTGGACTTGAGAATCTTGTAATGATTGCTATTTGAGTGTTGTTGTTGTTTACATTTCCCTACTGTGTTGACCTACACAAAACAGGTCTGACCGGTTTTGCAAACATGTCAGACCGGTTTTGGAAATCTTGAGCTTAGGGTCTGGTTTGGGTGTGAGAGTCTTGTAGACTTTGTTTAGAGCCTATAGACAAAAGTTTGTGAGATGAGATCAATCTAAAAGGAGTGGAGTGTCTTTTTGGTGTTCCGACCAAAATAGGTCAGACCGGTTTCTGAAACTGGTCAGACCGGTTTTGGCTAATAGAGCCAACGACTAGTTATTCAGAAAGAGTTTAAATAGCCTCCCTCCCCCTCCTTCGTGGGTTGCTGATTCCAGAACATCTCAGACCGGTTTTGGCTAATTGAGCATTTCGTGAAGCATTTGTTACTCTTGGAGGTGAAGCCTCCTAGACGGCTAGGCGTTACCCACGTGCTCCCAAGTTGTGGTGAGCTACGGGTCAGTTTGTGAGGGCTGCGATCTTGCCTCCGGAAGGAAAAAAGATCAAGCTAGTGGATCGGAGAAAGTGGTTGAAAGAGACCCGGCTTGGAGTTGGCTTTTGAGCGGCTCAAGCTTCCTCAACGGAGACGTAGGATTCACGGGGTGAATCTAAACTTCGGCAAACAAACACTTATGTCTGAGGATGAGGTCATTCATGAGCCTCAGCCTGGACCCATGCGCTCCTCCATCACATATCAAATGTTGGCACCACAGGTGTCTGAGCAGTTCAGTATCACAGCGGCTCCGTCTAGGGATGAGATGAGAGAGTCCCGCATCACTAACCCCTGGACCCAGCCCAAGCACTCAGGCATCTCAGACCTCAGATTTTGGGACTTGACTCAGGTTGCCTGGTACAAGAATATCTTGAAGAAGACCACTCACAGAGTTGCTCCCATGAAGTGCATTGACAGGGACAAGATGGCAGCAGCTGATGACCCCACTTTTCAGCTGATTCGAGCAGAGTGTGACAGGAGGAACTTGACAGATATTATGGGCTTGCATCAGCACTAGAATGATGAGATCATTGCCCACTTTTACTCTACTCTATGGATTGAGCTTGATGAGGAGAATCACATGGATTCCAAGCTGCACTCGACTATAGAGGGCAACCGCTTCAGTATCACCTACTTCAACTTCTCACAGATTCTTGGTTTTGATGAGACTGACAGAGCGAAGCCCAAGGCGACCATCTTTGATCCTCAGGAGGAGAGTGAGTCGGCTTTTATGTATGATGCTAGGTATGTTGACCCCAAGCATGGTGTTGAGTTTGGTTCATATCATGGCATGAGGTCATATTTTTTAGTTCTCAACAACATGCTCCGGGTAACTTTGACTCCTAAGGTGGGGGATCACACTCATATTCTCAGCTCCACCAAGACTTTGATGTTTGCTATGAGAGAGGGAGAAGAGCCTTTCAGTCTGTTTGACTTCATATGGGCTGAGATCATCTACAACTCCTACACCACTAAGGCCTCCTTGATCTATGCTCCTTACATCATGAAGATGATTCTACGTGTTGCGGGCTGTCGGTTCATTTATGATCACAAGCATCCCTCAGTCATGCCGAAGAAGTTTCCTCTCATTGCATCTCCTCCCCACGATGGTACTCCTCCAGCTGTAGATGTGCCCCAGTCTTCAGCAGCAGCAACAACAACAACAACAACAACAACAACAGCGGGAGAGGTAGCCGGTCCTAGTGCTGCCCCTCGCCCTCGCCGTCGATCTTCGAAGGTCACCTGTGCCATCAAGTCTATGTTTTGCATATGTCGGGACACAGCAATGGTGATTAGAGAGTAGCATCAGGCTCTCTCTCAGATGCAGACCGATGTCAGGACTATCGCCGCCACCACCAGTGTTGAGCTTCCTTGGGGTATCTACACTCAGGCTACACAGGTTGTCTAGGAGGCTCAGGATGATGATGAGGACGACGATGATGCTTCCTCGGACGAGTGAGGCTTGAGGTGGTTATTTTCCTCTTTTTGATGTTGTGATGCCAAAGGGGGAGAAGATTGGTTCGTGTGTAGTTAGTTTTCATTTTGTGAGTTGTGAGAGTGATGGACAATTTGTATTTTCTTGCTTGTGTTTTGTGGTTTGTAAAACTTGTTAATTTCTCGTGCTTGTAAAACTCTCTATTTATGCTTTATGAGTTATTATGTTATTCTTGTCCCTTCTGATGATGTATTGTTGGTTTTCACTTTCTAGATGCATTTGTGTGAAAATACTTGTCATATGCATGGTCTCTATGTCCTATGCTTAATTGTTGTCAATTGTCTCACATGCACGGTGTTAGGGGGAGCTCTCACATGTTTCTTTAAATATATGCATTGTTATTCATTGATTATTATTTCTCATATGCACACACTTAGGGGGAGCTCCACATCTCTTTTATATCACAAAATGAAATTTATTGCACATTTCTATGAAATCTTGTTGTGTTGTCATCAATCACCAAAAAGGAGGAGATTAAAAGTGCATCTAGGCCCCTAATTTTATTTTGGTGATTGGCGTCAATACAATTAAGAATGGACTAATGTTTTTATTGAGTATGTGTGTAGATGACTATCTTAATTGATGAATAAAATGCATTAAAATAAAAAGAGAAAAGAAGATGGTTATTTACCTCAAGTTGAAAGTCCAAAATTCACTCAAGAATGAAGGATCAATGTTGTTTTTATTTCTAATCTTGAGTATAGGTAAACCGTACTATTAAGAGGGGTATAATTTACAAATTTGGTAAAGTCAAATGCTCAAATTTCTCAAAAATACCAATTCTATCGCACTTTGTTTTTGCCTTCATCGGCAGTGCCGGTGGTTCTCACGGCAGTGCCGATCCCATCTCTCAGAGGCGCTGTGATGCCCAGACACTTCTCTGGCTTCTGTCTTGCCAGCATCGGTAGTGCCGATAACTCCAACGGCAGTGCCGGTCGCTCCTATCAGAGAAGGCTGTTCTCTCTGGCTCTTTGGCTATAGCTCATCGGCAGTGCCATGGTCCCATCGACAGTATCGGTTGGCTCTTCCAGAAAGCCACTCTTTCTGTCTGGCTCAGCCTGTAGATCATCGGCAGTGCCGATCCCCTGATCAACAGTGCCGGTCCCCCCTCCAAAGAGACTGTCTCCCCTCGGGCTCTCTGGCTGACTGTGAACGGCAGTGCCGGTCTTCTTGATCGGCAGTGCCGGTCAAGGTCTCCAGAGACCACTTATTTTCTTTGTGGCTGCCTCACCGGCAGTGCCGATGTCCTGATCGGCAGTGCCGGTGCGGGCCGAATCCTTGCCTGCAGATCTATGATAGTATGTCAGAAACCCTACCAGTAGTGTCAATGGCTTGATCGGCGGTGTCGGTGCGGGGCGTCCAGATAGGCCAACGGCTTTTTTTGAGCCCTTTGTATAAAAAGGGTCTCACCCCACTTCGTGCCCCCTCTCTCCAACCCGAAAAACAAAAGGCACTTTTGAGCTCCATTCACCTCACTCTCCCTCTCCAAGTCCAAGCTTCATTCCTTGAGCTAGGGTTTGAGTGAGCCATTATTTTCTAGTGAAAAGAGCACCATTCCACTCTTGAGCATTCAATTTAATCATCTTTGTGACTTCTGCTTGTTACTCTTAGAGCTTTGCTCCTAGACGGTTAGCGGTGCCCGTAGAGCTCCCAACTTGTGTGGTGATGCCTCGGAAAGTTTGTATCACCCATCCCGCAAGGGATTTGCTAGTGGAGAACTCAAACTCGATCTTTGTGGCCGCTTGAGTGAGAAAATAGTTGAAAGAGACCCGGTCCTTTGTGGACATCTCAACGGAGACGTAGGGTTCTTTGTGAGCCTGAACTTCGGTAACAAATCTTGTATCTCTATGTGCTTCTTTTTTTTACTTGTTGTTCCTTTCATCATTTTAGGTTTATTACTTGCATTAGCTTTAATTCGACCGATCTACTTATGTAGGCTTGTTTAGTTGTTGCTAATACCTTGTAGTGCCTTATTCATCTGTTGTAGTTCCTATCAGCCACTTAGTAACTATGAAACCAACTTAGTTTATCTTTTGGGCGACTCTCTGTCATCTCATCGGCACTGCCAATCCAGCACCGGCAGTAGCCATCGGCACTGCCGATCCCAGCCACTGGCACTACCAGTCCCACTGATAAATTTGTTTAAGTCTAATTTTGCAGGATTTTTAGATTTGCCTATTCACCCCCTCCCCCACCCCCCCCCCTCTAGGCAACTTTCATGAAGAGATGTCATCTTCGAAGAAGATAATAATCTGGGGGAGTGAGACTTGAAGAGAAGTAGGACTTTGTATCCACTTCAATGATTCAAGAACATGAAATATATGGTTACACAAGAGATCTTAGAATTAATTGCCTATAGGCAATAAAAGAAAACCCCATATGAAAGAAGCGCCAATAGCTTAGAACCTAACGGTCTTAAAGAATAAGACGGGTGATCCCACCCAAATTGATAAGACCATGATAAGCATTCACATGTTCGAATAGCAAAGATAAAACGTAATTGATTAATTCTGACGATGTTTAGGATTTAGAAGATATTCCTAATGAAGTCAAAACAGTAGACTATCGTGGGTCTATAATATCAAATGTGACTCCAAAGCGAACACAGATCCTAATAGAGTAAAAACTATAGGTCGTTATGGGTCTATAAGATTAAATGTGACTCTAGAAGGAATATATGATAAAAGGCTTTATGTAAAGAGAAGGGAAATGTTATTATGAGACATTTTCTGATGTCTCGTGTAATAATTTATTTAGAGTTATAATGACATTAGCAGCACATCATGACTTGAGCTATATCAGATGAAAGTAAAGACGATTCTCCTTAGTGAGGATCCAAGGAAAATATATTTATATGGCACAACCAAAGGTTTTGCTATGAAAAGAAAAGGAACTTTAGACATCGTTGGCAGAAAATTCATTTATGGATTGAAGACATTTTTTCTAAAAGGAGTTATTTAAAGTTTTTGATAAGAATTTTAGGTTTTTTTAAAGAGTAAGAGGACAATTGCATTTATGCAAAAGATATAGAATGGGAAACTCATTTCCTAATCATGTGGATGACGTCCTACTTGCTAGTGGTGATGTCAATTTAATGCAGAAGAAGAAGAAGTTCTTGTTCCTAAAGTTAAAAAGAATTTTCTCACTTGAATGTCTCTTGCTATATGAGACACGATTCACCGAGATAAAAAGAAGGGGTATTAGAATATTGCATATGCATGCTAAGAAGTCTTTAAAGTATGCATATAAGAAAACATACGCATGTTCTTATAGTCAAGGGTAATGGTTTTGGGAACTTTAGTGTTCCAAAAGACAATATGAAAAGGATCAAATGAATATGGTACCATATGCTTCAGCTGTTAGAAGCTTGATATTACCCTAATACAGTTTTATGTATCCGGGTTTCTTGGCAATATCCAGTCCAGATATAGATCACTGGAATGAAGTTAAAGATATCAGTTTCATGCTAAAAGAAACAAGTACTCTCAAAAGGTTGTGAGTATAAAGATAGATATGTATAAGTGCTCTCAAAAGGTTGTGAGTGTAAGATAGAATGTGTGAAATATGTAGCGAAATCCACAATTGTCGCTAACTTTCACACTTGGAGTTTTTGTGTGAAAAAACTTCAAAGGATAAAAGAATTATTATCAATGTGATGAAATGATACAAATTAGCAAAGAATTATGATCGATGTGATGAAAAGATATGACTTAGTATGATATGAGGTAGGGACATGCAAAATGGTTAAAGAAATCTGTACCCAGAATTGATAATGGTTAATAACAGTAATAATCATTAAGTATTTCACTCCTGTGACAACGAGTCAAGCGTGATGCCAAACACATTGACACAAAGTTATACGTTGTTTAGGAGAAAGTCCGGAATTATGTTAGAATGCTTGGAGCATAAAAGGAATAGACAAGTATTAGCAGATCTGCTCATTAAAGGCTTACCGCCCAGTGTTCTCAGAGAGCACACAGTCAACATGGGTTTTATGGTATAGTCTATGATTTCTGGACAATAAGAGGCCCAAGGTTAAATGATCTGTTTCAAAACAAAGGAGTGTGTTGTAGCTGTTGATTCTATCGGTGATTGACCGTGACGATGAGACACGCTCTATATACGAATCTGTGATGGAACGAGTACTTTAAAAAGAGTTATTTTAAAGTATAAAGTTAAAATACAAAGATGAGATCAAGAGGGAGAATGTTAGGTTGATCTCACGACTTGGTCCAACGACCAAGTCAGAACCCCTTGGTCAACTCCCTGATCGGAGGAGCTCAACACAACTGGATTGTAGGCCCCTGTCGCGCTGGCTATAAGAGGAAGGTGGGGGCCACTAGGACACACACGCTAAGAGAGACGTGGCCACTCCTCACCTTCACCCCACCGATCTGAGGGGCGCCGGTCAGCGACGGAAAGCCTCTTTCCCACTCCACTGCCGCCGTGTAGAGCCGACGGCCGCCACTACCGAAGGACCGTGCCGCCGACTCCAGGCGTTGTAGCCCACCGACACCGTCGTCGTCAGCGACAACATCGTCAGCGCCATGGCCGACAATCACGGCAGCCCTAAAGATGAAAGGTATGTTTGTTTAAGATGTTTCGACCATCTCGATCTACTCCTAGTGATCCCAGATCCCAGATAATTAACAAGGTCATCACCTACGGCTCGCTCCATGGCGATGCGGCTAGCTCGTAACGCGTTGCAGGCAACGAAACAAGCCAGGATCGTCGTCGACAGCCGCGCAGCAATTGCAAAACTCCCCTCGCGTACTTATGCTTCTAGCCGAGCAACGCATGGGGACAGCAGGAGCATGTAACTGCTGGTGTCACCCTAGCGCCACCGAGGTGAAGAACCACGGCACGGTACGATCGCCGCCGGAGGCAAAAGTAGATCACCTGCAAGAGCAATTCGACGTTTGAACTGGCATGCTCGCTTTCATCGGTGGGTCTTATGCCTTCCTCAAGTTTTTAGAGTGTATTCCTAACACAAAAAAAAAAGTTTTAGAGTGTATTCATCACAACTAAATTTTTAGCGTTACACTTTTTGTGTACCTTTTTCGACTTCAAATTGGGTGTACTTTTTTTAGGACAAATTGTGTAATTATATGTCTTTATAGTTCATTTGAATAAAAAGTTACTGCGAAATACTTGGAACTAGCAAGCTACTATACTACAACTAAGTACGTAGTCGTATCCATGGTTCTTGGTAGTTTGGTTCGCCACTGTTATGCAGGATGAAGTCATTGTAACCTGACACGGCATAGAAGTAACGGTCGGTGTTTCTCGGTTCGCCATTGCCCACCAAATGGCTGCAACCAGCCAAGACCCTGGTCCGGTCGTTGTTGCCGACCCTGTCGTGTCGCGTTGCCTCCTAAATCCAACGCCGCCTCTCCGAGCCTCGTCGCCAATCCATCACGTGTCGCCCAACAACCGCCCACCTGATAGCCTGAAACCTCAAAAGCATTGGCCAAGCTAGAACGCAAAAGACCCTGAACTGAACAGAGTCGTAACTTTAACAGAACTGAACTGTACCACGATGGTAACATATCTGAAAAACTGATATAGAATCACAACAGTAAACTTAACTAACATGTACACCTACCAATCTATCATTTACACAAACCAGTGATAATCATCACTGTTTCAGTAGAATGAATCTAGAAAAACGAACTCTCCATCCTCATCATAAACCAAAAATACAGATCAGTGAGTGTCAAGAAAACAGAACTGCATGCAAATGTTATGATAAATTTCACATGCCTCGTGTCTCATTGACATAGCCAACTTGCCGAGTTGATGTTAGCATAATTGCAACTACAATAACCAACCTCTCCCAAACAGTTCAGATAATCAGGATTGTCAAATAGCATACTTACACAGGGCCGAAATCTGAACCATTCAAAGCAATCCATTGAGGCCAGGAAGATGCAGGCACAAATTTCACAGGATAGAAACTGAAAATCACGATAACATATTCACAGCACAAATATCAAAGCCAGAAGAGACAGAACACCCCACTTTTTGTGTGCCGGAACAAAATCTGATAGCATGCCAAATGAGGCATGTACTAATTCTGAAGAAAACTGGTTCACAGACTATCTTGGCAGGCTATCTATCCACGAGACTATCAATTTCTGTATGCCAAATGAGCCATGTAGTAATTCAGAAGAAAAGTGGTTCACAGACTATCATAGCAGGCTATCAGTCCATAAGACCCGAGACTATCTCTTTGTTAAATCTGCGATCAAAACCACCGCCTCTGAGCCTTCTCCAGCTCAGTTTCCATTTGCCGAAGTTGCTCATCCTTCAGCTCAAGCTTCTTCTTCCTTTCCTCAATTTCCTGGTCCTTGTTAGCCAGTTCTCTCTTGTTCATCTGGTACTCCTTCTTTTCCGACCATAGAGGTCAGTGCTTCATAAAGAAAGGCTATCGCGCCGGCGCCCATCATGCAGACCCGGAACCAGAAAAGGTTTTCCCTGAGATCCATTCACAGACATGTAAATAATGATTGAAAAAACAGAAAAGCATAGCTACTGGTTGGTTATCACTGAGAACCATTTTTCTCTACAAAGAAAGACAGCCTATTAGTTCAGACTACAGAGCAGAAAGATGATCCACACAAAATGGCTGTATCAAGTTAAACGGTTCACAGGATGCTGTGCACAAACCAGTCGACTAAACTAGATACCAAATACACAACTAAAATTACGTTCGCAGAGCCCAATAATACACAATGGGTCCTGAGCCATGTCCCGATCATTTTAATAATTATCAAGGCAAGAACTAAGGACTGCAGTAGAAACAGCGTCGCACAGATCAAACTGACAGCATCATTAACCACACACAGAGATGGATCTGATGAGCAGAGACCAACTAATTCACAGACAGCAAAATCCCAAGCAGGCGAAAATTGCATAACCCACCAAGTAAAGTACACGGTTCAAAGAAAAGCATGGCTACTGGTTGGTGAGTTTTCAGAGTCCAACAGGAAACAGTGTCAAATCTATTCAGGCTATCCAAGTCCTCTGGGTCAATATCAAATGTCCTCAAGCTACCCAAGTAACCCAAACCAGTATCAAGTTCATCCAAGCTACCAAAGTACCCGACTTCCTGGATATGGACAGAGTCCATGAGATCCATTCACAGCAATCTATCTCTTTCATGGTAACTCAGAACCTCCAACACAAGTATAGTTGCGAAAACAATCATCAGCTTAACTATAATTGTTCCAATATAATATAAAAACTGCAATGTACTGTAATTCACGCAACAAGGAAAATCAAACAAAGGCAAAGCAACCCATAGAAGTATAATCATGGATGTTTCTAAGGCACTGAAAACTTATCCAAGGCAGAGTACTTGACTACTAACATTTCATCACAGTATAATTCACATTTCATAACAGAATAAGAAATTGCACCTGTCTCGCTCTTGATTGTTCTGTTCCTCCCTCCAGCGCTGCTCCTGGTGGTCCGCGCTGCCAACAGTGGAGGGGAGCGGAGTTTGTGTGCCATCAGCGGACGACGTCGACATGGCGCGCTTGGCATTCTGATGAGGCCCGGAGGAGCGACCTGGCGGCGCGGAGCTGGAACGCCTCCCCCTGAACTGGGAAGCCGATCTCCCTATCCTGGCCATCGTAGGCGAGGAGTGGGAGGGCAGGAGCCCAGACGGGGAGCGCTTGGAGGTCGCCGTAGTGGCGAGCAGGACCACGGGCGGGGAGCGCGCGGATGTCGGCGTAGCTGCGGTCTGGAGCGCGGACGGGGACCGCGCGGAGGTCGGCGTAGCGGCGCACAGGAGAGCGGATGGGGGCCGCGCGGAGGTCGGCGTAGCGGCGCGCAGGATCGCAGGATCGCGGACGGGGACCGCGCGGAGGTCGGCGTAGCGGCGCGCAGGAGCGCGGACGGGGGCCGCGCGGAGGTCCCCGCAGCGGCGCGCAGGAGAGAGGACGAGGGCCGCGCGGAGGCCCCCGCCGCGGCGCGCAGGAGAGAGGATGAGGGCCGAGCGGAGGTCCCCGCCGCGGCGCGCAGGAGAGAGGACGGGGGCCGCGTTGTCATAGTAGAGGCAGTCGTCCTCCCCGCAGTCCCGGTGGTGTTGCAGAGCTGCTGCCTTCGCAGCGGCATTCGACGCGGTGAACAGTGTCGGCGCGGTCCGCAGGGGAGCGGCGGTGGAAGAGCTCGCCGCGGCCGCCCCTACCGGCCCTCCGCCGCGGAGCTTCGCGGCCTTCGTATCTCCGTCGGAGGCTGGCGAGATGACCGGCGCGGACGGATGGGGAAGGATAGGAGAAGAGCGCGCCATGGCTCCCGCGCTCCTTCCGCCGTTAAGCTTCGCCGCGGCGGCAATGGCGCGGCGCCAAATCGCCATTGCTGCCGTGCGCGAGGTTGGCTTCTGCTTCGAATTTTTTGGGGGGATTTCTGTTGCGACCTTTTCTGTTCAGGAGGAGGAAGGGGAAATGTGCCGGGGAGGGGCCCGGCTTCGGAGGCTGTGATGTTCTGGCTGGGCGTGGGAGGTCGGTGCTCCCCATCGGCCGGCTCCCGTAGGTGCTTCAAATACACGTGGCGCAATACTACTGGCTGTTTTTTTGGGCCCAACAGATTTTGGTGGCCCATCGCAACGGAGAGCAGTCCTACTCGACGCGATCGTCTCACGTGTGAGCTCCTTTTATTTCTGGCCCTACTGTCAGCCGAATCCTAGTCATGACCTGCCTCATGGGGTAAATTCTTGTCCGACTCTTTTTCTTTAGGTAAATTCTTGTTCGACTCGGGGTCGAGCGCACCACGCCACCGCCCCCATATGTCTTTATAGCCGGATTCTGGAACGACCAATCTAGAGATCAGAGAGAAAATATTGAGCTCGAGTTCATAAAAAACAATCGACTCGAGTAGCACTAGCTAGATCACATATATGGCTCCCTCCACGGTGATGCGGCTAGCCCGTAACGCGTTGCAGGCAACGAAACAAGGCAGGGGCGTCGTCAACAGCCATGCTGCAAGTGCAAAAATCCCCTCTCGTACTTATGCTTCTGGCCGCGCAACGCAGGGGACAGCAGGAGCATGTCACGGCGGGTGTCACCCTAGCGCCACTAGTGTCGCCGAGGTGAAGAAACAAGTAGATCGTTTGCAAGAGCAATTCGACGTTTGCACTGCCTTGTTCGCTTTCGTCGGTGGGTCTTATTCCCTCCTCAAGTTTTTAGAGTGGATTCACCACTAAGATTTTAGCGTCACAGATTGTGTACTTTTTTCGACTTCAAAGTGAGTGTACTTTTTTTTTAGCCCAAACTGTGTTATTTTTACATCAAGCGTGTCTTTATAGTTAACAAAAAGTTACTGCGAAATATTTGGTACTAGCAATAAGCTAGTAGCTACTAGCCTACAACACGGCATGGTTCTTGTTTCGTCACTGCTATGCAAGATTGAAGTACTAACTGTAAACGACACGACATAGGAGTAACGGTGGGTGTTGGTTCACACGTGGAACTAAATTGTTTCGTGGGCCCGCCAAACGGCCGGAACCAACCAAGATCCTGGTCCGGTCGTTGCTGTGGAACCACGCACTGACCCTGTTGCCGTCTCTCCGATCTTTCGTCACAATTCGCAAATCCATCACGTATCGTACAACAACCCCCCACCTGATCGCGCGAAACATCAAAAGCATCATATCTCCAAGACTGTTGGAGAGAGCAACGGGAGCACCTCTATCTGTTTGTTTTCCGACTCCGAGGTGGGTGAAAAAAGAGGTGTAGTACTAGCGAGTTGCTTGTGGTATTGTGGGGGAGCACGGCGGCTGCGGAAAACGAGGAGGTGGAAAGGAAAAAAGGAAGGAGAGCACAACAGAACGAGAGGCGATTATTCTCGTGCGGCAGTGCACTTATATTTAGACCATTATTCTCGTGCGGCGGTGCAACTATATTTAAGATGCGTTCGGTATAGTTCTAGATTCACCTTGAATTAGAAATATTTTAAATTCTTTTTTGGAACATTTTTCTAGTAAATCACTCCAATTTTCTGAAAATGTTTGGCAAAAATACTGGATTTGAATTCTTGAAGCAAAATGAACTAAGTGACTTATAAATCAGGTGAAATACAATTTTGAGGGTCTGTTTGGCTGAGTGAAACGTTTCAGATTCATGCTGAATCACCTGAATCACTTCCAAACAGCAAAAAGGTGAAATGTTTTAGGGGTGAATCACTTGAAACGTTTTAAGTTTTTTACACTACCAACTTGAATCACTCAAAACGATGTTTCACCTGATTCATAAATCACTAGAGAAAATTAGAGTGATTCAGTAGAGAAACGTTTCAAGAGAGAATTTAAAATGTTTTTGATTCAAAGTGAATCTCGAGCTGTACCGAACGCACCCTAAGTGATTCAGGTTGGTAGTATAAAAAACTTGAAACGTTTCAAGTGATTTACCCCTAAAATATTTCACCTTTTTGCTGTTTGAAAATGAATTAGGTGATTTAACATTGAATGTGAAACGTTTCACTCAGCCAAACGGGCCCTTACTTCTTTTCTTTTTCTGATGATTATGGTCTCAAAGCAAAGTGTTCCGTGCGTTTGTGGTAATGTTGCGGTTTTATAACATCCACATTTTCAGATAATTAATATTTACTAATACATGCCCACTAGAGAGTAATTTTGAATAGGCAGAGATTCTTCAATATTTTCGAAGTGTAGATTGATTTCTCATCTCTTTCTTGTGAAATTGAAATTCTTGGTGCCACCTCTCTCACATGGAGCCACAAAGGGAGAGTGACGTTCAGGGTTTGAATAACCGTTTCAACCGGCCAACTCGATTTAATGAAAAACTGGTTGGTTAACCGGAGAAACTGACGGGTTAACCGAATTGTTACAGTACTAGCTTTGGTTTTTTATGTTTAATCGGTCGGTTAGGACGACCCATCGGAACCAATTTTTCGATTAACCGAAATAACCGATCGGTTTTTACCGGTTATTCAAATCTTGGTGACGTCCCTATCACACATCAACTATCTGATGATCTCTCAAAGAAGCTGGTGTTGGATATTAAGTATAGTTGTAGGACTGGTCATATGCATGAGTGTGGTGTATGTGTCGGTGATGGCGTGTGTGTGGTGGTGATGTAAGTGAGTGAGTACGCGTGTGAAAAAATAGAAAGTCTTGGTGTTTTATATTTTTTTCCATGAACAAATATATATGTAGTGCTTCGTGGGCCATCTTCACGTCCCTATGGCCTGCTTCTTTTCGTGCAATTCAGGCCGGCCCATCATCATTATCCATTTACCAGCCCATGTATCGCAACTCGCCAACTCGGCCTATAACTTGAACTCTTGCGGGTTCGTCTGCGGTGACGGCTAGAGGTGGCCAAACATGGACACAGTCCGGCATGGCGCAAGCCCTAAATGGCTCGTAACGTTTAATTTTGGGCTGATGCGACACACGGACCATATCGGGCCGTGCTGTGGCAGCCCATGGGCTCGGCTGCCGGTCGATGTTTGGTTCACGTCGTAGGACTAAATTATTTTTGTGGGCCCACCAAACGGTCGCAACAAACCAAGACTCTCGTTGTTGCCGAACCACGCACTGACCCTGTCGTGTCGCGTTGTCTTCAAAATTCAACGCTGCCTCTCCGAGCTTTCATCGCAAATCTATCACGTGCCGTACAACAACTGCCCACCTGATCGCCCGAAACATCAAAAGCATCATATCTCGAAGAGAGCAATGGGAGCGGGACCTGTGATCCGTTTTGCGACTCCGTGGGTGAAAAAAGAGGTGTACTAGCGAGTTGTGGAGAAGCACGGCGTCTGCGGAAAACAAGATGGAAGTGGAACGGAAAAAAGCATAGGCGCAGCCGCGCAGAGCAGAATGTGAAGCTTGTACAGGCTATTATTCTCGTGCGGCAATGAAGCCATATTTACTTCCTTTCTTTTTAAATGCATATTTACTTCGTTCTGATTATTACGGTCTAAATGCAAAATGTTCTCTGCATTTTTGGTTGTTATGTTATGGTTTTGTAACATCCACATTTTCAGATAATCCACATTTTCGAAGTCTAGATTGATTCCGCGTCCCTTTCTCATGAAATTGAAAGTCTTGGTGCTTTATGTAATGTTTTCACCAAAAAGATATATCTGCTGTGCGTCGTGGGCAGTATTCACTTCCCTGGCCTGTTTCTTCTCGTCCAGTTCAGGCCGGCCTATCGCCATTATCCATTTACCAGCCCACGCAACGCACCTATAACTCGAGCTCTATTGCGCGTTCGTCGGCGGGAGCCGAGTGCCGCGCGGGCGCGTTTTGCGTGACGACTGAAGCTACCCGGCAACCTGAAAAGCCAAGCCTGGTGATGTCCATCGCGTTCGGACGATGCCATCTAGCGTTTAGCCGCGAGGAGTTTTATGATAGAACCAAATAAATACACATCGTCTATTTTCTACATCCGACGGTTTATATCTTAAACATGATATATTTCTAATAGATCAGTATTATCGTATCATGGTAATACATCATAAGTATCATATGGGTATTTTTGGGATAAATACATACTTTATAGATTAATATTTTGATTCTTAATATATGGCACAATCAAAACGAAGACAGAGTGATTGCTAAGACCCAAGAGCAGCTCGGTGAAGACAACGGCCGCCGGCGCACTCGATCGGCAGAAAGACGACGCGGGGCATGCGATGGATGCCCGCATCGGCATGCGACTATGCGAGGTTGTGCTGCCAGGTGGATGACGTGTTTCTGTACCACGGATCGGCACGTTAGTGAACCTGCTCATGTGGCGGCGCAAGGTAGCTGCAATCGCTGTATGCAGGTGGAGCTAATACACGGGAGCGTGAAAACAGACGAAGGTTCAGGCGCCGGTTACACGATTTTGCAGGCTCAACGCAGAACACCGATCTGATTGGGCCGGCCAACAGTGGCGAGATGCCGCAGACTGAACCGAGAGAGGCGATGTCAAGAATTTGAAGGAAAACATCGGTGCCCGTGAGAGGTTTCGAATGGTGTCACCTGCCGCAACAGATACGGCCATCAGCTACCAAACTGCCTATTAATTAAGAAACTAATTACAATATTACCCGCTGGAATGGACGGTTAGATTGAATTCGTGATACCTTTTAGGCACTGGTATCATGTACTACTGTAAAGCCCCTCTCGTCATCGTCTTCCACACAAATACCAACGGGATGTGATTCTCTCTGTCCATCACGGCCATGAGATGCGCATAGCCGCTTCCTTGCCTTGGCACTTGGCTTGTCCGACGAGCCGCGTGCGTCGACACCGTACGACCGTCGATCCGCAGCGCGCATGCGTCTGCATGAGATTATTCACTTGTTGAAAAAAAAATGAACCCGCAAGCCAGCATGAATTGAAATCAGTTAACAGGCATAGTAAGGTTATCTTGATGCATTGACCTCGTCTGCAATTAGAGCAAGGCTAATGATTTAGCCAGCTACTGGCTAAATGCAATGGCCATGTCATTTATAGTCTTCAACATAGCCATTTCGTATAGTGAGGCTGGTTATTCGTTTGGCTAAGAGTATTATTAAATTAAAGAGCAAGTAATTAATGCTTGCATATAGAAACAATCCGGTGTGATATGGATTTTTGTGGTCATACTTGAAACAACATAGCGTAAAGGCACATGCCATGGTTGAATCTTCGGTAGAAAGGAGCTTCCAACTCATTTTACATCAACAGTAAACTAGCAGCAGCAACAGTTGTATCAGTAGAAATGACTCATGGCACGGACCTGAAAAAAAAATTGTTGGACTGTTAACTGGAACACATTGTGAGTTGGACTTTTAATTATTTATTACATAGAATAATTTAATAAATAATACCTTAGTCAGTTTTGCCAAATAACTTCTCCCGTAAACATCTTAGTGCAATCAAATGCTCATATCTCACATCTTCACACATCCTAATAATGATATAAGCTTTAAATATTTGTGCGCGTATACCATCAGTTGTGGTTTGTATCTTTATGACCATTTTATCAAATAGCATAATAATAAATTTATTCAACCTTTAAACATACCAAAGCAAAATAGTTCATGAACCAACAAATAATGCTCAGTTCATTGTAGGAACAGGGATGATTCGTTTCTCCTAGCATATAGGACACAACGTGCATTCGTGATGTCTCCGTTTGAAGTAAAGAAACATCCATGGGAGTAGGCAGGAAGCAAAAGCAAGCAGCAGGAGCGAGCATTGCATCACCCTGTTACCCGCAAGACGCAGCTAGAGCCAATAATCGAAGAGATCAAATCGTTTTTCTTCAGTCGACTACGCCGCAACATCTGAAGAAATGAAGAACGATTTGACGGGAGGAACAGTGAGATTGCGAGGGGGCTAGTGGAGCCTGAGCAGCGGATCGAGGGGAAGACGAAGTCGCCGGCTTACTCGCCCGCAGCAGGCTGCAAGCGGGCGCTCGCGTCTTGAAAACGCTGCTTCAGGCGGGCGAATCGTGAAGCGCCCGTTCGTTTCTCTCTCTTGTTTTCTCGCTCTTCCACCTCAGATTTATCTGACGTAGAGACTCATTTAGCCTGCACTCTATAATACTTGCTCTTAGAGAAGTGTGTAGTTGGGGTAATCGAGCTAAATTCTATCGCTAATAAAAGAATGCTAACCTCTTGCCAAAAATAAAGTAACATACAACCGTGGTAACTACACAAAACATTTTCCGCCACTGCAACCGAAAATGGGGATGAATAAGAAAATAGAACTCTAACTTCAATGATGATTACTGCCTCTGTCTAAAAATATAAGTATTTCTGGATTGGTCAAAATCAAATAATTTTAACTTCAACTATTAATAGAGAAAAAATTACGATAATTAATCAATTATAAAAGATGCTACTAGATTCATCTTAAAAGCAATCATAATATGTAACTCTTTATATTTATAACTATTTACTTTTATTATTATCAGTCAAAGTTTAAAATATTTGACTTTGACTAAAGCTAGAAATACTTATATTATTGGATAGAGGGAGTAATTGTTCATCAAATTAGTCAACATTACAAATTAATCATATTAATAACATGACTTTGTTAAAAGTTATTTACTAATTGATCACATTTAATCTTTTGCAATATTACCTTCAATTTAATAAAATACTACTCCTCCGTTCCTTTTTAATTAACATCTTAGGTGTGGATACGGGAATTAAAAAGAGATGAAAAAGATAGGTGCAAAAAATGAGAAAGTGAAATTTAGAGATATAGAGATGTATTGAAAAGAGATAAAGTTACATTAGAAAGTATAAGAATGATAACTATTTTAAGAAAACTAGAGATGTCCAAAGGTGCCAACTATTTTGTAATGATTTTTTATATCAGATCTACACCATTAGACATATATATTAGATAATAATATTGCTTAAAAAGAAATAGTACAACCTGCATGTTAGTCTTTTGTTTAAGTATTTTTTTAGTATGCGCCGAACCCTCTCATCACACACGGTTTGTTATAAGAAAAAAAAATCAAATAAATATGTGTGCTTTCCTAATATATATATATATATATATGACCCCTAACTGCTGCAAGCCTTCATTATTACCCTGTATATTCTCACGATGACTTCCGTGCTGCGTAAGAAATTTGCTAAGAAATCCCAGTATCCCTCTGCTTTGAGTTAATTTAATTTGCTAAGAAATTCAAAAGGCTAAAAGGCAACCACCCAAAAAAAAAGGCTAAAAGGCAACCTGCAACCACCTGCAGATTTTAAGAAACCCCATTGTAACCGGGTCTAAGAACAATGCCCTTTTTGTCTTGTTTTTTTTTTTTTTTTGAAAGATCGTGCCGTTTTTGTCTAGGTAGTAAAACAGGCACACTCGACTATTTACACCACTTTATGTGCCTCTACTTGCAGTACAGTATAAGAGCAAACATTTCGCCCAGCTAACTCCATTTATCTACACCAGGAGCTTGGAACGAACAGGCACGTTAGTTAACTGCGTTACACATCTTGCCTACACACAGGGCATGAACCACGATCGACGAGCCATTTGTCCACACACGGCTGATGAAAAGTGTGAGAGCAATTGGGCAACCTCCTCGCTGTTTCGCCAACCACAATGTCCTGCAAGAAGTACACCGTTAGGTCGGTCGGCGTTGAGAACAGAGGAGAAGGTCTCAACCCTCAAAGAAAATGCCAACAACATTGCATTTAGTAGCAGGCAAATTTTGGTATCACAAGCTGCTAATTGTGGTTGCCCAATTGAGGCTGTTGCATCTATCTGCATTTTCCGTCACTGGCATTCATTATCCAACCATAGTGCACTTGTGTATGCGCCACAGTTGTCTGAGCCCAATTTTCTGGTTGAACAAACAGAGTTCAGTAAAGCTTGGCTGGCTACTGGTCGGTTATCACTGATAACCATTTTTCTGTAAACTACTGCAGAATAACTCACAGACTCCAAAAAATACGAAGGGTAAAAGAATCATCAACGTTGTGCATAACAGACTAATTTATCGATGTTCTGATCTAATATGACAAGCTGCAATGTAACTTTAATTCACGCAAGAAGAAAATAATAACCCACATATTCATGTGGCTTTCAAAATAAATAAATAAAATAATAACCCACCAACCGGGAGCCATAGCAACCCCGCCAACAGATAAGCAATCAGTACAAACACTGACAAAGACACTAGTTGGAAGTATTTTGACAACAATATAGTAGCTAATTAAATGCTGATTGTATCTTTTAAGGAAAACACTTAAATCTAGGATTTGTAGATGACCATCTAATCCTAGAGTAGGCGCAGATAGTGCACGAAAAGGTTTGTTCAATTGTTTGACAACATGAAGTGTGCATCCATGATTATACCTGTAGACAGATAGGGCAAGACAGGACTTCACCAAATGCGTCCCGCGTTTGGTCTGTGACCTCATAATGCGGTAATTTCTTCAGTGACTCTTGTGAAATCCCTTTAGATGAAACGTCTCCAAAGATGTCATATAGATCATCATGACCAAAATCTGATAAGCTGACCTGTCAAATAGAAGGTGCCTAAAATTCAGTCGAAACACACGCAAAAAAGAAAAAGTTGGATTCTCGTTGATTATGTCTCAACAGTTCTCTCTGCAGCATCAGCCATTTAGTTTCCACAACAGAGACACCGATTGAAGTGGGAAAAGTCACTAGATTTTTATCAATCAATAAATAAAAGTTCACTAGTCCGAGTCTGGCAAACAATGACTATTACGTTTGTTGGTGTTGGAATTAAAGTTGATGCTACTGACCTGCCAACGATATGACGTATATGCTGAAGGAGTAGATTGCTGTTGCACGAACCGAGCATGAAGGAGCTGCTCAATGAAATCGGCCTGCACACGAAACCATGAACTTCTTCAGAGAGCACGTTGATTTAGTATTTAAACGGTCTTTTGCAATAGTGCAACTGAGATCAAGCTTATGAACTGGTCACAAGCTCTCAAATACGTCATGAAGTAAATTTTCTTTTGATGTTAGGTATTGACGTGGATGGTACCTAGACCAAGTAAGCATCACAATTTAATTCGATAAATAAATTGTCAATGTGCAATCTACCATGCTATTACTATTTAAAACATTATGCGACCTCAAAGTCTACGCAGATGTATATCATCTGAAAGTGAAAGCAAACAGGGCGCAGGATAAACACACCAAGGGCGCGGAAGAAGCTTATTTTAATTTACTGACCATAGAAGACGCGCCGTGCGGACCCAGCCTGTCGGAGTACCAATAAGCGCGGGAAGCCTCAAGAACCTCAATGGACAGGACAGCTCCGGCGAACGCCCCTATTCCAGCTCCACGCAGAACGCCGCTATCCGATGCTCTGCCCGCCACCGCGCCCGTCACTGCTCCAGTCAAGGCTCCAGCTTCATTAATTTACACAAAGCCACAACATCGAATTAATTCAGCACGACCGTAAAAAAAAAAATCAGTACAAGGCGGGCATTAAGCGAAACAAGCGAGGAGAGAGAGAAGGAGCAGCTGCAAAGTACCGAGAGCGAAGAGCCCGGTGAGGGCGCCGGAGACGACGCCGGCGAGCAGCCTGGGAAGGTATAACGGCACTCTGCGCTCGTCCAGCCCGTCGTCGTCAGGCGGCGCAGCCACCTCGGCAACCTCCATCACGATGAGAGGTTTCTTCCACGAGTTTGTTGCGTGGCGTTTATTTTTGGCGTCTCGTCGGTGTGGCGGGGAAGAGAAGGGAGCGCAAGGCTAGAGAGAGGCTCTCCGGGAGAGGAGGATCCTTCAGCTCTAGCTTTAGGCTCTTTTAGCTTAAGCGGCGGCTCGTGAAGCGACACGGTTTGGTCACTTTCTCGTCGTGGTTCCCGTGTGTGTGTTAGGGTAGGGGTATTATCAATTCTTTTTCCTGTCTCTTCAGGTTGGTTAGAGGCGTGTTTTTCATGTAAGAATTTAGGTCCGCTGACAATAACATAACAGGGATCTCCGTTGGTTTTTTTTTTTGTAAGAAATACCATTCTCGCGGCGCACTTTACTCGTTCGATAAAACAGTTACATCATTCATGAGATTGCTTAACGTAAAAGATATACCCTGCTTAAATTGTTAAACTTTTTTTCCTCTCGACACGAACATGAACAAGATTCTGAAGCTATCAAGCCATTCTGTTATTTTATAAAAAAATCGACCTGGCTTAAATTGCAACAGAACAACGCCCATGTGTGCTCTTTAATCCTGGCAAAGGAGATAGAGCTATCCATGCGGTGCATTGATTCTGGTCCAAGATTTCATATCGAATTGTCGATCACCGCCGGAAGCTACACTACACTACACAGGTACAGCTGTGCTACTCTCCGAGTCGGAGACTGAGACCCAACGTCCTCTGCACTGGAATGAGCGCCCGCCTCTCCCAACTGTGGAAGCAAGCACAAGACTCCAGATTTGGTGTGCGTTCGCGCGTTCCTCGCGCCCTGCTGCCGGTTCTTCTCTTGCTATTTAACCCGTGCCCCGCCGATCGATCTTCGTGGTGCCGATGATGATCTATTTCCGCGCCCGCGTCGGCCGTGTCGCGATCGATCCGGACGGCCGGGAAGGCGACGTTCGGGCAACCGCCGTGCAGAACGCGGGGCCGCATGTTGATGTTGGCAGCACGTTCATGTTACGAGTCGTTAAAAATGCTATGCTCCCGACCTAATTAGAAGTCTCTAGCAACAAGCTTTTGCGTGCCTTGATAGCATAGTGGATAGTACAGTGATTTGCACTGCAAGGTAATGAGCAGAAACCGACATGCAACTCTGCGCTGTATTCTTTTACTCGATTTATTAGCAAGCGTGACTAGTCCAGGATGAGAACTCGAAAACCAGAATTCTAGATTTTTTTTAGATAATGGATGAAAGACCCGGTCTCTATATCTAAAAAAAAATATACACAGTCAAGATTATAAAAGGAGCATAAAAGCTCATACACAACACAAAGAAAGCAAAATCACACCGCTACAAAAAGAAGAAACAAGTTAAAAAAAAATATTGCTTTTTTAGATTGATCAACTCTCGAAAATGCCGATGGATATAGCTCTAGCTTCGAAGGACGCTCTAGTCGCTTTCTACACCAACTCGCATAAGCGAACGTCATCACCACACCAGAATTCTAGATGATTCCGGAAAGCTTTTGCGTGCGTCTAAAATGCTGTTTAGTCTTCGCCACATGAGCGAGATCCAACTACCCGTCACATCAACACTAAACGCCATACTATCCGTGATTCGTTCATCACACAGTTAAGCCAAAGGGCGGTACTATTACGTGCAAGATACGACGTCCTTTTTGCTATGATCCATCGGCATTGCAGCCCTTGGCTGTTCACTGAAGCAATCGCCTTGCTATAATTTTAAGGATATAAATCATTCTATTCTAACTGTGATTTTCGGACGTTAGGTCAGGTGACAACACACACGTCACGATCATCAGACAGGAAAAAAAAGAAAGATATTTGTATAGAGAAAGTTAAGTTTCAAGTTCTTAGATCACAAAATGCTGGAGGCCTTAGGAAAGTAAGGAGACGAAAATTAAGCTGAGAGTTGCGATATGATACTCAGACTCAGAGAGAGAAAACAAACATGTAGTATTGGCCCATGAGTAGGAGTACTAGATGATAATTTGCAATAACGCTTTTTTTCTAGCTCAAAAGTTTGAACAGGTATCGAGGTATGTACTTGCATTGCCCTACCACCTTTGTACCCAAACAACCCTAGCTACCAAATACGCCGCTCGCCACGGGTAGCAAGGGTGCAGTAGCTGTTCAATCGAAAAAAAAAAACGGGTAGTTCTGGAAAAGATGCAGCTCGAATAGTATCAGCTGCATTTTGACAAACCCGCCGCGTTTATTGTTTTATTAAAAAAAATAGAGAGATCGCGCAGGTACAGAAATCGGGTGCATGGTTCCTCTCAAAGGAAAGCTTCATAGTGACAGCTGACAAGAACAGCACGAGACTGAACAGTAAAGGGGAAAACACTGGGTAATAATGGGGATGCATGTAGTTTGAGAAGCAAATCTGAGCCGCCGGCCCTGCTTATTTACTAGTAGTCGTCGTAGTAGATGCAGTGGCGGAGCGGTCGATCTGCAGAGACGATGGATGCGCCATCGCCTAATTAATCATCGTAGTTGTGGCGGCGGCGGTTGTTCTTCTGGTAACGCTCCTTCTTGTCGTCGTCGGAATCGTCGTCGTCGTACTTCTTGTACCGCGGCTTCCTCTTCTCGTCATCGTCATCAGAGGCGTCGTCACCCCCCTGTACGGAAACGAAGTTAAAAGGGCTTACTGACGTTGACCCAGCAAATCGCTAAAAGGCCGGGCATCCCGGGCCCATGAATGAATTAAGGCCCGACGGCGCGCCCTCACCTGCTTCTTGCGGCCGTAGCTGGGCCTCTCGTCCCCGTACTCCGCCGCCGGCTTCGGCTTCCGGTATCCCTGATCATCGTCGTCGTCCCTGTACGCCGGCTTCGGCTTCCGGTATCCCTGCTCGTCGTCGTTGTCCCTGTACGCTGGCTTCGGCTTCCGGTACCCCTGCTCATCGTCGTCGTTGCCGTGTCCCTTCCTCCCGTAACCGTGAGCCGCCTCCTCGTGAGGCTGAGGCCGCCTCGCATACCCACCACCACCGTACCCTGCAGCCGAGCCGTGTGGCTCCTCGGACTGCAGCTTCCTGCGGTCGTCGTAGCCCTGGCCGCCGTGCTGCTGGGGACGATCGTACGACGAGGAGGTGGAAGAGGTGGTGGAGATGGGGTAGCATGTCTCGTCGGAGGGCGGGAGCGGGCGGCCGAAGGTGAGGGCGATGTCATAGCCGCCGTTGTACGGGGTTGGGTCGTACTCGTCGAAGTCAGCAACCTCGTCGGCCCTGCCGCCTCCCCAGAACACGCCCGCCATGGCTGCTCGTGCTCGGTCGTTGGGCACACGTCGTCAAAGCGCTGGCGTTTGGGATCGGTCTCCTCTCCCTGATGTGATGCTTTGGGAGACACAGAGGGGGGCCGGTCGGCTTATTAACTAGCGCGGCGTGAAGCCGTGAACGCACGGCACGGCATGGCCGCGTACGCGCGTGCGAGGTTTGAGGAGTTGTTCGTGGCTGGAAAATCGACGCGGGACGGGAGCGGAGCAGCGCGCGCTGCGGATTCCGTACGTGCGTCGAACGGTATCCGACTCAACCGGGAGTGGAGGAAAGCATAACCGAATGGACGTCTCGTGTTCTTCTCTCGCAGGATTTGCCTATTCCAGGACGGCGCGAGCAGTCACGTCGTGATCTGCCTGCTACAGTTTCAGTTACCGTGCCACTTACTTACTGCTGCTTAACCGAACAGATGGCGACGGGAAGCACTCAGAGGAACCGGTGACATCAGATCGAGCTTGATGTCAGCAGCAGCTAGGGGGCATTTCAGTCAGAAATTGCACGTTCAGATCATCAACGTTCGCGACGGAGAGCCGAACGAGCAACCTGAACAAGTTGACAATAAAACGGAGACAGATAAGCAGCAATGGGAGGAGTCCAAGTTCTCTGACAAGCTGAACAACCTTTTCTTTTCTTTTTTCCCGGTTGACAGCACGTATCATTACATGTGTTGACATTTACACATAAATACCCACCGTTTGGTGAAAAATTCAAGGAAATAACAAAACAAAAACAAAGGAGAAATGGTATGAACAAATATGCCCCTGCTCCGCCCGCCGTATCAGTTCCTGAGTCGTCCCACTGTGCCACACATTGTTCTTTTATACAGTTTCTTGCTCAGTTCATTATCCTTCCTCTCCTTTGCCGGGCATACCAGCACTGGTCAAAGCTTAAGCAGTGCATTGCCACTAAGAATTTACACCTATAATTTGGATGGACTAGCAAACAGACCAACATCACACCTTTTCGTCTTGGCGTCACTGTACACAAATAATGCTATATAAGTCGGACGTTGGGCAGCTGCTAATCTCATTTACTCATCTGTTTGCTGTACTCTCTTGTCTCGGTGCTTGGTTGCTTGTCATGTTCTTCAACAATGGTTTCAGTGTGCTCATAATCTCCGCAAATGATGGCCGCAACTTTGGGTCCCTAAATTGAACACAGATATCAAAAGTGTGAATTTAATAAACATAACTGAAAATTGGTCAGGACATTGTACTGCATTTGGAAATATGATGCAATATATTTAAAAAATTTGCACCAAATAAGTTAGGAGTACTAACGTCTGCCAGCATTTCATTATTATCCCTGCTAAGACAGGATCAGTGTTATCTGGAATATCAAGGCGGCGATCCTGAAACCCAACTGCTCCAACAACTTGCATGGCATTCATACCTTCCCAAGGTTGTAATAGCGTACAAAGTTCCCATAATATGACTCCATAGCTAAAAACATCGCATCTGCAAACACAAGCATCTCAGCAAGCACGCCATCAATGATAGCTTTCAACAGGTAGAACTCACTTTTCATCCGATGGTTCATTCCTAAGTACTTCGGGTGCCATCCATTCAGCCTGCACATCAGCACAATTGTTAAGTAGAACTAAGGTTGCACTTAAACCAGCCAATCACTACGGAACAAATTACATGGCCTCCAAACATATCCTGACACGAGACAGATAGAGTTATACAACATTGAATTCTATTCACCAGCTTAAGCATATTAATAAACTACAGTAAGTTAAACAGCTACCTGTTTTAGACTTCAAACTGAAACCTCATAGATAAGGGCTAAAGACTGAGGAGGATCGCGCACAGGGTCTATACTTTATAGAGGTCTATAAATCACGTTTACAGGTTATTTAGTCTCAACTAACAAAGCATGTCATTCTTAGGCACTATCATTTGCTTCACCTTCTTGTTGAAAAGATTATTAAGATATCAGACAGTGGTTTCATCACAAGAAATGAAAACAACATACAACTATACAAGACCACACAGAAGGTTCATTTATAAATTCAAGATGTAGTTTTGACCTCCTCTGTTCATTCAAACCTGGCATCAACATTCTTCTTTCCATACTAAGATAACTAAAACTATACCTTCAAATATTTCATTCCTTTTCCATATGCAAGAAGCACAATGGAGTAAGTTAATTAATACCTGATGCAATTGATACTAATATTAACTAAATATCAATACTATTGAGTATTTGAGTTATACGCAAATATTAAATATATTGGAGCTGAACCAATAAATAAACCACATGCTTGCTGCTCACACATTTGTAAACTGAAGAGTTTATTATTTTTAACAACAGATGGGGATGGTAATTTACACAGCTCAAGAACTCCGAACAGTACAAACAAATCTGACCATAAAGAAGGAAGAGTTTTTGTAGTGTTACAAGAGGAAAAAGATAGAATTAAATTGTACAGGTGCCATCCAGTTGTAACAGGCAGACTAATTTAAATCAGTATCAGCTTCAAATGTGTTAGCATGTTTGGAGGTTTTGTTTTTCAGATGGCTGCAAAGCATTGCTCACATAAAAGGTTATACATAAGTTGTTGAAATGATGTGAGCTTACTGTTCCAGCAGTTGATCTCGATGACAAGAAAGTATTGTTCTTCATTCTTGACAAACCAAAATCGCAGACCTAACAGAAAAAAGTTATATAGCCTCTAATGGAATAAATACAGGAATGTCATTTCCATAAAGGAATTTAATGTATTACCTTCACAACCCAATTCTTATCCACCAGTAGATTTGGGGATTTCAGATCTCGATGCACTATAACTGGTGTGCAATTATGCAAATAATTCATACCACGAGCCTAGAGAAAATTAGAAGTTCAGAAAACAAACATTTGATAGATGTTCTTGACTGCCACTCTATATATTATATATGTCAGTAACTAACATCAAACAGAGATGTTAAAAATTATACATTAGTCCTACCACATCAAGTGCCATTCGTAAGCGCTTCCTTTCATCCAACTGGTTGTTGGGTCGATGGATCAATCGGAACAAACTACCTCTGCATTACCAATAGTACATGTAAGTCACTAAACCAATGCTTTTAAACCAAAGTATTTCAAACTGCATGTTTGCATCTATAGTTTGCAAATGAAACATAGAAGGAGCTATTATGAGTGACCACATGTGGATTAAGCTGACAGAAATATGTATATCATACATAGCTACAAGCATGTCATTGATATGTTGAACGCTATTACTATTTGTATTCCAATTGTTTTTCACATAGTTTACTTAAGGCACATTGTGTGCGTCAAGAAATTGCTCATCATAAACATAATGGACAGTTTCTAAGGAAAATTTCCAGCTAGGACTTCAGAATATTACCTTGGAAGAAATTCCGTGACAATGGAAAGGTGAGGCACACGAGTGATAGCACCCATGAAGAGAACAACATTAGGATGGCGCAACCTCTTCATAATTCGCACCTACACGTGAAATGATGCATTACAAGGAGGTGTGGATAGCTTATACAAAAAAAACTTGAACAACCAATAACCCACACGAAAGAAACTGATTCTCAGATGAAGAAACGATTGTCAGGGATGCTGCTAAAAGATTTAAATAACAATAATCAGTAGTTGAAATGAACCATCTGGGAAATATTGCCTATCCAATAGTATCTACTACTTCCATTCACAAAATAACTAAACTACTATCCTTGTCTTGATGTCATCGTTTTGCAAATGGAAGTAGTACGTTACAAATTATAATTACTTCATGGAGAACATTAGTAAGCATAGATGTAATATGGACGCACGTGGGCACAGATATGCAGATTTGCATGTCTGCATTCAGAAGCTCGAACAGAAAAGGAATGAAGCCAGAATGTTTGTATGTCGGAATATTTATGTCATTTGAATAATGAAGACAAGTATACCTCAGTTCTAAACTCTTCCAGAGCATCACTTGAAATATCTTGTTGCAAAAACTTCTTGACTGCAACTTCCTACAAACAACATTATCTGTTATCCCACAAAGCCCCATGAAATACATCGCTAATATAATTGCAGGAATGCAACAATATGCAATCGATTAGAATTGGCTGATATGAGTCACGTTCCTTAAAGGTTTTTTCTCTTTCTTTCCAATGCTAAAACATATGTTACTAAAGAAATCAGAAGTTTGGTGAAGTTCCAGATAGACTGAAGCAACTGAGTGAAAGAGGTTCCACACTTTTTCTTTTTGGCAAAAGACTAAAGCTTCCAAGACATGAACTGAGGAGAAAATGCGTGAAACTTTTATAGCGGTTTTCATTGCTTCTGTTAGTTAATTTTACTCATTGCTAATTGTTGAAAATTTTGAAAATTATAGAGCTACTGTTTCAGTAATCTGGTTTGATATGTGTTAACCAGGTTAATGATCCTTCAGATCCTTAGTCTCTTCATGTAGCAAAAATAGTCCACTTTGCTACTGTATTCTTCCACTACTAATTCAGCATTCACCAATTCAGGTGATACATAGATCCTTAGTCTCTTCATGTAGCAAAAATAGTCCATTTGCTACGGTATTCTTCCACTACTGATTCAGCATTCACCAATTCAGGTGATACATATGTAACTTCTAAAATTTGTTCAACTGAAAGACTTACGGTTCCATGCCATTCCCCTCTATAAACTTCTCCAAATGATCCTGAAAGAGAAAAATCATTTGTGGCAATCACTAAGTTGTAACATGATTAAGAAATCCATCATTTGCATAAGTACTAATCAACTGTACCAAGGCCAATCCTTTCACCAACAGCAATTTCTTCCCACTGCATTTCAAATTCTGCAATTTCTTCCAGAGCAATCTCAGATTTTGCACTTTCTGTACCGCTTGATTTGTCTGATGTTCTTTCAGCTTCGTGAGGAACTTCTTGATCCAGAGTATTATCCTGGCCATGGTCAAACTCAATGTGCTGTTTGTCCCAAAAGTCGTCTCTGCCTTTCTGAATTGATTCAATTCCTTCAGAAGGACTTGGTAAACTAAACACCTGATTACCAGGTTCTGAATGTTCATACTGCTTGCTGACAGCCGCAGTTGTTGCTACAACTGCGGCTGCAGTGACGGTAGCTGCAGCCGCAACAGGTACATCAAAGCTCATATCACTGTTAGATTTAGCAGCAGCAACAACCATAGATGAAGCCACCACAGCAGCAGTTGCAACAGCGGCAGCCGTAACAGGTAGCTGCTTTGTAACTGGTGTTGGAGCGTCCTGAGGAGGAGCGGAAGGCTCATAGTGAGAAACAAAGGGAGGAACAACTTTTGGTTGGAGTTCATTTCGGATATCATGGGGATGGTAAATACCCAAACCTTCTACAGGCCTAAGTGACTCCGATGGTGTCCGGGGAGGAACAATTTTTGGTTGGACTTCATGTCCAGGATGATGAGGTAATAATGGACCATGACCACGATCTGCATATTCCCTACACCCAAGCTCATTCATTGTCCTTTTCATTTCATCCTTGCTTTCAAACAGAGTAGTGTCGCACACAATTAGGTCCTTTGGCTCTTCCATTGAATCTTCCGAAAACAGGTCAGGTGGAGCCACAACACCATTTTCGAGTAAAACTTCATGGATCTTCTGAGCTAGTTGCGGGTTTTCCTTGGCAGCATTAATCATATATTCTGAAATGTCCTTCACTTTCATCCTACGAACAGCTGGAGTACTGCCAACCTCTGATGTAGAAGGTGAAGTTGATGAGGAATCGTATGCTGCAATTGATTTTTCTATATTCTTTGCAGCCATAATGCAGTCTGTATTTGCAGGCTCCTTCATAACAGGTCTGTTTTCACTAGTACATGTATTAACTGATAGTTTCTCGAACGGACTTGATAGGATATTTTGTTGATTGCTTGTCTGACTGGTTGTAGCTCCATTAGTATCAGAAGAACCAACATTGATTGATGTGGATCTTCCATCAAGTAACTCGTACTCAAAAGAACCACATGCTAAACTTGACACTCCGCTAAGAGAAGATCCAAACTGATCAGTGGTGTCATCTTTGCTGAAGTTATCAAAATCAGAGACGAAATTCTCTTCAAGTTGCGACGGAACAGCTACTTCCGAAGGAATAAGCATGCCAGGATCAGCCACAAGATCAACAATGAACTCTCTGCAAAATTTGTAGATGGTTATAAAGTGATATTCACGACTGCTACATAGTGAAAATGTGTATCTATTTCTTATTTCAATTCTGAGTGCCAATTACAGGAGCCAGAAGCCAAATTTTCACATGTAACATAATAAGACTATGTTGGTCCATCCTAAAATTTTACATTTCTGCTGGATATTTAAATTCTTCAATACCTTCCATCTTTAAATTTCACAATATTCAAGGCTCCATCATCTGATCCAGTATACTGCCTTCCTTTGAGGAGCCGGCAAGGTACATCTATGCCATCAGCCAAAACCTGGATGCAAGCATGAAGAGAGTCATTTGTCAGCCCACTGTTGGATGACCGTTAAAAAAAAAAAAAAAAAAAAACTGTTCGTAACAATGGTTTTTTTATTCAACAACAAAAGAAATGAAGTTCTTCGTGTTATGACAGAAAAAAATGTAGATGTCATTCAATTTGACGTGGGGATAATTTATGACACAATATAGAAGATGCCGTTCTATCTTCAACTTTAAAAAATTCTGTGTGCGGATAAAGTTTAGAATCTAAACAAGACTCATAGGTAAGCTATATCAGCCTAAACATATTCAATTAAGTTGCTGTTTTCTGTTTGATTGGAAACAGGAGGGGTTTCCCCTACTGTGCTTTTATTAGAAGAAGAAAAATGTTACTAGGGTGTTAGCTGTACAAAAGGAAAAGAAAAGAAAATTACAAGAAAAACAGCCATGCTGTCATTGCAAGCTGCAAGCTCGGCTTAACTCTATGAGTAATTAAGCCACTGTTTACTGACCTTAAATAGCAGTGCACGATGACGAGCTAGGCCAACTTTTAGTTGACCAAGGGGCACAACCACACTTCCAATTCTAGTTCTTAACGAGCTAATCATACTTTGATATTTCGCTGACATGCTCTCAGGATCAAATACCAGTCCACCCATGTGGCTAGCAACTAGACTAGCAAGTTTCTGAACCAAAGCTTCACTCACAGACTCTGAAGTTCTAGACCGAAGTTCAAGAGCCATGATTAAGGCCTTCTGCTCAAGTTTCATGAGCTCAGGATCTTCACCTCTGTGGACTAATACAGCTTCCCATTTGACTTTATGTGAAAATGGTTCAGCTCGCAGTTCAACAAGAGAGGGCATAGATACCGATGCTGGCCCATTCCCAATGAAATAGAGATCGTAAAAGCCATCCGAAATTTTATCATCATAGCTGAGGGCGTTGAAACTCTGTCAAGCACGAATAAAAATATCATCTGACTATATGAGACATGTCAGAAAACGGTAAAAGTAAAAGAGTAGTACAGATCTCATGGGTCAGATTTTCAGAAGTGCCAGTGTCGCCAAGAGTATCAAGAACAGTATAATCAGTACTTAAGGTGTTCACTGATTAGTCTTGATCAGTGATAATAAATGCGCTATTGTCTCAATGGTAAGTTCTTTTACATACCAATAACACAATAATGGCATACTGTTGAACAAAATAACAATTAATGGAAAAGGCCAACCTGGACGAACTAGTAAGCTGGAAAGAGCCCAAATCTGTAGGGTCCTAGTGGTACACTCAGAAACTACACAGGCAATGAGCTCTGCTTATTGGGGTATATGATAAAAAAAAATGAGCAGAGGTGTTATTTGATAGCTGCTAGCTTTTGATTGTTATTGGTCTGGATGAGCATGAAATGCAGATCATAATTGCTTCAGCAGTGATTTTTGTAAGCTCATCATATTATTACTGAGAGAAATGCATACAGTTTGTACCGGACTCTACACTAGGAGCACCATAGCAAAGAGAAGTTGCGCAGTTGACAATACATCCTAAGCAATTGAATTGAGAAAATGTGTAACCCTAAGCAGAAGCAAAATGAAGCGATACTGTAGAGGACGCAGTTCAAAATTGCAGTTGGAATACTGTTAGCGGAAGACGAAATTGAAAGGACAAGGGGCTGTATTGGCACACTGACCCAGTATCGGACCGTGAGGACCTCCGCGGGCGAGCGCTGTGGCGGGCAGAACCCCAGACTGATCTGCTTGGCGACCTCGATCTCCATCTCCTCCGGATTGTCCCTCGCGCTCATCTCGAGCACCAATTGCAGCTGGTACGCCTCGAGCTCGTCCTCCTCCTTTTCCCTCTCCCGCTTCCTCTCCTCCGCCTCTGACGACTCCCGTATGACCCGCTCCTCCACCTCATCCTCCGCCTGCGACCGCCTCCGCTCCCTCTCCATCTCATCCTCCTGCGACCGACGCCTCTCTTGCTCCTGCGATCGCCGCCGCTCGACCGCCGCTGATTGCTGCCTGGAGCTCCTATCCTCTGCCCCTGCCCCAACCGACGAAACCGACGTCGGCCGCTCAGCTTCCACTGGAATCGGAGGCGGAGGTCGCGTCGGGACGTTATCGAGCCAGCTCGAAACGGACGACGGCTGCTGCCGCTGCTCCTGGTGCGGATGATGCTGATGATGAACCCCACCGCCACCGCTTCCGCCTTTGCGGGAGGGCGGCGGGGGAGGCGACGAGCCTCCGTCGCCGGAACCCTCGCCGATGTGTAGCTTCTTGAGGAAGTTCTTCATCCCGCCGCCGCCGCCGCCGAAACCCAGGTCGCCGTCTATCG
Source organism: Eleusine indica (assembly GCA_030378355.1). Lineage (NCBI taxonomy): Eukaryota > Viridiplantae > Streptophyta > Magnoliopsida > Poales > Poaceae > Eleusine > Eleusine indica. The sequence goes on from CM059495.1 coordinate 4,346,057, forward strand.
GCTCGACCGCAGCTACTGGCGCTGGTGGTGGGTGGGTGGATCCGACATGGCCACTGACGCTGAGACGGAGGGGCCGTGACTTTACGCAGTGATTGACTCGTCCTCCTGTGGCCGAAACGGCATTAGTTTACTGGTTATCGCTAATCGCAAGCGACCAGTAGACTAGTAGCCTACTACTCCTGGCTTCGCCACTCCTCCGTTTCCGTCAACATCGGCGATGACTCGACCCCGGGAGAATTGAGCGAAAAGAACCCCGCAGGTTTTACCGGAAAGAGAATGAAGCGGGGGTTCGCGGTTAATTACCAATTGGGGCTCGGTTAGCTACGCAATTCCATCAGCTGCAGTGTGCGTAATTAATTAGGAAAGGCGTGCGCATGTCTCGTGGACCACGGGATAGGCACGGACCAGGGGTTTCGTGGATATCCTCCAGGCTTTCGTGTATTTGAGAGTGACTTGTGGGGTCATGATTTACATGGCCCGCATGTCATGGATAATAACCTTTGCCTCGGCGGTGAGAGAAACAGAAAAGTGATCGGGAGAACGAAAGCGCGCTTACGGAGACCACCGCCTGGCTCGTCGCGTGGACGCGGATCACCTTTCACACAACACGAGCGCGCCTGCGTCAGCCAACAACCCACTGGCACGTGGGCCCGGAGCAAGGACCGCCGGCCTAGTCATGGCGGCGGCCGTCGTACGAGCAAACGTCGGGGTGAGCAGGACCGCCACTCCGTGGGCCCCGCCCACCATTCAGACCAGCACACTACTGCTGCGTGGGACCTTGGCCGCAACTTTATCCTGCTCCCACTGACAAGCTGACCTGGCGGGCCACTTGCCAAGCAACTCCCGGCAGTAGTGGACAACGCGCATTTATCATTTCCACAACATGCATTACCACCCACAGGTTCCCAGTCCGGCCCGCAGAACGTGCGTTCGCTGCCATGCGGGGTTCTCGATCTCCCTTGCCATTTTGGGGCCCACAATACATGTGAAAGGATATCCATCGTACATCGTGCAAGTCGGCGGAAGGTGAGCTAGTTGGTGGGATATCCATCTCAACTTGCGGCTGGGCTACTCTGCTTCATCTCCGTGGGCTTGGAAACAGGCCGCCTCGGTTCGAACAAACCCGTAACGAGGCCGCCTCGGTTCGAAATGGAACGCGGATTAATCTTCTCCATGGGCTTACCGTTATGGGCCACATTATTCAACCCGGACGGTGGGATCGGCCTGTCGTCCAGGCCTTCGCGTTCTGGGCCACATCCATTAACATGCATCTTCATATGAAGGTTCACAACACAGTTAGGTTCAAAATTGATCTCCAAAAAAAAAAAGTTAGGTTCATAATGTATACCATAATTGTCCGACCCGATATGTTAACTGTTACCATTGTTTATTAATACTGATATCTCTTGCTTATATAATTTCAAATAAATTTATATCTTTCTGTGTGAAGTTGTGATGAACACATTCACAAAAGAACAAGTATCCATGGCAAAACACCCATTTACCAACCAAATTAGTAAATCAGCAAAAGTTAAAACTCTCAGCTATCTGATTGCTTAATTGAAAAAAAAACATATATCATAAAAAGTCAGTTTAGCTTGATATTATAGCATACCTCCTTGACGAAGATAAAATGAAATGGGGATTACACTTACACACACGCAGGATCCAGAGGGTCATAAAAAGTGGCATGGGAAGAAAACATGTGGAGATAAAATGAAATCAATATAGCTTGATTATCAATAATCATGTGCATCAGTACAAAAATATAATTTGTAGTGACGATTTGTACTGTTCATGCCATCATCAGTCGGATCGGCCACTACGGCGGTCGCTTGGGGGTGCATGTGGGGCACGCATTTTTACACTCATCCAAAGTGTCATAACAGTATGGTTTCGGTTTTCCAGTCATATAACAGTAGCACAAATGCGTGTTCAAGTTGCTATCGTCTAGTGTCGTGGCAGCATTGCTTGTGTTCATGAGGCTATGCGCGTGGCTCCTTGCAGCACCAGCAGAATTCCTGGTCTGCTCGACGTCTCTACCGGAGGAATGTTGGCGCGAATTCTGCAATCCTGTCTTCCATCATACAGTATGCAATGCAGACGCCATCATGCACAGGATTGCATACAGTATGTTTCCCATTGGTCTGTGAACACTGTGACCCTGGCATCCAAAACCGGCACGCTTCGATCGAGAAGAACACAGTGTCGGCGGGCAGGCCGGCTGGAAAAGCGGGCAACAATGATTCGCAAGGACGATTGAGAGAGATCGAGCCTCGGAAGATTGCCCTTGTGCCTGGTCCTAAAAAGATGCTTCGTTTTTATGAACACGTGGTTCGGGATGATCATCTTAGGCCAAGCAATCATCTGATCTGTTCTCCGGTTCGATTCGCCTTTCCTTCCGTCAGGAAGGACCATCCTCCACGCGCTAGAAGAGTGTGGGGGACACAAACCGCAACAGCGGCGTCGATCGAGGACGGCCTGTACTACGGCACAGTCCGCCGCACTGTGCCGTGCGGTGCTTCAGAAGCACGCCACTGGTCGAATCGCACGTCCCGGGGTTCAGTTCAGAGAACCGCAAACCCGCAGTCGGCAGCATCATCGAACACAGCTCAAAGCGTTGTTGTAAAGTCGCAGCAAGTAGTACTGGTCCCGGATTAGCGAGCGAACCGAAACGAGGTTTTGACCGGTCTAACTCTAACCCGTCCGTCGTCGATCAAACCGAACGAGAGCAGCAACGAATGCGGTCCGGAGCACGTGCGGGTGCCGTCGGGAACCACAGACATCGCATTGATAGATGAGATGAACAGGTCGACGCGTGGTACAGTAACCAACCACTGATCTCGTCCGTTCATCGGGACTGCCCGGGCGAGAAGCATGGAACTCGATTGTTTTTGTGGCCAACCAAAGCGTGCGCCGTGCTGCCATGGACCAGCGCGCGGTTTTCTCGAGTCGCGCGCGCCCACCCTCCCTACCCGACGCCTGGGCCTCGATCGCGCCCGCCGGGTGGTCCAGCTCCAGCGCGACCCGGCGTGTGGGCGAGACGCTACGGCGCGTGGTGTCGAGCACAAGAACAGCATCATGCAAGTTGCGCGGGTCACAACTCGCAAGTCGCAAGTGAATCTGAGACGACGCGGGGCGGTCAGCGTCAGCGCCGGGAGCCCATTGCCCATGCCGTGGATCGACCTCCCCGGCGTGCCACCAAGGAATTGGGGGGCGGTTGACCCGATCACGGACGCTTGCTCCACTTCTGGCCTTCCTTCCCTCGTGCTACTGCTACGCTATCCATGGCCTACTACTTGTCTACGGCCTAGCATTACGGCTCCACACACCACCACCACTCGGATCTTCTACAGGACGGGCGATGCGGACACCAGAGGATGGGAACGCAGGCCACGGCTTTGCCGTCTCTGTCACACGATGCATCGCCTAAAATAGAGGATCCAAGCTCAAGTCCCCATGAAATTTTTTTATTTGTTTCCTAAGCAAGTCAAAAAAAATTTCAAAACAAATACTAAGAGCTAGTATAGTATTTTGTTCCGGGAAACAGGCCAGGACGCGAGCTAATCTGGGACGAATTTCTCCTGCCTCAGGAGCCAAATCCCCCTGTTTCAGGGATCAGTGGCGATGTGCCACAAGCCTAGCAACTCTACTGGTTGCAGCCTATCCCAGTTCCAAAGGCCTTCTTTCTAGTATTTCTTTTCGCACAAGCGCGTATTTTTATCCTTGGACTAAGGAAGGGAGGGTCCCATCGTGGAAGAGATCAAGAGAACATTTGGAATCAAACTAACTAGTAACTGCTAATTATTTCCTGATCTTGGCCTAATACTAAGCTAAAAAAAAAAAGAGGACTACACAGCCAGGCTTTTTCTCCGAAACTTTGCCTCCTTTTCTCTCACATACACATTTTTTATTTAACGAACGAGATTATTATTATAGCGTAGTGGCTCTCATATGGGAGCAGCATGCAAATGCTACTCCTAGGATGCTTTACAGCGTTTGCGTAGTACGAGCCAGGCTTTTAATTAGCTGAGTAAGTAGAGGTTACAACCGGTGAGATGGTACTTGGAACTGATAAGATGCACGCTTAAACACATCTTTTGCGGCCCATATGTCCATGGAACTTGTCCAAAGTTTATTCTCTCACGCGGCAGGAGACAGGGTGAAAGCGGGTTGCAACCGCGATTTTAATAGACAGCGTCTACGCAAAGACCTGACACGGCAGCAGCTTTTGTGGGTGTGTTTAGGAGCACGCTTTGCCATTGCTCGTCGTCTTTTTTCTCTCCTGTTACCGTTAACCAGCAAGAGGGGCCATGTGGATGCGATATTAACTCCAAGGATTAGGAGTTACACACCGCGCATTTGATAAACCAATGGTGACTGGACCAGTGAAGAGCCACGTAACAAGTGAGCTATGCACGCATGTGTTGGACAGGGCCAACAACAACTTTCGTGCTTGATTGGGCCAAGTGGTCAAAGCCGGACAAAAAATGAACAAATTCTATACTATCTTCTCTAGTCTTTGTAACTCGGAATCAATCAATGGCTAGAATGAAAGTTATTTATGCTTCGGTTACGCAAATCCAGCAAGAAAAAAGAGAGAGAAGGAATGAAATGATCACTTTATTTTTGGTGCTTGCTGTGCTAGTACAGTCGGCGATCATGGCGAGATGATGCATGCGCGGGAAGGGAATAACGAGCCTGCCAAACCAGCAGAAACTTTCCTTCTCCTCGCCGTTTTTTAAACGCTACTCCCCATCCACATGTCCCCTGCCACTTTTTACGAGCAACAGTACTATCGCTGCTGTTAAACTACTCGTAAACCCTGCTCGTAATTTCACGCGCGGATTCCGACGCGGAAATGGAGTAAGCTTGTGGCAATTTGTCGCTTTGGACTTGTGTTTTCTTTCCCCAGTGGTGGTCTGATCGCCGTGCAGAACGGAATTTGTATTTGCAAAGCTTGGAACGGCAGTAGGTCGGCATGTGTGGGTATCAGACATTCCGATGATAAAATTATGTAACACCACTAGTTGCTAGTAGGATCTTTATGGATCAGCTAAAATTATCATTAATTCAGATTTTTTTTGTGCAATTGGACATCGAAATAGCTGCTGCTCAAGCCCAAGCAAAGCTTTCAGCAGCATTTCGCATCACTGCCAGACTCCACGCTCGAGCATTCCTTTTGACTTCAGTTTTGCCGCCTACTGTATCTGTACTCTGGGGCATCGCGAGGAGGAGAAAGAAAGATATGGTCGGATCGTGACACTGACCGTCGAGCTGCTGTTTCAGGAATATTCACAGCTATACACTCAGCTAAGCCTACCCACCCCCTACCGCAATCTAATTCAACCATATTTGTAGTAAAATCTGGTTGGCCCTTTTCCGGATTCCGTTACGGATAAGTCGAGATTCGGCAGAAGGCGACGGACGAGGGGCGGACACGTCAGTAACCTCCCAACATTCGGCCACCCAACATGTCCAGTTGTTTCGCTTCTGCTGAGAGCACAGTAACTATTCCCCAAACGAAAACCATTCATTCCCTTGTGCATGGAGTAATAACCATCGAGAATATATAAATGCGCGATGCAGTGTTTCACGATCCATGAACAAGGGACAAGACAATTCTAGCAAGAAAGCAACCGATTCCAAATTAGTAGTGGCTAACAAAACATCAGCTGATGATGAGATTGTCAATTCGTTCATTTCAGCTTAAATTCCTCTGGATCTCAGAGTATACTAGATCGCTGTCACGCTCTCTGAGCACACGTACGGGGGCATGTGTAGATGTATACCGTACGGGAGTATAATTTATGTACACATGCATCTAGTATTAAAACCACACAGCAGCAGCATGGGGTGGTAGTACAATACATTATCAGCCGAGCCGACCAAGCCCTGAATCTTTTGTCCGGCCCTTGATGTCGCGGTGTACGTGCAGCGTACACATCTGATTCTGATCGATCGGAGGTAGCAGCAGTGCGCCAGAGTAGATTATACTCTACAGTATGTATAAACAATGGCTCGGCGCAAGCAAAGCATACGGCCGCGAATCCTCCCATTGGCTCCGGCGGCTACCGTTTAATCGTGTGCTCCACCAAACTCGCCGCTCACGGCGCATCGTCGTTTAGATGGTAAAGCAAGCAAGCAAACAAGGGATGGTCCAAAATAAAGCTTGGGCCTCGTTGCCACCTCGCCTAAATAAAACACTCGCCCACGCACACCCACCACTGCGCCGCACCCCCTCCCTCCTCCTCATTCCCTCCTCAGTTCACTAGCTAGTTGAGCGAATTCACAAGCTCAGCTGAGCTCATCAGCTCAGTAGCTAGTTGAGCGAATTCACAAGCTCAGCTGAGCTGTGAAGAAGCCAAGAAGGGGGTGGGGTGGTTCAGCTCAGCTCAAGCTTGAGCTGAGCTTGTTGGAAGGTGTGAGAAAGGAAGGAAGGAAGGGAGAGCTTGAAGAAGAAGAGGAGGCAATAAGATGATTACTGCTGCGGACTTCTACCACGTGATGACGGCCGTGGTGCCGTTGTACGTGGCGATGATCCTGGCGTACGGTTCGGTCCGGTGGTGGCGCATCTTCACGCCTGACCAGTGCTCCGGGATCAACCGTTTCGTGGCGCTCTTCGCCGTTCCGCTGCTCTCCTTCCACTTCATCTCCACCAACAACATCTACACGATGAACCTGCGGTTCATCGCGGCCGACACGCTGCAGAAGCTGATGGTCCTCGCCATGCTGACGGCGTGGAGCCACCTGAGCCGTCGCGGCAGCCTGGAGTGGACCATCACGCTCTTCTCCCTGTCCACCCTCCCCAACACGCTGGTGATGGGGATCCCTCTTCTCAAGGGCATGTACGGCGACTTCTCCGGTTCGCTCATGGTCCAGATCGTGGTGCTGCAGTGCATCATCTGGTACACGCTGATGCTCTTCATGTTCGAGTACCGCGGCGCGCGGATGCTCATCACGGAGCAGTTCCCGGACACGGCGGGCGCCATCGCGTCCATCGTGGTGGACCCGGACGTGGTGTCGCTGGACGGCCGCCGCGACGCCATCGAGACGGAGGCGGAGGTGAAGGAGGACGGCAGGATCCACGTCACCGTGCGCCGGTCCAACGCGTCGCGCTCCGACGTGTACTCGCGCCGGAGCATGGGGTTCTCCGGCGCCACGCCGCGACCGTCCAACCTCACCAACGCGGAGATCTACTCGCTGCAGTCGTCGCGGAACCCGACGCCGAGGGGCTCCAGCTTCAACCACAGCGACTTCTACTCCATGGTGGGACGGAGCTCAAACTTCGGCGCGGCGGACGCGTTCGGGGTGCGGACCGGGGCCACGCCGAGGCCATCCAACTACGAGGACGACAAGCAGGCCAATAGTAAGTACCAGCTCCCCGTGGTGAATGCCAACAACTACCCGGTGCCCAACCCGGCGGTGGCCAAGGGCGGCGGCGGCGCGAAGAAGTCTGGTAGTGCCACCAACGGGCAGGCCACGAAAGGCGAGGACCTCCACATGTTCGTGTGGAGCTCCAGCGCGTCGCCAGTGTCCGACGTGTTCGGCGGAGGCGCGCCGGACTACGACGCCGCCGCGGCAACCAATAAGTCCCCCCGCAAGCGTAAGCAGCAAATTAATCTTCCGCACCACGTCCTTGCACTGGGGAGTGTTTCCTGGGATAATTTCTTTATTTGTTGCAGTGGACGGAGCCAAGGACGACTACGTGGAGCGCGACGAGTTCAGCTTCGGGAACAGGGGAGGAGCCATGGACCGGGACGCGGAGGCCGGGGACGACAAGGCCGCGGTGGCGGGGGCCAACGGCGAGCCCGTGAACCCGGCGATGGCGGCGGGTCCGACGGCGATGCCGCCGACGAGCGTCATGACCCGGCTCATCCTCATCATGGTGTGGCGCAAGCTGATCCGCAACCCCAACACCTACTCCAGCCTCATCGGCCTCATCTGGTCGCTCGTCTGCTTCAGGTCCCTACTCCAAAGTCCAAACCACAACAACATGTTCCTGATTGAAGCAGTTGTTTGATTGATGGCGTTGCTATTGCTCCTGCAGGTGGAACTTCGAGATGCCGGACATCGTCCTGAAATCCATCTCCATCCTGTCGGACGCTGGACTCGGAATGGCCATGTTCAGTCTCGGTTGGTACCTTCACTTCCCACCTGGGTTTGTTTCCGTTCGTTTCCATCCAACAGTGAAATACTAACTCGTGTTCCGAATGGTGGACGCGCGTGCAGGTCTGTTCATGGCGCTGCAGCCGCGCATCATCGCGTGCGGGAACAAGGTGGCGACCTACGCCATGGCCGTGCGCTTCCTGGCGGGTCCGGCCGTGATGACGGCGGCGTCCTTCGCCGTGGGCCTCCGCGGCACGCTCCTGCACGTCGCCATCGTCCAGGTACTTTGCAAGGGCCGAAAAGAAAGCAAAGCATGGATGCACACTGCGAAAAAAGTCTTTTGCCGTATCGTTGTGTGTGTGTGCTCTCCTCTTTAGGAGTACTTTACTTTCTTTCTCCATCCCCTCGTGCTCGCCTCTTTCTTTTTACTAGACAACACAAAAGCTTCGCCTTTTTCTAACCATTGGTTTCTTTCCACTTTGTTAAATGGCGGACGAGCAGGCAGCCCTGCCGCAGGGCATTGTCCCCTTCGTCTTCGCAAAGGAGTACAACGTGCACCCTGACATTCTCAGCACCGCGTAAGTCCCATGTCGGAATCGCCTGCACGCACGACACCAGCACGGACAAAAACACCACCACCGATCTGTTCAAAGATTCCCCAAAGTCCTGACACATGTTGGCACCACCATGTTGTTGGATTAACCCTTTTTCTGCTCCCTGCTTGCAGAGTCATTTTTGGCATGCTCATCGCGCTGCCGATCACCCTCGTCTACTACATCTTGCTCGGGCTGTGAAGACCTGTGTCAGTACCATTGAAAATGCATGCTGTAAAAAAGTTCAGGGGAGGCGATGGAAGAGGAGATAGAACGGCGACGACACTGCTCGGCGCCTGCAATGAGTGGCTTGTTTTTTCTTCTTCTTTTTTTTTTTTCTAGAAGTAGGCATGGGAATTGGGAGGAGAGAAAGTGTGGAGGTGGACAAGACGGTACTACTAGTAGCTAACTAGGACAACTATGGTGAGGCAAAAGGCACCAAAAGCAGGTACAAGTACAAGGCTTGAAGGGAACAGGAGATCCAGTTCAGGTCACCTGAATGGTTCGGTTTTCGAGAGGTTATTTTGGGGATTTTATTTGGCTGCCATGAGCCACTGACCATTGTAAGGTGCACGCCATTCTGACAAGTGGTCGACCTTGCTTTGTTCATCCCTTCGGTTTCCTGGCTTGATCTGCCACTGCTACTAGTTTTTTAGGAGCTCTAATTGTTCAAATGGATTCGATCTCCAAACAAGTAGTCTGTTTCGTTGCATCTCCTACCGTTTTCGCTGCTTTTCGCCTGATCATTCAAGGCCACCAAATGGATAACTGGTGGCTGATGATTCGCTAGCACTTGTCTTGTCGGGTGCAGTACATGTGTGTGTGTGGCCAATTAGTATCTGATCGACTTGTATTGCATCGCATACGTATATGGCTCTGAGAATTCGGTGAGTCCGCAGGTAACCATAGAGATTCCCATTTGTTTTTAGGGTAGAATGAGTTTTACTTGTTTTTCGCTGCAAATGATATGGAAAGGACAATTCAATGGCGCGGCCTGTGGAGAATCATTTAAGGGAGGATGTTCAAGCGTGGACGCCTAAAAAATTAACGATTTTTATGCTACACCTGCAATTTCTCACGGGACACAAGTGATTGGTGATTTGGGTCGTTAGTAACAGGTAGATTCTTTTTAACTTTTTTGTTTAGTTTACGATCGAATGGATCCTCTTTCACGAACAGTCCCTATTGATTTAGTTAAGCTCGCTCGGATAGAAAACCATAGAAAGTCATGTAGGGTCACGTTCGGTGCAGGGCATTATGCGCTAATGTGGGATTTGATGTGGACCGGTGGATCATATCCAGCGACAGACAGGGCCCGCTAGGTTGCTGTCGCAATAAGTGCCTTGTTGGGTCCTTGTGCTCCCCTGCTCTTTCATCTTCTCGTCCTAATCTGACGCCTAATTTCTTCTTTGGTACAGCTTAGTAGTCTCACTCTTTCAGGGCATGTTTGCTATTTCAGTCTTCTGGATTAGTATATCCTACCAAAAGTTACTTCAGATAAGGCTTCAAATTATGGTCCAACATGTTCAGTCAAAAAGAGTGACGGGCAGCTGAAAGTCAAAAGAAAGCATGATCCAGTGGGAACAACAAGAACCGTGTTTAGAGTTTCGACAGGTTTGTTAACTACAGTCACATCGCTAACACATGAAGACAATCTTCTTGGGAAAAATAAGAAACGTAAATTATCTTTGCATATATATATTTCCATGTACTTGATATCATTCCATGTAGGTGTCCCAGGTTAGCCGCCTTTACATCCTTATAAAAGGGCCCGTTCCCGTCGTTGCGTTGCCGTATATAACGAAAGTTCCAATAATCAGGTTGCAAAACAATGGAGGATCTCCGGACGTTCAATACGAGAGTTAGGTGCGGCCAGGGCACGGTAGACGTCATGGGCTTCTTGTTCTTTCTTCTTGTGCTATTTGCGTTGACCGCACAATGTAAGTTTACAGCAAAGTATCTAGTTGGTATGCTTATGACATATCTATGTTATGTTGCTGATGGATATAATTTTCTTTCGCAGCAGGTCGTCCGCAGCTGACCAGGATGATTCCAAGCCGCCTTAACAACACAAGTGCTAATGGCATAGATGGCTATGAAGCATTAGACGAGAGAAAGGTTTGCGACCTCGTATTTTGCCTTAACGTCGTAGGCCGTGGATGAATGGAATGCCACTGCTGCGAGGTTATTAAAGTATCACCCTTGCAGTGCTACGAGACGAAGAACCAGTGCCTGGCGAAATGCCCTGGCTGTAACCTCGTCGGTACAGAGCTGATGGAATAATATGTACTGATGCGACTTAATATAAATAATTGCTTTAATTACCAAGTTATTGCTTATTTTGCGTGATGGATAATTTTTTCTCCGTTAATGAATGTATGTGGGCAGTGTTACGGTACCTTGATGACCATCTATTACCTCTTGAGAGGTAATAGATATATAAAAGAAAATCCGAACTGTTGAATTATAAATAAGAAAAAAAATATTATATAAAAACCATACCAGGCTTATTTCTTTTATTTGGCTGGTGCTTCCCTCTTCTATGACCATATCTGTGCCCCAGAAGCATGCGCGAGAGTCTGGCCATGGTCGAGCCATAGGCACCGTCACGCCGGCCAAACCTGAGTTTGTTGCACAAAACTTGGTACGCTAATTGTCACTGGGTACGTTTCTGTCATTCTTGCAGTAGGAAAAACAATCGCACGTTTTGCTACGAGTAAAATGCTGTCATATTTCATAGGAACAAAATCCAAACACACATGGAACAAAAAAAAATTTTAGAGTTTAAGGGGAGGATCCCCCTGTCCAAAAAGAAGTAATCCTGGGCTTTCTAAAAAAAAAAGAAGTAATGACTCCCAAAAAGTTGTGTTTATGAGAGAATCTCCAAGAGAGACCCAAAAGCTGTCCCTAAAACAAGTAAGAGAGACTCATATCTAACAGTCCTCCAAAATCATCCCTATATTTAGTTCCCTCCTAAAACGTCCTAACTTGTAGCTAGAAAGAGAAGGAAAATTAGAGATCCTAATCCTTTTATTTTCAAGAGAATTAATATTGTTGTGATCCACGTGGCCCAATAAAAATTATTCTTGGTTATTTTTTAGGAAGAACTATTATAAGAGAGTAGAAAAATTACTCCTAACAATTTTTGGGACGCAAACAAAAAATATGATTTAGACATCTAAATCTATTGAGAGTAAAAAAAACTCATGTCCTCCAACAACTCCTAGTAATGCACCTTAAACCCACTAGTAGAAGTAGTGAAACACGACACTAGACCATCATAATTCAGTGCACCGGATAAATGCTGATCCTGGCATAAAGGAGGTAAAGTAGGAAGGAAAAAATGCCGGAAAAAAAATCATCTTAACTTTTGGTGAGTCATTGTCTCGTGGAGAGCGGGACCCATGAAGGCGACAACAAGAAACCCTTCTTGCTGCACTGTTTTGGAAAGATGCTTGGTTCCTGCTCCAAAAGTTGGTAGCGACCCGCGAGCCAGGTCGCCGCATTGCATGCAACCGTGCTTGCTGCCAATAATAATCATCTCCAATCTTTTGTTGAACCTAATCGGCTTGGTCGACTCGGCATTGTCGCACCGTTTACTTCCTAATCCGAAAAAACGAGCTTCTGTCACTGGACCGGTCCGACATTGCGAGGAAAACAGCGTACCATATGGTCGTGGAACCGAAAGGAGAACAAGTTTCGTTACAGGATCATCCGACGTGCATGACACAATAACCTACTATAAGCATATCGCATAGTCTGACATCAAACTCAAACAGCTCCCTTGTTCTGTCAGCGGACACTTTGGATCGCTGTCCCAGAGCTATTGGATTCGGATCGACGCGACCAAACTTTTTGCTTTAACAGGGACACTGCAACAGTGAACAAGCAGAGGACAGGTCAGGTGCAGTGGGAATAAATAGTGGATAAACCAATGCAGCCGTCGGTTCAGAGATTCCGGCCGCGACGACAGGTTGACGAGAACCGTGATCGGACAAAGCGTACTCTCGTGCAAAAGCGGCATATGGATCGGCAGTCGGGGAGGAAAAAGATCGGCAGCGAGTCGGCCGGGGAAAAAGACGACGAGCGACGCTGTCAGCGAGGTCATCATGATGGTGTGCCTGGGAGGAGGAACAAGTGGCGATGTTGGGGAGCCCGCGAGGGCACTCATCATGGCCACAACGATCGATGGCAAAAGAGAAAAAGCGACCCCGCGGGAAAGACGAGATGTGTAAACAACGCCGCGGCGCGTAGGGTATCGGACCGGGTCGAAACTCGTCGCGCGCCAAGGTGGCGTGCCGGGGAGCACACGAAGGACCAGCCAGCTCGTACAATGGCCACCGCTGTTTCAGTTGGCACGAGGCTTTTGCTCTCCCGGCGCCGGGCTCTGTCGCTCGCCCGCACTTGCATTTGATCTGATCCATGTCTTGTTGCCTTTATGGCTCGCCTCGCCACCGGTGCTCATCCTTTCCGCAAAAGAAACAAAGGGTCTCGCGGTGCCCAAAAGCCGTAGCGAACACGACGGGACGGAGAGACGGATCCGCTTTCCGGTCCCAGGCCGTGCTCGCCACCGATCTGTCTATCCGAAACACGGTGCTGCTGCTGCTGGTGGTGGTCTAGCTAATGCTAGGTAGCCGGTCCGGCTCGACCCGGCATCTCATCCGGTGACAGAAGAGTGTAGCGTGTTGAACGATATCCGCGGCTTCTGGCGCCACCCTTGACACGACAGACGCGAGAGGCGCGCGGTGTGACCCGTCGCCGTCGCGGGCTTACACTAGCCGAGCCATGCTGCCGTGCCCGTTTGCTTGCTCGTGTCAGTTTCCACGGGGCCGGCAGACGCAACTGTGGACGAGCAGTGACCGGGCGCCTCAGCCCGTGTACATACATACATGCTGATCTGGTGGGACACGGCGAACGCGACGTCATTGCATTGACCACGAAAACTCCTTTCTCGGTCGGGTAATGATCCCAAGTCCGAGAGGAGGAAGGTAAAATCAGCAGTTGGGGTGCTGTGACCACCAGTGTCAACGATCGTCTACACATGCTTGACGTTTTATTCCTCCCCTTGCCCTTGATTATATGCTGACTCATCAGTCGCATGATCCAACATTCGTACAGTTCAATCACCACCCTATTATGTCGCTTAACCCGTGTCTCATTACAAGATTCTTTTTTTTTTCACATGGGGGTCAGGACACCATCTGGTTGTGAACTCTGTGATCGAGAGGGAGTCTGACTGTTCCGCGCCGGCCAGAGTCCGCCGGTCCCGGATGTGCACGACACCGGCGGCTTAGACCGAGCCAGTTGTATGTAACGGGAATGCCTATCTCTAACTACTAGTATATGTCAATTGGACATGGTGGCACAAGGCGATCCGAAAGAAGAAAAGGCAGCGAGCGAGACACCGCCGGTTGCGACATGGACGGGCTGGCAGCCTCCGACGCTGGGCCCGCGGCAAGACACGAAGGCCTGGGACCGGAGCTACCGGACAGTGGTGGGTGGCGGGCAGCAGCTGGGGGCCAGATGGATTTTTGCCTGCCTACGATCGCTGCTTTTCAGCCAACGAAGCCGCTGATTCACCATGCACTCATGTCTCATTCACCAGGCACCGCCCATCGCAGCATTTGTCCTTGCCTCCTTGGTGATGATGTAACCATAATACTGTACTGCATCAACTGCTTGATGTAAAGAACGCTTTCATCGTATTTAACCAGATGCGGTTGAGTGGCGGATCTGTTTTCCAAGTTTCCACATGGTCTTTTCATTCAATCACTCTTACGGGTTTGCACCTGTGACAGTGAGTCGATCGGCCGCACATGACCTGGAAGAAAACACCGAAAGCAACACTGAAAGGAGGAAAAAACAGCCAGCCGCACCACTCGCCACACACGACACAACGTCTGTTTCTCTACACCACAAGAACTCGTTATACTAACTACAGCAACACCGGCGTCAGTATCTCCATCTCCGTATCCAGGAACAGCATCCGTCGCTTCCCAGTGCCAGCCTTTGTCGCCGCTACTTGCTCCCCCAGCATTAACGACCCGTGGCCCCCGCGCGCGTGACGGGCCGCTGATGCCGCAACCGTGCAGCAACCGAGCTGGCTGCAACCACACCCTTCATCAGCGGCTAGCGGGAGAGAAATCCGTAATACGAACTGGCTGACGTTCTCGTTCAGATTAAGCTATCGTCGAATTGGAGAGCAACTCACGCACGTCCATGCAAGGATGGTAGGGGCGGATGGATGGATGGATGATGATGGCCAGCAGCTGCCAGTGAGTCGTCCGTCTCCATCGACAGCTCAATCGCACGCCGCGGCGGAGGCGGAGCGCGTGGAGAAGAAGCCGCTTGAGATGGAGCTTCCGGAAGTGGTCCGTGCGCTTGTTATAAATGCGCGCGACAGCGAGTGCCGAGCTCTCAGGCGTACCGCCACGGGAGGTGCTGCGTCGCGAGGCCACCAGCGCCACACCAAGCGAGAGCACAGGCAGGGGGACCATGCATGCTTCTCGCCGCCGCCTGAACCTGAGAACACCGTTGCATGCGCCCATCCATAGCCAGGCACCGCACGTACGGCGACTACGAGTCGTTTTATTACTACCCGACCCTCTTAGTGTATATTTGTATCCACTGAGATTTTAAAAATTTAGATTTTAAAATATGTGAGACCTTCAAACAGGACAGATTTTTTTTTTCGAATTCTAAAATCTAATCTTCATAATTTGGTTATATCCAGCTAGAGTCAAATTTATAATTTAATCGGTATTCAAATACCACCACTCAAATTTTATTTAAAATTTGAATTATAAAATCTTAAAATAATAATCAGATTTTAAGAATCTGAAATAGATCCAAACAGAGCCTTAATTTGATCAAGTGAATTGCTGCTGTTGAGGCAGTAACAAACACGATACCACCTTCGTCTGATCAGTGATCTGAATCGAGCGCGGTGTCCACGATCTCTATATGGGTTGAGGACCTGCATGCGGACTTGAATGAGGACTCCGTGTTAATGACTTGATCGCAGAGAGGGACCGTAAACATCTTCAACAATAATCATGCGGGGACAGACAAGCAAACAGCTTCCAGGAACAACCAGTTCCGCCCACACCGTGACAGCTAACCTTCAACAACCAATCTTGTACCAATTCCAGTCATAATAACTCCGTCCAGCCTCTGTAACAACAATTCATCCGAATCATGATCCTGTAACGTCCAAGCAGCCGCCAATAAGTATCTGCACTGCGTCTATGGTTAACAGAGCCTCACGTCAGGAAGCAGCATCAGAGAAAATTTCACAAGTGGCGGAATGAAATACGCGTCCTGTGCTTGTGCAGTTACTAGAAGACAAACCCATGGGGGGCAGCGGTTGGAGCCTGTGTCCGGACAGGAAGAGGAGGATAGTGCTCCGGTGGGTTTCAGTGTTCTCCACGATGGAGGCACGCCCACTAATCTGTATTCTTATATGACGCCTCAACAGGATGGATGTACGCTGATAACAACAGATACTCTCATGGAGTACGTACGAATCAAGCAAAGGACAGTATGTACACTAATGCAGCGGCATATCGATCGACCGCAATATAACCAAATGATTATTGAAGGGACGTAAATTATGCTTGCTGTCTCTGACGAGTGCGAGAGCAGGTGGCTACTAACCATGGCCGCCAATAGAGATATCTTAATCCTAGTACTTTAATAGTTTTTGTTATGTGTAATCAGCACATGTCATCAGAGATAAAGAACAAACTCACCGGCTATTTTAAGGTTCAATCAACGCACAAGAACCCTTTTTGTCGGGAGCATTTGTGGGCAGGAGATGAAAGGCAGCATAACTGCTTACACGGCATGCTTTAATAACTTTCTGGTAAATGTAAATGTCAGCTGGTGTTAAACGCAAAGTAAAGACGTTTCATACGGACTTAGACAATTTGCCCAATTAAGCTTTCAAACGCAAAAAAAGTGCTAGTTAAAGGTAGGTGCATTTGCCGGAAGGATGGAGAGGGACGAGTGGATTTTTCACGTCAATCATTACTTGATCTTCGGTGCCAAGTGCAACTTTCCGAGGAACCATTTGCTGTAAGTGTGGACGTCGCGCGGAAAACAATGGTTGAAAAGAAACCCCAACAAATAGGTGGACCCTCCACTTGATAAGCAAATTGCGTATATTGCGTTAATGCATCTCTTCCGAGGGACCAATTTCAGCGAAGACCATCTGAATGGAACCTAGAGCCAAAGTTCAGCTTCCGGAAATGTCATAACACACTGAAACTAGCAAGCTGACTATTCCGGCCGATTGTATGGAATTTGGATCGATCATCTATTCGCATTTTTTTATATAAAAACAAGATGAGAATTGGTTACGACAGCAAATGATTCATTGTCACAGCTTCGGATGTTCTTTTTCACAGCAGTAGATTCCAACTTCACCTACAGACATTCACAACTGGCCGAGGTGGGGTCTCACTGTGCTAATAAGTGGGATCCCACGAACAGTAGCCCAGAACGGAGCATTGTAACTGTGGATTAGGGAAACAGTGACACATCAACGTACTGGTTCGTGCATGGATATGATAATCTATCCTGAAACATACTCCCTCCATTTCAAAATTATTGTTGTTATTGATTTTTTCATAAACTTTAACCATTCGTCTTATTCAAAAAATTATCTCAAATATATAAAATTATTGATTATATTTTAAGTTTATTGAGTAATAAAACTAATCATGAAAAAATATATGATATTTTTCAAAATCTTTTGAATAAGACGAATAATCAAAGATAACAAAAAAAAATCAATAACGACGATAATTTTAAAACAGAGCAAGTACACTGCTACTGTATCAGTTACGTTCATGCAGCACTACTGTGTTCGCGCAATATTCAGCCTTATCTTTTACACTGTGCAGTTAGTCTTGTAAATCAAAGCAACAATGACGACATAGCACCGATGTGACAAGAGCAGAGAAATATATTACTACTTACAATCATTTGATCACTGTTCGGACAATGATTAATGGCAAGAGGAGCGACCAAATTCGATGGATTATTTCTGATTACTGTACCGTCTCAAGTGTAGGCCGGATACCTGAAACTCTATTAAGAACACTCCCCATATTTCCATCCATTATAAAGTATAAACAACAAAGCTAATTGAATTCTCGGTGCAACCTTTTTGTTTTCAACTCTGGCGGTTTAAGAAGAGGAATTCTGAATAAATACATTTTGCTACAGCGAGAGCTCTAACTTGATCTCCCCAAGTGAGTGAGCGTTATGCCAAATTCCTCCAAAACGCGAACTTCTCTGCATTAGTTAGGCGATTAGGTCTGCATCAGCATCATAGCGATTCATCCGCTGAGCGCAATCATGCCTGCCTTCAGTCTGTAGCTGAAGCTGTGCCGGAGACATTCTGCCATTTCGTGCGTATACAAGCACGATCTGTAAGCAGTACCGCTGATGAATTCCACGTCAGGGGATCCGGCTTTTTGCTGCAAACAGTGGTACTATCTGTGAATAGCAGAAACAGCGGTGCGTTGTTGGCAAATCTTCGAAGCCGACCAGGAGGATCAAGTAATCATGCCCCGGCACTCAGAGTGCCCAGCTGGAACCAAGGCAACAGGAAATCAATGCAATTGTTCGCCCAGCTATTACACACACAAGTGCAACGGAACATGGCCATGGCAATTGGCAAGGCCATAGCCCAACAGATGGAGCGCTTAGCCTTTGCACTCAGTACCACGGCCACAGCAGGCCATGACATTTTAGCAAGTTCTAGCGCAGATTGTGGGCTGCAATCGCCGCTGCTTGTTGGGTTTGCGTCCGGGTCCCGTGAATATACATGAGGCAGCACGCGACGCTTTGCGCCCATTGACCGCAGCCTCCGCGTGGGCTAGCCAATCCGTTGCAACGTGGGCTGTGTGACGCATACGGGCTGAGCAAAGGCCTCTTTTGGGAAATGTTTTGGCAAGGGCTTTTGAGTTGAGCAGGCCGCGCCGTCCGGCTGCGTTGACTACCTTCAGTACGATACGAGCACGAATCATCAATACAGAGAGCACTGGCAACTGGAGTCAAACTATTTTACTTTCTAATTAATCCACGCAAAGTCAGGAAGATCATGCTTGCTGGGAAGAAAAGTCCACAGGCAAAAGAGGAGGAGTTACGCGCGTTCCGCGTGCATATGAGGAATATGCGCGTGCAATAGCTACTCGTATATATCCACTGTTGGAAATCACCATCATCGCCTTCCAAGCCATTTCCCAGACTTTGCTTAAAAGCAACCGCGGATGCAGCGACGTTCCCACACGGAGTGAGTTGCCGCGACTCCTCCACCAATACTCTCGTACCCTGCGGAAACAGTTTGCATCCTTCCTCACCTGCTCAATACAAGTCTGTTTCCTTGCCCATTATTTATCTGTAGAAAAAAAACAGATTTTTTTGTCAAGGAAGAAAAAGTCGATTAAATATCGTGCTGCCATTTACAGCTATCGTAAATCACGCAGGCTTGAACCAACAGCCTGTTGTTTTCTGGTTAGGCTCTATCCAGAAATATAAGGATTTGTTTACTGTTAGAGATCATGTTTAACCACTTGTCTTATTTAAAATATTTATAAAAATATAAAATAAATAAATTTTATTAAAATATCTTTAATAATAAAATAAATTATAATAAAATAAATATTTTTTTATAAATAATTTGAATAAGACAAGAGATCAAACGTGCTATCTAAAAGTCAACAAATTCTTATATTTTTGATGAAGGGAGTAGCTAATAATCATGGCTCGAAAGATGAACAGCTAATTACACTAAAAAAATAAAAATAAAACACAATAAACAAGCCAGCGTGCCACCGTATCGCACGGTCACGCACAGCAGGTCGTATAATGTTGCGTGCAAACGTCGGCGCCAGGCGTCGTGTAGCTAGCTGCGAACTCTCCTTCCGGTTGGCGCCGCCGCCCAACAAGTAACAACCACTCTCCTGTTAACTGCCAGCTCCGGCGCCGCCCTGTGCCCGCGCTGGCCTTTCAATTCGTTGCACGGGCAACTGCACTGCACGTCATGGTGTCACTCCATCACAGGAATAATATGACGTAACTCTGATTATCATTTCTCTGACAAGAACTGCACTCTCATGATTATGAGTTTTCTTAGTCTCTGTTTGTTTCAGCTTATAATCCACTTAGATTAATTAATCTAGTAGACAAACAAATAAAATAGATTATTAAATCAGATTAATTAATTTAGAGGATAGATTATTATAATTCAATAATCTGCTATAGATATGCTTATTTTGGATAAAGATTCACTATCCATGCTAAGTTGGTCTTCTTACATAAAAAATAACTTAATCTAGTTTAAATAATCTATAGAAACAAACACCTCATTCAGATTAATTAATTTAACTTAAATAATTTAAATTAATTAATCTATATTATAATTCAGATTAATTAATCTGCTCGGGAAACAAATATGATTACGCGCGCGATGCATGACTGCTCCTGCTCGGACCGTTAATGATACTAAGGACAGGTACAATGCTACACGTAGCCAATCTCATAGGTCGTCTCATGCATTGCTACATAGGATTTTGATGATGTATAAAAGAGAGGAGGTGATGAGAGAAAGATGTGGTTGTTTCGCGTAGCAACCACCTCATACGCTTAAATTTAGGAGTATGAGACGGCTCTCACACCATTATACGGGTTCTAGTAGTCTTTTAATTTATAAATATTCTTTTTTATATCCACAAATTAATGAGTCATATAATTAATAGAAGACAACTAATAAGATCATCTATTATATAATTCATCTCATAACCCGTCTTAAAATTACGTGACATATATAATACGATTTATAAGACAACATTATTATACTTGCCTAAGAAAAAGTCTTTGTTCTAGAGAAAAGTAATCGCAGGAGGGTTTGTGAACGTTGCAAGGCTTCCGCTCCGGGCCCGCGGATCGCGGCCCACGTCAGCGGCGAGCCGCGGCACCCGTTGACTCTCCTATAGCGGCCGTCGAAACCGCCACCCGATAAAACCCGCACACGCCACACCAAAGCCCAAAACCAAAGCAGCCCCCACCCAAACCGCTCCAATTTCCCCCAAACCAACCATCCCGGGGTCTCGGCCCTTTGCGATGATGATGGACACCGACCACCACGGCGGCGCGTCGGCCGCGGGCATGGACGAGGCGGAGGCGGCCTTCTTCGCGCGCCGGGGCCGCCGCTGTTGCTGCTTCCCCTGGCCCGCCTCCTCCTCCCACCAGCGGATGGGCGGCGCCGCCGCGGGAGGAGGAGGAGGAGCGGGAGAGGAGGACAGCTGGTGGCAGCGCGCGGTGGACGCGGTGCTCAAGGTGCGGGAGTGGTCGGAGCTGGTGGCCGGCCCGAAGTGGAAGACCTTCATCCGGCGGTTCGGCCGCAACGGCCCGCCGCGGCCGCACCACCACTTCGGCGGGCGCAAGCTCAACTACGACGCGCTCAGCTACGCGCTCAACTTCGACGAGGGCCACGGCGCCACCCCCGAGGGCGACTACTCGGGCTACCGCGACTTCTCCGCCCGATTCGTCGCCCCGCCGCAGTCCGCCAAGTCGTCCATGGACCTCGGCGGCCGCGACGCGCCGCCGCTCTTCAACCCGCCGCCGGCGACGGCCCACGACGGCGCCGCCCGGGCTTGACCGTCCGCGTCCCCATCACATCATCGATTCATCGGTCATCGGATTGGAGGAAAGGTTGGAGGGCGGTCAAAGCGCGGCGGAAAGGCGATGCCCTTTTCATCCTCATTCAATTCAATGGATTCGATTCCGCGGGCGAACGGTGGTGAGCGAGACTGCTACATTTTCCTCTACTCCGTTGATTGGTTCGACACCTGTAAAAAAGAGATTGCTATATTCATTGTTGTCACTGTACTTGCTTCTGTAATGAATCCGTTTAATCCTCCCCCAGTTTTGTCCCGATTGAAATGAAAATATTATGAGCTTTTGATCAAAACAAAATGCTCGCGTTCTTTAGCATTTTTTTTTCCCTTGGGACAACCTCGAGTCGCGAGTTCCAGCTGGAAACTTGCATAATCAGCAAGAATAATTATAATTAAGTAGTAAAAAAGAATTCGGATTGCAATGGCAACAGCTTGCCGTGTTCCAGCTGTGACTGATTGCGACGCACGGATAGGAAAACCTCGCATGGAGGCGTTCTAGAGAGCGGCGGCCGCGCGCGTCGGATTCCTGGTCCTACAAGTAAACAAGAGACCCACGATGACCCGCAGTTTCGTACCGCATGTTCCCGGTATTCCCCGTCTCCACCTGCTGAACACATTTGATGAAATCTTCCAAAACCGGTCAAAAGTTCATAATCTCTCTTTGCTATCCGTTTGAATGTTCAATCGCTGTCATGACAGCAATATTGGACTGCCTGTTAGGACATAACTGTCCCTGTCCGGCCAACAGGCTTTTCTGAAAATCATAGCGGACACAGCTTGGTGGGAACAGGTAGCAACAACTATTATCGTTCACTCTTCATGTCTCAATCCATTGTTCGTTGGATTGCCAGCGAGTAAAGCCTTGACAGACAATCTTATCCCACAATATAATGAACCAGTAGATTTGTGAGTAGACAAATCGGAATCCATTAAAGCAAAATAAAATGGGAAATAGGCTGATCATGGTTTGAGTGTGCATGATGTAAATACCCCACTCTCCTTCATGACCTATACTTTTTGTTTTTTCCATGCCATGCCCTGTCCAGATCAATCATTCGTGGTACTAAATTTTAAGGGTTACTTAATACTGATTCATGCATCATGAGAGGATACAATAGAAAAACACACACCAGGATTCAGTTTAGTAAAAAAAAATAAAGTGTCAGGAAGCAGCTTGTTGGAAGCTTAGCACTTCAAAAGAAACTGGGCTCTCCTTCCTGCTTCGAACAAAACATCACACTGATGAGACTCAATGATAGTGGGGTCTTGAATATGAGAAACGGATAGGGTCACTGAAACTCTGAAGAAAAAGGAACGTCTGCAAGAATTGGCCCAAACCTGGCTGTCCAAGGAACCATAGCTGTATCACAGTACCTGATACTGACCAAATTGCAGCAACCGAAACAATGATGTCAACAATAATGCTGCCGGATCAGCATCTAGCTAATGATGGCAGTAGCTGTATAGTAGCAGTATCTGGTGGGACGCTAATCATTTGCAAACCAATGACTTAACTAGCACAGATTACACAAGCAATATGCTGGGGATCTTGCCAGTAACCCCTGTTGTTTAGTCAGTATGGTCAGTGCAGTTGTGTGATGTCTAAAACTTCTTCCTTTTCTTTATGACAAAATTGGCAAAAGATGTGAATACCACAATATGGCCATCCATACCGCTACCAACCTTCTACCACCTACCGGCATTATTCCAGCATCAGAATACTAATATTGTACAATGACAAACCTTCTATCCACCCCAGAACCTAGTCACCGCCACCTGGTGTGATTCACTAACTTTGACAGGCTAATCAGACCAATTGTTACTTGGTTAGTGACAAAAGAGGGAAACAATAAAAGACCGTTCAGCGGTTGCAACATCCTGATGGTTTTCAAAATTCAGAGTGACGGGCATAACAAATGCAATCTTCAATGATGTACTACCGTAGTACCTGAGTACCTGCATGTTCAAATGAAATGGAAAAGGATTATTTAAAATTATATCTCTGTAACTTCCACATGAAGGTTCTCAGAATGTGCAGCAATGAAGAAAAGCATCATGTGCCTCTTTCTACAGTAACAAAGACAATGTTGTTCTACAAGAGTAATAGAATATTACTTAAAGATGGATAATAAGATCCAAAAGGTTGTTCTGGAAGTCAAGACACGGATGCTTAAAGGTGATAAAGCAAAAGAGATGTGAACAATTTGGACATGATGTCAGTGGTAAAAGGAATGGAACCAGATTGCTACCAGAATAATGTAAAGTCCTGCACCTACCTTGTATCATTCATGCTACTTATTATGTTACAGGACAATAACAGAATAAAAGCAAACGAGTGTCAGTAAACTGAATAAAGTATAGAATAATTTCATCAATCCCAATTTAGAAATTAAAGCAAGCTAAAAGAGCCATCCTCACAATGCACATTTTTTTAAAAAAGAAAAAACAATGAGAACATAGAACTTCATATTGCTTCTATTCAACTATATCATAATAAGCTCTCATAAGGCCATAATAGTACTTTATACAGTTAGTCTGAGAAAAATAGTATTGCTTACTATCATATAGAGTTGCTCCATGCCTTAATTCCCATGCTAGAGCTGAAATGATCATTTATATATGACAACCAAGAAGTAAATAATAATCACCTTGTCTATGCATATTTACTGCCATATCATCATAATTTTGTCTTTCTGAACCATGAAACAAGGTAAAGAGAAACTTCTACTTTTTGTGAAAACTTTGCTGATATATAAGTCTTGGTACTTGCAGAAACACACGAAAGGACAGGAATTACACGCTTGTACTGATCAGAACCTCAGGGGTTTATCTTTGAGGATTGTAATCTTGATGTAAAATATGTAATATATAGTCTTAAAGGAACCTGCTCCCTTATAAAACCTTGAAGGTTACTACCGAAGAAGTAACAACTGAAGTGATTTAGGCATATATCTGCCAATCCATATTATATCACATTGAAGATTAACATGGTCAGAAAATTGTTAAACCAAAAGCAAATATAGACTAAATAGATGCTTAGACGTGTTTGAGATCAGAGTTCTAAGTTGAATTTTCTGGATACCATTAAATGAGAATACAAACTACAGCGTCATGAACAATTACAAGCAATCAAGTGCAATATAGTTAGGCTGTCAAAATTTATCCATCTATTAGAATGATCATTTTAATAAGAGCTGAGACATGCTAAATCAGATGAAAATAGCTATAGTTAAACAATTTAGCAGCCAATACAAGGCAAGAAAACCAACAAAAAAAAACTATAGACAACATCAAATAATTGACCTATCTCCATTCTCCGGCGACATTTCTTTTCATCCATGGTAGGTTCCCAGTATCAGAGCAATTGTCTGAAACAGCAGGAAGCTTGCCCTTGACATGAGACCATTGCCAAATCTTTGAGACAGAGAAGCTCTCGCCTTTGTTCCTCGCAGAAATCCTCTTGCCCTCTATAATTTCAGCATTGATAGAGCTTAAGCCACCAGCCCTTCCTCTAAATCTGCTGCTAGCACCATTTCCACCGCGACCTGGCTGGAGAGCCACTCTAAGTTCAGAATCCCCAAGAACATACTGATAAGTGCCCATAGAGAAGCATCTCCTTGTGTCCAAGCTGCTACTGCTACTCTCCCCTGCCTCCCTACTAGCTATACCAGCAGCATTGCCATTGCCAACACCACCACCAATGGTACCCTGATTTCCAACATTTTTGAACTTCCCAAGCCTTACTGGAAACACCCTCTTCTCGGCCTCTGGCTGCTCCTCATCTGAGGGCTTCTGCCTGGAAATTTGGAATCCTTCCTCGCACTCCTCCGGCAGCGGCTCCTCCTCCAATCTCTCATCAAAATCAAACATGAGGTTATCTATTGTCATCCCTGGAACAAAGAGCGTACCACGACAAAGCGGGCATGTCGAATTGGACAGCAGCCACGTATCTATACACTGCAGATGAAAGGCGTGCCCGCAGACCGGCAACAACCTGAGCCTGTCCTCCCCATCAAACTCACACAAGCACACCGCACAGTCGAACGGCTCCTTGCTGCCGCCAATAATCTCACGGTATGCAAACACCGGCAGCGCATCAATGAAGGCCTGGTCCAGACCAGAATCATGTAGATGGAACAGCTGCTGCAGCTGCCGGTCCATTGCCGGGTCACGCGCGCCTGGCCGGTGTGGCGACGCGGCGGAATCCCCCCTGGAGGCTCCGCGGTGGTGGTGCTTCTTCATCAGTAGCCTGACGAGGAGGTGGAGCAGGCCGGAGATGAAGAAGATGACCGCAAGAATCACTATGATGAACAACACCGCCGGGCTGATTCTCCCATTGCCTCCACCGCCGCCGCCACTAGCTGCCTGAACCTGCGGTGGGGACTGGGTGCTGTAAGGCGCGGAGTCCCTGATGACGGCGTGGATGCCGGGCGAGGAAGACGAGTATGGGGAAAGGGGCGTGAAGGAAGATTGGGAAGAAACTACAGTTGCAACCATCTCCTGCAATCTCGGGTTGGGAGGAGACGCCCGCTACTCATCTGATCAGATGGGAGGACGGATCAGCCGTGATTTTACAAGCCGGCATGCAATCTTGGGCTCATCTATTGGCACGAACCGAACCAACCCAGAAACTGTGAACTCAAATCTGTAGCTGAAAAGATGCGAGCTCCCCAACCTAAAAAGGCCAAATTTGGTGCAACCGAGAAGGCTCCAAGCACTAGGGACCAAAATGCGTGGGCACTTCCGGGTGGAGCCCGGATCAGCAGCGGGGTAACTAGAGGAGAATTCTGACCGTGGAGAGCTGCTCCGCTCAGCTGGCAGCGGCCCGTAGGAATGGTGGCGACGGAGGCGAACTGGGGAAGGGAAGGAGCGGCGGCGGCGAAGGAGGCGGCGCCGGTGGGAAGAGCGCGTGTGGCTTTTCGCCCGGTTTCTTGGGTTGGGAGGGAGGAGGAGCCGGGACCGGGCGGGTGCGCGTCGCTTTCGGCTGCTTAACTTTCACAAATCTCGGTGACCATGCGGAACACGGACCCGTAGCCGCTGTAGGTTGGGGCGGTGGCACGGCGCGGCAGACGTGCAGCTCCCCCGTTTGACTTGGTGGATCGCGGCCTTCGATGCCACGCCGCGCGAAAGGTGGCAGCAGCGACGGCCGGGCCCCGCTCGCCCCCGGCGTTTACAACTCCGCCGGATCTCCCTTTCCGAGGACACGCAACTTCGCCGGATTCTGCTTTGCTTTGTAAATTCCTTGCGTATACTTTGAGTTCGGCGAGAACCGAATTATAATATATCAGTTTAATTTTTCCTTGCAGAAGAGACAACAGTTGAGCTGGAAGACATCCAACCTGTCGAAGATTTGACTTGCTCTGACCGGATCCATGGCAGTTTGGCGCTGCAGTTCAAATGTTTCATCAGACACAAAAGAACAGCAAGTTCAGAGCAATAACTATCAATGTCGTGTGACAGTGTTGAGCAGTGTCACTCACTCGGGACCTCCCTGGCAATGCTCAGCAGCTCGGAAGGGGGCCAGCCGGCGGAGCCCGTGGCATGTGAGCGAGTTTTGGCCGATGTGTCGCAAAAATGTGAAAGGCGCCAGGGGCCTCGCTGTGCTGCACATGTAAATGCCGTGGCCATTCATGATATTCATCACGCGATCATGATGGGGCGCGTCCTGGAACTCGGACATGCAAGCAGGTGGAGACTTGTGAAAGTGTAACGGATTCACAAAACCCACCAAGCTGACCAAAGTTGTGGTATAAATTCGACCAAACTGCGAAAATGCATCAGCTGATCTGGTTAAAAGGCATGAAGGAATCAAGTGAACAACCTAACCACCAGGACACTCAGATTTTTGTTAAAAATCAATTTAGAGGGAGAGACATTCCACTAAATATTGTATTAAGAAAAGATCCGCTAAACAGTAAATTGGTCATGTTTTTTCATAAATAGTGTGGCATCATAGATAGAGAACCCAACTGGACACCCTTCCCATCCGGTGGACTTGCCACCATAACTATTTTTTCACTTAAACATAGACCACATTTGACAGTGACAAAAGAACTACTTTCTAAATAAAGCTTACTGGATCAATGAAGTGTCGTTAAAACTTGCGGACAGGCCAATGGTCTGGTGGCAAAGGCGCATGGAAGCACCGAACCTGCGGGGGCTCGAACCCCCGTCCCGCATTTGCCTCCTGAAGGCAGCGGCAAAAGCCGCCTTTCAAAAAAAAAAAGTGTCGCCAAAACAGCTCTTTCCCAATTTATACCGCTTGGCCAGATACAAATTTAGAAAGGTGCACAAAGAATTACACAGCTTCACTGGGATACGAAGCCTAAGACAAATCATGATACAATAAGAGCTAGATGAGCTGGTCCTTCTGTTCATAGCGTTTGAACAAAATAACATTGAATGAACAATCTGACTATATAAGATGGAAGTATACTTCTAATGGATGCTACTCGGCGGAATCGGCTTATGACATACAGTTCAAGAAACCTTTTCTCCTTTCTTTGCTCTGACAATATGATCGGCACATGCAGAACCTAAGTTTCGTTTCTTCGCATGGTCTATGCATGACAGAGCTCCCACAGCGTACAATCTACTCCCTCTGTTCAACATTATATGATGTTTTGGCTCCGTGCACGAGAATTAAGGATAGGTAAAAAAGATGGATGCACAGAAAACGAGAAGGAGAGAGATAGAGATAGAGGTGTATTGGAAAGAGAGAAATGTGTATTGGGATACGAGATTGTCTTATAATTTAAGAAAACTTATGAAGTCTAGAATGTCATGTAATGTTGAATGGAGGGAGTAGCAAAGAAAAATTGGCCTCATGAGCTCGACCACCCTCTTTGCTACTGTTAGCAAGAACCAACTACACACCTGCTTACGCAATGTAATTTCACCGAGACAACATTGGGACGGGCGGCTCATCGATTAAACCTCTTGGATTATTGTCAGAATTACAACTCTCTTGGACTGGCGCAGTGGGTGGAATCAATCAGACGAGGCAGGCGATGAAGGAGCAAAGGAAATTGCTGGGCATCATGTTCTCTTTCTGGTGGCAGATATTGAACGAAAGAAACAGACACATATTTGACAACTCTGAATTATCGTTCATGCAAGTAACTGTTACGGTGGTAGCACAAGCAAACTCCTATAAAATAGCTACCCAAGATACAGAGCAAGCAAATAATTTGCAACCTCAAGTGCAAGGTGCCGATCAAGCTAAGGATGTAACTCTTAGGTTGTAAACTCTAATTAATGAATAGCAGCTCTCCTGTCTCTTAAAAAAAGCGAGAAGACGCCATTCTAAAAATAGAGGAGAAATGCATCTATAAGCTGTGTTATCGTCGTCGTGACGGACATAACATGAAATATGCAAAATAAGGGTATGTACAATGCAAGGTGCTTTATTCTTAGATGAAATGCTTGAAAAGAGAATTAGTAAAAAGCGTACTTGTTTAACACTGAAAACACCAGATGCAACAATGTGCTTAAATAGGTTTAACCACCTTGTTTAACACTATAAACACCAGAGTCCAGATGCAAACCTAAGCATTCTTTTTTGATGGAACAAACTTAAGCATTCTTGTCCTCATATAAGCATCTAGTGTAGTGTTTTTCTAGAAGTAAGACATAGACAAACGACAACATAGCGACTAGAGTCTAGATGATCTAGACAATGTCTAGACATATTACACGTAATAGGTGTATTTATACTACATGAGCTAAATAAGTGAATATATAGCATATATTAGAATTGAAGTTGTAATGAAACAAATATATAGTACATATTTCTATTATAGCAGCAAAAAAAATTAACAAATATATAGTATGGAAAATGTTAATAATGGAAGATAGATAGATAAATTAATAATTAAATATATTCATAATTATATTTTTTAAAAATCATAAAAATAAAAGCATCCTAAATAGAACGTAGATTGCAAGTTCATAAAAAGTTGTTGGCTATATGAATTGTTAATTATCAGTACCTCTTAGTTTCTTTTGTTAATAACTATATGGATCACTTCCTCTTAGTCTAGATAGGTGTCTAGACGCACAACACGCTGTTTAAACGTGACTAGAACATGTCTAAAGATCAGGTTTAGACGGTCAAAGACTATTTAAACGATCCTAGACGCGTTTTATGTCTAGAGTGATGGCTAGGGGTAGACTCAATGTCAACCCCAAGTCTTGCATCCAGACGTGGTCTAGACGTCTAGAAAAACACTGATGTAGTGTCATAAAATTGGTATTTATCGGGTGTCGTAAAGAATAGGATGCTGCTGCAAATCATTGGGTAACAAAGCATCAACTAAAAAAGGGTGAATCCTAATTTGTCGTTTGAAAAAAAAATCTCATATATTCGTGATTAGTGTAACCTGCAATTCAATCAAGAATGTAACATTTCGTATGCTTGACTCACCTCACATTTTTCCATACTTGTTATTGGCTTATTGTTGAGAATGCATTTGCCTTTTACTCTTGATAGCTATAAGTTACTTGTAATCTGATTTAGCTATTTACTACTGTAGGTGCATTTGTTGCAGACTTTTACTTGGGTATTTGTCTTGAAATTCATAGGAAAAATCCATCTATTCTCATATATCTTTAATCATGATTTTGTGAGTTTTATATTGGATAAATTTTAGAAACCTAGAAGTATTTGCACCCATATGATAGAAACTTACGACTTTCAAAGATTTCAGAAACTTATAACCAAGGTTACAATAACCGTTTGGAACGGTATAACCGGCCGAGCCCGGTTCACCGGTTAACCGGTATAACCGGCCGGTTAGCCGTGAGAAATCCGTTTTCGTTGGCGAACGGTCGACGTTCGGTTAACCAGCCGGTTATTCTAGTTAACCGGTCGATTAGATCGGTTTTGGTGATATATTTTGAATATATATTTTAAAATTTAAAGATATCGGTTTTTATACGGTTTTACCAGTTAACCGGTCGGTTATTCCGGTTAATCAGTCGGTTACATCGGTTTTGGTTGATTCAAATTTTTTTGAATTTTATAATTTTTTAAATTATTACCGGGGGTTAACCGGCCGACCGGGATAACCGGCCCGGACCGGTTTCCGGTTAACCGGCCTGTTAACCCCTGTTATTTCAACCATGCTTATAACTACTATTGGCACCCTTTAAAACACAAAATTATGACTTGTTGATATGACCCACATGCTAGTCACTTAGTTTGAGAGAGTGACAAAAATAGGAATGTGTCACTTAAAGGTGGGTCCAGTTCTAAGAGTCGTAGTTTTGTTTTATAAATGATGGAAGTAGTCGTAGTTTTATGAATTTCAGCTCTCAAAAGATGTTAGATGTGTGAACTTTCTCGTAGTTCTCTTTTATATTTATAAATATATCCACTTGAGTTTTAGTTCAATGACCCTACTTTTATCATTTTAATTCTAAAATCAGTTATTATGAACTATGTTTGACATGGATCTACCTATAATGTAGACCATTATATCTCCTCGTTTTCTCCTACTATTACTAACATGGCTTTGAGAGCAAATGTTTTTCTTCCGAAGGATCAATTTTGGTGAGTAAATGTAAGAGCCTTCCACAACAGAAGCGCTCCTAGTAAAGAAATCGGGTCCCATGACACATAAATAGGCATCGGGAGAAAAAACACACACTGTTCGACATCGATGTCCAAAGCAAAAAGTGGACTCACGTGAAATAAAATACCATGCTTAGTTGTGTACTCCCGTGCCATCAGAGACAAACAATCCTTGCAAGTAGAAGAAGAAATATTTTTTTATTGAATGGGAACCGGAGCAACTACTTGCTCCGCTCTCAATTTTTGGGCATCAGTTGATTTCTAGAACCGGTGTACACAATGGTGAGAGCGGTGCTTAGAAGGTTTTGGGCATCACTCTACAGTATCATTGTGGAGGGCCTAAGGTGATACATGGCCGAGTAAATACACAGTTTATATCCAGTCATTTTGTGCCCATGCAACATTCAATCATCATGATATCAAAAAAAAAAAATTCAATCATCAGCTCGGACAAACCAAACAAAAAAACCCAATGACAGTAGGCCTAATCAAGCTAGCTTAGGTCAATCTCAGTGGTAGTTTTATTTGTATTTTATTCTTATTAAATGATATGCCACATAGGCAAATCTGATGACGTGACATGAGTTTTATGAGGAGGGAGGAGAAATGAGTTTCATAGAGATGAAACTGCATCTACACGGTTACCAAAATCTTGAAACTGAAATAAAACTCCATTAAGAGTGTTTGAGTTTTATCTCTATATATTTATCAACTCTCATTAATTATTTGGATGAAATATTTAAATGATACACTAACATATGAAACCGTGAAATGAAACTTTGCATTGAGAGATCTAATTTTATTTGTCATTTCAAAAATTACATAATGACATGATACTCTTGGAAACAACGAAATAAAATCATGGATTGAGAATGGACTTATCTCCTTGACAGGCCTAATCACGCTTGAATAACGATTCTTTGTAGATTGAGGCTGAACTTGAACTCGGACCAATCAGGAGTCAGTCAAGTTCGAGTTCAATAACCTTCAGGTTGATCCCGTTCAAGAATTGTATTTTTTGAATCTACTGTTGAATATCCAAATGCTAGTAGCTATGTAGTCCGGCAGGCCTACTTGATGAGTCACAAAAACTTGAAAATTACCAAATTCGATCTATGCTTGAGATGCCTTTTCCCACATGCTACGTCAAACACAACGAGCCGTTTCCTTTGGGCAGAGTCGTCATTTCCTATCGTTCGAATTCGAAATCGCATCCAGATGGAACGAACTGTCTGAGCATCTGGGACCACTCTCTCTTTACACCCATATCAACCGGGTTCAAGGCCCAGCCCCAAACCAGACAACTACGCAACGGCGGTCAATCAAGGGATCTTCAAATCGACGGCCAGTTCTACACCGTGCCACATAGACCAGGTTCGTCGAGCCTTCACTGGCTCGGTGCGGCTCCCGTTTCTTGTCACCCGACTTAAATCGTAGCATACACAAGGTCCATACACCACCGGTCGCGCGTACACACAAACGGTTAGCAACGATCGTGAGACGGGTCCATGGACACGGTCCATCTGAACGGTATGTGACGCCGTAGGTCACGCGACGCCCTAATTTTTCGAAATCCCCCGAGCGGGCGCTTCTCGCTCTCACCCGTTCGCCATTCCGCCCATCTCTCTCTCTCTCTCTCTCTATCTTCTCCCCCCTCTCTCCTCGAGAGGGCGATCAATCTCCAACCCTAGCAAAGCTTTCCGCGTCCCTAATCCCCAATCCGAAGCGCGGCTCGTCGCCGTTAGTCCCAGGGCGCCGCCGATCGGGGCAGATCCGCCGGTTTGAGGTGAACTTTTTTTCTCGTTTTGGAGTGCGATTTTAGGGGAATTTTCTTGCGCCGGTCTAATCGCTCTGTGTATTCGTGTTAGGGTTGCGATGGAGGCCTCGGAGGCCGTGGGCAACCAGCAGAAGGACAGCGTCAAGGTGGCCGTCAACATCCGGCCGCTCATCACAGAGGAGCTCCGAGACGGTTGCACGGACTGCGTGACTGTCACGCCCGGGGAGCCTCAGGTATGAACTGGTTTCGGGGATAGTGCGCTATGGATACGATCTGGATGTATGAGAAAACATAATTCCTCTGTGATCTGAAGTTGACGCGAAAGCATTCTGGATTGAAGTTTGTGATTCAGCAAGGGCTATTAGGGTCCCAAAATTGCTAGTGTGATATATGCTTAGGATTACTAGCTTGCTGATTTTGTGGTTATGCTTCGATTTCCAATATGCTTATTCAATTAGAGCGCTGAAAATAGGATGTTCAATAGCCACTTTGTGAGATATACTTTTTGTGAAAATAGCTAGTACATTCGGACAATGATTTTCTGTGCTCTTGTAGGTTCAAATCGGGCCCCACGTCTTCACATTTGATCACGTATATGGCAGTACGGGCCCTTCATCGTCATTGATATTCGAGCAATGCGTGCATCCGCTGATTGACTCTCTATTCAATGGATACAACGCTACTGTCCTAGCATATGGCCAGGTGCAATTTTCTTTTGTATGAAGAGACTAATAGTGTTTTGATATCCTGACTGTTTAGATGATTGTACTGTAACTTCCCGTATTTTTTTACTACTCTAGACGGGTTCCGGCAAGACATATACTATGGGTACCGATTATACTGGTGAAAGCAACTGTGGAGGGATTATTCCTCAAGTTATGGAGACAATATTCAGAAAACTTGTTGCCACAAAGGATGGCACAGAGTTTTTAATCAGGGTATCTTTCATTGAGGTAATATAATCTGCCTTTGTCTCTTTCTGATTTGTAACAGCAAGCTGTTCGCTCCTTTTCATTTTGTAGTTTGTTTCTATGGATTTTTAGATATTCAAGGAGGAGGTCTTTGATTTGCTAGATGCAAATAATGGTGTTCCAAGGCCTGATTTAGGGTGTGTTGCCAAATCGTCAGTACCTGCCAGAGTGCCAATTCAAATTCGAGAGACTGCAACTGGTGGGATAACCCTTGCTGGTGTCACAGAGACTGAGGTAAAGTCAAAAGAAGAAATGGCATCATGTTTGGCTCGTGGGTCCTCGTCGCGTGCAACAGCAAGTACAAACATGAATAGACAGTCAAGGTATACTATTCTGGAATTCTAAATACGAAGTATAAATTCTGTGATGACCAGATTTAAAATTCAGCTTACATATCTGTTCTGTTTTTGTACTTTCTCCTTTGTTTTCTGCGCTTTATAATGTGGACATGTGAGTTATTCTGATTTATGTGAATGGTGGCTTTTCATTTGTAGTCGCTCTCATGCCATCTTCACAATATGTATTGAGCAAAAGAGGACATCTAGCAGTGACTACGATGTTTTATCATCAAAGTTTCATCTTGTTGACCTTGCTGGTTCTGAAAGGGCTAAACGCACAGGAGCTGATGGGCTAAGGCTTAAAGAAGGTAATGAAGGCACTTCCAACATCTATACAGGTTGTGTGCAATAAATAATGGGGCAACTGATTTCATGTTTTCTCTCTGTTTTTTATCCATACAGGTATTCATATAAATAAAGGCCTTCTAGCTCTTGGCAATGTGATAAGTGCGTTAGGTGATGAAAAGAAGAGGAAAGAGGGGGCGTTTGTCCCATACAGAGACAGCAAGTTAACCCGTCTACTACAGGTAGTTATTTAGTTATGTAATGTTTTGGTATCATTTTATTTATTTATGTTACAATGTATAGTCAACCTAGGGACTTTAGTAGATGATTCCGTTACATCAATTGCCTTGCCTAGTCACATTTGCAATGAGCCATGGCTAAGCGTTTCAATCCCTTTCGCAGGATTCTCTAGGAGGAAACAGTAAAACTGTCATGATTGGTAAGTAACCTCTACCAGGCATATATCCTAACAGTGGAGGCTTGTATCAATTGACTTTGTGATTTCTTCCCCTGCAGCTTGCATAAGTCCAGCTGATTCAAATGCCGAGGAAACCATAAACACACTCAAATATGCCAATCGCGCACGCAACATTCAAAATAAAGCTGTGGTAAACCGTGACCCAGCTAAAGAAGAGATGCAAAAGTTGAGGAGCCAGGTGGAGCAGTTGCAGACCGAACTTATGTTCTCCCGCAGCGGAAGTGCAGCCCTAGAAGAACTTCAGGTTGATTTGTCTCTATTAACTGGTCCAGTTAGCCGGGTTTGTTACCACCTAATATTATTTCACGTGTCTTTCAGCTCCTGCAAAAAAAAGTCACGTTGCTTGAAATAAAAAATTCTGAGCTCAACCATGAGCTGAAGGAAAGAGAACTGCGCTGTGAACAGCTTGCAGAACGAGCACGTGATGCCCAGGTATTTTTTGTTTATGTAGCTAGCTAGCTTGTTTATATAAAAATATTATTGTTAACATGATAAAACAGAAAAATATATTCATTATACATTCACACAGCTGGAAATGGATAAGCTGAAGCTAAAGCTTGAATCTGCACGGAATGGAAACTCATGGAATGACATTGAGAGTGATGGGAACAACAAAGTGAGTGAATTTTAGAAATTCCATGCATTGTTACATTGTCCTACTATAACTTCTGTTTTCGTTATTTCCTGTTTTTTTATCAGGACGTGGACCTTATGAAGAGCTACATATTGAGGATCCAGCAGTTAGAGGGCGAGCTAATGCGGCAAAAGTTCATGGCTTGCAGAAATGATACACATGATCAGCTCGTCATGGAAAATGACATTTTTCTAAATGACTTGGGTTCTGGCTGTGAAGTAGGAACACCAGATGCCTCAAGTACGCCACTCAAACACATTCATACCATTTCTGCAAAGCATTTACTACAGCTAGCACCTTGTTTTAGTAGTTGACCTTCTTACTTTCTGTAAAGGAAATGCTTCAGCGTATAACCTCATAGATCTCAAGTAAAACCATGCATGTGAGTATGTGAACCATCTAATGCTTGGGATCCTGAGTTCTCTTTCGAGAACTGCTACCAGCACATTGGAGCTTGAATTATTTGCATATTCTTAGTCTTTTTTTACATGATAACTGCAGCTTGTGTTTTAGTTTCTGAAATTGTAACTTTGTTAAGGAACATTTTTTGTGCTAATACAAACACTCTTTTCATTTTCTATCAGGAAAAAGATGTTGTAACTGAACATTATTTTTTCTGTATCACTGCTGAATATATTCCTGCCACACACTATAACTTACTGTTCAACAATTCCACTATCTATAGGCGAAATTGATGAGGAGGAAAAGGAGAGAGAACATTCATCAATGCAAGACAAACTTGATAAGGAGCTGCAGGAACTAGATAAACGACTTCAACAAAAAGAGGTACTGATTTCCTGTCTGAATCTTGGTTGAGTCCCTTCTACCACTAGCTTTGAAGCTCTATTTTACTTTAACCGTAATAAAGCATACCATCTTGTTTCTTGGTTTACCTTGAACAGTATAATCATATGCCTTTTTCATGTTCCAATAGGCAGAGATGAAACAGTTTGCCAAGAGCGACACATCTGTTCTAAAACAACATTATGAGAAGAAGTTACTTGAGCTGGAGCAAGAGAAGAAATCTCTTCAGGTTTCTCTTGCTTAATTTGCTGATTTTATACCTTTTCTTTTTACCTCTTGATGACACAACAGTACACATTTCGTCTTTACAGAAAGAAATAGAGAATCTTCGTCATGCTTTAACCAATGTATCGTCATCTACGGATGAGAATGCACAAAAGCTAAAAGAAACTTATCTTCAGAAGTTGAATGCGCTTGAATCCCAGGTTTGTGAAGACAGAATAATCTTTGTCTTCTTCTTCTTCTTCTTCATTTACTAATTGTACATATTGTTTTGCAGGTATCTGAGCTCAAGAAAAAGCAGGAAGCTCAACAGCAGCAATTAAGGCAAAAACAGAAAAGTGATGATGCAGCTAAACGATTACAAGAAGAGATTCATCGCATAAAGTCTCAGAAGGTTCAACTTCAGCAAAAGATCAAGCAAGAATCTGAACAATTTAGATCTTGGAAGGCCGCTCGTGAAAAGGAAGTACTTCAGGTAAATTTTTGTACAGGTTGTCCATTAAGTCTTTTATAAATTCCTTTTCTGGAAAGACTTGTTATGGTGATGTTTTGTTTCCAATAATTAGCTGAAGAAGGAAGGAAGACGACAAGAATATGAGATGCACAAACTTTTGGCCTTAAATCAGAGGCAAAAAATGGTCACTTTCTATCTTTGTTTGTTTTCTATTTCTCTACCATGTTTTAATAGCATGGTTGTAATTTACACTATTCTGCTTGATATTATAGGTTTTACAGCGTAAAACAGAAGAAGCTACAGCAGCTTCGAAAAGATTGAAAGAGCTGCTTGAAGCAAAGAAGTCTACTCGCGAAACATATGGTGCGAAACTTCAACAAATGAAATGATTTCACATCTGTTACCGTTTGATTGGTTCTAAGTCATTTATGAATGTATTACTACTTTTTGACTGAATTTCGTTTTTTTCAGGAGGTGCAAGTGGCTCTGGGCTGCAGGTGTGCCCTCGAATATATATGAGCCCTTTTAGTTAGCAAACACAATTGCTTATTCACTGTATTTTGCTAGTGTACTATCTCAGTCTGCTTTTTCTTTTGTAATACTACTAGGCCCTAATGCGAGCTATTGATGATGAACTTGAAGTTACTGCAAGGGCATATGAATTACGTTCACATTATGAGCGACAAAAGGACGAGTAAGGGCTTGGTTTCTTTTATGGTGCAATATGGGTATCAGGCTTTGGATGCTTTTTGTCTTTGTGTTTTATGAGAAGGCATTTGTTTTGAGCATTTTGGCTGATGAAATAGATAAAATGATTATAATTATCCATGCAAATTTGTACGTCATAGGATCATCAGAAAGTCGGTTATTGGCATAGTTAGCACTAATTCAGATGATAATACAGAATTCTATGAGCTTATTACTTGTACCTGATTCCATTACTTGCTGCATATGAGTGGTGTAATATATGCCCAGTAATTGGAAATGATGGATCTGTTGGTTGAGTACTGTAGATGTATTTTATATTAATTTGCGCAACTGCACTTGTGTAACTTAGATTTTTCTTATTATAACAGGAGACATGCACTATCCAAAGAAATAGAGAGGCTAAAGGAAGAATCAAAGCACAAGCTAAGGTTTGATGATTTGTGCTTTAGTGATTCAGTAATTCCATCGCAGTTTCTCTGAATTTTTCCTTAATGGTTGTTATCTCTATAGTGATTATCCCCAAGCTATGTCTCCTAGTGCGAGAAGTTCTAGGATATCAGCACTAGAGAACATGTTGGCCTCGTCATCTAGTGCCATGGTGTCTATGGCCTCTCAACTGTCTGAAGCAGAGGAACGGGAGCGCACATTCAATGGTAAAGGTAGATGGTATCATGTCCGGTCACTACCAGAGGCAAAGAACGTTATGAACTACCTTTATCAGTTGGCATCAAATGCAAGGTACTTCGCTTCCTTCAATACATTGCTCTGAAATGAAAAAGAACCTGCCATTACTGGTTTCCTAAATCTGCTTATTCTCTGTACTTGTAGGTGTCAGCTACAGGATAAAGAGGTGATGTGTAATGAAAAAGAACTTGTCATTACTGAACTGAAGGAAAAGGTGGTGGTGCTTAGTAGCAGAAACAGGCAATTTGAAATCCACGTGAAAGATCTAAATAACCAAAATATGCAGGTAAAGATAGTTTCAGAAATTGTGCTGTTCACATTTGATTCATCATTGGAAATTTTATGATGTATTTTAGTATAGACTCAACTTAAGTTCTCCAGTCTTCTATACTAACATTTTCTACTAATTGACAGCTTTTTACTGCATTAAACAATATGAAGAAACCTATTAATGGTTCAAAGAATGGTACTGGCATTTCAGATGATGGTCAGACTTATGCATTGCACAAGGTATTTATCTATTTTTAAGTTCATTTAGTACACATTTGATGAAATTCATTACTACCTCATACACTTCACTGTTTTTGTTTTGTTAATTGTGCTTGATCATCCCTCCTACATGTAGGATGCTCGAGCTTCCCAGTTTGTTTGCAGTAAGAACAACATTAATTGGTCAGATGATATGGATATATCAGACTCTGAACACACAGAAGAGTTTGAAGATTTAAATGAGGAATCTGATTCAGACTGGGTGCAATCAACGAGGAAAGAAGGCATGAATGAGGAATCTGATTCAGACTGGGAACAATCAGTCAGGAAAATCAGAAGACGCCGTCGAACAGTATCCAGCCATTCAAATCCTAATTTGGGTCTTCAAAGTATAACAGAAAATTCAGAACCACTTCTGGATGCAAACTCTACTTCGTCAAAAGATCTTACTTGTCATGGCTGCTCGTGTTCAAAAGGTTCATCATGCAAAACCAGCAAATGCGAATGCAGGGGCTCAGGTGCACAATGTGGTGAAGCATGTGGGTGCAAGAGCTCCAAATGTTCCAATAGGGGTTCTTCTCTAGATAATACTGATATTGTGAATCAGGGAGTCATGCTTCTAGAGAACGCTTTTTCTGAGAAACCAAGAAAACCACTGGCCAACATCGGCAATACTCCTGTAAGTACTGCTATCTGTTGTGGCTTGTTATCACTGGATCCAATAGCGGAGTGGTAGCTAATTGTTCACAGCAACTCTCTGTTTTATGCGATTAACATCACCACTGTGGCTGAAGAATTATCTGGTTACGTGCATATGCCATTGGCTCACTCTGCCTTTTGTTTTGTCTTAGGTAACGCAAAATGCAGAGGCAAAGACGAAGCGAAGGAAGAACTGGCGCAGGGCAACAGTTCAGCTCATCCCGTCAGACCCTCTCCAGCCCTCAGCGCCAGAAAACACTGAAGCTGCCCCACGAGATCGAGGAGACATCCCTCTCAGGCTGCCAAGAGCCATGTCCTCGGCGGCTGCCGAGACCAACCCTCCTCCCCTCAGTGACCGCAACGCTGCTAAGCCAGAAGAATCCATGAGCAGCATCAACAAGGGGGGCACCGGCACCGCTGCCATGAGGCCGCCACCATCGCAATTGAGAAAGAACGCCACTACCAAGGAGAATCAGTTCCCATGATCCCATTGCTGACAGGCTCTGCGATTTGATGAATTCTTCTGACAATTGGGGGGGATGCTGCCTCGGCGTCCTTCGGAGGGACAGCTCGGCTTCAGAACTCATGAGATTTTTGTAAGACGAGGCGATGACGCGTTCTTCATGATGCTGTTACGCAGTCTATGGTGGGACTGCTTCGAATG
The DNA here is from genome assembly GCA_030378355.1 of Eleusine indica. NCBI lineage: Eukaryota > Viridiplantae > Streptophyta > Magnoliopsida > Poales > Poaceae > Eleusine > Eleusine indica. Next base: position 4,386,229 of record CM059495.1, read on the forward strand.
GAATGCAACATTTTGTGTAACGATGAGCCGAACAAAGTTATTTTTTAAGTTATCTTTATGTCAATCTTGTAAATGATGCAAAATGCATCCCCGTTACAATTCTAGCAGTTGTCGCTTAAGTGATGAGTTCGGCAATCTCTACTCTCTGTTTTGTTTTCTCTAAACTTCTTGTTCACTGGTTGTTATACTTCGCAATAGACACTGGCAGTTTATGAATACCCACTGGCAGTTTATGAATACTCCTATTTATTTTGCTAACATTCAGATGACCAGGAAATGTCCACAGTTGTCCAGTCAAATAACCACATGTAATTGCCTGAAAGCCAAGATTGCAGGCAAAGTAACGAGAGAAGATCAGAAGACTGAAGAACAAGGGCAGTAACCAGGTTTCCAATTTCATTCCGGACTTCGCTAAGGCTTGCCGGCACATCCACATGTTTGACTCCACAAGGCCTACGTGATGCCTCAACACATGCTTTTAGCAGCCTACTGTGCATTGTTAAATGAATACAATCATCCAACCATCAAGTTTTACAAAGATGGTGTTGAATTCTGTCCCTACAGCCCAATCACATCTAAAACGACTAGCCCTGTTATGTTCACTTCCTAAGCTGAACAGCTCCATTCTCCTTCAGATGATCCACAAACTCGTCAATTAGATAGGGCCAAGCACCTTCCGCATCATAGTTGGTTAGCTGAGGAACAATTGTCTGAAGAAAACAAATATATAAAGCCAGTCAAACATGAGGATACAGACGCTTGGTCACAAATGCATAAAAAACTGATGAAAGTACCGATGACAATAACACCAGATCAGCTTCTACAGTTGGGTAATCAAGACAAGTAACATAATCCATGTGTTCTACAGTGCTAGCTATGCCAGCAAACGTTTAGGTGTGGGGGTGAGTTACCTTCACAAATTCCAGTAGCTGCGACCATGTATCTCTGGAAATTGCTTTATTATGCCTTACCTGAAAACAAATAATTGAAACAACAAAAGCAGACTGCTTACAGTCTTCGTATACAAAAAAATCTCTAGCAGAAAAGCTAATATGTTTTTTAGGGTTAACGGTTAGCTGATATCTAAAGTGCCACCTGTAGAAATTGGCACCAGTGATCAATGAGAGGCCAGTTCCTTTCAACAAAGAGCAACTTCCACATACCAATAGCAGTCTCTAGCGCGAGAGATTTCTGTCCCTACAATATGTCAACAATGTAACATCAGTAAATACTATTAAAAGAAAATTTCAGAAATTTTATGTGGATATGTTCACAACAAATGATGTACCTTTTCCCTTGCCCAGGCGAATGCAAAGTTGTAGATTTCATGAAAGTTCTCTGGATGAGGGAAAATTGAACACGTAAGTGAAAGGCATATGAAACCATTCACATCATTGGTTTAACTAGCTGAGAAAACTGCTAGTGTAGCATATTGTATTCGATTGTTAACACATTGAGCACTGAGAACACATATGCTAGACTAGCAGCAGTCAAGTTAAACTGAAAAGGAAAGCTTACGGTCATCTTTAAGCTCAGCACGTAATGAAGGTAACTTTTCACGAAACTTCTCTATAGAATCCACCCTGCAAATAAACATATAAGTCTTTCAAAACTATTCAATCCAATAACAAGAATGGTAAGCTGAAGTGCACATGATAGAGATTGCAAAGAGCAGTCTCACCCCATCGACTGCAGTCCACCAATGAACTCCTGGCGTGTGAATTCACACATTGTGGAAGCTTTCATGTGCCACGATATGACAAGCTGTTGAGAACTTAAAGGTAAGATAAATACACATATGAAAAAAAAATTATCACAAAAGAGTTGCATCCCCTTATCAAATCTCTTAGGAACTTAAAAAACCAAACCCAGTTAGTGTTTGGAGCACAGAAATAAGATATGATCCGTATGTACCATAACAATATCCTGAGGATCCACCTGAGAAAGGCAAACATACAATTGACATATGAGAATCATAAGACATGTTGGCCAGAAAGCCAAGCAAAAAGCAGTGTAAGGGTCTTCTGTCACAAATAGCATGCAACTTAAATATTTTGCCACAGTACATGTAGTAAATAGAGTCCTCATATTTATGCCCCAATAACCATGGTAGATAAGTAGTTTGAATCTATTATTTGCCACACGTGATCATAACATAAGGAAAAATGTAGATAGTGACTACCAAATGAATAGGTCAAAAATTCCATCACAAAAGCACTATGAAGATAATACAGGCAACAACAGCAGCAGCAACTAAGCCTTTAATCCCAAGAAAGTTGGGGTAAGCTAGAGATGAAAACCCAGAAGAACTATTGCTCATTCATTACATATGATAGTTGACTGAAACACTGGCAGACTATTACAAGGTAAGATGAATCAACGACCAGTTACCTGCAAATCATTGCAAAGACGCGATACGCCATCCACCATTATCATATCAGCATCCGGTTCTGAGAAACGACATGAAAAGATGGTGATGGTCATAGAAAGAATTCATAGAGCAAGTAAAAAGGATCTCACCTTTATATCTGTTGAACAGTTCTTCCAGATGTTGTGTGTTAGCAACCGCAATTTGTGGTTGGCTATAGAAAACATCAAAAGCTCCTTCCAAGTGCCAATCACTAGCTTTAAGAGCCAGAAGCGCGACCTTTTCACTGTGCACACAATGTGATGCTTAAAGTTCACAGAAATTAAGATTGGTGGAAGACAAAGAAAAAACGAGAAAAAAATTAAGTCTGCATCATGTCTTCATAATAAATTTAAGAGTGGCGCCATTTCAAGAGCTTCACTTATGAAACCAATACCATGAATGAAACCTAGGCAAGAAAACTTTGGTCATACATTTGCAGCCCTGACCTGATCTAAATTGCTGATCCTGCCACTTGGGTGTTGCATATACTTAACTAAAGGACAACTCCATATCAAATTGACTTGATGGTGATGATTGATCAAGGCATCTAGAACAGCAGAATATTACCATATATACAGAAATAAAAGATAATATTTACAAGTACAGAGGACTCCACTGAGGGTTGATACCCTGTATTTGATATTCTTTAGAAAATTGATGAAAAAGAATTGTATGAGGGAGCATAATGGACGGGGTCATTGAAAAACTGCAATATATTGCAAAAATACAAGTCCAAGATTAGGAATTCAACAGAAAAACGCACACGCCAAACTCCATAATACTGCACCAATAAAGGCATATGCTAGTAAGCATAATCGCTAAAGATCACAGTTTAATGCAACATTAGAGACAAATTATCTCAATATGCCAGGTCAACATATCATCGTCACTCACTTCTCAAATCATTCCACAGTTCCACACTAAATTCTGATTACTCATAAGCTACGAACATTGAAAACCATTAAAACATTGTCACTAAATTCCAATTCTTCTCATGTCACGTACAATTCCTAATGCGTTAAAACATCGTACCTCGCGCCGGTTATGATCATGAACTGCTGCACCTTGTCGCGGCTTCCTCTGCCCAGCTTATGCTGCGTGAACAAGAAAAGAAACAAACATCCGTTAAAGCCATACGCGTGCAGCCGCCGTATACAGTACAAAACAGATACACGAATGAGGAATCGAACAAGAGAAAGGCATAAACAACGCCATCTCAAGACCAAACCAATCGAAGGCCTCCAAAAAAAAAAATTTGGAAAAATTGTGGGTCGTCCGAGTTCGACCTTGCGAAAGGATGAGGAAAGGCACTACCATCTTGGATCGGATGGGGCTGGAACACCGGACGACGAGGCAAGTGAAGGCGCGGTCTAGGGTTTCGAGATGCTTCAGCGCTCTTGTGCTCGTCACCGCTTGCTTCTTTGGCGTCTTTTGATTTTTCCTGTGAGCTGCAATTTCCCTAACGCCTCGCTACGACGGATGGCCGTGTTGTATGTCTTGTATTGTATCTGCTGCATTAACCGAAATGCCACCCGGCTGTTTTCACGAGACTTGGTGAAACGGACGAAGGGCTCTCTACCGGTCGACCCCTCCTCCCATCAAAAAATAAAAAACACTTTGGAAAAAGAAAAAAAACAATCCATCCTCCCGTCCGCTCTAGGTTCGCGTCGGTTGGCGGCACCGATACAGATTCAGAGAGATTCGCAAAAAAAGAAATACAGATTCAGAGAGGACGGGGTATTCCAAATCAAAATCCTATATCTTTCCTTCTCGCCTCTTGGTTTCAAATTACATATCCAGAGAGGCAGGGACAGGAATAGGAGAGGAGCAGAGCGCGGAAGAACAGATTGGATTGCCCTTGAATCCTCGAGGTGATCCACATCTTCGTTTCACGGGGCTGCTGAAATTAAACCTGCCAGTGTCTAATTTTCAGTCGATTAAAAATAGAGATTCCTTTCAATTAAAATTTTTAGCCTTTACATCTAGATCTAATGAATAAAAAAAATAAAATTTTTACTTAGTTTATACATAGCACTAGTTAATACAAATAATCCTATAAATAGATAAATAACAAAAAAAATAAAAAGAATAAAAAATATACACGCAGCCATTGATTGAAAGGGATGTTATTTTTCAATCGACTGAAAATTAGCATTACCGATTAAACCTGGTATACATGAAGCACCGTCGTCGTTGTCACCAGATTCAGTACCGCGGTAAGCTGTCCCCTATCATCTCACCCGCTCTGTTTTGATATATTGACATGTATATAGCGCTTTTAAACTGCTTTAGCGTTTGGAGGAATCATTGCTCATGATGTTTTATTGCATGTGTTGGAAAAAAAAACTAATTTCCCCTGCTGCATATACTGCCTGTTTACAATTCGTAGTTCTTCCTTTTTCTTCTAAAAAAAAAATCTTTATACTGAGCAATGATTAACTTTGATTGAACTGGCTAGACTAGGCACGTAGGATTAGTCTCAAGCAGGCTAGGCAATGTTTGTTTGATTGGATTGAACTCAAGCTGGCTATACAACCTTTATTTTAGTGTATAACCGTACTTCGGTCGATACCAAGATTTTCTTTTCTGTTTGGGAAGCTTCTGCCTTCGAATCAGCTCCTTTTTGGTATCCGAGGGCATTTTGTTCTTTTTTTTTTTGGGGGGGGGGGGGGGGTGGATGCAGAGGTACAAGGGAAACCAATGGATAAGGTTGTTGGTGGATGAAAAAGAAAATAAGGGGATGAAAAGTAAAAGAAAAAATCGGATTTAGCAGTAATAATAATCTTATAAAACCTACTGAACCCCTTTCGTTTGAATTAAATTGAATGTGGTTGTTGTTCTAAACATTTCTTGCGTCATAAGTTTTGGTTTACTGCTCAAAACTTCTTGTTTTATTCTTTTGATGCCTGTGTAACATAGCCATGCACCATGTGTAACAGAAGAAACCATTGCTACAAGGGCTAAATCACAGTGCTCACCCTTCCAACAAGCTGAAACTTCTCTGGATGGTCAAATAAACAGACATCCAGGATAGTCTGATCCAGGGCCAAACCTTCTAGAGGTATGGACTAAACTTTCTTTATGGAAAATATTTATGTTGCTTGTTAAATATCATAACTATTGTTTGAACCATTTTAATTGGACCTAGGTATATATAGTACTGTTCCAACTGTTGCAGATTTACCTCTCCCACAGAAACTTTGTCCTATTTATATATGAGACTCATGGTCTCTTGTTTAGCTGGTTTTCAAGAGCTTGTTCTTGCATGTGCTTTTCTTTTGATTGTTGTGGTCTAATAGTTTTTTATCCAGCAGCTTATGCTTGCAAGAACCCTTATAGTGTAACACTTGCTCCTAGCCACTTCTACATCTAGCACATGCCAAACTGGTTGTGTTCAGACCTAACTTTTACAAAGATTCCTGCTTACAACATTATATATGAAGGGTACCTCAAATCATTTAAATATATATCACGTGGCTACTCTTACTGATGTCCCTACTCTAGTTATTTACGTATGGTAATAATATGGTTCAAACTACTTGAATGGTCTGAAGATTAAGATTTAGCACAGACTCTAAGTGCATCATCTCCCACCTCATGCAATATCCACTCTTGTGACTTCTAGATTTGTGATTGTAATGTTTACCAGCATATGCAAGCACACTAGTTACAAATACAACAATGTTGTTTTCTCAACACACTCTAGATTAATTATGATATTGTTATGAATCATCTTTAAGGTTAAAATTACCCTTATCGTCAATAGCCTTTCCAAACAGGTCTCATCAATATTTGTTCTTTTTCTCAAATATAGAACACATGATTTAACAGAATGTTTCCTGTCTGGATTAATGATAATACCTGCAATGCATCTTCCGGTCGGTCATATATCTGGCATTATATCCGTGAAAGCTACTGGATTCTAATTCACCGGACTATCTGGCTTGTGTGTGTAGGACATCTGGTGTCATATACATTCCCTACTACCAATGCGTGATGCTACCAGAGTTGCATGCGTGTCTCGTGCCTTTGCACATTCCTGGAGATACCGTTCCAACCTTTTCTTCAGCGAGGAAACATTGGACATCGATGTAAACACACGCAGAGAGGATACAAAGATGAGAGAGTTCACCAGCAAAGTTGATTGCATTCTGAAAAGACACTCAGGCATTGGTGTCAAGACTCTCAGGTTTGAGGTTGGTGATATTCACAGTGCGAAGGACTGTTGTTATCTTTATCATCTTGACAGTTGGCTTCATAGTGCTGTTAAGCCAGGGATTGAAGAACTAGACCTTACTCTGTCAGGAAGAAATGCACAGTACAATTTCTCATGTTCACTTTTATTTGGTGGGACTGGAGACTCGCTTCTGCATCTTGTTCTTGCCTCTTCTCACTTTCATCCCACAGAACTTGTTTGCTTAAAAAGCTTGACAAGGTTAAGTCTTGAAAAGGTGGATATTTTGGAGGACAAGCTAGAGTTTGTGCTTTCCAATTCCTTTTCTTTGGAGCAGTTGGAACTTAGTCATTGCAATAACATAATTTGCCTGAAGATACCTTGCCTACAGCGGCTGAGCTCCCTCGAGGTATTTGCTTACAGCTTTGTTCAAGTCATAGAGAGCAAAGCCCCAAACATATCCAATTTCAGGTTTGCAGGTGATCTCCATGTACTACCCTCACTCGGAAGAATGCCACCAATTAAGAAATTATGTGTATCCTGTGATGGGGCCGCCTTTTATGCTCGTACTGAGTTTCCATTCAGCATGCCAAATCTTGAAGCTCTTAGCATATGTTCTCGCGAGGTATGCACTCTCCTAAACTGACTATAGACTAATGATACGCATGTTATGATTCAAATATAGTTATTCTTGCATTGTTTGGCAGGTAGTCAATACACCAATGATGAATAGCAAATTTCTCCACCTTAAAGTCTTGAATATTATTGTTGGTGGACATGCCTACGATCTTCTTTGACGTCTTAGGACATCCATAGTGGATGAGACAGTAGAAATAGACAGCTTATACAATGCTATTCATGATGATCAAGTATGGACATGATCTTTGTATGCTATTACGTGTCTAGTATGAGAAAATGTATGATGAATTTAAATAAGATTATTTATATGTTATTTAAGAAATTGTAATATTTTTTATAAATAGTTGTTGTGTAGAACTTTTAAAAAACCAGAGGACCGACAATGATCAAATGTAAATTCGTTTGATTAATTAAGAAACCATGGTGTCCAAGAATTTGAACACTTTTCAAAACTCTTACCATTTCATCAAATTTTGACATATTCTAACCTCACTATATTATTGGGGCAATGACGATCCTGATTTTGAAATTTTACATTTTTAGCACAGATTTGAGGAAAAGTTATGGTAGAAAAACAATGATAACCATAGGGGAAAAGTTGCAATAAAAACACAAAATTTAAAAATCAGTATCCAGATGACAATTGAACTTTAAATCTGTACTTAAAATAGAATTGTCCCATTATCTTTCGGTACGGCGCCGCTCGTCAGGCTTCTACCGAGGGACAGTCCTCTGCTTGGTCGAGCATGCCGCGGCGTCTTTCTGCTCCCGGCGAGCTGCTCGTTACGGTGGTGAGTGTTGCTGCATGTGCAGCTCCGCAGAAGTCGCGGGCTCGCGGCCTGTGGAGCTTCGTGAACATTGCGGTGCAGTGGGTGGCCTGACGGTCTGTTCGTCGGCTCCTGGTCCCCGCGTGCGACCGAGCTTCTGCTGCCGCGAAACGAACTCCCAACCATGTCACTTGGGCAAGCCTTCAACCTCCGCACGGTGGTCTGTGGCATCTTTTCGTGCCGCTCCCACGTCGCCGCTGTCCTCGCTCGTTTTTGGGCTCGCCGTAGTAAATCGAGCGTAGCTGTTGTCGGGCGTCGAGCGAGCAGTTTCATCTCGGAGTTTCTCTTTTTATTTAATCATATTTTCTAACCTTTAATAGACTAAAAAAATATGTTAATTTGTATTTTGATTTTTTTTATAAAATTATTTATATAATGATTATAAATCGTTGGATTTAGATTTGATGGTTTAAAATAATGATTAAAAGTTGTCTAAACTTTTAATCAGCTGAAAATTAACAAATCTCTTATTTAACATATTTTCTATTCTTTAATCAACTGAAAGCTTTTAGTTCATAGTTCGTTACTTAAACTTTTGATTTTTTTTTTATAGAAGATTAGATTTGATGGCTCAAAACGGTGATTTTCAATAAGCTACGTTTTGCTGCTTTGTCCAAAGTACTTATGACTAGTATAAAATGATAAAGTGCTTATAGATGCTTATACCTCATAAGCACTTTGATATTTTGCTGTTTGGCAATTCAAACTGCTTATTGACCATAATCACTTTCAATAAGCAGTTTAATAAGCAGTGATAAACGCACCCTCAAACTTTCAGTCATCTAAAAATTAGCAAGTCCTTTTATTTAATTGTCTTTACCTAAGATAATCATGCTGACATGGCTTCAAATAGACGGCCTGATTAATCATGCTGCTGCTGGTAGTTGTTCCGGTCACCACACAACTAGTGCTCGTTATTCTATTGAATATCTTCCTGTGTTTGTGCGTGTAGGACATCTGGTGTCAAATACGTTCCCTAGTGCCGATGCGTGATGCTGCCAGAGTTGCATGTGTGTCTCGTGCCTTTGCGCATTCTTGGACATACCATCCTAACCTTGTCTTCAGTGAGGAAACATTGGGCATCAATGAAAACACATGCAGAAAGGATGAAAAGAGAGAGAGTTCACCAGCAAAGGTGACTGTATTCTGAAATGACACCCAGGCATTGGTGTCAAGACTTTCAGGTTTCAGGTTGGTGCAATTTACAATGCCAAGGACTGCTGCCATCTTTATCATCTTAACAGTTGGCTTCACAGTATTGTTAAGCCAGGGATTGAAGAACTAGATCTTAGTCTGTCAGCAAGAAATGCAATGTACAATTTTCCATGCTCACTTTTATCTGGTGGAACAGGAGAATCGCTTCAGCATCTTGTCCTTGCCTCTTATTACTTCCATCCCACAGAACATGTTTGCTTAAAAAGCTTGACAAGATTATGTCTTCAAAAGGTGGATATTTTGGAGGGTGAGCTAGAGTGTCTGCTTTCCAATACCTTTTTGGATATTTTAGAGGGTGAGCTAGAGTGTCTGCTTTCCAATACCTTTTCTTTGGAGCAGTTGAAACTTGGTCATTGCAGTAACATAGTTTACCTGAGGATACCTTGCCTACAGCGGCTGAACTTCCTCGAGGTGCTTGGTTGCAGCCTAGTTCAAGTGATAGAGAGCAAAGCTCCGAACCTATCCAATTTGAGGTTTGTAGGTGACCTCCATGTACGCCTCTTACTTGGAAGAACGCCACCAATGAAGAAATTATCTGTAACCTACGATGAGGCTGCATTTTATGCTTGTACTGAGTTTTCGTCCAGCATGCCAAATCTTGAAGCTCTTAGCATATGTTCTCGCATAGAGGTATGCACTCTCTTAAACTTCAAGTAACTATAGACTAGCGATATGCGTACTATGATGTTACAAGGAGCCATAGTGCCATACGTTCAAATATAACTAATCTTGCATCTTTTGGCAGGCAGTCAATACACCAATGGTGATTTTCTATCTTTGGTTTCATTTTTTGATTCTTCTCCTTCCTTGGAGACTTTTCGATTGAATGTAAGTCATTGTCTGTCCTGCAAAGATATATTATATAAGTGGAACCGTTAACTCAAGTTTGGCTTTTCATCTTTAAGGTCATGCCGGTATGTCAAGGCGTCTCCATTTTTGTAGATCCCCTGGATCTGAGGACGGTGCCAGAGCACCATCATGATAAGCTCAGGCATGTGGAGATCATCAATTTCTCTTCTGCCAAGAGCTTGATTGAGTTGACATGTCATATTCTTCAGTCCACAAGGTCGCTCGAGCGCCTTACATTAGACACCACTGAAGGTTTTACAAGATGCTCTGTTAGGAAATTGGCAAATGCTTATCGATGCGCAAGGATGCACTTGCTGAAGCCTAGAGAGCACTCTTGGCTATCCAAACTTACATCAAGCCGAATGTCCCCCCAACAGTTGCGTTAAATGCTCTGGAACCTTGCAGCCAGTGCCATGCTGAGCTTTAGATGATAAACCTAGAGCACGTTTACAATGGGCTAAAATCATTATGAACTAGTATTTTGAAGTAGTATGGGCATTATAGGAAAAAAAATTAGCAAGTTGTAATTTCATTGATCTTTTAGGTTACATTAAAACACTGGTCCTTTGTTAAAATAAATCAGAAAATATTTTTTTTTCAAAACATGCCTCTTCATTTCTCCCTTGTTCTTCATTGTCGTATTCTTCGGCTTCGTTACGGCAGATCGATGTTGGTCGTACCTACGCACCCGGTTGTAGCACTTTTTCCCTTAAATTGAGTATTCTAAGGTTTATCAAATCCGCTGGGACCTTAGGGATAATTAAACAAAGTTAACAGTAAAAGATCTAGTCAAAGCTACTCTCGAATTTAGGTTATGTGAGGGGGAGACTGGCCAGCGCAAAGGTGCGCTAGACAGTAAATCTGTCGTTGCGCCGATTGGTGCAAAAGTTGAGCCGGCACACTACTGAATCTAAGCTAAAGTGCGTCAGACAGTAAATCTGTCGTTGCATCGATCGGCGCAGAAGTTGAGCCGATCGACACACTTGTGAATCTAGGCCAAAGTACGCCAGATGCCTTGTAAGCCTATGCTGTTAAGTGAGTAACTAGATATCTACTAGTGAGATCGTAATCAGAAGGTCTAATTAAATAGCATCATAATAAATAATTATATAGATCAATAAAAATCTATAATGAATAAGACCACCCTGCTTTCCGAGCGGCTCCCGATTTATCGCTGTCGAGAGAAAACCCTTAATCGCGCGAGTATCTTACCCTACTCAACTATCCAATAGTGTTGCGCAGGCTTAGAGCTATCACCGCTAAACCACACTACTAGCATCATCAAGCAACCATAATCAATACAATGTCCGAATACTATCCTAATCACCACGATCAAGATAATATCAGCTTACTTAGCCTAGAACTAAGCAATTGGAATAAGCACATGCATGATAATAGAATCAAGATAGACAAATCACCAAAACCATCATCAACATATTCCATCATCATTGAGATACATAGAGTAAGATTCATCCCCGTCGAGATGGCCTACCTTGACGGATCAACTCTTAACACCAATGGTTCTTGAAACTCAACTAGAGATCTATTCTAACGGGGCAAGCCTCGGTGGCTCTAACTCACGGATCTGTTGTCCCTCTGTCGCCTCCTCTCTCTGCGATCAAGATTTACAAGTATTTATAGGGGTTCTACTCGTAAAGGACTCGGTTTCTAGCAAATAAGGCGGTTGCGCCGATCGGCGCAAGCCGTGTCTTCTCTGGTTTCTTCTCCGAGTCGGTTCCTCTGTCTTCCACAGCTGCCATGAGAGCCTTTTCCTTCGAAATAAAGTCTTGTACTGCACATCGAGATCTTGAAGTTCCATAAATCTTCTAGGTAAATATCTTCAAGTATCTTGCGTAGATAAACTTCCATAAACATGTGGAATGGGCCTCGGTCACTTCTGTGGGCCAAAACACCCTTACGCCGATCGGCTCATGGACTGCGCCGATCGGCGCACTGGGCTTCTTCGGTGCTTTTCGTCGGTTCTAGATTGCTGTCCTCTTCAGCATCACTTTAATCATCAATTTTACCTGTTTCTAGAATAAAGCTCCAAAACAACACATATAAATGACCTAAATTAGTATCAGTTATGCTCTAATTGGGATAATATTCACATATAAAAGGGGCACTTGGGAAGTGCCAATAGTTTCACCACACTTAAACCTTTGCTTGTCCCGAGTAAAGTAAAAGAAAGAAAAATTGAAAAACATACTCTTTCTACCATAAAAGATATCTCAAATCAGCAAATATTGAGCATTGTTCTATTGTGGTGTATTTCATATTGATATTCAGCAAAATAGTTTAAATATGAGCATAAAGCTTAAAGTTTCTCCCCAAAGCAACAAATCATATCCAACTCACAAATTATAATTTTTCCATACATGTAAATTACTTAAAAGATTGTTATGAACATAGAGAATCTATCTTCCAAATAATCCAAGTCAACAACTCATCTTTCAAATCACTCAACCTATATCCTACAACATAATAATCAAATTATATTAATGTAATGCTTATATGAGTAGCTAGGTGAGGTAATTCAAGGTTTGCAAACATAAATCAATAATATATTATAAAGCTAGGAGATTATTTTTCGTTGGAATTATAGAAACTTATCAAGATGGCCATTAAGAAAGAAAATTTTAAGAAAGGACTCACACTTTGGATATGTGGACATGTGCATAGCAAAAATTTGATCTTGGAAGATTGCACATGATTGGAATGATTCATAGCTATATTAGAATGAATTTCGAGAATAAGCATGTCATATACCATCCCCCCACACTTAAAATTTTGGTAGTCCCTTAGCAAACAGCAGAGTTTTTCTCTCTTTTTTTTTACTACTTGTTTCTCCCTTTTTTTTTATTTTTCTCTCTACTGCGCCGACCGGCTCTCAACCCAAATTCACCAACATATGTTGGTATTTGATACGCCTGGCTTCAACATTTATTCAAGAATTAAATATAGTCAGAAATATAGGATGTGCTCAAGGAATGATACTCAACAAGATGTTTTGGATTTATGGTAGTGTACTCAGCGAAATTGAATTTTTGCATGAGTAATTCAAGGCTAGAAAAAGATACACAAAGAATTATCATCTTAGTAAAGTTCATACCAAAAAGAATTAAATCCTAACCGAACTCAACCATCAATCTAATGTCTATCTACATATCAAAGGTTCATGAGTATTGCTCAAAATATGGCATTGATAGTTAAGGATCTTAAAAACAATAAACTCCAAGATTCATAACAAGAAAATTTATTTATGAAAAGATTGGTACTAAGTTATCATCATAAACTGGACAACACAAATGAAGCACATGAGTACTCAAAATTACTCCACATAGGACATATTTGCCGAATAATCATTAAGTGTAAATTGAAAATTTTATTCAATGCTCAATATTATTTGGTCTTCATGAACACTTTTCAAGAAAGAATAAATAATTCAATTCTCCTAAAAGAGCATAACCGCCACCATTATTTGGTCCTCCACGCGCTCGATGTAGTGCATGTTGTTGTCGAGGTACCCCTGCATGGGCACGAAAAAATCTGCACCGGGCACAAGAGGCACCACAGGTACACGCCCTTGGTACGTGTAGTCGATACCCGTGCTGAAGTAGGGAGCGCCAACCGACGTGTCGCCTACGCCGATCGGCTCAGATGGCTGTGAACCGCCCACTGCGTCGCTCCACCCTGACTTGTATTGCTGAGGCCCTGGTGTGACCCTCAGGAGTCCCACTCGCCGCCGGCTGCTGTAGATGTGTCCGGCTCTCGAACCCGCCCACGGCGGTCCTTGAGAACTCGGTCCCCCTCCAGAAGACCTTCCTCAAGCCAATTTCCAGCCACCAGCTTGCGAGGGAGGAAAACTCCTAGCTCCGCACATGGGAGCTTGACGTTGGTGCCACCGACATGGAAGCCGGCGCGAACACTTTCCGTGACAATATTGCCACGAGTCATATTCTCGCCGATCTCCATCACGCACTCCCACTTGTCATCGCGCCCTCCCGGTCCGTCGCCGTCGCAGACGAGGGCTGCTAGGTGTTGAAGATAGGCCCCGAAGGCCAACTTCTTCCTTGCCTTGTCCCTCTTTTCGAGCCAACCCCGCACCATCACCGACATGCGGTTGCAATGAGACGGACTCACGATGGCGTTGTAGAGCCACCGCAAGTCCATATCGGTGACGTTGCTGGAGTTGACCTTGTCGCCTATGCGCGCCGCCAACCACCGATGGAAGACTTGAATGATCGGGTTGCGGATATTGCCGCGCTTCATCTCTTCTACGAACGAGAGCCGCCTCTAAAAGGAGTCCAACTCCCCACGTCCCAAGATGCCGGCGACGTCGGCGTTGGCGTCGAAGCCGAAGGCTTGAGCCGCCGCCTCCATGGTCACTATGTAGCTGATGTCGCGGACGCGAAAGTTGACGGCCTCGTTGCCGTCTTCGACGGTGCCAAGCCTCATCGTAGAGGCAATCTCGGTGATGACGTCGTGGTTGTAGTCCATAGGAAGAAGGTGGAAGTCCACCCAACCGAGATTGTTCAGCATCCTCCTTATGTCCTCGCACAGGCCGATCGAGGTGAGGAAGGTCTCGTGCAAGTCAAAGTTGGGGACGAACCTTCCCCTCACCGCGAGGTAGTGCTGCTGTTCCTCCACGCTCAGGAGGGTGAAGCCCTCCTCCACCGTGCGCGGCATGAATGCCGGCGGTGGTGGTGATGTGGCAACCCAACGGCTTACTGCCGTTTGGCACCTCGTAGCATGCCCCGTTGGAAGGGACGCGCCGAAGACGGAGTGGCGGGCGCGGATCTCGTATGTCGCCGCCGTCGAGCCGATGGATGCACCACCCACCGACATGTCATTACGAGTGTCAGAACCCCCCCCCCCCCCATGCCGAGGAGTCACCGCTCGACTTGCCGCTGCCACCGGAACTGCTTCCTCGGCGCAGCCTCTTGCCCAACTTGCCGATGGAGGAGCGAAGATGATCCATCTGTGAGGAATGCGGAACGTGTGCGAGATCGTGGGTAGTGGGGAAGATGGAGAGATTACAGGGATGGTGTGCCGAACTGGAGGCGCCTGTCCTCCCTTTTATAGTGTGAGAAACTTCCAGTAGAAGGAACCGCCAAAAAATTTCAAAATTTAAGAGCACGCCGATCGGCACGGCAGTGCGCCGATCGGCACAATTCAAATTTTGAATGCTCTAACCACTCTGGCACTTGATTCCCATCCTTCATGTCGCTTCCTGGTACATCATGTTGATTGGCAGGGGAACAGCACGGAATCTCGATGTCTTGTTGGCATCGCCAATCGGCGCGCCGTCTCTTTTTCATCTTTTGGTCAATTCCATGTCTCCTCTGCACTGCACACCTGCATAGCAATCATACTTTTTCCTCAAAATCAATGTCTGCCGCCTTTGTCACCCATTTGGGAACCGTATGGGTACCTGCGCCGATCGGCACAGAAGGGTGCCGAACGACGCAAGTCCCTTGCACCTCGTATTTTGGTCCGGCGCTGATCCTGATGTCTCGTGTTCATCTCTTTCACCTAATTCTCCATTTTTTCCAATGTTCCTGTAGTATTGACATACGTAGCGGGGCTCATCTGGTGACCGCGCCGATCGGTGATGACTCGCGCCGATCAGCGTGACGTCCATTTTTGCTCCTGGCCCCTCGCTTCTTCACTAAATGTTGCTATTCATCCTTTACTACGTCATTTAGCAACCATTTTGCACACAAAACATTAATTCAAAATTTTTTTTGATTACCTTGAAAATAGCTCTGTGTGTGAAAATTATTGTGCTGGTTGATTTTTATCACCTCTTCAATTCTGGGCGTCGTCAGCCATCGGCGCAAGCTCTGTTCCTTCCTGTTTTTGATCTTTTTTTTTTATTTTCCTGTATTATTAGTCTACAGTATATATATATATATAGTTTTGTACGAATAAACAGACAACGCAAAGAGCACACAAAAATTAAGCACACACTTTTCTATTTTTTTTATTCGGGAGATTATTTTTATCACAAGCAAGCAAATTAAAAACACCGGATTGTCCTCCCGGCTAGCACTAATTAACTAAGTGAAATGGGTTACCCTCCCACAAGCACTAAACAACTTCTAAATCCTCCGATCATTGGGTTGCCTCCCAAGAGCGCTCTAGTTATTTAGAGGTCAAAGAGCTTGACCTCCCCGCAAACAATCAATCCTTAGTGTCGCGGTGCGGGATGTGAGGCCGCGACACTACAAGGTTCTCTTATCTCCATGGTTCATATAGTTTGGACGACCTATCCATACATCACCTCTAATTACTCTCGACGCCACATTACCACGATGTCTTGTATCTCTTCACTTCATCAATAGCATGACACTTTTTTCCTTTTGGGCAAAATTTGAAAGAGTAGGGAGTCCCACTTATATCGAAGCTTATCTCACTACTCCCAACATCAATACTTGACTTTGCTATCCTCAAGAAGGGTCTGCCTAAGATCAACGGGGTCCTCGTCCTCTTATCCATATTAAGCACAATAAAATCAACAGGGACGATGTGATCTCCAATTTGAACAGGCATATCCTCAGCAATTCCATCAGGAAAGCGTACCGATTGACCGGCTAACTCCAAACATATACCCGTAGGCTCTAATTCAGGCAAATTGAGACTTATGAATATATGACGGGGCATAACACTTACACTTGCTCCAAGATCGCACAAGCACCTATCAAATATCCTTGTTCCAATCATGCATTTGATGCTTGGTGATCTAGGGTCGGGTTTCTTCTCCAGTGCAACATCATTGATTGCCACTGTTAGCTCCTTAGTGACCTTCACAACCTACTCAGAAACTAGAGACATCGTATTGCTAGGAATAGCCCCTTTGTTGCCTTGAATGGCTTGCGATAGCTGTCCCATCTGTTGCTCCATAATCTTGGTATACTTCAAAATCTGCTCATTGGAGCTTCCAATTTTTATCATCTTGTTATTAATTTCCTCAAGGACACGATCAATCTCCTTGAATTTAGCTTGATTGTCCTTGTTGATCTTCTCTTGAGCTTGGAAGAACTCATGACATTGGAGACGAAGTGGGATAGAATTTTGCATGGACGAACTAGGAGAGAAAGAACTCTTTTGTTGCTGATATTGGGGCTTCCATCCACTATTCTTAATATATTCCAGCATCTTCATCTCTTTAGGGCAATCTTTCTGCACATGACCAAATTATCCACACTCACTACATGTGGAGCGTGATTCCGCCAGCTTGAGTGTCTCTTCCTTAGGGATATGAAGATTATTGTCCAACCTCTTTTGAATAGTATCAAGGCGATCTATAATTAAGTCTTTCTGAGTCTTCTCGATTATACTCTTCGCTACTCTTTTTGAAGGTTGCAAATTCCTTGAGCTTCTCTCATCATTCCACGATTGATTTTCAACTAGCAACTTGATCAAATTCTTAGCTTTGGTGGGGGTTTTTGACATGAATGATCCTGCAATTAAGGCGTCCAAGTGTTGACATGATAGAAGATTCAATCCTGTGTAGAACTTCTCAACAACTTCTCCAACCGTCAGACCATGATGAGGGCATGCATCTATATATTCATTGTATCTTTCCCATGCTTCTCTAATGCTCTCATCAATATTCTGTGTAAATCCAAAAATCTTATTTTTCAAAGCTTTAGTCTTACCAGGAGGGAAGTATTAGGCCAAGAATTCAGCTGCTAACATGTGCCACACCGTTTTTACTCGGTTTTCCAATCCATTGTACCATTGCTTGGGCGTCCAACTAGAGAGAAGGAGAACAGCCGCACACGTGCTTGGTCTCCTGTCAATTCCACTATCTTGAATGTACTACAAATCTCAAGAAAGTGTTGTAAGTGATGATTGGGATCTTCCGAACCTGTGAACGGTTGTTGCGCCACTATTTCATCATATCTCTCCAATTGATACGGAAGTTGATCTTGAACTTCTTGAAAATCTGTCTTAACAATACTAGTCAATTGTGGCTTGAGACGATTAACCATAGGTACCTCTGCTATCTCCTCTTCTTCTTGCTCTTGAACTGGGTCTTTTATTGTGAATAATACTCGAGGTGTTGCGTGGACTGCTTCTCCAGCTAAACCTCCAAGTGACTTGCTTCTCTTCTCCGCTGTTCTCTTCAAGTGAAAGAGTCTTTCTAGATCATCGGTATAATTAGAGGGTTTGTTTGACTTAGAACCGTGCATACCTGTTAGTTTCACTTAACAGATTATATGTACTAGAGAGACAAGTAAAGCACAATGACTAAACACTAATACATCAAACAATGTTTAAAAACCTGCCATGGTCCCCGGCACCGGCGTCAGAAAAATGTAGCTTGTTGGTCGTACCTATGCACCCACTTATATACCGTAAGAGGACGGTGTACGATTGTAGCACTTTTTTCCTTGAATTGAGTATTCCAAGGTTTATCAAATCCACTGGGACCTTAGGGATAATTAAACAAAGTTAACAGTAAAAGATCTAGTCAAAGCTACTGTTGAATTTAGGTTGTGTGAAGGGGAGACTGGCGAGCGCAAAGGTGCGCTAGACAGTAAATCTGTCATTGCGCCGATCGGCGTAGGAGTTGAGCCGATCGGCACACTAGTGAATCTAAGCCAAAGTGCGTCAGACAGTAAATCTGTCGTTGCGCCGATCGGCGCAGGAGTTGAGTTGATCGGCACACTAGTGATTCTAAGCCAAAGTGCGTCAGATGCCTTATAAGTCTATGCTGTTAAGTGAGTAACCAGATATCTACTAGTGAGATCGTAACCAGAAAGTCTAATTAAATAGCATCATAATGGGTAATTACATAGATCAATAAAAACCTATAATGAATAAGACCACCCTGCTTTCCGAGCGGCTCCCGATTTATCGCTGCCGAGAGGAAATCCTTAATCGCACGAGTATCTTACTCTACTCAACTATCCAATAGTGCTGCGCAGGCTTAGTGTTGTCACCGCTAAACCACACTACTAGCATCATCAAACAACCATAATCAATATAATGTCCGAATACTATCCTAATCACCACGATCAAGATAATATCAGCTTACTTAGCCTAGAACTAAGCAATTGGAATAAGCACATGCATGATTATAGAATTAAGATAGACAAATCACCAAAACCATCATCAACATATTCCATCATCCTTGAGATACATAGAGTAAGATTCATCCCCGTTGAGATGGCCTACCTTGACGGATCAACTTTTAACACCAATGGTTCTTGAAACTCAACTAGAGATCTATTCTAACGGGGCAAGCCCCGGTGGCTCTAACTCACGTATCTGTTGTCCCTCTGTCGCCTCCTCTCTCTGCGGCCAGGGTTTACAAGTATTTATAGGGGTTCTACTCGTAAAGGACTCGGTTTGTAGCAAATAAGACGGTTGCGCCGATCGACCAAGCCGTGTCTTCTCTGGTTTCTTCTTCGAGTCGGTTCCTCTGTCTTCCACAGCTGTCATGTGGGTCTTTTCCTTCGAGATAAAGTCTTATACTGCACGTCGAGATCTTAAAGTTCCATAAATCTTCTAGACAAATATCTTCAAGTATCTTGCGCAGATAAACTTCCATAAACATGTGGAATGGGCCTCGGTCACTTTTGTGGGTCAAAACACCCTTGCGCCGATCGGCTCATGGACTGCGCCGATCGGCGCACTGGGCTTCTTCGATGCTTTTCGTCGGTTCTGGATTCCTGTCCTCTCCAGCATCACTTTAATCACCAATTTTACCTTTTTCTGTAATAAAGCTCCAAAATAACGCATATATAAATATATAGACAATATCACAGGTAAATGGCCTAAATTAGTATCAATTATGCTTCAATTGGGGTAATATTCATATATAAAATGGCACTTGGGAAGTGCCAACAATCAACGATTGGACGGCGGTACCTCGTGGTGGGCGTGACCTATGGCTGTCCTGGGTGTCATCGTCGTCGTCAATTTGAAAGCCACGGCCGCTACCCTTGAGAAGCCATGGCCGTCGCTGTAGATTTGGATCCGCTCGGCACCGGTGCGTGATGGCGTAGCGAAGCCTTGCCCGCTGACACACACGACTCGTATTTTTGTATAACAAATAGAATCCCTGTTTTCACTCTTGTTCAACCAGATAACCCAAAGTTGAAGAAACTGATGACAAGCACCAGCTAATTTGATAGCCCGCAACTCTACACAACGCTTTGTAAACTTTTTTCACACTGCTCATTACATATCTCTTCTTTTCTTTTCGCAAAGCCGAAAGCTAAATCAATGGGAAGTATAATAACTCGAGATTTCGTATGTGAAAGGTAGCTGATAAATTTCTTTCTTCATGACAACTGATAAATTTCTTCAAATGAGCGTCATGGTTGAATGCATTCAACATCTCAAGGATGCTGCAGGCAAAACCCCATGCGCTCGGTCTCATGACTAATTGGGTCTCTGATGCTTGGTTGCCATTCCTCTGGAACAATGTAATTTAATGTTCCGAGCTATTGTATAAGATCTGGATTAGACACTAAAAGTTCAAATAGCAGGGATGGAATCTCCCTTTTGGACACACGGAGCCTCACCCTCCGTCACACGTGAAGCCCCGCCGGCGCTGCAAGGATGCCGGCAGCTATGGCGGTGGCGG
Organism: Eleusine indica; assembly: GCA_030378355.1. Taxonomy (NCBI): domain Eukaryota; kingdom Viridiplantae; phylum Streptophyta; class Magnoliopsida; order Poales; family Poaceae; genus Eleusine; species Eleusine indica. Next base: position 4,406,949 of record CM059495.1, read on the forward strand.
TGTCACTGCGTACCTGCGTTGTTTTTTCTAAAGATCGGTGACGTTTTGATCTAATAGGTTATTGACTTGACGGTGGTACCGTGTAGTGACACTACCTGTAAATAGTTATTTTAGCTAGTCAATTACAATTTTGTTCTAGTAAATCAACAATAAGAATTAATTTATATTATATCAAGGTTTAAGTAGTATAATCCATCGTAACGAGAGTCTAAGCTTATTATTGTCCTTGCTCACCTCCATCCTCAAGCAACAATGAGACCTTCCTTCACACCTTGTCCTCCGGTCTTCTCGTGCGGGTTCCTCCGCCATCGATGGAATTTTGGTGTTGGAAAAATGGGTGTGGCTTGTCACTGAAATCCGACTTGATTTTATTGGAGAGGATTTTCCCTCGGTGAGGTTATTCGAAAATTTTGGAAGTGGTAGCCACGCGCTTGAATTTCCAGCCACATCATTGATCCGCTTCGAGGTCTGCTACCACGTCCACAATCCGAGTCCATCGCCCGATGCGAATCACCATGGCCGTCGAATCGAAGTACACCCGTAGGTGAGTGCTTGGTCACATCATCAATCCACGGCTTCGAACCGTTTCCGTCTCTCAACGATGTGTTGTTTATCAGACCGGGTCGGGCCGGGCCAGGCCGACTAACATCAGTTGTGATTTGCTCGTGGATCGGTGTTCTTTTGTTCGGACCAGGCCGGTGTTGCATCAGTGCTGACTTGTACTGACTTGTTGCTATATAAGCAAATTTGATAACATTATAAGAGATTCATAAAGAGAGAGAAATGATTTCATCTAGATGATATTGAATGTACAAAATTTTCTAAATTTAAAACATCAACTAACTAACATTGAAGAATAGTTTTATTTGATTCTATAAGAAATCAATAAAATCGTATAGAATTAAGTGCTATGAAACTTCAAAATAAAATTATAGAACTTGTTTTATTTTTGGTTTTAAATCATTTTATATGATATGATACTCTTGAAAACACTAAAATAAAACTTTTCATTGAAACTAACCTAACAAACAATTTCCTAATGTATCAATTTTTTTTTCAAATACGTAGGAGAGCCATGTATCTTTGATTGATAAAATAAAAGAGTTTGCACGACGCGAAGGCACGAGATGCCCACGCTCGGGATTACATGGTGGCCGAGAAGCAAGCCAAGGAACAACCTAGATTACATAGAGGATTACTCGCGTTCTAGACAACCTAAGTCTTTCGCCCCGGCTAAGATCCATAACGTGCCTTCCTCCCTAATCCTTTGTAAGTGCGTGGGAACCGGTGCTGTGTCCTGGCAAAATACTCTTGCATGCGTCCCTTCCACATGTACCATACTTTAAGCATAAACACGATTTTTTTTTAAACAAACACGACCGATTTGGTCTGTTGCCAGCCTGCCGTGTCGGTTGAACCGAACAATTGGTCTTAGTATGGGTTGGCTTGGGAGGTCGCGCAGTGGAGGGAGGCCTTCTGTTGCCGGCTTGGCGTCCCGTCGTTGTAGCCGAGAGCGGTACACGTCGTCATCTCGTGTCCTGAGCGCGCGTCTTGTGCGGTCAAAGACGTGAACAGGATCGAGACGCTCGCCACATGTGCGTGGAGCAGGAGAGAGACCTGTGGCCACACGGGTCAGTCAGTCGTCGGCGCATCTGAGCAAAAGCAACGGAATTATACGCCGGCCGAGTGTGCGTGCGAATAAGGTGTACTACCACCGGTCGACTGCGATAGGCAAACGCAGGACGAGTCTGTGGTTGGGTCTGGATTCGATCCACTACTTCATCATGCGCGGGCGCGGGTGTCACGTTCTCTCAAGGATGGATCGCCGTGCCGCCGGCGGACTAGGAGAGGTGGTGGCGAATAATGCGGAGCCGTCTGGAACCGAAACAACTGTGCGTCCTCGATGGATCTCGTCACCAGTTGAATTGCGCGAGCCGTACCGCCGCGTCAGTCAGGGCTCATCAACTCTGCTTTATTGTCCTCTCGCCACGACACTGTTCAGTCCAGACCGAGTCCCTGCGTGTCGCTGCAACACAGTGGCATGCACGACAAGGCAGGCAGGTAAAAAAAGATGCCAGCGAAGAACGTGATCTTTTCAATTGGATTACGCTTATCGACTGGATTCACAAGATTTGCTACGCACAGTGCCCCACAGTTTGCAGCTGGATGCGCATCATATTATGACGGGTCATCAGGTTCGTTAGCGTTGGGGAGAGTAGGGGGACAAATCGAATTGATAGGGGCAATTCATAGGAGGCGATTCGCAATGCATTGTTTGACTGATGCTACCATGCCACACAGTACACGGAACACACACAGCGACCACTCTGAAGTGAACGTACACCTGTCGGTCTTCAAACGGATTGTCCGGTCAGCGTACGTGCGTACGTCGCGGCACGCACATAGTACGACTGCTCCGATCGATCGAGCACACAGAAGGAAACGAATTGAACAACACGTAGTACATTATTGGTTCCGGCCACGCAATAATAATGGTACTAATGAAGAGTGACAATCAATCATATAATGCGGCGCGTTCTACTAGAAGACGACCTTCCAGCTACTACCATTGACCGATTGACGCCTACGTACAGCTACTTGCTCATCGTCGGCGGCGCATGCATGCACGAAAGAGGGCCTTGAGACGGAGACTGACTGACTACTAGAACCCCCCGCCGGGTTTCGCGGCGTCCACGTAGAACGACACGGCGGCACTTGTAGCAGCGGCGACGGTGCCATCGTCGCCATTGCCGGTACACGCGGCGGCCACGTCATCCATGTCATTGCGTTCGACGAGATCGGCGGCGTCGAGCTCATCCTTGGCCGCCACGGCCATGCCACCGGCCGTTGTGGGCCCGACCGATGGCAGTTTCGACAGGAGCGCCTCCAGGCTGCTCATCGACGGCATGACGTGCATCTGGGCCGCCGCCGTGGGCTGGGCGTAATAAGGGTCGTAGAACTCCATGGGCGGCATGGGGCCCGTCGGCCAGCCACAGGCGACGTCCGGTGGGCCACCCCCGACGCCCGGGAACGCGGCCGACGACGACGGGTGCGGCAGCAGCACGCCCGGGATGCTCTCCAGGTAGCCAAACTTGCGGCGCAGCGTCACCACGTAGCTCAAGTCCTCCGACACCTGCGTTGGTGCACCAATGCAAGTGTGTCCCCAACCATGTTAGTATTAGCTTTTGTAGTTTGAGCGTTTTGTTGTCCATCATGTAGCGGAAGATATATAAAAGCAACACGAGATGCCAGAATGCAGTGATACACCAGGGAGAATGAACGGAGTTACGAAATTTTACCATCTTCATGGAGCCGAGTTGCACGACGCCTTCTCTGACGCCGATCAGAGCAATGGTCTGCATATATAAGAACGATAAAAAAGAGATGCGACTGTTAGCTTCGGCATGCCAATGCAAACTTTTCACTCAAAACGGACCTTGAAATTTTGTCAACGTACCTTAATACCACACTTGAACTGAGCCTCCCATGTCCTTGGATGCTGCAGCGAAGAGAAACCGCAGAGACAAAAACGTGATTAATTCGTAAGTGTGTCCGATTGAGTTTTCCAAGTGCAGGTTGTCATCGGAAGTCATGTAATGAAGCAACGGGAGTGAGTACTGATTGTTGCCATGCTAATTGGGTGGTTAATGAGATGCTTACGGAATCGGCAGTGCTGCTCCAAGAAGCGATAAGGTTCATCTCGTGCTCCTGCTGGGCCTCCTGGAACACCCACTTGTGACTGTGGTCGGATGCCACTTTCCCTATCAGCCTGCAGGCGGTAAGTTTGCTGATTAGCATACTATATATGCCCATCATGGCTGATTAATAATTACCTACCCTTCACCGTAGTTGTAGATGTCATGGGACATCTTGAAGAAGAGCTCAGGCTGAAGGCCCTTCAGCTCCTCCTGCCCAGCAGCTGCACATTCCGTGTACGCGGCGGCGGCGGCGGCAGCTGTTGCTGCACCCTCATGGTCACCAGCAGATGCTGCAAAATTGCAGAATCCATCTTCCCACGCCAGGATCCTGCACGAAAATTTGCACCCCAGGAATCACATACGAACAAGCACAAAATTCATATGAAAGCAGGGAGGAGAAAACCTGTCTTTGACCGTACCAGTTCCTCCTGTTCCCTCTGGTCCTGTCATACATGCCACCCTGGAGATCCCATCTGAAGAAAAGCTAAACAAATCACCAACCAAAACGGCCAAAGTAGTAAACAAGATGCTGCCTCGGGATCATGATGAACAGATAAACATAGAAAATGAAGCGAGAGGTTCCCGTGCTGTTTCTCTCTGTCAAACTAATAACAAGGTGAGTGCAAACCGAAGTGAACAATGGCTCACTTGGGGGGCGGGTAGTTTCTGGGGAGGATCCGCCAGAAGACGGCGTAGACCCACGGGGAGTCGTCTTGGGTGCAGAAGCTGCGAAGCGTGTGCTGCAGCAGCTGCGTCACGGCCAGCGGGTTAAGCGGCTCCTCCATTGCAGCAGTTTGAAGCATGCAGAAACACAAGCAGAAGCTTATGGCCGCGGGAACTAGTGAGGCTCGACCCGGTTTGAGTTGTGCACTTGCACGACCGGTGTGGCTTTATTCACTTATAGGTGATCATTAGACACTGCATGCTGATTCTGAGCTAGTTGCTGAGGGGCTGTTAGAAAATACTCCACGACCGGAGTAGAGAGATTCATAGAAGCTAGACGATGGCTGTGGGAGTAGGTTTCCTTTTCTTGCCCGTAGACTCCACTTTTGATCTTGAGGCTAGTCCACCACCGGGGGAGCAACCACACTTGCCTAGATTTATACAGGTAATAGTGCGCTCTCTCTCTCTCTCTCTCTCTCTCTCTCTCACAACCTGTTAGATATGGACCAAGTCCATCACTGGCTAAGCGTCTGCCCCCAAAACAGGATTAAGATCACCATTCATATGAACATATTGGAGAATGTCTTTCATAATCTTCCTGAATTTTGCAGAGATAGAGGTCGATTGAGAGTTGTTCGTCATGACCAGTTTACAGTGGCATATGCTTCTCTGCACGCGTGCAGTAGTCACTTTGCTTTCGTAAAACAGAGGTCAAATGATGGATCCAGCAGCAAGGTTGAAATAACCGTTGCAACCGGCCGGCTCGGTTCAGTGAAAAATCATCCGGTTAACCGGATTGCTACAGTACTAACTCTGATTTTTTATGGTTAACCAGTCAGTTAGAACCACTGGTCAGGACCGGTTTTCAGTTAACCGAAATAACCGGTCGATTTTTACCGGTTATTCAAACCCTCTCCAGCACACACTGGACACTTGGATGGAATCGAATGGCTCTGGAACAACATCATACCACCACAGAATAACATGGGATTGTGCACAGGCAGAGGCCCTACATCTCTTCTCGATCGGTCGGGAAAATTTTTGCACTCATTCCGGAACTGATAATTCACATTCTTGACCCCCACAAGTGACGTCACTGCGGCGCCAATGTGTCTTTGTGGCCCTCAAGGGCAATAAAGATGCAAGAGGTGCTGCACTGCTCTGCATCCTTGAGCAGGAAATGGGGAAATTTCCTGCTGCTGCCGCTCCCTCTCGTTCAGAAAAATTGGACCACCACTCTCTCCCATTAATATTGTTGTTTGAACCAAATGATCTGCAGTATCTGTATACATTTGCGTGCAAATTATGCTGGGAGTGAAAGAAATATGTCCTTTTAGACCCTAACCAACCTATTCATCAACTTAAACGTTAGTAGTAAAAATAAATATAATTAGATAAAGAGTTATAGCTACACCAAAAAAAAACATGGCCATATCTTATTAAAAACTGAACTTTAGTTTAGGCCCCACAAATGCACTACAAATGCATCCAATCCATCGGTCAATCACAGCAGAAGCATATCTACGAGTCTTAAGATTCCATCATTGCATGCATGATACTTTGTTGCAGATTTGAGCTCATCTCGATCTGGAATTGATGGCAAATGGGGCGCATCCTGCAAAGAGCTAATGATCAGCAAGGCTGTACCTCTCGTTGGCTTGCCTAGGAACCCCCAAAAGCATGGCCAGACATTGGTCATCATCGACAAGGATGCGCACTAGTCCACCTTAATAATCTCTCCTGTCCTACTTGCTTGTTGATGATATGCATGACTGATGGTAAGTTACTGGTTCCACTTTCTTGTTACCTCAGGCGATTATAGTAAAAAAAAAATCTGAAAGGATAGTCCAAAAAATTACTCTTCAAAACAATAGTATAGTTTTAAAAAGATCTAAGATTAGATAACATCCTTTTCCAGAGACCTGTTTAAATTTTCAAGATTGATAAAGAAAGGCGTGACTTCGGTGGAGAGAAGTACACCAGCTATCCTCCCATGTATCGTGCCAAACAGAAGATGACATGCATATTTCTTTTCCTGTTTCTTGCTACACCTTATCCCTTGTCTGCCATCCATAGACATGAATACGGAACGCAGATGCTGTGAGAGTGAAATGGGGTGGTAAGGTATGGGCTTAAGAGATGGCGATGGATACTAGTAGCCAAGATCATATATATGGCACTGTATATGCACTTCCTGGTCTTCTCAATGTTTCCATTTCCTCCCTATGGAACAGGAAATGCAGCATTCCTGATGAAGAGCTCAGCAGAAGGCTCATATATGAGAACCTTTTTCTGAACAAGCACAGTAACATCGAGAAAGACAGCGAAATATGGATGTGGATTTGGTTCAGACGTGCAGTCTTCCCAATATTGCAATTACTGGGAACCTTTAGAGCACTCACAGTGGATCGGCTCCTAAAGAAATCTTGGAGGAATAATTCCTTCAAGCACCGGTGCTTACTACTGTAAGGTATGGTGCTTCATCTCAAAAATCAAGCATCGGTGCATGTAGAAGCACCCGATTCCTCTTCATTTTTACCCATATTTTTATCTTTATTACGGGATCCATGGTGCATGAAGCATTGGTGTCTACGTTGTGAGAGAAGTAAAAAACCAAGCACCCATTCTTATGGGCCATGACATGACATTTTAGGCACCGCAACGACTGTGGCTGCTCTTATGCCTCAAACCCTGCAGTGGTCTGAAGACTACTTGACCGAAAGTGTGGACGATAGATTTTGTGTAAAGAGTGAAAAATATGAACAACTGATGAACACCACCAAGGCTGGGGAATGGTGGATTAACTGGCCTTTTGGTTACTGAATTTAGCGCCAGGAGCCTCCTCTCTGATTGCTTCTGGAAAAAATAATATTTCGAGAGTTTGATACAAAGTTCTCTAGTAGAGAGCTAGTGAAGTTTTATAATTCAGATGTGAGTATCTTACTAGTACTTACTTTACAGTTAACAAAAACCTTCTCGATGAATGCGATCAGTTTGGTTGAGAGCATTGGACAAGGAGAAAATAATGTTCCTGAGAACTTTTTGTATGAAAAATATGAAAAGGAGCATGTTTTCGAGTGTTGCACATTTTTCTTGAACCACGTACATCTGGATCGCCAGTTGTTGGATAGGAGCCAATCATCCGTATCTGCTATGCTTTGGTCAGACCAAAATGGTAGTGTCTCGCAGCTGTGTACGGGCAGAACTTTTAGCAAATGGCCAAATGAAATATCTCACCATGTTCAGTAGTTTCTTTCACAGTTTCACTTCTACATATCTGTTTTACCCCATAAGCAGAGAATGGTCGAAACACAATATAAAAGAATCTGAAGCAAAGCTAGCTAACATTTGCAGTCAAAATGACAAATCAGTAGACAGATTGTCCCAACTGGGGCAAAGCTAGCATTTGTAGGCAGCCAATTAGCTAACCATTGTCACCGCGTGCCATGCATGCATGCAATGCAATGAAGCAGAGGGAAGAATACAAAATGATCACGTGACTAATGGCTCCCACCCATATTCAGCCCGCGAATATGTGATATTGTGAATATGATCGATAGCTTTGGAGAAACTCCTTTTCTGTCTTCACGCACCATTGCAGCTACCTAATGACGCGTACGATCTTGTGAGTAGACGGTGCAATCCTCAATTCTATTCTTATTACGTCTCAAAGAGCTATGTTTGCATACCGAGACGTTCTCTGCATATGTGAAGGGAAAAAAATTCCCTGCGGACGGTTCGCAAACAGTGTCCATGCGACTCTGCCCTTGATGATTATGAAAATCGAAGAGAGTCGCTGCTCCTTCGGTAGTCTTCAGTTGCGGCTCCAGTCCTTCGATGTGGCTCCAGTCCTTTGGCAGGCTCGGCTTAGTCCATTCGCATCCACGTATTTTAGGAACATCTTTTGGTTGATCGAGTTCGTATAGCTTCTTCACCCTCCCGGCGAGCCACGACAGCCGTGACAAGACCTAAGCATAGCCATTGGGCAAGAGAGTTGCCGCAGTCGGGACACAATGGCGATGAAGTTGATGTACTTGTCGTCGCGCCAAGGACAAGGAAGGATAATGATAAAAACGTAATAGTCAGCTCCGGGCACGAGAGGACGATGCAGCTTCCCTGATCGATCTTGGGTAATACATGATCAGGGGATTACTCATGTCCTTCTAGGCAAAGGCGGAGTGCCTCGTCGTACGTGAGGAAACTTAAATGCGGAAAGATGTTGTTCCAGATCGAGCACGTGCGGTCGCGACAGATCGATCTCGTGGATCTGGCAACTCCGGTGGCGGACGCGAACAAGCCCTTGTTCCGCTGAAGCCGAGCCATGCGTGTCGCTGTGAGCCAAGCCGCGTACGCGTTCACTGAATCACCCTTTTACCAAGCCGATCGCTGCTCCCTTCGATTTTCTGAATCATACACGTGTTGATCATCGAGGGCAGGGTCGCATGGGCGCTGTTTGTGAACCGTCCATAGGGAATTTTTTTTCCTATGTGAAGTGGCATGTACTGCTTTTTTTGAACCCTGCCGACTGCACTAAATGATACAGAAAATGAAAGCGTGACATCAAATATCTAGACTACTGCTTCCATAGGAAAATACGGAGGATAAGAACAAATATTTCATTATTCCAAAATACTAGATGCTATGGTGTCGGACACGTCGGTGATCTTGTTACGAGCCGATGAATAAGTTTTCGTTCAAACAAATCCATATGGATAGGTGGGGCTTGAATTGAAGGTGACACTGCAAGTGCAAATGTCCGTTTTATACGCGACAGGGGTCACAGTCTCACAGGATCACCATATCCACGCAAATGGTGTTTGGCAAGACGTGAGTATAATAAACAGAGTTTTGGCAAAGGTTTGATAATGCAGGTCGTAGTATAACAGAGTCTTTACCAACTAAACCGGCTTCATATGTTTACCGTTCCAGAAATAAAGATTTGATTTTATATTTTGATAACGCTCTTCCCGTACGCAGAGAGTGTGTATTTGGGGAATATATACTTGGTAAACAACATCTCTTTCGCATGTGAATCCATGTAAGCCTAGTAGTAGGGATAAAGATTATAAGAACGGACAGGATATGCCTAGCAGAGTTCAAGAGGATCGGATATAAAGAACAAAAAAAAAATCAATAGTTTCTGCCACGACACGATGCCTTTCCTGTATAGTGTATACCAATGGTCAAAATGGAATGAATCAGCTTCCAGCTGAAACGGTGGGATTAATATTTAACCTGCAATTAGCATCTGATGCACGTGTGTTGTCATGTCTCATTGCGGGCGGTCACCAGTGGTTAATTTGGAAATGTTGTCTCTCACTCTGTGACAATTTTGTTTTTGAAGCAACGACCATGAATTTGAAACATTGTTGTCAATATGATCATTATTACCTGGTCCAATGCTGCATCATTCTCTATCTCCACATTAACATCTAGTAGAAAATAAGACCTGTTGTATCATCCTGCACAAGTCACTCTCAGGAAGCAGAAGATCCAGCCTAACAAGTCTGATTTGGGATTTAAAGTACCACAGTTATGGAGCGTCCTATCCATATATAAACAGAGGCAGACGTATAAGGAATGCTGTCATGCACATCTACCAATGACTTAGAGATGTTCATTTTAGGAGTCTGGTTAAGTCAATTATTCGTCCATGTGAACTGAGGAGTGATCAGTTCAAGGTTATATCAGTCATGCCTTAGCAGCAAGACACTACATAGCAGATGAGCTATGTGTTCAAGGCTTCAGGCAACAATGACAAGACAATGTACCGTCTACATTTTCTTGATTGGGTTAGAAACAGAAATTAAGTAAGACTGCTTCTCTCTTTTAGAGATGCAAAATGCTTGAGAATAGAGCATCAATGCATCATATTCAGATACGAAAAGTTTTCATGAAACGGAAGCATGCATGGATGATGCAAAGCTCTCACATATCTTTCTAGTTTCTTTTTTTTTGATAGGACATATCTTTCTAGTTATGATCATAAAGCTGGTAGACTAATGACAAAAAGAGATGCTCATTACATGTACAATGTCACTTATGCTAAGAGACGCGCGCGCTTGTCACAAATTTTTTTCGTGTTCAATCGACGAATACCGAAAGAGAACGATCTGAACAAACTCAATAGTCAATACTAGTCTATCAGTCTTATGTATGCAAAATAAAATGCACAAGAGAAAGAGACGATGCAGTGCATAAATTGAAAAGCAAAGGCGTATTCTTGTATTTCGTACTTGTACCATGATTGAAATATTAGCTGAACACGTAAATCCGTAACGAAAGCGTAACCCACTAATCGACCGGCGCAGCGCGCCGGATTCATCTCAGGCTCGAACCAGTTCGTATTCCTTCCTCTTCCTCGCTTCGGCCCTCTCCCGCCGCAGTGAAACCCTAGCCCACCGCCATGGAGGACCCCTCCTCCGCTACCAAGCGCAGCAAGCGCAAGCACGGCCGCAAGCCTAAGGCGTCGCCGGCCTCGCCCAACCGCTCCTCCCCCTCGCCGCCCCCCGCCTCCGACCCCGTCCTCGCCGTCGGCGGCCGCCGCGGTCGCAAGTCGCGCCGCCATGAAGCCCCCGCCGACGCGGATGCGTCTCGCCGGTGTCTCCGCCACGCCGCGGGGAGCTGAAGCCCGTGGTTAATGGAGGTGACGCGATGGCGGTGGTGGAAGCGGGACCTGCGAGCTGGGAGGAGGTGGTGCGGGTGGTGCCGTGCATGGACGCGGTGGTGAAAGTGTTCTGCGTGCATACGGAGCCCAATTTTTTGTTGCCGTGGCAGCGCAAGAGGCAATACAGTTCCAGCAGCAGTGGGTTTATCATTGGTGGCCGCCGTGTTCTCACCAATGCTCACTCGGTTGAGCACTACACGCAGGTTAAGCTTAAGAAGCGTGGGTCGGACACCAAGTACCTTGCCACTGTCCTGGCCATCGGCACAGAGTGCGACATTGGTGCGTATGCTCTATCCTTCCATTTCCATGACTATACCTATAATGCTTATCTATGATTATTGTGGAATCAAATGCATAGTAACTACGCCTGCTTTGATTTCTGTAGATATTATAGATTATGCTTTTTATCAAATGTGCGACTTGTTGCATACTTTAATGTGGTGATGTGTCTGTTTTTTGCAATCTAATTTGATACTGTTCTATCCATTTCAGCTCTCTTAACTGTCAACGACGATGAATTCTGGGAAGGAGTTTCACCTGTTGAGTTTGGAACATTACCCGCACTTCAGGATGCAGACACTGTAGTTGGCTATCCAATTGGAGGAGATACCATTTCTGTGACAAGTGGAGTGGTCTCTAGGATAGAAATACTTTCATACGTTCATGGTTCCACAGAACTTCTTGGCTGGCAGGTACCTTTTTCATCCCAATATCATCGTCCCTTCAAATAAATATTTTTAGAAAGTTGTTCTACATGATCTTAAACTTTCAAGAAATCATGATGCATATACTTACCAACATATCTGATATGATTCATGTCTTATTTATAGATAGATGCGGCTATTAATTCAGGGAATTCAGGCGGACCAGCTTTTAATGATAGGGGTAAATGTGTCGGTATAACTTTTCAATCTCTAAAACATGAAGATGCAGAAAATATAGGCTATGTTATACCCACCCCTGTTATTAAGCACTTCATTCAAGACTATGAGAAATCTGGTGAATACACAGGTAGCTTGCTCTTTCCCTACTGTATGAAAGATACATTTAGTTCTTTATAACATGATTACTCATTTGTGTTTACATGTTGTCTCAAGCATAACATGCACTTTTTTGTTCTTATATTTTGAACTATTAAGCTACTTTACATAATTATTGGATTGTATGGACATGTATATTATATCAACGGGTGTCTTCTAGTTTTTTGCCTGATGTTTATGTTGATTGCTTTGGACTTAATCAAGAATCACAAAAGAAGAGCCAGTGTCAAATAGGGAATCCCTAGTAATTTTATTGAAACTAGTTCAATAGCATGATCCCTCATTTAAATTTACTAATTTTTTCAAGCATCATGGTCATCATGTTTTCTTATTTTGAACCATTGAGCTAGTTTACTAACTTGTTGGATGATTTTGGCATCTGAACTCGATGAAAATATACAATTGTATAGATGTCACTTTTTGTGACCTCACAAGTAGTATTATTTATCATTGCGTTTCATGTGAGGCTTGTTCACCATTCCTATGATTTATGTCCTACTATCTGATGTTTATGTTTATTACCATGAACTTAATCAAGAATCACAGGAGTAGTCAGTCCAATAGAAAATCAACCAATTGTCTCACTTCTACTGCTGATTTTTGCTATCTGAGGATCTGTAGGCTGTGCCACTGATCACTTTCCTGATTCATTCATCTGTTGTCCATGGTGATCTTTTGATTTAAGTGACAAGATTATTTACCATGATCTTCTATCTCTCGGATCTTCAACATTTACCATGACAGTATTCCATCATCTTTATTTTTTCGGTAATGTTTTAGGCTTCCCTATACTCGAGATAGAATGGCAGAAAATGGAAAACCCTGATCTCCGCAAGGCAATGGGGATGAAACCAGATCAAAAGGGTGTTCGTGTTAGGAGGTTGGAGCCTACTGCTCCTGAATCTGGATGCCTACAGCCATCTGATATTATTCTTAGTTTTGATGGTGTTGACATCGCTAATGATGAAACAGGTTAGTCATATAACTTCATTCTTAAAGAAAATCGATTCAATTCTTTTGGCAACCGAGCTGTTAGCATTTAATAATGAACTATATTTTGTTATGCATAAGTGCAACTAATCATCATCGCGTCATACCTTTAGCTGGCTTGTTTGGTACTGTTGATACTAGTTGCTAGCTCTACACATTATTTTTTGAATTTAATTACAATAAGGGAGCCCTCTACTGTTCTTTTATCGAGGAAAATGAAAAGGTTGGTACTTACAGTTGTAGAAAAAGGAAAAGACTACAAAGTACCAGCAGAACAAAGGCAGAAGTGAAGTAGGAAAAACTTGCTGAATGTTGAGATAAGAGTCAAGCAAATCTAAAACACATTGTTTCATGTCGTGGTTGACCTGTGTAGCTGAAGATTAACTTCATTGTTTGGCTCGTTATTCTGTTGACAATTGTTTGCTAAAGTCTTTTTTACAGTTCCTTTCAGGCATGGTGAGCGCATTGGCTTCAGTTACCTTGTTTCTCAGAAATATACTGGCGAGAAAGCTCTTGTTAAAGTCTTGTGGAATTCAAAAGTCCATGAATTTAAAATTAGGCTAGCAACCCACAAACGACTCATTGCAGCTCATGTGAAGGGCAGGCCACCATCATATTACATAGTTGCTGGCTTTGTTTTTGCAGCTGTCTCTGTTCCATATCTTCGATCTGAGGTGTTCACATATCTTCTTCGCCAATTTTGCTTTTGTTACTGTTAATATGATGTGTTGCAACCCTGATAATCTGATACACTAGGGAGCTAGTACTATTTGTCTTCTACACTACATGTTCTTATTTAATTTTATATTCTGTCTTAAACAATTTGATGACAAAGTTGTCCCCCAAGATTCCGATTCTGTGAAGCTCTTAGTGTTAGGGTTATAATTGGTGATCGAAATTTTGCAAGCTTCCATAAATTGCCCCATTTAAGATAAATTCAACCTTAACTGCCCAATCTCTTACATTCAGATCTGTCCATATGTTGCTTTGATGATCAGATCACTCGGACTTTGTTTATACCCTAGTATTGTGCTGTTGCTGCAACTACAAACTTACATTTTCTCTTTGCGCGTATCCTTAAGAAAATGTGAGACAGAGTTTTTGTCATTCATCTTATAAGCTAATCAATGTTTCTTATGTATTAGTATGGAAAAGACTATGAATATGATGCACCTGTCAAGTTGTTGGTGAAGCATTTGCATTCAATGGCAGAATCACTTGATGAGCAACTTGTGGTGATGTCATAGGTATAAAGTTCTTCCGTAGTTAACTGTCGATTACTCCTGTAATATGATTCTGCTAGTCATTTATTGCTGTGACTGTCTGGTGTCTTCTTTTAACTTGTAGTGTGTTGTACTGTACCCTTGCAGGTGCTTGTGGCTGACATAAATATCGGCTATGAAGATATTGTTAATACACAGGTGATGAAAAGGTTCTCTTTCTGTGGTTACCAGCACTATTTTCATTTGCAATTCCCCGCACAGATGTATTACTCCCTCCTATTGAAATATATGACCTAGGTTGAATTGCTTCCAGTTCAGTCAACACATGTTTTCATTCAGAGGGAGTATGCTGAAGGCTTGAAGCTACTCCCTCTGGCTTTAATCCATAATGATAAGACATCATTCTTTTCATTTTGAGCTAAGAAAATTGTCCCAACATTATGCCTTTTGTCTTCTATTGTGGTGACTGAAACTCATTATTATGACACTGTCGACAGGTTCTTGCTTTCAATGGGCAGCCTGTAAAAAACTTGAAGAACTTAGCGACCATGGTGGAAAATTGCAAGGATGAATTTTTGAAGTTTGATCTCGAGTATGACCAGGTATCTATGATTCCTTTTAGTTCTTCATCTGTCATTTCCTTTTATAAGTAGCACTTCTAATGCCACTCTCAGTATTACTTGTCATTCTGGGTTTTTATCAGATTCATTGAACATTCTCTGACAACATGTGTGTCTAGGTTCAATGAATGTTCAATAAACTTAGACAGAAAAAAACAGCTTCAGAATGACAAGTAAATTTGGACGGAGGGAGTACTATTCTTGATTCTTATGATTACTCAAGGGTAGTACACTAGTTATGATTGAATCAAATAGTGAGCTATCACATCACATAACAGAAATTGTTCTGAAACTGCAATCACGATCCTTCCGAGTGCAGTTGTGTGAACTAATAATATATGATTTGACAGATTGTTGTCCTCGAGACGAAAACTGCAAAGGCTGCCACTCAGGACATTCTGACAACGCACTGTATACCTTCTGCAATGTCGGATGACCTGAAGACCTAATGGACTAATGGGAATATAGTACGATGCAGCCTTGGGTATGAGGTGCCCCAGCTTGGGCCGGGCCACGTTTTTGGTTGAATTGGTTGTCAAGAGTAGTCTGTGAGAAACCCGTTCTGTGGATGAAAGAGGCCTTTGATATCCAAGGAGCTGGCTGGCGCGCGCGCGCCTTAGCTCCTACCTGGGGGCTGGGGGAGCGTCACATCACCATAACCATAAGCTTGAAGTTGTTGCCAGCAGAGAGCCATCATGAAAACGATAGTAGTTAGTACTTCTTCCGTCCCAAAATAATTGATGTTTTAGCTCCGGGCACGGAAATTAAGAAGAAGTGTAAAAGGTAGATGCATATGAAATGAGGAGAGAGATAGAGATAAGAATGTATTGGAAAGGGAGAAAGTTGCATCGGGAAGTAAGAATGATAATTATTTTGGAACAAATAAAGTTGGCTAAAATGTCAAATATTTTAGGACGGAGGGAGTAAGAAACGGTGTTCCGTTCCATGATTTGATTACATTACATTACATTACATTATAGTAATGAGAAAGAGAAATCATACTTGATCGCTGACAGCAGCAAAGTTGAGCGTGCTTTTGCTTTTCCGGCGAGATCATATTACAAATATTTAAAGCCTATGCACCATTCCTTTTTGCTTGCTTCGGTACGTTGGTCTTGTCTCGGTCAAGCCGTAGTTGTCCTGTCGATTGGTATGCGAGAGGAGCCAAGCAATGAGGAAGGGTCGAAGGGTACCGTCCATGGCACTGGCGCCTTCCAATTGCTGCATTGGGCATGGATGTATTCATTAGTGCTGAAAGGCAGATCCTACGTTTATTTTGCGTTATGCTTGCTGAAAGCTTCAGTTTGGCAGTCTGGTCACGAAGAAAGAAAAAAATGAAACGCATATGGGACGAAAAGTGATGTACCACCACCGGCTGTAAATTGCCACCTGTCAAACCGTATGATTAAATTGACTACTGCTACCACACGGCACCTCTGAAGAAAGGAAAATTGAAGCAGAGTTTTTTACATCTGTAGTAGCCATTCGCCTTGATAAGGCTCACATGCGGAGGCAGCCTTCGCTCCCCCCGTTCTCATCAGACATAAAGACGAACACGCGTCGTAGGTACCCCTCTCAGACCAACGCCATCAACCCGTGAATTTAATCACAAGCAGCGACTCGACGCACGTACATTCGTGCAACAAGACGATATTATTATCCCTCTGCCCTACCGGCGATGCGGTGGCAACGACAGCCACTACAGTACAATCGCTACAGTGTGTCCCAAGGCTCGACCAGCACGTCCTACTGCAACGCGAGGACCAAAGAACATGGCGCCTCGTCGAGTAATTGATGACATGTAGCTCCAACAGTGGTATACCGCCATCGGATGGATCGTCCACTGAAGAAGGAGCAGGTAGCACACCATACTCCATACCACGCGGTCGCGGAGGAGACAATGAGGAAGAGGAGGAGCAGACAAAGAGGGAAGAGGAGGAACGAAACAAACGTCACATGGCCGGGGGCATGAGACGACGGCAAGCTGCCACCGTGCGCGACCCGACCTGAATGTTCGCGACTGTACAAGCAGCGAGCGGCGACCCGGCGAACCAATCGTAACATTCCCTTTGCGATCGGGCGGGACAGCGCGGCGAGCAGACGGGGCCAGGAGGGATCATCATTCATTCATCAAGTGACCGGGCCCGGCGCCGGCGCGCATCGGGGGCGCCCAGTGCGATGATTTCGTTTAATTCGACACGCACCGCACGGCGCCCTCCGCCGGGCACGCCACGTGACGCGGCCGATCTTCCGGTTCCTCGGGTCGCTGATTTTATTGCGACCCAGGGGACTCGACGCGCACTAGACGAACACAGTGACATGCGCGAGGCGTGAAGCGTGATGCCGGTGTGCCGTGCGGGCGGCCTCTGCCTCTGCTGCTCTCTCGCCGTGCACGGTTGCACCCGGCGCGCAAGCCCGAGCAAGGCAAGCAATACGCGAGACCAGGCAAGGCAACGCACCGTCCTGTCTCCTTTGCACGACGGCACTGATGTACCGTAGTACGTCTGAACCCGCAAGGCTTCGGCGGCACGAGAGATGAGATCAGAGGAGTTGCCAGGTTACATGTATGCTTGCCTTGTACAGTAAGCCTTACACCCAACTCGATAACTAATCTTGGGCCAGCAGGATGCCGACCCGCCTCTGTGTCTGTACTGCACTCTAGTAGTATGATGCTGGTACTCTACCGATCTACCGCTCTGCTGCCGAGAGAAGAAACAGAGACCCACTTGAGCCAGCTTACGAAGCGTGATGATTGCGTCTGAGCTGTTCCAATGACCCGCTAAAGATTGTGAACTGCAATCAAGAGAAAGTGCGGCAAATCAGCTGGTGTATCTTGTTCCTATTACAAGATATTTGTTCTTTTCTCACAAAAAAAAGTACTCTTGTTTCCTTGTAGCAAAGCATATACCACCTTGTTCTGAATCTTGCATTCTTGCCGTGGTTACAATGTGACTGCTCGACAAGTAGAATGGTCGGGGAATAGGACGGTTCGATCGGCAGCATGCTCGTGCTTACTTAAATCGGTAAGAATCTACACGTACGATTGATTAGCGTCGTGGCGTTTTGGGGATACACGAACCCATAAAATATCAAGCACTGTCGAGTGCCCATCTGCAAAGGGCACCACCTGGCAAGGAGATCAAATAAAGCCAAAACTTTACGTTCGTCTTAATCAAGGCGAGCGAGGAACGAACAAGAGAGCGTGTACGCCATTAGCGAAATCGAAGCCCCCCCCCCCCCCCACGTTCCCATCATTTGAGGCACTGTGTTTGATGCTTTGTCTCCGTGCAACACTAACATGAAGTAGTAATCTTTAGCATTGCTAGTCTGAAAAGATGCTTTACACGCAAAAGCATGCCGTTATACTATGGAAAATCTTTTGGATTTGCTCCCTAAGAAAAACATGCTGCTTAGCTTGTTCAGTGAATGTGTCAGCAAAAGGTAAATGGAGCACTACAGACAGACTACCAGAGCGCTCTGTCATTTGGCTTTTCAATTTCTTGGCGATGTGGCTGTACTTGTCCACACCTGATGCACTGTTAATCTGTGCTCATCGTAAGTGACACGCAATTGTCCCGTGCCGAGCCAGTAATTTGAGAGGCTTTTGTCATGATTTGACCCTGTAAACCTCTGGATAACTTTGTCATGATTTGACTTTGTAAATTAGTGTGAATGCTTTTGTCATGGCATGACCTCGGGAGAATGGTGGTTCCTCAAGAGAAAATCGGTCTGCGCGCTGGGGAGATGCGTTGGAAGAGAAGAGAAAGAACAAAACGTCATGATTCATCAACGGCTTTTCTGTAGTACTAGTGCGGCCCCTGTAATTATGAAGGCTTCATTTACAAATGATTTGGTGAATAAGATGACATAATCAAGGTGTGTACAACGGCTTGGCAAACAACCAAAAGGCAAAGAAGATAAGAGGGAAATGGCAGAGCGCGGGAATCGCAAATCGTTTGTGGAGCAGACATTTGTGGACTATGCATGGTGAGCCGGAACTGCTAAGACGTCGTGTGAATCTACTTAAAGTTGATGGGCCGAAAAATAAATTCGTGGTCAATATTTGGTGCAAATCCACGGATTCCATCTCCAAGCGTGCAGAACACGATAGCCCAACGTATAACACTGGAATCACAAAAAAATTGCAACGTTTAATTTCAAGTCCACAACAAACAACCATACTAGTTGATAAAAGATGGTGGCCGGAAACCAGCAAATGATCAGATAGTAGGTTTTCCCCTTTCCACTATAACAAAGCTCAATTTCTTTATGTTTGTACAAGCAACAAGGGTACGAGCTTCTTTACTTGAATTACAAAACATAGCACTCTCGACTAAATCTACTTTCTACACAAACAATTCTTTAAGAAAACCCATTAAAAAAAATCTTTAAGAAAAGAACAAACAAGGGTACAAGGCGTCACCAAACGGAGTAGAGCTTCTAGTGGATCAGTTCAACTTTTGCTTTTAAATGCAAACATTAGTTGAAAGTTGATAGAGGCGGCTGCCGCGGCAGCAACATTTATTTCTATATTAACACCCACCATCCCAATATCTACAAAGAGATACTTGCACCCTCCATTTGGTGAAACGAGTACAGATTTGCACAAAGCTATTCTGGGCTCCTCCTCTCCTTGGCACTAGTTGGAGTACTATGATTCAATTGATGTTAATATATTTTCGGATCCTGGTAATGGAAGCATCCGTTGTGCCTTCTCGGAGAAAGATTGTTCCAAGTAATCTCCCAGGATATGATATATATTCCATATTTAAGAAAACTATTTATTTCTTAGTAGTGATATAAATGCATGGTAATTAATTTAAATATCCTGCACGGCACATTTCTTAGTGACAGATATGGAGCCTGTCCGAGGAATATATTGCAGAAGTTAACCAATTTTGTGTACAAAATACACCGCTTTGAGCTTTAGATATCGTTTTACACGTCATCGAGCGAGATTTAAATTCAACGATGCACTATGCACACCCTGAATTACCATTTCCAACAATATCTAACAGTAATTGTCTAGGCTGTGAGTAGTCCGCTATGTAACTGGGTTGGGTTGATTCTATTGGCCTGCTTATTGGCCAACCTGTAATGTAAACTCTTTCTTCTATCAATCAAAGATACGTATCTTACGTATTCGAGAAAAAAAAACGAATAATAATTATAAATTTCCTAATCCTAGATTGCGACTTCCCTAATCCTAGGTTGTAAGGAGAAGATTTACAACACTATCGCAAAAAAATCACACAATAAATACAAGCCATTGTTTTGCAGTGTAAAAAGCCAAATATGCCCGTTAAGTTCTTTGGATGGTCGTGCCAAAATTCTCATACGATAAAAGTATCACCTCACAAAACACATTATTGTTCAAATGTGAATAGAACTGCTCAAACATCACAAAAACGGCCTTGGTTGATAATAACCGTGGTTGCTCGCTGCAAAATTAGTACTAGTATAGGCCCTAAAGTTGAAATTGTTACTTCTCCCAGGAGCTGTTTGCTGTATGCCTGTATCAATAGTAGTGCATAAACAATACACCAACGGGACAGCGAGATAAAAATGAAGAGCGAGAGAACGGAAGGGCGCTTCTCTAGGCACAGGCAGGGAGGTGAGAAGCATGTGACCCTCTTCACTCTCTTCTCCAAGAAGTCACGCACCAAACACCACCAACAAGCCAAGAACACACTCCCTCCCTGCCGTCTCCTCGGCTCCTCGCACCCTCCCTCCTCTTCCGCTTCTCCCCTTCAGTTGCCTCGGAGGAATCAGGGAGGGGCGCGCGGCCATGGCGTCCAGCGCCTCCCGGTTCATCAAGTGCGTCACGGTCGGGGACGGAGCCGTGGGCAAGACCTGCATGCTCATCTGCTACACCAGCAACAAGTTCCCCACTGTGAGCGCATCTTTCTCTTGCTTAGGATCTTATGCGAAAGACGTAAACCTCCGTGTCTGATTTCTTGTGAAGTTAGGATTTTTCGTTTCAGGCTCTGATTTTCAGTATATTTGATGATTTTGTTCCGTGAAGACTGATGCGCAATAGCTCTCTCACTTTATTTTTTGGATTCTCTCCTGCCTTATTAGCGTTGATCATTTTGTTCGCCTCTAAGGGAATTTCGGATTACTAGTTGTTGATTCGTCGAATGTGTGATGCGCAGGACTACATACCTACGGTGTTCGACAATTTCAGCGCAAACGTAGTTGTTGACGGCACCACGGTGAATTTGGGCCTCTGGGATACTGCGGGTAACGCGAGTTCTTTGTTTGGTTGCTTTAGTTTTTCAAATCGTGAAGCTTACAAGATCACATTCTTTGCAGGGCAGGAAGATTACAATCGACTGAGGCCTCTAAGCTACCGTGGTGCTGATGTCTTTGTGCTTGCCTTCTCCCTTGTGAGCCGAGCTAGCTATGAGAATATCATGAAGAAGGTGCTGAAATGCATGACCTTGGGCTCTTGGTTTCTGGACACTGTTTTTTTACAGTTCATGTTTGTTTGGAATTTCCTAGAGATTTGAAAATTTTGTTTTTGCTCTTTCCTCTGCAGTGGATACCAGAGCTTCAGCATTATGCACCAGGAATACCCATTGTGTTGGTTGGCACAAAATTGGGTGAGTGTATTGACAGACAACTAGAACATATTGATTTAACTTATTGCACTTACTTGTTGGGCATAGGTTTTTGTAGTCCGATTGGGAATTCAATCCTGTTAAAGTTGTTAGCATCTCCTTGTCTCTCTACTGTTGGGATTAATTTTATTTGACTCTGTTGATAGTGATACTTGCAAAGTTGTATTTTGTGGTGAAAAGAGGTATTGCCATTTTGTGTAGTTGGCTAGTTGGTGACCATATTTGATTGTAATTTTTATTTGTTCAACGTAGTAAATGTGGAAAGCTTTATGTTATCTTTTGAAATGCATGAAATGTTGTATTTATACGTAGTATGTAGAAACTTTGGTACCGTTGAATATGAACTTGTAATGTAGCAAAGTCAAAAGTCCTAATTATAATCCATCTGCGACTTAGCTGTTTTTCACTGTTTTTATTCCCTTTAATGGTCCAATTACTGTTGGGAAGACATACCTTAAAACATCTATCTAGTGGGTTTAGTGTAATCTTACTTCAATCATACTTACACTTCATTGTGAGATAGTTGACTTGAATATCTGCAAATTTTGATGTTACTTATAGATCTTCGTGAAGACAAGCACTACTTAATGGACCATCCTGGGTTAGTACCTGTAACCACAGCACAGGTATATCTCTAGTGTCTGTTAGAAATGATGGAATTATGGCTTCTGGAATTCTTTTTGACCTTTATTTTTTCACCTTGCAGGGGGAGGAACTTCGAAGACAAATTGGTGCAATGTACTACATTGAGTGCAGCTCAAAGACACAGCAGGTATATTTGCTGTAAGGGATTATTGGGTCCACTTGCTCTAGTAATTATGGCTTTCTTTGTGATGTATGTGGCTTGTTACTGTACATGTACAATTGGCTTACTTTGGAATGTTTCACTAACATGTAGAATGTCAAAGCTGTGTTTGATGCTGCCATCAAGGTTGTAATTCAGCCTCCAACTAAACTCAGGGAAAAGAAGAAAAAGAAGTCACGACGAGGATGCTCTATGATGTAAGTAAATATGACTATTCCTTTTATGCAAAACTGTAGGCCCTGCTGAAATATAGACTTCATTTCTATTCCTATTTTTGACATACTAGGTTATAAAGCCTATTTTTGTTCCTAGAATTCTTGACATGATCCCAAGATCCTTTACCTTAGAAACTTCACTAAATCACAAAATAAGCATTGAATAGGTATTTGTTTACTTAATAGACCTAAATTGCATGGTCTAAATACATTTACTTTGCAATGACGTTCATGAACCTGTCTTGCTTTTTATTTCTTTTATATGTGTGTAAAAGGACTTGCGCAATTGTGTTATAAGCAATGAAATCTTGAAATTTGAAGTGTTGAGAATCAGTGGATTCCTGCCTTCCCCGTTAGATATGCTGACACATGCACTCTTATGCGATGCCACTGTAGTAGTATACTAGGACTAGTGCTCATTGCTGAAACTGAGTCACTCTCAGTAATGCGAGCTCCTTTTGTAGTGTTTGAGAGCTACTGCATGCATACTATTATGGAATTTCCTGGTGGGGGCCTCCAGCGTTTTACCATGCTTAAATATTGCTACTAGGATATTTCTTTTGTATCTAAATTGGCACCAATTTTACATACAGTATGTGATAAAACATGCAGATTCCTAGCTGTTTTACTATGTAACTTTTGAAACTCCAACTTACTGTGCTATAACTGCAGGAACGTCTTCTGTGGAAGAAAAATGCTATGCTTCAAATCCTGAATGGCTGAAGAGTTGTCACATGAACCAATATGCCGTGAGGTCACACAAGTTTGCGAAGCTTGAAAAATCTTAATGTGCCTGTTGCACATGTGTATACTTCCATCTTTGGTTATTAATCACTAGGGGTAGATCATTGAGACTAGTCTGCTTATGCGTTGTGCGCTGCTCATGTGGTTAGATCTGTGAGTTAGGGAGTTGGACAGAGGCCAAAGTGAGTGAGGTTTTGTTCTGTAAGTGAAAATCACAGCTTATGTGAATCTGATGGCATCGTGTTGCCTGCTAGCTTATTCCATGACTACATGGTAGAATCAATTCGTAGCAACGTTATGTTGAGTGAGCTTTTAATTTTGTCTTGAGCAGTATTATTGGTAAAGAATTTGCAGGGAAATTTTGAAGCTGAGTGGTCAAGCGTCATATAAGTCTAGCTGGAAAAGGCATAAGCATTCAGGTGATTTGTTTTGTTTACCTACTGCGAGCACAAATTGTTTTCTTTCCCTCTGTTATGATGAGAACTGGCTGCGACTATGCTTCTTGCCGTTTGGTCGTATCGTATCTTTGTCCAGATAAATTTCATCTTTTGTAAGTTGTGGGCATCCGGTTTTTCCAGGGGCCTGGACCCTTACATGCCACTTGCCACCCCGTGTCCGTGCCAGCACAATGTTAATTCACAGCCTCGCTATAGCACAAATCCACGGCCGCCGCGTCCATAATCTGTGGCCCAGTAGCTCGAATGCAACGCGATCCAGAATCCAAGTTGACGGCCTCCAGAGCGTCCGTTTAGGATGGCGCGTTGGCAATGAAAGCCGGCCCAGATCTTTATGCGAGAAACGAGACTGGAACCCGACTGAAGCAGTACTCGGCTCGCCTGTTGAATCGCACGTAACGTCAAAGCTACCGAATGATCGATCTGGACATCGCCTGACTTGGATGTGTCGATGCAATTGAATCTCATGTCAAAACTGTCAAGGGACTGGGTCAATGGCAAGTTGCGATCTACGCAGACTCGCGTTCGTACGGGCCAACGAACCAATCGGCCCTAGTTGTCCGATCGAGCTTGCCGTGCCGGTGCCGCCCGAGCAGACGCGTGACCGCGACCCACGGCGAATAAGCCATCCTCGGCGAATAAGCTTTTTTTTTTTTGAGCAAATAATGTCGTTACCAGCTGAGTCAGCGTCACGGCGACGGCTTGCCGACGGAGCCATCACCTAACCGGACGGACTGACGGACGAAGCCATTTCCAAAGCTCCCTCACGCCCGGCCCAACGCAGAATTCGTAGAGAGTACCAGTTTAACCTCCGCACGCGCATTTCATCTCCTCCATCCACAGGCACACACGCACGCGGACGAGCCACACAGTACCATAAAACAACGGCAGCCACCAGCCGAGTCCTCTCCTCACCGGCCGGAGGACGCCAACTCCCAAGCTCCCTCACGCCCGGCCCAGTGCAGAATTCTCGGCCCAACATGAGCCCAGTACCACTTGTTACCGAGCTAAGTGTATAATTACCAGTTTAACCTCCGCACGCGCATTTCGTCTCCTCTATCCGGCATCCACAGCCACACACGCGCGGACGAGCCACACAGTACCATAAAAACAACGGCAGCCACCAGCCGAGTCGTCTCCTGTCCTGTGTCCTCCTGCGAGAAAGAAGGAAAGCAGGGTGAGGCAATCATGTGCCCACGGGCCCCGGGTCCTAGGAAGGCGACCTCCTTCCCATCCTCTCTCTTTTCAGAGTTTTCCTCCTCCGCTCTCGCCCCCCTTTCGCAACCCCGTTTCCGCTTTTTATTTTTATGCAACTTACGCGGAAGGGGACCAACATTATTCCCCCACTAGGGCAGTATAGATCTCCCTCCGCATGTGTCGAACCGCACCCGCAGTGGATCCCGCCCGATTTGTTGCACGCTTCGTGCCCGGGTGGGTGGGTGCTGTCCAGTTGTCTTGGCTCGCGCGATCTTCTGTGCGACGGAGTTTCTGCTCGGCGTTTGGTGGCATGGCTATCCATTCCATCCTTGTCTGCCACCTACGTTCCTTCTGATCTCAAGTTACACGCGCGTGAGACAGGGGCAGTTAAGCACTACTCCTACAGTACTAGTGACTTGCGATTCCAAATCGTGGGTTTCGTGTTGCCGGACGGATAATCATTTGTTCAGTAGCAGTCACTGGTCAGCTCGCAGCGAGTCAAAAAGTTTCTGCACAGTTGCATGTATACCCCACAGATTAAGCAAGAAAAAATACGGCACATGGACATGAGATATTCAACGTGATGAGCAGGGGCATCTTTTTTTTTTTTTTTTTTTTTTGAAGGAACAGGGGCATCTTCTCACCGCACACGTCGGAACTTGAAAGCATAGTTCTTTCTGGCTGAACAGGCCCATGCTTGCCACGTTACCTTGGCTCCATCTCACATCAGTACTAGTACTACTACGTGTCAGTAATATAAGTGGGATTTCCCCCCACCAACCGTAGTGACCGGCAGTCCGGCACCAACAGAACAAAACCTCACTTTCTAACCTCGAGTAGATAGATAGATAAAGAAAGGTTGAGGGAGGGCCCAACTGCTTCCAATCCACAACATACTCCCACTTTAAGCCAGCAGGCAGGAACAACGAGACATGGAACGCGGTTTGATCCCCCAGCCCGAAATGGCTACTAACAATCGAGTCGAGGAGTGTCCCCTGAATCCTGATGTTAGCTAGCACTTAGCAGGTCCAATAATTGCTTTGCCCTTGTTACATCAACAAAGTTTGCATTAACGTCGGAAAGCAAGCACAGGCAGGCGATGTGAAAACGAGTCCTAACGTCACGAGACCGGCAGCTGAGGAAAGGGACGCGATGGAGGTGAAAGAAAGGAAAGGAAGAAAGCCGCGTGACGGGACAAGAACGGCCGGCCGGGTTCGCGACCGGTGAGGGAAGGGGAATAATAAGGGGGCGCGGAAAGAGAGGCGGGGGGAGAAGTGAAGAAAGAGGAGGCAGAGCAGCAGGCGAGGGGGACAGCGTCACGGGCCACCACACTGACCGCGACTGTCCCCGCACGTCGCATTCCGCGGCTGCTGCTTTGCTTTTCTTTGCCTTTCTTTTCCCTGCCCCGCGTGCGCGGTCGCGGCTGTCGTTATCAGAGAGAGACAGAGAGAGAGGAGGGGTCCAGCACCAGCAGGGCCTGTACTGCCCCTGCTGTCGGCATCACGTCCCCGCTGCGGCGATGTCAGCTCGTGAATGCGCGGATCGGGTCGCGTCCGTGTGGGGACACGACGGGCTCGGATGCGACGCTGCTCTCCGTCCTGCTCTCCTGTGACTTTTTTGTTTTTTTTTTTGTTTCAGTTCAGCTCCTGCTTGTTCTTCTGGTTCGGCCGCTTCAGGCTGCAGAAACATGTGCGGTCACCAGTAATACTTCACACGTCACGGCTAACGACTAGAGTACACTTGGGAGCTCCGTGCACGTATGTTACTTCGGCGCCGGTAGTCGTAAATCAGGAACCTGAGACTCGACCAATACTTAAGCAAGAAATGGTTGCATCTGGGTCATCAACTCCCAATCTCCCATACACACCTGAATAACGCGAAAATAAATCCACCAAATTCAAGGAGAAAACACGAGGAAACAAAGCCCTACCACTATACTAACACAGCATTCATGGCACTGCAATTTACTTGATCAACTGATTCTGTTACATGTTCAACTCATACATCTAATCCTTTATGTTCAAGTACAAGGTGTGCTCAACAAGGACAAGGTGACAGTAAGAGACTTGACACAAGCCAAGTGAAACCTAATTACAGCGGCTTCAGATGTTGAAGAGGGTCAGGAACACTACCATTTGCATTACCAAAGCCATACCCTGCTGAGCCAATTAGAAGCATGCCTAGAACCTCAGTAAATTACAAGCATGCAGACAGCTGACAAAACCTAGCAGAGCAACTGCCGATGCCAAGGAAAAAAAAGCATGGGAAATAATGAATGTTCACAGCAACCACAACATAGTTCCAGAAGAAGTTGGGGGACTCTGCAAACAAAAGCACAGCAATTACAACAAAGTTCTGTTTCCCATCACAATGAACATCGCACGGATGGATGTTGTATATTCCAGCAAGGGCGCAATAAACAGCCCGAGTTCCAGAAACAGTTGGGACTCTGCAAAGAAAAGCATCATTCTGTAATTACACTACAAAAGAACAAGTAAGGTGGCCAGTCTTAAAAAAGAAAAACAGAATAAAATACATACAAGCTCACTGGACACTCCAGTCGCTGCCAAAAGTGATCTCCTAAGGAGCTATCACTGCCATGATAATTGCTTGTATTGTGATCTTTCGGCATCCCAACTGCCTTCTGGCTCCTTCCGCTTTATTCCTACACCTGGCATTTGGTAACTCCTAGATTGATCCTCCACAAGTGCATGTGGAGGTGTTAACAAATTTTGCCTAACTGGCAAAGGCATCCGTTCATCCTTTCCTTCTACTTCGATCACTCCAGGTCCCGAGTTGAGATCAAGCCCTTGCCTTCCCCATTTCCGGCTACTGTCATGTACACCACCACTGCTACCTTCAGGAAGGTTTATTGCATATTGCCTTGCATGCTGGCCAGGTAATACGCCTGTTGGCCCAACCAATGATGGAGTAATGGTCGGAAAAAATGGAACTCCTGCAGGTGCAGAATTCACAAAAGGTGTTGACCCTATAGAAAACCCTGGCGCTTGAAGGTGAACATTGGGTGTGAAAGGGAACCCAGTATATTGATATGGAGGATGAAACACCATAGTTGGTGATGTCGAAATAACAGGAGTTCTGGAAGAATCATTTCCAAATTGCCCACTGTCTGCTGCAGATGTGATAATCCTCTGGGTTCCAGGTGCTGCATCAATTGGGTAAGGCTGCTCTCCTCTAGCAGGCAAAAAAGATTGTATAGCTACAGGAGCACCGTGGGTCCCAGAAGGAAACCATGGCGATATGTTACCCATGTCAGCATTATTCATTCTAATGCCAGCAACTTGAGGTAGGAATGGTATACTGCTGGAATTCTTAGTTGTGCTCCTTGGTGCAGGTTCCGTGCCAGCTTCATCCAGGTTTGGTCCATTATTAAGATCAAAGTCCATCGAGCTATTTCTATCAGAGTTAGAGAAAATTCCAGGCAACGGTCTTGCTGGAAACATGGACAAGACTTGGCCATTCTCTGCAACTTCGGCAGTTATATTCAAGTCAAGCTCCATGCCTACAGGCCCATCACGACTTCTAGTGTTTCCAGATTCAGAACCAGTTGTCTGCGCAGAACTCTGTGGGACATCTTCCTCAAGAGCTTGGTCATCTGCAATATTCAAATCAATGTCAAGTGCTGGGCGAGACTGCTTCTTTGCCACACCAGATACCGATGTGTCAGATGCTGCAACAGGCATTTCCAATGCTTTCCTTGGCTCGGCAGGGCGGAATGCACTTGTAGCTGCTGAGCCTTTCCACCCAGTTTCAGACCTCACTCTAAGCAGGTTCTCAGGCGGAACAAAAGGTCCTTTAGCTGGAGCAGCAACCGTTATTGGAGCGGGCAGCCCACTTGAAATAGGCGATACGAATGGAGAAATAGTAGGCAAGTGAACTGAAGAACATATCAAAGGAGAGCTAGCTGGCTCAGACTGATGCCCCTCGTCTCCAGGTATTCCTTCATTTAAGTCGAAATCAAGCTTGGCTCCAGTACTTGACTTGCCTTTAGCAGAAAAAGAAGAACCCTCATTTGACGAGACAAGGTCTTCTTTTCCACCATCATCGCTGCTGGATTTATCTGAACTGTGTCTTGCAGTATGTCCAGTTTCCAGAGATGCAGTGCCACGAGGATTTACATGACTACTCGACTCACTAGAACTGTCTTTTGATTCTTTAGTCTTGTTTGCCCCCTTCACCACACCAAGTTGTGGTGCTGGTGATGCAATTGATTTGGTGATATCAGCTGAAGTGGAAGAACACTGTTCCTTCTTCTCTTCCTCTTTCAGCACCATGCTACCAACCCCCAAGCCATCAGCAGCCTTTTTTGCCTCAGTATCCTCTAATGGAACAGAAGACTTCGAATCAAAATTACCAGTGCTTTCACATCTATCAATGACTTCTTTGTGATCAGGTACACCCACAAGCTGATTTTGGTCAGGTGGCTTCAAACCTTGGGATTGTTTAGCAGCAGATAGTGAAGATTCCTCAGCACAGATCGATTCTGACATTTTATTTGTCACCATGGCAGTGCATTTGCCATCTAAGGCAGCATTTGGACTGCTTGAACAGCCGTCTTCAACTTTTTCATGGGCAGTACAAGCATTCTTATGTTCACCTGCAGAAGAATTCACATTAGGCTTCAATTTAACCATAACATCAGTTGACTTGTTTGCATCTGAGTTTTGATGTTTACCACCACCTTGTGAATCAACTGAAGCAGGAAGAGAAGAGCATTTGTTTGTCTGTTCCTCTTCATGGTTCGCAGTGGGTGCTGGAGACTCAAATGCTTTAGATATAGGAGATGGCCCAGTAGTCGCCTGGTGTTGTTCCTCCTTTGCAACCAAACAAGCATCGCTTTTCTCCTTCTTCCCAGTGATGACCTTATCAACCTCAGCTGATGTCCCTGGCTGCTGAGATGGGTCCACAATGCTTTCTACCTTTAACTTCTTGATGTTCTCACGTTCAGAACCCTCTTCAGTTGCTGGCACATTGCTTGGTGAGGCAGATGGGGAAACTAATTCAGATTTAGATATCTCCCCAGCCACACTAGCAAGAAGATTCATCGCCGTGTCATCTCCAACTTGCAACGAAGGACTAGCCTCAGAATACTTTATTTCAATCAATGCACTCATTGGGTTGAAAGAGTTTTTTGCCCTGGTTTCACTTGAGCAAGCACCTTTGTCGTTCACATATGATGAGCTTGCAACTCGGGATGCACATACATCTTTGCCAGCTTCTTCAGTCGTCCTGCTACGGCCATCCTCCAAAGTAGCACATGGTGATTTATCACCTTCATCAGATCCTGTGGCCCCCTTAATATCATTGCTATGCCACGACTCAGCATTAGCCTCTGATGCTAAATGAGGACGAGAATGTTCCGTCTTCAATTTCACCCTGCGATCAGTATGTTCATGTTTATCGGCAAGCACAGGAGATGAAACTCTACTACCAGTAACAGATGGGTCCTCAAGCGAGCCCCCACTTGCACTTCTAGCTGGGCTACGACCTGGATTTGGAAACCGAACAATCAATCTATGGCCATTGGCATGATCTGATGGTGTATCACCTCCTTTCTCGCATGCCATTCCAGATTGTGCAGATTTTTCTGGTAAAGATGATCGATCCAATGACCCAGCAACAGTTTCCTTCTGGATTCCAGAACTAAGACGCCCATTGTTTCCTCTTCGATGGCCACGTGAAGAGCCTCCAGAAGATTTACTAGCATTGCCAGAAGCAGCCGTAGAACTTCTCGCGTCCTCCTTCCAAGAACCGACTGTTTTGGCATGGTCACTAGAACATGACTGACTATTGTTCAGTGACTGGCTAGAACTACTGCTTCTCTCCTCTTTCACAGTAGGTAACTCGATTCCACCGGTCGATTTGCAGGGTTGGTCCTTTGAGTTGCTTGTAACGTTTGCTGGTTGCATATGTTGTGATTTAGAAGAACCAGATACTGCAGGAGTTGACTTCACAACAGCATCACCAGCACCAGATTTTGCAGTCAAAGCTTTTGATGAAGACATCTGAGACAGTTGGTTTTTCATAGTGGACTCACTTGAGCCACTTCGTTTATTTCCAGCATTAGAAATTTCTGAAAAACCTGCTTTCCCTGGCCAAGGTGCCGCTTGGCCTGACACTGCTGCTTTTACATCATTTGACTTCATTTCAGCATCAACACGCTTCTTCCAGTTCTCGACAAGACATTTAGCCTTCTTCTGGATCTCCAAATTTTTATGACTGCGCAGATGGTTGACAGATTTTCCAATGCTACAACTTTGCAATGCATTGAGATTTATAGGTAACTTGGCCAGCGCACGGAGCAGAGCAAATATAAATTCCTCAATAGGCTTATCAGTTTCTTTAGGACTACTACCCTCACCAGACTTCCCTTTGTGAACCTCTTGAAGCCAATCATCCAACACAGGAAGACCCCTTAATTGCACAAACCTGAAAAGGCAATCAGGACTTTCTGTGGCTGCAATAATATCTGCAAGCATTACCCGGCCAGCAAAGTCTATCTTCCGTTCAGTTCGATCAAGTTGCATTAGATGAACAAGCTTCTCAACAGCTTCAGCATGAGGAAGACCACCTTTTTCTGTAATCTTTGCAATTTCAGACTTCATATTCTCCACCTTCAGACTTCCAGACTCGCTTTCATCAACCTTAACGGTTCGATCGCGGTCTCGTTTAGCTTGATCATTTCCTTGCTCAGCTCTGTCCCTCTTCTTTCCTTTTGATGGACCACAGTTTTGGGTGCCATCTGAACTGGACTTCTGCTGGGCAACTGATGCACCATTGAGCCGCTTTGGTGAGCGTCCACCTGACTGCACTGCAGCATGCATTTCTAGCCTTCTGTGTAGAAGCTGATTTACTTCTTCCTGTCGTTCCTGGTTTTAAATCACACAAATTAGGAAGCCGATATAACAAAGGAAAAGAAAATGGTAAGTAGAGAACTTACACTAATATAATCCTTATCAGTAAGCCACCACAAACGCTTGTTGTCAATGTCGTACACGCGACGACATACAAAGGATGAAAATCCAGCTGGCAGCTCAACTCCTTTACGCAAAAAGGCAACCTTACAAGGATGCAGCAGCGAAACAGAGGATGTCTCGTCCTGGTGAAAAGAATAGAATATCTCGTTCGGTGCGGCGTTAAGCTGTATGCCCTTGTTGAGCTTAACGTCCGCAGGCCTATAAAGCCAACTTACACGTAACTTGGGATATCCTTCTTCTTTTTTCTCAATCCAACGTATCAAACCAACGAAAGGAGGGGCATCATTTGCCTGAAAAAGCGCACAATCGCCAACTCGGATTTCACGTCCGTCCTGGAAATAAATAAACAAACAATTAGTTACTTCTAAGGAAAAATTTGTTTTTATGGTACAGCAACAGTTACAGCTGAATAGAAGCACGGCCAAGCATAACGACAAACTAACTTGAAGCTTCCTTAATTGCAGAATTACAAAAGCACGAAAAGGAAATTTGTATATTTGTCATGTTTTTTGCAGCAAGTCACGTTAAAAAAGGCCATTACAACTCAAAAGGCAACAACACTGCTTACCAATTATACGTATTTAATTCAGCTCTATACAATTGTCCTGAACATAATGAACAGGCATATAACTCAGATATGCACCATTGAAAACTCTTCTTGCACTAAAACTAGTCAGTGAACGAATTGAATACTTCTGAATTCAGAGCGGACAAATGATTATTTCAATTTATCACTCAAATTTCCAGTTCAAAATATATGTCACAGTTCACTTTCATCTTCTGACCATTATTTCAGCGAAAGCAAACAAACATTGAATAATGTACGACAAAAAAGAGCTGCCACCTATATCCTGTATGTTGTCCAACAATACGAACTGCTTCAGCAATCAGCCGTGAATGCATAACTTTGTCGCGTCTTAGAAAAGCTCAGTGGATGCTGCTTGCCCACCGGCACATTTCCTTGAACCGTATCGTACTATTTCTCTAACTAAGAGGCAAAATATGTTCCACGAGTAACGTAAATAACGGTATCGCTTGTACGGCTATGGACAAATATGACAGATGTTGCGCCAAAATCACCAAGATGACACGTCTAAAGCGCCTTGGATTTGATAACTCCATTCTGCTATTTCGATGTCAATATATAGGCATCAACACTCAGCGCAACAAAGAAAAAACTCTTGGCATGTTTCAAACTAGCATCTCCAATCTCCCAACCAGACCAAGTGATCTAATATTAGTAAGCTGGCATAGCCGAAAAAGAAACACAAGCACGCTGAAATTAGTCTAAGATTGGTCAGACTTAGCAAATTCCCAAGTGGTTCCCACTGAAGGAGGCACCTTTACGAAGGAATCTGGTGAAACCGGGCGAGGAGAATCGAGGCGCCCCTGCTTCTGCGACGGTGCTGGGGGAGTCGTCGGCGCAGGTGGATAAGAGGTTGCCGAGTGCGGGGGAACAGAGGAGCTGGAAGGAGGAGAAGCTGGTCCCTGTGCCGGTGGTGGAGCTGCCTCTACGCGAGTTGCTGACCACATGTGCCGAACGAGAAGCCGCTTCTTGCCGCACCCCTCACCACCGCCTTCGCGCCGCCCATGCATAGCCTTGCATCTTCCCTGCCACCGATCCCTCCTCGCCGAGTCCCGGCGCCGCGCTGCACCATCACCAGATCGCGGCCACCGACGCCGCTGAATCCACCGACGGTAACCCTAGGTCCGGAACCCTGGATCCGAGGGGCTTTCTTCCATACACCTCCGGATCGCCCGAATTCGCCGATTCGGGCAGAACACCTCTCCCGGAAGCCGCAGATCGGAGCTCGAATTCAGCCGAATCGAGTCCAACGGCGGGGGGATTCGATTGGAAAATTTGGGGATTCGGGGGTCGCGGGTCAGAGAGGGGGGCTCGGCGTGGGGTTTGGTCTCGATCTGAGGTGGGGCGAACGAGAAGAGAAGAAAAAATTGGAGATTTGGGAAGAGAGAGAAGGGGATTGCGAGGAGAGAGATGGTTATATGGAGCACGGCAGAGACGACGAGCGAGATTGAGAAGGGGAAGCGATGCGGGCGTCCTCGGGAGAGGAAAGCGAGGGCATTATCGTCATTTCGCATTCATCGAAGCCTTCGTGCGGGCTCGCGCTGCTCCGCCGAGGGTCAGTGCTAACCCGCGGTCGGCTCTCGCCCGGGTGAGGTCACTGCCGGTGGGCCAGTGTTGACTCTCAGTGGGCAGGTGGGTGGTGCCTCCAGTGATTTCCTCGCGCGCTGATGTGGACGCTCGTGGAGGGATTTGACAAGTGGTCCGAAAGGTATGTGCGTTCGGGACATCGCTACCCGCTCCCGCTGATGTGCCACTGACGTCCTGATCCTACGGAACTGTGGGCCCGCGTTAAAGAGGGGTGGTGGATGCCAGTTTGGGTGAGCGGTGGTGGTGCGCTGTTGTATCTTGTATGGCACGATGGCGAGTCGCCGTGGACGGCGGGGTGAGGGCCAAGGCAGCGGCCGCCGAGCCGCCACGTTAATTCGCCGCCGAGCCTGGCGTTGCTTTTTTTTTTTTTTTTTAGATCAGAGCCTGGCGTTGCTGTCTCGCTGTGGAAATGGGAAGCACGGGCCGAGCGAGGACTAAAGGACCCATCTTTCCACGCGTTATACTGGGCCGCTAAACGGGCTGCGGGTACGAGGACGCAGATTGCACAAGCAGGCCCGACCGCATGATGACTAGGCGGGCCCTGAGCTGTTTTGCCCACCGGATCCATGGTATTTTACTGGCACGGACGTCGACAGCACCGCGGTCCGCAGGGTTCTCCCCGAATTCCCAAAAGCCCCTTTCCCCCTCCTCACCCTTCCATTCCATCCACCACCGAGCGGCGGCGACATGGAGGCCGGCGGCGAGGAGTTCGCGATCGGCGTCGTGATCTCCGCGAAGACCACCCTTGGGGAGGAGTTTGAGGGCCAGATCGTCTCCTTGGACCGCCCCTCCAACCTACTCGTCATCCATATCCTTCTCAAATCGCTCCCGCCTCTCTCTCTCTCTCTCTCTCTCTCTCTCTCTCTCTCTCTCTCTCTTCCCCCAATCTCCATGCTCTTTACTTTGTATATCCCGCTGCTCGTATGCTTGCGCGTGGTTGTTTTGTTTCCATGACGGAGTAGATCACAGGAGGGCGTGGGGAGGACTGGCAGAGGGGAACGGCGGAACGTGAGGGTGCTCAAGGCGAACTACATCAAGGAGTTCTCCGTGGTCAGCACGGGTGAAGACCCGCTCGATCCTGCTGGCTGCGTGCTCGACCTCGCCGCTATCCATGCCCGGGAGGAGGCCGCACTCAGGTGCGTGAATCACCACTGTTTATTTTGGCTTACGAAATGCTGGTTTTGATTACTTGTGATTGAGTTGCCATAATGAGTGGATCATACAAGTAGGGGATGCAAGTACAATTGCCATTTTGTTTCCAATACCAGCTAGCGTAATTGTCAAAGGAAAACATTGCCATCAAGAATCAGTTTCCTTGTGACCTAGACTGATAATTATTGAAGGACCTTTGCAGTTGAACCTGTCCTTTTTAGTTGGTATAAGTGATAGTAAATGCTTAAATGAAGCCAGCATTGTGGGGTTTTTTCCATTTCCGAATGACACTTTAGAGAGGCAAAGGCAATAATAGTGTTCACACAGAGTTTTAACAGTGAAGAAAACCAATATTTACTGAAAATAAGGGGGCTATATAAACAAGGTCTTATGCTATAATGGACTAGTTCAGATTGTTTGTATGTTTCCACTGATTGTGGTGTTACATCATCATAAAAAAATGTTGTGTCCAGATGTGCCATAGGCTTTAGAGTGTTCCCCTCACGATCTATTCAGGGCTGTAATGCCTTTATCAAAACTAAAACTACTGGAGTTCTATAATCTGACCAAACTGTATCTTGGCCTAGCATGATGGCTGGTGCATACAATATTATGCTTGTAACAATTGAACCTGCAAGGACTTCTTTTGAGTTTTGCGATGAATTCGCAGGTGGGAGGAGCATTCCCACCTTTTTCCCATAAAAGGTTCTTACATGAGCAATATGTTACATGTCATTTGTTGAGGGTTTAGAAAGGGGAGGGGGAGAGAATACAATACCCAAAATTGAGCAATCTGCCTATCTCTATGAGGCAACTGGCATGACTGAAGCTCAGCATCTTTGTGACATCTCACAAAGATACAAGCGTAGCAGGGAGCCGGAGGCCTTTATTCTAATTACCAGAAGTGGCCTTTGGAATTACAGGCTTGCATACAAAATAGCTGTTGTGCTTGTTTTATCTTTGACCTTGGTCTGTTTGTCCTCCATGGCCCATACAATCTTGATTTGATAATTTGAGTATTTTCACCGGGTATATCTTCAGTTATTGATATGAGCTATAAAGTATGCTTGATTTTGTCAAGAGATTTTGGATTTGAGTTTCATCTGTTGCAATTTCCATTCATTATGAGTTTCATCTGCTGCTTGATTTAGGAAGTCATTGTGAACAAGTGAAAGTACAACCTCTGTTTTCTGAGCGTCCGATTAGGCACGCCTAGGCGTCGATTAGGCGAGAAAACGCTCGGCTGAGCCTGTTCAGGCACACCGAAGCGCTCTGCCTGTTCAGGATTCTGGGCGTCCGTTTAGCGGACGACTGGGCGCGCCTAATCATGAGTTTTGAACGTGGACGAGTAGTTTGAAATTGGCAAGTGGGGCTGGGATTTGATTAGGTTTTAGGGAGGTCCGGTCATATCAAGTGCTAGTGCCATTTTGATTAGGTTTTATTTGAAATTAGCGTGCCTAATCCAACTAGGAAGGATTTGATTAGGTTTTAGTTTGAAATTGTGTTGTCAGTGCCATTTTGGACTACTATATAAGTGTGTGTGTATATATATACATATCGCCTAGGGCTGGGAGGTCTGGACGACTAGGATGCCTAGAGTCCACCATTCAGCCGCCTAATCGCCCCTAGTCGTCCGCTCAGATCGACTAGGCGGCTGAACGGTGGACTGGCGATCGTTCAGCGCTTAGCGCTTTAAAAACATTGAGTACAACCTGTAGGGATGTTTTAGTTTCTCTGGTCAATAGTGTTAATTGTAGAAGTTTCTCAGGAAGTTAATGATGGACCTTGGCCAAGCTATCATTGTGATTCTGCTGTGCTTCAAGTAGCTATAACATGTTCATTTTGCTTATTCCTGATGTCTTTGGCGCATTTCTTTCCATTAGCCTTGAGCTGTCTGGCACTCCAAGTGACAAGTCTTAATTTTATGGTGATATGTTCCATCGATTTCAAGAACACAGATTCTGCAATAACTTCATTATTATTATCTGTATAGAGAACGAGCTTTCACATCATCGACTTTGCACGAACCTTGTTTTCACAGCACGTTTGATAATGTGTAGGCAAGCAGAGATGGAAGCTGAGAGAATTGGTGTTGGTGTCACCCCAGAGGCTCAAAGTATATTTGATGCACTCTCCAAGACGTAAGTTTACTTATCTGCCTAATGAGGTCATTCTACATCTGAATATTATGTGACATCATAATTTGATCTATATTTTTGTCTGCTTGTCTTCTTCATTTTTTGTTTATGTTTGTTGCAGTAAAATAGGTACAAAACTGATAATGAATGTTATAATAACTTCCTAATTTCCGTTGATACATGTACTCAAGACAGTTTTGATTAGAAATAACTTCATAAATTTGGAAGTTTCTCAGAATGAGTCTACTCTAGGATCACTGAATCAGGATCAGGATCAATCAAGTTATTCCTTCGTTACATAATCGATTGTAGCAAGGCATGCTGTTTATGTAGGTCTTGAAATGACAAGTTTCATATGTTAGGGACATTGCAGCACATTTCTCGTAGTAATTGTTTTCACTTGATGTGCCCTCCTTAGGTCAGTTTGCAGCGAAATACTTTTTTTGTTGGCATGCCTTGGTGTAATTTATGCACAACAATTTCATTTACCGACATAAAAATAGTAGAGCATATTATGTTATCTCTCTTGGATATGTTATAAATATAATTGTACTTTGCTTTTCTGTAACAGTTAGTTGCCCTCATGGCCACATGTGAATATACAAGGAAAGTTTTATTTTCCTCCTGTTCTAATATAGTGATAAGTGATAGTAACACAATATATGGTTCCATTTCATCAGGCTTCCAGTTCAGTGGGACAAGACTGACATTGTTGTAATGAAGGAGGTTCGTGTACGCAGTCCATACCAGCCTGAAAATGTCAGCGGAGGAACATCTGCTGCAAATGAACGGGTTAAGAAAGTGGTAATAACTTATTCTTGCAGGTATTTATAGTTTTGCAAACCTGAGTAAAAGACTAATGGTTGTGTATTGTGTTGTGTTTTTCGGGTGTTTTTGTTTCTGGCAGGTTGACTTTGAGAGGAAAAGATTACAAGCGCGTGTACCGGGCCAATTCTCTTAACTTGAGCTTGACTACAGAGGAAAAAAAAAATAGATGCGTGTGTACCTGGCCAATTCTCTTGACTTGGCTTGACTAATTTTATGTTAACTCCTTTTTCATCCATCAAACGTCACATGCGCATGTACCTCCGCCTTTACTTATTTTCACCAATTGAATTTTTGTGAAATGTTGTTTCCCAGCAAAGATCCTTGTCGTAGTTATCGAATCTACCAACTAGTGATGTATTCTTGAATACTCCATCCGTTTAAATTTAGATGTCGTTTTGAAGTTGAGCACGGGAAATAAGGAGAAATAAAAAGATGAGTATATTAAAAATGAGAAGGAGAGAGATAGAGATAGAGATGTAGTGAAAAAAGAGAATATTATATTGGAAAGAGAGAAAGATGTATTGGAAAGTGAGAATAATATGTAATTGAAGAAAAGTTAAAAAACTTAGAATGACATATAAATGTGAACGGAGGAAGTAGATGTATTGGGCCATTTGAATGGACTATATGACAAAACGTACTGTTCTTCAGTTAATTGAGTGGCTAGTAAATTGATGGTGTTAAAAGAAGGGGTATAGTAAGTTAGTAACTACGAAAAGGAGGGCCGCTGTTGACGTTCATCCACTACGGGCTTCTAGTTCTGCTTTGCTAGCATTTTTCTGTGTCAGGGCAATCATTTAGCTCCCAGTTACAAACTGTAGGCACGCTCATTTTTGTTTATAAGCGAGTTACATTAGCCATCTGTTTTAGCATCCGATCTGATTGATTGTTGTTGTAGCTGCTTGTGTTTCGGCGAGGGAATAACGATTTTGTGATTACGGAGCATAGAGAATTACAGAAGTTCAAGTCGCATGTTTTTCATGCTTTGAACTCCGTTAGGTCTTGTTTGAGAGTCGGGGAATGGCTCCTAAAAATGGATTAGCACCAGGCATGATTTGAATGAAATCAGACCTTGTCTCAAACTATGCATTTTTCATTCTAACTAACATTCCCACTAAGTTCAATTCTCATCTTTCCAAAAATATTTGTTGGCAGGATATGATTCAAACCAGATCAAAATTGTACACAACAACAGTAAGGATGAATAACAAAATAATCAACACACAAAAGCTACTGGTTTTGATCCATAAAGTCCGGGTCCTGGTTTTGTTCTAAACCTCCGTGGTGTGGAATAGACCAAGGCAAGTCAAGCTTCAGACCAGACCTTTTCAGCTCAAACCAAGCCCTTGGTTGACTTGTTTGAGATCGAGTAAGGATGAAAGATTTGTTCTCTGATGTGAGGCCCCATTATTTTCTTGCAAAGGTGCTACCAATAATCATTTAACTTACGCTTAGAACTTTAGAAGGAATGTTGATCACGTAAACACACACTGTATGCGGTGAGCCTCCAGCCTCGGACCTTATTGTTCATGTGTCGGACGGCCTTGTGAACATCGATGTTTAATTATAACAGACACATGTAGTGTGCTGAAGTGTTTATCGACCTTTATTAGGGTGAGGATCACGTCGAACGGGCAGTAGTAGATGTAAGATGTGTCAGGTTTTGTCCCTTTGCACATTTTGTCCGATCCCGTGACTATAAAAATCCAGTGGATTACCACTTCCAGTTAGTTTACTCTTTAGCATGAGTGAGACGTGCATTTAATTCATTCCTGGAACTAGAAATTCCAGGCGCTTGCACTGTCGTCACATTTGACTTGTGCTCCGGTAATCCGGTTTGCATCCCTTGCACTCCCACATGGAGCACGAGCTCACTCCAGAGCTTTCCTGCTAGCCCCACATGCCACCTGCCTCATTCATCGCTTGAACGAAATAAGCAATCCCCAGAGGCAACATGCATTTCCTCGTGGCCGAGAACTCGAGATCTCCATGACCACGAGCGCCTTTTCTAATTTAATGCTTATCATGCAAGTACCATCGCAAAGTAACCACTTGCAGGTGCGCTTCTAGAAAGGCCCTATAGTAAATTATCCGAAGTCTAAATAGCGGGATCACTTGATCATTATGAGCAAGTATCTTAGCGTAAGCAAGAGCTGCTGCAAGAACAGTAACACCGGGTGTCCGAGCGATGGCGGTTGATGTACAAGCAGCGCAAAAGCTCATCCCTCTGACTAATCACCTTCACCGAGATGGTGGTAAAGACCAGCTGAAGAAAAAAAAGGCCAGGACGCTGTACGAGCAAAACGAAGGGAGGAGCACAATGATAAGGAATAGTACGGGCGACAACTTTGCGTACAGGTCAAAAGCATCCTTGCCTGCTCTTTTCACCCCCTCCTCCCTCGGAACAAGACAACGGAAAAGCGAGAAACAACCCTCCCTTCGCCAGTTTCACTTTCACCCCCTCTCCCCGTTCCCCACCCAAAGGAAAAGCAAAGAAATGCCACGCCCACTGTACTACGCTATCCCAACCAGTACAGCAGCTCGGCCAGTGATGAAGTGAAGCCTCTTTCTTCACTCACAATCCATCGCCAGCCACGTTCCCGACGCTCCAGAACCCAAAACGCACAGTAACACGCGCGGAAAACGGGCCAAACCCAAATCCACGGAAGCCGGCAAGAGAGCCCCCCTCCCTCAAAATCGCGGCCAAATCTAGCGGTTGCGAAACTGCCGGCTTCGTCACGAACTCGCCCAAAAATCTTCAGAAACTAGCTCCAAATGCTGCCATGCCGTTGAGATGAGCGGCGGCAGCGCGGTGCGGTGGCGAGCAGGCAGACGGCAGAGAGGCTGGTGCCCCACCGCGCGGCGCGAGGGAAGGAGGGCTTTGCAGCAGGCGAGATTCGCACGGCTCGCTCACGCACACACGCAAAACAACATCCGCTTAAATGCGGTTTTGGAGCCGTGCGGGCGTGAACTGTCCCACAGAAAGAGAGAGAGAGAGAGAGGCAAAGCGGAAACCAACGAAGGGACGACGCGCACAAAACAAAACAACCGCGCGCCATCCCGTAGTGTACCGTCGTCCCACACTGCGCGCAGCAGCAGCAGCAGCAGCAGCAGCGCTCGGGCTCGGGCGCTGCCTTTTTCTCTTTTTTGACCGCGTCGTCCGTCGGCTTGCTTCCCCTCCACAACTCATCCCTTCCTACTAGTCCTCTCCTCTGATCCAGTGCCATACTCTACTGCTACCGCCAGCGCGCACTCACCAGCCACTCGCGCACCACGACACCGCCGCTCCTTCTCTCTCTCTCTCTCTCTCGCTTCGCATCCGCATTGCGGCTTGAGGAGGCGAGAGGAAGAGGAGTGATCTGGGAGGCGCGGCAAGATGGCGGGCGGCGGGGGTGGAGGCGGCGGTGGCGGGGCGAAGCAGGACGACCTGACGCCGCACCCCGTCAAGGACCAGCTTCCGGGTGTCTCCTACTGCATCACCAGCCCTCCTCCGTGGCGTGAGTCTCCTCCCTCCCGCTTCCTCCTCTCCGGCTCCGGCCGAGTCCTCCCGAGCGGCACACACGCGTGTCGCGTGACAAGTTTCTCGCATTCCGCTTCCGCCTTCATTCTTCATGTCGTTGTTATGCAAAATTTCAAGGGGTTCGGTTTGGTCCCCGTAGGTTGGTTGGTTGGTTGGTTGCGAAAGCGATGCGCTGCTGCGACGAACATCGCAGTTCCTCGCGTCCTTCTCAAGCAAGGCTCAGTGGCGTCGGCGCGGGCGTAGTGTTTACTCCTGCAGGGCTCGTCGACTTGCGACGAGTGTGTGTGTTTTCCGGTGTACTACTTGCCAGATCTGCCTGAGCTTTCCTTGTCTTAAGCTCAGATACTTCTAAAAAGCGGCTTGCCTTTCCGTTCCGCTTCTTTAGCTTTGTTTATTAATGGGATGCTGGTTGTGATCCTGCACCGCTTT
This sequence comes from Eleusine indica, assembly GCA_030378355.1. Classification (NCBI taxonomy): domain Eukaryota; kingdom Viridiplantae; phylum Streptophyta; class Magnoliopsida; order Poales; family Poaceae; genus Eleusine; species Eleusine indica. The sequence goes on from CM059495.1 coordinate 4,449,127, forward strand.
GACTCGTGTTGGTGCTACTAGTGGCCCGTATATTCACCAAACGGATTCTCGAGGTACCTCAAATCTTCATGGTCAAGTTGCACACTAATCCCGAATCTGTTTATCCTCATTTCGCTGTCACCTTCAATTGATTCATGGCATAGTATATCCGTAGGATTGAGACTTCTCAGTTATGTTGATGGAATATTCAGGAAATCTGGTACTGTTCTGTACTACTTCTGTTGGGTAACTTTGGTGTTAATTAACTCCAGCGTTGACTCTTTTCTGTCTTGGTCACATGCTTCATGACTTTTTGGTTTAGTATATCATGGTTAATCTATGCCTAGTCCATGAGTAAAACGCAGTACATCATTGCATTGTTATTTCACTCTGTTGTGGTGGTGGTTACTAGCTAGCTCCAAGCATGACTTCCATATGGAAACATCGCCGTCGCTTTGAATTGCATTGATTCTTCGCATTATTGAACTAGAACTTTCTACGTTTTGAATGATCTGATGCATTGGCTTATATAGTATGCTAACAGACATGTTTTGATGGTGTGATGTAGTTGGCGATGTGGGTGCTCTTATATGCTCCCTTCAGCTGTATCCTGTAAAACCCCGCTGTTGCCATTATGGCATGCGCTGGAATATTTCTCATTAAATAAATTGCATATGATGTGCGCTGGTTTTTACCTCCTGGTCCCGGGCTCCCGGCTTGGGTTTGCTCCATGGCCAAAGGAGATGGAAGACACCAACATTTTGTTTAAAAAAAGTTCACATGATCCATGTGCACCGAAAGTAAAACTTGGAAGGTACGATGGTAAAGGAGAATAAATATTGCAAGCTTGGATCACTTGATTGAAAAAAAGGATGAATAAATATTATTATTTGTTCAGCATTTTCACTGAACTGTGTGGCCTATTGGCTCTCTATCTTGCATCATTTTTTTTGTTAACATAGTTGACCGTGTTGCACCTAGAAACATGCTTGGGTTCTGTGCCATTCAGAATGTGTATACAGTATCTACATTTTGCTCAAACTCTTATATCATATACTGGATTGTATGTGATGCAGCTGAGGCCATTCTTCTTGGGTTCCAGCATTATCTGGTCATGCTTGGTACAACTGTGATCATTCCGACTGCATTAGTTCCACAGATGGGAGGAAACAATGTGAGATTTCAACTATATTGATTCTGGTTGCTTTTATCTTAAGCTTTCAATCAAATGCTAATGTCACTTCTATTTTAGGAGGACAAAGCAGTGGTAATCCAGACACTGCTGTTCGTGGCAGGGATCAACACCCTCCTTCAGAGCTTCTTTGGTACCAGGTTGCCTGCAGTGATTGGTGGCTCATACACCTTTGTTGTGCCCACCATCTCCATCGTACTTGCTGGACGTTATGCCAATGAGCCAAACCCACACACTGTATGTTCGAAGTGCTATATCTGATTGCTTTCTGATCTTACTTTTATAAATAGATCTGATGATTTTCCTGTTATTGTGCAGAAATTTCTTCGCATCATGCGTGGAACACAGGGTGCGCTGATTGTTGCTTCGGCCCTACAGATTATTGTTGGTTTCAGTGGCCTTTGGCGTAATGTTGCCAGGTATGGTGTTCAAGATGTAGTCCAGCAAGAAAAACTGTTGCAGAAACAATGTGTATTACATTATCAATCTGTCTCTCGCCTGAACTTTTATACCTTATGTTCTGGTTTTATTTCAGGTACCTGAGTCCATTATCAGCGGCTCCTTTGGTGGCTCTAGTTGGCTTTGGACTTTATGAGCTAGGCTTTCCCTCGGTAAGTTTTAGCAATTGTATTCTACTCACAAATTCTTCAAGGATATGGTTTATGCTTGAAATATGAATACCCAGGTTGCCAAGTGTGTTGAGATTGGTCTCCCTGAACTCATTCTACTAGTGATCTTTGCAATGGTACGCTTGTTTCTATGCATGTGGTTCTTACCCCCAACTTTGCTGCATGGCACTTTTCTGTGACCTCTAATTGCCTTCTTCCCTTCTGTTCCAACTTTTGCAGTACCTCCCACATACTGTTCACATGATGAAGTCTATCTTCGACCGATTTGCTGTTCTCTTCACTATCCCAATAGTGTGGCTATATGCATATCTTCTCACTGTTGGAGGAGCATACAGAAATGCACCACCAAAGACCCAGTTTCACTGCCGAACTGACCGTTCTGGATTGATTGGAGGCGCACCCTGGTATTCTCTACTGTTCTAAAGATACAACTGTTCGTTTGTAATTGCCTTTGCTTAAAACATGCGACCTGTTCTGACCCTTATCACAACTAAAAATGACAGGATAAGAGTACCATATCCCTTTCAATGGGGTGCTCCAACTTTTGACGCTGGTGAAGCTTTTGCAATGATGGCTGCATCATTTGTAGCTCTTGTGGAGGTATGCACTATTATTTGAGCACTTCATTGCAATATGTGAGATTGTATAGTGATGTAAGAATGAACATACTATCCATCTCCTGTATTTGCAGTCTACTGGGGCTTTCATTGCTGTTTCTAGGTATGCCAGTGCAACACCTATCCCACCCTCTGTACTTAGCCGTGGTATTGGCTGGCAGGTCTGTGCCTCCTTTCACTCTAATCTTCTGCCTGCTTGAACTTTAGTGCACAACTGCAAGTTTGAACTCAGCTCACTTGGAGCATTGTTTATGCTTTAGGGCATTGGTATTCTCCTGGACGGACTATTTGGCACTGGAAATGGATCCTCTGTATCAGTGTAAGCATTAGACAGCACAGTTCTATGGAATGGATTCGTTCTGATATACTATTCTCTTTCATGGACTACATCTAATCCAATTTTGGTGCAACTTTTTCCTTATCTGCAGTGAAAATGCTGGCTTACTAGCTTTGACACGTGTTGGTAGCCGAAGAGTGGTGCAGATATCAGCTGGTTTTATGATATTCTTCTCAATTTTGGGTAAGATTGCTTGCTGTGAAACTAGTATTTGTTGTTTATCAGATCAATGAGGTATTAACTTTAGGTAAGGTTGTTCTTTGATCAATCAAAGTATATAATAGAAATCTCAAACCAGTTTGGTATCATTTGTGCCATAAACGTGCTAGAATAGTAGTCCTTGGATAGGACCTTCCCTTTTCATCCCACGAGACTTGTTTACTGATGTAATAATCCGATATCGCATCTGGAAACTCCTCTGGAGTTAAGATCTTAGATTAACTGTGTTCGGTGTTCCTTTCGAAATTATAAGTGAAAGTTGAAAATCATATGAGGTACAGGACCAAGCCTCTGTAGTAGGTATGTCATGCAGTTTTCGGAAGAAACTGAATGGGACAAACAAAATCTCATAAGTTGAGCATGTACTCATGCAGATAAAAAGCAAATTACTGACCCTGCTTAAATATTTCTTCAAAGCTTTTATTGGAACCATTGTTATTGCAATAAATGCTGTAGTGTTTGTGTAGATGTCTATTATGATGCATTATAACTACAGGGTATAGCCTTGAGTTTGCCAATACGCATGCTTGTGTGTGCCTCCTACCCTTCATTTTGAGCAGCACAAGGTGTGAGTGTATCTTGAGGGGAATATAATAGTTGATACAATTGTGAATATCTGATATGTTAAGACTATACTTACAGATTACAGAGCTGTAAATGTTAAAGACAAGTATTAGTACTACTTGACTCAATACTGCTTAAAAGAGCAATTAAATTACACAAAACTGATGACATGTTATTGAAGTTCTATTACTTCTTTCTTGTTCTACATGTGTATGCGAGCCTCTCTGTTCAGTAATTAACACACTCATGCTTTCAGTACTTTATTGTTATTTTTAACTGCAAATTGGTGTTCAATGAATTAACTTAGCATCCTCATTACAATTTTGCTAGCTCTGATCACTTCACAAACGTATTGACCATGAGTCATTTTTACTATCCAGGCAAATTTGGAGCTGTTTTTGCAGCAATACCTGCACCCATCTTTGCAGCCCTATACTGTATCTTCTTTGCTTATGCTGGTGGGTTGAAACCTTTCGACTACTTATGAGTCTTAATTTGTTTTAAACTATAATTGTTGACAAATCAGATAAATGTGTATTTGTGATGAACTCTTGTAATTTGTCAACAGGTTCGGCTGGTCTTGGCTTCCTTCAATTCTGTAATCTGAACAGCTTTAGGACTAAATTCATTCTGGGGTTTTCAGTTTTTATGGGCCTTTCAGTTCCTCAATACTTCAATGAGTACACATCTGTTGCTGGGTTTGGTCCTGTGCACACACGTTCAAGATGGGTATGTAAAACAATCGTCTTTTAGGTATCTTATATGTGGAGCAGTACTAATCATTTGTTTCATTTCTTACAGTTCAACGACATTGTAAATGTGCTTTTCTCTTCAAAGGCATTTGTTGCTGGCCTTGTTGCATATCTGCTGGACAACACTCTTCACAGGCATGAAAGTTGTGTCAAAAAAGACCGTGGGTACCATTGGTGGGATAAATTCCGGTCATACAGGACTGACACGAGAAGTGAGGAGTTCTATTCACTGCCATTCAACCTGAACAAGTTCTTCCCATCGGTTTGAGTACTGTGATTAAGCAAGATACAAAGTGTTACCCCGAACCTCTATCCCTGTTCTCTAGCAGTGGCAGACCATCGTTCTGAATTTCTTGGTATGTGCTGTATTATGCCCTTAAAAGATGGAACTAGCAGTGACAAAAGGTTCTGGTGGCGCTCTGCAATTGTCTTCTTTATGCTAGATTACTGTTGTATATTTTATACTGTACTGGGTCGAAAGTAGGAAATTTTGGTTGCATCCGGGGATGGCAATGGCATGTTTAGTTCATATTTCATACTCTTTATAGTCAATCCCGTTGAGAATGTTAATGGATTGACGATGCCATTGTGGATATCCAGTGCTAGCACTACTTACAGTCTCTTTGTACGCACTAGTGCTGATGTGGAAGGAATCAAACAGATGAATCTGTTTTTTCTGAATGTAGATTTCTGCATAACAATGTGATGTTAACTTTGGAACTCTGGCAGGCATTCAAAACCCCTGCTGTGAGTTGTCCGTGGATTGTGATTCTTTTTTTTTCTTTTTTGGATTTGAATGGAACGTAGGTCTTGAAATAGTGAAACCAAGTACGTGTCTCATATTAGCAATCGTTCCATGTAAGTTATTCGAGTCGAAATCAAGACTCGAGATCTTTTTACTACGGGTCATGGATCGACACTCTACTCTGAGTTTTCTTTTGAACACTGCAAGAAACGTGCAGCTTTGTTGGCATCTTCTCCAGTCTGTGGCGCCGAGCTGTGCGCATTGCATGGTACTACACCTCGTTTGCAATTATCGGCCCCGTGCGAGAAAAGAACGGAAGAGACCGAGTCGGATTGGTGAACACAGGAAAACAATATCCAGTTCCTTATATATATATATATATATATATCGGTCGACAGGCCTGGTCTCTTGTGTTCGTATTATCATCAAAACGAGTGGAAGATCATCAAGAACGCGGCAAGCTTATGATCACTAGTTCTAATCCGCCGATGAACCTCTCGGCCAGCGGAATCGAAGGGGAGGGCAGGAAGGTGGTAGCCGCGCCAACCATCGGCTTGCCTCGCGTGATCCTGAACGACCTCGTGGCGAGCAAGATGAAGAAGGTGGTGTGTAGGCTAGAACAGTGGGAGATCGATGACGTTTTGGCTATGGATGTCAGCGACTACGTTCCGAGCGAGATACCCGGGAGTCCGACGCATCAAGATCCTGAACTTAAGGAGCTCCGCGACTCTGTGGCGAAGGTTATGGGGTTGTCCCGGGAATGACAGCGGCAGTACCAGGCGTCAGTCCGCCAAGAATACGAGACCAAAGGTTACGTCGACATGGAGCTCATAGTTCCTGTTCCTATCGAGGAGTACTTCGAAAAGGGAAAGGACAGTGAGGAGAAGAATGTAACACAACCGCTTTACCACGGAGATGATTTTGTTTCAGGATCTTTCTCAGATGACGATACGCGCTGTGACGTCCAATAGTATAACACATGACAGAAATAATATAGTTGCAACAAGAACATAAATAAAGTATAGAGTTTTACATAAATTTAAATTTAAGTTATAAATCAGAGTTTTAAAAAGTACGGAAACGAACTAGTTAATAAAATGTCCGACAGAATAAATAAGATACAATCACTCTCTCACGACGATACACAGTAGTAGTAGCCGGCCTTGATCGGTGTCAAGCCCTTGACATCATACCAGTGCACACAAGCCTACTCCTCATCATCATTGGTGCAAGACTCCCACTCAATGTTCCAGCAGTCAGGACGCTGGCCTTCTCAGTGGAACCTTCCATCGTAGTGACAGTCTCCACCTAGATCATCTGAAAACCACATAGAGCTACGCACTGAGCAACTAATTTACTCAGCAAGACTGACCCGTCAAAATGATCAACTACAGCCGACTCCTAGACATACACAGACTAAGGGTGGGATTCATGTTATCAAGCTAGCCTAAGAGTGAAACCTTACTTTTCAAGTTTTAGCATCAAATTAAGTTGTCATGGGAAATGATAAATTTAGTTTACAATATAATTACAAGAATCATGGTTGCAATGCAATTAATAATAATTCCATACAATAATATTGAACCTATTCATCATATTAATGGCTTTCAACAACGTTCTGGCAGAGTTATCAAGCGGTACTCGTTACTGTGAGGGATAGCGACTCGAATCGATTTACATCTTACAGGAGAAACTTGCTTGCACGATCCATACGCGCTTCATAGAAGCCGCATGAAGCAACCTTTCGCATACGGTGCCCCAAGGCCGATCCTGGTCCTATTTACCCTGAGAAGGGTCCCTCAACGCGATGCGTCCTATACCGCCATCCGTGAGTGGATTGCTCCCTCCCCTCGGTCCCCCGTTCCACCAAATTTTAAGAGGATAGGGTATCCTACAGCCAAGCAACAACCGTAGCTACATCAGTTTACTGGGCCCATAACTCCAGCATGCAAATAGTATGGTCAAACTTGATCCCATGGGCCGGACACAAGGCGTAGCATTAGATGACTCGGACGGGGCTACCTCCTTGAAGATAAGTTGTCCTTCCCTTTCCACCTAGTTGTCCGTCTAGTCTTTATTTGTTATCCCATTCCAACTTTCTTTCATCTGACATCATTCTCAAGTGTTAATATTTCCTGATCTACAAGTGGTCTCCATACCACTCGACGAATGATCGTTCTAAATTAAGCAGAGCAACTACCATCCTGAGGCTATCATCAGGTAAAGAGAACCTACTGCAATACTAGGTTTTCAAACAACTCCTATAAACTTAATGCATAGACAAGCCTACATCGCTAACTAGTGAGAAAATAAAAATGTAAAACGAGTGAGATGCACCGGGGCTTGCCTTGAGCCTGCTCCTGGTTAGTCGAAACACCACTGAGTCCTTCTGGCTCCTGCTCTTGCCCTGCCTCCACGTGGTTCAGCTCATGATCTACATGATACAAATGCGATGATGTACATAAGAGAGGATTGATGACACGTCTTGAACAAATATGTTACTACAGTGTTGTGATGTGTAAAATTGGAGGGAATGTAGCATGTTTACGATCGATATATTCATGTCAGGTATATAATGAGTGTGCAATGACCAGCAAGAATATTACCGGTGTGTTGGGTATGTTTATTGACATGAAAATCTTATAGGTGAATTAAACACGAGTTAGATGAATATATAGTTAAGTAACATATTAACACTAAGAGATAAAATAATAGATTTAACATAGTTCTTAACATCAAATGAGTGTGGGTGATTTACTATAGTTAGAACATGATAGGAGTGATTTATAGATCAACTTTTATTTACATGCATAGAGTCATTAATTTTTAATAATTAAAACAATAAAAAGGAGAAATAATTAATTATGACTAAATTACATAGAAATATCAGAAGCCACATTGTAGGACGATTAGGCATAGGTAAATATAGTTGGGAACAAAATGTGAAGAATTTACTAGCTCCCTAGATTTATTTATGATTTTATCAGTGTTTTACCTATTTATTTTGATTCCGGTAAAAATACTAACATGCAACATGGTTCAGTATTTTTCTACAATAGTACAAGTGTAGAGGATTCCATATAATTTTTTGTTTGCTCCAAAATTTGCAGTAATTATTTATTTATGAATTTTACAATCTAACAGCTAATCTTAATGATTTATTTAAACGCAGAAAAAGAAGAAAATGGGCTGGCCAATCAGATCCGCGCCACAGGGAAGCCACACAGGCGGTGGCGCACAAGATCTGGGCATCCCTGACCCAGGTCGAGCTCCAGCTCGGCCATGGCTGCCAGGAGCTCGCCGAGGCGGCATGGCTTGCTGAAACATGGTCAAATGACCACCAAAAACTGCAAATAAAATATCATCGCGAAGCACGGATCAATGCGCATCCATCTGAGGGGTTCTAGACCACGGGTTCTCACCAAAATATGGACGACAGCGAAGGGCAGCGGAAGGACGGCGGAAGGGGAAAACCGGCAATACGGACTCCAGGACGGCTACATCAGAGGGAGAGCGGGTCAGGGACGAGCGCCGGGAAAGAGCGCTTGCGTGTGAGCAATAACCAGGCTTCGAGGCTCACCGTGCATGGAGAATTCCTGCGTGAAGTCATCGGAGTCGATGAGGTGGGCGCCGGGGACAAAACTCCGATTCAGCTCGATTTAAGAGAGAGCTCGACGCCTGGAGACAAGGGGGAGGTAGAGTGGTTAGCGGCGCAGATCTTGGTGGCTTGTATGGGCCTGGGACGCAGCAGAACAATGGCGGCCGGAGCTCACAGCTCGGTTGGCCATGGCGGCGAAAGAGCAAGCTGAGAGAGAAATAGAGGGTTGGCGCTAGGGAGGGGAAAAACCAGAGGCGGCTCCGCGGACCAGGTGGGTGCGAGCGCTCGGGGTGGGGGCGTCGATCCGCGCGGGAGGTGGTCTGCCCGGTTGCCGGCGCCCACGCGGCGTACGGGCAGCGAGCGAACGGGCCGTCGCGCTGTGTGCTTTCTCCGCGAGGCTGACGAGTGGGTCCCGCGACCAATTTGATTTTTCTGTTTATTTCCAAATTCTCACAGCCGACTGTTATGTTAATTTCGTGGGGATTAATTGAGAGCTGATCCAGGCAAAAACAAATATGGGCAGACTCATCACATTGTGTAGATAATTAAGAAAATGAGTTTGGACCTTGGATTATGTTGGAATTAAATAGGGATTTTCTCCAAGAGGGGCTGTTTTTAGGACTTTGGACATTTATTTAGACTACCAAATAGTGGCGTAAAATACCAATAAAATTCTAATAATTCTATTTTGCCCTCCTATATAACATATATTTTTGGTAGGGGTTACTTACGTTGAAATGTTTGAACTTGTAGTTTAAATATTGTTCAAATTTTATTCAAATAGCACTCAAAAGTCTCCAGAAAATTTTTAATGGGCTCTATTACTGTTACTTCATGTGCCTAGGCTTTTCACTCTAGCTTTCACGACACCCAGGGTGTCACAAAGAAGGACTAAAAGGCACGGTAAAATCAGATAGATCGCTTTATTCTTCGTAGGGGAAATAATCCAGAGCTGTAGTGCTATCAATGTAACTCCAAAATTCTGGTTATGCTTTTGCATATAGAGATAGTGGCATGCTAGTTCATATTTCGAGTTTATTAGGGAATTACCATTGCAAAGTCACCGGACTAGGAAACTACCGTCGCAAAGATTTGGGACTGAAAATTACAATCGCTGATCATTTGGACTTGAAAACTACCATTGAAGTTTGTTATATGGTTAAGTACTAACTAACACGAAGTAGCAAAAAGGACTTCAATACCCTGTGATCGATTTCGAGTGCAGAGTCTAGTTTTATGACATTTTTTTACTATACATTTCGGCATGACCATTGATGTTTCGAACATGCCCAAATGTTTTTCACATATATCAACAACATGAATTACAATCAGAACATATTATAGGAGAACATTTTCTTCAAAGGCAAAAAACAAAAGTATTAGAACGGAGAGAGGACGAATTGTTTTGACATTTTTTTGTAGAGTATTTGGTGCTTATCAAGTCGAAGACGTCCTGGCGTCAGCTACATAACAGAGACCAGCTGGATGCATCTTTCCTCCATTCAGGACAGTAGCTGCATGTAGGACAGTAGAGGACGTTTGGATTACGAGTATGCATATGCATTTGCGGCAGGAGTATGCATATGCAGCGGGGATGAGTTTTCCTTCAAGAGAACTTTGACGGCTTCGTTCAATGTCGTGCGTTCCTCACGTGCAGGTATCAACACAGGCAGGGATAGTGTGGAAATTTTTAAAAGGAATTCTCCATAAATACGCACCATGTGCTTTGGACGAAAATTGTCACGTCCATAACAGTTTTCAACCCAAATAGCTTAGTGATGGTAATTTTTAGTCCTTGATTTTTGAAAGAATATTTTTACGGTAGACCCAAATAAATGCATATCGTCTATTTCCTCTATCCAACAATCCAGATCTTCAACATGATACCTCTTCAACACACTAATATCATGAGTATCATAGCGAGGTTTCATAAGTATCATATGAATACTATTGAAAGTAAAGTACGACATACTTATAAATTTAAATATTTTTAAAGATGAAAAGATTAAGGATTACTTACTTTCTTTATGTGTGTGTGAAATGTGGCGGTGATGAGGGCGATGAGTGGCCGGTGCCCCTCATCATTGATCGGTCGTCATGGATCGTGAGACCTTGCCTTGTTGCTCCGGCAGCTGGTGTTCGTCTCCATCAATCGCGTTCATGACATGTTGATCTGGAACTGTGGTTGGGTGATGATGAGTTAACCGATGCCATGAACATTATAGCGGCAACCGTGATCCGATCAAGAAAAGCATCCTGAAGGAAGGACAGTGTCATCATTGAACCACTGACGGATACAGAAACGGAGTGCTGACTAGCTAGATAGTGAACGACCAAGTTGAATATTTGAACTATAGCTGAGCATCCGGGCCGTCTGGACCGGCCGACACGACCTGCTTTGCGGCACGGCCCGGCTAGGCACGCTGGGCAGACCGGTCCGTCGCCTGGTGGCCAACCCGTGGCATGGCTCGGAGTCTCTTGAGTCGTCGCCGTGCCGGATCGTTTGGCCCGGTGGCCTAAGGAGCACAGCGGCGCGCGGAGAAGAGGCGGACGCGGGGCGAGTGGAGGGGATGGGGACGCCGGCGAGAAGAGGGGTCGGATGCGGGAGCGGGGCGGGGGGGGGGGGGGGGGGGGGGGAGGGTAGGCAGGGCGCGGCGGTGTGCGACGCGGGGAGGGAGGGGGGGACTAGGGAGGGAGCCGGATAGGGTTTTATGTTGGTGGGCCGCCTCTTCCTTTCGGGCTGTTATCGGGCCGCCACCTTTTCGGGCCGTGTTGCGGGTTTGGGGGTCGACCTGAGGCATGGCCTACACTGTGTTCTGGGCCAGCACGAGCCCAGTTATTTCCAGGCCAGGCCGTTTTCGGGCCGGACCACTTTTTTGATCCAGCCTGGATGCTCAGCTATAATTCGAACAGAAACAACGGGCTCCGGCCTGGCGGGACAACAGCGCCAACGAAATCTAGACGTCGTATGGCGGCGCCGGTGCTAGGAGACCACGAAAGACTAATTACATGGACCTATTTACTCATAAATGCCAATTGAACTTAAAGATTAATTACAATAGTACCTAATTAAATGGTAGGTTAGATTTTATGCCTGATACCTTTAATTTAAAAGTATCGTGGTCCACATTTGAAATGGTAGTTTGCTACTCCGGTGGATGGTAATTTCCTAATAAACACTAAGGGCCTGTTTGGGACAAGGGAAAAACGTAGGAAAAAGTGAAGGAATGATTCCAGAGGAAAGGAAATGCATGCATGTGTTTGGAACACAGGAATGAGCAAAAAAATTTCCAGAGGAACGGCATGTAGGCATGCACTTTTGGAGGAATGAAAAAATAAGCTGTGAGTTCAGGGAATGCTCTGACGCCGCTTGCGCCCATGTTTGCACGCTAATAAAAAAATTTATTACTAGCAAACGCTGAACTGACTTCAAAGATAACACATTCATTGGCTCACGGATAAAAAGAAAGTGGTGCAAGATGTAGTCTAATAATCAACATGCAACTATTCGATTACTGTATATTGATATTTTGGGGTTAGCAAATTTCATATAAGAATAAGCCGCTTATGAAGTAAATGTGTAGTCTATATTTAGCTTGACTTGTGTGCATTACATAATGATAATATAGGTTTTAAAGGTTTTGTTTAATTGCACTGACATTTTTTCCTGTGTTTTCATTCCTGCATTCCAAACATCTTAATTTCTCCATTCCTGTGTTTTAGATTCTTGTGATTTTCTAACTTCTCTAATTCCTATGTTTTTTCCGTTCCTATATTTTTTTCTATTCCTTTATTTTTTTATTCCTTTATTCCAAACCGAGCCTTGGCTTATTATCGTGACCGTTCATCCCTGAGGCTTTGTTTGGATGCTAAACAATACACTCCAAATCCATATGGATTGAGAGGGATTGAAGGGGAATTTAGTTCATTTTCCATCCCAATCCACTCTAATCCATATGGATTGAGATTAGCCAAACAAGCCCTGAAGGTGTTTCCAGATGCACTCTTCACATTTGTCTCTCCGCTGCCACAGCCCTGCACGAGGGTGGTGGTCGAACTATGCTCATCTCGTCGCATGGGCGACATATAGCATTCCCAGAACAGAACACAGGAGCAGGAATCTTTGCACATCATGAACAGTGCGCGATAAGCTTTCACGGCCACCCATGCGGGATGTCATTTTAGCTCCCTCAAAACGCTTCCTCTTCTCCTTCCTACTGCCATTCCTCTCCATTCCAAGCCTGGCTAGAGCGTCTCATCCCATGCCCCAAAGCTCCATCCCTCCCGCCAAGACAAGAGGAAGGTTTCTTCACCCCCAACAGAGGAAAACCTCTCAACTCGAATCTGGATTCTAGATACAGATCCCCTCCTCAGCTTCTGAAGCTTTGGCACCATGGCCTCCGTCTCTTCCTCTCAGCGCCTCCATCGCTCCTCATGCAATTTTGGGCTTCACCAACCAAACTTGCTCATGTCAATCCATACGGTTCTCCTAGTATTTGGGCGTTATAAAAGGCTTCTATTCTACCACCTCAAAAGCCCAAACTTGATTACTCATTCAAGTGGTTTAACAGGTACCCTGCTCACATTCGCTACTACATGCCTTCGAATTCACTGACTTATCCTGTACTAGCGCTTATAAATACCTTTTTAATCGATCGATCAGGCACATGCAGTAACAGAAAGCGGAACGGCAATCGGACCCACAGAGCAAGGACACCGGGATACGCTGAGAGGGAAGAGGCCAGGGCGGGGGGCTCACCGGTGTGGAGGAGCGCGCTTCCACGGGAGAGCGGGCTCACCGTGGAGGAGAGTGGAGGAAGGGAAGAGTAGGGCTAGCGGAACACCACAGCGGCATGGCAGTCGTGCTCCTTCGCGTGCCTCGACCTCTGGTTCCTCTGGAGGTAGGTTCAAATGATCGTTGTTCAAGACCTAGTTGTTAGGTTGATCTCTCCACCAATGGAGCCAACGGTCCATTGGGCCCTTGACCACGCCCTGATCGGGGGCGTCCAGCCCAAAGAGGGCTAGTGGGCCCCTGTCGCGCAGCGGCTATAAGAGGAGGTGGGGACCACGTTTCACGCACCACGAGGTTCATCGCTACAGTAGACTTTTTCCCACCTCCATCCCAGATCCAATTAAGAGGGCGGCGCTGAAGCGATGAGAAACACCACCAGCCACAGCCCGTCGATGCCGCCGCCTCCACGACACCGTCGTGGCCGCCACCTCGTCGTCGGCACGATGGCCGACAACGGTTTCACCAGAATGATGCAAAAGGTACGCATCTCTCTCTCCCTCCTCCTCTCTCTGTAGGCTAATCTATAAGAGTCAAAGATCACTCACAGAACGGGTAAGAATCCCTCTCGATCTACACCTAGTGATCCTCAGAATATAACATTGGTATCAAGAGCAAGGCTAGTTGGCAGATCGGGTTTTGGGAAAAGTGATTTGATTTGAAATCGAATCAAAAGAAAAAGCAATCAGAAAAGTGGGAGACGGCCGCGGCCTCGTGCTGGTGGCGCTCTCCCCATGGACGTCGACGTGCCTGCGGCCACGGGCCACCGAGCCACCGTCGTGCATTGATCTAGCATAGGAACAGAGGCCGATTTTGGATCGGCAAAGAAATGGGATAGAATGGATTCATCATGAATTAAAAGAAATCGATCTTGGATCAAAAAAGATGAACACAGACCCAAGAACCCTAACCCTAGATCTCACAAGAGGGCAAAGGATGGAGGTTGGGAGGAACCCTACCTGGGTCTTACCTACCGCCATCACACCGACAGTGTCACCTTGACACCGCCGGGGAAGCACCCCACCGCCTCGCGAGGAAAGAGCCGAGGGGGCCCATCGCATGAGCTCGGGAAGAGGGCACCGTCGCAAAACCGCTCGACAGCGGCGTGCTCTCCCTTGTGGGGAACGCGCTCACCGGCGAGGGGAACCGCGGCGGCGCCGCCACCCATCTCCTCACCGCCATGGGCGACGATCTCTCCGTCTCTCCCTCTGGATCTTGCTCTGGCTGGACTAGGGGTAGAAAAGGAGGGAGAGGAGGAAAGAAAAGGAAGAGGAGGAGAGGCGTCGGTCGCGGCCCACCACCATCGGCGCCAACCTCCCACCGTCGGCCGCGGGTTCGGACCGAGCCGGCGGAGAGCCGCAAGGCGGGCGCGAGCACTGACCGGCCGGGAGAAATGACGCTAGGGTTTTTTTTGCGGGGAAGAGGCCGAAGGCGGTTTTGTTCCGCCGTGATGGCCGGAAAGCCGTCCATCTGGACGAACGGTCCTGATGGAGGCGGGGGGAGAGGGCGTTGTGCTGGGCCGATTTGGTGGCCCAGTCGTTGGCTATCGGGCCCCGAGCCCAGATGCTCACAGCGCGAGCAGGCCAGGCCTAGTTGGGCCGTTGCTTGGGCTCGCCTTCAGGCCGCGTGGCAGCTGGGCGGCTAGCACAGCGGGCTCGGTTGCTGGGCCGCGCTGCCGCGAGCAGGCTATAGCTGGGCCACTGGTCGCGCAGGTGGTTGTGATCAGAGTTAAGAAAAAAGAAAACAGTAGCATTTTTCTGTTTTAATTCGACTGTTTTGTCAAATTCAAATAGAGATCATGAATGAATTTTGAAGAGTTTGCCTCTGTAATTTTTTGAACCAACAAGATAAATTTAGAGAGTAAATAAGAGAAAATTTTCTACTGTTCATGTATATGTAAAGTGTTTTTACACTATGTATTTGTTTAAACTTTGATTAAATTCGAACCAACGGGAGAATTTAATTAAAGGACAGAGGAAATGATTTAATGTTTTATGACAATGTGTTTATATCGAAAGTTTTGTCTCCATTAAAATTTCATGTTATGGATTGGAGAAAAGATAAGAACAATCAGATGTTCATGTGAAAGTTTACATGAGTGCACAAAAATTGTTTAAAATCTCTGTGCATAAAAGATAGAAGTTTGATTGCTTCTAAAAGAAAGAAAAGTTTCCGCTGCAAAGAAAGGTTTTATCCTCTAATTAAGTTATAGAAAATTTGATTAGAGAGGTGAAAAGATATTCGTTTAAAGATTAATTATGGTATTGTTATTTTCTGACTGACGATAACAATATCATAGTTTCATGAGTTTTATGATAAAGACTAAATCTCTGAAAATTTTGTATCAATGTGATCAATTTTCCGAGAACAGATACAAGATAAAGTAATGCTCTTTAACTAGAGAAAGTTTTTCATGTTTTCGCTGCAATAAAGTTGATGATAATGTTGCTTTCTTAGCAAAGTTATTTTAATAGATATGTCATCACTTTATTTGTGAGTTATATGCATTTATTCTTTTTCTGTCCAATGGTGATTTAGAATTTATGTATAAAGATGATGTTTATTCTATTTCTGCCCAACGGTGATTTAGAATACAAGGTGAAGTATTAAAAGTTTAATGTGTATATCATTGATCAAACCAACGTAGGGTTAATTTTATGCTCATTATCGATTATTGTTTGTTTTTTCTCAGACTAAGAGGTTTTGATCCTTTCACTTGAGAAAGCAAAAGATTGGGTACTTGTGACCCGAAAGATAACCATGAAAAAGATCATAGAGTGAGGAAGGTTTTTCCCCTCTAAAGAATGGCTTTAAAAGAAAAAAATTCTTGGATATTAATTCAAGAAACAGATGTATCATTGAGAGTCCTGAGAATTTATTTTCATGTGCTCTCTATGAACAAGTTTTTATTATCATTTTTTAATGATTATGATATGATAAGGCATATACATGTTTAATATGACCAACGTTGGATTAAATATGTATGTCTCACAGAATATTCGGATTTATTTCTGAATTTGATGATTGAATATGAGTCAATACAAGCATTCATGTCCCTTCGAGCGAGTTACCCGCGTGACGGGAAAGAGATGATTATGATTATACCCATTAACGGGTAAAGTCTAGAAAAATACTCGCATGGTGGGGTACGTTGGTATAGTATTTATGTCAAGAAAATCCCCTATGGCGGGAGAAGTTTGAGAAAAGTTTTATCCTGCTTTGACGGGAGAAAGATGTGTTGACTCATGTGCTTTTAATGTATCTCACTTTCAGAGAAAAGTACGGAGTAGCTCTTATGCTTTTCAAGTATCGATCATGCACTTTATGTGCGATAGTCATTAAGTACTTATTGAGTCTAAAGAAAAGACGAACCAACAGATAAGAATGATATGCAAGTACGACTTGCAAAGGTATTAATGATTAAGAACTCGGTTGAGTTTTTGAAATGAGAAAAAGTACTCCCTTACGAGTTAACAGATAACTTCTCTCGTGTGATGTAATCACGCGAATGAAGTAGACAATCAAATTTTCCTCAATTCATAAGAGTTTTGAATGTTTTCGAAATTGTGGCAGAAAGGTTCTTACCACATTTCGAGGGAGAGGAAGAATGACGAAACTCTCCTATAAAGATGATAATGTGATGCATATTGTGCATCTAAAGTGATCTACTAGAAGAAAATGTGATCGTCTGGGGGAGTACAGCGGTCATATTAATGATACCCCTAAAATAAAGAAATAGATGTATTCCTATTTTTTTTATGAAGGAATACTAAGATAGTGCTTAAAGTGTCATAAAGAAGAAAAGTTATAACAGAGAAAACCCGTATAGATTAAAGAGTTCAGAGACACGCCATTTTTAAAGGAGATGGATAATCTGTGGGAGTAAGACTTGAAGAGAAGTAGGACTATATATCCACTTCAATGATTCAAGAATAGTAAATTTCTGGTTACACAGAGATTATAGAATAATTGCCTCTAGACAATAAAAGAGAGCCTCATATGAAAGAAGTGCCAATAGCAGAGGACCTTAAGGGTCAAAGAAATGAAAATCAGTTTATTCTGATTACCATGAAGGGTGATCTCACCCAAATTGATAATGTCATGATGAGCAAAGATAAAATATAATTGATAAATCTTAACATTGTTTTGGGATTTAGAAGAAATTCCTGAAAGAGTCAAAACAGTAGGCCGTCATAGGTCTACAATAATGAATGTGACCCCAAAAGGCACACAGACCATAATAGAGTTAAAGCAGTGGGCCGTTGTGGGTCTATAAGATTAAATATGACTCTGTAGAAGATGTGTGTTAAAAGGCTTTACGCAAAGAGAAGAAAATATTACTATGAGACTTCTTCTGATGTTTTGTGTAATAATTTCATCAGAGTTATAATGACATTAGTGGCACATCATAGTCTGAGTTACATCACATGAAGGCAAAATCGATTCTCTTTAGTGAGTATCCAAGAAAATTGTGTTACATGACACAACTAAAAGTTTTGTCATGAAAGGAAAATAAACTTTAGACATCATCAATAGAAATTCATTTATGGATTGAAGACAAGTTTCTAGAGAGATGTTTAAAGGTTCATAGATTAATGAGAAATTTGGGTTTTCTTAAAGAGTAAGAGGACAATTGCATTTATGCAAAAGATATAGAATGGGAAACTCATTTCCTAATCATATGGATGACGTCCTGCTTGCTAGTGGTGATATCAATCCAATACAGATGAAGAAACCTTAAGGTTTAAAAGAATATTCTCGATTGAATGTCTCTTGTTGTATGAGATGAGATTCACCAAGATAAAGAGAAGGGGTATTAGGTAGATTGCATATGCATGCTAAGAAGTCTCTAAAGTATGCATAAAAGAAAACATACGACTGTTCTTATAGTCAAGGGTAATGGTTTTGAGAACTTTAGTGTTCCAAAAGACAATATGAAAAGGATCAAATGAATATGGTACCATATGCTTTAGCTGTTAGAAGCTTGATATTACCCTAATGAAGATCATGTATCCGGGTTGTTTTTGGCAATATCCATTCCAGATATAGATCATTGGAATAGAGTTAAAGACATCAACCTCATGCTAAAAGAAACAAGTGCTCTCGAAGGTTGTGAGTACAAAGATAGATATGTACAAGTGTTCTCAAAAGGTTGTGAGCACAAAGATAGAACGCGTGAAATGTGTAGCGAAATCCACAATTGTCGCTAACTTTCACATTTGGAGGTTTTGTGTGGAAAAGCTTCAAAGAATAAAAGAATTATCATCAATGTGATGAAAAGATACGAATTAGCAAAGAATTATCATCAATGTGATGAAAAGATATGACTTAGCATGATATGAGGCTGAGGGACAGGCAAAATGGTTAAGGAAACCTGTATACGAAATTGATAATGGTTAATAGCAGCAATAACCATTAAGTATTTCACTTCTGTGACAACGAGTCAAGTGTGGTGCCAAACACATTGACACAAGTTATACGTTGTTGAGAAGAATGTCCGGAATTATGTGTTTATATGCTTGGAGCATAAAAGGAATAGACAAGTGTTAGCAGATCTGCTCATTAAAGGCTTACCGCCCAATGTGCTCGGAGAGCACACAGTCAACATGGGTTTTATGGTATAGCCTATGTTTTCCGGACAATAAAAGACCCAAGGTTAAATGATCCGTTTCAGAACAAAGGAGTGTGTTGTAGCTGTTGATTCTATCGGTGATTAACAGTGACGACGAAACATGCTCTACATACAAATTTGTGATGGAACAATTATTTTGAAAAGAGTTATTTTAAAGTATAAAGTTAAAGGATTGAAAGACGAGATCAAGGAGGAGAATGTTAGGTTGATCTCTCCACCAATGGACCCAACGGCCCATTGGGCCCTTGACCATGTCCTGATCGGGGGCGTCCAGCCCAAAGAGGGCTAGTGGGCCCCTGTCACGCAGCGCCTATAAGAGGAGGTGGGGACCATGTTTCATGCACCACGAGGTTCGTCGCTACAGTAGACTTTTCTCCACCTCCATCCCAGATCTGATTAAGAGGGCGGTGCTGAAGCAACAGCCACAGCCCGCCGCCGCCGCCGCCGCCGCCTCCACGACATCGTCGTGGCTGTCACCTCGTCACCGGCACGATGGCCGACAACGGTTTCACCAGAACGATGCAAAAGGTACGCATCTCTCTCTCTCCCTCCTCCTCTCTCTGTAGGCTAATCTATAAGAGTCAAAGATCACTCACAGAACGGGTAAGAATCCCTCTCGATCTACACCTAGTGATCCCCAGAATATAACACTAGTTCATTGGTGTTGGGAATGATTTTCTCTGCTTTTGCTTGGTATGTGAATGGCGTCTCAGAATTGATCCTCTGTCCCTAGTTCTTGTGAAGTTCCATCAAGGCAACGCCCCTAATTCTTGGAAGTTCTTGTGCATCAATTCGTTCAGTTCTTGTGTGTCAGATGAATTAAATGTACTCATTCTTGGTTGCGTAATGGGAGTACAAGCGCTCCAATTCGGGCCATTTTCGAATGCTTTAGTTCACGAATGTGCTCATTCTTGATTGCATAATGGGAGTTCAATTGATCGTTCTTCAAGACCTAGTTGTTTGGTATTGGGAATGATTTTCTCTGCTTTTGCTTGGTTTGTGAATGGCGTCTCAGAATTGATCCTCTGCCCCTAGTTCTTGTGAAGTTCCATCAAGGCAACGCCCCTAATTTTTGGAAGTTGTTGTGCATCAATTCGTTTAGTTCTTGCGTGTCATGAATTGAATGTGCTCATTCTTGGTTGCATAATGGGAGTACAAGCGCTCTAATTCGTACCATTTTCGAATGCTTTAGTTCACGATGTCTTGAGAAGTAGACCCCCCCCCCCCCCTGAAATTTGCTGGATATTATCAAGAAACGTAAGTAACATAAAAGATTCGTAAGTCTAGCGTATCCAATAGAATAGATACTGTGCATGTTGAATCGATTCAATAATCTATATTCCTGCTTGTCTTTAGCCATGTTATCGGTGGTACCAAAATTGTGTATGAAGTTTCTTTCCAAAATGTTTTATAAGTTAAATTGAGAGCCTTACTAAAGAATGGTTCTGTTGCATTCATTTCTTTGTTTCTGAAAAATGGGATGTAAAACATCATGAAAAATCTCATCTCTAGCTTAATTCAAATTGAAAAAAAAATGAAAGCATGTATACTGTTTGGTTATTAAGATGAGCATTTTATTTTATATGTTAGCCGCATGTGTGTCATGTGATGCTGCTCCATTCCAGTTCTTGGACCTGGTTTTTGATATATGTGTTTGATGGTTTTTGAGCATTTTTTATTAGGCAATTGGTCTGTATGACTGCATAAAGCATTCTTTAGAGCATTCTGGTTCTTTCGTTGCGATATGTGTACCCAAGTTCCATGTTTACACAACTTACCCAGTCTTTAGAGTTAAGTGCTCTCAGTAGCGTATAGCTGGATGGCGTACACTCTTCAATTGGTTTAAACAACGATGCACCTAAAATACAGACTGAGCTAAAAAAAACCTAATATACAGACAGGCTCTTCGCTTGCAATTTATATATTCCATTCATTCATTTAGCTCTAAACAATGCTTCATGAAGTTAGTGCTTTTTCAGACAGCAAATATGTTTTCCATTTAGCATGATTATTGGTGTCGTTTCACTTTCTTCAGGTTATGACTTGTGATATCTGTGCTTCAGTTGTTCATAACATGGTTATTTCTTGATCTGGCTTTTATGTACTTTGTGGGAAAAAAAAAGAAAGAAAGATTGTAATCTAATTATAGATCCAGGTTTTCATGATGCAACTTGATTTCTATCATGGACAGCACCGGATGTGCCTTTATGTCGCATTTCCTTCTATTATAAACCCTTGCTTATTCTAAACTTTTGTCATTTGAGTTTTGATTTCTAATTAAACTAGTCGCCATTCTTAAATGTATTAGTTTTTCACATGCAACCTGTTACATTAGGGGTGTACAGTGCTTATTAACTATGTGGAATACAACATCAAGATGGCGTCAGTTTATATTATTGATGAGTAGTGGTCTTTTTCTATTTGTGTCCAAAGTTCAGCAGTGGCGATCTGTTGCTAATGTATGTTATCCCTGAGGGGATCCTTTCCTGCCTGCTTATTAACGCCTCCCTTTATTTCATTTGTTGTCAGTTCGCAGAACAGCTTGTATTTGAGGTTCCTCTGGAGTTTGCATCTGAGAACGGTGGTGTAAGTAGGAGGAACCTAGAACTTGCATGGACCTTCGGTGAGATTGCACTTGTCCGGAGGGACATTTTCAATTTTACCCACCGTGCCAAGGATCCAACTAAACTGGCGCTTGTGATGATAGTGTGGGAACTTAAGACTATTCATATGAAGCTGCGTGCCAGAGTAAGGGAGATTTCAAGAGAAATCTACAAGATGGGAGCAAAGGCAATTCCAGAGCCTTGCTGGTTTAGTTGATCACTTATTCACTTAACTCAATTTGTCAGAGTTTCCTTTCTAAAAATATGCTTTTGCAGTCCTCAAGTTATCCGAGTGCTCACTCGTTGATTTCTGTTTAACCTTTCAGGTACTACCCATGACATGGGCAAAGTAACTTCTGGAGTTTTGGTTGTTATCTGAATTGTGTGAAGTACGCATGGACGTTGGACGGATGTTTGGCTTCCCTGGACAGATCGAAGCGAGTTTTGTATCAGTAGTTCGTCATATGTTTGGTCGTATATTTGTCCATGTGTGGAGTTTCCTGAAGTAGAGAGAAACAATGGCTCCCGTTCCTCGTCTTCTGGGAATCGTACATTTCTGCATAGTTCCTCGTGTACTTTGTTAGGATCATACATTTTGTGCATATTGTAGTTTGCAGATTGACTGTTTCAGTACATCAGCGCTTATGATATCCTATAAAAGCTGGAGGAAATTCCTTTTCCATTTATTTGGGTTTCTTGGACTTTTTCCGTCGTTTATTTCGCTATTCTTTATTTTCTTGTACTTTATGTAAAATAAAATAGAAAGTCCATTTATGCCATCAGGGCCGAACACAGCTCTTCGGGGCCTGCTCTTTGCTCCCTAGGCCTACCTCGAATCGGAATTGTAGCTCAGTCGGATTGGTGGACTATGGAGAGGAACCGAGTCGGGTTGGTGGACCGGGCCACCAGGAAAACCTGCAGTTTCTGTTCTTATATATATGTCGACGAGAGAGTCCTGGTCGCATTGTCAATTTCTCATCAGGGCGAACCGGAGATCAACAAAAACGCCGCAAGCTCCTGCCTTCTGATCCCTCCTAGGTCTAATCCCTGTGTTGCCACGATGAACCCCTTGGCCAGTGGAATCCAGGGGGAGGGCAGGAAGGTGGTAGCCGCGCCGTCGGTGTGCCTCGCGTGATCCTGAACGACCTCGCGGCGAGCAAGATGAAGAAGGTGGTGTGTAGGCTAGAGCAGTGGGAGATCGACGACGCTTTGGCTATGGATGTCAGCGACTACGTTCCGAGCGAGATACCCGGGAGTCCGACGCATCAAGATCCTAAACTGAAGAAGCTCCGCGACTCTGTGGCGAAGGTTATGGGGTTGTCCCGGGAGTGGCAGCGGCAGTACCAGGCGTCAGTCCGCCAAGAGTACAAGGCCAAAGGCTACGTCGACATGGAGTTCATAGTTCCTGTTCCTATCGAGGAGTACTACGAAAAGGGAAAGGACAGCGAGGAGAAGAAGGACGAAAAGGCGCAGTGAAATCAGATACTCCTAAGGAGTAGATCGCTTATTCTTCCTAAGGGGAAATTAGTTCCATCAATTTCAGTCCAAATATAGCCAAATCTGAGTAGGTTTGGCTTTTTGCTGCCAACTTATGGTTGCTTATTTCATTAAAAAAAACTTCTGTTGCTTATAAACGTCGTATATGTTCGTACCTTGCTATTGCACCCGCCACCCATGAGTCCGTGACCACTGTTTGCATGTGCTGATGGATGATTGCTTATATCAAACGACACTTAGTTGTAGTACAATATTAGATTCTCAACATTCTCCAGTCGTTGAAGGCCGGCGCTAGCGATTCTGTTTATGTAAAAAGTATTCCCCTTACGCCATGTGCTGCCAAGAAGTGGACTGCTGCAAGAAGGGCTCTTGATGAGATCCTCCGATTCATGGAAATGTGTTTGTTATGGGTATTTCTCACAATTGTTGTATGGCTTTGCCTGTTGGAATCGCTGAGTAGATATAGAATATGTGTATGTCTGTATAAAAATAAAGAATGGTATATTTCCCATGTGAAATCATGTGGACTGGTGTTGTATATAAACGGCATGTTGGTATAGCTGTGGAAGCTGGTGGTGCCAAATCTTTGTGGCATATACTCGTCTTGATAAGGGATTCATCACAATTATTATCAGAAAGTCGTCATCTCTCTCTTCTGTATATGTGCATGGTGGGTGGAGTTCAGTACTTCACTCACCTCAAACTAGGTTTTCATTGCAGCAATTCAAATGCACAAAGTGTAATTGTGCTCTTAATTTTTTTTTCGTTTCGAGAACACGCCTTGGCGTATGTTTCATTGAGAGGAAGACTCGGCTCTTAATTTGCAAATAGGCATGAAACGGAAAGTGAGTCGTGAACAATTTCGAGTTCGAACCTAGCTAGACAGCTTTACTTGAGAGATCAAACCAAAAAGAGAAGCAACGAACAAAACGGCCGGAATTGAGAGCTAGCATGGGATGCTCATTTGAAATCGAGGACCACCGCAGGGCGCAGGATGATCATTGCTTCCGTCCACCGATCGACAGCTAGGTGATGTCCTCATGATATTGAGGCCTGACAAAGAATGCCATGAGATGCTGCCAAAACTTTACTGTACGGGCACGGGTATGGCGCACCCTGGCACAGAACATCAAGCAGAAAAAGGCGACATCGTCCATCGATGATACAGGCAGGTAGGATTAAGTTATCGTGACTCGCATATTTGCACACTGGAATTCCTGCGTACGCAAATCGCATTATTGGCGTGGACGCGTGGTCCCTGATGGATTTGATAATCGATCCGATCGGTCAGGTATGTGCTGTGTGCATGGTAAGCTCGAGCATTATTGAGGGGAAAGCGGTTCCAGTGGGCCTGTTTCAGTTGGGCCATCCGAAGCATGGAATAACCGCATGGCATTTGCATGTCCAACTATACAAGAGAAAAGTTTTATTTGTCTCCCTCAATTTATCGGGATGTCTTACTTTGTCTTTCTCATCTATAAAACCGGATAGCCAACATCTTGAACTATTAAAACCAGTTTAATTTTGCTCCCTCAGCGATTTGAGACAGTGGTTTTGTCTGACGTGACATTGTTAGTCCCACATGTCACATGCCATGTTATTTTCTCTCTCTCTCTCTCTCTCTCTCTCTCTCTCTTTCCCTTTCCTCTTCTCTTCCCTTTTCTTCTCTTTCCCTCTCCTCCAGATCCCCATCACCATTGACTCCTTCTACTCCCGCCTCCGCACCGCTGCGACTGCCGTCGGTGCCGCGTGCTCCTCCCCTCCGTCGCTGATGCCGACGACGCCACACTCCTCACCTCCTTCTTTGTCGACCGGCCGCTCTGCCTCTATGTTCATCATCGACACCCCACCGCCCTTGACGAGCACACGATCGGCCTGCAACAGGGGAAGAAGGCGAGGAATGGATGGAGAAGGAGGTGCATTGGGAGGGGCGTGGCAGCGAAGGAGCAAAGAGAGAGGTGGAGCCGAGGTCTGTGCTGGATTGCGCGCGGAGCCCGATCCCCAACAACTGGGCGCGCGTACTCCACCGACGTCATGGCCGAAGCCACCAAATGGGAGCACGATGGCGGTGGGAAGGAGGATTGGGCCTGCGGGTGTGACCTGTCGCCCATCCCCGGTGGCGTCGACATGGGGCTCGTCGGCGGCAAGAGCTGGGACGTCGTGCTCGGGAGGAAGGGCCTCCGGCGTGAGTGTGGGCGCAGGGCTCGCGAGGGGCGGGCAAGGCAGTGCCATCGTCGTCCATGGGAGCAGGAGGGAGGAGTGCAGGCGTCGCCATTCGATGCAGCGATTGGGGGGTGATGACAGAGCGGTGGTGGTGGGCGTAGAGCCAGAGAGAAAGAAGAAGAGAGAGAATAGAAAAAAATGACGTGGTATTTGACATGTGCCATACACTCTGCCACGTCGGACAAAACTGCTATCAAAACCACTCAGGGAGGAAAATTGAACCAGTCTTAGTCGTTTAAGATGTCAGATATCCGGTTTTATAGATAAAGGAGATAAAGTGCGCTACCCCCTATAATTAAAGGAGGTAAATAGGACTTTTCTCACTATACAACCACCTACTGTGCTTGCCACTTTGCGCAACGCTGGACTTGTAGTAACAGCACAAGAGGTTATTAGCACGAAATGTTCCTCAAAAGAAAAATATGTTCACATGCGAGGCAACAGAAATACTTAGTCCCTTTCTGTGTCCTTTCTTGTTTGATGCAAGAAATATATGTACCCGGTAAGAGCTAGCAGGGAGTACAGCTTAAACGTACAAGTACTTCGATCGAAGCACTATTATGTCAAAATCGAGGACATACAGTACTACTACGATACTGATCTCACCTCACCTCACCTCAGCTCACGCATCGGCATCACAAACGCTGCACATGTCTATTGCACCAAAGACTTTCCCGTGTTTGGCCCAGTTAGCCGCTGCCCCGTCCTCAGCAATACGTTCACGATGGTCATCAGTAGAAATGGCATGCATGGATAGAGGCCTATGGATCGAGGGTTACGCGCGCGAGACGCCAACTCGTGCAAGGCAGCCGCGCCCGATGCACATGGTCTCATCAATGCGGCATCGCCATATCCCTGTAGGATTACGTGACCATGATCTTGACATCGCGCACGGTCTGATGCAGATGCTTAACTGATCATACCAGTGTACCAGCGATGACAATTGTGTTGCCATTGTTGACCAGGAAAAACCCTGATCGCCATCTATAACGAGAGGACATTAATTATCTTCTGAAATGCTAGCTAGCGCGGAAATCGTGCAACGAAAGCTAGACCCAACTGCCTCGTCAGCATAAATGCATGAACCACACACACGTACTCGTTGTCGTCGCCAACTTGTCCTATCAGCGAGAGGAGACACGATTCTGCAAGTCTCAATCGATTTTGGGCAAAATACAAACATCTCCCATACAAGCATTTATATATGTTATGAGTACTGCGTAACCTACTACAGGATTTTATTTTTCAATCCAAGTGAGGTATGTTTGGCATAGTTTTTCTATATACGGGCAGGTTTTTTTAGTAGTATGTTTTTGGCACAATTTTGACACTGGCTTGCTTTCAGGAAGCTGCTGGTTGGAAGGCAAGCAGCAGAATGGTCGTCCCGGTTTTTTAACTCCACGATTTCTATTACCAGGGAACAAGCAGTGCGTTGAACAAATCAATGTGAAAGTCATCGTAGTATAATACTGATTGAAGCAACAATGAGCCATGATATGCGGCGCTTGCTATTTTTTAAGTATTGGCATTTTGTAATAAATAGCAACTGCAAAGACATCTTGTATTTTCCTTTGCGATACTGTCAGTACTGTTCGACCTTTGAGGTGTTGCTTTTTAGTATATTCTAATAGCACATAATTTAATTTGATGCACACAAATTAAATACATATTTTCTAGCCTTCAATCGAATGAAAGCTTTCAGTCAATGGTTTGTTACTTTGTGTTTTGATTTTTCTTTTATAGTATTATCTCTATAATAATTATAAACCGTTAAATCTAGATCTGATGACTCAAAATGGTGATTGAACATTATTCAAATTTTCAATCAGCTGGAAATTAGCAAGTCCTAATTAGATATGATGACAAAGCCTTTTTCTCTTTATTATTCTGCTCGACTAATAATTCTTGTGCAAATGATCCTTGTGTGATGATGAGGCACAACTAGCTCAGTGGGCCCGTGGAGAAGCAGCTGATTCCATTTTGAGCCAGATAACACATATTTGTATGTCTGGATGCTAATTCTACCCTCTTCGTTTGAGAATTGAGATGGTGGCAGGCACAGGGTAGCGACTTTTGTTCTGGAGCGTCTCCGTGTCCATGGCACAGATACGCAAAATAAAGGCTGAAGATTCGCCCTCATTGGCATGAACAGTCCCAAACACACTTTGGTGCTCTCTATCAAAATATTCAAAATACGAACCGATGCACGGCTGCTTGGCGGATGGTAGCAAGGTGTAGGGCCATCATCGATCAAATAGGTTGACCTGGACCAGTAGGTGGATCGACCCAGACGTGGAATTATTTTGTTAATATTCACCTACGGAGGGTGACAAGGACTTGAGAATACTCAAGGGCGATACCAGTCCACGATCCTCCGAAAGAAATTATAGAATGCGGACAAGATTTTGCTGTCTGGAGGGTTGAAATGCGCATCAAAGATCAAATACGGAGAAGGTCGTAATGTAAATCGTTGGACACGTCGGCAGGCTGGTAGTAGCTACTAGTAGTGCCGGTTGACGTCGTAATGCTATCCATGGATTATTATCAGCTGCTATAGGCTGCCGGGGTAGTACATGAGAGGGGCCGGTCGGTGGAGGCCAAGCGTACGCAGCAGGGAGTTGACGCGACGGCCAATTCGACCATCACCCTGGTCCGCACGCCGCTCCCGCGAAAACGACCAATTGATGTGCATGGGCGGTTTTTCTTCCTATCGCTGTGGTCACGGCGGTGCGAAGCTCCCGACGAGTACAAACCAACTCCTCAACACGTACGTTCTACCGTCCGTTCACGTGCGACGCCGGGGGCAAAAAGGCAGCGAAAACGGCTCCCCTCCCCTTACCGGCGGCCAGACACCGCGTGGATCTTTCTTTTTGCCGAGACCGAGAGTGGCTATCGCGAAATCAATTATCCGGACTCCCGTGCGCCCGGGCACGAACACGATCACGAACGCCAAAGCCGCGAGCCGGCAGGGTCTCACGCTAGGGGCAACTGCGCGAGCCACGAGCATCAGAGCACGCGGCGTACGTGGCACACAAGTGAAAAAAAAAAACAAGCGGTAGGTGCGACGGTCACTACAGCTCGTCGGCATATATACCACACCTCCGCGCTTGAGCCTCGCTTCCCCCGTTAGAACCGAACCGTGCGCCGCCACCTGCTCTTGGCAAGTCTGCGACGGAGCAGAGAGAGAAAGAGAGAGAGAGAGAGAGAGAGAGAGAGCATGGGCAACTGCCAGGCGGCGGAGGCTGCGACGGTGGTGGTCCAGCACCCGGGCGGGCGCGTGGAGCGGCTGTACTGGTCCACCAGCGCCGCCGACGTGATGCGCGCCAACCCGGGCCACTACGTCGCGCTCGTCACGCTCCGAGTCGCCGAGGAGCGCCACGACGCCGCCGCCGGGGAGCGCCGCACCGTGCGCCTCACGCGCGTCAAGCTGCTCAAGCCCAAGGAGACGCTCCTCCTGGGACACGCATACCGCCTCATCACCACGCACGGTATGTACGCGAATCCTTCCTTCGTCTCTCTCCGACTTTCCTCTGAATCTTCTTCATAGTTGACATGCGTCAAATTGCAGAGGTGACCAAGGCGATGCAGGCGAGGAAGGAGGAGAAGCTGCGGAAGGCGCAGCAGCAGCAGCAGGTGCCGGAGTCCAAGCAGAGCAAGGCGAGGGCCGAGGACGTCGACGACGACGCCCTGGATGCCAGTCTCGATCAGGTACTATTTACTCGGATCAGACTTGCCCCCACCTTCTTCAATCCAACTGCTTTTGCGATGCACCGCATGCACGGTCTCGCCATGATCCACACGCCTTTAATGGCTTCGCTACGAGTAGTTGGATGTTCCTGTCCTCGTGACTAGCATGCGTCCTCCACGTCTCATCTTGCCAATTTTTGCAACTGTCGAAGAAATTTCTGTGCGACCAGTTTATTAGCTGCAGGAATCAGAACTTTTTTTTGGCTGCAAAGAATCACACACCACATTCCAGGTAACATGCACAGAAAAAAATTTTAGTTTCTCCTGAAGCAAAAGGACAATATGCAGTTCACTAATTGGTGCGTAAGTACAACGATAGATTAAGGGATAGATTATTATTAGTCGAGTTTCAACTGATGTCAGGAGAAAGAATCATTTCGGGAATCTTTTCCTTTTATTCCTACTTTTTTTTTAACCACATGGCAACATGCAAAGGTTCTGTCTCCTGATTTCTCTCATCTGATTGCAGTTGGCGCGCCAGGACAACAGCAGCCGGAGCTCCAGTGCGCGGCACCGGCAATGGCGGCCGTCGCTGCAAAGCATCGACGAGGCCGGGAGCTGATCGAGATGATGCTTCATGCGTAGTCACACACTCTCTCTTTTCGACACACGCACACTCGTAGGGGGCGTAATCATTGACTGGTGAACCTGTATTTTCGGCCTTCACCTGGCCTCAATTAGCTCACAGGAGTTGCTGCATTTGCACGCCGTGACTTCAAGTTGGGACGACATGCATGACTGCTTGTGATTTGTGAAGTGGTAGTAGCCTGGATCCGTGCAAATTTTCAGGCCTTCGTCAGCCGGCGTCTGTTAGTGAGACAGACTGCTTTGCTTTCTCGATACGTTTGCACCTTAAATGTGAACAAGTAGCTTAGATTTAAAACAAAAAAGTGGCATGTACTTGGTACTCTCTTGCAATTGGGAATCAAGCGCGTAGCTTTGAAGAAATTGATTTGTTTCTTTAGAATGTATGCTGTCCTTGATGCCAGATGATGAGCAAATCATAGCTCAGTGCCAATGATGCCACTGCTGTTGGTGGAATCATCGGAACCTAAACACGGTTGGAAGTTCATCATGCGTATACGCGTCGGCGATGCAAGTCGCGGCAAGTACATTTCCTTAAGCTGTTGCTGATGATACAGAACACGACAAACGGCAAGGATTTCGAAACAGATAGTACAAAACTACTTGAGCTGAGTTTGGTACTATACTTGTAAAACACTTGTTTCACATATCCGCAATTTACCGCCGATCGAACAACGCAGAAGCTGACTGTTCCGCTGCAGATTAATGGCCACTTGTTAGTGTTGCCAGGCTACTATGCTAACCGCAGCTCGCCACAATCAATAAGGAATCGACCCTGTCTGCTACTACCACTTGTTGAACTAGGCATGCAGCCATCTCCAGCCTCCAAGTTGAGTTCAGTGCCTTGCTCGCCGTCTACCATCGGAGTGGGAGTATCGAACTTGTTAGTGCTTCTGCTTGCGAACTGCCGCAGGCATCTTCCATGTCCGCTTGCGAACAGTCAGAATAAAGTATACCACCTCACAATGTGATAGAAAAAGAAGATGTTCATATGATGTGATTCACTGTAATGTTCATGTGATGCCAGCTTTTGGTGCCACTATGCGTTCGGTCCAACTCTCTTTGGTCGAAAAAGATCCGCCTCGCTGCATATTGGCTCCTCTGTTTGACTCGAGAGCAGTCCATTTACCGAGGTATTCCTGCGGGCATTTCGCATGGAACGGAAAGGAATGACAGCAGAATTCAGTAAAGGAACGAGAGAAGAATTCAGTAAAGTGATTGACAAGTATAGGCATGTTGCGTGATTGTTACCTCTCATATAATCTCTCTTTACTGATCTTGTTCAGGAATCATCTGGCGCGAGAAAGCTGGTTCGGCACGTGCACCTTTGTGACTGCGGCTCGGGCCGTTTTAGCTGCGAACATTAGGAACAAACCGCAGCGATGGTCACAACTCACATCATTCACAGTTGCTCTGAACCAAGCCTGACGCTGCCGTTGATGCTTCAAGACTGAAGATCCTCGGTGCCCAATAGCAAAATGTTTCAGTCTTTACATAGCCCAGTGCTAACCCATTCCACGGAAAGTTTTACTATTTATACGTAAAACAGTACTCCCTCCGTTCTTAAATAACAATGCTACAGCTACGTAAAACATCTACGAAATTTCTACGTACAAGCTGACGTGGATGGAGCCTTCCTAATATCTGCCGCAGCCATTATCACGCCGTTTCTTTTCTATTTTGTCTCTGTTTCATCTTACATCCGCTTAGGCGCGATTAGATGGTAAACTTATTAGCGGTCTTTCTGGCACTGGCATTAGCTTGCAGCCCCTCTCCGACGGTCGTCGGACCTGTCGATTGTTCTGAGCTGCACTCTTCGAGTTTATCGTCTTCGTCGTGTGAGCGTCGGGACGTGGTCACACGATGGGGATTCGGCTCGGTGATTGCCGGGATGCGGGTCAGATGAAGTTTATTGCGTCGGCGATGGCTGGCAACGCGCTTCTGGATTTGGCCCTTGCTCCTGCGCCTCCAACTTCTCGTAAATCGACACCGGATTGATCGTCTAACGAAATAGCCTAAACAAAAGGAGAAGAAAACGACACGTCAAGTCCACGTTGTGCTCTAACTAGGATGAATCCTAGTCAGCATGTAGAAATCACGTAGCTCGTTCGTAGCTTTAGCATTTACGGTTCTTAAATTGTTGTCGCCATTGACTTTTTTAATCAACTTTGACCATTCGTCTTATTCAAAATATTATTTTAAATATATATAATTTTAAGTTATACTTTAGTTAATAATAAATAAACTATAATAACATATATGATATTACTTACATTTTTTTGAATAAGATGAATGATCAAAGTTCAAAAAAAAAATCAATAACGATAACAATTTAAGAACGAATAACAATTTAAGAACGAATGAAGTATATTGGAAAAGACTTCTAAGCATCCATGTAACAAGATACTCCATGTTACAATTTGACCTTAACTGAAAGACGTCCACACATGAACATGAGTACACGACCACATCTCCATTAACATCACGGAGTGTCTTGTCCTTTTTCTTTTTCCTCTTTACAACAGCCACAGAGTATCTTGCAATGTTTTTTTTTGTTTGAGAAGAAGAGTAAAAATTCCTTCTATGGCCTCAAAAATATGATATTTCTTCCATGGTCCTTACAAAATCAAATTTCTCTATGAGGCTCAAAATCATTTCCCCCTTCCTTCTATGGCCTTTCCGTCAGATTTAGGACTTACGGCGTTAAGTCCGATGTAAAAAGACCGTTTTACCCCTAAAATGAAATGACCTTATTTTTTTTTAAAAAAATATTCGACTGGAAGTAATTATTTTTTAGCTGTGTTGTACATACACAAATATATTTTAGCTTGTTTTTAAATTTTAGTTTGTTTAAAAATTGAGCTGAATTAAAAATAATGCATAAATTTAATTCTATTTATTTTTTAAACAAGCCGAAATTTAAAATAATGCGCAAATTTAATTCACTTCAATTTTTAAACAAGCCGAAATACATTTTTCGTATGTATAACAAAATCTGAAAAATATTACTTCTAACTAAATATTATTTTTAATAAATTCATTTCATTTCAGGGGTAAAACAGTCTTTTTACACTAGACTTAACACCGTTAAGTCCTAAATCTGACGGAAAGGCTAAGGAAGGAAAAAAAATGATTTTGAGCCTCATAGAAAAATTCAATTTCAAAAGAATCATAAAAGGAAGGTCATATTTTATAAGGCCATAGAGGGAATTTTCTCTCACAGATTTGGTTTCGTAAAGGAAGAAGAAAAATCGGATTGAAGCCCAATCAACTCATCCAGTCTAACTCAATGTCAACCGGACTTTTTCCAGCCCACGTTGATCTGGGTCCTCGCTGATGGAGGTTGGAGGAGGGAGGCAGAGGACCGAGCGAGGCCCACGACTCCATGTTCCACAATCCACAGACGCTTCCGGACCTAAATATTGCCGCATCAACTCACGCTGCTTCGCGTCTCGCCCGTCTCCACTCCCGTTCCATTCGACTCCCTCCGCTTCCGCCCTTCCGTCACCACCGCCACTCCTCCCCACGGCGGTCGCCAAACCCTAGGACCATCCTGAGCCATCCTGCGATCCCGGGCGGGCTAGGGCCCGGCGTTCCCGTCCCGCGGCGATGCCGCTGTTCATGTCGGACGAGGAGCTCCGGCTCCTCGGCGGCGACACGGCCGCCGTCGCCGAGCGGGCCGACGCGGCCATCCGCGAGCTCCGGCGCCAGGTGGACACCGTACGCGCCGAGGCCGACGCCGCCGCGATCGCGGCTGAACAGACCTGCGCCCTCCTCGAGCAACGCTACGCCTCACTCTCCGCCGAGTTCGAGCGTTCCCAGGCCGAGGTTGCCGAGCTCTCTGCCGCCTCCGAGCGCCGTGCCGCCGAGCTTGCCTCTTCCCAGACGGAGATACACCAGCTTCGCATCCAAGCGGTACGAAAACTCAGAACACTACTAGGTTTTCAGTCTCCTGATCGTTTTGTTTGCTTGAGTTCGGTACACTTATCACTTGATACTACTGGCGTTGTAGATTGCAAAGGACGGAGAGGTTGAGAGGCTGAAAGTGGAAATATCGGAGCTGCACAAGTCCAAACGTCAGTCTCTGGAGTTGATTGAGCAGAGGGATATCGAGATTAAAGAGAAGGATGGCGTCATCCAGAGCTACTATGATAAGATTGTGAGTTCCTCAGTTACTTTTGTAATTTACAGTAATCATTGTGAGTTCCTCAGTTACTTTTGTAATTTACAGTAATCAGTCCATTTTTTGGCCAAATGCATTGCGAATTTAGGTTATAGGATCATGTAAACATTTTTTATTTTCTCCTGTATGTTGTGATGCTATTAAGCCAAATCACTATGTTGCAATAAGGGCTAGCTATTCCCTCTGATTTCTTTACATGACATTAGTTAGATAAAAATTGAACTAGCTAATGTCATTTAAATGAAACTGGGGGAGTACATCCTATACTTTTTGTACCAAAGAAACACAGGGAATAGAAAGTAGGAAAATAGGGTAAATACTCCTTGAAGAAATGCCTTAGAGATAGTGGAAAGATGTTGCTCTGACAGGTGACCTTTTTTTAGACATTGGATTAATGGACTCGACAAATTAGTTCATAGTTTTATAATTCATAAACCAGTGTCTGCCCTAAGGTGGTTTAAATTGTAACATATGATATACCTTTTGAAGTGCATGTTGACTAACCAAGCCCAACTTTTCTATGTGTTGCTACTGTTTCTCTCTCTTTCTCCTGAGTAATTTATATGGGACTGTTGGGATGATCTCATATATTATTGCATGGTTAATGTTTTCAAATATTGTATTATTGCACCTTTCTTAAGTGAAGACTTTATATTATTTGGATTGTGGACATGCCTATATTGTTAGAGGTAGCTCTACTTTTTTGGTAAGGGTCATATGTTTTATGTTGTCAATGCATGCTAATGCAGAACTCGGATTCACCTGTTTATCTCAGGTAAATTTGGCAGACACGTCTGCTGCTAAAGAGGCTAGGATACAAGAAGCTGTAGCTAAACTAGCCCACTGCGAGGCAACATGTAACCGTATTACCGAGGTATGAACATAACAGATATTAACAATGAGATGCCATTTTCTTAGTAAAGTCATACTCCATTTGACGGAAATGTTTGGCGTTAGGGCATATACTGCAGTTCAAATACTCTTTGGCTATTTACAGCTGCCTAAGGTTACCCATTTATCAGCATGGATTCACAATTGGTTCTGAATTTTTTTTTGGCTTATCAGGAGAAGCAGCTGCTGGAAAAGCATAATCTAATGATCGCAGAACAACTGAATGCAAAAATTGTTGAATTAGCTAACTCAAAGAAAGCAAATATGGACGAGGAGGCTAGGATGTCGGCAAAGATTGCAGAGGTGGGGTATTTGTGAATTTATTCATGACGTGATAGATATGATCTAAAAACATCACTGTGAATTTTATGTTCAGCTTGAAAGAGAGCTGTCTGAATCCTCTAGTTCCTTGAGGCGAAGTAAAGAACGGATATCTGAACTGGAGCAAAGGGTGTCCTACATGGAAAAGGTAATCTTTCAAACAGATGAATGTGTAATCACTGTTTGGTAGCTAATCTTTTGCTGTTCCATATTTTGATGACCTGAAGGAGTTGTGCTCAACAAAGGACGCTGCAGCTGCTAATGAACAACGTCTTGGTGCTGAGCTCTCAACGGTAATGTTCTCTCTCTCATACCATTTATTCTTGCCCCGGCGTTGTGTATCAACTGTGCTTTAACAGAACTTGAGTGTTAACCAGTAAAGTTGCATCCCATGCCTTTTTTCTCAGAGAAACAAGTTCTGCTGCCTTACATTTTTGTACCCCCTTGGTGATCTATACCCGCTATTTTTTGGGTTAGTTTTTTGATTGTTTGTAGTTGACCATATTTCTTAATTCTTAATTATCACTCATCATGGATTGCTGATGCAGTGAGATGGCCTTTCCCTTTTGTGTGCATACATTGAGTAGTTTACTGCCCTTTATTGTTGCGTATCTTGTGGGTCTGATGTAATGTTCTTTACGGATATACTGTCTATCACACTTTTTGTTTTCGAGTGAGATGACATTTACTGTTGCTTTTGGTACTTAGGTCATGAAACTTGCCGAACTTCACAAAGAAAGTTCTGAGGAATGGTCCAAAAAGGCTGGGGAGCTTGAGGGTGTTATTAAAGCACTGGAGGTTAGCCTTTGCATTTTTATATAGCTATTACAACTCTTTTTGTGCTGTTTCCTTGGTTCTGTCAGTAAATACACTTGCTCAATTTCTCTTTCTCCTACAAACTAGACACATCTGACCCAAGTGGAAGATGAATACAAGGAAAAGCTTGAGAAGGAGACATTGTCTAGGATAGACCTTGAAAAGGTACGTACAGGCCTTTTTTTGGTCAAGAATTTCTACAAGATATTGGTCATGCTTAGTAGATCTAATTTGGTCTCCTGACCAAGGTGTGAGTGTTCCTCACTCCATTATGTGATGTGATTTTACTGCAGGAAGCTGACAACTTAAAGCAGAAACTTGAAAAATGTGAACTTGATCTGGAGAATACAAGAAAGTCCAGTGAATTGAGCCTTGTTCCATTAAGCAGCGTTGCGCCGGACTCTGCTGATTTAATAGATTCAGCAATGTAAGAACCAATGATTTATAAAACCTGTTGTCCCTTTTTTGTCTGATGATTGGATTTTAGAGCAGTGCAACTGATTTTTGAAAATTAAAAATTAGATTTATTATCCAATATTTATGTCTGATGCAGTTATCTTCTGTCTGTCACTCTATCTAATTGAAAAACCCCTCATGGTGCAATGCTTTTCTGGAAATCCAGAATAACTATGATATTTAAAACACAATACTATTTGCACATGATGTACATGGCCATATCGGTTCTTGTCTATTTTGTTTCTTGATATCTAGAATAAATCCAATACTGATTTTTTTGCAGAACCGCTTAACTTCATGTATTCTCTATACCTGTTTTTTTAATGAAATGTTTAAACAATGTAACATACTAAATTGTGTAATGAGAATGCAGCAACTCTTTTGGGAATGCTGGTCATAAATATGTTATACCACCACCACGAAATTGTGAGAAACATTGTCAAAATTACTAGCTGATGCATATTTATTTCATAATGATTAAAACTTTTGTCTTTCTACCATGTTAGCCCACTTTGGTGAAGTTGCCTATGGGCCTTCATTTCTGTCGCTGCTCTCTGCTATTCCTCTTCCATGCTCAACTCACATCACACCTGCAGCACTGCTGCCTGACTTACTTTCTTCATGTTATAGGCTGTGCCCTCTGTGGGGATATTTTTCAGTCGCTGGTGACAGTTTAGGACTGTCACAGTCTGAGTTTGCTGCAACATTGTTTGATGGTGGACTGGTGGTAGCTGTAAAAATTGAGATATGAAAAGGAATCACTTAGATTGCTGGCATAAGTACTTAATTATAGTTGTTTGTCTGTTGCAATTGTGTTTTTGCCCTTTTAAGATGATCTTTTAGGAGAAGGGGAATATATAGTATAGTGAATATGCCTCTAGGTGTGCTTTTCATTATGATTTTTGTAGTTGTTGATGTGAAGGCTGAAGAAGTGAAGAAAGCAGGAAAAAACATCCAACCATCAAGCTTTTATAGTACCCAATCTTTTTATGTGAACTTCAGATGTTGGAAGTTGGAGCCCAACAAATACAAAAAAATTGTTCTCATGATATTGATAAATTTCCACACGCCCCATAGAAATATGGTGTTTTCTTAATATATTATAAATGTCAGGATTAGACAAAATTGACTTGACGCTTTCTAAAATGTCATATAAGGACAGGGGGACTTAGTGAATATAACAATTGGAAAAAGGAAAGTTGACCCAAATTTGAGTGAATCAAAATGATTATACTCGCTTCTAGTTTCTCATTTGTTATACCTCATTCTTGTTCGTATTTTACAGGCCCATTTCTGGCACAATGGATCAGAATGACCTAACAATTATTCCGAAAGTACCTAGTGGTGTTTCTGGAACTGCATTAGCTGCTTCGCTTCTTCGTGATGGTTGGAGTGTATGTCCTATCTCTTTTATATTCTTGATTGCTTATAGTTTTTCTCACCTAAGATACTGAAAATTTTTATTGCATCGTCAGCTTGCCAAGATTTATGAGAAATACCAAGAAGCCACTGATGCTTTACGTCATGAGAGACAGGGAAGAAGACATGCAGAAGCTGTTCTGGAAAGGGTAAATATCATGCTTGTTTCTTTCTTTGAATTTGGACACTTGTTTCTTTCTTTGAATTTGGACACTTGTTTCTTTCTTTGAATTTGGACACTTTCCATAGTATATACTTTGTTTTGCTCTATTATGGTTTTAGTTATGGCTGCTGTATCTAGAACTGCAAAGTAATTTGAAACAATCATTAGCTCTATTAGAGTCATGTGTAGCTCTAAAGGTCAGCTTCACTGATCCACAGTGGACAAGTGGGCCTGGATGGTTTGCCCCTGACCGAACTGTGCTACAGTAGAACCCACTAGTCCATGGCGCCTACATGGCTGCCCGGGGTAATGAACTGTGCCAATTATTTGTGGATACAGCCTTGCATAGTGGGTGCTTTAATTTAATTTACATTTCAACCCTCTTTCTTTTTTATCAGTCCTGGTGGTAGTGACATGTGTGCAATGTTCATGAAGCATAAACATGTCTACCACTTCTTTAATATAACTATTTCTTGCAACAGAAAAAAAAATCATCATTTCTGTTTTGAATCTTATTTTTGAAGTTGTTCGCATTTGTTTCCTTGATGTTTTTTTTCAACTATTAACATCATGTGCTGTGCTAAAGAAGAAAGCCGAGAATTTCCATTTATTTAATATTTTTTCACAGACAGACAACCAATCCTTGCTTTATTTATGCTATGCTGTGTTTCTTTCATTTTTTTATTTCGAGATCATTGTTTACTAGTTGACAATCTTTGTACATCAGGTGTTGCATGAAATTGAAGAGAAGGCCGAACTTATCCTAGATGAACGAGGTAAACCTCTAGTGAATATATGAAAGGATCTGGAAATGCCACACAAGTGAAGTATCATTACTCTTAACATATGGAAGCACTGCAATAGTGCTTATTTGTGATTCAGTTTCAGGCTTATTTGTATGTACTTATTTTTCTGATTTCAGCTGAACATGAGAGGATGGTTGAGGCCTATGCTCTAATGGACCAGAAATTGCAGCAAGCATTGCTTGAACATGATAATTTTGAAAGCACCATCAGGAATTTAAAGGTAGGAAGGAATTGTATCATGATAGTTTTATAAAATAAGGTTTTAATGTCGATGTATTTTCCAGTCAGAGCTGAAAAGGAGGGAACGGGATCATAGTGTTGCACAGAAGGAAATAAATGACCTGCAGAAAGAAGTGAGTATTTCAATTTGACCATTTTGTTCTGTTTGTTTAGAGTAACTTCATGTTCTGGGTGCCCACATATCTTTTTTTATGATGTGGTTATCCTTACACTTGTGCTGAAGTTGCACCAAATGATTGACTCCAGTCAATAAAAAAGTGCATATGCACAGTGAGATGTATTATATTTGGTACACATGGTTTTGTAGTAAAAAATGACGAAGCATATCCTGGTTTTGATTCTATGCTGTACTTTCTATTTAATTGTAGGTTGCTGTTCTTCTAAAAGAGTGTCAAGATATACAGCTTCGTTGTGGTTCTAGTCTTCCAAACGTAGGTCCTGGTGCTCTTTCTGCAAGTTTAGCCAATGGTCTTTCCAATGCAGAAAACAATCTCAAGGACTGTGTAAGTTTCATACTTTAATGCTACTCTTCGGGCCATTCATACAGCTGTTAATTTGTATCATATTGCTATATTGTGTACTTATGTGGTTGTGTTTGACAGATGACATTTAAAGATATTAACGAGTTAGTTCAGCAAAATGTTCAACTTCGAAATCAAGTTCATTTGCTCTCTGCTGATCTTGATAAAAAGGACATGGAACTAAGGGTAAATATGTGATGTATCTGATTTTAAGTGTATCATCCGATATATAACTTTTTTATTTTTTTATTTAGGAGAGTTTCCAAATCGAATTGAAGAAAATTGTGGATGACGCTGCATCCAGAGTCGAAAAAGTGATGAAGAAATCTGAAGAACAAGCAATAATGATTGAATCTCTTCATCGATCTGTATGTCTATTTGCTTCTTTCCTAGATATCGCAAATCCTTGTGAATAACCACATTCAATTTGGATCAGCACCATTTGAATCCTAAGATAACTCTTTTCCGGTAGGTTGCTATGTATAGGAAGCTTTGCGAGGAACAGCAGAAGAATCGTTCAAATGTGGAGTCAGTACCAAATAATTCTCATGGTTTGTATTATGACTTTCTTAATCATACTTGTACTATAATTAGTTAAATACCAGTCATACTTGTATGAAGTTTACAACATCTTGTAGTGGTGTCTACTGTCATGGATTTTTTTTATATTGTTGTTCTAAAGCTAACCTATTGGCATTTTTTTAAATATTGTAGACAGTGGCAGAACGGACCTGATGGTTCTGTTTGAAGGATCACAGGTAATTTCCTGATTGATTGGAACATTCCATAGAGCTTATAGTATGTTGTAATTTTTTACAACCCATCTTGTATTTTCTTTGGCCTCTTTATAGGAGGTGTCAAAGAAAGCTTATGAGAAAGTCTCTGAGCGAGCCAAAGGCCTTGACGAAGAGCTGACTAAGTTGAGGTTTTCTCCTTTTCTTTTTCTGCATTATTTTTTTGAGCATTTTTTGCTGCATTAACTGTAATTGCTGTACCTAATACCTTACAGAATTTTCTATTTCCTTTTTTTTTTTTTCATTTTACAAAGCGGATTGCAGTCGGTAAAAAAATAGTAAAGCTTAGGTATGACCTGCAGGTGTGCATGTGTACATACAGGGGGTAAAGCCAGCCAGCCAGCCACTCAGGCCTAATCTGCTGCACGGCATCCTCCTGGTTGCTATGTGCCATAGTTAGATAATATCAGTCCTTGGCCAATAAAATAGTGTAGAATTAAGGTATACATGATAGAGATACAAAGGCAGCCGCATTGTGTGCTATGCTAACCAATCTAGAAGAATATCAATCTAGTTCCCAGTCCCTTCCTATCATGCCCTTGTGGCTGCTGCCTTTCGGCCAGTTGGCACCATTTGGGTTCAGGGCTGTTTAGATCAGTTCTCATCTTATTGGGGGATAGGTGGCACCAGTATGGTTGACATGTTTTGTTCCTTGACTTCCTTTTAGAAATTTGGTTTACAGCTTGTGAGACACATTTTTCTTCTAATTAGAAGATTTTCTGTTTTAGAATGTTGTGGGAGCTCCGCACTTCAAGCTTCTTCGTTTTTCTTTTTGAGGGGATTCAAGCTTCTTCGTTACCTTTGATAATGGGAGACTCTCCTGATAACATGTTGAAGAAACTTCTAGTATACCTCATATATGTTAAGTCGCATCTGCCATTTTTTATTTTGTTTAGTTGAAAATGGCCTGCCTACCTCAACTTGCTTAGGACTAAAAGGCTTTGTTGTTGTTGTTTAGTTGAAAATTGCCTACATTGTTGACCATATGATACTCTTTCCCTTTTCTTTCGAGTACCTACTTATACTTCACCATCAATTCAGAACTGAGCTTGTGTCTCTGCGGTCTGAGCGTGATAAGGCAATCCTTGAAGCTGAGTTTGCGCGTGATAGGCTTAATGGATATGCAGCAGAGCTTGAGCATCAGGTTCCTTTTGTGTCTTATTTTTATGTTATCTTTAAATTGTGTTCTTCACACATTTCAGAATTCTTTCTTCCTTAGTTTATTGATAATTCGTAACTATTCTGTTATATGCACATCCTTATTTAGTCATACTCTTGTACAAACAGAGGAAAGAAGCTAATTCTATCTCACTGAGAAATGCGGAATTGATGCATTTAATAACTGATTACGAAAGAAGACTCCGTGAAGATTCAGATTCTAAGCAAGCTTTAGAAGAGAACTCAAGAAAGCTGTCAATGGAGGTATATTTATAATTTTTAATTAAAAAACTGTATGTGGTATAGTTATAGTTATTAGTGCAACCATCCAATGATTTAACTAGCCTAAATCCTTAAACAACTTTCCAATCTTCCAGGTGTCTATTTTGAAGCATGAAAAAGATATTCTTGTAAAGTCAGAGAAACGAGCGTCAGATGAAGTCCATGATTTGACCGAGAGAGTTCATCGTTTGCAGGTCTATTCTCATTCCCACGTTTTGGAATGCTATGTAGTCTTTTTTTTTTTTTGAGGAATAAAGGCCACTGATTCTATCCTGCTGTTTGACACTGAGATATCTTACGTATCAGGCTACAATTGATACAATGCATACAACAAAGGAGATCCAAGAGGTATGCAGCATTAAGATGCTTCATGTAAATACTTGAAGTTTTGTGCCTCTAACCTGTACATTTCAGAATGCAAGGTCTGTTGAAAGGAGAAGTCATGAGGAGAACATTAAGCGACTAGAAGTAAGTCTCCTCCATGAAATCAATTATATTATAGCTCTAGTTTTCAGTGCTAAAAAAAATGTCCACGGTTCTTGTGTTCTATCTTTGTTTTAGCAACTCAGAGCTGATCTCGAGTTTTCTTGTTATTTTCCCTTTCTATATTTGTGCACTTGTACCTTTTCCGCTTATTCATAGTCTGAATTGTTTTTACAGAGAGATTGGGCTGAACTTAAAAAGGAGCTTCAAGAGCAACGTGACCATGTTCGTGTTCTGATGCTTGATAAGAAAAATGCATTTGACAGCTGCATGAAGCAGGTGGAGGACATGAGAAAGGAGCTACAGAACTCATGTAAAGCTGCTTCTGATGCGGAATCAAGGGCTGCAGTTGCAGAGGTGTGTTAAGTTTTCTTGTTGTACCGAGATCTTGAGGGCATCGTATGTCGCATTTTGATGATAAATTTAATTTCAAATTTCTACACAGGCGAGATGCTCAGTTTTGGAGGCAAAGCTGAAATCCAGAAAGGTAAATAATATCAATCTGAGGCCATGATTTTGCAAGCTATTATAATATAAAAAAATTGTTATATATTTTCATTTTGAGACCAAATTGTCTTCATCAGTTTTCACCTTTGTGAACTTATTATGATATATAAAGCACACCAGACTATAAAACGATAGTTCTGTAGTGCATGCCTATGGCTTTGTGAGGATGTTAAAGCATGTATCCTGTAAAAGAAGCACATGACAAATGGTATGCAACAATATGCTGCTCCGATTCATATAGGCCTGTGAGTAATGTCTTAACGGTACACTAATAATGTAAGGACCATGTTTAATTTTCTGTGTGTTCTGATATATTCCTGTTTGAATTTTTCAAACAAAAGAGTTGAAAATGTAATAGCAGTTTTTCATAAGATGTTTTCTTTTTAGTATAATGTGAAGCATAACCCATTACTCATGGCCAAATTTGAAAATGGCTTTCAATCGTACATTACTTTTTCTGGGACCTACCTATTGTGTAATACTGTTACA
Organism: Eleusine indica; assembly: GCA_030378355.1. Classification (NCBI taxonomy): domain Eukaryota; kingdom Viridiplantae; phylum Streptophyta; class Magnoliopsida; order Poales; family Poaceae; genus Eleusine; species Eleusine indica. The sequence continues at coordinate 4,492,364 of CM059495.1, forward strand.
TAATCATATGCCTGTGGAAAACCCATTATTGAACATTAGGTCTTACTCGTGGCCAAATTTGAAGATGGCTTTTAATCGAACATTACTTTTTCTGGGAGTTCCCTGTCGTGTAATACTGTTATATATTGCTTTATTAGGTCATTCTAAGGGATGGTGGTCATGACACCTCTGCCACAACTGAGGTGAGTTAGATTGCTGCTTTATTATGCCAATAACTATGCACCTAAGACACTGTAGGGGTTTCCCCTACTGTAAATCCCTTAAAAGACTATGCAACTATGTAAATGTTCATATCTACTTCAGGATAACTGCAAAAAACACTGATCTAAAAAAGATTCCGTGTTTATTGTCCTCTTGTTCTTTCTTCTTGAGCATCTCTGAATCTTTTCTTTTCACAAAAAAGTTAGCATCTTTTACCTTGCTGTGTTAGATGCTCTTTCATGCAAATTCTTTTGTAATCACCTGTTCATAAGTGCTGAACTTTTCTGTCACTTGTAGGAAAATGATGAGCTATTCCAGTTGAAAGAGGAGTTGGAAAAATACAAAGAGGAAGCACAAGCAAATAAGAACTATATGGTTCAGGTGCCTCCTCTACCCTCCGCTCCTCTTCTCCTGTGATCTGAAAGTTGGTTATTTATATTGCCATTTATTTGCTTAGTCTTCTGAATATGCATCATAAATCTTGTGTAGTACAAAGAAATTGCGCACTCAAATGAAGTTGCACTGAAGCAATTGGAATCTGCTCATCAGGACTACAAAGCAGAGGTAACAAATTTATTTATATCTTCTAATGAAGGTTCTGTACCTTATCGTTACATGCACTTGAACCTCTGTATCATTGCAGTCGGAGGTTGGCAAGAAAGCGATGGAAGATGAGATTGCTAAATTGCAGAATAAGTTATCTGAAATGGAAGAGAGCTATGTGATCAAGTGTGAAGAAGCTGCCGGTGTCCTTGAATCTAAAGAAAAGCAAATAACTTCACTCATGAACGAAATTTCGGTTTTGAGAACTGAAATTTCTCAGAAAGTGTAAGCATTTGGTACTCTAAAAGTCATGGAATATTTTCATTAGTGTTCTTCTACAGTTCATTGACATTATTTTTTTATTGCTTTACTTGTAACAGATCTGAGATAGAAAGTTTGAATATTCAATTGGCTTCCTCAAAGAGTGTTCTTGATGAGCAGAATAAACGTTGGAGAACCGCTCAAGACAACTATGAACGCCAGGTATCTTCTGATAATGCACCTTTTCTAGGTGCTTTATGTTTTGTGGAGGGAACCACATATGTTTTTTTGGGGAATGGGTGGCAGGGGACCACATGTTTTCTTGGTGCTTCATGTTGGTGGGGGTCTTATGGTGCTGGATCCTGTCTTAATCATGGGGTGCATAATTGTTTCAGTTTTATCACTTAATTATTCATTTTAAGCTGGTAAACCTTTCTATGCAGTTACATAATAAGGGTTCTTGTCTGGCAAGTTGTTGAGTTTTCTGTCAAATACTGCACAAAGTCTTGTACTAGCTTGTAATAAGGCAGATTAAATATGTATGGTTGGTATTTATGCGTTTAATTTAATTCACAACTGAGGTGTAAGGATTCATATTAATTTTATTCTGCTATAAGTGGTCACTGTTTTATACTCTGTATAAATTATTGATATATCTTCTGTAGGTTATTCTGCAATCTGAGACAATACAAGAGCTGACAAATACTTCTAAGCAGCTGTCTGCATTGCAGCAAGAAATCTCTATCCTTCGTCAGACTACAGACGCCCAGAGGGTTGAAAATGTAAATAGCACATCCACTGTCACACTGAAATTTAATTTTTTTGGCTGAAATGTTTGATAATCTATATTATGTTTCCTCTTTTATTTGACTTAAGCAAGTATTCCTATCACTAGCCATTAGTTTCGCCCCCCAGCATTGTGGTGTTGCACTCAGACATAACACAGCTACCTGTCATATACACCTCATGGAAACGAGATTTCTGATTTGGCATGGAAACATGCTGATGAGAAACTGATTTTCCTCTTGAAGTTTCTCATGATTTACATACCAGGGCTCACTGGCCTAGGCTTTTTGCATGAGCATATTGGTATCAGGAGGCCAGTTACTTATAAATTCTAAAAAACGTTGTTTCCTAGTTCTGGGCAATATGTTACAGTATAAACACATATTAGTCATATAAAGAAACATTTAATTCATGTACAGTAGTTGGATAACCGAATACTTGATCATCTCTGTGGATTATATGACCAAGTCTTAAAAAAATTATTGTATCATATAAAGAAACATTTAATTCTTGTACAGTAGTTGGATAACCGAATACTTGATCATATTCTTGTACAGTAGTTGGATAACCGAATAGTTGATCATCTCTATGGATTATATGACCAAGTCTTAAAAGTATTGTCGTAGTTGTATAGCAAGCTTGAATGCCCTGAGGGCCATCTTTTTTTTTTTACTTGATTTTTTACATAACCCTGCACATTATATTTTTCTTATTTGACCAATCTCTAGCTATAATTGTGTATAACTATGGCGTCGCACCATTTGATATTCTATGCCGAGAGAAAGTGGCGCAAAACAGCTGAGGAAGGCAATTAAGTTGAGAAAGACAGTTACATAGCTGTTTATTTTAGTCATTAGTTTCTTCTATTGGATTTTTTTTTGCTTTCCTTTATGAATGCTTAAGGTACACCTTTAACGTGCTTTCTCAAGTTTTCTAATTCTTGTTGATTACACTGCAACTGTTTCAGGATGCTCTGAGAACATTTGGAGAGCAAGAAAAGATAGGAATATTGAAAGAAAAGGATGAGACCATACGGAAGTATAATGAGCTAAATGATCAGGTTATCTAAGCTTATGTCTATAATGCCCTGTGCAACATTTACTGCCTAGAGCTGATACACGTTTTAGTTCCTTTGTTGGAAATACCAGAGTTGATTGATTGGATAGCTTACTGCAGCGATAGTTAACTGCACAATGGGTGGAACTAATAGATGTTGAAGTGCACTTTGAATGCGCATATAGAACTTACAACACATATTTATTTTGATTTAGTGATTATATTATGGCTAAGTGTAGCAGTGATGCGTATGGTATGATGGATTTGTGGTCACACAACAAGAAATCAGGTCCGAAACGATGACAAACGGGAGAGATTAGGGGTAGCACCAATTGAGGAGAAGCTTGTGCGTTGTGCAACATCATTTGAGATGGTTTGGACATATCCAACGGAGACCGGAAGAGTGCGGAGCGCGGTAATAAGACGACTAGATAATGTGAAGAGAAGCAGAGGAAGACCAAACTTGACTTGGGAGGAGTCTATGAAGCGAGGCTTGTTTAGTTTTATATCGCCCTTTTTACACCTCTTCTCTCCTTTTCCTTGTCCAGTTTTATTTCCTCTTCTTTCTCTATTCTTTTTTCTATTTGCTCTTTTCCCACCCGTCTTCTTTGCCTTGTTTCTTGTTTTTGTTTGTTTTGCTCTTGTGCTTTGGGTTCTTCGGGGCTTCATCTCTAGCCTACCCCAACTTCCTTGGGATTAAAGGATTAGTTGTTGTTGTATTATATTATGGCTGTTGGAGGTAGTAATAGAGTGATGAATTGTGCTTGTCAGCCTGGTGCACTATTATATTGTTGCTAGGTATGGCATGCGGTGGATAAAATGATATTTTAAATTTAAATTAGAAACATACTAAAACAACATTGAATGTCAGTTCTGAAGGTGAATATAATTTCTGCTATATTTTTTTAGGAACCAAGTCAAAAGTATTTCTGGACATGTAATTAGACACCTGTTATTTGAAAGCAGACCTATGTGCAAACTGTGTAGCAGACAAATGGTTATCTCTAGGTCAGTAGACATATACTTACTGGCATATCTCTAGGCCATGTATAGGAGTGGAAGTGCAATTCACGTGCCAGAACGTTGATTTTGGTTTCTTTTCTTTTCCCTTTTTTTCTGTCTAGTTTTGTATTGTCCTTTTCCCACCTCTTTTCTTCTTTTCCTTCTTCCCTTTTGTCTTTTGTTTGTCTGTCCTTGTGCTTTGGTTCTTTGGGGTTTCATCTCTAGCCTACCCCAACTTGCTTGGGATTATGGCTTTGTTGTTGTTGTTTTTTTGAAACTATGGCTTTGTTGTTGTTGTTGAAACTCTTAATGTGCCAATATCAAAGGGGTGCTGCTATTTGACATTTTTTTAAAATATGCTAATTAGTAATTAGATACAGTTATAGTCTTGGACAAGTGCATGTTTCTAGCCATAACTTGAAATGTATTCGTTGCATCTCAGTGAAAATATCTTAGTGCTATTCTTTGCATACTTTCCCTTTTTTTTAATTTTTTTTTGCGACGAGCGCAGAATAGAATTCTACACAATCAATTGGAAGCTTTGCACATTCGACTAGCTGAGAAAGAACGAAGTATTGCTGGGCTTTCTTCACAACGAACTGACTCAAATGCAGAAGGTGATCTACATAGTGTCATAAGCTACCTGCGCAGATCAAAAGAAATAGTAAGGATGCGATTTGCTGTTTTTTCCATTTTATTTTACATCATTTGGTTATTCAGCCTGCTGATGACTCTTTCAGGCAGAAACGGAGATATCACTGCTTAAACAGGAAAAGTCACGGCTTCAGATAGAAGTACGTTGTGCTTGCACCAGTCATGCATTTGTACTTGTTTCGAACACTCTTAACTTTTAACACGTCATATGGACAATGAGTAGTGCTAATTAACTGGAGTAACTTATTCTTGCTTATGTTGCTTATGCAATGTGCCTTGTTGAACAGTTCAAATTCTCTGTCCAACTTTTCTAGTTTGAATTATCTGTCAAGCTTTTCTGTTTTTCTTGCTTGCCTAAACAGATTCACGCGGCTAAGCCATCTCTAATGATCTTTATCTCTAACTCAACAACTAACTTGACAGTTAAGCAAACTAAAGAACCGACTAATGATTCTAATCTGCACTTAAACTGCTGCACAGCCTGCGCCATCCAATAGGCTTAAGGCCCATAACACCATCCTTATTTTCATAACATAATTATAATTTTGACTTCTGTTTATGTTATGATACTTGCAATCCTTGATCTTAAATCAACTCCTGAGAGAAGTGCATGTTTTTGGCACATTCTGGAAGCGATGGGATACTCTGTAATCTATTTGTCTAACGTGAATCAACCTGTGTTTTCTAAACTAAATTCATTATCCATGGCAGTTACATTTGGTTTAGATGGGGCTGTATTAGATGGAACTTGTATAGATTGCTCTAGAAACTTGTGGCAGCGCTTCATTTTTTTTTAAGTTGATATGTTTGTCATGTTTATATAGCTGGAGAGTGCAGTGAAGTCTGCTAAAGAGGCACAGGACTTATTGCGCAGTCAGTCAGATAGTGCAAGAACATTAATGTTCAAGGATGACGAGTTCAAGTCACTGCAGCTCCAGGTTCGATTTGCTGTCAGTTGGATCTTGATAATTCACATCTTATGCCATTCTCCATACCTTATTTATAGTTATTTTTAATCTTCTCCATTCGTGTATCTTACTTTTGTTCTCTTTGAAATTGTTGCCCTCAGGTGAGAGAAATTAATTTGCTTCGTGAAAGCAACATACAGCTAAGAGAGGAGAATAAACACAATTTTGAAGAATGCCAGGTAATATATGGCCGAATTCTTCTGAGCAATATTCCTTTAATGGCTAATAACATCTGGAATAACTTCAATAATATTTTTGTGGCTGCAGAAATTCCGTGATGAAGCTCAAAAGGCTAAATTGGAGTCTGAAAGGTTGAATAACCTTTTACTGGAGAAGCAGGTACATGCTGAAATGTGCCAAAAGGAATTAGAGACACAGAAGACAGAAATAGCAAATCTCAACCAAAGGATTTCTGAGGTATGTTTTGCATGTTTCCTAAAACTATGATGGCAATATATTATGGTATATCTCTTGCTTATTATTAAATAATTAGTTATTCCATGAAACAAGCTTAGATGTCTTGGTGTCAGTTTGTTGTGTTTGTTCAATTTTTTATGTGTTAATCTGTTCATGATAAAATTGAATGATCAAGTTCTGAAGGTGCACTAGAGACTGGAGACCATGCCATACAAAATAGTCAGCATTCAGACCCTTCAAATTAGCCCTCTTCAGTTTTCCCAAAATAATTGGCATTCTCACTTCCCGATGTATACCTCTATCTCTATCTCTTTCCTTCTCGTTTTCTATACACCTATCTTTTACACTTCTCCTTAATTCCCGTGCCGGACTCCAAAGTGCCAAATAAAATGGGACGGAGGGAGTAATACATTTTCCATATGAATAGCCTTATCAAATTCTTCATTCTATTGATTTGTAGTATCTCTACAACTTATGAATTCAGGTGAAAACGTTCATGCCATCAATTTTTTCTGCCGTTCACCCAGGTCTCCTACTCTTATTCAACATGTATAGGGAATTGTTTGGAAAAAAAAAATCCAAATGAAGCTCATTTTGGAAACAATCGATTCCTACTCTGATTCTAGACAGAGGCAGTTTGGAAACAATCGATTCCTACTCCGATTCTAGACAGAGGGAATCTTTCACATGTAATTCCAAACAGAGGGAACACGGACAAAGGGAGAAAATCAGGAAAAACATGTTGAGAAAAAAGTACTCCTGCCATTGTCCATCGTCTGGCAGACAAACATGTTGAGAAAATCAGGAAAAACATGTTGAGAAAAAAGGTGTTGGATCGATGAAGAATGTCAGCCTGCTAACACCATGCCATGGCTCGCAAGGACACTACACATGCTGGTCGTGCCACACGGTGATCGCCACTGTTGTCGCGTAGTCCAACCCCCACGCGAGGCGGCGGTGGTGCCGCTGTAGCAGCGGGCATCAAGACGGCGGTGGGACGGGCTGGGTCGGTTGGGGGGGGGGGCGTGGTCAGACCAGTTAGCGTGGTGGCGAGTTAGCGTGGTGGCGAGTTAGCGTGGTGGCGATTCGGTGACGGTGGCGGCAAGGTGGGGGGCAAGACGAGGCGGCGCGGCGCCGCCTGCCATCGGAGGTGGTTGCGGGCGGGGGAGGGGCCAGTGCAGCGGGCGGCGACGTTACCAGGACGGCGACAGAGGCGTAGGGGAGGTGGCGCGCTGGGGCGGGGGTGGTGCTCAGCAATGAGGAGGAAAGTATCGGTGAGCAGAAGCGACGGTTCTTGATGTCGTGGGATAGTGGAGCGCGGACAGTGGTGTCGCGCGATAACCGCCCCCTTCTTTTATTGATCCTTTTTACTTTTGGTCTATTTTTTTCTTTTCCTATTAAATTAAATTTAAAAATAGAGAATCAGTGCAAACCAATGAAAACATATTGCAAAAATGGTACAAAATGGAAGGATGAAACCGTGTAGTTGGTTTGAGTTTTATTCTTCCTGTTCAAAGCCCTGTAACACGCTAACGCGATACCCGTGACGTGTTGCCAAATTCTACTTTTTCAGCCCGTGCTACGGACACTTTGCTTGTCTTTTTTTGTTGGGTCTTGTAGATTTCATCTGTAGCCTACCCCAACTTGCTTGGGACTAAAATGCTTTATTTTTGTTGTTATATTCTTCTCATTTTCACTTTTGCTATCAATATTAATGTTTTCTGCAGATGGTTGAAAATAGCAAAGGCATTGATATGAATGCTTATGAGTCCATGAAGGAAGAACTTCAAAATATCAAAGTTAGTTTTTTATTTTTATCTATTTTTAACTTTAAATATTATGTTTTGTAACATTATTTTCTTTGTCTATGATCTAAATTCAGTTTATTGCGCAAACAGCTTGATGTTTGTAATTTTTGTGTAGTTCTCTCTATTATTTTGTGGCACTTTTTTATTACTTTGATTCATTTGTTACAGTATACCTCCGTTTGCAAATTGTTATCGTTAGAACAACTCTAGTTCATTTTTGAACTAGAAATCTAGTCCTAATCCTAATGACAACAAATGAAAAATGGAGGGAGTAACATATATGGGGGTTGTGTGCTTTGCTTTTTGGTGTCACTGTTCAATGTAATGTTGTTGAAATTGAAGATTGATTTCTGACCAAGGTTATTGTTGGTTTCAGTATTTGACAAGCATGTTTGTGTTAAGTTCTGATGTTTTTGCGGTTTTTGGTTCATTATTATTTATTTCGTGCATAATTGTTTGTCTGAAACAGTCAACCTTAAGAGATAAATCAGTTGAGCTTGAAAGTGCAAAAAGCCTTATTTCCGAGAAAGAAGTAATCATAAAAAAATTGGAGGAGGATCTAGCCAGATGTCAGTCCGAATTGGATTCTAGGGAAAAGAAGTTGCATGATGTTGAGGTCAGAATTATTAAAACTCACAACACCAACCTTATTGATTTATTTCCAGTAGTAATAATTATCCATTAACTTTTGTAGGCTTCCCTTAAATCTGAAATCGACAGGCTAAAGAAGGTTCATTTCTCCTTGAAGGTTAGAATTTTTTTTCCCACTTTTCAGTTGTGAAATGGATGCTTATTTTTAATTTAATTTAAACTCATGTTTTATCTTTCTCCATTCAAATGCTCCAGAGAAAGCATGACACCTTGATGAAGGAAAAGGATGAGGTCATCAAAGAAAATCAGAACCTTTTGAAGCAGATGGAGGATCTTAAATCAAGTATTTTCCAAGTCTTGTTGCATATGTATATTAGTTCTTTTAATGGAGGGAACTCGTTTTTAAGCTACTATCATTTCAAAGTTCAAACATGATATTCTTTAACAGGTCAGAAGACAACTTCAGAAACTCAACTAGAGCAAGCTATAAAAGAAAAGGATTTCAGGATACAGGTGAGCAAGATATGCTTATGTGATGCATAAAAGCTTTTTTGAGCTTGTTACATAGTTCCAATGCTTTCTTTTTCCCTATAAAACCTATGTTGACAGACACTAGAAAAAACGCTGGAGAAGGAGCGAGATGATAACAAGAAAGAAAAAGCGGCACGCAGAAGGGCCGAGAAAATATTTAGCACTGCTGTTAACACTGCAAAAGAGGTACATTCCTTAGATTACTATTAGCATTATTATTATTTTTTTTTGTGGGGGGGGGGGGGGGAGTACATTCCCTGGATTTGTAGTCTTTCTGTATGGGTTCTTGTTCATTTTTTAGCATATTAGTGAATCAATAACATATTTAGTCTGATTTGTTTGACATCCAGAGATTTGTTGCTAGATATATTGCATGTAGTCTTTTACAATTATTCTGTTCTTGTTTATGTGCTCCATCAATTCCTAGAAAGCATGCACTGAAAATTGATTTATGAACTATTTTGACTGGTTTTATAAGCTTAATATCTATTGAAAAACAGTCTCAGTTGCACGATGGAGACCACATGTTAGTCCAGAATGTCATGTATTTTCGAATTTAAATTACTATAATGGCTTCCTTCTTATGCTTGGTCCCCTCTGATCAAAGTACTGGTTGCCAACCCTGGTTACAGGGGAAGCAAGAAGTAGAAGAGTCTATAGAGAAGCATAAACAGGCTGTCAAAGAACTGATTGAGGTATATTTCAACTTTTGTCTTCCATTGCTTTTTGGTGCCATGGTTTCTGGCATATTTTGCATCTTTTTTCTGTTTTGCAAAGTAGATCTGATGTCCTTCAACAAAGGTCAAACATTTAAATATCTTTGTATCATAATTCAAATTTGATGGCACTGTGCAGCATTGTCCTGGAATATCATCACAAGTGCCGCCTTTCTCTACACTGGAAAAGAATTTCCTTGCATACTTCCGCTCTGCTAAAGTTGTGGAAGAGTCCCAGTTCAATGATGGTGCAGCAACACAGACCCCAGGTGTTGAAACTGCCACTGTGAGCGTGCCTGCGACAGCTTCAGGTGCTTCAATATCCATTTTTTATCATTGGCATCATCCTATCTATTGACGACAATTAACTCATATCAGCATCTTACTAGTGACAATGAGCTCAACAGTATTTTGTTTATTAATAGTGATGAACTGATGATGAGCTCTTAAGTAAATTTCATTTGTTGTTATTGATACATTTTGTTAACAATGCATGCTCTTAGACCAGTATTCTCCCTCATACTCTCTTGTGGTCAACGGGGGAGCTCATTATATCTATCATTGCAGAACAAATGGTAGATACACCACAAAGGGCAGCTAAAGCTAAACTAACTGAAGAGAGAGCAGTTTCTACTTTGCCGAAACCAAGTGCAGAAGTACGCAGACCAGGAGCACGAAGACTTGTTCGACCTACTCTTGAACGAACTGAAGAACCACAGGCTGATACGGATGCATCAACTGTTGAAGGTTCCATAGTTGGTCTGGACAAAACTGGTCCATCATTACAACGCGGAATTTCTGGTGCTGTGTTACAGCCTTCAAGTCGTAAACGTCTTATCTCGTCTTCACAGATGATAGACAATACCTCATCTGGTGAGGCTAATGAAGCCAATCCTCCATTAAAGAGGCCCAAGGAGGAAGAATCTTCACAGGAGACTAATGAACTAAAAAATGACCAACCACCTATTGGAGATGCTGTAGTGCCACCTTCGACTGATGACCAGGAGGGACAACAGCCCTCAGAAGAGATGGATACTGATCAGGCTTCTGTGGCAATCGAAGAGACTGAGGCCACAAGGGAAGATGATATAGGTGATAAGGATGATACGGATGCACATGTGGATGCATCAATGCACATCAGAAGCCAGGATACTGATGTAGGCATTGATAATAACGCAACTCCTGTGGAAGATGCACTGGTGAAGTCAGAGTCAGCAGTGCAATTATATGATGAGAACCAGAAAATCGACGATTTGAAGGATGAGGCTCAGCTTACTACAGCAACTGATGTTGACGATGAGATGGAGGAGGGAGAGTTGCCAGAGGAACCTGAACAACCTCTAGAAATTACTGCCTTGGAAGAAGCTCAAAGAGAACCATCTGATATTGGCGAACAAGCTGGTAGTGTTTTCAGCGTGGCATCTCCAGGAGAGCCAACAGAAAAGAATGAGCTTGATATGTCAGATATTGGGGAAAGTGACACCGCTACTGAACGTGCTGCAGTGGAATCAGACCAGAGCCCAATAGCACCAACAGGAGGGGCAGATGCCTCACCAAGCCGAACCACAGATGCATCCCCTGTACGTGAACCTTCTCCTAATCTAGCCCAAACTGGTGCATCATCGGAACAGCAGAATACCAGCACGGTAACTGGGGGACGCGAGCCTTCCCCTAACCAAGCCCAAGCTGGTGGATCATCTGAACAGCGGAGTACTACTACTGCAGCTGATGGTGCTGAAAGTCGTTCGACTACTACAACTATCAACTTACAACAGAGAGCCATGTTAAACAGGCAAGCTAGAATGCGTACACAACAGACTGTCAGGGGTCGTGGCCAGCAATCTCCACAAAGGGTATGGTTTGGTCATCATTCATGTTGATTTGGTCGTCATTCATGTTGACTAAGCTTCTTGGTTTCGTTTTTTATTTTTGCAGAGAGGTGCTGCTGGCCGTGGACCACGGGGTCGTGGGGGGCGTGGTCAGACCTAGGGAGGTAGGATATCGTTGCTACTCGAGACCAGATATTTTTGTCCACGGAGGTTCACGGGGTCGTGAGGGGCGTGGTCAGACCTAGGGTTGTAGTTGACCGTTGCTACTAGAGACCAGATATTTTTGTCCACTAAGGTTCTTCCATTCGTGCTCATATCATGGATGCCAAATCGTACTGCTAAATCCTTCTGGTCGAATTGACATTATTATTATTATATGTGCCTAATTTGCATCTGTCGTCAGACGAGCCTATTGGTTTCACTAAAATTACAATGCTTATTTCAGTACAATGCTTATTTCAATAAGTCATCTATAAGTTGGTTCTCTTTTCAGACCGTAAGAGCATCTTCAATTATTATGTAAAAAATACTCCTTAAAAGCAGGATTTAAGAGGTTTCTAAATGAAATCTCTTGGAAGTAAAAAAAAAGCACAGCCTCCAACAAAAAAGAAAATATGCTGTGCGGCCAGACTGAAGATGCTATGTTTCTTCATGGGGAATGCTGTGTTTTTTCACATTGGATCACTGGTTTTGTGTGCACCATAGCAGACTATTATTGATTTCGTATCATCAGCCTGATGTGATTGTTTGTGGTAGCATTGGATTTTTTTAGCAAAATTTGTTGTAACACTGATGTACGTAATGAATGCGTACTATGCACGGACGGAGCTACTCGGCTTGTCTAGAAAAAATAAGCTTGCGAAGTCCAGCAAGGCCCAAGGGGTTGCGGGCCAAAATATGACTCGAGCTCTTCAGCAAAGAGGTCCAAATCTGAATGCGAGCAGTCACCCTTCAGCGACGGCGAGTCGGCGACCACGGTTCTCTCTATTATGAAAAGTGGAGGCACAGTAGAAAAGTAATGGAACAGTCAATCTTTATTGATGTATGGATTATATATTTATAGTAGTTGAAAAGGCATAAGTGGAGTAGTGGGCGTCTATTGGAGACGCCTGATCAGACGTGGTCCGAATGGACAACGTGCTTCAGGGGGAAACCTTGGAGTCAGGTTTCTAATTCCCTCATAGTGATGTCATGTTACTGTTGATTACTTTAGCACATGTCCAATTGATCATTTTATTCTCAACACTCCCCATTAACCAATTGATGTCTGGTACATATCATGATATAACTCCTCTAAAAATCCAGTGGGAAAAATATGAGGAGATATAGTATGCCATGAAAAACTCCTTTAAACATGATGAAAAATAGAAGAAAATTGATTACGGCATATGTATGTCTATGATATCCTCTTTGAAAAACTCCGATGGGAAAAAAAAATCAGAGGAAAGACATATAGCTTGTGAAAATATTGCCTCATTAAAACCTATTATGAGAAACCTTGTAAGTAAATCTTATATAGAAAAAAGAGTACAATACGATGTTAGGAACATGTTGTTTATTCAAAGGTCTCCACTAGAACCTTGCAAATCTCTAAGTCGAACACATTTTTGGATTGTGGAGTGTGGTAGGGACTTAGTAAACAAATCCGCGATGTTATCACAGGATTTGGTCTGCAAGATGCTTATCTCTCTATTTTGCTGAAGCTCATGAGGATAAAATAATTTCGAAGCAAAATGTTTAGTCATGTTGCTCTTGACATAACCTGTTTGTATTTGTGCAACACAAGCAACATTATCTTCGTAGATAATAGTAGGGGATCCGATGGGCCCTATTCTATAAGATTGTTGTATGTGGTTAATCATTTTGTGAACCCATGCATATTCACGTGATGTTTCATATAGTGCAATAATTTTAAAATGATTAGTGGACGTAGCAATCAGAGTCTGCTTAGAAGATTTTCATGATATAGTTGTTCCATCGTGTAGAAACATGAAGCCTGTCTGCGATCTGGCATTATGGGGATCTAAAAGATAGCCAACATCAGTGTATCCAATCATGTTGGAGTCTTGATTTTTTTTTTCTGAAGAAAAAACCAAGATCTTTGGTGCCTTGGAGATATCTGAAGATATTCTTAATTTATGCCCAATGACGTCTGGTGGAAGCAACGCTATGTCTAGCTAGTAGATTCACTGTAAATGCAATATCAGGCCTGATGCTATTTACAAGATACATAAACGCTCTAATGGCACTAAGATACGGAAACTCAGGTTCCAATATCTCTTCTCCATCTTCCCTAGGTTGGAATTGGTCTTTATCCAATTCTAGAGTACGAACAACCATAAGGGTTTTAGCAGGATATGCTTTGTCCATACTGAATTTCTCTAATATTTTCTGGACATAGGCTGACTGGTGCACAAAAATTCCTTCGGAGAGATGCTCGAGTTGTAAACCCAAATAGAACTTAATTTTACCCAAATCCTTCATCTCAAACTCCGTCGTTAGATGATTGCGTGCTTCCTTAATATCTTGTGCATTGCCAATGATATTAAGATCATCGACATACACGGAGATAATGCAAAATTCTATAGTGAACTGCTTGATGAACACACATGGGCAATCATCATTGTTAGAATATCCTTTTGATAAAAGGTACTCCTTTAGTTAGTTGTACCACATCCGACCCGATTGCTTTAAGCCATATAATGACTTTTAAAGCTTAACATAATACATGTTGCGATTTACATCCTTATTCAGAATAGGAATTCTATCAGGAACCCGCATATATATATATATCCGAATCTAGTGACCCATAGAGATATGCTGTCACGACATCCATCAACTGCATAGATAGATGATTTTGAACTACTAGTGATATAAGACATTGGAACGTGATTCCACTCATACCAGAGAATATGTTTCATTGAAATTAACACCGGGTCTCTGCGTGAACCCTTGTGCGACAAGCCTTGCTTTATATCTCACCACCTCATTATTTTTGTTCCTCTTGCGAACGAAAACCCATTTGAATCCCACAGGAAAGATTCGGGGAGGCGTAGGTATTACCGATGAAAATACCTTCTTCTTATTAAGCGAGGCTAACTCTGCCTGGATTGCATCTTTCCATTGATTCCAGTCCGATCATCGTTGACACTCTGCCATGGTCTTAGGTTCTGGATCATTCAGAAAATTGTTTGCAACCGTAGCTGAGAAATCTGTGTCAACGATCGTAGTTTTACAATCATATGATTCTCCATTATTTGCATAGTGAATGGAAATTTCTTTCACCCCTTGTGACTCCTCATGATTTCCCAATACGAGTGTGCCAGGATGTTCCGATGTCCCAACTTCGGAAATATTGTGCACATTAGAGTTGGGTTGTGGAATTTGAGGATCCATAGGGTATTTACTACCCTTTTGGTGTTTGTCAACTTGAGGTTGACTTGCATTTACGACTTTGGAAGAAGTTCTCGCCCGTCGACGAGTGCTAGGTGTTGTGTCCTGCTTTGTCTTCCTCTCTTTCCTAGGATGCTTATTGGAAGCGTCTACCACCTGCTTTGGGGCTGTACTTCTCCCCCTCTTGTTGTGAGAAGGGAGTTGAATGGTTTTATTTGGTACCTCTACTCTTTCAAGCGCATTCCTTGCAGGGTTCAAGGATTTTGTGACATCTTTGTAATCAGTAAATGCATCTGGTAGATTGTTTGCAATGTGTTATAAATCAATGCTTTTCTGAACTTGAAGTTTAGTTTCCTTAGTACGTGGATCTGCTGAGGGGATGCTTTTAGCATTCCAATCAATATTCCGGCATTTAGTATGGTATTTGAAATCTTCCCCTAATACCGAAAAATGATCCTTATTGAATATACAATTAGCATACCGATCCGTAAATAGATCCTCCGTAAGGGGCCCTAGGTATTTAATGATCGACGGAGATTGATATCCCACATAGATTCCTAATTTCTTATGTGGGCCCATGACGGTACGCTGAGGTGGTGAGATCGGTACGTATACAACGCACCTAAATTTTCGCAGATGGGAAATACTTGCAGCATTTACATGTACCAGTTGTAGAGGGGAAGTGGTATAATATCCAATTGGACGGAATTAAACTAAGTCTGCAACGTGTAACGCCGCATGACCCTAACATGAGGTTGGTAAGTTGTAATTGTGTAGCAATGGTCTTGCTATAAGTTTGATTCTCTTGATTAGAGATTCTGTCAAACCATTATGGGTATGGACATAGGGGACGGAATGTTGAATTCAATTCCTTGCACCATATAATAATCATTGAAGGCTCGTGAGGAGAATTCAGCAGCATTATCCATTTGGATTGATTGAATCCGATGTTCAGGAAAATTTGCTCTTAATCTGAGGATTTGAGCAATAATTTTAGCAAAGACATGGTTCCTCGTGGACAAGAGGCACACGTGTGACCATCATGTAGATGCATCAATAAGAACCATGAAATACCTGAAGGGTCCAGAAGATAGATTTATGGGGCCACATATGTCTCCTTGAATGCGTTCAAGAAACTTTAGTGGCTCCGTAGTGATCTTAAGATAAAATGGTTTTAAAATCAACTTTCCCATTGCACATGCGGTGCAACTAAAATCTGATGATTACGAGAATTTGACATCATTTAAATCATGACCAATATAATTACTGATAATTTTCTGCATCATCCCAATGCCAGGATGGACAAGGCGATCATGCCAAGTTTGGAATGAATTAACATTCTGAAAAATTACCTTGTATGTAAAATATGGTACGGGTTTGATGTATGTGTAGTACAATTCAGACGGTAACGAAGAAATTCTTTTCAAAATTTCTTTGCCATATCCGGTGACTTTAGAGATGAGGAGAAATTCTTCATTGTTGTCTTCATGAGTTTCAATGTTGAAACCATTTTTTCGGATATCTCTGAAACTTAGTAGGGTACGAGTTAAATTAGGATACAATAAATCATCCTCAATTGTTACTTGTGTATCCATGGGAAGCGTTATAGTGGCTCTACCGGAGCCAACTATTGTTGCATTGCGTCCAGCGATTGTCAAAACATTTCCTTGTCTCTTTGTTAGAGTTTGAAAATATTTTGTTTTCTTAAATATCGAGTTAGCAGTACCGCTGTCCATAAGGCACAATTCTTCATCCATCGAATTGACCCCCGTACAGTTTCTTTCTTCTCCAGCGAATCCTTCGATGATCTCCGGCAAGGACTCCGGTGTGGGTCCAGGAACCGTCGAGTTTAGAACTCGACGAGTTCTGGACACAAACTCAAAGTTGGCGACTTCTTTTTTTTTTCTGGCCTGTCGCTCTCAAGTGGTTGAAGACAGTGCTGATAACGTATTATGGAAAGTGGAGACACGGTAGAAAAATAATGAAACAATCAACTTTTATTGATGTATGGATTACATATTTATAGTAGTTAAAAAGGCATGAGTGGAGTAGTGGGCGTCTATTGGAGACGTCTGATCGGACGTGGTCCGAATGGACAACGTGCTTCAAGGGGAAACGTTGGAGTCAAGTTTTCTAATCCCCTCATAGTGATGTCATGTAACTGTTGGTTACTTTAGCATATGTCCAATTCATTATTTTATTCTCAACACTCTCTGTGTGAAACTTAGATCTGCCGCCTGTCCACTTGCCCGGCGGTAGCGGCCCTCCTCACCGGCAGATTGCGCGAGGCCATGACGCAAACTGCAAGAGCAAGATAGGCGCGCGTCACGGCCCTCGTCCTCCGAGAGGAGTTGATCCTGTGGGAGATCCTTGTCCACCTGCCGGTGAAGGCGCCCCTCCGCTGCCGTGCGGTCTGCCATTCCTGGCGCGGATCGAATCTGCAGATTGTCGTTTTTTAAAAAAGAACTTTGACTACATATTATAAAAATATATTAATATTTTTGGTACAAAATTAATACCATTAGATAGATATTTGAATCTAGTTTTTTAATAAATTTATTTGGAGATACAAATGTTGCACGTATTTTCTACATATTGCGTCAAACTTTCGACACGGAAACCAACGAAGACCAAGAAACAATATGGGACAGTGGCCGGCCGTCAAAACTGACGCTGTGTAGGCGCTGACGATGCCTAACAACCTGCGTGTACGCATTGAGCCTGTACTCCATCCACGTACCGACCCTGCCTGGCCCTGGCTGCTTGTACAGAGGCTATCAGACTACTACGTACAGTATACCACGAGTGTATAATAATTCCATCATCTGAAATAATAAAATTGGAAAGGTTCAGATCTGAGAATAATTGTTTATTTTGGATGATCATAGGATTCAATAATATATTAAGCTTGATGGCCATTATTTTTCATGGTTACCATATCAATTTGACCTTAGAACTGTCCTCCTGCGTGTTTGAGGGGAAGAGTGGACACGTTCAGGCTGTCGTGGTAACACTCGCTCATAGATCTAGTGGCGAGCGAGGTGCTGCCATTACTCGTTCTTTGCATAGATGGTCGGCCCTGTTGTCATGACAAGACCTCACTGACAGCCAATTGTTGGGCACAAGCACAACAAACAAACTAAGTTTCATCTCAAATTAAAACTAAAAAGGTTACACATTTGCTCAACTGCAATAGCTTGATCAAGAAACACATCATGGTACATTAAATTAAATTAGGAATATCATACATGATGCAAGTGATTATGACTACTTATGGCATCGGCTACAAGGCTCCACAACAGTAAACTTAACTCTTTCAGGAACTTTATTCTCAATGTATGTTCTAATAGCCTGAAGCACTCTACGAGCTTCCCTTAGACCGTTGCCCTTGGAGGGGCACCGTCCAATTCCATTGTCAGAACACCTGTTAGTAGAACCACAATTGGTGTCCAATGTAAGAAACTCGAGTGACACCACGTTCTTGAGGATATAGCAGGTTAGCTCAACCAAGTCTTCTGTAGAGCTGAACCCTGTGATCTTCACATTCTTGAGGTGGAAATGCTGATCTTCAGTCATCTGCCTCAAATGTGGGGAATGTCCAAAAACTGTTTCATAATCCATAGGTTTCTTCAGCACCTATAAAGACAAAAAAATAATAATTAATTGAGCCAATAGATCCATTAGTCATCTTTGCAGGATAGAACGAAAAACATCTTACATCCAAGCTCAAAGTCTCCAAGGAAGGAGATGCTTCAAGGAAAGAAACCAGAGAAAAATAGTCATAAGGCGAGGGTTCTGATGACAGATAAAAGGTCAGGTGCTTGAGGCAGAGGAATCTGGTAGGCAGCATTGGTGTATCGACCACCTGCATAAACAAATACGCCACATGTCATGTTAAAATTATTATTCACAAGCTATGACTACTCAGATGTGCACATACTGCTAATCATCTACCACAAAAGTTTTAGATTACCTCGTCACTGGAATATAAGTAAAGAGTATCAAGATTTGGCATAATGGATGGCAGCTCAGTACGAGCATAACAGATAACATCTGAACGTGACATGCGTAATGTCTTCATTTGCAAAGCTTCTCCAAGCAATAGTTTTGGTTTTCCGTAAAAGACTAAAGTGGAGAGATTTGGAGCTTTGCACTCTATCAATTTCAGGCTCATGCATCCAGAAGTGCTCAGGCAGCTGAAGTGCTGAAGCTCACAAGGTATCCTCAGGCAAATTATTCCCTTGCACCCAATCAGTTCCAACTTCTCTAAAGCAAGAGAATTCGAAAGAAGACCCTGTAACTCATCCTCCGTAATACGCACATGTGAAAGACGCAGACTTGTTAGGTTTAGAAAGGGGCCGAGTTCAGCTGTGGGTTGGAAAGTACAACGACCAAGTTTAAGACACCGAAGTGAGTTCCTAACCCCATCTGATAAAAGCGACCTGGGAAACTTGTAGTTCTCTTTTAATGGATGCCAGATCGTAACGTTAAGTTCTTCAATCCCTGGTTTAACAGCAACCCGAAGCCACCTTTTAAGATTGTGATAAGCGATACAAAATGGTCGGAGCTCCAATATCTTCACACCAATGCCTGAGTGATTTCTCATAATACAGTCAACTGCGTCTTTGAAAGAACCACTATACCTAAATCCTTCAGGCCTAAGTGCATCCTCATTGAAGGTGAGGTTGGGATAACACCTCCAGGATCGTAGAAAGGCATGCGACAGGCAAGCAGCACGAGCAGCATCACGCAGTGGCATTAGAGAATGGACATGATGCCAGATATCCTGCATGGGCAAGCATGGGAACCGAATGTTAACACTGGGATTGTCAAACTAAATTGTTACTTAAACCAGAGAGAAAAACAGTGGAACTACATGGAGTAGCATTCTACCCTGGATAGAACTTGACATGATTCACACAAGACTTGCTGCATTGCTTAGGTAGATAGTGAAACTGAATGTAACCTTGGTATGTACATTGAGCATTGCATCCAAAAGTTTTTACCTAAGGGTATTAGAGAGCCGAGTAGACAATGATATTGTTTGCTATGCAATTGTGCCAACCAAAATGCACAGCATCATATGCAAATAGCCAATTGCATGTTATAAATAGGTTAAAGGAGCAAAGAATTCAAGAGAAGTCTATGCTAATTTAAGAGAAACTAAGATAACTATAGGAACCATACATCAAGATGGCAGCCTGGCAGGTGATCTAGATTTACGATAGACAGGAAATCTACTGATTTTTTTTTAGGAGAGTAAAGATATGTTCTCTGTTTACAGTACTATTTAGCTCACATAGTCCAAAGAATTTGAGTTAACGACCGCATATCATGCCTGCAAGATAATCCACCCATCATCAAAATTGTGTGCACGTACCTCTGGAAGGCACGGGAGTGAGCATCCCATTGTTGTTTCACCAGCTTGAGAACCACCATCACCATTTTCTTTTAAAAAATAAGGATCTCCATCTTGCTGACAGGGCGAACCTTTTCTTTTATTCGCTGAAGCAACCGATCCATCTGCAACCCAACAGCATGGTCATGGTCATCGACTAATCACGTATTGCATGAAGCAACAGAGGGGGAGAACTAGGCTTACTCGGGGCAAGGATTTTCCGGTGATCGTCGCCCTGCGCCATGAGAGCCGCCGCTGCATCGCCAGTAGCCCGTAAGGACAGACGATCGACGTTTGCTCTGTCCACGGATCTATATACATCATATATGCATCATCTCCCTCTCTGTTTTTGTTTTCGAACTCAATCTCTACTTACATGGAAAATGCGCAGAAGGAATCCGACCAGGACTTGGAGTGGAAGGAGGATTACTGGGAATGGAACTACAAGTCGACTGCAAGAAAACTAACGGGGAAACGCCGACTGCCGTAGCCGGAACGGTGGCTGCCGCCCGCACCGCAATCCGCCTTCCGCCGCCGCCCGCGCGACCGCCGCAGCAATCCGCCGCCACCCGGTCGCCGCGCCTCTAAGGTTCAAGAGAAAGAGGAACGAGGAGAGCAGAGAGGTCTCATGGTGGGAATGGGTTGGTGCTGAACTTGGGCCGCCTCTGGGTCGGCCTGGTGGCGAGAGAGCGGGCACGGCGGCTCACATCAGTTGGCGTTGGCCGCCGCAATGGCACGTGCGTCGCCACGAGCACGACGCCATCGGCCGAGTGTGCTCGATCGAGCCGCCGATCCAACCGTGGACCCCCGTGCTCCGCACCGATGCGCACGTCTCGTGTTCCGTCCTTTGCACGGAACCAGCGAGCGAGCCTCCCATCCCGTCCCCTTCCCTCCCCTCCCCTCCCCAAAATAAGTAGTAAGCCTACTCTTTTTATCCCTAAATCTAAATATATTAAAATACATGTGTTCTCTCATAAAAAAATCACTTCACATCATTAATAAAATTGTATCCGTTAGATCTTGAGACTGAGAAAATATGAACATTAGATTTTCTCTTATATTGTTTACATCTAAGTCCTTTATGAAGCATCAAATACTACAATACAACAACACAGTCCTTCCACATAACCCATCGTAGCTTTCTTTTCTCCTTCCTCCTCAATCCTCGCCTAATTGGCACCCCTTGCTGAGCTCCTCCACTCTGTGTCGCGGCTGTCGTCTACTCCCAGCGCTGCTTTACGGCATCATGGTCTCTGTCCTCTTCCGTGCTCTGAGCTCCCGGACCTAAGGCCGCTTTTTCCTCTTCATGCCCGAGTTTACGAACGGATCGACGCGGCCATCGCCTCCACCGAATACAGACGCGCGCCTACGCCCTCCTCGACTAGGCCTCCGTCTCCTCTCTCGTAGCCTCAGCCTCGGCCCCATGGGGAGGTGGTCTCTAGGAATGGCACTGCGGACTTGCTTCTAAAACTTGAATCGTTGACAAGGCATGCTGGGCAGCATGCACGATGGCCTCAGGCAGCCAGATGCAACGATGCTCGTTTTGTGCTGCTTGACGAGCTGTCGTCAGAAAAAGAAACACACGAGTAGCCGAGGTGAGGTCCATGCTAGCCATCGCATTCAAGCAGCGTGCTACTCCCCGGCGAAGTGCTCTGCGTCGTTGATCTCACACTCCTTGCCATCAGCAGGTACCACACATCACAAGCATCTGTGTTCAATGATTTTGAAATGCTATTAGTGTTCTAGAAATAAGGGATTGTAGCATTAAAATAGTCTGTATGTGTTGCTCCAATTGGATAGACACTCAAATTTTGTTACATCGTAAGATATATATGTATTGTTATGTGTAGTGATGGTATGGAACTATTCCAACAAGAACTATGACTGTAGTCCTTTTGTTTTTCTGATCTCTGCATACTACAGTTGGGTTAAAATACAGAAAATGAATTTGTCAGTATCTACCATACATTTAGGATAATAATTACAATACTCATCCAAACTCCAATGATGAGGAATTCTAACTGATTTCGATAGGATGTTAAAATCGTCCCCCATGAGATTCAAATTTACTCACATTTTTGGAGTTTCTTTCTATGAAAAAGTCACAAGTTTATTAATTTTTCCATCTCAAATCCTGATGCATTTACATTCTCTTCTTCAAAGTGTTATTATCTGGTGAGTTTGATACATGATCAGCTTCTGGGTATAGATACAATAGAAAAAAAAAGGTTTCATGAAATTTCCAATTATCAGCAGGAGCTGGTTTTATGGGGATAAAATTCCCATATCTCTGACTTAACAAATACTTTGAAAAGTAGCTTTACTATCCTTATGCAACAAACATGCTGCTCATGTATCAACATAATTAACATAAGAATTAATTTGTGCCTGACTTTTCCTTGAAGAAAGAAAAAAAGATTTGTGTCTAAATATAGCGAGCATGGTGGAACTTGATTTTTTTTTAACTGTGGTTGAATTTGAATTGTGTTAAAAGAAAAAGATTAGTGGGAGCTCTAGGAGAAAATAACTCCTAGATATCAATCTAGCTGTATTCATGAGCTTGTCCCATGCTCAAAGTCACACCTTCCATCTAGAAAAGATAAACTGGAAGACATCTTGTGATGCTCAAATATTTGAATATTCTTCTCTTTTTCATCATGGATTTTTTTTCTTAGGTATAAAGTTGTTTGTAACTTCAGGAGCATCACACAATCCCAGTAATACAACACCAATTACAGTGCGAACTCTCATTGACTGCAAATTAATTATCTGGGCAAGACGCTTAGTCATCATGTTCACTGCTAGCAAAGGTGAAAAATTCAGGTGGCACATAATATAGCAACTCACAGAGCCAATTACGTTAAGGTGAAAAATCGAGTTTGTTAGAATATCAAAATAAGAGCTATATATAGCTGAATATGAACTGCGTGTTTGTGAATGGCTTTATGAAGATTGTGAAAATATATTGTTCAAGTGCAAGGGGGTTAAGAACTGTTGGTGATCCTTGATTCTAGAGCATATCCGTGCAAATTGTGTTGTGCTAGTCCCAGATGGAAAACATTAGGAAGATCTAGGAAGTACAATAGAAAATTCAGTCAATAAGGATCTATAATTTACTTGATTTTTTAGAAACTCAACTCTCCTGATCAAGTTGCACTTCACAGATCATGCGTTAGATGGAAGGCACCGCCAGCAGATTAGTGCAAAGTAAACACAAAGAAAGGAGGATGGGGCTTTTTATCTTTAGACTGTGACAGTATTTATTTTCATAAAAGCAGCTGAAGCAACATCAAAAGCATGATAGAAGTATTTTATAGCCAGATGTAACAACATGAGGAATAACGCTAACTTCAGAAACAATTGATGAAAACCTAGATGATGCTAAGTGCCATATTTCATGAGATAAGAAACTTCAAGTTCTTATGGTTTATTCAATACTCCGTTATTGTGTTTCTGTATATTTTTTTTGTCCTACAACAAAGTGGTCGTTAATTTTACTGTCGATGATGCTTGTGTTTTCAAGTACTCATGAGCAGGCACAAATTTTATACTAAGGCAGTATCCAATACTATGCCTGAAACCAGTATTTAGCAAAAGATCACATTCTATGCACTATGTTCGAAACAAAAACACCCGTCACAATATTCAAATATGCATAAAACTAATTAGCCTTTTGAACACATTTTTAGTCAACAAAATTTCAGACTTCGACTTGCATATCTCTTTGGATTTTTCATCACACAATCCCAGTCATACAACACCAACTGCAGTGCAAACTCTCATTGACTGCAAATTAATTATCTAGGCAAGACGCTTAGTCATCATGTTCACTGCTAGCAAAGGTGAAAAATTCAGGTGGCACATAATATAGCAACTCACAGAGCCAATTACGTTAAGGTGAAAAATCGATTTTGCTAGGATATCAAAATAAGAGCTATATATAGCTAAATATGAACTGCGTGTTTGTGAATGGCTTTATGAAGATTGTGGAAATATATTGTTCAAGTGCAAGGGGGTTAAGTACTGTTGGTGATCCTTGATTCTAGAGCATATCCGTGCAAATTGTGTTGTGCTGGTCCCAGATGGAAAACATTAGGAAGATCTAGGAAGTACAATAGGAAATTCAGTCAATAAGGATTTATAATTTACTTGATTTTTTAGAAACTCAACTCTCCTGATCAAGTTGCACTTCACAGATCATGCGTTAGATGGAAAGCACCGCCAGCATATTAGTGCAAAGTAAACACGAAGAAAGGAGGATGGGGCTTTTTATCTTTAGACTGTGACAGTATTTATTTTCATAAAAGCAGTTGAAGCAACATCAAAAGCATGATAGAAGTATTTTATAGCCAGACGTAACAACGTGAGGAATAACGCTAACTTCAGAAACAATTGATGGAAACCTGGATGATACTAAGTGCCATATTTCAACAGATAAGAAACTTCATGTTCTCATGGTTTATTCAATATTTCGTTGTTGTGTTTCTATATATATTTTGTCCTACAACAAAGTGGTCGTTAATTTTACTGCCGATGGTGCTTGTGTTTCCAAGTACTCATGAGCAAGCACAAACTTTATACTAAGGCAGTATCTAGTACTATGCCTCAAACCAGCATTTAACAAAAGATCACATTCTATGCACTATGTTCGAAACAAAAACGCCTGTCACAACATGCAAATATGCATAAAACTAATTAGCCTTTTAAACACATTTTTAGTCAACAAAATTTCAGACTTCGACTTGCATACCTCTTTGGATTTTTCATCGTCACGTGTTACCCCCATTTAACATGGCGGCTGGCTGGTCCAACCACAGCAGAAAAAAAAGGGTGTATTTAGAAAGCGGCCTAGCGAGGTAATCCCGTGCTCTCTTTCTAGTTCCAAATTCAAAATCAAAATGCCTCTCCGCCTCGCCCTCCCCGAGCACCAGAACCTCCACCGGCAACTCCAGAGCTCGCGGTCTCCCAACGCAGCCCCGACCCGCCTCACCGTCCATTCCCTTGGTGCGGCTCTCGAGGTGTTCATGAACGCGCCCACCGCCCGCCGCGTGGTGGTTGTCTCCTCCGTTGAGGTTGCCCACTCCGCCGCCCTCGACGCGTTCCTCGCCTTGCAGGAGGACCGCGGCCTCTAGGAGATCGAGAAAGGCATCCGCATCTACGAGCTCGCCTCGATCGACCGCCTCTTCCGTGCCATCGTCATCGATGTGCTCCCGGTACTCGTTGCCGACCCTCTCACTGTTGTCCCGGTACGCCGTCTACATCCAGTCCTCTGCCCCTGCAGTCGACGGCGACTTTGAGCACGGCGCTAAGCGCATCTGCCAGGACATAACCGCCTATGCCGACAACACCCGCCGACTCTCCGCCATCTTCTGAAGATGTTCCACTCCGAGAGAGTCACCATTGCCAACTCCAAGCCCAACAGCAACGACGACGGCGGCGTGTTGGCGGGGATGATGATGGGCCTCGACCACATCCACGTGAACTCTTTCCGCTGCCTCGTGAGCCTTAAGGATGAGGTCATCGACAGCTCCCCCCCCCCCCCCCCCCCCCCGCCCCGCCGAGTGACCATCGACTCCCTCCCCACCTATGAGTGGGTTGTTCGCAACATTGCCCACCTCACTGCCTTGGCGAACATCAACGTCTCCTTCTAGCTCATCGCCCTCGGCCTACTCCCATTCCTCCACAACAACCCCACCAGCCAGCCTGCGCTTCGGTTCCTCTTGGACTACATCCGTGGCGTCAGGGAGAAGGTCGGAGCCGTGGGTGGCGAGTTCGTCGCGCACGCCACCAACATATGTTACAATCTCATTACGAACGGCACGTGCCCCCTCCCACCCCCGGAGATGAGGATGGTTACGGAGCAGTTGCGTCGGGATCTCGATGTCTTCAGATCCCGCAACCTGTCCATCAACGAGTCCGACTCCACCGATGACTCCTCAGACGCCTCTGACGACTCCTCAGACGCCTCCGACTCCACCGACTGTTATAAATAAATGACAAATAAACGATAAAGAACATGAAATCAAATCACAAGGGACACGAGACTTAACATGGAAAAACCAATCAAAATGGAAGGAAAAAATCACGGGCGCCAGCCAACAAGAACTTTCACTATGTTGAGAGTCGGATTACAATATCGTGTGGTGGTTTACAAGAAGATAATCTTCAAAGGAAAACCCTAATTGGAAATATAATGTGTACCGCGGAGGGGGGGCATTGCCCCCCACACCCCCCAGCCAAAGTTGGGTCACTCCGGCCCAAGCCTCCGGCGATGGGCCTCCACTTCGCTCCGTCACAAGTCGGTCTATTATGTGCAACTGAATTTGGAACACAACTCAACACCGACGACTCCACCTCAAGTTCGTCTGACGCCTCCAACTCCATCAATGAGTCCACCTCAGATTCGTTTGATGCCTCCAACTCCACCTCAGGTTCATCTTAGGCACAAATGTATAGTGTTTGCCTGTGTTCCTTATGTGAGGGAGAATTCTGGTTTAACGAGTTGGCTGCTAAGACTTGGCCATAATGAGTTTTGGATGGTGAGACTATTGATGATATGTACCTGAATTATATTGCATGTTAATCAATACTTTGAATACTCTGTTAATATGTACTTCGCCATAGAGTACTGATGATATAGGTCGTGATTGTTTGTGTTGATTGTTTATCCTTTAGGATGTGCAATTGCTTCTCTGAAAAATACATTTTACTAGAACACTAGTTCCTTCTGATATGCTTTGTAGATATTGCTATTGCTTGTTTTGATCATGAATCATCAGCTTGACTGACTGCACTGCCATGTTGTCCTGTGGTTCCATAGGATTCCTTTTCAACATTGTATTTCTAGAATTCTGTTTACGGTTCATTTTGACCTTTATATTCGCCAGTTTTCACAGCACCAGCAGCTAATCTAGGTGTAGTTGCAGCTTCTTATTTAAGTGTAGGTTAATTAGGTTTCTCTGATTTTGCAACAGTCATATATTGGTTGGTTGCATCTTTAGCTGATTTTGCTTAACTTGTCTTGCTAAAATTTTTGCTAGAATGGCTTAACTTGTTTTTCAGGTATCTGACTCATAATTTGTTGGCAAATACAGGTTACAATTCTTTTGTTGTGGTGGTGTTTGGCTCCATTATGGTGCTGCCTCTCTTCCATTGGTGTCCATGTTTTCTTTTTAGTTATAGTGTATGGCTCCATAGTTGAAGTATGTCAACTGAATTTCTCGACCTGAAAGTTTGTTTGTCGCATGTGCTATGTTGAGTTCATGAGGTAGCCCATTGTATTCCTATGGGGCTCATGGGTTTGGGTGCTAGGTTGGTGCATACGTTTTCACATTTTATTGTATGTAACTTCCACATCATGCACTACTTGTGCAACCAAGCAGTTATCATCCTAGCTATGTTAAACAGGCAAGCTAGAATGCGCACACAACAGACTGCCAGGGGTCGTGGCCAGCAATCTCCACAAAGGGTATGGTTTGGTCATCATTCATGTTGATTTGGTCATCATTTATGTTGACTAAACTTTTTGCTTTTGTTTTTTTATTTTTTGCAGAGAGGTATTGCTGGTCGTGGATCACGGGGTCGTGAGGGGCGTGGTCACAGCTAGGTCCACGGAGGTTCTTCCATTCGTGCGCATATCATGGATGCGCATATCATGGATACCAAATCGTTCTGCTAAATTCTTTTGGCTGAATTGACATCATCATTATTATTTTATGTGCCTAGTTTGCATCTGTCGCTAGATGAACCTAATGGTTTCACTAAAATTACAATGCTTATTTCAATTAGTCATTTATTCACAACAAAGGCACCTTTTGGTTGGGCTTTCCAACCTGCTTTTGCTTTTGCAAAAGCCAAAAACCAACCAAAGGCCTCAAAAGCTAGACATGCTTAGCTTTCATTCCAGTACAAATCCAAAAGCACCATCTTCCCTGCTTTCACCGGCTTTTGAGGTGGGTAAATTTGAGTTATTTACTCGCCTGTCACTGGTTATGAGAAAAAAAAATGATTTGTTTTCTTCTTTTCTTCGACCCTCATGTCTATTCTCCACATCCCGATGCCAAGGCCGCCGCCGGTCGGCCGGGCCTCCGTCCACCTACCCGGCCGCGAGGTCCGGGGAGATGAGCTCCTCGGATCTGCACGCAACTGCATCTTCTCCCCCTGGATCTACGCGCCCGCCTGCTCCAGCCTCCGGCGAGACGAGCTCCTTGACGTTGTTGAGGGAGAAGCGGACGGACTCTGCGGGGACGGGCTGCGGCAGCGGCGGGCTCGCACGAGGGAAGGGCAGGCGGCGGTGGCGGGTTCACGCGAGGGCAGGCAGCAGCGACGGGGGGCTCGCGTCGAGAGAGAGAGAGAGATTCAGGGGAGGAAGAAGAAGCTAATAAGTAGGGTCCACTCATCATAGAGAGAAATAAAGAGTTGAATGGTGAGTAACATGGATGACATGTGGGGTCTATTTGACAGTTGTTATGAAAGCCACAGCCAGTTAACCAAACGGTCTTATGCTTTTCCCACAGCCGCTTTCTCACAGTTGCTTTTGCCACAGCTATAACCCACAGCTACTTTTTTAAAAACCACAACTCAATCAAACACACCCAAAAACATCACGGTAAAGTCTTTTGTGCAAGCTGATGTAGAGAATTTGCTATGATTGCCTTTGACCATGACACCTTCCAACCAATTAGATGATTTGCAAAATGAGCTCCATTCTTTTACATTGACCATGGATAATCATGATGTGTGGGGATATATTTGGAGAACTAACACTGTCTCATCCAAGAATGCATACCTGAAGTTGATTGGTTCTTGTCAAACATCTCCCTGGTTCAAGTGGATGTGGCACTCTTGCTGCAAGAGTCGTCTAAAATTTTTCTTCTGGCTAGTTCTTCGGGACAGAATCAACACAAGAGGGCTACTGAGAAGAAAGAACATGCACCTAGAATTATATAATTGTATGCTATGTTCAGAACAATGTGAAGAGACCCTCCTCCATCTTTTCTTTGAATGCAGCTTCAGCAAGAGATGTTGGGAAGTTGTCTCAATTCAGTGGAACACAAGGCTTCTACCAGATCAAATGTTAATACAGGGACGCAGAAACTTTAACTCTAAGATTTTTAGAGAAGTACTTATAGTGGGGTGTTGGACGATTTGGTGTCACAGGAACGACATAATCTTTGACAGAGGAATCATCTCTATTCAGCAATGGATGACTGCCTTCAAAAAGGAGTTTGCCGTGCCTCTCAGAGCTAAGCCGACAACTAAATTGCTCTTGGAAAACTTTTTAGCAAATGTAAATTAGTTAGCTTTTGTGTAGGGTCTCTTTTTGAGCCCGAGGCCTCTTGCCTTGTACATACTCTTTTTTCTGTTAATACATAAAAAAAATAGATCTCTTTTTTTCTGTTAATATATAAAAAAAAATAGGTAGGGGCCTTCCCTAACGATTTCGATCAAAAGAAATTAGCCATTTATTCCCATATAAGTCGGTGCTCTTTTCAGACTGTAATAACGTTAATTCCAGAAATGTTCTTTCAACACGACCCTATGGCACCACCAGTAAGCGGTAACCCGTAGGTTTTCCTATAGCGGGTATTACTCTAGTGTACTGGTTCCCCAGTGAAGCACAGCTTTCAAAAAAAAAAAATGACGTCCACAGCAGAAAACCCGCCGTATAAACCCCGAAAAAAAGCCTCGAATCAAGTCATAGAAACAGAAATTGAGGCCTTCATCTGTGTAAGAATACAGACAAGCGCAGCAGCATCGAGAAGACTACAAAAAGAATGTTCATCTCAGACGCGGTAGTTCAATAATAACTGAGAATTCATTTTCATCCTCCATTGAAGTAACTGTCAAAACAGTATATCTTGTTCTAATAAACTACCAGCCACAAACCACAATAACCAGCCATACTGCAGGTTCTCTTCCTGCATGTTACTGATTCTATACCGCAATCATCATCAGTACTGCATCTGTGGCTAGGGTATACATCTGGTACATGGCAAGCACTCTCCCATTGGGAGGCAACATTTTTATGGAAAATTGTTTCCGGACAAACTTGAGATGATAATGCACTAACACGAATTGTTTGGTTGTCATCCTGCAGAGATGTTCTTGTCACAAACAAGGCCAATATTCCTGAATAGCAATACTAATAATGAGCTAGAAAGAATAAATGGCACCTTGACGATAGTCCAATTGCTGGGTCCGTGCGTCGCAGGAAATTTCTCATGCCAGGTACTTCTTATTAGAAGAGGGTGACCTTCTGTTGTAAATATATAATTTTGGTTCTTCAAAAATGAATCATCATACAGAAGGAAAAGATACTTGCACCTGAAGTTGTCATGTTAAAAGTGA
Organism: Eleusine indica; assembly: GCA_030378355.1. NCBI lineage: Eukaryota > Viridiplantae > Streptophyta > Magnoliopsida > Poales > Poaceae > Eleusine > Eleusine indica. The sequence goes on from CM059495.1 coordinate 4,522,868, forward strand.
TTTAAGTGATCGATCTACATGGACAATTTTGCTAACTAATCCTCACAGGAACAAGAGAAAGATGAACCTCTTACGTTTCTGAAAGAAAGAAGCTGTGTTGATGGTCTTCAAGTTTCATTGTTGAAACATCTCTGATGCTAGCAAATCCTCCATCCACTTTTGTGTAGTAATTGAGTGATCCCACAATAGCTTCACCTACTTCCAGGTACCAAGGATCTATCAGAAAAATAGAGTTTGAGCAATCAGGGAATAGATACAAAAATAAAATGTGTTACAAGTGAAATTTCTATTGAAAAAACACTGTTTCTAGAATAATAAAACTAGATGAATTAAAAAGAAGAAATAAAGGTATATGAGATAGCCTGTGGATGATTGTAAAATCCAAAGCAAACGTATATATACTTTTGCAGAATCATTGTCGAGCGCACCTTTAGTAGCTTGATAAAGATAAAATGTTGACTCAGCAAATTCAGGACGCAAAGGGTAGTACTTCTCTGTAGGATGCAACATTCCATAGTCCAAAAGATATCTGCAAAATGCAATATGCACCAATGCAACTGAGTGCAAATCTAGAAACAACTTTTGTCCAATGGTTTAGCATCTACCACATGCCTCTTCAAAAATTGACAGTCACTGTATTGTATTTCCCATGTTCACATAAATGATCGAGAGGACACTCAGTTTTGAATTAAGAAGAGATCGACAATACCTTTCAGGTAGTACACCAAATCTTTGCCATACATTGTAAAATTCACGGTGCGACAGATTTGCAGCAGCAACATCTCCAAGAAGTGTCTGTTCATGATAACAGCAATATGCAAACACCAAACAAATGAACATTCTTATTATGGTATGACCTCATCCAATATATGGAGTTCAGGTTCAGCCAACCTGAAGACCAGGCCAAAAGGCCTGAAGACTAGTTAGTTGCCAGTATGTTGCTTCGCCAGTCCTCATGTCAGCTTCATGATACCTGTCAGGTCACTTATCATAATTGCTCAAAACATGCATACTACAGAGAAAGGTAAAATCAGGTGTAGTTGCCATGAAGTAATGGCTTACCACGGGCCATGTCGTAAATATTTTTGAACAGCGAGATAAGCTGAATGAAACATATCCCAATACTCGTCGCTTCCAAAAAGTATATATGCTTTAATCAAATACTCAAAAAATTAATCCACTCCTGCAATCATGATATAGAAGTCACTAGTGTCTGGTTAGACAAAATGCCATAAGATATTCAGAACTAAAATTTCTGAATAATGACAACAAATCGTGTGAGAGTGCAGACACAACAAAAAAAAAAAAAAAAATCTCACACAAGGCTATTACTATTAAGCACACACTAAATAAGATAGTATTACCAGCACCAATGCCTGATGAATATTCAATCCACTTGCCAGTTAATACATCCAGCGTTGTGCCTACAAGATTCAGTGAACTTCTCATGCTCCATAACTTGCGAAGAGCACGAAGAGCTGCAGCTTCATATCTAGAATCACCCGACAGACGTGACAATGCACCCATTTCAAGGATAAGGGAGCCTGTAAACGTGTAGGTTGTTTAATAAAATCCAGATTATTAAACAGAATCATGCATGTCCAGGAACATGTAAAAAGATTAGTCTGGTACTCACCACACCCTGATGTGCTTGTTTCAGTTGTCTCATTCTCCATCACTCCATACTGCAGGGAAAACAAAAGTATTGTTTCATCAAATATTTTTTTGAAAAACAAACATGAGCCCTTCCCTAAATTTATTGTAGTAGAAACTCCACATAAGTTTTAATGAAGAATATTAACACTGTGAATAATACTATAGCTTCTATGGATTGGTTCCTTCTGAACCATGGCGCCGGCTTTGGAAATGATGGGCTCCCTCACCCAGCTCAATGCATGCTATGTGATCAAGACGAGACAATTCAACACATGCTGGTCGGGTGTGTCTTCGCGAGGGAATTCTGGTGCAATCTTCTATCTTCCTTCGATCTGCAGCGTCTTGCTCCAGACAATGACAAGGAGAACTTTGCACAATGGTGGAGAAGAGCTAGCATACATGTGGCTAAAGCAAACAGGAAGGGTTTGACACGCTGATAATCCTTGGCCCCTGGTCATTGTGGAAGCACAGAAATGCCGGGGTGTTCAAGGGCACCGCACCTTCTGTCCAGGTGGTGTTGAATAACTGGAAGCAAGAAGCACAGCTCTGGACCTTTGCCGAGGCTCGTGGGCTCAAGGATTTGGGTCTGGATCGGTTGCTATGGCAAACCTAAGCATGAGTTGTTGCTAGATCGTCTCTCCGAGATGCTCTGGCCCAAATGTTGCATCAACGAGGAAAACTGCCCACAAAAGGTGTGTGAAACGATTGATCAGGGCACTCGTTCGTGGAATATGCAAGCACTTGAGGAGTTCTTTACCCCGATGGATCAGGAGGTGATTACCAACATTGTCCTGTGCACTCAACTGCAGGCTATGCAAAGATTAATGTTGATGCTGCGATATGAAAGAATAAGCAAATTGCGGTGGGATGACTGATCCAGAAAGAAAAGAAGCTATCGCGTGCAAGTGATTAGGCAGGTGATTCAGAATAGCAAGTGATTAGGCAGGTGATTCAGAATAGCAAGTGATTAGGCAGATAAATGGAGCGGGCATGGGAGCTTATGGCCACATTGTGCGTGCGACAAAGGCTAGGAGAGAGGCTTTAGCCTCAGTTCATTTTGTTCATGAAAGTTGCAATTGATATTTAGATGCCCACAGACTTGCGAGGAGTTCCATTGGAGAGTCCATCAGCAGGCATGTTGGCTTATGAGCCCGCGTATTCCTATGTTTTTATTGGTATTCATGTAATTCAGCAAGCCAAATTCCCCTCAGCTGTGAAGTGAAATTTGTTGTATGAGGATCCTTTTCTTCTCTCTTAAATATAAAGATGATGCGAGCTCTCCTACATTTTTCGAGAAAAAAATGAGCCCGCCTATTGGCGTCTGTAACTCTATATCTGATTAATAAAGGAGTGCAGATCCCCTCAAAGAAAAAAAAACTAGGGCGTCTCTCTAATGTGTTTATTAGTTAGTCCCTTTTGTGTAGGAATATGACCCCCTTGCCTTGGTCCCAGCTTGAAGGCGTTAAGCTACTATGCACCGACCAGTTGCATTCACTCTAAGTGGATGGGAAAGGGTGGGCAATTCACTTATGGTTCAATACTTCCCCTCACGTACAGCTCCCTCAGGACGCAAACGTGAAAATAGGAGCGGCGTAGCGGAAAATGCGGTCACCAGGACTTGAACTCAAGACCTCTAGCTCTAATACCATATTGGCCTACTATGCACCAACCAGTTCACCCAAAAGCTACAGCTCATGGGGAAGGATGGAAAATTCACTTATGGTTTGACAGAAGGATCCGTGTATGGACTGCTTTTTCTTCCCTATAATACAAAGATACACAGCTCTCCAGCGTATTTGAGAAAAAGGTGAATAACACTATAGTCTGCTTTCAGATAAATGTAGCAACTCTTTACAGATGTTCCTTCTTCATTTGATCTGCTGAGTTTACCAATGGTCTTGCACACACAATCCAATGAGGTTTTATCATGTGGCCATACAACAAAGAATAGAAAACACTAATTTATCATAGTCAAAATTTGACTTCTTATATTAACTTTTTGTCACACATGATAAGGTTGCAAAGGAAGCATAAAGCAATGAGGAAAAACAAAGATTTATAGACGAACCTTAAGATTGATCCATGCATATGGCAGCCCAGTAGGCGTTTCAAATGCTGGTAAAAACCGATTGCCCAAATTTACAGCAAGATGCAGTAACTGGTCATGATATAGTCCGTCCTTGAGCTGGCTGATGTAGTCTTTTGCAAGAAGATGAGCAGAAAGAAGACCCCCTAGAAGTCTTATGTTACACTGCATAATAAGAAAATAAAATGAGCACAAAAGGAAGTAATTCTTTTTAGTAATGATATTTTGTTACATTGGAATTGTAACAATTATCAAATAGCATTACCTCAAAAAGATTAATGCGAGCATCAACATCAAATGTAAGATTCTCTGAAAGCCAGAGAACTCCTCTCTCAAACTCTGTGAGGTTACCTAAGACAACAAGACTGCATGAGCCGAAACAGAGAGGCATTACCTATCAATCTTACGAATAAAAGTGTCCTTTCAAGTGTACAACGATACGTATTCAGAAACAAATAACAATACTGTATAAATGACAAGAAAGTGTTCAGGGTACATTAGGAAACAGGAACAGAGAAACAGCTTCAAATATTGTACCTTGATAATGACTCGACCAGTGTTAATGCTGATCCATTATAATCCTGTGGCAAGTGTTCAAGCTGCAAGAGAGAGGAACAGAGAGGATCATTGAGTTCTTGTATACTAATACTTCTATAATATCAACAGAAACCTGTAAGTTGTCAGTACTTTAATACATTTAGATTCCCAAGTTCACTAAGAGAGTCGGTGAAACTTCGAGTAAGTGGCTTCAGTTCATCATGCTGAAAAGTATCAGGAGACCACATCAGCTTATACCATTCCATGAGAAATGGAACTAAACTTTGTTCAATGATTTTAAGATGGTTGACAAACATACTGGGAATGCATAAGCCATGTAGTTATCATAAGCATGGTAAAACCTGAAGAGAATCGGAGTACATCAGTACCAGAACATATTTCAACAAAATAACAAACAAGATATAAATAATTGTCCAAGTGTTCTAAATAGTATTTAGTACTAGTCAGCAAGTAGCCACTCCACCTAAGTGGGTTACTATTAGTCTCCAAATCACCACCAGCGATAATAAGCCGGTTAGGTTCCTTAACATGTAGTGAGTAGGCTACCTTGACCTCTTTAGCGGACACATGTGATGCTCTAGTGGTACTGATTTAGATCACTAAATTGATCCGAAAAGAAAAATATTCTTGTTAGAAGATCACACCATCAGGGACAATACTCTGACTTGCTAATATTTGTGATTCATTGACAACATGTGTCAATGAAAGAATAAAACAGCAAGAAACATCAGTTTTCACCAAAGATGAAGGTATCGCAGATTTCAGTAAGCACTTGGGCACAAACATTTTGCTGCCTTCTCCAATTCTCCATCATAGCAACCCTCGGTTCTCCCCTCAGAATCACCGAACAGCATTAGTAATGTGGGAATTTATCGCAATACAATGAACAAAGTTTGTATCTTTTCTATTGAATTTACTGTTTTAGCTTGGAACTCGTGAGTTTATGCGAAACAGAGCATATAAAAGAGCCACTTAGTTCACAAATTACAATATCACGCAGGCACTGCCTACACCACCCACAACAAAATCAAATGTCTTAATAGTTCCCAGCTGAACCCGAAAGATGGAAAGGTAGAAGGCTCACGGCCGCTTAGGCTTAGTACTCACATATCTAGGACCTTGTTTTTCATGTGCAGCTTCCTTGCGCGCCCGTACCCGTCGCTTCTGACGGCGCCCGCGGCAGCACCGCCAGTGAGGGCCGCAAGGAGAAGCGCGACGACGACGAGCCTCGCCGACGCTGGGTGGCCGGGCGGCCGAGGCGATCGCATGGGAGCTTCGCGCGGTGGGGTGAGACGACGGGACGACGATGCCACCGGTCCGCTGGGCGGGGTGGGGGATCAAGTGACCGCCAGACCGGGTCCGATCGAGCCGAGAGTGGGTGGATAGTCCAGAATTTTGGTACAAGGCCCCAGATATTGTACCTAAAAAGCTACCAATGCTGTGAAATATGCTTGCAAAAATGGTTAAATGCGTGGCCGGCTTATAAAAATCACACCATACACTCAGTTCATAACAAACATATGATACATGCCCATAATTTCCATGTATAGATGTATATTTCAATATTTTCCATAAAAAACAATAGATTGCAAATAATGATAAGACATTATAGCACTATTAAAATAATTCAAACCTTTTTCAGACATTTTTTTGCACGTGCTTAGCAATGGCATTAATTAGCTGGTGAAACTAGGACATCAAAATTAATGCACAAGTATTGTCTATCAATCTTTGAGCCAACCAACAAATATAGAGGTGTCATTGGAAACTATTTTTGATAGATGGCATTAAGGAACTGAGCTTACACCCTGACCACCCAGGTTCAAGTCATCTTTGATGCGAATTTGAGTGCCTATTTATTCTTAATTAAATGACATCTAGTTCCTCCTAGGTTGGTCGAGTTTTTTTATATATATGGCATTGGTTAGTTTATTTTTGATATAGATAGTGTCATAAGCATGTCCATCAAAGTATACTTTGATAGATGTTTGTTTTAAGCAGAAAGTAGTGTACAAAAGCCTATGTGCACATTGGAATAAACAGCAGGCCATGTGTGTAGCTGCTTGAGTGGACCTATGACGTGCACGGCAGCGGAACCAACCAATGAGAAGCGCGCTGACATGCTTCCGTGGCCCGAGGCCTTGGCCGTACTCTGGCACGACAAAGCATTGCATCAGCAACATGATGGTCAACGCGTGAGAAGAGAACACGTACAGTATGATTCATTGGTTAGCATGGACGAAGTGAAATCATTTTTTTTTTCCCTTCAAAGCATACAAACTAGGATTAAATTACGCGATCGAACAGTAAACATAACGCCGCATTGAAATTTTAACACCGGCGCAAAGCGTTGAGCAAGTGCATCATCGTGCTATCACACGTACGTACACACAGCTGGGACTGTGAAGTCGATCAATCCATGGACGATCGCGGCAGCATGCAGCCAGACGCGCGCGCGCGCAAGGATCAGGAATCAGGATTATCATCAGTTGGTGGGCATATTGGGCCCGTGGTTGTAGGTGTCGCAGCGCCGCCTGATCTCTCCCTCTGCGCCGGTCTTGACGCCGAGCAAGCTGAGCTTCTCCATTGCGCGGCCGAAGTCGTCGAAGAACTTGGTGGAGTTGGATGCGTAGAGCTGCACGAAGGGCTTGGTCCGCGGGTCCGTCCACAGCTCCTCGTCGGTGTCGAGCAGCCCAAGCCCGCGCTCCAGGTTGATGAAGTACATGTTGTCGAACTTGCCGGGGGTCATGATGTCGTTGAATGCCGCGATGGTGGGGTCCTTGAGGTAGTCCTTGCAGGCGCCCTGCAGCCCCCTCGCGAAGGACGGGTTCATGGTCGGGTCGAACGGCTCCGGCTTGCCGTCCTTCTTGTCGCGGTAGTTGAAGATCCGGTCCGCGAACTCCTTGCAGTGGGAGAAGCCCAGCGTGTGGGCCCCCGACAGCGCCACCAGCTCCTGCACGCTGAACCCTTTCGCCCCGAACATCTGGATGAGGCGGTCCACCGTGAAGTTGCTGTGGGGGAGCTCCGCGTCGGCCGCCGCCGGCGAGGACGACAGCGAGTCCCGGCGGCCAAGCGGGACCGGGTAGCGGGGCCCGCCCGTCAGCGTGACCAGCACGCCCGAGGCCAGCGAAAGGATGTCGGCGCAGGAGACCACGCCGGGGCACTCCATCTCCAGGGCGAGCTTGGCGCGGACCACGGCGTCGAAGGCGTCGCCCGGAAGAGAGAGGTTGATCTCCGCATCGTGCTCGGACTTGGCGAACTGGTTGGACGCGATCAGCACGGAGGCGTCGCACCCGCCCACGAAGCAGTCGTGGAAGAAGACGCGGAGCACGCCAGCGGCCGTCGTCGGGTTCTCCATCTGCTTCGACTGGATCACCTCCGCGATGATCCGCTCCGCGCGCGGGCACGTCTGTTTGTAGAAGTCCGGCGTCAGCGGCATTTTCCCTCCCGCGGGAGGCGACGCCGCGGCGGCGCAGCTGAGGGCCGCCGCCACCACCACCACGAGGAGGGAGAGGCGCATGATGGCTCACGACGAATAATGATCGTTCCTTAGCCTCCTGGCGTCGAGGCGCGCGTACGTGTAAGAGGATAGGTCCAAGAAATGCGACGACGAGATGGAGTGGCTCTTCTTGGAGGAGAGCCAACGGAAGGGATGGAATGCCGGGGAAATGTTTCCGGAGGTCACACACGTGTCCCTCCTTATTCTGCTCTTTGCTACTTTTAGCTAAACAGCACGCCTTCCGATATTATTGTACGTTGTTTGAGCTGTCTCAGGCTGCTAAGATTGCCTTTTCTGAGTGATAGAGCGTTAATCATGGATTGCAGGATCACAAGTTCAGAACAGAGGTTTGCAATTACGCTGAACAGCAATGCGATCACAGAAATCATCAAATGGATTGAAAGAATCTTAATTGGATTCTGGCCACCGTTTACAACATTACACACTACCAATACCTCTTGTGTACATTCACTAGTCTATCCTCAGATTACAAGACAAGTACTACCATTACGGATCCCAAAAACTACTTGGTACATTTCTTTACACCATTTCTAAAACTGACGAGGCTCCTGACTTTTCAGGAAACAAAATGGTACACTCACGGGAAGGAAAGATACAAGGAAAGTCAAATAGTCCCTATTCTGTTCCCCGGGACTGAAATCAACAGAAATGACAAGGTCCATACTTGGAAGTGATGTCTTCAGAACAAAATAACACGTACAATACAATTTTCTCAGCAGGGCCTTCTTTTGTCCACTTTCAAAGGAATATTGAACCACTTCTTCTTCCGAAGCCGATCTTTAGGTTTCTTTTCCTTTTTACTCTTGGGACCCTCGTCGTCGCTACGGGGTCCTTCCATGGGCTGGCTCTTCAATTTCTTTTCCTTCTTTACACTTTGCTCATCATCACTTTTGGACCCTTTGGAGGATGATTTCCCTTTGTTGCTACTGGAGCTCCGCTGCAGAGTAGGGTTGTTGGTATAGGATGCATGAATTGCATTCCTTTCCTTTAGAAGCTCATCAATCTACAGAGAGAAACAATACAGGTTTAAGCCACGGTGAGAAGCAAGCACAGATGATAGTCTACATTAATGCACATACCGTTTCCATTTCTTGAGCATATCTGCTGGTCATCTCAGTGAACTTTGCTAAAACCTGCCAATTTTAATTCTTAAAATGCTGTGTTGGAAATTAACATTGTACATGCAAATTAAGAACCTGCAAAAAAACATTATTTATAAGGTGAGGGCATACCTCCCTATACTCTGACTCAAATTTCGATAGTTCAGAGCGTTTTGCTAGTATCTTCGACTCCACAGTTCGTAGCCTCTCTTTCTCAGCGGAAAAGGGTTCAGCACATACAACCTCTATTGTATAGCTCGCACTTTTGAAGAAATTATCACCTAACACAACAACAACAACAACAACCACTAAGCCTTTAATCCCAAGCAAGTTGGGGTAGGCTACAGATGAAACCCCAAAGAAGCCAAGCACAAGAGCAAAACAAAACAAACACAGTAAAGAAGGCAAAGAAGAAGGGAGGATTGTATATTGCGCTGGACAGCTGAATTTTGTGCAATAGTAAATAGTTTACCATAAACAGCAAAATAATGTGTTCCTCCTTTCAATTCATTCACTTCACATGGTTGAAAACCATCCAATCTTTTAAAGAATGCACTATCAGGATTCTTTGCAGCAGCAGCCTGGAAGTAATTGGTGCTGGTAAGAGATTGAGAGAACCCCAGAAGGAACATAATGAGAGTAAAAAAACTGAATACTCACCGAACAATTTTGTTCAAACCTATACACAGGAAAGCCAAGAAAGAACATTCCCGCGATAGTAAATTTCCCAGTCTTTGCACTGTCTTCCTGCAGAAGGCTGCCATAGGTTAGCTGAAATCATGCTCCTCCATAGTAACATGGTTAAAGGAACCCATTTTTGTTGAACAGAATGAAGGTTGTCGCACATTAGATATTTTGTTCAGACGTTGCATATTTTCAGAAATTTGTTATTAACTACAATATGCCAAAGCATATGTTGCCTATCGGTTTTGGCAAATAGCTTCTGAAGATGTAGTTTTTTTGCAACCCATGTTAATATACTTGTAGGATTTTTAAATCTACTTGAAGTTAGTTTAACATGAACAGTTAAAGCACATGTAGTTTCTCCCCTTGGAAACTATACATGAACAGTTAAAGCACATGTAGTTTCTCCCCTTGGAAACTATTCAGGGAGCTGTGCGGGTTGAGACCCTAAGTAAAATCACAGGACAAACAATACATGATGCTGAGGAACATGTCAAGAGTGAAACATATGATGTCATTCAATACAACATTGAACCCATGACGTGATATTTGAATAAGTCAAGAGTGAAAATTTTTTCAGAAAAGTAATATTTAGATAGAAGAGAGAATTATAACTTTCTTTTTCATTTGCAACTAGAACTTGATAAGCTGACTACAAAAACAGACATACCTGTAAAGCAAGGCTCAATCCACCATTTTCCTCAGGCTCAAAATACAGCAACTAAAAAGAGAAAAGAAAAGTATGCCTTAGTTGAAGGGAATATGCGTAAGGAAACTTTACAACAACAAAGCTTTTAATCCCAAGCAAGTTGGGCTAGGCATGTAGGGAAACTTTCCATAGTGCAATTAGTACACTATAAATTTCAACTATCAAGTACTTGATATATTCAAATATTCTATGCTGTCCTAAAACATCAATTACTGAAGAGATTCTGCTTATCATATATCAATCACCAAAACTTAATGACAATGAATGTTTAGTGAATAAATGATTCTGTAAATTTTCATATATCTGGATAGGATGCACCATCATCCGTTCACGCACATAATACCATTATTATTATTTTTTGCAAAAACAGTGAATAAATTATTCTGTAAATGAAAATAAAAGTCTATTTATGAAAAATTACAACCGAGAACACAATGTTTATCAGCTGACTGATGTAATGAGTAGGTACATAGTCAATTCTCTGAGTAACAAGGAAATAGTCTATATGCAGGACCCAGGACGTTAAGTTTACAACTGAAAGGCAATAGCTAATGTAATGGGGCGATCGCATACGTGGCTACATGGAAGTTGGCAACTAACCTTAAATTTACTTTTAGCAGTTGAATGAACTCTGCACACTAACCCCATTTTGGCTTCTTTGTCCGTTATGTCCACAGAATAAAAGTGAGCTGACTGCTTTTCGACCTGCCAACATGTGTAGAAATATGACGTATTACTCTTGGTCAAAAGGAAATGAAAGGAGAAGAAGTGACAAACAAAGTTACCAACCTTTCTACAAACAGATTTGCCCAGCTCAAGCTGAGAAATCTCTACTGACGCATTCAATGCCTCCTCTAAAACTGTTGCTGAGACAGTGGTCTTGATTGGTACACCAAGCTTGCTGCACAACATATTATTATCACATAACTAGGCAACAAATATTGAAAAATGCAGTTTATACCATCAACAAGCTACCTAAACAGAGCCGCAAACACTGTATTTACAGTATTCAGACTTGATAGGTCCAGCTCCAGTTCCTGACTATCTGCTTCGATGGCCTGACACAGTGGCAGAAGCACTCACTATAGTCACATGAGAGAACCAATAAGCTCAACTACTTGAATCAAATCACGCCACTAATCACCTCGAATCCTGATGAATCATACTGGCGCCTCTTATCCGGATCTGACAGGATGTTATAGGAGAATGTAGCTTCTTGGAACTTCTCTGAGGCAACAGGGTCGTCAGCATTCTTATCTGGATGGTACCTGCATGATGTTGTAAGAGAATGTAGCTTTTTCTCCGCGTAAAAAGGAGGGATGTTTATTATTCAAAATAAGCAACGTAAAACGGTGCATTCGTACTACGAACACTATATCAAATAAACAAATGCAAACGATTCCACACAAGTTACACGCAACATTTCGCCCATATACTCATTCACTCCTGCGAAGCACGCTAAGTGTCCGAATCCAAGAGCATTACTTACTTAAGAGCCATGCGACGGAAGGCACTCTTGATCTCCTGCTCGGTAGCATTTCGCCCCACCCCGAGCACCTCGTACGGGTCCCTCCTCTGCGTCGCCGCGCCGGCAGCCGCCGCCGACTCCCCCTTCTCTGCTTTGAACGACCCGAACTTGGAACCAGCCATGGTAGCCTCCGCCGCCGCAGCACCTTCAAAAATCCGCCACCCCAGACCGCCAAAACCTATACGGCGTTCAGATCTTACAGTGGCGGCGGGGAGCTCGGGTCACGCCCACCCGCCGCAGCCGGCGGGCGACGGGCTGAGCTCCGTTCAACGGCGGGGCAGCGGCCGCTAGGACTTCGCCTTTGGGATGGCCGGCGGGCGACCTCAATCCACGGCGCCTTCGAATTCGGGGTGACGAAGAGGAGAAAAGGCTCGAGGAGAAGCGGGGCGAGGCCGACGAAATGGGTGGGGAACACGAGAAGGGAGGGAGACGCGACCGAGAGGGAGAGACAAAGACGAATTAATTTTAGCTGCCGACATGTGGGCCCCATTGGGCAGTGATACATCTGATCTCGATGCCGTGGGAGGGCGGCGGTGCGGTGCTCCGCTCGAGCACAGGGACGGGGTACCGTGTCGCCGTCTTGCCGCCCTCGAGGTTTAACCGTTAAACAACTCAAATGAGTGGATGGTCATTAGCTGACAGGTTGTGTGGCCCACAACGAGTGACCAGCCTTTCGCTCATGCCTGATGGACTCTGCATGTCTGCTTTGCACTTTATACTTTGTGTTACTCCCTTCGTCTAATAATATAAGTATTTTTAAAAATTTAAATTTATCTAATAATATAAATATTTATAAAGTGTGAATATAATAAATAAGATATGTGAATATAATAAATAAGGTACAGTTGAATTTGAGAGACATTTTATATGATAAAAGTAGAGGGTATGATAGTCCTTTTATTCTATCTTTATTTTACATTAGAGTTTTAGGAATGCTTATATTTTTTGACGGATGGAGTATTATTATAAGAAAGTATATGTGATGAATGAAACTCGTTTGACTATTTTCACCGCATTATATATCATGATGAAAAGGGACGGTTCATTATTTGAAAGAAAAAACAAAGAACGGTTTACTAACTTTTGTTGTTACCTTTTAAAAGTTTGTATTTACATCATCCGATCCCTCCAATTTTCTATCACTGACTTTAGAGTAACCTATTGAATTCGTTCCTGTGTTAACAAAAGATAGTAAACCGTGAATTTATTGTTTTTAATCGTGAATTTGCTATAGAAAATTGAGATGGTATTCCATCTGTCTTAACCAAACTGAAGAACAAGCACATTCCAAAATACTCCTAGTTCGTTCAGCAGAGCAGTAGAGCTATCCCCTATACGGAAAAGGAGACGATAAAGGGATTGGAGAAACCAATTCAAGAGTCACGTTTTTGTAAGACTAAAGCATTTGGATTTGAGTTGCAAGCTCTTTCAGTGATACCATGCTCAACATCACAAGCAAAGATGTCTTACAAAGGTTGGTTATTAACTCCGGAAGGACTTCAAGTGTTCAGACTTAAGTATACTATGGAGTACGTACAACTTTTCACGGGTCCAAGTTCCGAAAGATAAGGCTGTCCAATCAACTCTCCGAGATCTGCAGAAGTTGCTAAACTCCGCAGCGGATTCAGGGGACCATTGCTTGGCTGTAGAATTGTCGGGTTACGACCAAAATGGACTGCACAACAACAAATCATGAATGATTGACTGGCATATGACTGCAGTGTTGTCAACAGCTAGGAAGATACTAGAATCTCCCTTGTAGGCAAATGGGATAAAAGAAACACTCCAATGAGCTTGCGCAGCTCAGGTGGTGGTTGGCAGTGGCAGCATGAAGAGATCAAACACCACAGCCCATAGTATTTCTGGCTCGTCGGTATCAGCTGCTACTCTTGTGACTCTTGAGGCGCCTCTACTATCCCTGCTGAAAGAGCACATGGCGAAACCGTGAAACAGAGCGGAACTGCAAACAACCCAGCGATTAAAAGCTTTTCTGGATTAGTAGCTCACACCGCCGCAGAGTGAAGTTTTTTCGATTTCCTTCAAGACAGAAATTAACTTCTTCTTCTTTTAGGTACATGATGAGAAATGGGTTCACATGCATGAACAGATCGCGTTGTTCGTATATAGCTGGAATTTATTGTATCATGACGTTGTGGGGACTACGGATTATGGATAGACTGCAACCAGATCTACGTTTCTCGCAAGGAGTCTCTGCCTATAGGATCAGACATGTGAAATGAGCAAGAATACAAACGTCCAGGATGAGCTTTACATTTGACACACAACTTGAAAACTGCCGTCCCGGAGTTAGATTCAACGCGCAGAACATATTTAACTCTGCAAGAATTTTGCGTTAAGCAATGGCGCTGAAGTTTGGCAAATAATACAAACGTTCGTTCAGATTCTTTCCTAGAAGAAAAGTAAAGATTTTATTCACTCCCGGAATGTTACAATCCAAACAGTTTGGACAAGCCATTAGTTGCGTCCATTTGTACCCTCTTTTTGCGTGGAGACTGACCGGCCTGAGTAGGCCCAATTATTTGTTGCCAAAACGAATGGGCTGGGGCAGTCTCTAATGGAGAGTTTCGCAGGCCGGAAATGCAACAAGCCCCCCACCCACCTTCCTCTCAATGCAAGACCGGTGGAGCTTCGTTTGCTACTGATTGTTGTCCATTACATTGAGCAGCCAAGATCGAAACTGCTAGTCGATTTCAGAGTGTTTGTTAAGCCCGACCGTGTTGTGTAACGATCAAGAACTGATGCACGAGCGTTATACGGCACCAAGCACAGCAAACGAGTAACTCGTTTTGTGATCATGTTTCAAACAAGCAGGGAACAAGCACGCTCCAAATCTTCACCTCACCATCCAACGCGCCGCTGCAAACAAGCACAGAACCATTACCTTCGCCCCCGCCCCCCGACGAGCTCTCCCCCTCCACACTACTGCCGCCTGATCGCACCAACGCCAAGCTCTTCACCGCCGCGCCATGCCCTTCCAAGACCGCGAGGCAAGTGTACCCACCAGCAGCTGACGACGACGACGACGAAACGTTCTCCGCTCCCTGCTGACCCCGCCTCCACACCCTGACCGTCCTGTCCGCCGACCCGCTGCACACCACGTCTCCGGCCGCCGCCAAGCACAGTATCGCCTTCGCGTGGCCTCTCAACGTGCCCGTGGCCTCCATCACGCGCCCATCGTCGGCGCCGCCGCGCTCCCACACCACCACCGACCGGTCGCACGCGCCGGAGTAGAGCACCCTCCCGTCGCGTCCTCCGATCGCGAGCGCGTTGACCGCCGACCTGTGCCGCTCCATCGTGGCGACGAGCACGAGCCGCTGGTCCGGTTCCGGGCGGCGCCTCCACGCCCGGATCCTCCGGTCGGCGGAGCCCGTGTACACGTGGCCGTCGGGGGACGCGACGATCGCGTTGATGGCGTCGTCGTGCGCGGCGGGGACGGACTGGAGGCACCGGAAGCCCGGGAGGCCCCACACCTTGAGGCTCCGGTCCCACGACGCCGAGTAGAGCAGCGCGCCGTCGGGAGACACGGCCAGCGCCGCCACCGCGTCCACGTGGTGCACCCACGTGCGCCGCCGGTGCCGACGCACCTCCACGTAGCTCCACGGGACGAGGCACGTGCGCAGCCGGTCGCAAGCCGTCGGAAGCACCGCGCGCAGGACCAGGCGCCGCCGCCGCTGGTGCTGGTGGGCTCCACCGCCGTCCTCCTCCTCCGAATTCTTCTGGGCTCCACTGGCCCGCCGCCAGGCTCTGATCTTGCCGTCCTGGTGGGAGCTGAGCACGGTGCCGTCGTTGCCCGTGGCGACGAGGCACTTCACGGGGCTTTTGCTCGTCGCGGCAGCTTCACAGCTTTCAGCATCGTCTGCTTCCTGATGATGATGTTCCTGCCTTCTTCTGCTCATCGCTTCTTCCAGTTCCAGTGAGAGTGACCACACCATGATGCTGCCGTCGGAGGAGGCGATGTACAGCGAGTCGCCGTCGACGGCGAGGGCGGAGACGTAGGAGGAGGACGACGAGTGGCCTCTGATAATCGTGGCGACGCATTGGTGGAGGGCAGGGCTTACGTTGGCGTCACGGGCGCCAAGCGATGGCAGGGAAGGGAGGCTGGGTTGCGACGAGAGCGACACAGCCTGAGAAAGCATTATTGCGTCCGCGGCCTCGACGATCATGTTGGCTCTGCCTTTCTATATTTCTTCTTTGCGCACCACTGCACCATCCAGAGGGATGATGGATTCATACAACCGACGACGACCCACAAACATGCCAAAAAAGATATCCTGCAACGAGACACGGCAAGATGATGACCGGCTGACTGAAATCACAAGAGTTCAGGACGGCGGGCAGGAGCTAATGGCCTACTAGTAGCTACTAGCGGCTTAATTTGTTTCCTTCTACGTGTAGTGATTCCGGTTTAGAAAATTAGCTGCGCATCGTCTCCTTTTTATCCTCACACTCGCCACTTGCTTTGGTTTTTTGCAATAACCCCGTCACGCATCACTGCGACCAAATCCAAATGGCAACAACTTATCTCGTTTTTAATGAGAGGACAAGCGACAGACGAGAGACCTCCGGATTATTACGAGAAGATCTCTAGCTACCTTGGTGGAGTGTCCGTGTCAGAAAACGAGGACTTAATTACCTACTAACGGTCAAAAGGTGAAACCATATTTTTCCTGATTCACCCTAGCTTTTCGAGCTTCACTGGATACACAGGTGGAGACGCAGGAGGAGTGATAAGCTAGAACATTCATGTAAAAATACCAAAAGCATGTAGTATGTTCTTATCCATGCCGTTATCGAAGCGACAAGATGGTCGAATTGGCACAACAGCAGTGACCGCTGAGTGCCGCGCGTGCGTATCCATGGATGTAACCTAACACCAGCATTTTGCCCTACCATTTTTGGAGCTCTAGCGGATTCCCCTTTTCGCCTACTTTCCAGCAAGCATGTATGCATTCTCTTCTACACAAAGCTGATCTTGCAATGATACCTTGGCCTCTTTCCGTATGACTTCATCTCGCTGCCACCTTATCCAGGTCATGTGCTTCTCATCACGCGCATCATGCGTGTTACTTTAGGACCAAAAACAACTGCAATATTATTCTCTTGCATTGTGTGCATAAAAACTGATAAATTGACTCCTCAAAACTCGATTCCTTCTTCAAGTTAGACCGTGGCCGGGGCCCGGCCTGCTGCTGTCTCAAGAACAGAGTATTGTGCGGTACTAAAGTAGTTTTCTCGATTGTGATATGCAACTGTACCACTATCCGTCGAATGAAAGACTGAAAACACTACTGTGGGAATCAACAGGACCGCCAGGACAACTTGTCTCACACCTAACATAACATTCATATCCTCAAAACTGTTCCCAAATAGTCGTCCAATTTCCATGTCATTCTCACCGTACCCAAATAATTGTCCTGTTGAGATTTTTGCTCCGAGTGCAACAAGCAATAATGCAATATTACCGTATACGTACTGTTGCTGTTTCTTTCTGGAGAGGCATTGGCCATCAGATGCTGTCTGTGACTGAACTCGACAACAACAATTCGGATTTGGAATCACATGTTTTCATAAGGCTATATGTATGTTCTTTAGACCGGCCGGTGGTGGGTGCATAACTGTTATTGAGTCAGGCATCTTGCAATCTTATCAAACAGCAACGCCCACGGCCGGACTCGTGCTCGGTGTTCCCTTGCTGACCAATGGCCAATGCGTCAGAAGCCATATGCAACTTGAGGGGCATGAACAGAGACAAGCGGAAAGTTTAGTAGGAGTAGAGGACAAGCAGCTTATCGTCGTAACTGTGATTATATCTAGTTAATATAGACAAGCTATAGAGTAGGACAGGCTAACAAGGGAATAGGGACACCGGCCACTTTTCATCAAAATCGAAAAAAGGGACACCGGCCACATATCCTCAGCTTGAACATGAAATCTCTCTATATGGCCTACGCATTGTGACTTGTGAGACACTTGATAAGGAGCAACATAAGGAAAACTTTTGTTTCCTGCTGTGTGCCTAATGTTAATTCAGTTGCATATGGCAATGGCTTCTGACGCGTTGGCCATTGGTTTGCAAAGCTAGTAGCGGCTCTTTCTTGACGCCCCGAAATGTCCTTTCGGTTGTAGCGTAGCTAAGAGATTCTAGACGATAAGTCAGACCACGCAACTGGTCAAGAACTTGTCCTTAGCATTTGTAATTTCGATAGAAGTTAGAAACGAGCATATATTCTTATAAATCGCCAGCGCGCAACGGAGCTTCTCAAGAACCGTTGAATAACGTCTGATAGCTGACGGGAGTACGGTCACGATCTCCGCATAGTGAGAAAAGTGGGCCTCGGCAATGGAGACGGAGGCCTTAAAAAGAAGCCCACAATGCAAATATTAGGCCCAAACAAGATCACTTTGTGGTGAGAAACATTATTTGGCCCAAAAGGCCTGTATGTCATTGCGAACTTTTATCATTTGCTGTGCAGTGCATTCAGAGTTCAGAGCAAAGTCCGAAGTCTGAACTCTGGTTAAGTCTGAAACTGAAAATTTCAAACTTGGGACTTTTTATTCACAGCTGGATGAAGGCGACCTAGGTAAAGAGGGCTCTTCTACGACCAGCAATTCCAGAAAACCATCCAAATATGAAAGATGAACGGCTCTCATACATTCTTCCACAGCTGAAAGTCTGAAGCACATAGGAGACCTATTGGTTCAAAGCCGATATATGTAGCTCGCATCGAAAAGCAACACCACTGATGAGATGTCTTTCATAGAGCAGGTACAGAAGAATAGAGGAAAGTACATGGTGCTCAGCAGCTGCGTCATGATCAGGAGTTGTAATTGTAGTTCTCCAGAAAGTTCGGAATTTTTCCAACTTAAGGATCGACCGCCCGGCGTTCCCATTTGCACAGTTTTCTTCGGCTGCTTGCTCTGTGACGTGGCACAAAAAGGATCGAAACTAGCGCCTGTCCTGGCTAGCAAGACGGAACATTTGTTGTAGAGACGGAGACTCGAACAGTCAGAAGTTGTAATTGTATCTTCTGACTGACGATTGTTGATTCAGAGACGCCTGTTCCTCCTGCCTGTCTTGTCCTTTGGTTGCAAGAAATGATGTCGTCTGTTAGTTCTCCTGCCTGTTCTCATACCCTTGTTAGTTCTGACCAGTGGCTTATCCATCACCTTGCGCGTGCAGCTCACCGATAAACAATGAGATAGAAGCTTCGTTGGCTGCGAATGTTCAAAGGCAAAAGGCATATTTTCAACTCTGAACCCGTCCCGTCACTTAGATAGCAGACGGAGCTTGACGGCAACAGGCAACAAACACCGGGCCACATAAGCTCTTGAAGTCTTCATCTTGACCAAAAGGGACTCACCAAACCACACGGGAAAACCGGCGACGTCCCGCCGGGCCCTGTTGTCGCTTCCTTCCTTAGCCGACTCCGCGTTGGCTTGACCAGGCACGCTGCTCTTGGCCGCCTTCATTCGTAGCAAGCCTTAAAGCTTACTCCGATCCCGCGGTACCATTATTTGAACTCAAACCAGAGGAGTCCCAGTTCCTCTGTTCGCTGATGACTTCCCCGACAATGGGCTCTCATCAGACTCTTGCGTGGCAAGTTGCCGCCGTCGCAGCAACGACGATGGCGTTATTGGCCGCAGTCTCGCCGGCGTCGGCCTTCCCATCCGGCTTGCCGGCAAAAGCGCCGCCTATCCCGTTCCCCAACCCGTGGGCCGCGTTCCAGAACCTCTCGGGTTGCCACATGGGCGAGGAACGGGAAGGCATGGCGAAGCTCAAGGCCTACCTCTCCCGCTTCGGCTACCTCCCGCCGCCTCCACCCTCGTCCCCGTTCAGCGACGCGTTCGACGAGGCCCTGGAATCCGCCATCGCCACGTACCAGCGTCACTTTGGGCTGAACGCGACGGGCGAGCTGGACCCGGCCACCGTCTCCCAGATGGTGGCCCCGCGCTGCGGCGTGGCCGACGTCATCAACGGCACCTCCACCATGACGGCGGTGGGCCAGCACGGCAGGCACCTGTACACCTACTTCCCCGGCGGGCCCATGTGGCCGCCGTCCCGGCGCGACCTCACGTACGCGCTGGCCGACACGGCGGAGACGTCCATCCCGCGGGCCACGCTGAGCGGCATCTTCGCGCGGGCCTTCGCGCGGTGGGCCGCGGCCACGAACCTGCGGTTCACGGAGACGCAGTCCGGGGCCGACGCCGACATCACCATCGGGTTCCACGCGGGGGCCCACGGCGACGGCGAGCCATTCGACGGGCCGCTCGGCACGCTGGCCCACGCCTTCTCGCCCACGGACGGACGGTTCCACCTCGACGCGGCCGAGGCGTGGGTCGCGGACGGCGACGTGGCGCGCTCGTCCTCGCCCGTGGCGGTGGACCTCGAGTCCGTCGCCGTGCACGAGATCGGCCACCTCCTCGGGCTCGGCCACTCCTCCGTGCCCGACGCCATCATGTACCCGACCATCAGGACCGGGACGAAGAAGGTCGACCTGGCCTCCGACGACGTCGAGGGGATTCAGAGCCTGTACGGGAGCAACCCCGATTTCAAGGGCGTCACGCCGCCGACCACGCCGTCGACGAGCAGCAGGGAGATGGACAGCGGCGCGGCCGCGGAGTCCCGCCGGCTGAGGAGTGGAGTCGTTGCTGGGACCGTTGTGGCAGTTGGCCTGCTCCTCGTGCTGTAGTGTAATCCTCATTTTTTTTTCCCGCTGCCGTGCCGTCACGTCCTTCGTCGTCTCTTCGATTTCTTCCTCTTGTTTGATTAGTTAGTTGATTGATTCTTGGATAGATTATTTGTGTACAGACTATGACTGCTATTACAAAATATATGATGCTAGTATAGATTATAGAGATTACTATGGTTTACATTTGTTTGCGTGTGAACGGCCTACTCTCTTTTCTGATACCTTGATCAATACCCTAGTCGTGTGGACACGTGGAATCATACTGGTGATAACTGCTACGTACCATGGTAACCTTTTTCAAGAATACTCTTTTTCTTGTCATTAGGACAGACTTATTAGTGTAAATTTGCACCAGTTATTTTGTCCTAACCATAAGATTTTTAGAACGGAGTGAGTATATATATATATATAGTAAGATGCTAAACACTAATTCGGTTTCATCAATTCTCAAAAGAGAGAGAGCAAATCCTACTGTGATAGAGGCCTTGACACATCTGTTCACAAGGGATGATAACATCTGGTACACTTGACTTCGAGTTTCCTGGATAGTGGATATATCAAAGCTAAATTTTGCCAAGGAAAGTATACATCAGTTCGTCACATGGTAAAGGGGTTCAGCCGATGGAGCTAGAATTCTAAGATCCTGTTTGGATCTTCTAATTGGCTAAAGTTTAGTCAATCAAATTTTAGGAGGTGTATGTTTGGTTTCATGACTAAAGTTTTTCACTAAATAAAAAGTAGACATGTCCATTCTTTATCCATAACTAATCAAAAGTGGATACATATATGATTGAAGGAAAATATTATATGTGAGGAGAGGTAGTTTTGACTTTAGTTACTTTTTTTTCATAAGTTTAGGAGCTTTTAGGAGGGTTGAGGTGACTGGGATCTCAAGTTTAGAAGGTGAGCTGACTAAAATTTAGGAGATTTTAGGAGGCGGGTTGGCTAAAGTTTAGGAGATTTTAGAAGGTCATGTTCGAAGTAAAAGTAACTAAAGTTTGACCAACTAAAATTTAGGAGGTGGATCCAAACAAGATCTAAATATGGGTGTTTAAAATTGTGTCGATGACACCAAAACAAGATAAATACTGGAGCAAATATTGTTAAAGTTTTCTAAACAAAAAATTATATAGGCTGGAAAATAAATATACGCCATATTTCCTTTCTTGTTTTTCACTTTGAGTATATATATATATATATATATATATATATAAGATAGCTTAAAAATTGATGATTGTGTCACATCCATGAACCATGCTAGGTCTGCCAGACCAAAAATTCAAACATTCGACAGCTCTTTGATGCACTATCTATCACATCTGTGTTCTTCAATATGATTGTGAGGGGAAAAAACGTCGCTAGGCAAGAGCATCATGGACACGTGGAATGCACGGCGCCTGTCCAATTTGTTCGCCGAGGGAGCGTCCTGAAATGGATGAACCAAATCTCCTAGACTTGCATATCGAAGTTCACAAAACACGTAATTATATACCGTTTGAACTGATCATACTCAGAATGCACTACATTATTACGGTCCATATGCCGCCATGGACGCCACGTAAGCTCATACGTAGTTTGTCGATGAACCAGTCACGCATTGCTTTTGTCGCACCTGTTTATCCATCACTGCTGGTGTCAAGACTCGCAAGAAGCAGCGGAATCAAGCCAGCCTCTTTAACGAGCCAAATTAAACTCCGACGACTTGTTCCCGCGTAGAATAATGATGATTAGAACATCTCTTACTTCTGGAAAGTGGAAACCATTCTGATTCGGACATCATTGTTGGGGGGCTGACCACGGCTTCTGCCGAGAAATTACAGACATGTGGGCCATCGCTTTTATTGAGCCCACCAGTCGGCCTCGCCGAGGATGAAGAAGCTTCCAAGCCCTGAGAGGAGACCGGTCAAAACTGGCATGCAGCCGCAGCGCGCGAACACGAACAACCAACCAACCACCGCGTTCCGGACATATCCAGAGTTCCGGACTCGAAGAACTCGCTGCCCGTCCACCTTCCGTTCCACGCGTGCATGGGCGGCGATACTTTCTTGCCTCCTCTAGATTAACAAATTCTTGGTCGTGGATTAGTTGGCCAAGAAATCTTGCTCCTATAAAAGCCACCACCATTCTCTTTGCCCACGGGGCTTCCTTAACCGCAAGAAAGCAAACACACGGTTTATTGAAATCTTGAGGCCATCGTCGCTCGTCTCCGTTCAGATCGATCTAGAGTTGCGAAAAATGGAGCGGAGCAACTCGTTCGGCACGTCGTGGGCGGACCAGTGGGACTACGGCGGCGACCCGAGCCCCCGCGCTCGCGGGCGGCAGGACGGCAGCGCCGGCAAGAAGCAGGGCGGCGTGGAGAAGACCAAGGCGGCCGCGGCCACCGGGCTGAGGAAGGTGAAGGCGGGCACGGCCAGCGGGTTCCAGTGGATCAAGGACAAGTGCCAGAAGAAGAACAGCGGCGGCAGCAAGAAGCAAGAGGGGTCGGGGATCGTTGGGTACTAGGCTCTGTTTCTGACGGATGTTTTGTTTGGTTATTAGGCAGTTGGCGTTGTTCGTCATTCATATGTGTGCACAGTCGTCCTGTTGGATTTAGATTTTGCACTTCCTGTAGATGATTGGTTTTAGATCGCACTTCCTGTAGATGATTGGTTCGATCTTCAATGTTGATTGATTCTTGTTTTTCGTTTCCCACCGCTGATCTCATGAACTTCCCGTTCGTGCAAAGTTCTCTTACAATTTCCGCTGTCTCTGCATATTGATGACCGAACGTCAATCCAAAGAAAGGTTTCCTCCGCCCGATCAGGCCACCCCCGTCCGGGGTCATTCAATGTCGACAGCGGCAGCGACGATAACTACGGCATCTGCATCAGCGCTAGCACCTAGGAAACAACGCAATTTTAGCCGCTTCTGTTAATCCAAAGCAATTTCTTGGATGTTGGTCTTTCGAAAAAAAATGCTTGGATGTTCAGGAGGTTCATGCTGCTAGTTTATTGGCAGTGTACAGTACAACACACAAGCCGACAGCAAGGATTGCCATTATAGTGCTTGCATTTTTTTTTTTTGTCGAACACATATAAAAAAGCACAAAGGTAATGAGAAACATGGCTTGTTCACCTGTTCAGTGTTGCAGATTTCTGTAAGGGAAAATTGTGAATCTACCATCAATGTTAGGTCCAATTGTGATTTTAACCTTGAATCTGCATTATTGTGATTTTATCACAAGTTTTTTTGATTGAAGTCGTCGTTTACCATAATTTGAGATGGAATGAAATAAATGACTTAAAAAAAAAGAAAAAACAGGGAATAGACAAAACTACCCCAGCTGAACCGAACCCAAACTAATCCTATCCTTTTCCCGTGGTGGCCTCTCTTTCTCTCTCTCTCTCTCTCTCTCGGCGCACCTTAGGCAGCGCAGAAGCTCGGGAGGCGGCGCCACGGCGGTTGGACGAGGTCGGGAGGCGGAGCGGCGACGGCTGCAGGAGATCTGGCGGTCGAGCGGGCGGGCGCTCGGGCGCTTGGATCTTCGCTCGGCCGGGCGGGCGTGCGCCGGAGCTCAGGCTGGACAAGGTCTGGAGGCGGAGCGGCGACGGCTGCAGGAGGTCCGACGGGCACTCGGGCGGGCGTGCGCCTGAACTCAGGCCATCGTCGCGCGAGGTCGAGGGAGCATGGCGAGCCGGCATCGTCGTCGTCGTCATCGTGTGAGGTCAAGGGAAGGCGCTGGGCACGGCGGGCACGCACGACAGGCGGCTGCGACGACGGCGGCTGGCCACGTCGGGCGCGCGCGCGAGCGGCAGGAGTACGCGGCTCGCGTGCAAGGCGGGTGTCGGGCGCGCCTGGGCGCCGTCGTGGGACGTGGGTGCGAGGGCGCGCGAGGCGAGCACGGGCTGGGCTGCGCGGCGGGCGTGCGATGCGCGGGCTCGGCTTGGTCCAAATTTATGTTAATTTTTTATCCAAATTTAGCAATTTTGTCAAAATTTGAAATTTGTGGTAATATATTCGAAAATTTAACATTTATCCTTTCAAAAATAGCAAAAAAAACTTCAAATTCTGCTACATATATGTTCATGTCAAAAGTGATGGTAAAATCGCAAAAGGGTAACTTGGTCTTATTCCTTACCACTTAGCACCGTTAAAGAGCAGGCAACAGATTTAGGTAAAATCTTTGCTCAGTTCAAAAAAGTAATGATTAAAACGTAAAAACGCAGATTCAGGGTAAAATCACAACTGTACAATAAAGTGATGGTAGAAACGCAATTGCTCCTTTCTGTAACTGCTAATCTATGACAAACAGTGATCTCAGGAATTCCTTACTCGGCTTCTTCAGAATTTCATACATGTACTGTCTTTTTTTTTTCCGAGAATACATGTGTACTAAATCAACAGATCTGTTTCATGAATTCTAAGTGTATAAATCAATATAACAGTGGAATTTTAAGTTGTGAATTTGTATGTAATGCTACATAGTTACACCGTATGATTTACACATGAACTGGACAGCTGGAGAGCTGAAAAAATGGTGCAGAGTTCAGAGACAGCATGTCAAAGAGAAACCACGATCCTCTGTAGCAGAGCAACTGGGTAACCTCTGTACTGACGACATGGCTCCGTGTAGCCTGATAAGCTGAAGCTGAATGACAGAATGCATGAGCATTGAGGGTTCTGTCTTTCGAAAAAAAGCATTGATGGTTCTTTTTTTTTTTCTAAATTGACTAAGATAATGCCAGTTTGTAACTTTAGTCTTCAGATATGGAGACAGAGTAGTAACTGCATTGGTATCTGCATTCTGCCCATTGTCATAGGAAGTTTATTTGTATGCAGAACATGGCAATCATTATGAATTCAGGTCAAACTAATTTTATGCCGTCACCACTAATGGTCAAGGTGCACTAATCCAAGAAAAAAAAACGAGGTGTATCTATTATTTATCCTTCCACACATAACCAGTAAATTCCGGATAAAGTTCTCCATATCCATACACGCAAGTTCAGTCAGCAAGTGACAGTGAGAACAAGTTTTCAATGGACCAAACATTCCAAAGATTTTTAAGGTACAAAAGTGAATCTTATTCATTCTACAGAAGATAACATGTGTAGAACTAAAGGTCACCTTATTAAAGGGGAAGTACGAAACACATCAGACATACCATGATAAACTACAGTGTCTGAAACTTTAACAAACCATGGCTGCATACAGCAGTTAAGTGAAACGCTTTATTTCCGATGGTCGTACCTTCCCTCCTCAACCCTCCTTTTGAACGTCTCCTTGTCTTCTTGAGACTCCCCGACCACCGTTTCCTTGGTATCGTGCAAGGTTTCCTTGGCGCTCTCGGTGACATCGTCGGTCTTCTCCTTGGCCACCCTCAGGAATTCTTCCGCTGTTGATCTTGCCTTGTCCCCGATCTCACTCACCGTGTGCGTATCGTCATCGTGTTTCTCAGCCGAATAATACTGGCGATATCACAGGAAAAAGTGAGATCATAAACAAACGATAAGTACCTAGACACTCTTTTGCATCATTTTCTATTACTTCTTCATATTTTAGATCTGAAATTAACTTGTCTTGAACGTTTGTACATCGAGTGTTACGCGCCATAGCTTACAGATTATGCGCCGTTAGCATGAATTTTTATCAGAGAAGAATTCCATCCTGAACTTTCATCAAAGTTGACATGTGCAAGGAAAAGGTCACGAAAATGTCAGTTTGAAAAAACTCGCAACTGTTCTTGATGATCTCTGACGACATCTAGAATGTTGTCATATTGGAGAACGCGTGAGGTTCAGAAAGGCAGTTACTTCGCATTTTCAAGGAGATTCAGAAGAAAGCAGTACTAGTACAACAGGATGATCAGTGAACTCACCCTTGGAGCAGCAGCACTTTTGCAAAGCGCAGGTAGGGCAGGGGCTCTCCTCGCCAAACTCCCGACGGCGGAGTAAACGAACCGCCCATGAGCAAGCAGCTGAAGCCTCTTCATCTCCGCTGACAAAGACTGAACCCCCTCGCTCTCAACTCGCTGACTGATGACCTCAGGAAAGCACAGATCCAATGCTGGAGCTCGAAGCAATCCGATAGGGACGGACGGGCGGGGCCGTCTTCTGCGCTTTAAGAACGCGGAAGCCGGGAGGCGTAATAAAGGGCTCCCGCCCAGGACCGAGCGGTCGATGCCCTTCCGCGACGTGGCGCTGAAGCATCCCGGCACGTAGCCCGGCGTGCATGCGAGGCCGCGCCAGGCGGCCGCCGGCTGTTGCGAGCCGTGTGCCTACCTGTTGGAATGTGTAATGACATGGTTTGCGGTGTTCAATATCGCGATTAGTTTACGGGAGTGTCTAATTTTTAGAAAATGGAAGTTTCTTTTAATTAACATTTTTAATCTTTAAATTTAAATTTAATAAATAAAAAAGATAAAATATTTTATAGTCTATATATAATACTAATTAATACAAAAAAATATCATCGATTAAAAAAATAATACTTTTCAATCTACTGAAACATTCCCGTTAGTTTACTGTGGGAATGGGAACGATGATGAGAGGTGGAGACGTGGTCTCTGGAACCCGACAAGGTGGCGAACGATGCGCGTTCGATGGGGCACGTGCTGTGCTGTTACCGGCGGGATGAAGCGGTGTTGGACCTGGAACCGGGCGGGCCGCGGGAGCTCGTCCCTACCGAGTACGGACGGAACGCTCCGTCCGCCCACCCCCTCCTGCGCTCTGCCGGCCGATCCCGTTCTTTTTATTTTTCTCTTGGACGAGTTCAAATTGGGTCGTGCGCTTAGAAGCTAAAGTGTTTTTGGGCCGCGCGCTCCCGCATGCTGTACGAGCCGGACTGTTTTTGGGCCGCATTTGGAGCCGGATTGTTTTTGGGCCGCGTTTGACAGTAGCTGAATATTGAAGTATTATTGACTGTTTTATTAATTTGTCTGTAACAAATGATTCACGGGAAAAACCAAAAATGTTGTTTCACAAAATAGAAAATTATGAATGATAAATGTAACAGTAAACAAGGATTGAAGGAAAACATTATCCATTTATCACGTCATTGTTCAAATAGTGTAGCGTAAATGTTCCAGCGTAGTATTTGCATTGTTCCAACAAGACCGTTGGACTGTTCCAGAATTATTGTTTCGTACAGCAACATAAGAAACGAATTTATACAGTGTATAATTCCAATAAGGTAAAAGTTGTATATCATCTAAGCTCCACTCTTGTCTACGCTGAAAGATCATATGTCCAAACCCTGATGCATAGAAAATAATGATGTATTATTTTTTTGAAAATTGAATACATAAAACAACAACAAATAGAAAAGTAACTTACATGTTGTCAAGAAAATTTTGAACCAACTCTGAACGAAGCTCATTCTACTTGCTTGTCAACAGTTGAAACAAGAACTTTGCTCGAAGAGCAACAACATCAGACTGAAATAGAATAAGACTGAATGAACTAAAGGAACAAGTAACCTTTTATATGAACAAGTAGAAAATCATTGAGGAATTAACTCACATTACTGAAATTTTTGACATTTGATCCAGTAAAAGACTGAATGAACTGAAGGACAAAAATGCCCGAATCATACCTATGTATGAAAATAAATAGGTTAAAATGAAATGTAAATAAAGAAATTACTGAAACAGAAAATAAAGTGAGACATGTGTACCAAAAATGCACCTAAAATTATGTTTGGGAACTGGGATGAAGAGTATAGCGAACTCATTGATGTGAATAGTGACACATCTAGGGAATGCATTTTTGAAGAACATTCTGAAGTTAGGGAGAACTTAAGAGCATATTTGCTAGCAAGACCAGTGATGTCTACAGCTTTGAAGAAATTGATTTATGATTCATTGACAGAAGAAGAATTTGAAGTTGGATGGACTGAAATGCTAGAAGAGTACAAGGCTCATGAAAATAAGTACACAACACAACAAGAGCATGAGTAACGGTATTCTTAAAGAAAATTTTTTGTCCTTTCATTCGTTCAACAGGACATAGTGAAAGCACCAACTCAAACTTTAAAGATTATGTCAAGCCGAAGGACACCATTGAAACATTTCTAGAACAGTATGAAAATTTTCAAGATGAGCAGCATATGATAGAAAATAAGGACAGGTTTGGTTCAACAATTCTTACGCCTATATACAGTACAATGAAGCTAATAAAGAGGCATGCTGCAGCAGTTTACACAAAAGGCATATATGAGAAGTTCTTAGTTGAGTTAAAGTTCTC
This sequence comes from Eleusine indica, assembly GCA_030378355.1. Classification (NCBI taxonomy): domain Eukaryota; kingdom Viridiplantae; phylum Streptophyta; class Magnoliopsida; order Poales; family Poaceae; genus Eleusine; species Eleusine indica. Next base: position 4,551,642 of record CM059495.1, read on the forward strand.
TGATGCATATTCAGTTGAAGCAGTAGAGGACACAATATATAGTGTGAACTTAGTGATGGATTATAAGGAGAGGGAAATAAGAAAAGACTCATACATTATTGAAATGAACAAAACAGAAAACAAGTTTGATTGCATATGTTGCAAATATGATCGCGATGGAATCCTTTGCCACCATGTGTTGAGTCAATTCACACAGCTAAGCATCCATAAAATACCTGACAACTACATCAAAAAAAGATGGACAAAGACATGGAAAGAGATTGAAGAAAAGAAGCACAAGGAAATATATGTACAAAATAATAGGAAAGATGCAAAGCAGAGTGTTCTCAGATATGCATCTATGATGACTAGAAGTGCAAACATCTGTTCAGAATTCAACAAGGATCCAAATAAGAGCAAGAGGTTTATGGAAGAATTAGACAAAACAGTAGAGAAGATAAACACTGAATTTAGCACAACAGGAGGGATGGAAAGCTGAGCAAGTTCAATTATATTCAAAGATCCACCAATTACTAAAGAAGTAAGTGTGAAGAAAGGTAATAGACTACTCAGAAGCTCAGAGAAAGCTGTTGAGAAAGAAAAGGCAAAGAAGAAGAATTAAAAAAAAACAAGCAGAATAAAGTTGAAGTGGCCTCTACAAAGGGAATTGACATTGAGCAGTAGAATTTTTTTTGTTTTATGCTGTTCAAGTTATTTATAGAACATTTGCTGAATTTGTAAGGAGAATGAAAAATTAATAATTATATTTTATAGCATATTTGGAGTTCAAAATTGCATTTCTTGTAATAGCAAAAACTTTGCTGCATATTTTGTAGCATAATTATATTTATAGAACATTTGTCGAATGACAAAGTAATAATTATATTTTGTTGCACATTTGGAGTTCAAAATTGCACATCTTTTAATGCCAAAAACTTTTTGCCCTAAGTGTTTCCACAAAGCATACCTAACCTGTACAAAAAAAAGTAGAACAATTTTGGACAAGTAATCTGTAGCATTTGAAACAGATTCACGTAGCACAATATTCTGTTACATCAAATGCCCAAATCTACATGTTGGGACACATGCTTGAGAAAATAGAGAGAAGACCCTTTTCGCGATTACATCTCAGGGTTTTGAACAAAAGCATCTCAGGATGTTTTCATCTAAACCATCTAACTAAACTTGAACCTAGGAATGGTTGGCCCTAAGCATTACAACTCAGATAGTTTTGAACTGAAGTATGAAACTCTACTTAAGGCTCCGAACAGTATTTGGGTCAATCTGATTCAGTGGACAAGTAAGTAGCTTGTGAGTGACTAGCTTCCGAAACTTAGTCACTGGATCCTGAAATAAAAAATAGAGTGAAATAAGTTGCTGAAAAAAAGAATAATAAATGGAGTCAGAAACTTAGACTCAAATTCACTTAGAAGCTTGCCATCCCAGTAGAGCATCAACAACATCACATAGATGCCAGTCTTTAAAACAGGAGAAGTATATATAATAAATTTGAAGGACATAAAGCATTACAGTAAAGGAAAAAGAAGTATCAACAACTTATGAAAGTTGCAACTTAGAAATTACTTGGACACAAGAGCTGGGCATTTATGATGAACAACTTTATAGGTTGTAAAATGCCTGTCAAATATCTTTGCTTCATGACAAGTTCTCTCAAAGTTGTATGCCTACACATAGTAAAATATAAAAATTAAAGTTTGAGCTTTGCTGCACAAAAAGAAAATATTTAAAATATAAGAATAAGGGAGACAACAATACCAAACTATTGATGATGTCACTCTTGAGAGTACCTTGTAACATATTTCCTGGATCAAACAAATCAATGCGCGGAAAAAGGAACTAAACAAAAGCACAAAGAAATAGAATTAGTGAAAAAGAAACACAACAAAAGCACAAAGAAATAGAAGTAGTGGAATTTGAGTAATTGACATATGTACTGTGCCAAGTCAGCTTTCAAAGAATCAAAATCACCATGAGCTCTGGTTAGTTCTGGTTCAACAGACTAGGAACATAGTACTTAGGACTGTCACGAAGTTTGGACTACAAAAAATGATTAGATAAATTGTCTGAGAAGACTACAAACAATGGTGAAGTATACAAATTATTTGAAAAAGTATTATACAACAAAACATACTGCAGTATATGGGGTGAAGGCAATCTTTCTCCCACAAAGGTTGCTTAAAGATGGCTGCTTAAAATCACAATTGATAAGATGCATATATATGCTCATTAGCTGAGGCCAAACATGACCACCAGGAGGCCTACAAAATAGTGAAAGTGACACATGAGATTACTTGACAATGAATTGAAAACCATGAAGACAATGAAGTAGTGAACAGAAGTAGAAAAATAACTTATAACATATCATACTTTCGACACTTGATATACTTTTTCATTACATACTTCTCATATAAATCTTCTATTGCTGGATCAATTTTTATCCTAACAGATAGATCATGGTCAAAGTATTTGGCAACCCTTTTCCTCCTGTTCTTCTTCTAATGGTGCTAGTACCAGTTCTAGTATTAGAAGAAGTGGCATTCCCAATCGTACCTGCTAAGGAAAAAAAAATGACTAAACATAAAGAAGAATGTAAAAAATATAAAAAGAAGTATCTAATAAGTTACCTCCATGGTCAATAGGAATAGCATAAGAGTTCCCAGAAACAAGATCATCAAAATGATTGTCTTCAAAATCATCATGATCAGCATTAATAGAAGGTTGATTGGAGGTACAGAATGAAGGACTAGGAATCATTGTGAATGCATGATTATGAGAGGTATTGTTTTCATGAGGAATATGACTTGCATCAGGTGTAGAATCAGGTAGGATCTCATGAGAAGTATTCTGAACTCCCGAAGAAGCAATAACATTTGGTGAATTTGGAGCAGCAATAAGAGTATCAGACACATTATCATTACAAGCATTATTAGTATGAGACACATTAGCATCAGGTATATGATGCTTGACAGACAAGCAATGAGAATAAATTTCAGATGCCATAATGAAAAGGCGATTTGAGAAAATAGGAGCAAATGACTAAGACAAAGCATTAATCACACTATGTGAAGATGCAAATAAATGATCATTAAACTCCTTTTCCAATAGCTGCTTGTTGGTAGTCAGAATGGACTGTATGCTAGCATCAACCTAAATAAGAAAATGAAATAAAAAAACTTAGTAAATAAAGAAATAGAAATAAATATATAGACAAGATCACCGCGGCGGTTGGCCACGATGACCGATGAACCAGGGTACCCGAAGGTTACTCAATCAATTCATCGATGACCTAAACAAGCTATAAGCAGAATCCTTTATACTCAGGATCCGGTACAATCTTAACCGACTCAAACTTCTATTTATCTTATCTCTAACACAGACTCTATGTTGCCGACGCGCCCTGGCCAGTCGGTTATGCCTCTGATATTTGCGGCCCACAAAAGCATCGACAACAATTCCCTCCTCCCCAAGAAACAACTCTTCCGTGAGCTGAACTGTTGGATGCGCCTGCTTGAATTCTTCCAAATCTTCCCAAGAGGTGTCAGTTGCAGCGCGCCCTTGCCACTGGATTAACACCTCCCAGCGTTCTCTATTGAGGCGAGTCCGCACCACCTTCTCCGGTGTCGGGAGGACCCTTCCATCGAGCAACTGTGGCAATGTGACAACTGAATTTGGTGGAACCCCAACAAATGGCTTGAGCAGCGACACATGGAAGACATCGTGAATCTCGCCTCTCGCCTAAATAACCGGGGTTAACCGGCCGGTTAACCCGGTTAACATGCAAACCGGTCCGGGCCGGTTACCCCGGCCGGCCGGTTAACCCCCCGTTGTGATTTAAAATAATTCAAAAATTAAAAAAATTCGTATTAGACTTAACCGGAATAACCGACCGGTTAACCAGAATAACCGACCGGTTAACCGGTGAAACCGCACAAAAACCGATATTTTTGAATTTAAAAATATGTATTTAAAATATATTAATAAAATCGACCTAACCGCCCAGTTAACCGGTATAACCGGCCGGTTAACCGGTCCTCGACTACGAGCTTCCCAAATCGATTTTTACCCGGTTAACCGGTAAACCGGACCCGACTGGTTATACCGGTTTCGACTGGTTTTACCGGTTTCTACGTGAGAATGATAGACAGAGGAAATAATGAATACGTGGAACGATACAGACCGACCGTAGAATAAAAAAAAAGAAAAAAAAGAAAAATAGAGGCGCGCGAGACGGCGCCGCGTCGGCCACCAAGTCCGCCGCTATCCATTATAAGCGAGACCAGGTGCGGGCTAGTGCTCCGCCACCTCATCGATCCGCGGCTTCGTGACACGTCACCGATCCGCGCCGCTGCTAACTTCCACCGTCGAATACTAGTTCAATTGACCGTCGGATTTTCCTCTCGCGTCGGTGTGCTTTTCTTTATTGGACCGGGCCCGGCTGACTGGCATAGATTGCGATTAGCCCTTGGATCGGTGTGCGTTTGTTTATCGGACCGGGCCCGTGCTGCCTTACGAACGGCGCAGTATCTGGACTTGACCCACGACGGGACCGAACTTTTTTGTTTCTCAAACAGACAGGACCAATTTGTTCCACGGGACCTAAATTTTGTCCAATGTTCTGAAATGATTTTTGTCCAGCAGATTGCGATGGATACTGCTGATTTGATCAAGAGTGTGTGTTTATTTTCTGAGATCTAAACTAAACTTTAGAGCTATTACATCCAAAAAAAAAACTTACCATTTAGAAGTACAAAACTAATTCATGAGACGAATCTAATAAGAGTAATTAAACCATGATTAGCAGATATTTACTATAGCATCACTTTAATAAAAAAAAATACATTAATTAAGCTTATTAGATTCATCTTAAAAATCAACACTCATCTGTCAAAAAGATTTTGTCATTAGACTGATAAAAATATTCATAAACAACATGATTTTTTTATATGACAGTGCTAAACTTTAGAGCACACAGGAAACGAACAGCCCCTGGTACTCACGAACCGTTGAACCGGTCCCGAACGGTTACACCGGTCGGTTCGGTTATGTTATCCCGGTCCTCCCCGTCCAACGCTAGGTTAGCGCCGGTTGGCGGCACCGATGCGATTTTGTCCTAGAGCGGGGCTTCTTTGTTTTGGTTTAAAATACAGATTCGGAGAGGGCGGGGTATTTCAAATCCTATCCCTTTCCTTCTCGCCTCTTGGGTATTTTCCAAATAAATCCTCATATATACAGAGGCAAGAGGCAGGGACAAGAACAGGAGGAGCAGAGCGCGGAAGAACAGATTGGATCTAGGTGATCCGCATGGTCGCATCATGGGGCTGCTAGAATTAAACCTTGTATACATGAAGCTTTGTCGTCGTTGCCACCAGATCCAGTACCGCGGTAAGCTGCTCCCTATCATCTCACCCGCTCTGTTTTGATTATTGACATGTATATAGCGCTGCTAAAACTGCTTTAGCGTTTGGAGGAATCATTGCTCATGATGTTTTACTGCATGTGTTGGAAAAAAATAATAATTTTCCCCCGCCGCATATATTGCCTGTTTATAATTCGTTCTTCTTTATGCTGATTAATTTTGATTGAACTAGCTAGGCTATGCACATAACATTGGTCTCGAGTAGGCTAGGCAATGTTTATTTGATTGAATTGATCTCAAGCTTTCTATGCAACCTATATTCTACTAGTGTATAACCATACTTTGGTCCATACCAAGATTGACCCCTCTTTTTTTTCTGTTTGGATAACTTCTGCCTCCGAATCACCTTCTTTTTGGTATCCGATAGCATTTTATTCTTAAAAAAGTTTTTTTTGGTGTGTGTCTGTGTTGGGGGGGGGGGGAATGCAGAGGTACAATGAAAGCCAATGGATAAGGTTGTTGGTGGACGAAAAAGAAAATAGGGGATAAAATCTAAAAGAAAAAATCGGATTAAATAGTGATAATAATCATATGAAACCTACCGAACCCCTTTCGTTTGAATTAAATTGAAAGCGGTTGTTGTTCTAAACTTTTCTCATGCCATAAGTTTTGGTTTACTGTTGAAACCTTCTAGTTCTATTCATTTGATGCCTGTGTAACATAGCCATGCACCATGTATTGCAGAAGAAACCATTGCTTCAAGGGCTAAATCAGGGTGCTTACCCTTTCAGCAAGATGAAACATTTCTGGATGGTCAAATAAACAGACATCCACGACAGTCTGATCCAGGGCCAAACCTTCCAGAGGTATGCACTAAACTTTCTTTATGGAAAATACTTACGTTGCTTGTTAAATATCATAACGACTGTTTGAACCACTTTAATTGAACCTAGAGACATATATAGTACTGTTCTAACTGTTGCAGATTTACCTCTCCCATAGAAACTTTGTCCTATTTATATTTGAGACTCATGGTCTTTTGTTTAGTTGGTTTTCAAGAGCTGGTTCTTGCCTGTGCTTTTCTTTTGATTGTTTTGGTCCAAGAGTTTTTTATCCTGCCGCTTATGACTGCAAGAACCCTCATAGTGTAACACTTGCTAGTCCTAGCCACTTCTACACCTAGCAGAAGCCAAACTGCTTGTGTTCAGACCTAACTTTTAAATTCCTGCTTAGAACATTATATATGAAGGGTACCTCTGATCATTTAAGTATATCATGTGGCTGCTCTTACTGCTGTCCCTACTCTAATTATTAACGTATGGTAACAATACAGTTCAAACTACTTGAATGATTGGAAGATTAAGATCTAGCATATACTCTTAAGTGCATCATCTCCCACCTTGTGCAGTATCCTCTCGTGTGACTTCTACAATGTTGTTTTCTCAACACACTCTAGAATAATTATGATATTGTTATGAATCATCTTTAAGGTTCAAATCACCCTTACCATCAATAACCTTTCCAAGCTGGTCTCACAAAAAATTTGTTGTTTTTCTCAAATACAGAAAACATGATTTAACAGAATGTTTCCTGTCTGGATTAATGATAATACCTGCAATGCATCTTGTGGTCTGTCATATATCTGGCATTATATCAATGAAAGCTACTGGATTCTAATTCACCAGCTGTCTAGCTATTTAGATGCCCCCCCCCCCCCAAAAAAAAAAAGAAAAACAAAAAAACTTCCCGTTGTGTTTGTGGAGGTGTATGGGGGTCTAAGGACAGGTTTGGATTCCATGTAACATGTTCACCATTGGCATCTCTAGTTTACTTGGGTAGAAACTTAACCAAATGGAGTAGCAATGACTTTATTCCTACTTTGAAAGTTCTCCTGGCTTGTGCGTGTAGGACATCTGGTGTCAGATACATTCCCTACTACCAATGCGTGATGCTGCCAGACTTGCATGCGTGTCTCGTGCCTTTGCGTATTTCTGGAGATACCATCCCAACCTTGTCTTCAGCAAGGAAACATTGGGCATCGATGTAAACTCATGCGGAGAGGATACAAAGATGAGAGAGTTCACCAGCAAAGTTGATTGCATTCTGAAAAGACACTCAGGCATTGGTGTCAAGACTCTCAGGTTAGAGGTTGGTGATATTCACAGTGTGAAGGACTGTTGTCATCTTTATCATCTTGACAGTTGGCTTCACAACGCTGTTAAGCCAGGGATTGAAGAACTAGACCTTACTCTGTCAGGAAGAAAGGCACAGTACAATTTCCCATGCTCACTTTTGTATGGTGGGACTGGGGACTCGCTTCTGCATCTTGTTCTTGCCTCTTGCCACTTCCATCCCATAGAACTTCTTTGCTTAAAAAGCTTGACAAGGTTAAGTCTTGCAAAGGTGGATATTTTGGAGGATGAGGTAGAGTTTGTGCTTTCCAACTCCTTTTCTTTGGAGCAGTTGGAACTTAGTCATTGCAATAACATAGTTTGCTTGAAGATACCTTGCCTACAGTGGCTGAGCTCCCTCGAAGTGTTTGCTTGCAGTTTTGTTCAAGTCATAGAGAGCAAAGCCCCAAACATATCCAATTTCAGGTTTGCAGGTGACCTCCATGTACTACCCTCACTTGGAAGAATGCCGCCAATTAAAAAATTATTTGTATCCTGTGATGGAGCTGCCTTTTATGCTCGCACTAAGTTTCCATTCAGCATGCCAAATCTTGAAGCTCTTAGCATATGTTCTCGTGAGGTATGCACTCTCCTACACTGACTATAGACCAGTTATACACATGATGTTACAAGGAGTCATACGTTGAAATATAATTATTCTTGCATCTTTTGGCAGGTAGTCAATACACCAATGGTGGATAGCAAATTTCTCCACCTTAAAGCCTTGAATATTATTATTGGTGGACATGCCTACGATCTTCTTTCTCTGGTTTCATTTTTTGATTCTTCTCCTTCCTTGGAGACTTTCACATTGAATGTAAATCACTGCCTGTACTGCAAAGATACCGTAACTAAGTGGAATTGTTAACTCGAGTTTGGCTTTTCATCTTTAGGTAATGCCTGTACATGGAGGGCGTGTCTCCATTTTTGTAGATCACTTGGATCTGAGGACGGTGCCAGAGCATCATCATGACAAGCTCAAGCATGTGGAGATCATCAATTTCTCTTCTGCCAAGAGCTTGATTGAGTTTACATGCCATATTCTTCTATCCACAAGGTCGCTGGAGCGCCTTACATTGGACACCGCTCTAGGTTTTCCCAGATGTTCTGCTAGCGAGTCTGGCGAATGCTTGACGATGCGCAAGGATGCACTCGTTGAAGCCCATAGGACACTCTTAGTTGTCCAAACGTACATCAAGCCAAATGTTTTCCCCACAGTCGAGTTAAAGGCTCTGGGGCCTTATAGACGGCGTCATGTTAAGCTTAGTCTGTATTATTAAATACTACTATACAGTATATTCAGCTAATACCGTGCATTATTGTGAGTTATTATTATTATCGTATTTTTGCTGGATGTGTAATATTATATTAGTGTATATATATTATAGTTATATATTCGAGTTAAACGCGCTAAGTTGTCAAAGATCGACTGCGATAGGCAAGCGCCGGACGCGTCTGTGGTTGGGTCTGGGTTCGATCCACTACTTCATCATGCGCAGGCGTCACGTTCTCTCAAGGATGGATCGCCGCGCCGCCGGCGGACTACGAGAGGCGGTGGGCAATAATGCGGAGCCGTCTAGAACCGAAACAACTGTGCGTTTCCGATAATTGTCCCCCCCCAAAAAAAACTGTGCGTCCCCGACGGATCTCGTCACCAGTTGAATCGCGCGAGCCGTACCGCCGCGTCAGGCAGGCAGGGCTCATCAACTCTCCTTTTTTTTTTTAATTGAACTCTGCTTTATTGTCCTCTCGCCACGACACTGTTCAGTCCCAGACCGAGTCCCTGTGTGTCGCTGCAACAGTGTTATGCAGGACAAGGCAGGCAGGTAAAAAAAGATGCCAGCAAAGAACGCGATCTTTTCAGTTGGATTACGCTTATCGACTGGATTCTTCACTAGAGATTTGCTACGCACAGTGCGCAACAGTTTGCAGCTGGATGCGCATCAGATTATGGCGGGTCATCAGATTCGTTAGCGTTGGGGAGAGGGGGGCAAATCGAATTGATAGGGGCAATTCATTGGAGGCGATTCGCAATGCATTGTTTGACTGATGCTGCCATGCCACACACAATACACGGAACACACACAGCGACCACTCTGAAGTGAACGTACACCTGTCGGTCTTCAAACGGATTGTCCGGTCAGCGTACGTGCGTACGTCGCGGCACGCACACAGTACGACTGCTCCGATCGACCGAGCACAGCACACAGAAGGAACGAATTGAACAAACACATTATGGTTCCGGCCGCGCAATAATAATGGTACTAACGAAGAGTGACAATCAATCATAGAATGCGGCGCGTTCTACTAGAAGACGACGTTCCAGCTACTATCATTGACCGATTGACGCCTACGTACAGCTACTTGCTGATCGTCGGCGGCGCATGCATGCACAAAAGACTTGAGACGGATACAGGCTGACTACTAGAAGCCTTCTCCGTGTTTGGCGGCGTCCACGTAGAACGACACGGCGGCACTAGTAGTGGCGCCTGTGCTCTCATCGCCATTGCTAGTACACGCGGCGGCCGCGTCATCCATGCCATGGCCAGAAAACGAGGTGGGAAGGCTGACGCCGGCGCCGCTGATCCGCTCGACACTCCTTGCCGCTGTCCCTCCTGGTTCGCCGTAGTGCTCCGCTCGCCCGGCACACACGGCTCCAGTGACCGTCTACGTACGATTCAATGTCCATATGTCTTTACGAAAAAGAGCAAATCGAGATTGGAAGGAACAGAACGAGGTGCCTCCCGAGGAAGATGGAGAGTGGAGAGGGAATACTTGAGTAGGGGACGTCGACACGGGCGTGGACGTGGAGCACGATTGCACGAACGACTGAACAAGTGCGGCCGGCCGTCAGTGCTCGCCAGGTGCCAATGCAAACTGGTCCGGCGCGGCCGGGCGCAACTTTTGCATAACGTCGCTGCCAACCAACCCAATCATCATCTTTCGATTGAATCCTACGGAACAGAGCAACATATCATGCAACGCGCCCACTGGGGCACTTATTTTTAACAGAAAAAAAAAAGTTGGATAGGCTTTTTCTGGCCTCCTGCGCTGGTTGTTGCAGAAAGAGATAGCACTGACCACTGAGGGCAGCGTATGGGTCTTACATATGCTCTCGATCGTTGCCTCGACTCTTCCATCTCAGCGCTAGCGATCTTATGGTTATGGATGGCTCTACGCTATCATTGCATCGATTCCGTTCCGTTTCACCAGTTATCCGCTTACACAATTTGCGTGCGCCTTTATCGTCCACTTATTTCTGTTCGTCTCATCCGTCCATGCATAGGGGACGATTTATACCGGTTTTTTCCACAGTCAATGCGCCTGTTTGAGAATCTTCTCGGGTGAACCCCATAATCAGTTGATCGATGAGAAATCTGAAAAGCAATCGGTGTGCGTTCAGATCGAAGTCAGACGTTCGGGATCGGCGTCGTCTTGTATTCGTACTGCTGTAGAACTTGCTGTGAGATCGCTGTGGAACGGCGGCATCTGCTTGCCAGTGCGGAAATGCGCGCGCATGTGGTTGTCACTAAACTATTGGTTCTCTTCTTCCGTGGGGGACAAACGCTCATGGCCTTTAGTTTATGCAAGTGTTGCAATCGCCACTTACCGAGTGGGAGTGGTTGACGAGAAACATCTCCATCAAGTGCCAAAAATTTCAATCCCATCCATGTTCATATACAAAACTGAACTTTCTGAGAGACCGTAAACAAAATCCTATGGAGAGACGATGGAAGGGATGATGCAAAATATAAGAGAATCAGATAGATGATGCATATGGTTCTGGTTAGTTTTTATCTAACGGATCGATCGCTTGATGGTCAAGGCATGAAGGCCCATAACCCGTGGCATCATGCGTGCGTAGTGTTGCTTCCTATATATGAAAGCAATGGAGCCTGGCCTTTTGCCGCAGCCAGAGGCAGTTTGCCCCGAACTCATTCCAAGCGCATATTCGCTGCAACTCACCAACTTCCTTGTGCTGCAATTCATCCCTTTGCAGCAAATCGCCTCGGAGAGATATATAGTTATAGCTACCTGACATACACAGTGGCAAATCCCGCTTGAATATACAGACACAGAGAGAGATATTCATATATATGATTAGATAGAAGCTAGATGCTCATATAGCTGCAGGGCTCCATGATTAGGGTGAGCATTATTGGCAGTTATTATAAGCCTCTGATCATGATACTGGTGGCACTTGTTGTCTGTACCGTCCTGCTCGCCTCGCCGGCGGCGGCCTCGGCTAGGGGTCAGGAGGTGCACTTGGTGCCGGCGGTGTACGTGTTCGGCGACTCTACGGTGGATGTGGGGAACAACCAGTACCTGCCTGGGAACTCCGCGCTGCAGCTTCCCTACGGCATCGACTTCCCGCATTCGAGGCCGACGGGAAGGTTCAGCAACGGATACAATGTCGCGGACTTCGTTGGTCAGTGCACAACTCGTCTCGATCTCAGGAAATTCAAGCGTTTTATTTATCACTGTTTTTTTTTTTTGTTAATGCACGGAATTAACATGTGCAAATAACTGAAATGCAGCGAAGCTGGTGGGTTTCAAGCGCAGCCCGCCGGCTTACCTGTCGCTGACGCCAAGAATGAGCAGTCAGATCTTCAGAGGCTTCCGCGGCGCCAACTATGCGTCCGGCGGATCCGGCATCCTCGACACCACGGTAATTAAGCAGAGACGAATTTCAATTTGGAGTGCTGACTGAAACACGTCTAGGAATTTTGACGACCATTGATCACCGTGTTCTCACCGTTCTACTACTTCAAAAAAAAAAAAACAAAACAGGGGAACAGCATCACATTGACGAAGCAAATCGAGTACTTCGCCGCCACCAGGTCCAAGATGCTGGCCATCAACAGCGGCGGCGCGGACGAGCTCCTGTCCAAGTCCCTCTTCTTAATCAGCGACGGCGGCAACGACCTGTTCGCGTTCCTGTCGCAGAACCGGACGGCGAGCGAGGTGCCGTCCCTGTACGCGGACATGCTGTCCAACTACACGCGGCACATCGCGACGCTCTACAGCCTCGGCGCGCGTCGGCTCGGGATCGTCGACGTGGCGCCCATCGGGTGCGTGCCGGCGATCCGGGCCACCTCCCCGGACGGCGAGACCAAGTGCGTCGAGAGCGCCAACGCCCTCGCCCGCGGGTTCAACGACGCGCTCAGGTCGCTGCTTGCCAACCTCACGTCGTCCTCCTCCTCCGGGAACGGGAATAAGCTGCCCGGGCTGAGGTACTCCGTCGGCAGCTCGTACAACGTGGTGTCCTTCTTCACGGCGCACCCGGAGGCCGCCGGGTTCAGGGACGTGGCCAGCGCGTGCTGCGGCGGCGGAAGGCTCAACGCGCAGACCGGGTGCACGCCCAACGCCACCTACTGCGGCAACCGGAACGACCACCTGTTCTGGGACGCGGTGCACGGCACGCAGGCCACGTCCAGGAAGGGCGCCGCCGCCATCTTCTACGCCCCGGTGGCCACGGGATTCGCCACGCCAATCACCTTCAAGCAGCTGGTTTCTTCTTGACGCTCCCCGCGTCCATCATCTTTCGGGTGTCTTCAGGTGCTGGCGAAGAATCTGTTTGCTGTCCAACGGCGATCATAACTACGTAGCTGGTAGCTATAGCTACTGAAGAGCTTGTGATTCTTTTACATAGACAAGTAGAGATACGAGCTGAATCATGTAATGTAGAGGGAGCAGCGTGCAGATTAAGTTTACTGGGGCAGTTATACACAAAAGTCACTCATGAATAAACAACACAGGTTGAAATATTTTTCTTTTTAACTACAGGTTGGAATATTTGGGTGCGGCGTTGGTGACGATTCGACAAACTGACAACTCAAGAGTCAAGAGTGTTCGTTCATTTATCAGCCCAGCCCAAGTTCTGTAGCCCAGACAATTTCAACCCAGCCTAGGAAGTCTTGTCCATGGCGCTTACGAAGCTATACGTAAACGTCACACGAAGGCGTATGAATCTTCTCTTTGTTCTTTCGTGGGCGGGGGGAAAGCCCAAACTGCGAGAAGCCCCCGCCGCGAACACTCCGGACTCCGGCAGCGTCTCTTCTCCCTGCTCGATTCTCGTGAGCAGCTGCTGCTGCTGGCTACCGACGGACTCGGAGCCCTGCACCCCGTGACCAGGAGCCGTTCCTCCCGGTTGGCGAGCCCGGCATGTCGATGATGCTTCTACGCCGCCGCCTCCCGCTGCTGCGGCTCATGCGCCCACTGCAAGCCGCATCCGCGCCTTACTCCTCCGCCGCCGGACCTCTCCCTGCTCTTCAAAAGCCTCCTGTCACCACCTCCTCTTCGGTTGAGCTAGGATCACGCCTAGGGTTTCTCAATGCCGCGCCGCTCGCTTCGGCGCGGGGGGAATCGGCCCCGTCCTCCTCCTACTCCACCGCCGCCTACCTCGCTATCGGCGCTGCCGCCGCTCTCGGGTCGCTGCCGGTGGCCTATGCTGACGCCAATGAGCAGGTTTGGGTTCATTGGGCTTTGCCTATGTCTGAACATTCAACTGGCACGTTTTGAGCGATACGGGGATGACTCGAGCTTGACTTTGGTCTTTTCAGGGCGCGGGCGTGGTCGGCAAAGAGGCGAAAGCTGATGCCACGGAGGGGGACGATTTGGCTCGCAAGGAGAGGAAGAGGATAATGGAGCTCATCAAAGAGAAAGGGATGCAGCGTGGGTCATACCCGCAGTTTGATGTTGCAGTGAGGGGCCAAAAGGTTGTACCAAATTTTGTAGCCACAATATGATTTATCTTCCCAATTGTGTGCCTGTTTTCATAATTTTGAGTAAACCACTTGCATTTGTAAATGCATATTAAAACTAGGGTTTATTCTCTGGAGCAGGATCTGGCATGATTTTTGGAAATAAGTGTAATAATTTAGTCGAGTGATGAATTATTTGTTAGTAAAAACTAGTTGACCAAAGTATGAGTCCATACAAGCGTACTATGAAGAATGAAGTTTTCAGAAGTAGAAGAAATATGCACAGTTGCTATTAAAGCACAACTGATGCCAGGTTTTGTGAATTTGTCACGGCAATCTTAGTACCATGTTCTGTTAGAAGCATAACTTATGTTGTCACTTTTAGCAACAATAATGTGTAATCATCATTTGATTAAGATCTATCTGCTATTGTTGGTCTTTTTTTTCCCATCAGGTGGTTGTTAAATTCAAAATGCCTTCAACATGTAATATATCACACCTCATTGTTGATCTTGTGACGCATATTGGACCAGAGGCAGAACAACTAAGTGGTGGTTCTGAGGTGCTAGTGCGTGCTTGGGACAGGTAAGCAAAGGGAGTTGACTACGTTTTTAGTTAATCATACATATCTTTTGCAGTTGCTAGTATTTCTTACTCATGGGAAGCTCAACTCACTCAAGAGTGTAGTTTTAGCTCTTATCTGAAGGAGCTCTTGTAGACAAAGGACACCTGTGCTATGTATACTGGTTTCTGCTTCTATATATCACATCTATGCACCATGATTTCTTTTTATTTATACTGGCATAACGTCATTGAAAAGCTTGAAGTCATATTCACATCTCTGATAGTCATATTCATGCAATCAACTATTTTCGTTTCAGTGCAGCTGCACGTCAACTCACACTGAAACCTCTGAAGAAGACTAGTGTTGGAGATCGCAATGAAGATGGTCTCTGTGTTTTGATATTTGAGCCACTTATTGTTTCAGAGTATTCTGTATGTGATTTTCTAAACTTTATTTGAAGAACTTTTAATTATCATTAATCCTGCTGGTTTTTCTGTTATATCATATTTGACGCCATTCCGGTTACTGTTTAGGAAGTCGAGTTCATCAAGCCTGGGACTTTTACTTTGAAAGAACTTGAAGCTATGATCAGTGCTTTAAAAATAGCTGGAGAAAAAGATGTGAAGAGTTCATCAGGAAAGGAAAATAAGTACACACAAAGAAAAGGAAATGGTCAGAGATCTAAGCCTATACCCTCTATGGACAAAACTATATCTGATTTAGAGGCTATGGGAGTCAGAGTCTATGGGTTTGATGAAACATCTAGTGTTCCAATGGATGGCACCGTGATTTGGGAGAACCTTGCGGGATATGAACCTCAGAAAAGGTAAGTGCTACCATTTTCTCTTTTTTTTTTCTTCTTCTTCTTCTTCAAAGAAACATTATATAAGCTGCTTAATAAGGTAATAACAGACACACTAAAGTAGCCTTAATTGTGAATACTCAAGAGCATTTGGAAAAAAATGTGGGACATTTTTCAGAATAGAAAAGTATACTATCCAGTTAAATTTATGTATATGTTTGTCGAGGACAAATATTTTCTTGGCACAGTTTCGCCGATGCCTGTTGAGACTTGTGTGTGCTAGTTTTATTAAGCCATGGGGTTCGTGTGCTCCTTCTTATATAAATCCTTATAAAGGCATGACATGTTTCTCCTTTTATTATAGGGAAATAGAAGATACCATACTGTTAGCTTTACAGAGCCCTGAAGTGTATGACGACATTGCTCGTGGTACACGTTGCAAATTTGAGACAAATCGACCTCGAGCTGTTCTGTTTGAAGGCCCACCTGGTGAGTCAGTGAGTAGGACTTGTACTCATTATATGGAAAACATTTTTTTTTCTTGTGGAATTTTTTATTCTATATTGTTCCTTGATGCTAGAATCCATAGTAGCTTGATTGTGTTCATGCACTTAACCATTTATTGTTGCCTCATCATTTTAGGGACCGGCAAGACATCTTCAGCTCGAGTTATTGCCAAACAAGCAGTAAGTATTGGATTTTAGGGATTGTCCGCAAGTAATCTCATGCATTTGAAGTCGAAATGATTCTGTTCCTATCTCTAGGTTATTTGACCAAATTAACATTTGATTCCTTTCCTGCAAGATTATGGATTATGTTCAGTCACCTTTTTAGTAGCATTAAGTTGGTTATTTGCTATTTTCTTATGCTAGGGAGTTCCACTACTCTACGTGCCACTTGAAGTTGTTATGTCAAAATACTATGGTGAAAGTGAGCGCCTGTTAGGATCTGTTTTCTCGCTTGCAAATGATCTTCCTGATGGAGGTATCATCTTCCTAGATGAGGTATGCATACTTATCTTTCTTGGAGTAAATTTTTATAAGAATAATCAAGCCACATTTGTGTCATACCTTTTGTTTAGCTTGCTGATATTGGTGTGGCACTTTTTTGTAGACTGTGGTCTTTACTCTTCTATATGTTTTCTAAGAAAGCGTTACATGTTCTATTTTCCTGCACTTCTTGCTTTTAGATGATATTTTACTTTCTTGATATGAATTGTAGTATGTTGAATTGCACCTTTAGAGCTATACCGTTGTCCTGCTTAATAGCTTGCAAAACTAACACAATTAACTGGGCTGGTCAGATCTATATATATGATCATAAGCTTGTGAGTTGAAAAATCTTTAGGACCAATTATCCTCCTTTATTGTGTAATTCACAGTAATGCAAGTTTCTTGTTATATTGTGGTGTTCATAATTCATCTTTACTTACTTGGATGTATGTATTATAGGTAGATTCCTTTGCCAGTGCTCGAGATAGTGAAATGCATGAAGCCACACGAAGGATCTTGTCAGTAATTCTGCGACAGGTAGGGTCTTTGTTTGTTTCTTTAAGGGCCTTGTGTAATTTTTACCACCTCATGGCTTATGTAGATAAGAAATACAAGAAACCCATAAAGTCACAGCCACTGTCAGTTATCTCCAGAAGTCACTTTGTCCATTACCACCTACCTGCCAAGCCATTTTGGGAGATTTTTCTTCCTCTTCGTCGCTAAATTCTTATCCATCTGTAGGACACCAGCAGCCACTTGAGCATCCTTGTGTGACTTGCATGCGAATATATGTAACATGATCAACTATGTCTAATACTTGTTAATGCATGGTTTTTCCAAGCCAAACCTTATCTATTCTTAAGTGTTCCAAGGGAGACCTGCTTTTTTTTTTGTATCATTGACTTTATTATTGGCATTGGTTCTATATGGTACATCTTTATACGATACTAAAGAAATTTCTTCTGCGAAGATTGATGGATTTGAGCAGGATAAGCGCGTGGTGGTTATTGCTGCTACAAATAGAAAGGAAGATCTTGATCCTGCTCTCATAAGGTGTAGCTTTTTATTCCTGCAAGAAATCTCTATTAATTTTGCCCCCGCTACTTGCTTGAGTTTTCTCACAAAAAAATATTTTTGTCTTCATTTTGTGCGAAGCATAACATCTTAATAACTAGCAGAACTATGGTTCAATATTGAACTTAGCTACATAACCTTGTAGCTTTTGTCCAACTTAGATCTACTGTTCAGCTTAATTCTATGGTCTATACATACAAACTAACTGTCTGTTGCTCATTTGCAGCCGTTTTGATTCAATAATATGTTTTGACTTGCCGGATCTGGACACCCGTGTTGAAATAGCTGCCCAGTATGCCAAGCACTTGAGTAAATCTGAATTGATTCAGTTTTCATTGGCCACTGACGAGTAAGTACTCTGATTTTTTCAGCATGGGTTCTGCTATGTTTATGTTACCAGTTCTGTTCAAGCCTAGACTAGTTAAATTGAGCACATAAATCTTGATGGTTGGTTACAGTTATACAGATACTTTATGTATATTTTTTTAATGGTCATATTAGATAGATAGTATGTCTGTTACTGATTCAACCTTCAATTAGAATTCATTCTAAACCTTTTTGTTCTTGGAAGTAGTATTACTTTCTAGCTATTTCTGGTTTGTGCTAGAGCAGTATGGAACCCAGGATTCAAATTTTTAGCTTAATCTCTTGTACTCAAATCCCTGTAGATCAGGTTATGAAATTTATCTGATTGGAGTAAGCTGCTGAATTATGTTTTACTATGAAATATCAAATTAATTATCAAAGGACAATCAAAAGAAATTGGAATTTAGTACGACTTGCATGTCCAATTCAGATGATAAGATGCTTTGCTCATTCTTGTAAGAGTAAATTTCACAAAACCACAACTATTTGTTACCTTGTATCAAAGAACCACAACTTCTAGAACCAGTTTCAAAGAACCACAACTATATGTGTCATTCTATCATAGAACCACAACTTTTTTGTCCTCATCAACCAACCAAGCTGTGGGTCCCATATGTCAGTCTGATATGACTCTATATTTACACTTTATTGTCCATGCTGTACGTGGGACCCACGCCATGTCACCAGTCCTATGTGGACATGTCTGCACAACAGGCCTCTAATGGGCCGGCCCATGTGATCCAAATAGCTGCTATTATTCTCCTTAATATATATTTTTTCATGCCATGTAACATTTAACTGATTTCCCTAAAATTTAAAAACTAACGTCTTGCTCGTGGAAAAATAATCAACGTTTGGATCATTGCTGAGATAGATTACAACAATATTATGTCCAATACCAAAATACAGAGTGAATTTGCTCACCGGAATGTTTGGTGCCAAAACACCCAATTGTTAAGTTTGATGCCTACTTTTCTACACTAATCAAGTTTAGAGGAGCATGATGTATTGACCACGCCAAGTACCAGAAGCAAAATAAAGTACGAAACCCAACAAAAGCCTTTCACGTGCCACGATGCGCTAAGGGTGGCTGCTACCGTCCATTCCAAAGATAAGCCATTCCAGGCCCCTGCCCCGGCCAGCGCCATAAGCAGCAGTACCTCCCCTTCCTCTTCCTCTAGCTCGCCTTTCTCCCCTTCCTCTGTTCGTCGACATGTGCGATGTACCCTGCGAGCTTGTCTGGAAGCTTGGACTTGGACAAGGCTCCGCGTGCTGGTTCCCTTGCTCCATGGCCTGTAGTTTCTTCTGCTGCTTCTTCGCCTACAAAATATAATGGAAATTGTAGGTAAATATATGCTATTAGATTCAGCCTGCTACAATGGAATTTCATACAACCTCATGCATTTCTTTCCTTAGTTTAAGATCTGGCCTAAGGTTTCTGCCACATCCTAAGTAGTTGTGACAAACAGAGGACTGGTGATGTGGCATGGGTCCCACGTCCAGCATGGACAATAAAGTGTAAAAATAGAGTCATATCAGACTGACATATGGGACCCGCAGCATGGTTGGTTGACCAGGACAAAAAAGTTGTGGTTCTGTGATACAATGACACATATAGTTGTGGCTCCTTGAAACTAGTCCTAGAAGTTGTGGTTCTTTGATACAAGGTATAACAAATAGTTGTGGTTTTGTGAAATTTACTCTTTCTTGTAATTATATGGCTCTCTGCTCTTACATTTCCCATTATCTGCGTTCTTAGACATTTTAACCATGGGCATTTATAGTACGTTCTGCTCCTTCTGCAAATACTAAGATGTTATGGGCATGAACTAGAGAGGTTTCCCCCACCTGTGATTACTGGCTCAAGTAGCAAGGTGGGAGGTTTTGATCTTTTATATGTTGCCATTTGTGTACTATGAAAGAACACACTACCACATGGTTAACGAGAAATCTTCTGTTTTCTGAATTCGGATAGTTACTTGTACTGGTCAAATGTCGTTTCAGACAACTGTCCTGTACATAGCAAGTTTGCGAATTTTGACTACTTCTGAATGATGCAGGATGTCAGGGAGAGATATCAGGGATGTTTGCCAGCAAGCAGAAAGGCATTGGGCGTCAAAGGTTTATAAACTGGCTTGCAGAATATTCTAATCCGCCTTTTTTATTATTATTGTTTCACTTAGTTGATGTTTTATTTTGTATAGCTAATAAGGGGACAAGTTCCAAAAAATGAGAAAGGGGAGCCAAGCCTTCCTTCAATTGACGAGTACGTTTCTTGTGCTGATCAGCGCAGGAAGTCTTTGCCGGATAGAACACGGCGGACATCCAGGTCCACTGCTCTGAAGTTAGCTTGAGGAATCTACATATCTTCAAATATTTAGTGTCCCATACCGTAGATAGTGGCAAAATGTAGTTAAGATGTATGTAGGGTCGCTCACTTTCTCTTTTTGTTGGACGCATGCCAATGCTCAAAAACATTTCTCACTAAATTTTGAGATCAGAGCATGTGATGCTGCAGCCGTTTAGACGCACGCCAATGCTCAAAAAAATTTTGTAGCTGAGTAATATGCTTTAGAGTATAGTTTCTCCTTACTAAAGTTTTCAGGCTTCCAGGGATAGTAAGCACATTTGTGAAGACACCTTGTGAACGAGAATGTGGTAGAAATTATTGCTGTCTGAGCAACTATTTGATGCTTGCAATGCGGAGGGTGATATGATGAGTGCTGTAGAACCTTTGAAAAATTGAAACACCATTTACATTGAAAAAGATTGAAGCATGCTACGTGGCGCAGCAAACACACCATTTACTTTGGAAAAAGATTGAAGCAATTGATTTTATGTTTGTAGCTTTTTTTAGGGGTTTTATGTTTGTAGCTGATACGATAATAGGGAAGAGGTAAAAATGGGCTGGCCTGTCTCACGCGCTGGGCCAACAACTTGAGTCTTCTCATTTCTGGACAACCGATACGAACCCTTGTCTTGTCCCCCCCAAAAAGAAAGAAAGAAAGATAGGAACCCTTTGTATGCGAAGGGTAAATCGAGGCGGCGGCGGTCGAGACTGAGTGAAGGGAAATTCGAGGCAGCGATCTCAGGCCATGGCGGTTACGGGGCCTCGGTAATCTCCTCACCCGGAGGTTCTCTTCACGCGCGGCGGCGGTGTGTTAGTCGAGCATCGTCTCTCCGTGTCGCTGGCTGGCAGACCAGCACGCGCGCTCCACACTATCGTGAGTCTTTGTTCCTACCCGATCCCAATCGAAAATTTCTTCCTCGCTCTGCTCAGATCGAAATTCTCTTCCTCACTCGCGGATCATTTTCTTCTCATCCAGAAACAGAGGGATCTCGAAGTTGGAGGTGATGCCGCGGTTTTCAAGAAACATACGGATGACTCATGTACGTATGAGTTTGGCTTTATATTTTAATCTGAACAACCTTTTACAAAATCCCTCAGTCGACTCTGCGAACGACTTTGGATCCCTATATGGAAAATTTGTTTGCTTCCTGTACATACAAGACACAGACGACATGTATTGAACGGACCCGACGATCCTATACGGCTATGCCACGACCACGAGACCACAAGGCACAGCAACGCGACGCAGCGCCCCCACACACCCGGTCGCCGGAAAGCAATCGCCTACCAAACACCGACTTTAACACCACATTAGGTGACCGACATGCAATCAGAATGAACCTGCATTCATGTTGCACCGGCCACACGTACATAATAATTCTCTTCCCAATCAAGCAGCGTCGCCACTACCCTCGGACGACCGCGGTGGCAATCCTCCACCACTACCCAGGTGTCTTCAAACGGCAATGTTGTGAGCACGAGGAGGGGTTACCACCCCGTCTAGCTACTTGCAGAGAAACGCCATCGGTTTATTTGCCCGGCCGGAACAGACAATGGTTTTGCTACGTGCCATGACGAGCGACGGCGACGGTTCTGTCCGCACGAACCGGACGGCCTTCACAACACACGAGCAAGGAGGACAGAATCCAACGACGCGTACATTATTCACCGGCGCCGCCAGAACGGCAACTGGTGGCCTGCGCGTCGCGAAAGAAACGGCTCATCCGCCGGGAGATCGTTCGAGGCCGGCGAAGGGCGTGGGGTTGGTTGGTTGGTTGGTTCGTTTGAGCAGCGGCAGCGCTGCGCGGGCTCCGCGACCGCGACGCTTCTCACAGCTGCAGGCTGCACCGCCGGTGGTGCGCGCCCACGCATCGAAGCGGCGGACCCGCGCATCCGTACCTAGCTAGAGCCTAGTGCCGCGCCAGAACAGCCCAGAGATACGTGGCGATCCGAATTCGGCCGTCCCTGTGCTTCGGCTACTCGTACGGTAGAGTGGTGTGGTGCGCCCATGCACGGTCCAGCCCGGCCGGGCTCGCTAGTAATCTCGCGTCGTCGTTGATCGGTGACAGCGAGCCTTCTTCAAATCTGTCACGCCGTTGCCATGGCCTGGTGAAAGCCTGAAAGGACAAAGGAGCGTCGTCGTGGTGTACATTAATAACTGCGCGCTCCTGATCCCTGAGCGCGTTTAATGCGAATTTACCAGCGTAGATGAGGAATAATGTCTGGCTCCAGATCGGTAGCCAGGCAGACCTGCCTGCCCGTAAAAAGGCCGAGCTTAAAATGGCTGTGTTCCTAAGATTCTTTTGATAAGTACTCTTTTTTTTTCGAATTCTTGATATGTACTCATAACAACAAACAATATTAGTAGATCATTTAACCCAGAAGCTGGTTAGGTTCTGTCTTCATCTTCAGACAAAATGATTCTAGCCCGTGGTAAATACGGAGTCTTTACGTTACCGTCGTCCAACAAACAACCACGTAGTGAAAGGGTCTCTAGTCTAGTAGTTAGAGCACCTGACTAATATGTTGTAGACTCATATTTGACTTTCTATGAGAACGAATTAACCAAATCTAAAATAAAGAAAATTTTAAAAAATAGGTTGCGACTTCCCCTACTGACTTGGGTCAGAAAACAAACAACCACGTATGCTGATGCGCATATGACGACTGACGAGTTGATTAGCACCGAATCTATCTATTTAAAGCATAAGAGACACAAGTACTTGTGTAAGACTATCACTAGAGCCGGACTAATTAAACGTTTTCAGTTGTACTATGTGGCACAACGACATAGAAATTGGTTAAGCTGTCTGTCACAGGGTGATGCAGTAAAGAGTGAAAAAGGTGTACTGCTAGCCCGTGGAGTCAATGACAAGCAAAGCTTGCACGTTTACTCAGAGCACTGACTCCTCTATCCTCAGGTAGAGGTAGAGTTCCCGGAGCGCTGAAGAAACAGGGACTTGTGAGCCTTTCTGGTAGAGATCCCTCATCTTTCTTCGCGTTAGCTAAATAATGCCAGATTAGCTATTATTATCATGTCCAAAATGTCTTCGTACACATATTAGGTGGGGGGGGGGGGGGGGGGGGGGCACGAACACCAACCTACCACCTAGTGCGCCAAGGACTTCACCTCTTTTACCTCAGATTGGCTCACCTAAGCTCGAAAGTGAGATCATATCAGTGCCCGTCCTAGGATGGAATTAACGATGTTCCTCGTTAATTACGCGATCTAGCCATGTTTCTCTTTAACCATCGCTCTCTTCAGCAACTCCGCACACCTGATGAACAATATGTTAATGGTCACTCGCTAACTTCACCAAGAGCGACTGTTTGTTCAATACTTTCAGCCTCCGTGTCAGCGTCGTAGCTTCGGTTCAGAGAAGGCCGCCGTGAGTGCGATGTGTCTAGAGTATTAGGAATGTGCACACGTTAACGTGTGCATTCTGCACTCTAGTCTACGCCTCATGGAAATATGGTGGGATTGCTGAACCTTGAATACTACGATGGCGAGAAGAAAATATGGCGCGAATATGCCGGACAGTGTCCCATATCTCAGGCCGTAACATCTGTGACCGACAGATCATTGCTTTGCTCCTAAGCGTGTCGACTAGCAGGTGTTGTTACGACGCAGGACAGCTCCAAATCTCAATAATTCACAATCATCAACATCTCTGTTTCTTTTTCGTGTGCGACACCTGTGATGAATCACAGAGCTGCTTTAATTCTCGACTAGTAATTTACAAGCTAAAAAAAAAAATCTGAGGACAGGTGCTTACAGGATCACGGACGCCGATGAGTGAATGTTTCCAAAGGTCCGGTGGTCCACCAGGCATTACGGATACTTTCAAGGTGCATGCGAAGATGGACAAAACGAATTTATTTATGTACCAACATCACCAACCTGCTTGCCTCGTGTAGAAATTCGACGAAATGTCTCGAGTTGTACTACTGAGATTTCTTGAAATTCACAGCAAAGAACATGTCACAGTGTCCTGATTGACCAGTGGTGTGGCGAAGGTGATGATCACTAAGGATTTTTTTGCCGGGTCCAAGAAAGTGAGCACATGGCCGGCGTGATGGAAGGGAAGCAGGCACCTATGATTGTGCCGCGGCGCATGTGGAGTCGAAGATCATTGGGCGTCATCTAACCTAACGCTGCCTTTCGCCTTCCTCCTCTCTGACTGAACGAATGGCGCCCGTTCCCCTGCGACATGGCATTGGCATGGTGTTCCATGCCAGGGGCACCACGACCATCAAAGCCACATGGCACCGGCCTGGGACTGCGGCTCTGTGTCACTGTGAGAGACAGAGAGTGCCACCAAACAAAGCGAGTCAGAGGCTCAGAGCTAGTCACTCTCGCTTCGCTTAAGTCTCAGGCACGCACCCTTTCTTTAGTTCTCAGCAGTTGAGTCCGAGTTTTGAAAACACACACATACACAACAGTTTAATAATTGAATTAATTAAAGTGTATTTCTAAGTCATTCATTTGCACGTACGTTTATGTTTGTATTATATATAAACATTTTTCATTTTAAAATAAAATATTGCAAGAGTTACCCAGCAGTAGTAGTACTTTTCTAGATAATGGAACAAAAGGTCCCAGCCCCCAGCAGTAGTACTACATGACCGAAACAAAGCTGCAGCTAGCAAGCATAGAAACACCGGCATATAGAAACTATCATTCTTTCTTCGGTACTCTCAAGTGATGTCTAATGCACTTTGGTTTCTTTATGTAGACCGAGTTTTAATTTTTATGACTAACACTCATTTAACTACTAATAGTTATGCAGGTGGTTAGAACCTAATATAAGGTACAGACATGACCCGGGTTTCGTGGTTTTATAATTTGATAAGTTGAGTTAAATTTTTTTTTTGATCAAGTACAAAAGCCTTGCGATGGTCCATTAAATGTAAAATGACCATTATAATAATTAAATGTTCATGTCATAGTAAGCCATTGTGACAAACTTTATTGACCGTATCTAGTTCCTTGTTATAAGTTATAACAGAATCATACCAGTAGGTGTTATTGTGTCCTAGAATGTCTATTGGACAAGTCTAATCTCCATAATATAGGGAATGAGGGCATATGCACCATTGCTTCCATCAGTCGGCATAATTCTGTGTAAGGGGATGGAGGAGAGGAAGATACAATTATGCTTATGAGGCCACGAGAGGAGACGATGATTTTGTTACGGGTCAATCACGGGCTATCTAGGGAAGGAATGATTGACACCTCTCACAGTGGGGTAACCAATGAGAAGAGAACGATTTGTTCATGTGTAACAATGTAAGGATGATGGTCTCATCGTGGTCAAGCGTCCGTGTGAAAACTATACAAGCATGTATCATATGTCTATGTAGAAGCAAATGTATTTATAATATAGATATGGATTAGTAAAAGCAGTGGTGAACCTAGCACTAGTAATACTCGAGTGCTGTCGGTCATTTTGGAGTGTGTTTGAGCGCATCCTAAGTATTTTTAGCTTTTTAGGTGGTGCACTTAGAGTAAAAAAATTGAACGATTTTTATTAAAAATTTCATTATCTCTTTATGGTGGTGTATTCGAAAACACGTAGGGGTTGCTCGTTTTCATAGTTAAATGGTTAAAATTAAACTTTAGTTCAAATTTTAGCTCTAGTGAAATGAACGTAAGAGCTAAAAATAGAGCTAAATTTTAGCTATGAAAAAGAAAAAGAACTAAAATGAGAGCAAAACTTTAATCTCCAAAATACGCTAAAGTTTAACATTAATTTTAAGAGCTAAACTGTAGCTACTCATAAAAACTAACATCCCCTTAGCCTTGCTCCTGACTGGGGCACACGAACATATGACACAATAATATTGGTGGAAACTTTCAAAGGTCCTGAGAGACCTCCCTCCGTTTTATTTCGCAGTAAGGTGACAATAGCCCTTACTGAAAACGCAGTCCATTTGTAAAACTTATTCGTAAAGGACGAAAAATATAACCGCGGCTGCATGAGAATGCCGGCAATTGCCTACATTTGTAAAGGCGTTCTCTGTCCTGTCACCTGTGCTGCCAGGCCCGCGGCTGCATGAGAGAAAAATGGCAGCTGCAGCGGCGCCTCTATGATGCAGAGAATGCCGGCAATTGCCTACAGAGCCCACGATTTTGACTGAAACTGAACACGTGATAGATACGGCCATATGCTGATTAGGACCCACAATTATGCTTTGTATTAGCTTTCTCCTAATCTCCTCTAATAAAGGGTGGTTACATGCCTACAGCTGTGAAGAAAATGAGTGAACGGTGGTAATGCTGTGTGCCAGAGTACTGAACGAGTCTTGCTATGAAAACGTGTCTGATGAGCATTTGCGCTGCTGTTCAACTACAGGGCTGTAGTAAACTTGTAGTAGTAGCAATTTTTGCAGTTCTGAACAAACTATACTCAGGTCGTAGACATATATTCCAAAGCGTTGAATGCCACGAATCTGACAGTCACGCCGCGCGCGTTCGCTCTCCTACAGGCTGTACCGAACTACTCCCTCTGTCCTAAATATTTGACGTTTTAACTTCGATCACGGGAATTAATAAGAAGTATAAAAGATGGATACGTAAAAAATAAGAAAAAGAGAGATAGAGATAGAGTTATATTGAAAAAGAGAAAGTTATATCAGAAAGTAAGAGTGATAAATATTTTAAGACAAATAAAATTAACTAAAGTATCAAATATTTTAGAAACAGAGAGAGTACTATATACATCGCCATGTGAAATAATGGAGGATGTAATCCCGAACAAATTTCGTACAAGCAGTTATCCGGCTCAATCATCTCCGCATGTGGTGTTCCACTTCCACCTGCAAGGAATATTTTGTCAGCTCTTTGCTTGACTGCGCGTTGTCTCGTACGGCGACGATTACACTAAATACTACTACTAGATATTCTCCCTGTGGAGGTCACTCGGTGCCGCTCAGATAGATCAGATAGAAGCCTGTGAAAGAACAGACATCTCTGATCTCTCTCGCCTCTCTGTTTTTTTTTCTTTTATCACAGCTTCATGAGACGAAGTACGACAATAACCTTTTTCAGCTTCACAAGATCTCTGAAGCCTCACATGCACAGTATATATTCAGTGCGGTTTTCTAACTTTAAAGCGAGCGTTAAAAGACGATTTCGTATAGCTTTTGTTGCCACATAGTGAGTGGTATACTACTACAGAACGTACACAAATCCGTGCTGTTTCCTCTCCCTTTTTTCCACCCCGCTTTGAAGAAGGCCGGCTCCAGCTTTGCGCAAAGCCAAAGCTGGCACCCACCCGTCACGTCACGTGCCGGGCGCCCGGGTCGCCGAGCGGCGGCCAGCTCGGCTGCTCACCTGCCCCACGCATGTTTGCGCAGCTCGCACTGCCATTGCAGGATTGCAGCTCAGGAAGCCACGGCATGACGCCAAGCGGCCAGCTCTCTCTCTCTCTCTCTGCCCGGCTGAAACGGAAGCTTTTTCCCCACCGCGCTGCTGCTCCGCGCGCTTCCGCTTGCTGGCCGGGCAGGCCTGCGCTCGCGAAGGTAGCTGTAGCTGGGGGCGAGAGCAGCCGTCCCTCCGCTCGGTCTGTCGGTTGCTGCGTGCCTTTCATTGCGTGCATGACCAACACCAGCACGAATTACGTACTCCCGTGTAACTATGGTAATCCCTCCGTTCAATAATATAGGATGTTTTGGCTCCGGATACGAAAATTAAGGAGAAATAAAAAAATAGATATATAAAAAATAACAAGAAGAGAAATAAAAATATCTAGAATATTATATAATAATGAACGGAAGGAGTAGTATGATATTTATGTTTATTATTCTAGGAAGGGTCGTGGTATAGGTTGGTTGGTGCAGCATGTACTACTGCATACTACACCAGCACCGAGTTCCGTGGAATACTGGCCGGACAGCGAAGGCGCCAGCTGGTCCCCTTCTTTGCCAGCACGTATACGGGGTCCATATATCAACGGTATCGGGGTCAGGAGATGGAATTAAGCTATCCTAATTATAGACAAACATTTCGTTGTTTTATTAGTATCTAACATGGAAAATTTAGTAAAATGCTAAAGTACGTGAAGCATTAGGGACCAAGGGTGGGGTTGGCCACTAGCTCCCCGTTTCTCCTCGAATTGTCACTCCACATAGCGCCCTCTGATTCCACCACTCGATTTTGTCGCCATTTTTGGAGTGTGTTTGTGGGCTCCGAGATATAAATGGACCATTACTATTTCAGGCCTGATATCTTACCTTTTTATGGGGGCATCGTGTAGGTTTCTACACGTAACAAAGTAACGGACAAAATCAACTCGTTTGTAGGTTGTATAATGCGTTTTCGTCGCCGCCGCGCATCCGTGGTGGAAACAAAAAACCAACTCCGCAAATGCGTCTAGACTCGCGACGTCCGGATCAATCATCATAAGCTGGTTGGCACCTTCTGCTCCTCGTTTGTTTTCTTTCTAACTAAATGGATTGTCGCGTCATGAACCCTCTGGCTCCGCCGAACCACATCATTAGACGGAAGTATGTTGTTGTTCGATTAATGCGATTCTCATTCCAATCAGCGGCCTGGCAACAAACTAAGCTAAATCCATTTTAGGGTCATGTGCCCATCTAGCTAGCACACTACTGAACAATGCTACCAGTAGCAAATCCCTTTCTCTCCGATTCTCCGAAGAAAGGGCAGTATGTACACTTTTTATAGCGAACGGGAATAGTGCCAATCTGTGGTACAATTTGGCATTTTGGCCATGCAGCCCCCAATTCAACGCTGCAGGAGTTGTAATTCCTTTTTACGGAAGAATTAGGTTTGCAAATTGGATAACCAAGGTGCTACTATTTCCTGCCTTTTTTATTCTTTCAAAAAAAAGCTAACACATGTTACATGCTGATATACATCTACGGTCTTCATCAATCTTAATTTACAGGATTTTATAGTACAGGATTTTATAGTGTGTATGCGAACATTTACTTGTGTCTGGAAAGAAAACAGTAATACGAGGTGTCAATGTTCCTCGTATGATCTGCAGAGTGCAGACAGCAGGTGTCATTTCTGCACCTAGAATTCGAGTTGTCCGTCAAGTTTTCATGGTAATCATGGTGTCTGTTGTTATCAACCGCAGACATCACGGGTATACTTGTGCACGCCAATTCATAAATACTGCCCAGACGGGTATCAATTACTACCACCTAAAAGAAGTCAATTCATAAATATTGCCCAGACGCGTATCAGCTGGTAGTTTACCGACTTTGATTATCGACTAAATTAGCTTACATAGCTGCTGTTGAGCTCTTCCATCATGTCAGTAAAGCAAAAAAAAAGTGAAAAAAAAGTAAAAAAAAGAAAAAAAAAAAAGCATAGTAGCAGAGCCGCTGCCTACCCTCAACCCGGCACCTATTTGACGATCGAGATATATCGTCGCAGTCGCAGTTGCTAGCTTCCATGGCACTACCCGCCGCTGCTTTCTACTGACTCCTTCCCCGCGCACGCCAATAAAACTTGCCGCGCCACACCACACCAAAGCGGCACACGCTCGTGGCTCCCCCCGCGCGCCGCGCCAGCCATGGGCACCGCTCCGCGGCGTGAGCCGCTGAAGCAGCGCGTGAACCGCTGCCTCCTCAAGCTCGCCGACCGCGACACCGAGACCATGGCGGCCGCCGAGCTCGAGGCCATCGCGCGCGCGCTGGACGCGGACGAGCTCCCGGCCTTCGTCTCCGCGGTGTCGGACGCGCGCCCCACCGACAAGACCCCGCTCCGCCGCCACTCCCTCCGGGCCCTCGCGCTCGTCGCCGCCTCCCACCCGCGCGACGCCGTCGCCCCGCTCGTCCCGCGTATCCTCGCCGCCGCGCTCCGCCGCGTCAGGGACCAGGACTCCTCCGTCCGCGCCGCGCTCGTCGACGCCGCCCGCGCGGCGGCGGCCGCCTCGGCCTCGGCCTCCGCCGCGCTCCGGCCCCTCACCGACGCGCTCCTGCACGAGCAGGACCAGTGCGCGCAGCTCGCCGCCGCGCTCGCCACGGCTGCCGCCGTCGAGGCGACCGCCCTCACCGCCGATCTCGCCTCCTACCTCCACAAGCTCCAGCCGCGCCTCCTCAAGCTCCTCCGCAGCAATGCCTTCAAGGCCAAGCCCGCGCTCATCACCCTAATCGGCGCCTCCGCGGCCATGGCCGGCGCTACCGAAGTAACCGCCTCCATCCCGTGCCTCCGCGATGCAATCTCGAGTGACGACTGGGCAGCAAGGAAAGCCGCGGCGGAGGCGCTTGCCGCATTGGCGTTGGAACACACGGATCTTCTCGCGACCTACAAATCCTCTTGCATAACTTTGTTTGAGGCCAGAAGGTTTGACAAGGTTAGTCTTCAATTAATCAATTTGGTTCGGATCTTGGTCATAACATCTTCAGGTTTTTTTTTATGGATCTCAATATGGTTACTGAAATTTTCAATATGGAATTTCGTCAATGCAGGTCAAGGTTGTGCGAGAGTCCATGAACAGGATGATCGAGGTATGGAAGGAGATCCCAGATGTTGAAGAGGACGAATGCTCCTCTGCGGCGCCAGCACCGTCGCAGTCACAACGAAGATCTTCTTTTACAGGTGAGGACCATTCCCTTCATATTTTTAGGTGCTATACTAGTTCTGTTTGTACAGATCTGGTAAATTTTGTTTGTACGCTGCAAGAAATAAAGAATCGCAGAAACTCATGTGTTGCAAGCTGTAAAAACCCACATAAAAGGAGCTGTTTCGGTTGAGCAGACTTTATTCTATTTTCCCATCAATAAAATTTTGACTAGTTGGGACGTGCGGCATCATTATATTTTTATTTATTGTTGACACGAATAATATTGTAATTATACAGGGAGTGCAAGTGATGGGCGACATCCAGCTGCTTCTTTAGTCTCAAACTCAGCTCCACCGGCAACAAGGAGGGGGAGGTTACCAGTGACCAGATCGCCTCCAACTGATATGTCACCCAGCGTCACCAAAACAAATAGCCCTTCATCCATGAGGAACAAAAAGCTCTCGCCTCCTTCACACCGCAAAGTGGGCCGAGCCAAGAATTATGACCACAAGGTTGACGTTGCAGTTGCTCCGGATGCTACCCCTATCAAAATGGTGACAGAGGAGAAACTTCTGAAAGGAGGCAATGTGAGAGCGAGACTGGAAGCTAGGAGGACACTCTTCCAGGGCAGCGAGGTTGCTGGACTGAAAACCAGGTCGCGAGTCGTTCCGTATGAGGATGGTGGTAGTTTGGAAGAGATTTCAGAAGTTGATGGTGGATCACAGAGGTTTCAGTCAGCTCAGAAAGATGAGAGTTTGTCAGAGATCAGGTCCCAGTTGCTTCAGATTGAAAAGCAACAAAGCAGTTTACTAGATCTTCTCCAGGTAACTTTTCTTCCTTGCATTGGATATCGATTTTACATTGTACACCTTATAGGGCCTGTAGCCATTCTTTTCATAATAGGTGGAAATTTCACATTTAGAAAAGTAATACTCAGGGCTATTAGTCAGTAAAAATAGTTTGCTAAGAAAGTTTCCCTTGATTACTTGGCTATTGTACCAGAGGAAATGGTCTTCATGCAAGTTAAATCATTCTGAAAACTCTATATGTGCTATGTTTGTTGCAAAAAGAGGGAAAATTTTGGTCTTGATGTATATGCACAATGCTGAAAAGAACTGCTACTGAAAAATACTAATGAACGTTCTGTATTGATTTTTCTGCATCAGTCGCTTGTAGGGTTAACATCATTATTGCAAGTTGAGACATACATATAGCAGCATGTCACGTTGCTGTCCAGGTTTCCCACATAACATGGCATTGGCAAATATCACCATACACTGATTTTTTTAAATATATTATCCTGCTGATACCTGCATTTGCCACATGGCAATTGACATTTCGTCGTAAGGCATTGAGTCATTAGCCGCTTTGGAATTATGAACATTAACTCATGAAATGAGCTTCTGTTACCCTTTTCTTCTTCTGGAACCATTTCTGAAATTTCGGTCTTGTTTATCAGAAATTTATGGGGAAGTCTGAAAATGGCATGAATTCTTTGGAG
Organism: Eleusine indica; assembly: GCA_030378355.1. Lineage (NCBI taxonomy): Eukaryota > Viridiplantae > Streptophyta > Magnoliopsida > Poales > Poaceae > Eleusine > Eleusine indica. Next base: position 4,584,064 of record CM059495.1, read on the forward strand.
ACAAGGGTGCATGGGCTGGAGATGGCATTGGACGAGATCTCTCGTGACTTGGCCTTTTCTTCAGGGAGGATATCAAACAGGGAACCTTCCGTAAACACCTGCTGCATTCTGAGTCCTAAATTCTGGAGAAGGCATGAGGGCGGCAGGTATTCCTCCAGGTTTTCTGTGTCTGATGCAGCAAACGGCTCAGATGTGAGCAGGACTTCTTACAAGTGGGAAAGACAGAAGTTTGGGCTTCAGGGTGGATTTGTCACCACCAACCCATTAGCCGAGCCAAACATATCATCTGTAGGGAAAACAGTTTTTACCCAAGAAGGCAGGAGAAAGGATACACCTTTACAAAAGTCAAGGTAATTATCTCTTCTCTGTTAATTAAAACTCTAATAATCAACCTCTTTATAGTTCAGTTGTTGCAGCAGATATAAGTAGTTGTGCCAATCATATATTCCTAATAATAAAATAGTGAAGTTTGAAGCTGACAATGACAATGCAACATGAAAGTAGCACTTTTCATACCTAATATATTGAAATGATTTTAAAGTTATGACATTTCGAGACTATATATATGCAATGCATCTGGATAAATCTTTCTTTTCTTTGGGCTAGGTAGAGCTTTCCTATCATTTGCCACCAACACCTAGTTATTTATTCTTTTTCTGAAAAAAAAATGCCTTACATAATTGTGTTCTGCTTAACTACTTCTACAACTAATTCTCTCTCCTTTTTAATTGCTTCAGGATGGGTTAAGCAGGAAGAAGAGATTCTGTTTGAAGTGTGAACTACTCGTGTTGCTTATGAGCATGGTGCAGCTAGAAGTTCTTCAACCAGCCTTTTCCTTTTTATGTGGCTTTTGGAACCTTTTCATCCTCATCGGTGCTGTCGTCAGCAAGAATTCTGGAGTTCTATGGGAGTTACTCCAAAGCATAACGACTGGGTACTAGCCTAAACTCTATAGCTGCACTAGCTTCTTGAATCTTCAGCTCGATCGTCTTCTTGATCATAATATATGCTCACCTGAGGCTGAAGCAACAATACCCAGGAGAATGCTTAGAGGCATGAGATCGATCGTTGTGTTTTGTCCCATCATACTACTTGAGAATTAGTTAGCGTAGAGCGTGCTCACATGTATTATGTATGGCATTATGGATGCGTCTTGTAAATATTTTCCGGATCTAAAGCGCGTCTGTACTTGTGAGCTTCTTCACCTTGTTTCAGTATGTGCCGACTGTTGGCGGCTGACACGGTGGTATTTCATCAGTGTGATAACTTTGTACTTCAGCCACAAATATGGTTATGGAAGTAGCTCCAACACCTCAATTTCCTGTGGTTGTCAGCATTAAGGATACATTTCCGTATTTCAGTTCATTCGCGCAATTATTCTTGAATCGTCTGACGAACCGGTGAAGCTCATGCACTCTCCTGTCTCCTCTGACTTAAGCAAAGTGGTCACTGTGAACCCTAAAAAAAAAAGTGGCTACTGTGCAGTCGGAAAATCTGGCCCGGTTATCAGCCCAATAATGAACGGAAATGCATGGATCAGCCCATAACACAAATGGATCAGATCTCTGGTCCGCTGGTTTCCTTGTGGCCTTGTGGGTGCAACTCTCGTGGAGGTAAACGTGCCTAGGCTGGTTCACAAGTCACAACCGGTCACGAGCCAAGCTCGAGCTGAGCTCCACCAGAGCCTACGTAGGTGCTCGAGTTCGGCTTGAGTAGGCTCGTTTTTAAGACAAAATGATATACTCTCTTCGTTTTTAAATTGTTATCGTTATTAATTTTTTAATTAATTTTGATTATTTATCTTATTTAAAAAAATTTAAATAATATTATATATGTTATTATAGTTTGTTTTATTATCAAATAAAATTGAAGCATAACTTTAATTTTGCGCATTTAAAATAATATTTTTAAATAAAATAAATAGTCAAACTTGACTAAAAAAGTCAACAACGACAACAATTTAAAAACGAAAGGAGTATGAGCTTGAGTTTAGTTTGAGTAGGCTTGTTTGGTGCGCGCGCTCACACGCTATTTTAATCACGTTTGACTATTTTATTTTGTTTGCGATGAGTATTTGATTGTTTTAGAAAAAATTGCATTCGATTCCCAATCAATTGTACTACGTGGTAGCCTTTTTTTTTCTCCTCGGAAAACAGAAACGTGAGGTCTTTGGTTTTTCCTCGAGAGGCCGGTCCAGTCCGCGCCCTTTTTCCCAATCAAAGATGGGACTTGAGAGAGGCGGCGTGTAGGAGGAGGCAACGCACGTATGAAGGATGGCATCATATGGCGGGTCGGCAACGGCTCGCAAATCCAAATTTGGCCCGATCCTTGGATCCCAAAAGGAGTGACCAGGAAACCCAACACACCGAGGGGAGCATCATTGTTGACCAGAATGGAAGAACTCATCAGTCCACAATTTCTGGGTGCTGGGACGAGCAACTGGTGCGAGACACCTTTTGGCAAGATGACGCCGAAGCGATTCTAATGATCCCCATTGGTCGACAGGGACCGGATTCGGTAGTCTGGCACCGTGACTCGAAATGAATGTTCTCGGTTAAATCTGCATACGAGGTGGCGGTTCAGAATCGAGACAGGGAATTGGGCGGAGATGCTGGTCAAACGGCGGAGGCACATCAGAGCTTGATTTCCCGTGGTATAGGATATGGCAGCTGAAACTGCCACAGTGCCGATGTTCCTCTGGCGACTGATACATGACAGCCTACCGGTAAAAAATAATCTAAAAAGGAGGAAAGTGAGACACTCAATGTCCGATGTGCGGGAGATTTGACGAAGACTGGCCACTTGTTATTCAAGTGCAAGCATGCCCGGGAATGCTGGAGGTATGGGTATGGAACAGGAAAGGATCAACTTCCTTCGGAAAAAAAAAAAATTGATGCAGCCGGGTTGCATACCAACGCTGTGCGGACCTGGCGTGGATTTGTGACGCGTGGACGCCTCAATCCAGCAGACGCCAGCGCCACCAGTTTACCCATCGGACATCACGTTATCTTTTGTAAAAACACCAACAGTTTATCCAGTTTGTGGAATCCTGAGAGGACAAAGCAAGATATAAACCAATATGGTTACAAAAGAAAGTCATGAAATGGTTTGACAGCACTTGCTAACATTTTTGAAGTCAGCAAAAATATGCATACAATTTAATTTATGTCCAGAAATTCTTAAGTGGTTTTATTCTAAGCAGTTACCCATAATTTTGAACACAATTAAGAATCCAAAACTATGGGTAAATGCTCCAAATGACACGGTTGTGCACAATGATTGCTATCTAGTTCAACTTCAAACAGTTGTACGAAAAACATTAAGCACAACTTACACCATGCCCTCTCGGCAGACAAATTTGAATGAAGAATAAAAAGCAATGGGTAAGCATGATAGCAAGCAGCATAACCATAAATAAACGACCATCACTCTACCTAGGAAAAGAACCATGCAGCTACGTGCCCGCTGCTTCCCATCAATACAACAATGTTAAGCAATATAAAAGAAGCAATTGCTTCAGTTGTTTCCTTCAGAGATGGATCAGATTAGTAACGTAAAATATGGCGGCAAAAGAATACCAAGTGGTGAGCATGTATTTTACTTAAAGCAAAAATGAGCAGTCTAGCATGGAAATGGTAAGCATATTCCTTTACGAATAATGTGACAATCAAAATGCTCTGTTCAGAAAACAAAGAACATATGATCTGCTGTAACATCAATATATTCTCATAATGTTCTCATGCAATAGAAGAAAATAAGCTAAGACTGCAAAATGCAGCATCCAAAAACCTAATAAACCCTTAAAAGCCAATCCCAGGTCACCTGAAGGTGCTCATCATCATTCTCATCAAACATGTAGCTCCATTCTTCTTGCACCTGAGCAATTCCAATATGCAAAAGGAACTGTGTCAGCAGTCTGTGACAAAGAAATTTGGTATTTCTTTTGATCTTTGGAAAAAAAACACAAAGAAATTCAAGTTTTGAATGACACTGCAGGACCAGCGACATATTCATCTGAACACACTTACCTCATACAGAGGCTAGACAGCAGAGCAAAACAACTGATCTATTGTGGGGGTTCCTGTTATTTTCTTCATTATATAAAAATACTCTGTTTGCTTTCCATAGCATGGTCCCATGTATACCTCACTTAGAAGTGAATTCAAAATATTTCACTGGTTGTTAGATCTGAAAACTACTTTACTATGAATCCAGACAACAAATATTCTTGTAACCTATATAGCCTTCTAAAAACAAAGGATATCAAATTATTAACAAAGACCGTATCAGTAGGAAAAGAGTTAAAACAACATAGCTTGCACGAATGACACCAGCATAGGGAGAAGACTAACTTAGCAATGATCAAAGGAATATACACCAACAGTGATTCACAAATGATTAACAAAGACTGTATCAGCAATGATCAAAGGAATATACACCAGCAGTGATTCACGAATGACAGTATAACAAATTAACATGTTTATAGGGAGAAGACTAACTTAGCTGAACCTAACTATACATGAAGACAACAGAGCCAAGGGTCATATTTAATAAGAGCATGATTCTTTCATGAAAAAAAAAATGAAAAACGTCACAAAATAACTTGAATTGCATAGGTAAATAGATCAATCATACTTGAAATAAAAGATGGTTTTGTACCTTCAGCCACAGCAGTTCCGGCATTTGTTGCCTGAGCATAATGCACTTCTATATGCCTGAGCATTTGGGGGGGGGGGGGGGGGGGGGGGGGGAGGTTTCATATCTACAGCAAGGAAGGTTCAACTTCTTTTTTCTCATCTCGCTGCACCTTAATCATATTCATGCCAGCAGCAGCAGCCTAACCCGAAAGAAAAATTTGTCCTGGTATGACATAATAGGACTAAATTAGTTAACTCTTAAGTGTCTAGCTAAATCGATTGGAACCAGAAAGAATTTTTGGAATGAAAAGGCTAAGAGATTATGAGAGGGAGAACATGTACCCAGGTTGTGCTGCTCGTGGCAGTAGTGCTGATGCACTCAGGTGCAGGAAGGGTTAGTAGCAGAGGCTGCACCAAGAAGCAATAGAAACTCCCTTCCTGCGTGAATGAAAGAAACAAAAAAAAATTATGGACTATTAGAGCATCTCCAGTGGGGCTTGTAAAATTGGGCTCCTAAATTTCATTTTCCTTGATAAAAGAACAGTCGGGGGCTCCCTTATTGTAATTATGCTAAAAAAACTAGCATGACTACTTGGATTCACATGTAATGTGTAGAGCTATCAACTAGTATCAACAGTACCATACAAGCCAGCTAAAGGTATGACATGAAGATGATTGGTTGCACTTATGCACAACAAAATATAGTTCATTAAATGCTAACAGTTTTGCTGCCAAAAGAATTGAAACGGTTTACATGAAGAATGAAGTTATATGACTAAACTGTTCCATCATTAGCAATGTCAACACCATCAAAACTAAGAATAATATCAGATGGTTGTAGGCAACCAGATTCAGGAGCAGTAGGCTCCACCCTCCTAACACGAACTCCCTTTTGATCTGGTTTCATCCCCATTGAGATCAGGGTTTTCCATTTTATGCCACTCTATCCCGAGTATAGGGAAGCCTAAAACAATACCCAAAAAAGGTGATGAAATACTGTCATGGCAAATGTTGAAGATCCAAGAGAGAGAACATCATGGAAAGTGTTATATAGAGTTACTAACAACTAAACAATTGCCCCAGTATAATAATCTTGTCATTTACATAGAAAGATCACCATGGACAAAAGATGAATGAACTAGGAAAGTGATTGGTGGCTCTATTGGACTGACTACTACTGTGATTCTTGATGATATTCGTGGTAACCAACATAAACATAGAGCAGTACCAATCATCAGATAGTAGGACATAAATGGTAAATCATTAGAATGGTGAATAAGCCTCACATGAAACCCAATGATAATAAATAATACTATTTGTGAGGTCCTAAGAGGTGAAATCTATACAATTGTATATTTCTATAGAGTACAGATGCCAACAACATCGAACAGTTCTAGTAAACTAGCTCAATGGTTCAAAATAAGAAAGATGATGACCATGGTGCTTGAAAAAATAGTAAATTCAAATGAGGGATCATGCTATTGAACTAGTTTCAGCAAAATTTCTAGGGATTCCCTATTTGACCAATGACTCTATTTTTGTGGTTCTTGATGAAGTCCACAGCAATCAAACATAAAACATCAGTAAAAAAACTGAGAGACACTCGTTGATATATTGAACTCTAGAGTATACAGTTCCAAATAATCCAATAATTATGTAAACTAGCCTAATGGTTCACAATATAAGAACAAAACAGTGCACGTAATGCTTGAGACAACAAGTAAACGCAAATGAGTAATCATGCTGTAGAACTAAATGTATCTTCCATACATTAGGGAAAGAGCAAGTTACTTGTGTATTCACCAGATTTCTTGTAGTCTTGAATGAAGTGCTTAATAACAGGGGTGGGTATAACATAGCCTATATTTTCTGCATCTTAATGTTTGAGAGATTGAAAAGCTATACCGACACATTTACCCCTATCATTAAAAGCTGGGCCACCTGAATTTCCTGAATTAATAGCCGCATCTATCTATAAATAAGACGACTCGAATCAGATAAGTTGGTAAGTATATACATCATGATTTCTTGAAAGTTTAAGATCATGTAGAACATCTTTCTAAAAAATATTATTTGAAGGGACGATGATATTTTGGAATGAAAAAGGTACCTGCAAGCCAAGAAGTTCTGTGGAACAATGAACATATGAAAGTATTTCTATCCTAGAGACCACTCCGCTTGTCACAGATATGGTATCCGCATCCTGAAGTGCGGGCAATGTTCCAAACTGAACAGGTGAAACTCCTTCCCAGAATTCATCATCGCTGACAGTTAAGAGCACAGAAATGGACAGGACATTATTAAATTAGATTGCATAGAAACCGAAATCTTCACATTAAAGTATGCAACAGGTCGCACTTTTGATAAATAATGTAATCATAGATAAACAAAAATCACAGTAGGCATAGTAATCATAGATAAATAATATAATACCAACAGAAATCAAAGCAGGCATAGTTACTATACATTGGATTTCACAATTATCATAGATAAACATTACAGGCAAAGTCATGGAAATGGAAAGAGAGCATACACACCAATGCCGCACTCCGTAATTTGATAAACTGAGGAGAGAAGTTATTGCATTACATCTGAGAATAGACAACTTAACTGTAGCAGTCACTACTAAATTTGAATAAACTGATTGGTGATGGAAATGACTAATTGTTCAAAAAAATGTTCTGACTCCCAGCATGTATCCATCAAAGCACCCTGGGCAGCTAGCCTCAGGACTGCAGCTCCCGCGAGGGGCTCCATTTACATCTACCGCCGACGCCCCCTGGTCCAATGCCGTGGCTGGTCCAGCTCCAAAACATGCTGATTCGGACGAAATAGATGGGAGCCCCGCCGACCTGGAATGCCACGCCAAGATCCACACGAACAGGAAGCTGGTGAAAAGCCAACAAGAAACGAGAGCCAGAGCTGAGCTGCCACCACCCACCATGAGGCCACGAACCAGATCTTTGCACCAAAAACAATAGAAACTCCCTTCCTGCGTGAATGAAAGAAACAAAAAAACTTATGAACTATTAAGATGTGAACTGCTAGGCCAAGATGAAAGGGAGGAGGGAATGGGCCGCCGTACCTGCGCCTGCTCGCCTTCGTCGGAGGCAGCCACGCTCGAGGACGGCTGCCGCCGATGGCAGCCAGCGCCCTGCCTCCACCCGGCCCCCTCCTCCGCTCGCCGCCCTGCCGCCGCCATCGGCCCGGCCACCGCCTCCGCTCGCCGTGGCCCCTCGCGCCCTGCCTCCGCCAGGCCGCCCCGTCTCTACTGGCCTCGCCGCCCCGCCTCCCACGCCGCGCGCTGGCTCGCCTCCTCCGCTCGCCGCGCCGCCGCTGAACCCGCGTTGATCCGGAGGCTTCCTCTCGTCGTGGTGTCCCCAAACCCAAGCTTCTGGCATCCACCCCGTCCCGTGGTCGCTTCTTCCCTCTCAAATCCGTCTCCCGTACGCCATCCCAGTGCTCCGAGAACTTCATGCCCGTCTGTTTCGGGAGAAGAAAGCTAGATTGGGGGACTGCGCTGGCCATGGCGGCGCCGCGGTTGGAGGCGGAGGAAGAGGCTACACGGGGGAGGGGGAGGGGAGACCAAGCGTGCAAGAGCTGGCGGGCTCCACCTGTCGGTTCAATTTTTTTACGGTGGCTTCCACCTGTCGGTTCATTTTTTACGGTGGGCTCCACCAATCGGGACAGAAATACGCCATTCAATAATCCACTTCACAGATCACAGGGAACCGCTCGCAACTCATTCAAATCAAAATCAAACATGAAACGAAAATCCCAATTAAGCTGCAAAATAATAGATAATGATTCCACAACTGCCAGTATACTGTTGTATCGATTGCATTTAACTTGATATCATACAGATGGACGCTTACAATAGATGCTCTACATGATAGGATTCACGAATCCATACATCATCAAGAAGCCTCACAAAATTAACATCGACGCTTACACGAGGTGCTCTACAAGATTGGATTCACAAGAAACATTCCGCTCCACCTCCAACAGTTGGAGGCCTCTCATGAGCCCCTCCAGTCCCATTCCCCGGTCACCTCGAGGATTCGCTATGATCAAGCCCTAAGCTTTGCAGGACAAACCGAGCGCAAGGAGACACGATCTCCTAAACTAGGGGACGGAATGGGAGCAAGCTAGCAGATATGTGAGAAACAAAGAAATCTGTGGTGCAAGTATGAGAAGATTTTTTCGAAACTCTTGAGCAAATCCCATGTTTAGACCCAACTCTGAGTCGCTTGGGGGAGTCACCCACCCGAGACGACCAGAGACTCTATGGGGAGTGCAGCCATTAACGACCTGGGAGCACACAACTCTATGGTTTCGCGACGTGGGTGAAGGTTTTTTTTTTAATTTTTCGCCATCCTACCGAATGGCGCATTCCCAAATATCATCCTACTGAGTGTACACTCCCAAAAGCCACCCAGGTCCCAAAATTTTATTCTTGTTTGCCACTATTGCTATTTTCTCACCGCCACCTGGCCTTTTAAATTTTTCTATGTCGTGTCCGACGTGGAATAGAACGGGAAAAGACCCCCTTGCCCTCCCTTGCTATTTCCTAACCCAAGTCGGGTTCGAACCGCACCGCACCACCACCCGGCCATTCTCTCCCCCCACCCACCCACCCTCCCAGAACCCTAGCCTCCACTTCCATTTACGTCTAGGAGTAAGAGCGGCGGCGGCGGCTCCCGAGTTTGCTGACTGGCTCCCATCTAGGTACGGCAGGCACTGGATTTGAACGATGCGGCTCCACTATTCGCCGACTAGCTCCTTGTTCGCCGACTGGCTCCTCTGTTTTGCTGCACTAATGCTCTCGGTTTCGTAGGATTTGGATGAAGGTCAGGTTTGGTTGAAATCTGAGTTGGTGAAGGCATGAGCCATGGACGGATCTGAGTGCCCACCCTGGTGAAGCTCAAGTTATGTTGAATGTTGTGCTTGCTTGTGTCGTAGTGGAGTTAGTTGCAACCGTAACTCCTTTCTTTCCTTCTTCTTCTTTTGTATGTTGTTGCGGGAATGCTTGTGGTAGGATGGATCGGGGCACATCATTTAGGCTAACAGTGTTCATGGATAAATACACTTGCAAGACTGATGATGGTTATTTGGTTGACATGAAAGAGCAAGAGTTCGAATGGTCGGTTGGGGGTGTTGTGGTTATTGAGAAGTTGATAGAGGAGCTAGCCAGTAAGACCATCTGGGGCCCGAGCTAATAACCTGTTTTTTTTTTCACCAGGACAATGCAACCCAAAAATTAATAGAAATTACCTCGAAAACTTAGTTGTTGAACCTGTTCGCTGAGAGGACCCAAACAAAGTGGATCTTTTTACATGTCAAGGTATTTGATAAAGCTGGTTATGTGCTTGGTAGGAGGATGTCGAGTAGTAGTAATAATATTGAGATGTCTTCAACTCCAGCTGCAAGCAGTCATGTTGGAAAACCATCATCATCATCAGAGCCTATGGCTGAATCTGGGTAGGGTGATCTTCCTATAGATTAGGGCACGCTGAGGATTGTCCCTTTAACTACTGATTGCCAAGCTTATGTTGTGGATGAAGATCACCTTTATGAGATATTAGGACTAAAGGCTGAGGAAGATAGAGCTGAAACAGCTGCTGTGGCTGCAGCTGCAGGTAGTAAAAGCAAAAGAGGGCCACCATCTATTCCACTCATATCACCAGAGCTAGAGAAAGAAATCAATAAAGTAGGTGTTCCAGTTGATGATTGAATTTCAGAAGAGCCATTGATTGCTTGGGATAGGGATAATCCAGTGATGATTGTGGGAACTACCTATCCTAACATGAATGAGTTTAGAAAAGCCGTGAGACAACATGCAATCATAGAAGAGTTTGAGCTAGGGACAGAGAAGTCTAATAAGAGCAGGTTTAGGGGTTACTGCAGTGTGGAAGGTTGTCCTTGGAGGATTGTTGCAAGGACAACAACATGATAAAACTATCAGGGTACTGCTCAGTACCCTTTGTGTTGTTTTCTTTATGTTTTTGTGACTATACATCATTACTTATTTTGTTACTGTAATGGTGCCTGATTTATTCTTGGTTCATACCTTGCAGGTTCAGATCAATACCGAGCAGCATAAGTGTGCTTCTACGAGTAGGGTCCCTGGCATAAAAATGACAACACAAGAATGGGTGGCAGAAAGAATGTCTACTACTTTGAAAAAGAAGCCGAACACTGGAGCCAGTAAGTTGAAGGATGATCTGGAGGACAAGTACAAGGTAATTATCTCTTATGCAACAGTTTGGAAGGGTAAAGAGAAGGCTACCACTAGGATTTTTGGTTACTGGAATGATTACTTTGATTGGCTGTATAGATTTAAGGTTGAGGTTGAGGTTGAGATGAGATGTCCAGGTAGTGTAATTGAAATAGACACAACTGAAACTAATGGCCAGGTGTATTTTGAAAGGTTTTTTTTTTGTGCTTTTCGGTCATGTATTGAGGGATTTTTTGAAGGTTATCGACCATACATTAGTATTGACTCTACAGCTTTGAATGGCAAGTGGAGCCGTGGAGGGGTCACATGGCATCAGCTAATTCTTTGGACAACCATAATTGGATGTGCCTAATTGCCTTTGAGTTTTTTTGTTCTAAAAGTAAAGAAATCTGGACTTGGTTTATGGAACAGTTGAGTAAATCTATAATTTATGGTCCAAACCTTGCCATATGTACAGATGCTTGTAAAGGACTTGCAGCTACTGTAAAAACAGTATTTCCCAACTGCGAACACCGGGAGTGCTTTAGACATTTGATGGAGAACTTTAAGAAGTTGTTTCAAAGTTCCTTGGGTGGAGAAATGTGGCCTGCAGCTAGATGTTACAGGCTTGGACAACATGATCGTCACATGGCCAGGGTGTATGAAGCTGCTCCTTCTATCAAAGCATGGCTAGATCAACACCATAAGCAAAAGTGGGCGAGAAGCAAGTTCTCAACTGAGATCAAGTGTGACTACATTAGCAACAATTTAGCAGAATCTTGGAATGCATGGATAAAGGAGTTCAAAGATCTCCCTTTAGATGCACTGGCTGATGCGATCAGGCATAAGACAATGAAGATGTTTGCAAAGAGAAGGCAGATATCATAAATGCTCGATGGTGACATTCTACCAATTGTGATCCACCAACTCAATGCAGCTAGTCATGGACTTGGTCATCTGAGTGTTAGTAAAGGTGGAGATGAATCATCCGAAATGATTGAATACCACAATGGTGAAGAAATACTAAGGCATGTGGTGTATCCTGAAAGGCACCAATGCACATGTAGTGAGTGGCAGATCTCTGGTAAACCATGTAGACATGTTTTGGTTGTGATAACAACATAGAGATTGCTTAAAATGGATAACTATGTGAGCGGATACTTCAGCGTGCGGAAGTTTCAAAAAGTATATGCAGGAGTGATACCTAGCATCACTAAAAGAAGCCAATGACCTGAAGTGAACAAGGGATTCAAGGTACTGCCACCAGATCAAGACAAGAGAGGGGTAGGGAGGCAAAGGAAGAACATATTCCCTTCATGTCTAAAAAAGGGCATGTCCAAAACTGACATCAAAAGACAAGTGACTTGTCAAGGATGTGGTGAGAAAGGACACAGGCAAGGGAGCTGGAAATGTAGACTCACTGACACTAAAAAGAGGTAATTTGTTCTATTATTCTCCTTTTTGTTTTTTAATTCTATCATATCACTACCATTTATTTCCTTTTTATAGGAAGAGAACTCGAAAGAACAAGCTACCTGCTGGTAGGAAGAGCAATGCACATATGGAGATTTTGCAAACACCAAAATGCCCAAAGTCAACCATCATACAACACCCATCGAACAGCCCTGGTCCAGTCATAAGAAGGTATTTATAACATATTCAACTATGTATTACTGTTAGATAGACATGTAAGTTGGAACACTGATATGTGTGTATTCTTGTTTGCAAGGATGCTGGCTATGACGCTTCGCACTGGAGAAGGGTTATCGTCCAGTTGTGGATTCCTACCGGAGAAGGAACATCGACTCAGTTCACTATTGAAGGTGGTGAAGATACATCTCATTTACGGATTGAAGCTCGCGAAGCTATTGAAGTTGGCGAACTGATTTTGCACAAGCCTACACAAAAGAAGAAGCTAACTCCAATAAAGAAGAAGTAGATGAGTACCACTATCGGAGCAGTATTTTGGAACCTATGTGAGGTCAAAGCATTATTTTGGAGCCTATGTGAGGCCAACAAACTTGTTTCTTTTGCCATGTGTTTTTCCATTGAACTCGTATGTACTGTTATGAGCCTATATGTCCATGAACTATGTCATAAAGTTGTTATATTTATGCTACTTCTGGGAACCATGGATGATCATGCTGTTATGTTTAAGTAATTATGAGACAATGAACTATGCTATGGAGCAACTTATGGGTCTGGTTGGAACCCGGCTCGGGTTAGGAAATATCAAGGGAGGGCATGAGGGTTTTTTCCTGTTCTATTACACGTCGGACACATCACAGAAAAATTAAAAAGGCCAGGTGGCGATGAGAAAATAGCAATAATGGCAAACGAGAATAAAATTCTAGGATCCGGGTGGTTTTTGGGAATGTACACTCATTAAGATGATATTTGGGAATGCGCCATCGGTAGGATGCAAAAAAAAAGCAGTCACGCGCCACGACAGTGAACTCCGTGATTTCGCAGAGCGGGCAACCGATGCCAAACCACCAAATGTCACGGACACAAGTGGCGCGCCTGCCGCATCCCTCCGCGCCATCGACCCTCCTGCACGTGCCGTTCCTAGGCACAGATCCCCTCGAGACCCGCGCTCAATGGAAAATGACGAGAACGGAACGGACACCGCCGCGGGCGCAACGTAAAACGCCCAAATCCGACGGCTTCCGCGCACGTGCCCCCGCTCCGCTCCTCTCCTCGGCTCTAAACAAGCCGCGCGCGTCTGCCGCTCAAATTTCAAACCCCTCATCACTCACGCTTCCAACACCCCAGCCACCCTGCCGGCGAGCGAGCGAGCCACCCCGAGCCGATCCCCCCCTCCCCCACGCGAGCCGCACGGGGAGAAAAATTTGAAAGGCGGGCGGGCGAGTCCGCCGCCGCGGCGCCAAATCGAGCCCTCCAGATTCGCTTCGACGGCCGGGGCCGCCCGCGCCTTCTCCTTCCTCCCGCACAGATCTGACCATCTATAAACACCACCCACCATCACCGGACCACCCCAGCCTACAAGAATTCCCTCCTCCACTCTCGCTCCTCGCCAACGCATATCCTGCCTGCGGAATCCTCGCGCGAATCGATGGCGACGACGCCGGCGATGGCCGCGGCCTCTTCTTCCGTCGCCCAGGCAGCGGCCGCAGCGGCGGCCGCGGCGGCGATGGAGTCCGCCTTGTCGCAGCAGGAGCGGCCGCGGGAGACTCTCGCGGGGGGCGGGGGGCCCAAGTCCCGCCACCACACGTACAGCCGCAAGCAGAAGTCGCTCGGCCTCCTCTGCTCCAAGTAAAGCTTCTCCCGCCCATCCTCGCCCCCGCGCTTGGGGGATTTGGAATGCCTGGTTGTTCTTTGCTGTTCTTACCGAATTCTTTGTGAATTTCCTTCAGCTTTGTTGCTTTGTACAACCGCGAGAACGTGGACCCTATCGGGCTGGACGAGGCGGCCCGGAGCCTCGGCGTGGAGAGGCGTCGGATCTACGACATCGTCAACGTGCTCGAGAGCATCGGGGTTAGTTCTCTCGCCTTTCTTGGACGGAATTCTTTCTTTCTTGTTCGTCATATATTTTGCTGGGTTTTGAATTCCGTTTGAAATCTCTCCCGCGAAGATCCTCCTGAGGAAGGCCAAGAATCGCTACACCTGGATAGGCTTTGACGGAATCCCGATGGCATTGCGGGAACTCAAGGTTTGCGTCACTCCCTTGCGTTATGGTTCGACCAAGAACTGTGGGTTGTGATTTCGTTCCTCTTGGTGTTTTTAGGACAGGGCATTAAGAGAGAAGTCTGGCCTTGCTCCTTCGCAAATGGACCGGCAACCTGCGGCTAATGTATGATCTCTTATATCTTTCTCTTCCTTTAAAGTTCGAACATATATATCTAGTTTTGATGTGCAGATTGTAGTTCCTAGCTAAACTATTTCTTCTCATGTGGCCTAAGGTGTCCGATGACGAAGACGATGATAAGTTGGGTGATCCAGATGGTGATACCGACAGTGAGAAACTGAGTCAGACTGTGGACAATCCTTCTGACAAACCTAGTGCACCACAATGCCGGCTCAGATCTGGTACATCGCTGTTCAGTTCATTTTGGTTTAATATGTTTGTGTTACATTATTTTTGTCAGGCTCAGAATTTTAGTTATATGACATTTCAGATCATAGGAAGGAGAAATCACTTGGGTTGCTCACACAGAATTTCGTGAAGCTTTTCCTCACCATGGAGGTGAGCAACTCTTCTTTTCTGTAGTTCTGCCTAAAGATTCATGCATGATCAATTACTGATATAAAATACATACTGGGATTAGGTTGACACGATCTCACTTGATGAAGCTTCAAAGCTGCTCCTTGGAGAAGGCCACGAGGAGACCAATATGAGAAGTTAGTAGAAGCATTTTCAGTCTTATCGTGCAACTGTAGTAGTCTCAATCAAATTAGGATAAGTCAATCATAATCTAATCTTGATTTCTTTTGGTAATTCAGCTAAAGTTCGGAGACTATATGATATTGCCAATGTGCTGTCTTCTTTGAATCTAATTGAGAAGGTAAGCTCTCAAATGCTCACTGATGGTAGAATAGAATTGCAACCCAACTCCACGAGTTGTTGCTTTCAATTTTAATAAACTACAGTGCATTATAGCAGCCTTTTCTTATCACCCGCTATTGAACTGTGGCTTTCAGGTACATCAGGCGAACACAAAAAAGCCTGCATTCCGTTGGTTGTCTGAGGCGGGGAAACCCAAAACAGAAACTGGTGCCACAGTTGTACTACCGTCATCCGCGAAGACTGTTACAAACAAAAGAACATTTGGGACTGATCTCACTAACACTGACATGAATAGAAGCAATCTGGACTCAACAATCCAGAAGAAACCAAAATTGGTACCTAGTGGCAGTGACATCTTGAATAGCTGCAAATTATCTATACAGAGTCGGCTTGGGCAGGGTAGCAGGAGTGGTTTTGTCTATGGACCTTTCCACCCTGCTGGTGCTAGGAAACAGGTGCTTGACGGCGCTAATAAATCAGGACAAAGGGAGAGATCTGAGAACTGGGAGAGCCTTTCTGCTTCATTTCGGCCACGGTACCAGAACCAAGGTGTGTTCAACACTTCTTAACTCTTGCTTTGATTCCTTAGTCTAAATTAGAATATATGCTTCTTAAGATAATTCATTTCAGGCAGGAAAAGGAAACTCGTGTCATCCTGTACCTGTCTGATTCATGATTTAGGCTGGAAATATAAGTATAAAAAGGATGTGCATCATGCTGACATTCTGAATAAATTGTGCATCACAGACTCCGTACTGAAACCTAGTAATGGCATCAAATAGGCTCAAAATAATGTCTCTGTATCTTGTTTCTAGTAAGCCAAACATTCTAAAAACTCTGGCCAAGCCAAATAATATCATCATGTTTACCTTTCAAGCATGACGTGAGCTGTGTGCAACACACCTCTAATACAATATCGTGATCTGGTTTTCAGCAAAAGTTAGAGTATAAGGATATTGATCTTCTCAAGCATTGTAGGGAACACTTTACAAGTAGTTCAGTATGGCCATTTGTTAGCACAACAACGATGGCCTTTTTCTCTAGCAAGTTTGGGTAGGCTAGAAAGGCAACCCAACAAGAGCCGCAATAGTGGGTGCATTTGGCTTTCGGAAAAAAAAAATAGTGGATGCATATACAAAAAGAAAAATGCTAGGAGTGTTACATTGTATGAACTTCTGAAGCTGTACCGAAGTAGTTGTTCGGATGCTTTGTTATATATTAGACTAATTTCTGCCCAAATTTTTATGAATGCAGCCCTTGGTGATATTTTTGCTCATTACGTTGAAGCATGGAAGTCTTGGTATTCTGATTTGGCTCAGGGCAGCAACATTGTGAGGCAGCACTTGGGCCAGGCGGCTAGTATTAACCAATTTTTGTAGGCTAATCATATGCTTGGCCATTGTAGTTTTTAGTGCATGCTTGAGAATTGACTGTACAATTTGTCAAAAGCAGTTGAAAATAATGACATGACATTGCCTAGGGTTCATTGTATTTACTCAATGCAGGATGCCTTTAGGCTATTTCAGTCCAGACTCCAGAGAGAGCAAAGCACATCTCATTTCTGTCCTGTAAGGTGTAACTTGTACTGTTCATTCTTGATGTTGTTGTGGTTATTTTAATTGCTTCTATAGCTTCTTGACATTCTGTCACCAGTCACCGATGGAACAGCTGAGAACATAGTACGATATCTTGTGTTTGCCCTTTTGTTTTTTACAGGTTCAACTGAATTCAAGTTGGAAGTTAGATTCAGGAGCATTGAAATCAACTCTGATTCATTTTTTGGGATTCAATATGTATGAGCCCAATTTAGAATTCAGATACAACCAAACCAACACAGTTCAGGTCATGCCTGGGTTGTATTCAGATACTTGTATAAAGACTGTAAATGTACTTGAAACCTTTGTGCACCTCATACCTGAAACCTACTGTTGAGGTAACCAAACGATTCAAAAAGTTTTATTTTGTGTACGTGCAATTTGATTGCACACATTGATTTGACCAAAGCTTATATAGTTCTGTCGCTATCATGCGCTCAGATTCCATGGCCCATTCAACGCAGAATAATGCATGAGAAGGATGGATTTTGATCGAGACATTATTCCGTGTGATTGGCCCTCCGCTATTGCTTGGGTTCTTTTGAATTAAGAATAGTTGGCTATTTTGGCTTTGATTTGCCTGCCTCCTAATATTCCTAATATCATCGACAGCAACAAATATCCACTAACTATCATAATTCTTGCTTTGATTAAGGATATCATCCCAACTAACCGGGCGATTCTCTTGGTTGCTGTACAATATCATTAGAATAATTAATGCTATTGCATTGCAGTTGGTAGTATCATATTGAAGTGGTTTGGCCCTAAGTTAAATTTAGATCTTGGTGACAATAGAACCTTTTAATCTACTTGCAGAGACTTTATTTTGTACGTTTATTAATCTGCCAAGAAAGTATGTCTGGCTCCAATCAGAATTCTGCCAGTTACGCAGATGTTTTTAAACAAATTCAACTCAGCAGAGACCACCACAGAAAAAGATTAAAATGAATTGAGATCAGATGCGCTCGTACATCAAACAAAATCCTGTTGTCATTTGTCGTCTATTTATTTAGTATTATAATTAACCATATAGCAAATCTATAATTGGTCAAACTAGCTCAGCCAATTAAATTACAGCATCGCGCTCGCGCCCATCCGCACGAGAGCAATCTGCGCCGCCAGCCCGCCAAGCCCAACCGCGGTAGGCCGAGGAAATCACCAACCAACCCTCTTCTTAAGAATGCAACAATTCCGCGAATAAAAATCTTCTCATCTGATTCCGACCTCTTCCTCCCCTTCCTTTCCATCTCCTCCGAAACCCTAGCGAGTCGTCTCCATGGCCGCGGCCGCCCTCCTCCGCCGCCTCCCCGCCGCGCGGGCTCCGGCCACGGCCTTCATGGCGGCGCGCCCGATCTCCGACTCCACGGCGACGCTCACCATCGAGACATCCATCCCCTTCACCGCTCACCTCGTCGACCCGCCCTCCCGCGACGTCACTACCACCCCCGCCGAGCTCATGACCTTCTTCCGCGACATGTCCTTGATGCGCCGTATGGAGATCGCCGCCGATTCCCTGTACAAGGCCAAGCTCATCCGCGGGTTCTGCCACCTCTACGACGGCCAGGAGGCCGTCGCCGTCGGCATGGAGGCCGCCATCACGCGATCCGATTCCATCATCACCGCCTATCGTGACCACTGCACCTACCTCGCCCGCGGAGGGGACCTCGTCTCCGCCTTCGCCGAGCTCATGGGCCGCGAGGGCGGGTGCTCCCGCGGGAAGGGCGGATCCATGCATTTTTACAAGAAGGACGCCAACTTCTACGGCGGGCACGGTATCGTCGGCGCGCAGGTTCCCCTCGGATGCGGACTTGCATTCGCGCAGAAGTACAAGAAGGAGGACACCTGCACTTTCGCTCTCTACGGTGACGGTGCTGCTAACCAGGGGCAGCTCTTTGAGGCGCTAAACATTTCGGCGCTTTGGAAGTTGCCTGCTATACTGGTCTGCGAAAACAACCATTGTGAGTTTCTGCGTCACTTTTGGTAAAGCGGGTTGCATCTTGATATCTATTGTTCATTTGACGTGACACGCATGGGATTTGGTTTCTGTTGTATAGATGGAATGGGGACAGCTGAGTGGCGTGCGGCGAAGAGCCCTGCCTATTACAAGCGTGGCGATTATGTGCCTGGATTGAAGGTGACATTGAATTAATGTTCTGGACTTTGCTCGTCATTGTGGCTGGATTCACGATAGTTGACTGCTATGATAAAATTGATTTCTATATGGTTTGATTCAATTGGTAATAGTTATTTTGCCATCTTACATGGAGGTTTAGACCTCGTAGGTTCCCTGTGTGGTACCTCTTTATTTGCCAAAGAGGGTGTTCTTGATAGAGGGATGTGATCACATTTGTTCATGCTAAACTGTTCACGCATTTGCAGACATAATTAGATTTAGTCGTTCACTCTAACTACCTAACATCAATTTTAATTCGATGTTTTCATGGAAGTTTTTAATGGATTTCCTCTCAAACTGTTATGATTGGAAATTATAAGAATGTTGGCATGTGCTTCCTACTTCTCCCACATGTTATCTCCAGTTTCACGGATTGTTTTAAGGGGAAGATTGGGTTCCATGTTTATGTTGCTTATCGTTTTCTGCTTACATTGTTCAGTACTCTGTAGGTTGATGGAATGGATGTCCTTGCTGTGAAGCAAGCATGCAAATTTGCAAAAGATCACGCTGTTGCGAATGGGCCAATTGTGAGTACTTTTGAACCTTTGTTACCTTTTGTCATTTGGAATATGCACACCGTGTTGGGAGAATTAATGTTACACCTGGGTGTTGGTAGTCGGATTTGGCTGTACTGGTGTTTCTAGTTACTTTATATTTCCTTCTTACATTACATGATGAACCAATGGACTAGACTAGAATTTAACTCCATGGAGCTGCACTTTCTTTTTATGCTGAGAAAGCACAATCTCCCTACATGATGTGAGGGTCTGGAGTACTCCATGGAGCTGTAGTTTGACACTTTGTATTTTGTGATTAATTTCTGCATGGGTGGAATTTGCATTACTTCTGATATGCGTGCTAGTAGGACTGATTGTGTTCTTTAATCAATTCTGTCAGAAAGAATTTCAATAACAGGGCAATCAGATTGGAAATAGTCAATTCTGTTTCAGGTCTATTTGAGGTTGAGGGGATTGCATTCTGGCCCTCGTCCATGATTGGTTTGTCAATCCATAAGAGTGGTATGCATCCTGCTCAAGCAGAAGCATCCATGGTTTTATGTCAGCAACTGGCAGCCACCCTTATATAATACGAGAACTTTAGCAAGATGCCAAATTAGGGTTTGTTGTGTTTATAGGCTAGTGTGTCATGTTACACTCAGTCATTTTGATGCTGCGGTCCTATACTGTCACCAAGGTTTATTTGGTAGAACTACATATCCTACAGTACGTTGATAGTAATAGATATCATTTGTGTGCTCAAAGTTGTTTCAAGATATGTTCTGGATGATGGTTACAAATATTAATTTTCTCCAATGTATATTTATACAGGTCCTTGAGATGGACACATACAGGTACCATGGCCACTCTATGTCAGATCCTGGAAGCACTTACCGCACCAGGGATGAGATTTCAGGTGTGAGACAGGTAAGGATGTTTTCAGTATTTTCAATTTGGCAGTTAAGTCGCTCTTTGTGTGTATTTATTTCAATTAGTTGTGTTGCAACACCATCAGGAGCGTGATCCCATCGAGAGAGTTAGAAAGTTGATCTATGCTCATGACCTAGCAACTGCTGCTGAGCTCAAGGTACCAACTTCTTCACATAGTGAAATAGCATTCGATTTAGTATATATTCTAATTCCCGATACCCTTGTTACTTCTCAGGATATGGAGAAAGAAATTAGGAAGGACGTTGATGCTGCCATTGCTAAAGCGAAGGTGCCATTTGGATTAGATATGCTCATAGTCTCTTTTGCTTTTATGTTACTTATGCTTACATCTGCAACTCTCAATATTTGCAGGAAATTTCTATGCCTGATGCTTCTGAGCTTTTCACAAATGTTTACAAGAAGGGCTTTGGTGTCGAGGTATGTTGGCGTTAAATCTATTTCATCTGGTCTCCCTTTTTTTACTCAATTTAAGAAACCCGGTGGCATGTTTATATATGCCATTATGCCAATATTGTTGCTCTGCCTGTATGGTTTATAGTCGACTTTCCACTATGTATTTGTTCTGATTCTTATATAAGAGCATCTGTGATTTGAAATGTTTTGTTTGACCATAGATGAAAGATCATATATGTTGTTTCAGCTGTAGATATTATTAGCATACTTCAACCACAGTATTTATCCTTGGAGATGTGGCAATAGACCGAATCTGACTTGACTTGATTTGACTTTGCAGTCATTTGGACCGGACAGGAAGGAGATGAGAGCTACCCTTCCTTAGAATGGCAACAAGATGGTCATTCCTCCTAATATGATAACATGGAGAAATAAGTATTGGTGAAGGCAGCCTCGGACATTGCTGGAAGTTTTCTTTGCAACATGAACCTGTATAGAGATGCGTTGTCTGGAGGATCAGCTTCTTATTTGTTTTGCTTCTTTTTACGATTCTGCAATTCAATTGAATAACTGCTGGTGGCTTCTTATTGAAGCTAGATTTGGCCCGTATAATTGGGGTGATGTTTGGGAAGAAAAACACGTAGGTGGGAACAGATTTGCTTGCCTCTGCTGTCTCGTTTCGTTTATGGGAATGATATATATATAGTTTCATTAACTTGTCTAATTGATAATCAGATCGTAACTTTGAACATTTCTTATTAGACGCGTCGTCCACCAAGTATACGATTATAATGTAGCTTTTCGTATGCTAGCAGTTTGGCCTAACATCGTATTTTGGTCTCATCAATGATGGTGTAATTTTGCTTTATGAGCCGAAGAAATAGCCCTGCAACTGAATCTTGAGTTCACAGCCGCCGTAAATGCACATGTGAAAAAATCTCAATCTGAGACGTTGGATCGTGCTTCTGCAGGCCCAGCGCTGCTTGTTTGGGCCACGTAACAGTTGGTGCGCTCTGGAGGACCAGCGCTACTTCTTTTTTGAGGAAGGCCCAGTACTATTTTGTCCTATGCGCCCGCGTGTTCCCATGCCGTTTCACCGGTGGGCCGTGGGTTGAATCTGAAGCATCAAACCACCCATGCCACGATTCGGATTTTTTTTTTCCCTGCGGAATGGAAGCGTTGCTGCCCCGATCTGAGATGGAGCTGCGCGCTTGCATGCGCCAACTTCTCTCGCCTATATGTATGTGTCGCTAGGCCTATGGCTATGGCCAATCGCCACCGAATGCACACCATGGGGACACATGCAGGCAGGAAGCCCGATCGTAGTCCGGTCACAACTCGCAAATGTTGCTACAAATCGGTAAGACCCAGACCTTCACGTGGTTGCACGCAAGTTGCGGAGCACACACAGAGTACATGCATGCAGGAACGAAAGTAAGGCGTTGCCTCCCGTGCAGCTTGCGCGTTGTTAGAAAAACGTTACCGATCCGGCGATCCCCGATCAAATTCATTTTCCAGGCTCCGTTCCAAGGTCGTCGACGCGTACTGAGCGCAATAAGTCACTCACACGACCCCTTCAAACTTGTCACGGACACGCCGCCCCCCGTCGCGTTCAGGTCGCCGCGGCGGAGGATCTGAGATCTCGACCGAATCAGGCAGGCGGCACCACGGTACTGGGTGTCGAACGAAACCATTCATTAATTATAACGGGGGCGCCAAAACAGGCGTCATCACACGTCGCGGTCGAGACAGCTTGACTAGACGCGCCCCCGCAAAAAGGCGAAGGGGAAACGGGAAAGTGGTTCGTGGCGCTCACGTACGTGGATCGCCTGTACGTGCCCGTCGTTGTATTCTCCCGCTTGACCGCGTACGTACTACACAACTTGTGGAGGCGCACGACCGAGCCGCGCGAGACGTCAGCGGCGAGACTTTCTCCGTTGCCTCGTACTCCCGACCCGCCAGGCCGCCCGTGTTTCTGCTTTCGCGCGCCCGGGCGATCGACGCGTACGGAAATTTCAGGTTCGCGTGTCCGTTGCCGGTCGGGTTTGCGCAGTTACTACTTGGCACGAAGAATTTTCGATGGGAATAGGTGCATCGGTGGCTATAGCGATATCGGTTTAGACTGTCCCATGCTAGCATGGAAAAACTGGTTGCTGAGAGATGTGAGCGGCTGGTCCCTGTAGGACCTAGCAATCTCAGCAAACAAGCAGCATGGCCCTCGGCCGAGCAATGATGCTGTATCTACGTCACTGGTAGTCTACTAGAGGGCTGCGTGGCGGCCACTCGTGCCTACCAGTCCGCCACGACTACCAGTCACGTTTAACGAGCGGTGTCGGTGCAAAGAAGCCGCATCGAAGTTTTGGGATAGTAGTAGTAGCATATTCTAAGGCCTTCTCAACCCGAGGTTAGACTTCAGACGCCACCAAACGAATCTGATACGTGAGCACAACAATCAAATACGGAGAGGAAAAAAAAAAAAAGCATTCCATTTGCCGCCCTCGTCCTTCCGACCTTCCGCAGCCACAGCTTTTGTCGTGAACCTGTAGTCCGTACGTATTATTTTTTCCCTCGAAAAATTTCGGTGACGCGACAATGCACCACGCATGCACGAAGGACCTCCTCCGGTACTTTTCGTTGTCGTCCCTCTTGCACGCGCTCCATAATTGGAAACGGTCAGTCAATAGCTTAACTACACGGGGCGCGGCGCGATCGTTTTCTGGTCCAGGGGATGGAAGGAAACGCGAGAAGAACCTTCGCCGCCCAATCAACCCGGCACACACTTGCTCTCAGCGGATCAGCTCGTCGACTAAAATCTGGGGACAGGCCGTGATCATGACACGCGTGGGTGATCGACTGATCGACAGAACAGAACGCAATGCTTGTGTGACGGCGTCTGCTGAAACAGGGCGTCCGTCATGTAATGTGGCCACACAGAACAGAGAACCGTTCCGTTTCGGGGAATACAGTAGCTGCTAAGCCTAAGCTGCTCTGGTTTGATTTGGCTTCGTTCTCTTCTGTCTGCTTTTTGGCGCTACTTCGTTTGATCCGTGTGAACATCTTGCTCTCACATAAGTACGTGTTGAATTTTTTTGCTGCAGACGCGGTCACCGCCTGAGGTCTGGAAGCAGTGCGTCCCGTTTTTGACAGGGAAAACGGAAGTTTTCCAAGATTTCACCGTGTTCTCGACGAGCAAGTTTCGCGTAGCCGCTCTCGCTTGCGTGCCCCGGTACGCTTCTATTCTATTCATTCATAAGGATATGCTTTATTCCGGTTTCAGCTAAATTTCTCTTGCTTTCTCGTTAAGGCTTAGACTATCAGCCGTTAATGAGGGCAGCGACCCATCTCATATTCATAAAAGGGCATTTTACTGTTTGCTTGGTGTTCATGACGAAATCGACGTCTCGAAAGCTAGCATCCAGGCTGTCCAGTGTCCAGAGTTTCCGTGCATCGCTTTTGGAGTGGCAAATTGCAACTGAAAAACGGGGTCGATGAGACAGAGACGTCGATTGATTAGTACGAGTTTAACCGTCGATTGATTAGACAGAGTTTTCGTTTTGCATGTTTGATTCAGTAAACTGGTCTTGCACGTTGATTCAGTAATAAACTGACGTCTAATGATGCGGTGGTGTGGAAGACCGACGAGATTAATCAATGGGTGACTGACTGGTTCTTGCCTTTGTGATGGCGACCATCCAGATCGCGTGTGGCAACTTTATG
Organism: Eleusine indica; assembly: GCA_030378355.1. Classification (NCBI taxonomy): domain Eukaryota; kingdom Viridiplantae; phylum Streptophyta; class Magnoliopsida; order Poales; family Poaceae; genus Eleusine; species Eleusine indica. The sequence continues at coordinate 4,608,772 of CM059495.1, forward strand.
CCTTCACGAGTGTTGCAGAATAGTATCGGAAATTCATTTTTTTTTTCAAGAGGGGACAATCGTTTATTTTACGCACCAGGAAATTTAATTGCTGAAAGGAACATATTCAAAATGTTTGTCAAGGAACTCATTACCAGAATACTGTGAACATACTTCTTGTACTACTCAATCAAAGATTAGTACGTACCAATTATTGGAAACCGTATTAATCAATCGAAATCACGGACGAGCAGACGCAAAGCAATCAAACACTGACGACGACGTTCACTGTTCGTTTGGCCGCATGACTGTTATCGCAACTCACATAGAGTGCACGGCGGGAAGGCTCTTTATTTTTCCCATTTCAGGACAGAGAGACATGGCAGATCGTACAAGTAAAGAACTTAACAAAGCAAGTGGATTAAAAGGTAACAATGGTATCGTCATTAGTTTGTTCGTTGTCAGAGTCGTGTCTAAAGCAAGCAACAGGATTACTGACTGGAAGAGGCACACGGTAAGCTTGTGACAGTGACAATGTCCACTCAGAGTGACAAGATGCTTCCAATTTTACCAATGTACGTGTATATACCTTTTTGTGAAAACGACTTGCTAATTAGACGTATATTACCCGGCAACTTAGCAGCACTTGCAGCGTTGAAAAAGCAGGGCAAGTTGTCATGCTCGGCACTAACCCGTAATAGTACAATTACAGGTTCATAAAAAATACTAGTACAAATTACAATACAGTATGTTAAACTCTCAGTATTATCAATCAAAGAATCTTAATTTGAGATTATTCTCATCAGATCTATCTGTGATCTCACAAAGACCGTCAATGCTTTTTTTTAATGGTGAACGTGTACTCCTGTATGGCATTTTGTATCGTGAAAAATGTCACCACAAGCATAGAATATTCAGAAAGTAGAGGACGTAGAGCCAGCATGAAGCATCCTTTTGTCTTAAACAAATGCAGACGAATTAGAGCCATGTGCCATCTGACTATTCCTCACCAACCTGGATAGAAAACGTGCAAACTTGTCGGCGTCGCAAACTTGCAAGGTGTGTGTACAGGAACAGCAAAGAGGAGAGAAGACCACGTTTTGCCGTCTGAATCTCTGACGCTGTCGTTTCAACCGACGCTTTGCTTCTGGGACGCAGAAAAGTTTTGAGCATTTGAAATTACGATGCGTGTCACGAAAACCTTTTGTTCCAAACAGGTCATGACAATGCCTATCTCGATGAAGTAATGTAAAATTTTAAATGACCTCAGGAGTCAGGAAGACTGTAAGATTTGACGATGGATGTATCAACAATGGAATGGCGTTGGACAAAACATCGACTTTTTACGGCGCTGCTGGCGTACAGTTTACGGAGATCGCAAGCTGCTAGAAGTAATTTATTTGCCATTCGCGCTTTTCGGACGAAAATTCAAATAACATATCCCGCATAGGATATTGGGACCTCAACAGCGAGGAACCATCTCCGAGTTCTCGAATTCTCTGCATGTGTGCGGTGTCGCATGGTCCTTCAGTTTTGAGGACCAGCAAATTTGGCTATGAACGCACGACTCTCCAACGCGGAAACCCTTTTCTGGAAATGAACCGTCGATCAGCCTCCTCGGCATTTTACTATTCTCGTCGGAACAAATCACCTACATAGAGTCGGATGGATGGATCATTAGTCCGTATCCAAGTTTGATTCACCCTTTTCTTCGAGAAAAATATGCACGTTTGATTCGCTGCCCAAAGAGGAACGGAACACGGCGAGCACATGGTGACACGTATGGGTCAGCCCCAGAGCCCACCTGTACACAGCTAAAGCCGTCTCTGTTTATTGGGACAGGTAGCGTGGGCAGGGTTGGATTATCCTGGTTAATTGGAAAATTGATTATGCTAATTAATCGGTTAAACGGAGAAAACCGAACCTAATATTGTGACAATATGATTAACTGATCGGTTTTTTACCGAACCGAGCCAATCAATTAATTTGGTTATTCTAACTTTGAGCGTGAGCTGTCTCTGCAGCTCGGATGCAATCGGCTCCGCAGAATAAACCTTGCTATCTATTGGTGAAAATATAAGTTTTTCACTTATCAGTCATCACTTATTAAAAAGAAAAATATAACTAAAATATGTTTATATGCCAATAAAGATACACTGAAAAGTAAAGTTGTCTAAAACTGAGAAAACATCTATGACCAGCTATAAAATCTCTGAAAAAAAATCATGAAATATTATCAAAGAATACTTCTAACTTTATCACAGTAACATAGATTTTTTTTTCAAATACACAACTTTATTCAATATATATACCTTGGATCAGTGGATCTCAAGATGAGACATGGATCGATCTAGTTTGAATGCAATGCTTGGAAAACAAAGTCCAGAACACTCCTCCGGCGACTCTCCATTATTCCCGTTAGCCGAACAAGCGGGGCAAATCAAATTGTACACATGTTGTTCCGCTGCAGGTTACTATTTCGCATCAGCCATCCAATGTGAAACTTTTTTTTTATCAAATGGATCCAAACAAACACGTAGCTACATCGATCGCCATCCAGTGATCCACATGGCAATTTGCCAACACATGTCACGGGGGCTGCCGCCTGCAGCTAACTTAACCCCTGACCATGACGATTGACGACACTATAATAAACCCTAGTAGAGAAAATAACAAACTCGGCAACACTGGAAAGACGTATTACGTGGAACCCGTCGTCGAGCAGCGCGGAATACACACGCGCACAGCGAGCTGGGCGCCTGCTGCTAAATCTAATCCCGGCTCATTTAGTTTGCCCTAATTAAACAAGGTGGGTCCCATGGTGGCTAACCACGCCGTAATTAACCCGGGACCCGGATCTTCTCAGCTCGCGAAGCGGATTAACGCGTAGGCAAGCAAAGCGAAGCGAAGGAAAAAGCCAGCCAGCGCAAAGCGGCAACGCACGTGGGCCCCACCTCCCACGCGTTCTTTTGGTAACGCCACATATAAATGTCCCCGATATAACGAACGACTCAGCTGAGGGATCGATCGAGCCAGCCAGCCAGCCAGCGAGCGCCACCCACCAACGACGCCGACCACTTTCCGGAACGAAGCCACACATCCCAACCCGGACCCCTTCTCCTTCCCTCCTCCCCGAGGGCGAGCCGGGCCGGGGACCAAGGGGAAGCCCTCGCCGGCGGCGTCGATGGGCGCCTCCGCCGCGGTGAGGGCCGCGCTGGTCCTGGCGGCGGCGGCGTTCTTCCTGGTCGCCGCATCTAGGTCGGCGGCGGCGGCGGCGGGCTTGCCGAGGTTCGCCGAGGCGCCGGAATACAGGAACGGGGACGGGTGCCCCGCCCGCGTGGCCGGCGCGGGGGTGTGCGACCCGAGCCTGGTCCACATCTCCATGACGCTCGACGCGCACTACCTCCGGGGGTCCATGGCGGCCATCTACTCGCTGCTCAAGCACGCCTCCTGCCCGGAGTCGCTCTTCTTCCACTTTGTTGCGGCGGAGGGCGGCTCCGCGCCGCCGGTCGCCGAGCTCAGGGCCGCCGTGGCCGCCTCCTTTCCCTCGCTCCGGTTCGAGATCTACCCCTTCCGCGCCGACGCGGTCGCGGGCCTCATCTCCGCCTCCGTGCGCGCCGCGCTCGAGGCGCCGCTCAACTACGCCCGCAACTTCCTCGCCGACCTGCTCCCGCGCTGCGTGCCGCGGACGATTTACCTCGACTCCGACGTGCTCGCCGTCGACGACGTGCGGAGGCTATGGGAGACGCGCCTGCCCGCCGCGGCGGTGGTGGCCGCGCCAGAGTACTGCCACGCCAACTTCTCGCGGTACTTCACGGAGGCCTTCTGGTCCGACCCCGAACTCGGCGACCGCGTCTTCAACGGCCGCCGACGCGCTCCCTGCTACTTCAACACTGGCGTTATGGTTATCGACCTCCGGAGATGGCGCCTCGGTAACTACCGCCGCCGCATCGAGCTGTGGATGGAGATGCAGAAGGAAAAGAGAATCTACGAGCTGGGGTCGCTGCCCCCGTTCCTGCTTGTCTTCGCCGGCGAGGTGGAGGCAGTTGACCACAGGTGGAATCAGCACGGATTGGGCGGTGACAACGTGCTCGGCAGCTGCCGCCCCCTCCACAAGGGTCCTGTCAGCTTGATGCACTGGTCAGGGAAGGGCAAGCCATGGGACCGCCTCGATGCCGGCCGGCCTTGCCCGCTTGACCACACCTGGAAGTCCTACGACCTCTACATTGGCGAGAACAATTCAGCATCAGCGCCGTCCCGGTCTGCATTGTCATCGTCGGCAATTCCAGCAGCAGTGTTTTCCTGGTAGAAGCTGATGGCATATACAATAATTATTCATTTGGGGATGTGGTGGTTCTTGGCCGGTGATGGAATTGCCTTGCAATGCGTTACCACTGCCACCACAGCTGCCACCGCAAGCCTGCCGCCTTCGGCTGTACAGAACAGTGAGGGGAGGGGCGGCACATTGCTGTGGCGGCAAGAGGAAGAAGGAGACAGTGAATAGAGGGGCTGAATTCTTGTTTATTTACGATACGATTCAGATTGATTCTTTAGGCTGTGATTTGGAGGTCGTGATGATCAGGGGATGGAGTTACTTGATTGGTGGTGTACAATTCTTGGATAGGATAAAGGTTTCATTTTTGTCTATTAGCTCAGAATTGTTTCATTTACATGTCTCTTCAGTACACTCGTATAATATCAATTGAATTGATTCAGTGAGAGTGAATCCTACACTTGTGCCTGTGCTGAATTGCTGTTCTGTTTGAGACTCGCTTCAATTCAGTTCAGAGACTGGCCTAATTTCCAGCTATTGCTATTTTCTCTGCCACTTGGTTCATCTTGGCTACTAGGATGAACAATATCTTGCTGTTTCTGCTCTGCTTATTATGTGCGATAATGGCCTGATCAAATGCTGTTCTTGTCCGTTTCACTTTATTCATCCAGATTGGCTTAACTTGCAACTGATTTGTACCTCTGGCATTGTCAGGAATTAGTTTCTTTTGTCTTCTTCAATCTCTTCTCCAATAGCAAGCCATCTTCATTGGTCATCTGTTTTGTTGTCAGAGTTTCAAATGGTTGCTTCATGTGTTCTCGAAGCTCCCAAGTAGCGATGACTTGTTTCTTCTAACATCTGAGCTGTAGTCATTTGTGTTTCTTCCTTGTTACACATTAGCAGGAAGGAGCATTTGGAGTCAAGAGCATTAGACTATGTGAGGATCTTTACAGATGGATTTCAAATACAGAGCTGCAAAGAAAAGAAACAATAATATTCGTGTTGGTTAAGATGAACCTTTTTAAATCAGAGAGCGGAAGCGTAAGATGGGGACTTCTCAACGGACTAATAAATAATTTAGTGTTAATACTGCTAATGTTCCAACTAACGCCACCTAAATCTCCACAAAACCAGTCAGCCAGATAACCTCTGTTCAAAATACTCCCAGACGTACGAATCTTTGAAAGCAGGAATGCAGCAGGAAGATAATTCATTTCGAAGTTCAAAACTGGCATAAACATCGGATCAGAGTGCTAAAGGCCGTTTTCTGAATTTGTAGCGGGAACAGCATCTCAATTGTGCCTGTGATGATTGACGAGACTGAAATATAACTGTAGAAAGAACATGCGTCTCCCATATTCAGTGGCATTTCTGACGATTACTTTTGAAGAAGCTGTAGTATACTTTTGCAGCTGGACATCTTTACAGAACGATAACCGAGATAGTATCTAGGATTTGATAACTGAAATCATTTTTGTAACTTATCAAAGTAGCATGGGGATTGAGGAAGAACAATAAACCTTGCTATCACCCTCAGTTTGATAACGTGTTTGAAGTAACTGAAACCGTGAGTTTGCAATCGGACGGCCTGTAGGCACGGTATCTGCTCCCAAATTGCGTGGCAAGGGTGGAAAGGCCACACTTGCGCCCACCAGGCTGGAGGCGGCCAATGACCAGCTGGAGAACCAGGAACGCAAGGCAAGTGCAACTAATGATTGTCTGTATTCCTCCTAGGCCCCATCATTCACATTTCTCAATCCCATCCTTGTGATGAGTGTAATGAACTGCACCCAATGGTCATCAACCACCCTACGCTACAGTATTCAATTCCTTTCACATGGTTCATACCCCGTATGCCAAGCCCAACACGAACACGAGTTGTTTTTAGGCCAGTGCCACGCCAATGATAGCCACTGCCCAACGATCTTTTCCATCGACTCGTGATCTTCAGAAGATCGTTGTGGTTCATGCACCGCCGGCGGCCAGGCCACCTTCCCTCCTGGAAGCTACCGGTTTCTGCCACCATTATTTGGCAGGTCAGGTTGGTTGCCGCCACAGTGTCGGCCGCCCGGCCGGCCACCGATTTCCGGGTCCATGTCAGCGGGAGAAGAACACTGAACACGTTGGAAGTTTCGGAGTGGCAGTTCTCGGATGAGACAGACAGCCGGCGCGAGCTCTTTCAGGTTCACGAGACGATGCGATGACCAATGCTGGAAACGGGTCAATAGATGATGGCCTTTGGTGCTCGTTTGTTAAGAGAGGAACACTTGTGCCAAACAGAAAAGTGATTAGGTTGCAGGGCGTGGTTAGAGGATGATCCGATCGTGCAGGGAGATGGGGAATGGCAACAGCAAATGGCGCCAAATTATAGGAGAAAAAACAAGTACTGGCTTACTATATTTCTTTGCTTAAAAGTGGAGTACAGCGCTTCAGAGTTAGTAATCGGAGCATAACAAACTCAGGCACCTACTACTAAAAACCAACCACCGCGAGCCATTGCGCAGCCGTAGCCACCAAAGCTCGCGTCATCATTATTCTAATGGGACATCAAGTTAAGAACACCGTAAAGGCACGCATCGCTGACAATGACATCGGAACGTTCAGCTAGTTCTACACCTGTGAACATGAGGTTAGCTTGTGGAACGCGAGAACATCAGAAGATTTTCTCAAAAAACGGTTCATACTTCGCAGGAATCACTAACAGTTTTTGCATCCGACACGGGCCTAGGTGCGGTGGTGGAAACTTGCTCCTGAGCTTTCATCCATAAGGCATTATTTGGTAACAGCTCTCAACGACTTCTCGTTGTCAATAACTAAATAGCATAAGAACAAAGAGTGGGCCTAAATGCAGCCAAGTGTAATAGCTTTGGAATATGTCGCAATGATTTATGTTCGTCACTTGTGCTGTGAGCCATTGATTAGCAGGTTCGGTTAAGCAACGAACACAGGAATCTTACAGCTTGGTAGGTCACCTAAATGCGCGCAGGTAGCTTGCTCCGGCGAAAGGAATATCAGAGGCCAGGCGGGTTAAGTAGTACAGCCGGCCGTCCTTTGCTTGCATTCGGTGCACCAAAAGACCTGTTCTAAAGAAGAAAGGCAGTGCAGAAAACTAGCTTCCAGTTTTCCATGATACAGCTCCGATTTGGTGAGGTACTATCTGCCTCCGTGTGAGGTGTGACTGACACCTGATTTTAATTTCTTGTGAAAATCTAGGGATCAGGAAGAGATGGGACGAATCAGCAATCTCCTAGTTCACCACAGCATGAAAAAAAGAAATGGAAAAGTGAAATGGCATTGCTTGTGCTTGTAAGAAAAGTTCAGTCTTCGTAGTGCGTTGAGATGTGAAATAATTGGTGGCGGCTCAACAACGCTGCTACCTAGATCATGCAGACGAAAGTGAAATCACAGAGCGGATAACGACTAGATGGCACAGGGCGAGCAAAGTACAGTTCCAGTAGTCCACTCCAAGGCATCGGATACTTAGTGTGGAGGCCGGGGCACCCTTGCTTGGCTCCTAAGTTTGTGGAATCGACCCTGGTGCAAGCCTCACGCTGGTCCTGGCAGAGCAGATCAACCTGGACACTTCGTGGAATAAAGGCTTAGCAATATTGCATCAGTAACAAATCGATTTTTGCATGGAGGGTGAAACCCAAATGGGAAGAAAAGCATCCTCCAAAAGACAAACAGTCAGGGCATCCTTCAAGAATCGTAATGCGTGATTTACCTGTAGCAAGGCAAACCGCCATCCTGCTTAGTTAGAAAGGCAAAAACGATTTACAAGAGAGGGAAACAAATTTTTTTGATCAATTTCAACAAATCCATCTGTTAGCTAAATCCATGTTTGCGCACCTTGATCATGGCTTCATACTGCCGGTAGAGATGGCAGCCCCTGGGCTTTGCCTTTTTCTAGAGGACTGGGCTTTGTCTGATTGTTCCAGGAAAGCTCATTCCGTGAACGAAATGGCCCATTTCCCTTTCCTATAGATCCAGCAGGGACGTGTGTGAGAAACGTGGCCCATTCGTTGATCGAGCAATCAAGTAGACGCATTTGAGAGGATCCACTGCTCAATGAGTACGGGCCGAATGGACGATACGACAAATAATAAGCCCACACACTGAATCAACTGTCGCGGTGTCGCCGCTCGCCGGCGTGCCGAGGCGGCCGCGTTGCTCGATTGGCGGAGACGGCGGGGAGATCTCCGCGGTGAGCGCCGCCGGAGCCGCTGCGTGCCTCGTGCCGACGGCCCCGCCTCGCGCGGAAGGCGTCTCTGCTGTCGCCGAGGTGGGCCCGGCACCCGAGGAGGAGGATGCCGCGGCGTGGCTGCGCGAACTGGTGAGGCGGTCGAAGCAGCTACGAGGTTCGTCGTCGCCGCCGCCGGCCGCCGGGGCGTCGAATCAGGGGAGGGGCGGAATCGCGAGGGCAGATGGAGCATTCCACGCAACCTGCATTGCTCGGTGATTGGTGCGTATCCTCTTTGTTGGGATTCCGTCGAACATTTGGTCCTGCTTTCCGCTAATCCCTTATGGCTGCGGCTACTCTAGCGAACTTGCTGCATACTCCTTTGTTTTCAGATATTAGATGAAAATTCGAGTGATTTATTTCGGAAAATAACTCCTTTGTTCTTTTATCATGCCTATTTGAATTTTTTTTAATGAAATCTTGTATGTTGGCTTACTGCAAGTTCAGCTTAAAAGCGAAATGGAAAAGAAGGGAGCCATTTATGTAATCATTTTAGGGAAGTTCATGATATCTTAGATTAAATTGATAATGCTGAACCACAATCTCAGTAATCTCAGCATTAGGACCAACAAGAGCCATCACAAATGAACAAATTCAGTAAAGATCTCTTGAGTTGCAAAATGTGGTCCTACTAGTTTCAGAAATAAGTGGGTTATCAAAGTCTGACATATCAAAAAAAACAACCGAGATAATAGAAGAACTTCAAAATATTGAACTTATGATTCTCCTAAACCTTCTAATGTTGATAGTCAATCCAGTGATGAAACAAAAGGCTAATCTGAGAAAGTGAAGAAGCCTGACTCTATCACTACTCACTATTTCTGCTACCCAGTATCTCTCGAGCTGATGCTATCCTGTCACTGTTTCAACAGGACAGGTGAGGTTTCAATGCATCACCGTTTACCTGTTCTGCACTATGAAATTTACCATTTTAATTTTTTTTTTGGAGAAATTACTCGACTTATATTGAAAGTCAAATAAGAGTTCAGAACTGGGGACTCCAGTTTACAAAGACGGCACAGAGGCAACAAGCTCAGAAGCAGGTGCAACATACCCACACAAATTACAGGACATGGACATCAGAGTAAGACATTAAAGGCGCAGAATCTTCGTTGAACTTGACGATCATCTTTTCTATGATCTTACGGGCTTTCTCCGTCTCACCCTTCAGCATCGGGCTCCATTTCTGCAAGAGAGATATCCCATATAACAGAGCATCAGTAGGCTTGGGGAAAGAGTTCTCTATTGCCATCTTATTACGAATGTTCTAGAGAGCCCACGCCACTCCTGCAAAAATAAAAACTCCCAGATTATGAGACAAGTTCAGCCTCCTTGGCAACCAGATTTCGCACATGTCTGACACAGAAATAGGGCATCTATCGGTTTCAAACGCTTCTAAAATCTTACACCAGATAAACTGGGCCAAAACGCATTCAAAGAAAATGTGATTGGTAGTTTCTTTCCCTTCACAAAGAATACAATGCTCACTTCCTTTCCAGTCTCTACCTTTAAGGTAGACTCCAGATTGAACTCTATCTAGCCACATTTGCCAAAGGAAAATTTTAACCTTTAGTGGGATTTTGGCTCCCCAAATTTTGTCAGTAGTTATGCATCCCCTCCCACCATGGGACAGGAAATTGTAGAAGGATTTGGTAGTGAACTTATTGGAATTATCAATGGCCCAGGAGACCTGGTCTCTGTCCCCATCCAATTCCACCTGTTGTAACTCCCTAAGAAGGTGATCCCATTCGGCATGTTCCACAGGCCCAAAATTCCGTCTCCAGCCTACTTGCCAGTCCCCGCCCCTATAGCACTTATCAACCGTGATCTCCGGCTCTCTACAAATTTCATAGATCTCAGGATAAGAAATTCTTAGCGGGGTATTCCCAATCCATACATCATGCCAAAATTTGACACTGCTACCATTATGGACAGAGAAAACAGCACCCCAGCGAAAGAGATGTTTAACACTGTGGAGGTCCTGCCAGAATTGGGAGGAACCTCTCACTCTGGAGTCAAAAAAAAAACAGTTGTTAGTCATATACTTGGCCCTTAGAAGTTTACACCAGGTCTCATCACTCCCAGAGTAAATTTTCCAAATCCATTTAGTTAAAAGGCAATCATTCATTATACTGGTATTTAAGATTCCTAACCCACCAAACTCTTTCGGAGAGCCTCCCACTTAACCATGTGGTACTTGGCCTTATAATCAGCTCCTTGCCAAAAGAAATTAGACCGAATGGTGTCCATTTTCTTGTGGGTGCTTTTGTGCAGCTTATAGAAACCCATGATGTAAGTTGGTAAGCTGCTTAAGCAAGTGTTGGTTAGAATGAGTCTCCCACCCGAAGAATTGATATTCCCTTTCCAAGGGTCAAGTCTGGATCTCATCTTATCCACCACAGGGTCAAAAGATGCAGTACCCAGAGCATGATCTGAGATGAGAATACCTAAATATTTAAGGGGCAGCGAGCCTAATTTACAGTTCAGCATATTAGCCCAATCTTCCTTCTCCTCCTAAGTAGCTCCAAAAATATACACTTCACTTTTGTGAAAGTTGATCTTGAGGCCAGAGAGATATTCAAAACAATATAAAATCAATTTCAAATTTCTGATTGCAGAAGGAGAGGGTTTAATTATGACTGCCGTGTCATCCGCATACTGAATATGAGTAATTCCTTCAGAGATGAGATGGGTCATAAGACCTGAAAGAAGACCCTTCTCTTTGGCTTTATTCATGAGGGATCCAATGGCATCCACGACCAAATTGAAAAGGAAAGGAGAGAGGGGGTCTCCTTGGCGCAGTCCTTGATAAGTACGAAAAAATTCTCCTCGTTGCCCATTTACATTGATACAGACCTGTCCACCTTCGACAGATTGCATTACCCTCTCAGTCCAGATCGGTGGGAAACCTCTAGTTACTAGGACATCATGAAGAAAATCCCATCTGACCTTATCATACGCTTTCTCAAAATCTATCTTAAGGATAAGACCCTCTATTTTCTTGGACTTGAGTTCGTGCATTACTTCATGAAGCACTACAACTCCTTCTAGAATATTTCTACCCTTAGTAAAGATTGTTTGCTCCTTACTGATAACCTCCTTGGCTATGGGGGCAATTCTTGAATTCAAGGTTTTAGTGAAGATCTTGTAATCTACATTAACCAAGCAGATAGGCCTATATTGTTTTATGCTATTGGCCTCCTTAACTTTAGGTACCAAAGTTATCACACCATAGTTCAGCCGTTTAAGGTCAAGTTTACTGCGGTACCAGTCCTCAAACATCTCCATGAGTTCTGGCTTCACAAGGGACCAAAAGCTCTTAAAGAACTGAGCCCCGAACCCATTTGGGCCCGGAGCTGAGTCAGGTTTCATATCAAACACTATAGACTTGATTTCCTCTTCAGAGAAGGGTTTAGTGATAAGCTCCTTAAATCTCTCAGAGATCACCTCTTTAGCTTTCCAGAAACCATGGCCCAAGTGGATTCCTTTATGCACAGAGTTACCAAATAAGACCTTATAATAGGAGGTAATATGGGATGAAATTTACCATTTTAATTGTTGCGTATAATGTTTCATCAGCTGAAAACATTTTAGTTACCTGTTCTGCACTATTGAATTGTTGTGTATAATGTTTCATCAGCTGAAAACCATTTAGTTACCTATTCTGCACTATGAAATTGTTGTGCACAATGCAGGCTGATCGGATTGACTGGAAACCCAACCAACCCAATAACTGAACAGAAGCTCCAGAATCTTATCCTGACCCTAATTATGTGCTTATAGAAGTTTAATACTGCAGTTGTGCGAGGAAAAGGGGATCGAACAACATGGCAGTTTCACAATCTGTCTAGCAGCTCGTTGGATGAACGGACCTCTGCTTCAGATGAAATAAGATCTTGGCCAAGAAGAGCACAGACAACAGTATACTTTACCGGTGTCTAGTGCTATTCCGGCTTTAGTGAAACTTCTGTCGTCGAAGGACCTGAAAACCCAAGAACATGCGTTTACGGCTCTTCTGAATCTCTCTCTCTCTCTCTCTCTCTCTGTGTGTGTGTGTGTGTGTGTATGTGTGATCAGAGCAAAGAACTGATAGTGATTACCGGTGCCATTGTTCCAATCATACAAGTATTGACGACTGGCAACCTGGAGGCTAGAGAAAATGCAGCTCCTGCTATTTTCTGCTTGTTACAGTACTCATGTTGCAAAGCGGCGCCAAGGATTTTTTTAGTTTTTACCCTCTGCTATTCAACTTTCAGACTACTCTACGCCGAAGCGTGCTTTCAGACTACTTTATAATCCTCATCAACTTTCTATGCAGTTGGTTGTGGAATTAAAAGGCTCTAGCGATAGGCGATAGCTGCCCCAGTCACCAATTTTTAATGATTAATTACCTAACGTGAAAAGATGTGAGAAAGCCTTGGAAAGATTGACAGGGTCAACTATATATAACAAAGAATGTCCTGATGTGGACAACCAAACACCGTTTGGCGACGATCACGTTGAAGCGTAGGATGCTAAAGTTTCCTGCGTTTAGTCCAGGTCAACATGAAAATTAGACAAAAATCACCAGCACCAGCTATTGGGAGAGATGAAAGCTCAGGACAGTAAAATTCGAACGTTGGGAAGCATTGTTTACCCATTTTGTTTGTTGATAGAAGGAAGTACTGTTTGCTCGAGTCGCTATTCTTTCTCATTTTATTCGAGTTGTATGAGTGGTCAGGTTATTGTTAGGTACTCTGTCACAATCGAAGTATAGCGTTCTCATAAATGTGCACCCACATCTCGTGATAAAGTACACAGGACAAAATTTAGTCAAGGTGTACAAAACTAACAAAAAAAGATGCAGAACTTACGTTTCCATCGAATAAGAAAATCGGAGAGAATTCAAGGAATGATTCTTATCACACCTCTTAACACTAATATTTGAATCCTCTTCAATCCAGAGTTAGGTGTTAATTTATTCCTCTTGAAGAAAAAAAGAACTATCTGGTTCCTCTTGTGTTGGATCTCCTCACAAACTTCGGGTGGTGGGTACGGTGCCTTCAACCACTCAGGTCCAAGTCCTTTCAAACATGAATTTGGGTAACTATTTTTCTGTTAGTGAAAAAAACACCCAAATGTTGATTTCTCATACTCTCATGTTATTTTGAATATTCACCATATAATTATGATATTTTATTATAGGTTAAATAAGAATTAACTCTGGGCCTAAACTAAAGTCTATGTTTCTTTATTTTGTAGTGACAAATAAACGACAATTGTAAAATAAACATGAAAAAAGGCTGGCATCATGAATAGTCAGGCAGAAACACTAATACAGTATGCATATTTTCATCATATTTCCTAGCTTTCAATTAACTGAAATTTTTCAGTCAATGGTTTGTTACTTTGAATTTTAATTTTTTTATACGATTATCTGGGCTCAAAAAGGTGACTGAAAGTTATCTAAACTTTCATTCAGCTGAAAATTAGCAAATTTCTATTTTTATTTATGTCGACGCTTATAATTTGAAACAGATGGTTTTGTATATGAAGAAGATCTCCACTTATATATTATGATATAGGACAAAGTATAAATATACAATGCCCCGCTAGATTATCTGCATAATAATATACAATGCCGCTATATTATCGTATAATATCAACTGAGAGAAGTTTTCATTCATTCGTTTACACCTAGTATAAGTGGGAACCATCAAATTAAAGACTTCAGTAGTCTGACGCGGAACTAGAATTTAGCTAACAGGCCTGCGAAACCTTGGCGTACCGAAGCAGAGACCGGGACACCAACTGATTTTAATTGCAGTATAACATGTGAGATTGAGTACTTTTTTTTTTTGAAACTATGTGAGATTGAGTACTTGATGATGAAGCAAACCATCAGTTACGTGAACCAGTTTCGACCACAGGAAAGACTGTTTCGTAGACTGTCGAAGAAAGCGAACGAACTAGTCGTGATCATGATCGATCGAGCTTGAGCTTTTTTCTTTCTTTGATCTTTTGAAAAAAAAATCCTTTTTTTTTCTTTGCTAGTACTACTAGCAACGTGATGTAATCGTTGAAACAGAAAACAGTCCTGTTTCAAAGCAGTCTTTAAAGTTGGCGTCATCGCATCGACAAAATGCAAGGCCCGTGACGACTGACGATCACGCCGGGATCGTACGCACGCGCGCGGGCGCGGCCCGGTCCGCCGCGGAGGCGCTGCCATTTGCACCTGACACCACACTGAACGCGAGAGCGAGAGCGCGAGCGACAGCCAGCTTTTCGGCGTGACACTCCTAAAAACGCTCTGCAAGCGATGCTTATCCGGTAACCGATGGTTCAAATTACGGCAACGAAGTTAACGTTAGTTGCTACTGACTGCAGCTTTCGCTTTCGCTTCATGCGTTTTGGCGCGTTGTGTCCGTGGCCGGCGCTACCAGCTCATCGATGGCTTATCTCAAAAAAAAAAAAAAAAAAAAAAAGGCTCATCGATGGCTGCCAGCTCGGGACGAGTTGGGAACTCCCGTCCCGGCCGTCCATCAGGCATGTGCGCCCGAACCAAATCCACACAGGCACAAACTCGGTTTATCACAGAAAATACAAGTGCTCCTGCACTCAGCAGGCGCCACTTTTGTGAGCGGTGTCTGGTGTGGCCGTCGCTGTCGTTCGGCGCGTCTTCCACCCGGACCCGGCGGTCCCGCGTAGTTTCGGTTCTCCACTTGAATTTGAACCCGACGCTTTTGTAGCGAGCCAACGATTCCCGTCAAACCGGTACCTCTTCTGACCCGCCCGATCTGGCACGGACGGCTGGGACGGCACCTCGCCGCGTCAACCCCGCGTCCCAGCAGCACAACAAAGAACTGACCAGACAGACGCGGACCGTATGCAACGACACAGCAAGCGGCGGCGGCGGCGGCGCCTGCGCGGTTTCCGCCTCGTCTCCTTTTCTCTTCCTCCGTTCCTTTTCCTTCACAAGGACCACCACAGCTCTGGCAACGCGTTACGCGTCGTCTACCCTTTCTCGATTCTCGAAGCAGCCACGAGCCCACGACGAACTTGCATTTGCCAGCAGCCCAGCGTCCCCTCCTGCAGCCGCTCGTGTCGTCTCGTCCGGCGCGGCTGGACCGAGTAAACAAAACCCACCTCACCCGACCCGAACCAAGTCAACACACGCCGCACGCAACCCAACCCAACCAAACCAAACCATAACGCAGCCGCCGGCAGAGCGAAGTCAATCCCAGCCTCGCCCTCCGCCAAAACATTTCCATCCCCCCCCCCCCCCACCCCGCCTCCACCACGGCACGGCGATGGCTCCGCGCCTCGTCCCCCTCCTCCTCCTCCTCCTACTCGCCGCCTTCGCCCTCGCCCCGCTCGCCGCCGCGCAGCAGCGCAACATCCAGACGCGGTTCCCGCCCACGCGCACGCCCGCCTTCCCCACCCCGCCGCCGCCGACGATCACGCCCCCCGCCGCGTCCCCCGCCACGTCCCCGCCCGGCTCCCCGGGGTCCCTCCCGTCGTCCTCGTCGTCGTCGTCCGTGAAGCGCAGCGACATCGCCGTGGCCGTGGTGAGCACCGCGCTCAGTAGCTTCGCGGTGTCGGGGCTCGCCTTCTTCGTCTTCCTCCGCCACGCGAAGAAGAAGGACCCGACACCGGCCGGTGGGGGCGGGAATGGGTATCCAAACGGGCTGCCGCAGGAAGCCGCCTTCCCCGGGAAGCGGTCCCCGAAGCGGCCGCCAAGGGGAACCGACGGCATCGGCATGGTGGACGAGAACGGGCTGGACGCGATATACTGGCGGGAGTTCGAGAAGGACGGCGCCGGCGCCGGCAGGGGGAGGAAGCCTACGGGGAGCTGGCGTCCGCCGCAGCCGCCGCCTCCGCGGCAGCAGCGCGCGGAGCGGTGGCCTGAGCCGCAGGAGTCGTCGTCGCCGTCCCCGCCGCGGCGGTCCAGGAAGAGCAGGATAGATCAGGAGCCGCTGATCCCGAGGGGCTCGCTGGACTCCGCGTCCGCCGTGTTCGACGAGTCGCCGCGCCCGCCCAGCGCCAGCTCCAGCAGCTCCTCCTTCTCCGTCGACGCGCGCCCGCCGGTCGCCGTCAGCGCCGTGCCGCGGCCGTCTCCGGCGCCCGCCTCCTCCGCCGCGGTGCCACCGAGTGTGTCGCCGTCGCTGCCGGCGCCGCCGGGGAGAGCGAGCCCGCAAACTAATCCGTTCATCGCCGCTGCCTCATCGGCGCCGCCTCCACCACCGCCTCCGAAACCAGCAGCCGCGTCGTCACCCCCTCCGCCACCGCCCAAGGCTGGCCCACCTCCGCCACCGCCACCGAAGGGCCCACCGCCGCCGCCGCCACCCAGGGGCGGCCCGCCTCCACCGCCGCCGCCAAAAGGAAAGTCCCCGCCACCTCCGCCGCCACCAGGAGGGAAGAAAGGAGGGCCGCCACCGCCGCCTCCAAAGGGAGGCACGAGGCCGCCGACGGCGCCGGGCATGCCATCCGGAGCCGCAGAGCAGCAGGCGAAGCTGAAGCCGCTGCATTGGGACAAGGTCAATGTGCAGTCCACGGACCATTCCATGGTGTGGGACAAGATCACCGCCGGCTCATTCAAGTAAGTCCCTCCTGAAATTCTCATTCCCATTGATATTCAGCATAGTACTACGATCAGTGTCCTGTCGGCTCTCTGCATTCCATTTGCATGCAACTAGGAACAGAGTACTGAAACCATAGTAATGGGACAGATACAGGATGAACAGTACAACCTTGAAAGCAGGGACCATACAAATCAATTAGCCACTGCCAATTCTGAAAACGTAAACTCAAATTTTGTAACTACATTTCGTGCTATTAGTTTGCCATGAAAAAGGACCATCCCAGAATATGCAAAGGCGAGGTGAAGATTAGTGTAGGAAGTAAAAATGAAGGTTGTTTTGTCGCAGTGTATTTCAGTAGGAATACGTTCCTGATTCCTCGATGGGATCACAGACCATGCATTGCCGCTTTTTCGGTGGACTGAGGATCCTCGATAGGATGCCCAAATCATGATGCCTTTTTGTGCGCGTTTGTTCTTAGTATCTGGAGCTAGGAGTACTTTACACACATGCTGCGACAAAGACAGATGGCGGCGATTCGCTTGTTCATCCAAAGCGCGTTCTCTGCCTACCATGAGCTTGGTGATTAAGAAATTAGTAGAATAGGTATAACGGATTGCGGGGAACGAGTTATACGAGTTGGTGTAGCGTGCTTTTCTTTGAATAGGTAGGAATTTTAGTTTCCTCACCTTAGACAGAATCAACCACTTTATAGAAAAGTATTTTAATTTTAAAGTCGGGATTAGATTTGTGCCATCGATATAAATGCTTCCATGTATCATTGACAAAATTGTTTCCGTGGATTACAAAATGAACGAGTGTTAATAGTACATGTGTATATAAATCACGGGAATACTTCTTTTCAATCTATAAATCATGATGGTGACGGAGATACTTTAGCCCCGTAATAAAGCAATGATGGAAACTTGAAAAAGAGTTTGTGGGACGTGGGACATCTTGAACTTGGTCAAGATGGGCACCGATTTTCTCTGTCTGCTTGCGCCACTGCACAATCATTTGTCTGATTCCCATTGCATAATTATTTATGGTAATATTCACTAGGATTGACAAAAATGTTGGTTAGTGTGTGGACAAGTGATTCCTTTTCTCTGTTCGATCTGAACCACACAATTCTAAGTAAGTTATTTTTTATAAATGTTTTCCAGCTTGGATGAAGGCACTATCGAGGCACTGTTCGGCACTGGGGCTGCAAACCGCAAGCCGAAATCTGCAGACTCCAAGGACTCCTCCGGTGAATCCTCGGCCGGCCTCGGACGCTCAAACACACCTGAACAAATATTTCTGCTTGAGCCTCGCAAGTCGCACAACATTTCCATCATCTTGAAGTCCCTCACTGTGGGGCGGGACGAAATCATCGATGCCCTTCGTGATGGTCACACGGAGCTCAGCATTGAGGTTCTCGAGAAGCTGTCTCGGCTCAGCATCTCCAAGGAAGAGGAGTCCACCATCCTGAAGTTCTCTGGGAATCCTGACAGGCTTGCCCCGGCAGAAGCCTTCCTTCTGCGGCTCCTCCTTGATGTGCCGAGCCCATTTGCACGCGTCAATGCATTGCTCTTCAAGGTAAACTACAGCGCCGAGGTTGCGCAGCTCAAGCAGTCACTCCGGACATTGGAAATGGCAAGTCAGGAGCTGAGGACAAAGGGGCTGTTCTTCAAACTTCTGGAAGCTGTGCTCAAGGCAGGAAACAGGATGAATGCCGGAACAGCACGGGGCAACGCACAAGCCTTCAACCTTACGGCGCTGCGCAAGCTCTCCGACGTGAAGAGCACTGACGGGACCACTACGCTGCTGCACTTCGTTGTTGAGGAGGTTGTGCGTTCAGAGGGAAAGCGGCTTGCCATTAACCGCAACTACAGCCTCCGCCACTCTGGCAGCCTCCGCCGCTCTGGCAGCCTTGCGAAGTCTGCCCATGAGGGTGGCAGTTCTTCTGCAAATCAAGGACCATCACGGGAGGAGAGGCAGAATGAATACATGAACCTAGGACTGCCAATCGTTGGAGGCCTCAGCTCTGAGTTTGCCAACGTGAAGAAGGCTGCAGTGGTGGACTATGACTCGGTTGTCAGCGAGTGTGCAATCCTAGGCAGCCGACTCGTGGACATCAAGAGGCTACTGGAGACCTGTGGCGATGATGGATTTGCTAGAGGGTTGCGAGGATTTGTGAAAGCTGCAGAACAGGAGCTCAGTGCACTAAGAGGAGAGCAGGATAAAGTACTTGATCTGGTCCAACGGACAACCGAGTACTACCATGCCGGTGCCACCAAGGACAAGAAGGCGCATCCTCTTCAGCTGTTCATCGTAGTGAGGGACTTCCTGGGAATGGTTGATCAAGCATGTGTGGACATCAAGAGGAAATTGCAGCAGAAGAAACCACCACCCTCGTCATCACAACCAACTACAGCTCCACCCTCGTCATCACAACCAAATACAGCTCTTCCTCCTACAGCTCCTGTTGCCCCAGCAGCCGCAGAGACAAAGGAGGCAACCGATGGTCAAGCGGCGCCAGCTCAGAAACCACCGGAAGAGGCAGATAGCAGAAGGAAGAGGGTTATGCCAAGGTTTCCAAACTTGCCTGCTCACTTCATGAAGGATAATGCAGAGTCTGATTCAAGTAGCGATGAGGAATAGATAGAATATATGGGAGGTTGTAAATTATGATTGTTTTGCATTGTATTGAATTGGTTGTTGTGAAGTGGAGGTATAGGTTAGCTGCAGACTTGTACATAAAGCAATATTTGCATTGGTTCTTTTATCTATTTTCACTATATTGGGAAAAGAGCACAAAATAGAATTCTACTGAAAAATGATACGCAGCTCTGTTTGAGAAAAAAAAATTGACAAAATTTGATGTGAATATACCAAGGGTCACTTGGAAAATGACATCTTTATTAGCTACTGCTAATCATGTCATGGTACATCAAAGAATCGCCTACCTATATAATAAATATAAAATAAGCAGCCGGTCAAACTCTGCGTCAGCAGTACTTACAGGTATCAGGCATTTAGCCGGCAAGCTCGCTAATGGGTACTCGGTCCATGACACTGCAAGCAATTTGTGCGTTCTTTTGAAGAACCGGATCAATGTCTGGTAATTTTGGAATCTGGAACACAAACCACACTTATCACGTAGTAATGGTAGTGATAACATAGTATCGCTCTAAAAATAGAAGATATGCAGGAAAACAGTTATACTGAATCTGTAGGCTTGATAATATACCTGAGCTAGTAAATCTATGGTGCGCCTGAGCAGACGGGCTAAATCTCCATCATCCATTGCAGAGTCCATCATTATCTCTCTCCAAGTCAACCCTGAAGCCCATGCTTCAACCATTCCAGCAAACTGGGTGTCTATTTCACAGGGTATCTATATGAAAAGGAACAAACAAATAAGAGCAGTAAATGAGAGAGAGAGAGAGAGAATCAGTAACAAGGACAACAATTGATCGAACAAAACAAGACCGTAATATGCCAGACCTTCACACCATGTCTCTCCTGGAGATCAATGAGGGAGTTTCTCTGCTCTTCTAAATAACTTATAACACCGGTAACAACAGAAGAAGGCTCATATACATAACTGCAAAAAGTTGAAAAGTCATCTGAGCATCTCTCAAAAAGAGATTAAACAATTTACCAAAACATGTTAACGCATACTCCCTCCATTCTGATTTTGTTGTCGTTGGTTAGCTCAAAATTGAGCTAGCCAGCGACAATAAAAAAAGAACAGAGGAAGCTAAGAGTGGTTATTAACTTTGCTAGTGAAGTACTCCTTCCAAACCAAAACATAAATCATTTTTAGGATTCATATCAATCAATTTTTTTGTAATTTTGACCATCAATATGTAAAATGTTACTTAGAATGGTAATTTAAGATTGATTACATCAATCATGAAAATTGGTCCCATAATATATGGTCCTTTTTACTTTGATATCATACATTCAGAGAAACTTCTAATCAAAGATTCATCTTGAAGGCCCTGTTCCTGTCCTAAACAACTTATATTTTGCAATAGACTAGGGAATATCACAACTGTTGTTATGGATCTCAGATAGGCAGTTTCCTGTTCCATTGATCTGTTTTCATCAAATGCAAGTGCGTTTGCAGCTTGGGTGGTAATGGTAATAAAAGGATAAGAAACTCATGTATGCAGATCTCAACATGATTATAGTAGGGAGTACAGGACGCTAAAACAAGTGAATATATATTGCAACTTCTAAAAAATGAAAAAACATAATATGCTGCACATGTTTGTACCTGCTATTTTTCCAAGGACGAAGTTTGATCCCTTCCGACACTAAACTTCCACAAACTGCTGCCAACTGAGACGGCTTTAGACCCAAAAGGACCTTGTTCCTAAGAACCATAGCAAGCCATAGCTCGTTTTCCCCACGTATAGCTGCTGCCGTCTCACCCAAAGGATAGATTATCTGAGTATTCATATCAAGTGCTCTAGCCTCTTGTATGACTTTGCTAATCTGGTAGACATTCATAAAGAACTAAAATTAGTGCTTGTATCAGATACCTCTAAAAAGGTTAAAATCTAATAAAATGAACATAAAATTTATACTAGATGTTCTATGCCTTAGAGGCATGGTTGAAAAGTTCCATCAAATTTTATCAGGTCCTTTTTTGTTACCAGGGTGCAAGTGGGCAAGGCACCACCAAGTAGAGGGCTAAAATACATGATTTGAGACCAGGGTTAACAAAATCATGGTTAACTGGTGAACCGGTCCTGACCGGTTTTACCGGTCGGTTCGGTTATGTAAACCTTGTTTGGGACAGAGGAAAGAATAGCAAACTATGGAGGAAAAAGCTTATAATATTGCCTAAAAGTAGACAGAAGATCAGAAAACTAAGTAAATTGATTTGCATAAAGGATATTCCTCAAAACATGTCCTGCTGGATAGATAAGTTGGTTGAGGGTTTAGCGTGTGGATGTACGCCTAGACCACAGAAGTTCCAGTCCTCTTTGACGTGAATTTGGGTGCTTACTTCATACTTGAAACATCATCTAGTTCTCCCTAGATTGGTCAGTGTTTTTTTTTTGAAAAAAAAAAGAGAACTATTGGAACACCAAAGACCAAACAGTGAATACTAGCACATTGATTTCACAGTAAGATATTTGGAATAGTTATGAAATATGTAAAAAGATGTGTGGTAACCTGGAGGAATTCCTTCCAGCCAGTTGGTTCAATTTGTTTCAACCGTCTAGTTAAACGACGGGATCTAGCTTCCAAGCGCTCAATCTTTTCTTTTGTGAAGTTTCTCATGTCGAGTATCTTTTGAAATTCTTTGAAGCCCTTTGTACCCTTGATTGTTTTCTTCAACTGTGAAACCTTCCTCCTCTGTTGCTTGTAACATTCTACCGCATCTTGATGTTCCTGAGAGAACCTTTCTACCTGTGAAGGTTAATCAAGTAAGTTGTAATAGAAACTAGTTGAACTACAAAGGAATGTAAGTTGGAGGAAGGTATTTCATAACTTGACTCATTGTTAATGCTGACAGCATCAGGCAAAATATACAAAGCGAAAAGGAATTGAGTCAAGATGAACACAGAAATCAAATATTATTCTGTGGACAACCAAATGATGACATCTGGAAGCACGAAAGATTTTCTAGGGAACTAATAATGTAAAAAACTGCCTCCTAGAATGCCTGAAAGTTTTAAGAGGGACTACTGATATCGGAGACTAGCTACTTAAGTAGTTACGAAACAAGATGATAAAATCCTATTGTATTTTCCATACTGATACACATAAGTCAACCAGTCTAACAGAAGAGTCCAGGAATAAGTGTTAACCTCATCATCTTCCGAAAGGCTATTTAGCACGGGAACATTGAGACTCCAAGACCATGTGTCTAGAGACCCATCCATGCTTAACAATGATCCATACTCTGACTTTGCAACTTTGTCCCACATCATTTCTTCACGCAAAAGGAGCTGCTTCAGGGTTTCCCTCGGGAGTGGGCCACCTTCGACAGAAGGGACCGCAGGTAAACCTGTCTTGTACACAGTTTTTATCCATTTTTCTGTGAATAGATACCATGAATTATCTGAACTTAAAGCCACATAGTAAGATGGGTAATAATTTTGTTCCCCGCTATCAAATGTCTCCTTTCCAGTTCCAAGTGAACCATCTTCCACCTGCAATAAGAACATTCAACTTTTCTATTCTGCAAAGCTCGCACAAAAAAAAATATACAAATATATTTACCTCAAACATTCACTCACCATGTTTGCAATTTTTTTATCAGCAAATGAGTTGAGGTTTCCAATAAATACGGCAGGGATCGTATGTTGAATTGAATCCTTGTCTTTATACTGCAAACACATGAAAGGAAGATGGCCACTTTCAAATTCTTCCAAACGATTTTTCCAAGCAGCCATTCGCTCCAGTTCCATCTTTCTTTTCAGTTCATTTCTGATCTGCTTCTCTTCCTGAAGAATAGGGTAGTCGAATAAAAAAGAAGTATTTTCGCTTAAATGTGCTTTTCATCCAATTAACTCCTGACATTAGTTGGGGTTTAACTCTAATTGATTGAGGGGAATACAGTAGGGGAAGCCCCTACTTTGGTGTACTCCCTATGTTCTTTTTTATTTGACACCGGCTAGTTCGAATTTGAACTAGCCAGTGTCAAATAAAAAAGACACAGAGCACACCAACAACAAAATCGCCTTTATAAAAGGAGAAACAAGATTGGTAGGACCACATAGTCCAAACAGAACTGAAACTTTATATGATCTGAAACAGGTCAGAAGCTACTAACAAAGAAAAGAACAGAAATGGAGATGCTATATTATACAAGTGCATCGAGAGAAGTGACAACCCCACAAACATTTAAGGTAAAATGCAGGGGAATTTTCTATCAAAGCCGAAACTTGAAATTCCTCGGAAAAAAAAAGTTCAAACTTGAAATCCTAACTGAAACAATGGGTATTATGCACCCCCAGCGAAGGATTCTCCACCATCCAGGTTATGATCCTCTTAGGCTCAAATTTGAATGACATTATCCTTTGTACTATAAAGATAACTACTTCACCCCAGGTATTATCATTTATTTCCCCCTAGGCTATTTAAAAAGATGATACAAGTACAAGAATCTACAGTTTAAGGTGCACTTGTTTTAAAAGAAGTATATACATTAAGGGCAACATAGAACTGAAATGTTGTGCATAAATATTTATGAGCACTGTTGACCAAGCCAGATACAACAAACGGATTGGCGTCTTATCAACTATTATATATCAATGAATTTTACCTTTAGTCTCTTCTGAAGAACGGAAATCTCAGAATAATCTTCCTCTGATAATTCTTCCCTGCACTTTCGGTCAATAGATTCATCTGTAATTTCTGAAGAGAGGTGCTTTATTTCTTGCTCTATTCTTTCAAGCTCTTCTTTAGCAGCAACCATTACGTTGCTTCCAACATAGTTCCCAAAGCTTTGTTCAACTAGTTTTCGAGCTTCTTCTAAAGTCCTTCCAGAACGCTTGACCTTAATATCATCAGATTCTTTCTGATTGTGAGTAACTTTTGAACCCTGAACAACACATTTCAAGTGATTAGGTAAAGGTGGTAAAAGAAAAAAAGGAACATGTGCATAAATACAGAATAAAATACATACAGCAAGGAGGTTTAAAACCATGCCATATGAGGCAGTAAATTGTGACACGAGTGGCTCAAGACCGGCAAAAATAATGTCACAACATTCTTCAGGCCCCTCATATGGAGTCTGAACAAGAACAGCATGCCCAACTGTATCAATCCCTCTCCTTCCAGCACGACCTGCCATCTGGAATAGTTCATTTGGGGTTAATAGCTGCCGTCCGGCATCGATTCTTTTGCTGAGAGAAGAAATAACAGCCGTCCTAGCAGGCATGTTAAGCCCAGCTGCAAGGGTTTCTGTCGCAAAGACTACTTTAACAAGGCCGCGCTGAAATAATTCCTCGATGAATGATTTCCACAGCGGCAAACAACCGGCATGATGGGCAGCAACTCCTCGCAAGAGTCCTTTCACAGCACTTTCACGGACAGCATCAGGATATTGCATCTTGAATCTCCTGAGCTCCAGTTCAACTTCACTAGCCTCAAAGTCATGCAAAAGTCTGCAGTCCTCAAGATATTCAACAGCTGCATCACATCCTCTTCTACTAAAAATAAACCAAATAGCTGGGAGCATGTCATTTTCCCAAAGTTGTGATAGAGTGTCACGTATTAGTGGAACCTGCAATGAAGAAATAGACTTGGCATGTCACATATTCAACCTCCTGAGCAAATGACAATTTAAATCTATTATGTGAGAATCCAAGTCACTGAAGTTTAAAAGGGCTTCTAATACATACTCGGGAGCGACGCATATTGCTGAGCTCATGCTTTGACAATTGAACCTGTTTTGATATGTCCAAAGGGCTTCTAGTGCCTTGCTCATTTCTGTTTGTTCTAAGCTTTCTCTTTCCTTTCACATAGTAGAACTCACTCTTTGCAGATGATAAGTTTTGAAAGTGAGACATCCGCAGTTTCCTGTATGGATGTAGAATAAAAAAGATAACCATAACTATTTCTTCCTTTCATGAATTTCAGTCTGGACATAGTCACTGTTGTACTGTAATGCAACATGTAACTTTTATATGCACAAGTGAGTGCTTCTAATTACCATTGACGCGCTTGATTGACATGTATGGCTGTATACACATTTTTATACAACAACAACTAAGCCTTTAATTCCAAGCAAGTTGGGGTTACTGGCTATCTCTTTTACCCGGCCACCATTCCTCTCACAACATTGGGCTGCGTAGCGTAGCGACGGTCGTAACCTGAAGCACCAACCAGCCTTCTCTTTCCACATCAGCTTTTGTCAGCTAGCATGCATTCAATGGAGACAAGGGGTTATGGGTCTTGTCTGGTGCATTTTGTCTACTATAAAACAAGGAATTGTCTCGTGGCGTCGGACTTGCTCTAACGGGACAGGAAGCTGAGAGTCCCATGCAAGCCGGACTACGAATATAACTCGCGTGCGGACTCCCCGCGAGACTCGTCTTGCTAACTGGCCCGGTTCGAGTTCGAGCTTGATTTGTGTTCTCCACCACAAGGCTTGTGCCCAGCAGCCCAAAGATAAATCTAAAGCAGAGCAAAAGAACACGAACTACTAGAAGAGAACTTGCCATGGGAGAGTTGTACGATGGCGGTAACCGCGAGCACCCGTCTCCATTAATTGCGTCCACCGGCCGGCAAGAGCACGGCCATAGCAACAAGCTCGTGTTGCTGCATCATTCGTTCTTGTGGAAGCACGAGCAGGAGCCCGCCGACTCTGCCTTTCTGGGAGAACTCAATCGGACCATGCGGTTCCCTGACAACCCGATGGCTTCGACGGCGGCACGAGGGAAAGGATCTGCCCATCGACGGAGACGAACACGCACTTAGCTATACCCAAGGCCATTCAAGTGCGGATCAAGCCTCGCAGCAAGCCGAAGGCTGCTGACACAGCGCCGCATCGTCGATTGCCCGTGCCATTGGAGACGATTGATGAGGACGCAACAGGCAAGGAAGGGGAGAAAGAGAAGGCTCACGCTTCAGAAACAAAGCCCAACAACGCCGTACGCGCGCCTGCCACGCCACCGGCGAAGGCCGAACTGGCAGACGAACGGAAATTCGCCGTCAAATTCGTCGTCAAAGCTGTGTGTCCTCCAGATCCCGTCTCGTCGATGACCAAGGTTCAAGCCAGCCATCAAGAACACGCGCATTCCAATTCTTGTTGTCAGAGCTCTTTGGGGGAAGAAACCCGCCCGATCGAACCACCATCATAAGGAGCCGGAGTCAGGCATAATCGACGGTGACTACAAACAGGAAAAGAACATCCAACTCGGCTAGAATACGTTAATGACCATGGACCCCGAGACTCGAAAATCCGAGATAAACAGGTTCTACGGCATTGAGGACCAGCCCAAGTCGCCCAAGTCGCAAAGGCTTGTGGAGATGCAACGCAAGGAGTCGGACTCGCCATCGTTCAAGTACTAACTCCCCGATGATATGGCCGACGAGTACGTCGCGAAGGTGTTTGATGCTAGAGATGAAACCCCGAAGAACCCAAGCACAAGAGAAAAACAAACAAACATGAGAAAGAAGGCAAAGAAGAAGAGAGGTGGAAAAAGAGCAATAAAAAAAAACAAAACAAAAAATAGAGAAAAGAGAGGAAATAAAACTAGACAAGGAAAAGAAGAGGAGGTGGGAAAAGGGCATGAACTTTATGTTTGGAAAAAAAACAGAAAAAAATTTATGCCAATGGGAGCGCATGAACTCAGGGCATCAAAACCATAATCTCTATATTTTAAAATAGGTTGACATATATGGTGTCAAGAAAAAACCTATTCATTTTCTTTCCCTTTCCATCAAGAAGGGGTAGTAGCGCAAATTTCTTTGAGAAGTGCCAAGTAAGTGGAACCGGACGCTTATTGGATGTTACCAGCTCTGTCTTACCGTGAATCTACAGAGAAATAGAAATACAAATGGTTTCAGAAAATAGTACAATATCTCGAGATGCTGGAAATGAAAACCATTACATGCGAAAACTTTAAACAGCTGTGCATGTAGGAGCATGTGCACATCCTCCCGGTACACTCAGCCACTTCAAATATATTCTTCCTAGACTAACAATATGAAATATATGAAACAAAACTATATTTACATTGTTGCATAAGCATCACTATAAATAAAACAAATGATGAAAGTGAAATTACCTGACTTATCCAGCCAGCTAACTCATCAGGATTTGCAACAGTAGCAGACAAGCATATAAGCTGGACTTCCTTTGGACAATATATAACCTAAGGAGATGATGAAAGCAACTAAGTCAAATGACCAACATGAACACACATAAAATATGATGAATATGAGAGTAATTTTCGCGTCAAAAATATGAGAGTAATAGTGCAGTAGCATACAGTTTCTTCCCAAACAGTGCCACGTGAGATATCACTCAGATAGTGGACTTCATCCAGAACAATGACATCAACTTGAAACATTCTGCCTTCAGATGTTTTCATACCAACACTGCAGTACAAACAGAAGATGTCAGAATATCTCAGAAGTAGGACGTGCAACATCTGTTGCAATCTAGAAGTACCTATATGCAAAAGCTATATCCAAAACAAACCGCCCTAAAATAAGTTAGCTGGCTAGAAAAGAAACCGTGGATACTTCGAAACGGAGACACAATTTGGGAATGACCACACATCTTTGCAAATTTAAATTGATATTTTCATTCTACTGTAATCTGTGTGCAATGTATGTTTGCCACTACAAAATGGCAGACTGCAAAACTACTATCGTAAAGAGTGAATACACGTAGCAGTCCATATAGATCACTATGTATCCTTCATAGAGTACCTTTGATATAGCATATTACGCAAAATCTCCGTCGTCATAATTAGGATCTGAGCATCTTTGTTGATGGCGGAATCTCCTGTAAGAAGACCAACATTATGATCACCAAAGGTATTCCTGAAATAGTGAACAATAAAATGTGTCAAAAATGGTTCTACTACTCAAAACTTTTTTAAGAAAACTCTCTAGCACTTTTAAAGTCTGACAGATTGAACTGATGTGAGTTTCATTGCAGAAGTTCAACAGGAAATCAATCATACAGATGCTACAGTAGACTAATATTTGTAAACAATTAATTTTCACCTCAGATGATGTCTCAAAAAATAATTATTCATTGAATCAATTTTATTCCAGTCAAGCTAGGGGTTAAGAGTATCATTTAATAAGTTACTCCCTCCGACATCAAAACACAAAGAGGGAGTAAGTATCAGTATCAACCTCAAAGTTTGCGAATAAAAAGGAGTGGTTGAAAGGTTCACATCGTATGAAAATCATATGTGTTTCCAAACAGAACACTGGATTGATGTTATTTTTGCCAATTTCATCCATCAACTTGCAAAAATAAGCAGAAACTCAAAAGTATCATTTTACCGGAAGTCACGGAACTTCTGATTTGACAAGGCCTTTAATGGTGTCGTGTAGAAGAGACGCCTTCCTCTCGCAACTGTTGCGACGGCTGCAGCTTCTGCGATTAGTGTCTTTCCACTGCTTGTAGGTGCAGAAACTACGACAGATGAACCTCTTAAAAATGCTTGAATAGCCAAGCGCTAAAATAAGACAGAACACAGTGTAAGATCAATTAAAACAAAATCTTGTGGTGCATGAGATGATGTTTGAATGGTTAGACTTCAAAATTTTCTATAGAATAGTCAAAGATTAAAATGCAGGGTAAAAAATAGCATCCAGCTTCCAGAAGCTTTTTTCACATTTCTGAAAGAATAGGAGAGACAGTGAGGTGGAGTAACTGAGTAAGGATAAACTGCAAAACCATTTCAAGTTCTTGACATTGCTAAGCTAATACTGTGAAGGCATGATGCCTTTCTGTGGCCCAAAAGACTAATGCACAAAAAAATCAGAGATAGCTACTCGCAGACAAGACCCTCAGAAGTAAGTCAAGTAGGTGATAAATTTCGTATTTAAAAATGAACGGAAAAAGATTCGAACCTTTGAAGCATTAAATAATAATCCACAACAAACAAGCACCAATAGGAGTACCAAATTTGCAATGTTTAGATTTTTGTTAAAATGGAAGAGACTTCCCGCCTCTGTGGGTGGGCACATGATACAACGAATACTAATAGATCATTGTACACGTGAGATGATGCCCTCAACATGTCAAAACTCCCACCACTCAAAGATGTAAATTGACCGATCCAGAATCGCATTGGCATCACTGCTACGGTGCTACCGACACCCTGCATTCCTACCCATTCCAGTAACCCAACGCATTTAAACTCTCACCAAACCATCCAAAAGCTTTACAGAATGGAACCAGGATTGCGCCATTGGGCCCAGATACTAACCTGAAATTTGTCGATGGGGAAGTCGTAGATCCCGGCGAGCTCGTTGTAATCGATGATGTCCTCCCCAAACTCTCGCACCTCGGTGACAAGCTTCGCCACACGACGCGACTTATACTCCTCCGACTCCCGCCTCCGCGCCGCGGTATCCTCCCGCTCATCCTCCTCCGTCACCGTCTCTTCCTCGTCCTCACCGCCGCTCTCATCTTCCACCTCCTCGTCATCGCCCTCCTCCCCCTCCTCGTAATCATCATAATCCTCATCATCTGCATCGAGAATTCCTACCTCGTCGTCACCCTCCTCCTCGTCGATCTCCTCGTCCTCATCGTCGTCGGAGACCGACGCGGCGGCGCGCGACGGCGAGCGCGCGGAGGCGAGGTGGAGTGGAGCCGCGCGGGAGGGCAGGAGGAGAGGAAGCGGTGGGGTTTGGGTTTGGGGGAGCGCGTGGCGCGAGGCAGTGGGGAGTGGGAGGAGGAAGAAGTGCGGGGCGAGGCAGTGCATGGCGGGAGGTGTGGTGGTTCGGGCCGGAAGAGGCGGGGAGAAGACGGGATAATGCTCGGATTTCGTTTTCGGAATTGGCCGGGGAGACGTAACATGGTTATACGCTAATCAAGCTCGTTTACGCTAATGAATAGAAGGCGCCATCAGGAGTTTTAATTTTGGAAAAATTGTAAATACCCACTTACAAGAGAGGGGGGTTTTCATTTATCCACTTACAAAAACTTTTAGTTCAGTCTGTCACTTACAAGTTTTTAGTTTTTTTTCAGATTCCAACTACAAGCGTTGAGTAGACATGTCAGCGCCACGTGGCCTTAATTTGCCCATCCGGCATGGTGAGCTCACGGCTCGGCTCCGGCTCTGTTTCATTGAGCAATGGCTCCAACCAAATCCTTCTTACTCCTAGTTCAGGACCCAACGCGCGCACCTGCTGGTCGTGGCTGCCAGAGCCTGCACACATTCGATCCTCTAACCATATAACGGACAACCATGATTTAGGGGAACATAATCGATAATTCACCCAATTTGAAGATCTTGCCGCAACAATCACCTGGTTAAACAATTTGGGCGGATGGAGGCTTTCCGGTGTAGTATCAGGAGATTGAGTCACATTCTGCTCCATGCCCAACAAACCAGAAAATTGCCCGCCATCTACCCCAGTCCGGTCAGGACCAAGGTTCACATAACCGACCGGGCTGGTATAACCGGCCGAGCCCGGTTCACCGGTTAACCTGTATAACCAGCCGATTAGTCGGACAAAAAGTGTTTTGGTTGACGCACGATTGGCGGCCGGTTAACCGGCGGTTACATCGGTTAACCGACCGGTTAGATGGGTTTTAGTGATATATTTTGAATATATATTTTTAAATTCAAAAATATCGGTTTTTAAGAGATGTTACCTGTTAACCGGTCGGTTATTCCGGTTAACCGGTCAGTTACACCGGTTTTATCTGATTTAAATTTTTTTAAATTTTAAAAAATTTTAAATTATAACCGGGGGTTAACTGACCGACCAGGATAACCGGCCCGGACCGGTTTTCTGGTTAACCGGGCGGTTAATCCTGGTTATTTCAACCCTGGTCAGGACTCAGGCTCCACCATCTTCGTTCGCCTGCAACCGCCATGCAGTTCGCCCATGGACTGCCACCTAAACTCTTGGCAGTTTTAGCGTGAAAAGTGATTGTGCGTGATTTTGGTAGAGGATCAGCTGATATTAGGAGAATTTAGCCGATTACAAAGGTGAGCCTATTGATTAGCCTGGCTTTGGGAGTAATTGTCACCAGAGGCAAATGAATTCGAGGCCACCTAGGATGTTTCGGTGACATGTGATTGCCATGTGTGATGTTCAACGGCACAAAGTGGGAATCTGAAAAAACTTAAAACTTGTAAGTGGGAGACTACATTAAAAATTTTTGTAAGTGAGTAAATGAAAACCCCCCTTCCCCCTCACTTGCAAGTGGGTATTTACAGTTTTTCCTTTAATTTTTAAACCACGGCAAATTGCACTGCACTAGCAGCACAGCTGCTGCGTCGATTCAACTTAACAGTAACGCAGAACAAATGCAGGTAAAAGAAATACGCGTCAGCATACTACAAGTTTGGAAACATGGATAGGCACATCAGGTTTAGATGCATCCATACGAAGAGTGGTGATCTAATCACTATAACATCCTTGTTCCGAACTTATATTAGCAAGATATTTTGTAATGCAAATCGACATCGATGCTCATTTGGCGGCTGATGGACTAAAAAGAACTAAGAGAACGTTTATTCACTGTTCTGCAGTCACCGACACCATGCAGACTCTAAGCTAGTCGTAAAACTTAAACTTCGTACCAAAATTACAGAAGCAAAACGAAGAGAGAACAAGGACAATCGACCGCTTATGACTGAACGCCAAGTTCCAGCAGCAATGTGTGATTGACAGCGTCTGATCCGGAACCAATAAACTGGATCGGCCCTGTGTAGTGAGAAAGGTTACACAATGGCAACTTGTTACTACTGCAGAATTTGTCATTGCCTACAAACATTGGTTACGTACCTGGGCTGATGTATCGGTTCTTGAGGGCCCATTCATCTCGCAGAGATGCAAACTTTTTAAATGGTGCGCCTGAGTCGAGTGTCATGAAAATTAGCAAATGAGGCGTAGGCATGATAGAATGTACTTTAGGTAATTTATTAACAATTAAACATATAAGTAAGATGTTGCATACCGTCAAGTTCAACCATAGCCTTCTTGATTACTGGCTTGAACTTACCTGTTTAAGCAAAGTTGAATGCAGTGCAAAGTAAGTTCTCAAAATTAAAATATTAACACATATCGTAATCAGTAATTTATATAGTACAAATATTATAACAGTCAAATCGTAACAAAAAATTTACTCTGGCTGACATTTTCAAATTTTCCAATAGTAACGACAAGCATCATGGTAATCGTGTCGTGTTAACAAAAAAATATGGAAAGAACTTAGTAAAGTAAGTCCCGATGGCTCAAGAAAATTACCGTGCCTTCTCTCAACATCCATCAATGATGTCAATGCTGTCCCTCCAACAGTCCATTCTGCCACAGGGGCAGCAAGGTTACCAACCTGTGTCCACAAATAAAAACAGTAGAAATGCTGTTAATAAACATTGTGAAAGAGTGAGTACACTTTGCACTTGATGGCAAGTAGGTGAGGTGAAAACATATAACAGTGGCATAATCTTAACAGCACAGTGCATTCGTGAGGGATTTTACCCTTTTGCCACATGGACGTATACAGAACTAGAAACTGATCAAGAAAGTTCTGACATAGATAACTTAACATACCGAAGAAATAAGGCCGGTCTTCCCAAACTGAAGAAGAGCTCCAGCGCCATAACCCAATGCATAGCAATAGCTAGCATCAAAATTAGTTGGAAGGCCGCATCTTCCCTCGTATCTGAAGTTAACGCAAAAGAGTATGAGATGATGTTTCTTGTTCCGTGTGGTGCATAAAGTAGTCTCATCACTGAAGAAAATACATCAATATATACACTCACCCGAAGAAGTGTGACTGGCCAATGAAACTGCCCTTGTATTTCCCTTCAGATTTCCTTTGCTTTAGTTCTGTTTCGACCATATCAATAAGCATTTTTTCGGTTTCAATTTTTGCAACCTGAGACAAAATTATGAAAGGATAGTTTGAATGATATAAACAAGAGTGTGATTAGCTTGTGAAGGAAAGTTAATAAACACACGCTAGATTACGTGTCTCACCTGGACGTTGCCATGTGGATCTCTCTCCAGCATAAGCTGCTCCTGAATGGCTGGGGGTAAGAATTCAAATAGTATCTTGGATTCCGGTTCAAGTTTGTTTTTCCAAACACCAGCTTCATCAACAGTATCATGTGCCAAAATCTCATTCAACTCTGCAATCAGTTTCTGGACCTGAAAAAACAAAGAGGAGCAACAGTTACGGAAAAGAATAATCACATAAAAAGAAGATAAGGTAAGAGCAGGGACGTCTGAGCATATGGAAGGTCTCACTAAACTAAACACAAAGGTCCTATGAAGAAAGATGTGTGGTGAGGATTACCTCTGGGATGAAATCAATAAGCCCCTCTGGTATAAGGATGACACCGTAGTTGTAACCAAGTTCAGAACGCTTGCAGATGGCATCAGTAATGTAGTCTGTAACATTTTTTAGGGTTTGCTTCTTTTCAGCAACCTGAATGAAGGTAAATATGATAGTTACATCCAAAATATTGTACACATTATTTGTTCAGCGTATTAAAATAACAAACTAGCTAAGAAATGCTACAATAAGAACGTAGATATAACCTCTTCGCCAATAAGCGCAATGTTTGGGTGTGTTTGCAACGCACACTCCAGTGTAATGTGAGAAGCAGCACGTCCCATAAGCCTTACAACTGCACAAGAACATATCGGGCCGATAGTCAAGATGGTCAAATAGAGTCGGTCGCCAAAACAACTATTTTAGGTACTAGTGGTGAAAGTTATCCAATGAAAGAAAGAGCTCAGAATATATTTCTACTTTAGTGACCTTTGTGATAATTTAAACGATACTTTGCACTAATTAAGATCTTGATAAAGTTGTGAGCTACGTACGATTGATAAATTTCGGACTAACCAATAAATACGAATTAGCGTTTTTTAACATGTATTTCGTGAGGTAGGTAATAAAGAACAATTTGTTTGATTTATTCCTCCTTTTGTAATTGATTCCGTTTTAGGAAAATGATTATAACGAAATAGGTAAGACAGAAGCTTACAGTGGTAGTATTTTCCTGATGATCTCGCATCAGTCATCACGTTTCCAATCATTTCAGAATAAATCTGCAGAATAAATATGTTATTCTCATGACATGGCTTGTTCTACATCAATAATTCCTCCACGGTACATGTTAAATACCCATTTCACGTAAGAGGCACTACCAGAAAAAAGGCTCAATAGCGGCGCGGGTCAAATTGCAATAACGACGGTCTAAAATTCACCCGCCGCTACAAATATAATCCTATTTATAGCGGCAGACCACTAATTAACCCGCCACTATTTCAGCCCAACCCACCCCCATGCCCCAGTTATATATAAACACGAAGCAACCCTAACCGTGCCCTCCCATCTCTCTCCCCCCCCTTTCTCCCGCACCACCAGACAGCCGCCGCCTCTCTTCATGCTCCTCTCACCCGGCGGCGCGCGGCGAGATCCGGCCCCGCCCCCCTCCTCCTTCCCGGCGGCACGCGGCTAATCCGCTCTCTCCCGGTGGCGCGTGGCGAGATCCGCCCCCGCCCCCCTCCTCTCTCCCGGTGGCGCGTGACGAGATCCGGCCCCGCCCCCCTCCTCCCTCCCGGCGGCACGCGGCGAAGGACGGCGTATGGCGGATCCGCTCCTTCCCGATGGCGTGCGGCAAGATCCAGACCCACCTTGCTCCTCCCGGCCCCGCCCTGCTCCTCCCTCCCGGCGGCGTGTGCGGATCCACCCCGTCCTCCATCCCGACGGCGCACGACAGATCCAGAGGTGGTGGCATCTCCAGAAGGCGGACGCGTCTCCTCGGGCGACGGCGGTTCCTCTCCCGGCGACGGCAGCTCCGACCCCGCCCCCTCCTACCGACGACAGCAGCTCCGACCCCGCCCCCTCCTCCTAGCGGCAGACGGTTCCGGCCCCGCCCCCTCCTCTCGGTGGCGAACGGCTCATGGAGGCTTTTTTTTTTGTTTTCTCGATTTAATTGTAGCGGCGGGTGAAGATGTCACCCGCCGCTATAGTCCCTATTTTTTAGGGCGGTTTGTTTGTATCTGCTGTTACAAATCGTTGATTCTTAGTTGCGAAATAGTAGCGGCATATTTGATACCCGCCACTACAGTTGCTATTCAACTGCCGCTAATGGCCTATTCTATTGTAGTGAGGGTACGAAGATTGTTTGAGGTTTTCTATGATGAACAAAAAGGACTATAAAAGTTCTGATACTCGGTTATATGAGTCTGGAACAAACCTTGCAAGCAGTATCAAATCCAAAACTTGTTGGAACCTCCTTGTATTTTAGATCACCATCAATGGTCTTTGGACACCCAATAACACGAGTCTTGAGGTTTTTCGACCTGCAGAAATAGCCTTTTCACTAAGCAAGGGTCACATTTTACTAAATTTACTTGCAAAGAAGTAGACAAAATTCAAAAGAAATATAAAAAAACTTGATTAGGGTCCGACGTCCTCCCTAACATTGTATTAAGAAGGAACCCACTGAAACCAGCCGCCGCGGGGCATCACCAGCGCACACATAAGGAGCAGCCAACATGGTGCATGCACATACGGGCGGCTCAGTAGACCACCGCGCCGTACTAGGAGGTGGGCACAAATTCAACAGATAAATGGTGCAGCACCAGGGACCAAACCCAGGCGGGCACCCTCCCAGCCAACGGCTTTACCGCTGCGCTCAATGCAGGGTAGTATAAGGAAAAAAGGGCAACAACCATCTCTTATCTCACAGCAATAAAGATATGAACTATGAAGGGAGCACAAAGCGATTTGCGTTCTTTTCAGCCAACCTGAAGTATTCTGCAATAAGGCATGCATTGGTATTTGAATCATCGCCACCAATAACAACAAGCCCATCCAACTCAAGCTTGTTGGCTGTGTCTTCAGCTTGCTTAAACTGCACAAATCCAAGATGGTTTTTATACACAATGACTAGTGTGATGCGCACAAAGAAACAATTGTGTTTTGACTACAATTTCAAATTTTGCATAGAAAAAGGTATTTGACAAGCATATGCACAAGAAGCTTGGACATAGCTTGGAAGCGAAGCACGCACCTGCTCTGGTGTTTCAATCTTATCCCTTCCACTGCAGATCATATCAAATCCACCCTGTTGGAAACACAAAACAAAATAGTTCAATTTTACTCGTATTCCAACTTAATTTAATGACAATCATCAAAGATCAAGATTGCTATTTCACCTAGCACCGTAAGGCGCTGCACTGCATGGAATACGAGTGCTAGGTGAAATAGCGAAAGTCTATCCACAAGCTACAACGCTAAACATGACATTTCCAACCAAAGCTAAGGGAAAGCTTATTAATGAGGTCAGTATGAAAGGGCGTGCGTAACCTGGTTTCTGTAGGGGTAGACGAAATCTGTACTGAGTTCAACATACTTGCACTTCATCAACCCTGCCGGGCCTCCCTTGAATCCATACATTGTGCTACCCTTTGCACGATCCTGCAAGAAATCTATAAAAAACAGAGCCATCAGATCATCTTAGCCTACTTAAGAAGTTAAGATAACTTGCCTAGCCAACAGTACTAATTATATTAGCTCCAGATCCGAAAGTTGAAACAAAAATTGCATCCTGGCCCTAATGAGTGATGATCCCCGAATGTACCTCTGCGAGGAAAAGGTAGAATATCTCCGTAAGATCTTACTCTCAAACCACATTTAGATGCCCCCATTTAGATGCTTGCGGCAATTTCATACTGCTAACGGATCAAAGAGTCCTCACCGAAGATACCGCAGATCACATTGTGTCCACCGGGTGCCTGCCCACCGGAAAGCACCACGCCGATCTTCAGCGGCTTCACCTCAGCCGCCTCCTTCGCCGGCACCAGCGCCGCCGACGGCTGCCCGAACAGGTTGGGGAACAGCTTCGCAATCTCGTCTGCGCGGGTCCGATTGAAACCAAACATAAGGCAAAACGAACTGAGTAAGGACGATGGAGTGGAACGAGATCAAAGGGGAGCCCGCGGGGCCTCACCAGGGCTTCCGGTCGCAGAGCTGGGTGGCCCGTCGACGAGGGAGAAAGGTGAGCAGAGG
The DNA here is from genome assembly GCA_030378355.1 of Eleusine indica. NCBI lineage: Eukaryota > Viridiplantae > Streptophyta > Magnoliopsida > Poales > Poaceae > Eleusine > Eleusine indica. The sequence continues at coordinate 4,646,523 of CM059495.1, forward strand.
ACGGAAGGGAGCGGGAGGGCGTGGTGGAGGCGGCTCGTCTGCACCTCGCTGTACACCGATGCCAGCCTCCCCGGCGATGGGCCGTTCGTCGCCGCCGCCATTGGCTGCCTTTCGCGTTAGCGCGCTTGGATTGGAGAACAAGAAGATGCGGGGAGGCGGGGTGTGTGTGCCGTGGCGGGTTTTTATGCGCGATCCCACGAGTCCGTTCTGCGGATCACCGCTGATAACGTGTGCACGTAGGAATATTTCGCAGGTGCCGACCGTGGGACCGTTCATGTTGAAGTTCTTTTGCGCAATCCATGGGTCGAATGCCCCGATCTGATTTGCCTCCAACGCTTGATTTTGATTTCTCTTCTCTCTTTTTCTTCGAAGGCGTTTCTCTTCATCTCAATAATTGACTTTTACTTATTTAATGATATGATTCAAACATATATTCTTTGAGTGCAACAAGAGTTGTCATCCTTGGAAACGACTCATTTAGCAACCCTCAGTTTTTTTTTCCAAACCATAAACTATATTTTAAAAAAATCAAACAACTTCGCTTTAGTTTAGAACAAGACAAAAAAAAAATCCTTTTTAATGATGCATAAAAAATAGATTAACCTTTAATCATCATAGTAAAGATCTTTGTTAAGCGATTTTTGTTAGAGAGACTCAAACATAAAGATGACCTTATTCATGAGGAAACATTACATTGGTTTGCTTTATTCAATGTTGTTGCACTAAAAATATTGCTATAATAACTATGTGCTTATATCTGATCCTCACAAAAAAATGATAGAAGACAATAAGGATTACCAATAACCTTTGACTTTATCTATTGGTTTCAAGTGTTCTTACTCCCTCCGTCTCATATTATTTATCATCCTATACTTCTTCAGTTTTCTAATTTACTTGTCATCTTCGTATGTTAATGCACTTTTTCCTCTTTCTAATACATCGCTATCTCTCTACTTCTTATTTTCTGCACACCTAAATTTTTTACTTCTTTTTATTCTGTGTTCGAATCTAAAATGATAAGTAATATGAGACAAAGGTAGTATTTTGTTAAGCGAATTGTTAGACATCTTATTTTCCAAAAAAATTGTTAGACATCTAATCCTACATCAATTACTGTTTCTGTTTGATCTGTATAACTCTGTTTCTATTTGAAGAAGAGGCTTTGAATTTCTTTTAAAGACGGACTTAAACGGTGGAAGTCCATGAAGGCCATTTTGAACGTAGCAAGTGAGTCCACTTCAAATTCAAACCAAACCCGAAAGGAGGCGGCGCAGATCTAGACAACCGCAACCGACCGACGTGCCCGAACGAACTAACGAACGCCCACACCGCACCGCACCACAGCGGTGGCTGGGACCGCACTTGAAAAGCAGGCAGGCAACGACTACCCCTTCACCGGCCGGCCCGTCTCGGCTCTCAAAATCACCCGACTCGACACGCGGATTCCACGAGTCCGGCTCCAAATTCCTCGCTCTCCCAATCCCCAGCCTACCACCCCGAGATCTCCCCGACCGGCCTCGAGATCCCTGCTCCCATGTCGTCGTCGGCGGCCATGGATGCCATTGACGAACTCGTCGAGCTCTCCGAGTCCATGCGCCAGGCCGCCTCGCTCCTGGCCGACGACGATCCCTCCGACGAGACCGCCACGCGCCGCCCCTCCACCTTCCTCAACGCCATCGTGCTCGGCAACGTCGTAAGTGCCTGCCCCGCAAGCTCGAACCCCCTAGCCGCGCCCGCTGCCCGATCTGACTCGATCCGGTTTGTTCTGTTTCCGTGCAGGGAGCCGGCAAGTCGGCCGTGCTGAACAGCCTCATCGGCCACCCCGTGCTGGTGAGTGCGCAACGCTTAGCTCATTTCCGCCTGCTGCTGGCATTCGTTTACATGTGAGATTAAGGTCGTGGTTGCTGTGGTGCAGCCCACAGGGGAAAATGGGGCGACGCGGGCGCCTATAGTGGTCGACCTGCAGAGGGAACCGGGCCTCAGCAGCAAGTCCATTGTCTTGCAGATCGACAGCAAGTCGCAGCAAGTATCAGCAAGTGAGTGAGATCTCGATTCGCGTAGCTGGATCTGATAATTGGCGCGGTTGGTCGGTCTGCTGAGTTTGGTGGCTATTTTTTGGTGTTGGTGTGGCCTGCAGGTTCTCTCCGGCATTCGTTGCAAGATAGGCTTAGCAAGGGGGCATCCAGTGGATCCGGAAGAAGTCGGAGCAATGAGATTTACCTTAAGCTGCGGACAAGTACAGGTTCGTTTTCGGATTGTACCATTTCTCTGGTATCGTTGGGCAATGTTGTTGATCCGACAGCAAGCTGTATAGTTGGACAATGTTGCTAATCCCCTTTAGTTGTAGGACTTTGGTATCTCGTGCATTGTATTTTCCATTTTTGGCAGAAATAGAATGACAGTAAGATTTTGAAGGAGAGTCGCTATGAACGAGTATCTTATGATCTTTTATTAATGTAATTGCTCAAATATTCGCCCCTTGTTTCTTTCGTTAATTTATGAATTGCTAACCTACCTATAATGAGACAGTTATTATCTCATTAATTGTTTCTGTTTACGCCATTCTTTTTTGTTTCCTTGTGAGTTATTTCACATTGCATTATATCTTATTTGTCTTTTACAGCTCCTCCGTTGAAATTGGTTGATTTACCTGGCATAGACCAACGAGTCATGGATGATTCAACGGTGAGCAGTTCTTGCCAGCCATTTCCCTTCAACTTAATCACAGTCAGGAATTGGAAAATATCTAGAATAACTCAAAGTGTAATGACTATCATGAATTCATATAAAGTATCAGGAGCGATGTATTGAGAATAATAACTGTGGAATCTGTCAATAAAAGTTCGGGCAATTGATATGTAGAAATAGGAAAACCAATGTTTTGTTTTCTTCAAAACCATGAGCTTGCTTGACCCCTCGTATTCGATCAAAATCTGCAGCAAATTTATGTAAACCTACGAAGGACTGTAATCATTGCTGAGTCATTGAGTGCCCACAAAAGCTGTAGTATTTTCCTTTCTACTTAGGAGTCTTTGGTCATGTATCGTACGTAGGGGTGGTAATGGGCCCAGAATTTTGAACTAGCAAAGTTGAGGGCCGGATCGAAAAAGGGCCGGGCCGAAAATGAACTATTTTTTGACTTAAATTAGAAAAGGGACGAAAAGGCTCCTTCTAGCGCCCGTGGGTCACGACCCATTACCACCCCTAATCATACGTGGTTGACACACACTGAGATTGTAAATTTGTGGATATCTTTGATTCTATCATCTTATTAATTATGTATAATGGTGACTGTTTTCACATTTCAGATCAGTGAGTACGCTGGGCACAATGATGCAATATTGATCGTTGTGATACCAGCAATGCAAGCTGCTGATGTTGCGTCATCTCGAGCTCTTAGACTAGCCAAGGATATTGATCCAGATGGTCAGTTTTTTAATTTGATCGTATCCACCACGACAGCACTGCTACCCTGTAAATTTTGATTGATGTTGTTCTTGTTCATTTGTAGGTACCAGAACGATAGGCGTTTTAAGCAAAATTGATCAAGCTTCTGCAGATGCAAAAACTGTTTCTTGTGTTCAGGCCATTTTGACTAACAAGGGTGCCCCACGAGCAGCAGCTGAGATTGAGTGGGTTGCTCTAATTGGGCAGTCTGTTGCAATTGCATCTGCTCAATCAGGATCAGCTGGGTCTGATAACTCATTGGAAACAGCTTGGCGAGCTGAGGCTGAGACCCTTAAATCTATCCTGACCGGCGCTCCTCAGAGTAAGCTGGGGAGAATTGCACTTGTGGATACCATTGCTAAGCAGATACGTAAAAGAATGAAAGTGCGTCTGCCTAACTTGTTGACTGGGTATGCATTGTGTCCCATCCTGATATCGCTATGTTTTTCTTAGTTAGATTTTTTTTCCTATGTAACCCCTCATCACAATCAAAATGATATAATAAATTAAAGAAAATTCCTAATTGGTTAATGGCATCCAAGTTGATAACTAAGCATCCTTACTACCATATTTTATATTCAACTGCAAGCTGAAAACACCTCCACAGCTCTGAGGTCTAGAATTCCCACTAGAAAAAGAGATGCAACATTCAAGTGCTGAGGGGAATGCCCTCTGAAAAAGAGATATAAATATGGTTTGTGCTTTTACTTACAAAATGCAAGCTGATATCTTGATACCACCTTCGAATCCCCTTCTGAATTTTACTACCTCCATATTTCTTTTGTTGACATTTAAGGCAAAGAATTTGCACTATTGCACTGCAAATCCTTTGTCTCAAATGTCAAGAGTAGAAATATGGAGGGAGTATTAGACACTGAACTATTCAGTGGTACCAATCACCCATTCTTTGTATCATTAATTTTTATGAGAATATATGATGTTTAAATTGCTATACCTGCCCTAAATTTCAGGATTCAGAGTAAATCCCAGATTGTGCAAGATGAACTTGCAAAGCTAGGAGAACAGATGGTACAAAGTGCCGAAGGAACCAGAGCAGTTGCTCTGGAGCTGTGCCGAGAATTCGAAGATAAATTTCTTGCTCATATTGCTTCTGGTGAGGTTAGTGATGAGGCTCAGTATCAGTTTTTTTTTGTTTAGATCTATATCATTGCCAAACAAAATAACTTCATTATTTGAATATTTCCACTCAAAAGGGAGCTGGTTGGAAAATTGTTGCAAGTTTTGAGGGCAAGTTTCCAGATAGGATCAAACAACTTCCACTGGACAGGCATTTTGATATGAAGAATGTGAAAAGAGTAAATTCAAAACCTATACTTACTACAAATGATTATAGTGTCTCATTCTATTGGCCTATGATGAATATAACTCTCTTCATATTGTAGATTGTCTTGGAAGCGGATGGCTACCAGCCATATTTGATATCACCTGAGAAAGGTTTAAAATCGCTAATAAAAGGAGTTCTTGAAATGGCGAAGGAGCCATCACGATTGTGTGTTGAAGAGGTGCATATCTTTATTGATATACAAATAACAAATATAGCTAAATGTTTCTACCTACTCAGCCATGAAGTATCTTTTGTTGAAAATCATTCCAATAGAGTTATTTTGATGACTTATACCATGCCTGCTAATCATGGATCCTCCAATTAGAGCACTTCCACAAGTATTTAATTGTCTATGTATCCAGCCTATTAATTGTTTTTTCTATCAACAATTAGGTACACCGTGTTCTGTTAGACATAGTAAATGCTGCTGCAAATGCAACGCCAGGATTAGGAAGGTACCCTCCATTTAAGCGTGAGGTATCACTTTGCTCTATGTTTTGACCATCTTTCCTTTTCATACTGTTTGTACATGTGATTCACCTTCTTTCCTTCTCAAAGGTCATTACAATTGCATCTAATGCATTGGATACTTTCAAAAGTGAAGCAAAAAATATGGTGGTTGCACTTGTTGATATGGAGCGAGCTTTTGTTCCTCCACAACACTTCATCCGGCTAGTACAGAGAAGGTCAGTTGGTCTCTTAATGAGTATCTTGACAATTTCATTCAATCTGTTCTAAATTCAGCAAATAATCAAGTCAAAACAGGGTATTGATATAGAGTCTTTTTGGTACATCCTCAATTTTATTTCCATCAGAAAATCTCATGGAAAAAACTTAAAGAGCAGCATCAGTATGTAATTTAGTTGTTTAGTTCTAAAAAAAAAAAGTTGTCTGAAGGTTTGACCACTATACTTATTTGCTAATGAAATGACACACTAGTGAACTGTACACTTAATGTCCAACTTCAATGTTTTGTAGTTGACATTTTAATTTGGTTGAAATGGGTTGTGATTTTCTGACCTATCAGCTGGCTATACATTTTAATCAAGTAAACATTATGTCTCAGCATGATACTTGCATCATCAAGTAAACATTTTTGTCTCGGCATATGATATTTGCAGGATGGAAAGGCAGCGTCGTGAGGATGAGGTGAGAAATAGATCATCTAAGAAAGGACAAGATGCAGAAAAATCCATGATGAATAGGGTATGATGTCTGCAATCTTTCCTCAAGATTCACAATTCATTAATCTGCATCTTTAAGAACTATGTACTTGAATGTAATGACTGCTAGGATTTCAGATTTCAGTATTGTGCTGTCTTGGCTGTTAACCTTGTTTCCTTTTCATCTTAGGCTTCAAGCCCCCAAACAGGGTCCGATGAAGCTGGGGGTAACCTGAAATCAGCGAAAGACAAATCCAATCAGCAAGATAAAGATACCAAAGAAGGACCAAATTTGCAGGTTGCTGGGCCTGGTGGCGAAATAACTGCAGGTATGATTATGTGACATGGGCCATGGCAATATTTGTCAGCACATTTCCATGTAGCTGTGCTTTTGGCTACCGCAGATTTTAAAAGTTTGTTAACCATCAGCACTGGTCCCTTAAAGTGAAACAACCATTTCCATAGGAATTGATTTATTCATGCAAGTGTTAAGTGAGACGTACACTTATTCAGAACTCTACTGTTTTGTCTTTTGTACAATATAAGCATTCATATGTAACGAATAACCAGCCAGCTTATCATTTGATCTCTTGTCCAATTATTGTGGTTTTACACTTTATTTTAGTTACTCATCTTTATTCTTCTCTCACCAGGTTACCTTTTGAAGAAAAGTGCAAAAAACAATGAATGGAGCAGAAGGTGGTTTGTCCTGAATGAGAAGAGTGGAAAGGTCAATAAATCTCCATAATGATGCCCGTCTCTGAATGCTAAACTTTGATGAATATCTTTTGCTGATTTTCATTGTCTTTCTTATTTGAGATTTACTGTGGCCATTTTTCCTGTCCAGCTTGGATACACCAAGAAACAAGAGGAGAGACATTTTCGAGGAGTAATTGTCCTGGAGGTCTGCTTAACTATCCAACTTTCAAAAAAGGCGTTTTGAACTTTAACATAACCCATTTTATAGCAAACATAAATTTTCTGAATAGTATAGTTTTCGTGAGAAACAACATTAATGTTTCTATGACCTTAATACTATTATGTTTATTAGTGCCTGAAGTTAAAATATTAGAATGCATACACTCACATCTATGTTGAAAAAGAAGTAAATATAATAATGGTACTTTCTGATCTGCACTTTGAATGGTTATTAATGGTTCTTTTGTAAATTGACAAACATCATGTAAATAGCTCTGGGGAGCATGAAATGATATGTTTAGTGACACAATCTGCTGTCTGATTTAGGAATGTAACCTGGAAGAAATAGAGGAGGAAGAGGTTTCTAAGAGTTCTAAGGACTCAAAGAAAGCAAATGGTCCAGAGAAAGGTCCAAGCCTTCTGTTTAAGATTACCAACAGGGTTGCCTACAAAACTGTCCTCAAAGGTGACACCGTAAACACTGTAACTTGGGTCTTACTTATTTTGTACTTTGCTCTAAGTGTTTATTTCATGTTGCAGCTCACAGTGCCGTTATATTGAAGGCTGAGAGTATGGCTGATAAGATTGAGTGGGTGAAGAAGATTAGAGGTGTTATTCTAAGCAAAGGGGGTTCTGTTAAGGGTCCAAATACCCCTGAGGGTGGGTCTATGAGGCAAAGCCATTCAGATGGGTCCCTTGTAAGTTCTGCTGTAGTACTCAACACTTGATTTTTGTCCTATTATCTGTATTCTTGTGATGTCTTTTGTGTTGTTAGTTGCCATGCCTTAACTGGAATTCACCTTAAGATGTATTTTCCCCGTTACCATGTAAATATCGACATTTCCAACACGAAATCACCACTTTGGTCTTGACACCAAATCACTCCTTTTTCTTTAGGATACTATGGCCCGGAAACCTGCTGATCCTGAAGAGGAACTTCGATGGATGTCGCAAGAAGTTCGTGGTTATGTCGAGGCTGTTCTGAACAGTTTGGCTGCAAATGTTCCAAAGGTTGATATTTGCAGCTGTAATAAATTCTTTTAGCATTTTGATCTTTGGTGAAATGTTTGTTTTGTTTTGTTCAACCAGGCTATCGTACTTTGCCAAGTGGAGAAATCAAAGGAAGATATGCTAAATCAGCTGTATAGCTCGATAAGGTTGGTTTTGTCTCTGCTGAAATAAATGAAATACCCTGAATACATTTGTATCATGAGTTCCCCATTATCTGTCTCCCCCTCGAAGTCATGGAAAATTAGAATGTACCAATGGAACCACAACGAATGAAATATTTTTTCCCCTGAGGTACACAGGCAGTCAACCACTTGCAGTTATGGTTCCAGGCGTTACAAAATTGAAAATTGTAATTGCATAAGTTTGTTCCCTTTTCTTTTATTCATGACATTTCCTTTTGTGAAATGTTACAAATAAAAATACAATATTGTTGTACAGGAATTGACTGGTATCATACCAACTCTTTCTAGTTACTCGAACTTGCCAAAAAAGAATACCAAGTTATGTTTCATGCACTTTACTTTCCAGCATGGTGAATTTTTGAAGATGGAACAAACTTTAAAGTGCATCGATGAAATTCTTTTGTTTTCTATACCCACTGGCCACTGTACTTTTTAAGCTTATCTGTTGCTAATCCATTTGCATTTCTCATCACTAGCTCACAAAGCAATGCAAAGATCGAAGAACTTCTCCAAGAGGACCACAATGCTAAACGTAGGCGGGAAAAGTACCAAAAACAATCATCCCTTTTATCAAAGCTTACTCGCCAGCTTAGCATCCATGATAATAGAGCATCTTCATATTCAGACGATAGTTCTGGAGCTGGTAAGCTGCATATACTTCAAATGTATGCGTACTTTAAATGTCTGCGTGATACTCAGAAATGTAATACTATTTGCTCCTAAATTTTATCCTCTTGTAGGGAATATGATTTTATTCTGCAGTTGATGGATTTTTTTTTTTCCTTTCATAATTGTGATCTAATAATGTTATCTGGTCATTTGGACTAAAAAAAAAGTATCCTTTGGTTGGTGTACAGTTTCTTGTTAGTCCTAGTTCTCTCTCTTTTTTTGTCCCCCTCTGCTTTGGAGGCGTTGGCTCTTGGCCATGTTGGCTTTGTTACCCTATATTTTATGTTCTTTTAATTAATAACATCTACCACAGCAAGGGTCTCCCTTGCTATATATCGCTAAAAGAAAAAAAGGTATCCTGATGGTCAATACTGATAAGCATCTTTTAGAAATTGGCATACTATCTTAAACCTAACTTCGAGCACTAATTTGTATTGGAGTCTCTGGAGTGAAAACTTTGCTGCTATTCATCTAATGGAATTATAAAAGTCAAACGAATAACTATCCATTTAAACCTTATCTGACTTGTTTCGTTTGAGGAAGTTATACTATGAGGAAAATTTAATAGTGTCATCTTTGTACGGTCGTTTAGATTAAAACTGTTGGTTTATAACCCTGTCAATGACACTGTGGGTCTGGACCTGCATCTAAGCGAGATAGTGATGACTTGTAAGGTACTTTCGCAGTGTTGAATAAGGAGTTGCATGTGATTGACCCCATAGTGGAAGAAATGAATGTTGTATACTATATGTTAGGGGTTTAACTTTGTAATCAAGAAGGTTGGGATCAGACACCACCGCGTTAGGCCTCTAGGTAATCCTGGTTAGCTGGTGGCAATGAAAGGCCACTCATTTTGTGACCCATTCTTGCCACGACATATGCATGAATGACCCAGATTTGTCTTCAACCCTAGTAGGTCATGAATGGCTAAGTCGAGTGAATACTCGTTTTTTTTTAGTTGGAATGTTGGGCTGCACTATAATGAGCCAGTAACAATTTAGCAAAATACATGCACTGTATTCATGAATGGCTAAGTCGAGTGAACACACTTGCAATTTTGCTTGGATCCTCTAGTAGTTTAGCCAGGAAGTTAGAGAAACATCTCCCTGTGTAATGGACCAATTTGTAGTTCTTCGTTTTATTTTTGCTTTCTGGAAGCAGAATTCAGCATCTGACTATCTTACTAAATTCACTTGCAGATAGTACCCCCCAGTCCCCTGGCCACACTGGTGAGGACTGGAAGTCTGCCTTTGATTCTGCATCAAATGGCTCTGTTGACCGATCCAGTTCTCAGCATGAAACAAGATCCAGGAGTGCTGACAGTCGTGGTCGGCGTTACGAAAATGGTGATGCCAACATGGGCAGCCGACGCACACCAAACCGGTTGCCACCGGCACCACCGCAGAGTGGTGGGAGATATTGATTGTGTTGATTGATCATCATCTGTGAACAATCAACACTACTATTCATCTTTCCAGCTCTCGCTCCTCCAAAATTTGTTAAAGCAAACATCTGGAATGGAAGGATAGAGCGCTCACTGGAAGAATTAATGAACAGTGTGTACCAAGAAAACCTCTGCTGTTTATAGAAAATTAGAAATATATATAGGTTATCTGTGATTGTCATTTCATGGTCATTTTAGCATATTGATCTGGTGGATGCTCATTGCCTGTGGGATTTTGTTGCCCTGGTTCGATTGATCTTGATTTTGTCTGCTTCTGCTGTAAGTCGTCCTATCAAACTGGCAATGTATTACTTCCACCCGTTGATGTATAATTTTGTTCTATTCTTTAACTTCACCGAGCATTCATTATTTGAGGTGATATATAGCTTTTCTTGTTCGAGGTGAGATGCTATGCAGATGTAATGCTGTATAATCAATTATTTCATATGTACAATATACAAAGATTTTGAATGAATTTTTGAAGCATTACAGCATTTCCTGTTGAGCTTATTGTTATTACAAACTGTTGATACTAGTCTCATAAACTGTTGAATACGACCTTTTAAAAGGTTGAATTATATACTTGCAGTTATTGAAGTAGGATTTTGACATTGTTGAACCATGTATTGAACGGATCATCTTTCCCGCCTCGTGAATCTGGAACGGGATCTTGCCCGTCGATGGCACCGGGAAGGACAAGTTTACCTTGCCGTCGTTGGCAGCGCCGGTGGTGTTTGAGGAGGGGACCTTGGCCACCATAGCGCAGGAGGACAAGGAGGAAGAAACGGATTCAGAGCGTGGCAGCACTTGTTTCATGTTGCTGCTCTTAAAAAAAAAATCATGAAAGATCCAGTAGCTGCCATGTGAAGAGACATTCTTTACCTTGTGCGCATGTGTTCCTGCCTGCATATCATATTCTTCAGCTGATCTTATCGCTGGCCAACTTGCTATTTAAAACTGGTCAGCGCCAAGTTAGAGAAGACGCTGAACTGGCGGGCACGAATGAAGAATCACCGACGGAAAGGTACAGACAAGAATCACCACCAATAAATAAACATGCCATCTCTTTTTTCTCTTCTCTTATGTACCAGTAGCGAATTTACATTTGCGTGTCAATGCCTCCAATCCCTTTTCTTTTCTTTCCTTTCGTTTCTTTTTGTATAATACATACATACATACAGCCATTTTGGATCCCGTGTAAAATGAAATGGAAGTTTTTTTTTTAAAAAAAAAAATGAACCAAAGAATGGGGAAAATTGTACAGCCCCCCTTCCTCCTCTACATCCTACCTATTTACACATCGGCCGCCGCCGAGGCCTGCTCCCTCTCCTGCCGCGCCAACCGGTGCAGCTTGGCGAACATGCCGACCATGGGCGCGGTGTTGTACGTGCACGCCTCCGTCTGCATGTAGTTGTCCCGGTTGTCCCTGAACCGGTCCCACCGGTCGGGCCCCCCGACGATGGCGCCGACGAGGACGTTTGGGTTGGAGCTGCGTCGGCCGAACCAGTGGTCGAAGCCCTGCGTGCACCCGATGAACTCCTTGCTGTGCTTGTACGGCACGATGGAGGCGGCGCGGTGGTGCACCCGGTTCGGGTACTTGGGCCCGTACCCGACCAGGTAGCTCACCCCTCTCGGGTTGCTCCCCAGCACGTAGTCCACCTGCGCCCGGGCCAGCGCCAACACCTCCTCCGCCGACACGCCGGCCTCATCATCGCCTCCTCCTCCTCCTCCGCCCGCGCACTGCACCTGGGCCTCGGCGAGGTAGTCGGAGTAGGCGGAGAGGAGGAACGCCGCGCTGGTCACGTATTGCATGTTGTTCCACTGCCGGATGTACAGCATCCCGCCCGGGCTGCGCTCCACGTTCGCGTCGTCCGCGCCGCCCGCCGTGTTCCGGCCCAGGCACGCGCACACGTAGTGCTCCGCCTTCGCCTTGTACTGTTCCAGCGTGCTCCGGTGGTGCGCCGCGTGCTCGCCTCGTAGCAGAAGCTGCAACCGGCGTGTCTTGTCAGCTCAATCGTATATTTACCCTCTCTTCGTTCAGTTCGTGTTCGCGACACGGTACGGGTTTAGTACACAATGCAACTTACCCTTGCGGCTAGGATCTGGACGCCGGCGTACTTGACGTCCCAGCTGAACTCGGTGATGGCCCAACCCGTGCCGCCGAATTCGTGCGCGTTTTCGACGACGTAATCAAGATACTCCGCCTTGCCGGTGGCGCGGTGGAGCCACAGGGCAGCCCACAGGAGCTCGTCGTGATACCCGCTCACCGACGCGTAGTAGCTCTTCACCTCCGCGATGCTGCTGTCGTATTTGCCCCTGTACTTGTCGGCGAACTCGAACAGCTGCACACAGATAGTACACAACATAGTATGATTTAGCTAACGTGCATATAATGATTATTCAAATTTTTATTTTTTGCGTTGTTCTATTCTACTATAATAATTGATGACGACGCCCGAACGGAAATAAAGTGGTGCCATCATCATTAGCAGATGTGTTAACATGGACGACTGATGGATGGTTCGATTAGTAGCTTGCGAGCACATGATGACGTTACATTCCTTAGTTTCTAAGCAGTTTATGCGATTGAACTGGCGACCTAATCATGGAAAATAGAGAGCCGCTTTTGCGTGCCCGTCCACCTGCAGATGGGTAGTCGTAGACCCCCCCCCCCTCCTTTCTTTTTTATCGTTAGGTTGCGCGCCGGCTCCGCGGCCCCACATGGCATCCCCTACGAACCGACAGAAACTTGTCATCTGAAAAACGTCGTGTTCACAAGTTGGCATGTGCCGCACAAGGCACAAGAAAGAACACACTTCTCTGCCCACGAAGGTGTCCGGCCGGCACATCTTGTTGACTAAAGCTTCTGCAGCTGCAGGTAGACACAACAGTCCAAAGTTCGGTACGCGTAGTACTACTACAGCGAGCCAGTCCACCCTATTTTTCATCTTTTTTTGCTCAAATGATTTTGGTAAAAATTCAATGCAGAACAGTCCATCAGATGCGTGATGTATACCTGCAGCGCGTGGTGCAGGAGGAGGCTGGCGTAGTGCGGGTTGGTCTTGCGGAAGACCATGGAGGCGGCGGCCATCGCCGCCGCCGTCTCGCCGGCGACGTCGGAGCCAGGGTGTTCCCGGTCGACCTTGTACGCCTGGCGGGACGTCGTCATGTCCTCCGGCCGCTGCCAGCAGTAGTGGTCCGTGTCGCCGTCGCCCACCTGAAATCGTCAAACACTTCGGTCAGATCGATATAGTGTTCTGGAACCCATTACACGCCATGTGCGACGCGTATGTAGTTTAAATGAAGTTACCATATATTCGTACGTACGTTCAAAGAGCGGGCCACCTAACGAACTTGTTGTTATTCACTCACTCACCAGAACAGAAAAGAATAGTATATTTTTGGGCAAGCCGGGCCGGAACCAGAGTAGTAGTAGTATAAAAAAATTGATGAGGTGTGTTTGGAATGTTAGGAAAAAGTAGCGAGGAAAAATACAGGGTGATGATTGAATTGGTCTCTCTCCCCGTTACGAGAAAACAGCTAGCGTTCGCACGACAAGTCACTGCTCTGCAGCGCGTGGCCGCGTGAGAAGAAGAAGAGTACTGTTTCTTGAAAACAAAAACAAAAAAAGAAGAAGAAGAAGAGAGAGAACTGGTCGCAGGTGGATTACCTCAGCCCAGAGCTCGTCGGGGCTGGTGTGCGCCTTGATGAAGTAGTCGGTGCCCCACTTGATTGCCTCCAGCGCGTGCCCGAGCTCGCCGGCCGCCGCGACGTCGTCGCCGTACTCGATGAGGCTCCACGACAGCATGGTCACCGTGAACGCCATGGGCAGGCCGAACTTGACGTGGTCCCCGGCGTCGTAGTACCCGCCCACCAAATCCACCTGACGACGATGATCAAACATGCCTGTGAATCATCGATCCCCGGATAGAAACCATAGAACCAATCGATGATCGCCGCCATTGCGTTGTTGTGTGTGTGGAACTGGAACATGTATATATATATATATATATGTACCCCTTGCTCGAGACCGTCGGTGAGGCCGGAGTGGTGGCGCCACGTGACGCGCTGGCTGTGCGGCAGCCGCCCCGACCGCTGCGCCTCGAAGTAGAGCAGGCTCTTCTGCAGCGCGTCCTCGTAGTCGTGGTGCGCCTTCGTCTTCGTCCTCTCGGCGGCGAGAACGCTCGCCGGAGCAGCAGCCACGGCGGCGAGAACGAGCACTAACACCAGCCCGACCCGGCGCGACAACAAGCCGCTGATGATGCTCATTGCGCGTCGTCGACTACAGCCGACGCCGCTTGGTTGTGACGCCTCTTTCTCCTTGGCATGTGCTCGGCGCGGAAGCTGCCCCCGCATGTGCTGATGATGTTGTGTGCTGCGATGCGACGGCCAAGGCTTCTCCTCTTCGAGCTCTACCTGTGTGTGTGTGTGTGTGTGTGCTTAATTGGGCGCGATGGATGATGATCTTGCGCGCGGGAGCCGTGTGTGAAGGACGGGGACGCGGGGTTATATCTGCGGTGCGGGGCAGGGGAAGTGTCCAACTCCAACCCCGCCCGACACACAGCAGCAGGCAGCAGCAGCAGCAGCAGCGTGTTGAATTGGTTCGACCCGGGAGAATAGAATACTCTGGCCCTGTGGGGGAGGAGGAGGAGGAGGAGGATGCGCGCCCGGCGCGGCGGAGGCGAAAAATTATAAGCGATCGATCGCCGTGGGGTTGGAGGGGTGGACTTGTTCGGGTTTGGTGAGGTAAGGGAGAGGTGGGTTGGCCAAGCACGCGCGCAAGGAAGGAAATTTGACCGGGCGCCGGGCGGAGGAGAAGCAGGAGGAGTTTCTATTGGGTTCGTGAATCGGTTGGGGACTGCACACGCACGGATCGCGCGACGGGCTACCGACGCCAGGGAAAGCACGCGTACGACTCGAGCAACCGGAGCCGAGTCACCGCCCGGTGATTGCACATAACAAACTCTCTCCTCTCTCAGACCACCCAACAGATGTTGGTCGGTGGCCAGTTTTTTACTGCACCGTTCCATTCATTCTCGTGACAGGTAAGCTATCAAACTCCCTCCGGATGACTAATGATTTTAGTTCCGCTGTGAAGTCAGTGTAATATTTTATTATTATTATTATTATTTTTTGAAACATGAAGTCAGTGTAATATAGAGCTGACTATTATACGATGGGTACACGTTGAGGTCTTACGTTTAAGTATTGGCGAGGAGGAGGTTTGAATTTGCGGGATCATTCTGGCAGATTTTGTCGGTAACGGGCATGTTTCGGCAGGATTAGTTGGCGACACGCACTTCCACCATTCTGGTCAATCGTCGAGCGAGTTTGATGCCTGCAGCGGCGCGACTTTCAGACGCCAATAATACATTGCTCATCATTAGGCATCAGGTATCAAATCAATCAGCAAAATACTACAGTACGATCTACCTTAGCTGCAGTTCATCAGGAGCAGAGATCACATCAGTTTCAGCTCTCTGTCTCCTGCCACGAGAACGAAAAGAGCCATCTCGTTATCTGCCGCTACGAGTTATTTTTCACATCTTTTTCACCTAGCCATCTACACAGCTAGTAGTAGCCATATTTGTGCGTGCACACGAAAAAAAAAAAAAGGATGGTGATCTTTTCCCTGGACGGACAGTGACTCCCCGGCTGTAATGATTTGGACGCCTCCTTCTTCACTTTCCTCCGTCGCTTTCGCCATCGGCTGCTCCATTCATCTCATCCATTGGACGATCGCCATTGCAGAGAACGTACCTCTCTCTCTTTCTCTCTCTCTCTCCTCTCCCCCGACGTTGGCGCACATTTGGTAGGTAGGCCAGGGCAGACCAAATGGTGATTTGTTTCTGCACCAAATTGTGTCTCTCTTGGAAAACTTCTTGGCTCGCCGCATCTCTCTGCTTGGTAGTGGTAGCTTCATAATGGTATTACTCCGCGTCCAATTAAACCACATTTTGACCGTGCTTCAGTACTAATCGCGTACAGCTCTGGTCTCCGTCCCTCTTTATTCTTGTTTGGATTGACAAATTGATACTCGTTTGCTGTTTTGTTTGTATCTTATTAGTAGATGCTCTGTACTCTTATAGTAGTAGATTAACACTGCTTGTACCAAACGTTTCAGTGTTCGTGTCTTTTCTTTTCCTCTCATGTTGTTGGGACGTCCTCCTATCCCCCGTTAACTGGTTTGTGAAGCAAGGCGGAAAGGAAATTAAATGGAAGCACCACCTCATCAAACCCCCCTTTCTGTACGCGGTCAAATCACTAGCTAATTAATGGTTTCTTTTGCTAATGACGTTGATGCATTTGCAAACACGGAGTTTTATTTAATTTTCCGTTCCCGTGCCTGCTCAGTTTATTCGTTCATTCATCGAGAATTGTTTTAGGCGAATATTTATTTAACTTTAGCTATCTCTGTTTCTATTTTTTTCTTTGTGCAGTGTCGTCGGAGGCTTGATTGAACCAACGAACTACCTCTCGTTGAAGTAACGTTGATGATGAATGTTCTCTCCTTTTTCTTATGCATGCACATATACTTTTCGTGAGACAAACCTCTTCCCTTTCCTCATGTTTAACATGATACAGGTCCACTTCAGCTATTTGCATGCATTTTCTAAATGTTTATGATTTCTAATTTAAGATGCCAAGGGTTTATATATGATCCATAGCGCCCATTGGCACATTTTAAATTGTGGTGGTACTGATAGCGAATTTGATCGTACCGACTCACCCATCCATTTTCCCATATATCTTATTTCGAGGACTACATATGCTGTTGTTGTGAAGGCTTGTAAGAAAAGTAATTGTTGCGCAGCACAATTATTCCAGGTGAGGAACTGGTACTGCCTTCATATTTTTCAAAACCTTTTTTTAATTTAAAATTTTGTGTGGATGTTGCCTACTGCACCTGGCCGTCATATTTATTTTAGAACATTCTGAATAATGCAATATGAGTTCTTCGAGTAGTGCAACATGGTTACGCGATTAGCACACTGAAGCTGGCAACTCTATTGCCGATCACCCCAGAATCATACCCCACCAACACGCATAGACTGGTACTCCATAATCTGGAGACATTTGTTCGCGTGGCAGATTAGCATGAGCGAGTGACAAAACATGTGATGCCAAAATAATAAGAAGGATGGCATTAAAGCTGTAACTAGCTAATACTAGCAAAGTTTTATGCAGTTAAACTGCCGATGCACACGTCTACATCGATCACCGGCTTCTCATTGTGGCGTCCACCTAATGGCCTGCCTGGCCGAGGCGAGGCAGAAGAAATGGACCGATGCAATATCTGTACACCATCCATGCTGCCGCCATTGCCATACGTGTGCGATGTGAAAGGAAACACCGGAAACGAGGAGGAGCCGATTGGTTCAAAGCGCGTTAATCAGCGCCTGAGAAAGAAGGCAGCGGCAGCGGCGGCGGCGACGTGGGTTTTGTTTTTCTTTATTCGATTCTGCTGTTGCCTTTGCTCCCGCCGAACCCGAAACGCGATCTCTCTCTTTCTCTTGGCTTGGTTCGGCACGGCTCATCATCATCATCGGTAGCGTCCTGCCGCCACTCGCGGTGCCCTGCTGATGCCTTGACCGTGCCGCTCGCCTGCTGATGCTTCCACGACATCGTCAATGCCGCTGACGATCGATATATATATGCCGATCAATCAATCAATCAATCGATGCGGGCGGCGCGGGGCAAATGGAATATTTGTCTTCGTTCGTGCGCCCCGCGGAGAAAACGGAGTCAAAACGGGAGATAGGATGGCACTATAGCAGGGTACTACTAGCTGAAACAGTACAGGTTAGGCATATTATCAACGACCCAGAGCTTGACAACTCCAGAAGATTCAGACGTTTTATATCTGTAAGTCTTCGCTTCGTTCTCGTGGATGAAGAGCTCCTGAACCTTCGTTTCCTTTTTTTTTTTCTTTTCTTTTGGAGATATATTCACTGTGGGTCTATATATATGGATGTAGGGTCGGTGAGATGCGAGCCACACGATTTGTCAAAAGTTCAGCGAAATGTGTTTGTCTCGACTCATTCATCAGTGACTCAATGTGATTTAGTGTGTGATTTTTTCAGAGCATCTCCACGGGTTGTATCTCTCATCTTTTTTTTTTTCTTGAACGTACTCCGCGGTGTGTAGTATCTGAAGCTGTATTTAAGAGTGTAGAAACTATTTTTTTAAAAAAAGAGTAGAGTGTAGAAAGAGTAACATACGTACATGATACATGACGGCACGACTTATCCAGATCGACCAGAGTTTCAGTGTCAAATGAGTTTCACAACGCACAAAAATAATTAAATTGATGCCGTAGTACGTGCAGACAGCCGCTCACTCAAAAGCCGTGGATTCGTACGGCAAGGGCGATATCACAAGATCGAAACACTAATCTAGCCCGTCCGTTCACTAGGAACACACGAAATCCTCCCATTTCCCCGCTGCTGTATCAAGTTTCAAACTATGTGACCAATTGCCCATGAACCACACATATATACTTCATCATGAAAATCGTGGCCGCTTGTCCGATCCGTGATGGGTCCCTATATAACAATGGTACGCGTCATCAATAATGACACCTTAATTAAGTCAGAAAAAAGCTTGACTGATATGTACATATCCAAGCATAAGGTGATACCGATTTTATAATATATCGATCGGGGAGCGTATTATTCGGATGTAGTAGTAATAGTGTAGCAAGCTGTGCCTGCAGGACCAAGACAACGGTCTACGTACCGTGTACGGGACCCACCATGTCAGTTCCAACTGTCTCTGTCTCTGTGCTTCCGGGCCACCCACCACATCCATGATATTCCATGTGCAGGCTGCAGAGACCACCACGCTAGCTCGCTCAAACAGCCTGGAGATGCGCGGGCAGGTTGTTGTCTCGCTGACGATAGGGTGACGCCCCCACACTGTGGGCTCCATTCGCCAGTGAATGCTGTAGTGTGGCCTGTTTAATACTTCTTCCGGTTCACAATATAAGCATTCAAATTTTAAAATAATCACGTTAAGAAAAGTCATATATACCTCTTATTTTATATTATCTCATCAATGTCTCACCTACCCACCAACTCATCAAATTTTGTCTATCTCTAAAAATGTTTACATTGTGGACAAATTTTTGAATGCTTGAAATGCTTATATTTTAAACTAGAGGAAGTAACATGGTGGCTCCCTCCATCATCCATGGAAGAGTACAGAATTTCTGTAGAAAACTAGTACTAGTAGCTTTACTTCCTGCCATATCACAATTATTCAACACAGGACACACTGCATGCACATCCATGTGTGTTAGAATCCGGCCCCTTTTCTAAAAGAATGTGTTAGAATCTAACAACCTGAAATGTTCTTTTCTTAAAGGAAAAAAACAATGGGACGATCGAATTGCTTCGAAGAGAACTGGAAACTGAAAGATCGTTCTAGTTTCATGGCAGTTTGTGGCCGGGTACAATGACTTCTACTGACACAAGAAGCACGGGGCCAAGTGTCCTGTGAAATTTCAGTTGCGTAGCATGCAGGGATCCGATCAGTATCACCACGAAAAGGTTGGCTGGCGGACGACGGTAACCTGACTGTGATGGTCCTTAATAACAAGGGAGAAAGCAAGGTTAAGAAAGGTGAGTTCGATCTAACAAAGGAGTACGCCGTGCGTGCGTCCAAAAGCGACCGAACAGCAACGCGATGCGACGCGCGAAATGGTTTAGAGACAAGCCTTGGGCACTAAGACAGGACGCGAGAGGGAGCAGATAGCAGCAGGCTATGGTTATGCAGTTGACATGTACCCCTTGTGCCCTACCAGTCACTGCGATCCAACCACAGCTTAGAGAGTTGTCGTAATATTCCAACACCTTCCAGCTGGAGACGACGACCAGCAGTATGGTGAGAAATTGCAGAGTCCAATAGACAGCAACGCCGGCGGCTATGTTTAATCGAGGGTCTAAGTTTCTCGTACGAGTTGACTTCCCCTCGAAAAGTCAACTTGAATTGCTATAGGTTTTAAACTGGAGAACAGGCACAATGAAAAAGAAAAAGAAATGTCACTAGAAGGTTGCAGTTTGTTTTGAATCTGAAGCTAAAGCACCTTTCAGACTGAAAGAATGAAAACATATGTGTGTTTTTAAGCTGAATGTCTGAAGCTCATCAGGCAGTATCGTCTGAAGAACACAACGTATGAACACGTCTTTAGGAACCTTAACTCTATGATACATAGGTTTTCCTGATAATTTCCAGCAAAACTTATCTGCTCGAGTAACACATATTATGTTTGATAACCTTGGAAACAGCATCATCAGTGTAAATGGGACCTATTCCATTTACGAACAGAGGCCCAGCAGCCCCAGCTCCTCGAACACACTTGTTCCCGGTTCGGTCTTTTTATGTGGAGGTTTAAGGAAAAAGCAACGTATG
Organism: Eleusine indica; assembly: GCA_030378355.1. Lineage (NCBI taxonomy): Eukaryota > Viridiplantae > Streptophyta > Magnoliopsida > Poales > Poaceae > Eleusine > Eleusine indica. Next base: position 4,667,115 of record CM059495.1, read on the forward strand.
TGCGTCGCGTACGACGAGGCATTCGAGTTTCCGGTTCTGGGTCCGCGCGCGGCGCCGTCGCACCTGTTCTCGCATCTCATGGTGCTCTGCTCCCCTTCCATATTGGCGTAGTTCGCACGATAACATAGTGTGGTGAGTAGTCGCAGCTATCCCACACACCAACCATCGGATGCACGTCCATCGCCTTTTTTTCGTTTCCGGCCATTGGAGAAGGCTTCTACGTCGTAGTTGGTGACGCTGGCCGTGCCGTCGTCTCCTCCTTGATTAATTAGGATCTTAATTGAAGCTGCTAATCATTTTGCGATTTCCTTTGTAGGCCCATACCCGATGGATCTGCTCATCTGCAGTCAGTTCCTTTAATGTTTCAGGACAAGTTTGTCCAGCTGCTGATCATTGGCGATTAGCGGAGGATCAAAGCGTGGTTTGGCGCTCTCAACGAGAGGACAGAGCCAACTGTTCTGTAAACGAAAGTGTGTGTGTACGATGTTGGTTTGAAGTTTAGTACTCCACCCCGAAAATCTCGTCGTCAGTAAAAAAAAAAAAAAAAAAAAAAGAGCTACACCCAGTACAAATCTCCTGTCCTAATTAAACAACTTCAATATCAGAATGGAGGGAGTACGTGTTAAGATTGACGTTGGCGAAACAGTTCTGTTACCGTGCTCTGAAACGAATATAGAAGTACCAGGATCTACACATGATGATGACCAGCTGGGCCATTGTTGTATGGTTGGATGGCGTTGTCGTTTATTGTCACGTTTGGAGTATCTGGAGAAAAAAAATATCCTGGCCACATGAAGAAACGTGAACAGTGAAATGTGTGGAAGAGAGATGCTCTAGTATTATTCCACAATTGACATAACAGCTTTTACCGAAAGAAACAGGCTCTTGGTCGGTCTATAGCCAACGGACCACACACATATGGATGAAGAAAGTGACCAGATGCAACCATTAACAAACTTTGTAGCTACGTTTCAAATGCGGCAACGTACGTTTACTTTACTGCCTCGTTCTTCTCCATGTCTGTTAACCAAGGAGAGGCAAGCTGAAACTGAAAGGAATGTGTACAGTGGAATGGACCCGGCCGAATGTTCAACATACTTTAACCGCCATTGGCGTGTGGCGGGGTTCGGTCTTACGTCGTCTCGGCTGATCATCCCCAGCAGCAGTCCAATGCAAGCTGATGGACGAGAACATACAAGAGACAGACTCGCCACGCCGAGGAAATTCTGAGGACCATTAACTTCCGGTGGCGTTGGTGAGATTTTCTGCTCATAGAGCATGACTCCATGCATTGACTGTCGCGAATTCTCCAAACGTCACGCTCCAAAGCTGCTTGATTCGGGCGCTGCTGCCTAACCACGACCCCACCGCGTGTGGGCAGCAGCGGAGCCGTTCCGCACGGGCTTGCCGCCGCACACGGCACGTACGGCCAGCGCGTGATCAGATCGAACCCGCGGGCGATTTTGCGACGTGTGCGTGGGCGGTGTGGTCTGGATTTCGAGCCATTGAGTCGCCTCGGCCTTGTAGTGCTACTACTGGGCTTCTATGTGGCATGTGGAGGAAAAAAGCCCAGGGCCTGCAACCATGACCTGGGCACCTGGCGTTCTGCAACCTGCTGCAGTCTGGCACGCCATGCATGACTCGCGGCGTGCAGTGATGCATGCAGTCTGCAGATGAGCAAGACCAGCTAGATTCTGTGCTCTACACCGTTCGGCGGCTCTTGGCTCCCGTGATTCCAGCATGTTCGTAACGGTCCTGGCGCTGGGTTTCAGCTTGAAGAAACGGTACAGTAGTTCTTATTACTGCACATTAGTTTGTGGCGTTGATACAGATTTGCTGTCATCGTGTTTCAGCGAGTTCGCCAACCCAACTCAGCTCGCTCCGTCATGGTGTTGGGGCAGTTGGTAGTATCTGGAGGCGTCACACAAGAACTCCATTCATGGTGTTGACTTTGATTGTTGCCCTAGTCAGCAAGCTAACATCCCTAATCATTGTGGCCATGCATGTGGTCGGTACTAGTACCTGATTTATTTTTTTGCAAAATCCGACTAGCCATTGACAAAGAGGAGATTAAAGAACGGCAGCTGACCTTCGACTTTATACGGCGATTAGCCAGCTACTCCTGTCCTAAACACCGTGGCATCGCCGCTGCATCTGGTCGGTATTGGTGCACCGACAGGTATCGACATGATGTGCACGACCACATTATACTACAACCCAAAAAGGGAGCTCCTTTTGCAAGCCCAGCTGCAGTGGACAGAAACACGCGAGTACAGGAAATGTACATTTGGTGATGTACGGTCTGAGAAGAGTTTTTTTTTCTAATGCTCCAAAAGATAGTACTTCCTCCTTAATTCTTATGCCGGATTACAATATGCCAATTAAATTAGGACGGAAGAAGTAGCCAACAGAGGTACCAGTGGGTGATCATCCATAGATGCACGGCTGACATCGAAAATTCACATTTCCAACTTTTACACCATTTTCACCTGAATGTATTACGCTCACATCACAAATCCATAGATGCCTGGTAATGAATCAGGAGTGCTACGGTGAATACTGTGTCGATTCTCTTTAATGATCGAAGCTTACATGAACAGCGCTCCTGATTCGACAGAGTATAAACAGCAATGCTGGAGTAGCTTACACATAATTCGAGTAGTAACGGATGGTATACGAGTACACAACATATTTAAATCAAGCTCCCAAGGACAGGATCCCAGGAGCAGGAGCTGTGGTCCATATACAGTCATTTTACCAAGGGACCAACCATCAGGGTCAGCACAAAAATACAACACTGTCGATCATGTTAACAACTAACAAGTCAAGAAGTAAACTATAAGTATTGAACTATTGACGAAGAAGTCAAGAACACAGGTGATACTACTTGCAAAGAACAAAAAAAATGGCAAGTCCAGTTTTCCTTCACAAAGAAAGAATACAAGCAATTCGATGGAACCTGTGAAGGAGACAACCGGGCAGATGGTCACTCATCAGTTTTCAGGGGACTCTTGAGAACACAGCACAACAAAGATACTGTATTTCAATGAAGTGTCAGAAGATACAATAGACCCTATAAACATCGAAGAAGAGAGAAACCTACCTACTAATCCCCTACTAGGCTACAGTCGAAACTTCAGGTGCGATGCATTTACCGTGGGTGAAAGAATATCACTAGCTAGCTCTTGGCGCTTTCGTCAAATTTCATCTAATCTTGTGGATGTCAAGTCAGGTGTTCCTAAGAGTTAGAGTAAGCAGGGCAGAAGCAGGATGCTAATGCTCCACTTCAACTAATCACATGTCACATGTGGGAACCGCTCATTGATCAGACTATCAAACAGCCGAATCAGTTGTTCCCACCACTAATCTGGAGACTGCTTGGCATAGTTGCTCCTCATCAAATGGCTTGGACACATATCCATCCATTCCTGATTTTATGCACTCTTCATAGGTAGCCTGGATAACATCAGCAGTCATTGCCAGAATAGGCAGATGGTACTCAACAATTGTTGAACCATCACTTGAGTTCAACTTGTTCTTCCTTTCGTCATTAGCATTTGTCTCCATTTGCCTTATTCTTCTGGTCGCCTCAAACCTGCAGAAAGTAATCGTTGACAACTTGAGATCAGGGATACCGAGATTCAATGCATATAGATATGAATAACAATTAATGGAATTATCATCTAAAAATAATTGCTGTTCTACATAAAGCAGGTTCTAAATCATGACTAAAACAGTTTTGTTATTGAATTCATACCCATCCATCTCAGGCATCTGAACATCCATAAAACATGCATCAAAGCAATGTGGTGGTTGAAGTAGGCCGATAGCATCCTTGCCGCTTTCAACACAACGAACATTAGCACCATACTTCTTGAGCGCTGCTGCAGCAACTCTGAGATTGACTTTATTATCATCTACAACCAATATGTTCTTCCCAACCAGCAAGCTACGAAGAAATGAGGGCCGATTTTGATTTTCTCTTCTCTCAGGTATCTCTACTTTGAGCAGCTGTTGAATACATGATGCAATTGTGGTGGCCCTTATAGGTTTACACATTACAACATCAACTGTGGATCCATATTTGTCTGTGTCAGCTTCAGAGGTGACCAAAAGTAAAACCTTGGGCACATCAGGTGATTGAACATTCTTTTGCTCACGTAGACGATTCAACAAATGAATGTCTGTCTCAGGCCTCCAGGCATCACTCTCAATGAAAAGCATGGACACCTTTTCCCTACACATAAAGAAGGATGTAAACTAAGAATTCAGATATTATCAGTGTTAGGAATATGATGAATTGTTAATAGACCCAACGGGGTACATATATAGGGGGACATAACTCAATCTTAGACTAGGATTCGGTCAAAAAAAATCTTAGACTCGGATTATGACTCTACAATTGGAAATCTAAGCTACTACTACTCCCTTAACAATCAGTGCATCTAATCTAGTGCTTTCAGAGGGCCATATGTTATTCTTGCAAAACAAATACCTATTCATATTTAAGCCATGGTCATTAAAATTTTGCTACAAAAGTTAACATCTTACCCATTTATTGAGTAATTTTATTTCTTACTATGGTCCCTGCTTTATAAGATGATTGGTTGAAGATAAAACATAGTATTCAAAACAACAGCAAAAGAAGGCTCACCTGGAAATGGTCGCTCCATTTTGTCCAGAAAAAGCTTTCAGTGCCTCACTCACACTGTCCATAATTTGCACAACTATTCCCAACCTCCTAAAATGATACTCTGTGACAGCACTACGTACAGGCCTCCCATCAATCAAAATGGCTTTCATTCCCTTAAAGGCAGTCGGTAGTGCCTCGGACAAGCTCCTACTTGAATCGGCAGTAATATCTTTGGTTAAGCGCTTCAGTGAAGCCAAGAATGTGAATGTACTGCCAACAAAAGGACGGCTAGTGAAACTTATCTGCCCACCCATCAGTTCAGCCAGACATTTGCTAATGCTTAAACCAATGCCAGTGCCACCATATGTCCTAGAAGTTGAACTATCAGCCTGCATGAAAGGAGTAAACACGCGATCCTGTGCTTGGAATGGTATCCCAATGCCTGTGTCCTCAATGCTTATCACCAAGTTGACACGTTCAGAATCCATATGATAAGATTTTTCATCATCAAGCTCATCCAGAAGAGACTTCTTATCAGAGAGAAGCAGCTTAAAATATTGCCAACTATTACGTCTGTCTGCTGCTTCGAACCCACTCAGAGTATTGAAGGCACCATTAGCTGCAGAATCAACTTTACCGTCCTTCCCATTCATGGTTCCATGTAGGACGTGATTAGCTTCCACATTTGAGCCTTCAGCCAAACAGACCCGTACAAATACATGACCTCGATCTGTGAACTGGAACAAGAAATAAATATCTCAGTACATTTTCTAAAAGTGTCAATGGCAGGATAACATTACTTTCAGGAACATTATTCAAAGTTTTGATGACATGATACCGAAAGTTGGTTGCTTACTTTGACTGCATTTCCCACCAAATTTGTTAGTATCTGTCGAAACCTCCAAGGATCACCGAGAACTACTTTTGGAACGTCATCACATACAAACACAGCAAGCTGTAGCAAGAAGGAAAATATTAGCAGTAAATATGCTACTCGAAATAAATATGTGCAGAACTGCATTAGAGCTAATTGCTCAGTCTTAACTAGAATCGAAAGCAATCAATATGGATTCAGATTACTAGGACACAGGAAACACTATTGGATACTGGAGCATTAGGAGTAAGATACCTCGATGCTTTTCTCCCTTGATTTCGAAGAAAACAAGGAAATAACGTCATCCATGAGAGAACGCAGGTCAAAAGGAACCACTTCAAGCTCCAATTTTCCTGCTTCAATCTTTGCCCGATCAAGAACGTCATTTATCAGTGTTGTCAATGCCCTGCCACACATCTGAGCAGTCTGAGCATAATCCTTCTGAGTCATAGTCAGATCTGTTCCCAAAAGCATATCCAGCATTCCTGCAACAGAAGATAGAACTTTAGACTGCCAATCCATGGAATTGGAGATTCTATAGGCATCAAAGCAAGCAATAAGTACCGAGAAAGCCATTCATAGGTGTTCTGATCTCATGTGATACAGTCGCCAGGAACTGCACGTTAAAGACAAACATAAACATATAGTACATAAATGATACCCTGATAAATATGTGTTAGAATGTCTAGTAAAATAGAGCACTAAATTATGTGTCAAACCCGAGATTTCGCAACATCAGCAGCTTCTGCCTGGGTTTTGAGCTCTTCCATCTTTCGACAATGTTCTGAAACCTTGTCATACTCTGACCACGCAGCACAAATGATATATCCCACAAGCATCCATATGACAAAGGTGAGCAAAGGACTAGAGATGGCTGACAATGGCATAGGAGGTTTGTGCCTATAACTGCATGATTTGCCAAAATTAGATGAAGACAAATAAGACAACAAACAAACCTAAGAGTCAGGAACAGAAGCTACTAACCTGCACCTCATTTCATGTCTTCTAAACGGATCTCCAAAATCAAGCGTGCTAACATGCAACAGGGCTGCGTTATCATCCGAACTTGGAGGTCCATATAAACCCATAGGCTCTGAAGCATTAGTGACATCATAAACATTCACCACAATATCCTGATTACCAGCAAGTTTCCTCAATAAATTATCCACAAGTGACTCAACGTCAAAGGCTCCACCAAGATATCTGTCAGTGGTGAATCATGTAAGATTTGACAACAGTAAAAAATTTATCACAAAAAATTGTTAGAAGACACTAATACATGATGTTTGTTTCAGAGAGGCAAATTGGAAAAAAACAATTCTGCAACCAGTATAGTCCTATAAGAAATTATATTAGAGAAACGCCACATTTCCTAAAAATTCGGTAACCAGCATAGCCCTCTAACAAATTATATTAGTCAAACACTACATATGCTTTTAAAGCAAGGTCATGTTTCCTATGACTTAGCAGCATCAAGTAATACACAGCATGCATGTTATCCATTTTGCAGACTTGTACAATAGTTGCTGAACAAAAGATTTTGTACAATAGTTGCTAAATACATTGAAGTCATAATAAGGAATAAGAGCTGGGTGTTGCCTGATAAATTGCTGTATGTCACACAATGACAAAATAATACACAATCATATCAGTCTGTTGTAGGCACAAATCTTACTATTGTAACCACACTAAAGAATAAATACTTGTGGGTAGGTCCTATAGGTGACAATATTTAAAACATACTAGTTAGATTGTCTCACCCAACAGTTGCTTTTACACGTTCATCGACTGATGCATCATCTGGTAAATCAGGGCGGTACACAGCAAATGTGAGAACCACTCCCAAGTGGTTGGACCCAAGCAACCGAAATGGGTTCGTCAACACAGCTTTGCCAGTAGCCCTAGCACGCATAATGTTTTCTCGGTCCTCCTACATTGGAAACAAATTGTTACTTTCACTAAGTAGATCATTGAAGGAATCAAAGGCACCTCGATGAGTTAAGATCAATGGACAAAAAGGAAACACAAAGTAAGTCATCATACCTCCCCAGACATCATGTCAATGCGTGCAAGGTAGGAAAGTGTATCCTGGGAGAAAATCACAGGGGCATATTCATCCTGGGGCGGGGCAACCTCCTGATTCATTGTGTTCATCATCCATCCCTGTTGCCTTTCAAACATTTCCCTCTCGTGATGGAACAGACGATGTGCATATGCCACCCCATTCAAAAGTGGACGCTCAAATGACGTCCTTCCTGTATATTTTGCGAAGGTGCCCTGCAAACCCAGAATTCAGAATAAGATACACAGCAGAGAGACTCCATTCGATAATAATTGAGAAGTACCAAAAGGAAGAGGAACACAGCAGAGACTCCATTCGATAATAATTGAGAAGTATCGAAAGGAAGCAGTATAACCAAAATGTCCAAACAAGAGGAAAACATTATTGTCTCACACAACTACTACACAGTTTCCTTTTCATACTTCTCCATTGTCACAACACAATGAAGTAGTATAAAGAGATGGCCACAATTCTGTTTTCAGAAAATGAGCAAACCAACAATGACCAGGAATCAAATTAGTCACTACTCTTAGTATCGATTCAAGAACGTGTCTTAAATGCCATGGCATGGCACACTAACCATAACTAAATCAACTGAAGCAATGAAAGAGGGTAACTTAAAATTGCACAAAAGACACTTCGAAAAATCAATAATCTAATCATTAGAAAAAAATACGAGGGGAGACCAATGCACAACTTCCATCAGCTCTAGAAAGTGACCTTCCAGCACAAGCGAAGCAATTAGGCAATCAAATGGCTGGCTAACGAACACCAATAGACAAACAATGCGCTACCAACCTAATACTTCAGTGGATTTGTACGCATAAAAAAGCCCCAACCGACACAGGAATGATACATTTTCAAGACGATGAACACCACCTGTTCCCAACCGATTACAACAAAGCGCCGCAACTACTGAACCGTAAGCATCATCAACAGACCATAAAACATATTTATCTATTTTCCTTGAATTGAAAAAAAAAAACAGAGGTAGGCAGCAGAGCAATGCGTAGGATTTCATCATTGGTCCGCCATCGCCGAACCAACTGACGCAGAAGGCGAGAACAACGGCGGAAAGGAAGAGGAAATGCGAAGGCAATGTTTAGCGAACCTGGTCGATGACGGAAGGGCGCTTCTCGTAGTGGAAGATGGAGATGAGTATGCCGAGCGCGTGGAGGTGGTTGACGGTGACCCCGAACTGCTCCTGCAGCATCCTGGCGCGCTCGTCGCACATGCTGACGAGCCGCTCCTCGGCGCGGTCCATGCTCTCCCAGCGCAGGTGCCAGTGGATGACCGCGGAGCACGCCACGGCGACCAGCACCCACGCCGCCGCCGCCAGGCGCCTCCATCCCCTCCGCCTCGTCGCCCCGTAGCACTTCCCTTCCATCCCCGCACCCGAATCTACTGCCTCCACTTGAGCTCCTCCTCTTCCCTCCCCCGCCCAATGCGCACCATGTGCTCCCGCAAATGCGCCGCTCTAGCTATCCGAGCAGCAGGCTCCACCACACGAACAAAGCAGCGCGGCGCAGGAGGCTAGTTCTACCAGGCAGGCGAGGCGGGTAGTGGTGAGAGCACAGCGTGGGCTGGAGCTTCTCAAAAGAGGCGAAGCTTTCGCGAGTTCCCAACGGCGACAGCCGCCTTAAAATAATCAACCCCCTAGCTTAGCTCGCTCGAGCACTAATGAGTTAAAGCCACATTAATAAATCCTTCCGCGGTACCCGGGCAGCGACGGCAGCTTTGCCTTTATTGCTCGTCCCCGCTGTTGATCCAGACCGCCCGCGGCCGCTAATCAAAGGCGACGGGGGGAATCGCGCCTTTTTGCAGGCGATGCTCGGGACAAGCAGCGAGCGACGCCCTTGCAATTAAACCCGCCCTACCCTCCCAAAACAGCGGAGCCCTAGCTAATCGGGAATGGCTGGCTAATTATGCGGCATCCGGCGCGGCGGAGCTAGGGCGGCGGGGAGCTAGTGGGGAGATCGTGCGCTGCGGCGGCCGTGAACACGCAACGGTGGTGGGGAAGACGGACAGAGAAGAGAAGGGGATGGAGCAGAAGAAGCGTTTAAAGCCATGTGCGCCCCAGTGCCCGGCCGCGATGAATTACCGAATATGCCCTTGGGTGGGTGGTGGCTTTCCTTTTTGTTTTGTTGCGGCAGTGGGGGCCGGAAGCGCGGCGACGACTTGCGCGATTGAATGCGACGGAGGGTTAGTTCCGGGATTAAGGATTCGACAAAAGTACAGCATCCGGGCATCTGGAGTTGCGAGGGGTCCGCTGTTCGCTGTTCCGTGGGGGGACCCGGTGTTCAGGTCCCGGCTTCTGCGCCCGGCCCCCGCCACCGTAGCGCCATGTCACCAGCCGTTGAAAAAACAATCAGTCATCTTCTCTTCTTTGAAGAACTAGGCAGACTATGCCACTGCCCGTGTCTTTGCAGCAGGATTTTTAATCCGCTCAAACCGGAGCAAATACTACTACTCGATTCCGCTTCCACAACAAAATTCTCCACACGTTTTAAACGGCGGCCACCCGTACCACGTGCATATGCACAGCACCGTCCCGGAAGAAAAAATAACGAGGCCATTCTTACGAATCCAAACACGCTGCTTGGACATACGATACGAACCACCCAAGCAACGCCAGAGCGCGCCGTACCCCGTTCCTCCAAACGGACGCGATTTTGGATTTCCTTCTACAGGACGTACTATTACGTCTTCCGGCAGAATTCAGTTCACGTACAAGGTGGTGATGTACAAGTACGCAGGCAATAACTCGCAACAACTCCTAACCACGCACACCCGCTACTGTTGAAGATCAGAAGCGCAAGGCGAGGAGCTGTCTCGCATCACCGCAGAGTGCAGAGTACCCTGCTTCAGAGATCAGTACTGGCGTGTGCTGCGCTGTCTCATACTACTATGGCTCAAGGAGTCAACGTTGTGTGTGTTTCTTTTGAAAACACAGCACGCCAGATGATGTCAAGCTTTCCCGGCTTGTGTTTGTGCACAAGACACAAGCGTCAACTCTGAAAACCCATGCTGCTGAGGCATGAGGGATGACTGATTACTGATTACGCAACTAACCCTGGGCATGCGTCTTCCCCTGTTTAGTGGTGACCAAAGTACTATTAGAAATACACTGTGCGTACGGCAGGTGTTTTTTATCTCTAATTTCAATACTTGGAGACGTACTTCTAAAATACTGTATGAAAGCAGGGCAGGTCTTTGGAAGTTCGGCACATGGATGAGGCACATTGAGAGAGAAAAAAGAAACAGACACAATTGAATTGAAGTAAAGCAAGCGAAAGTATAATAAACAAAACGGGTGACATGATACCAGCTTCTTGACCTTTCTCCTTCTCTGACCAAACGGTGTGCTGAGCCGCCTGACACTCTGCCGGCCTGCTGCCACGACCAAGGTTTATAATTTCACATCAACGAGCAAAAGTTCTTGCATATTCCGCATCCTGACCTGCTGACTCGCAACACATGATTTACCCCCATACTACAAGAATCTCCTTTCCCTCAGCCTTCGGCCTTTGCCATCAGCTCCCTTGTTTCTTTCTAAAAGACTTTCACTTTCACTTCCATTTGATTTCAGTTTCTCCCATCTGTTGGACTTGGACAGTTGGGCCTCTGCTTTTGTGAGCCTAGAGAGAGAGAAAGATGAGCACAAGCACAACAGAACAGGGAGGGGGTCATGATTAAAAAAGGCTCCCGCGCCTGCGCATGCAGATGGCAACGCATGACCCGGAGGAGGGTGGCGACGCGCCCCCTTTCTCCATCGGCGCAAAAAGCTCCTTCCGGTTCATGCTAAGCCCTCGCTTCATTTCTGCACGACTGCGCTCAGCAAAGCATGGGAGCTATACTAGCTGCCGCTGTAGGTCAGGTCAGCCGGGTGTGGCGAGTACTCCTACGTACTGTACGATGCTGCTGCCATGCCTCTGCTTCATACTGTATCCAATTTTTGTTCTTTTTCACTTCCTCTCCAGCGCTGCCATATTCAGAGATTCCACTAATTTTGTATTCATTGTCGTGTAGTACTCGTAATAAATTAAAAGCAGCATTTCATGGTACTCCGGCGCTGATAGCAGCAGCAGGGCCATCAGTACCGCGGCAATATTTTTGACATTGACCTTAATTAAGCTCACTGAGAAGCAAAGGACAGGAGCGGTGATGCAGGCCAGGGCAAGGCGCCATGCTGCCGCCGCCCGTGACCACACGCTGTACTTGTCCAAAGAAGATTTTCCACATGTACTCGCTCGTGCCACATCAAGTACTAGTACAGTATACGTACCAGCCGAGGAGTAAAAAATACTAGCAGTAGTCGAGTGCAACATGATTTCTCATACACTATGTACGTATTGTGTCAGCGACGATCAAATTCAATCCATTTCCATTGCTACAGCACACGGAAAAACGTATATTCGCTTGGACATTGTGTGTGGCGTCGTGCAGCGCAGCGGGTACCCGCGGCCGCAGCTGAGACGTGAGATTACCCGGTCGGGTGATAGGTCACATGCTGCAGGCGACGCGACTGCAAGGCTGCGTGCATTGACTGCTCTAGCGGTAGAGCCAACAGTCCTACTACGATCTCAGACAAGGCTGAAACCGCTGCACCCAACAGGTTACATCGATGCTGCCGTCGTACAATACTAGTGAACAAGTCTGTGTACATGGCCTATTGCTGGAGCTAATGGGCTGGACCCTCTTTACAGGTTCCTTGTTTTTATACAAAAAGGCCCAACTCGCTGTTCTCATGCTAAGAAGGCCCAACCCACCGTCCCCATGCTAAACAGGCCTAAACGTCCACCGTCCTGAAACAATGGCTTGGGCATATTTTCCAATTTTCTTGCTATGATGCTAACGGAGTAATGGACTCCACTCAAATTACACACCAGGCTAAAAAAAACAATCAAATGACACACGAGGTGTCCCGTCAGTAAACGATTGTAATGATCACCCATCGATGTTGGGATAAGTCTTTCGAAGATCACCATGCAAATATGGCAGACAAGGAACCAATTAATCCCACCATGGATGGTCCTTTGAATCCCCATACAGTGCTAACTTGTGGTGTACATCGGTCCAAACCAAAGGAACTGTAGGAAGAATACGCACCAAGGGATGACTGAAGTTGTTGCGTCTTTGACCCAAATCGCATAGTACCATGACGGCTAAGGAAGACGCACTTTGTTAATTTGCCTGTATCGCTTGGTACTAATGGTGTTGGCTGAATCTGGGTACACTTTTCTGGCGAGGAACGAATAACCGAATATATAGAGTTTGAAGAATGAACAAAAGATGTGGCCCTATATCTGTCTCTCGTTTATGAGTTGACTTTTCCTATGAAGTATAGGTTGAAAAACAGTTGAAACCGGTCGGTTTTCGTGATTTCGGTCGATTTTCAGTGAAACCAATCCGATCCGATTTTATCAGATGACCGTTTATTGTAAAAACCGAATCTGATATTATAACAAAATTGATTTTCGATCGGTTTTTTCGGTTTATCAATCGATTTTTTATGATAGAAAAAAAAAGCATTGTAGCGCTTTTTTAGTCGCTGCCTATGACTCTATGCGTAATGTTACAGAAACACCAGTTCACTGAATTCATAAGGCGATCCAAAAAGAAACTAACATTTCCTCAAATGGGACCCAAATTTTTAGATCAGCTATCGAGCACTCAGTCAAAATCCCACCGAAAGAGACGACGCACTTTGGCATCTACTATAGTAATAGTCCAACGTAATAGTGGACACGTGATGCTGACTGATGGAGCCATGCACACGTTACATGACTACTGCCTGTTGGATCTTGTATTTCTGCTCAGTCACTCATATATTGAGGAGAAAATTCCCTCTATGGCCTAAAAAAAGATGACACTTCCTTTTATGGTCCTTCCAAAATCGAATTTCCCTATAAGACCTAAAATCATTTCTCCCTTTCTTCTATGCCCTTTCCGTCACATTTAGGACTTAACGGTGTTAAGTCCGGTGTAAAAAGACCGTTTTACCCCTGAAATAAAATAAACTTATTTTTTTTTAAAAAAAATTCGACTGGAAGTAATTATTTTCTGGCTGCGTTATATATACACAAATATATTCTGGCTTGTTTTTTAATTTTGGTTTGTTTAAAAAAATTAAACTGAATTAAAAATAATGTGCAAATTTAATTCAGTTTAATTTTTAAACAAGCCGAAATTTAAAATAATGCACAAATTTAAATCAGTTTAATTTTTAAACAAGCCAAAATACATTTTTCGTACGTACATCAGAACCTGAAAATAATTACTTCCAAACGAATATTGTTTTTTTAATAAATTCATTTCATTTCAGGAGTAAAACGGTCTTTTTAAACTAGACTTAACACCGTTAAGTACTAGATCTGACAAAAAGACCATAAAAAGAAGAGAAAATGATTTTAAGTCTCATAGAGAAATTTGATTTTAGAGGAACCATAAAAAGAAGGTTCATCTTTTTTGAGGCCATACAAGGATTTTTCTGTATATTGAGACGTAAACCCATACGGATCGTTTCCCTCATATGGTCAGTCATCCATCGATCCATACTGCCAGCCCACGCCTAAAAAGGAAGAAAGAGGTAGCCCACTGCAGAATAAAGACTCGACTCGTGAGTACAGCCAGAGTCGCGCGCGCTTGGCAATTTGGCATCGATCAAAGTCGTCAAAGGCTATTTAATTTCGCGTCTACAAACCAACCCTCCGATTACATATTACTAGAACATGGCGTGTTGATCCAGCCAGCGAAGTCCTGAAGTCCAATAAAACTTTTAGAAAAAATGGCACACAAGATTAAGAAAATTGCTTGATGACAAGCGAGACGTTTGAGTCAGGCTTCCAGTTCGTACCTGTGACACCTAGGAATATTATTGTGCAAATCATATTGGTTCATATTCTTCGCTGCTTAGCTGTGACTCGTGACTTGGCCGGGGGCAATCTGGGTTGCCTCGTGGTTCGGCGGAGCCGGTAGGAGATGTACCGCTGTCACTCGCCGACCGACCGACGCATGGACCCGGGCGTCAAAGTCGCGAGTCGTCGGCACGGGCAATTCATTATGCGATAAACGACTTGACTTTAATTTTGCTAGCGTCCGCACCAGTGTCTCATTAGCGAGTATATATAGATTAACCGCCATCTGAAATCAAGTTAGATATGAAAGCGTTCAACAACCTGACCTTCTGTAAGCATTTGAAATACCAATTTGGAACAGCGTTTTTAGAAGACTACTGTGGTGTTTTCTGTCATATTTTTTTAAAAAAAATTACAATACTTTGAGGGCTCCTTTGAAACACGGGATAGGAAAATCACAGTAATAGAAAAAACATAGGAATTAAAACGTCATTCTTCTCGAATCCTACAGGAAATGAAAACATAGGAATTGTTGTAGGAAGTCCTTTGGCTACTCCCTAGGAAAACACATGATTTTAGGGATTTTAATTTGCTTGGTCTTAGATTATGTAGCTCAAATAAAAGACAACATGAACAATGGTAGACTAATTTGCTCTACAAAATAAAAGGAACCTTCTCTCTCTTTGCTTCTTCCTCGCAGCTTGGATTCCAAGCAATGGGTGTGAGATGGCACCACTGTTGAGCACGAATGAGTTCCTTATGCTTGATCCATCAATTTATTCATTTGCCCCTCTAGATTCGGCTTCAATTTGTGCATGATTTGGAGCTACCACTTTCTAACAGAAACAAGCGAGCAAAGCACGAAGAACCAAAAAAAATTTTCTAGGTGGTCTGAGCTCTTGCTTCTTTTTTCTGTAAAATGGAGCCATAGGATCTTTTGCTTTGCTTTCCAGCCATCCAAAGCGACATATAGGAAAAAATCCTCAGAAACCAGAATCCTCCAAAAATCTTATGAAAATCCTCCATTCCAAAAGGAGCCTGAAATGGTGGATCCAGCCCCCTCCTCTAGAGGAAGAAGGAGATAAGTCCCTGTGGGCTCCATCCTGACTCTGCATTGTCGTGAAGGTGTAATCTACTATATATATTTTGTTTATGTTTTAATTTTAAACCAATTGATGAACTCTCAAAATTTAAGATTTTGATGTACCCCCAGCGTCAAGTATTTGCAAGTGGGCGTGGGGGTTTTATTTCACATCACATCCTTAATTCTTCAAAAGCACAGTTTGAGGGGACACAAGAGATAGAGCGAGAGTGGATTTTTGAAGGAAAAAAAATCTCGCAATAATATAAGAGTCGCTCACACCTTACTGGTCTGAAGTAATGTACATAAATAGCAGAATTTTGATACTTAATTAATACTATGTAATATATATGCATGGTATATGAAATTCCATGGCGTAGATATAGTTTCAGTCGCAAGTAATCACAAATTGTAGCTAAAATAACTATGCGTTTGAAAAGGGGATTCCCTGACTTTCGTAACGCACTGGCACTTTAGAAGTGGGATGACTTAGACCCTGGTTATTTCGGGGTAGGGATTTTGAAAAGTCGACTTATAGTTAGATTGATAAACACAGGTCGATCGTAACACTATCGAAACCAAAGAAGGTAAGGCGAACATTTAAGTTCCCCAACAAAATGTTCCTAAAATCATATGTGTCGTTTCAAATCTGATATATTTTTTTTTATATATAAAATTACTCTATTTTGGTTTGTTCGAAAGGAGGCCTAATAAAACAGTAAAACTAGTATACCATTACAATGGCATGATTGAAACGTCACGCAAGCCAATTGTATTCTCTGGCACCCACCGCCGTAGACTGAGAACGAACAAGAGAGCAGAGAACGAACATAGAAAAGGCATCCTCCTCCAAAACCAAAACAGTACTAGAGTACAGCCAGTCCGGAGCCAAAAAATACCAGTTTTCGCCGTTCTCCGCCCGTGGCGTGTACAATTCAAACGTTCAACGGTCAACATTCAATGGCCAATCCCGACGAAACAACCTTCGCCGTCGTCGTCCCCACACACGCCCTTTTTTTTTCCTGAGTCCTCCCCCTCCCGATCCCGCTCCAGCGTTCATTCAAACAAACCCACTCCACAGTCCACACACAGCACGGCCACGTTCCGCGTTCAACATTGCCGGTCCGCAACCTATATATTCCCCCCACTTTTCACCTCGTCGTCCTCCGCCGTCAGCAGCTCGCGCGGACCAGCTTCTCGTAAGTTGGACACGTCTACATTAATTCTTCGGCAGGGACGACGACGATGGTCACGCCGATAACCCGGCCTCGAGGTCGCCCGCGCGCGGCGGCGGTCTCGGAGATCCAGCTGGCCCCGAGGCGAGGAGCGAGGCTCCAGCCGCCGCCGTCGGAGCCGACGGTGCCGAGCCACTTCCTGTGCCCGATCTCGCTGGAGCTGATGCGGGACCCGGTGACGGGGCCCACGGGGATCACGTACGACCGCGGGAGCGTGGAGGCGTGGCTGCTGGATCGCGGGCGCGCCACGTGCCCCGTCACCGGCCGGCCCCTCCGCGCCGAGGAGCTGGTCCCGAACCACGCCACGCGGCGGGTGATCCAGGACTGGTGCGTGGCCCACCGCGCCATGGGCGTCGAGCGCGTGCCCACCCCGCGCGTCCCCGTCTCCCCCGCCGACGCCGCCGACCTCCTCGCCGCCGTGGCCGACGCCGCGAAGAACCGCGGGGACGGCGGCGCCACGTGTCGCCGGCTAGCCGCCAAGGCCAGGGCGCTCGGGAAGGAGAGCGAGCGCAACCGACGGTGCCTGGCTTCTGCGGGCGCGGCGCAAACGCTCGCCTCCGCCTTCTCCCAGCTCGCGTTGACCGCGTCGTCGTCATCCGGTGGTGGTGGCGCGTTGGAGGAGATCCTAGCCGCGCTGGTGCTGTTCTTCCCGCTCGACGCGGGGTCCAGGAGCCGCATTGCCTCCCCGGCGTCGCTGAACGCCGTCGTCTCGATCCTCACGTCTCACTGCGAGGTGGTCCCACGTGTCAGCGCCGCCGTCGTGCTCCGGGAGATCGCCTCCTCCTCCGACGCGCAATGCCTCGACGCAATGTCCAACACCAGCGGCATACACGACGCGCTCGTCAACCTCGTGAGGAAGCCCGTGTCGCCGCAGGCCACCAAGGCCGCGCTGGTCACCGCCTACTACCTCGTCGCCACCAACTCCAACTCCAGCTTCGCCGCCTCGCAATTATTCGTCGCCCTCGGAATGGTGCGGCTCCTCGTGGAGCTGCTCGTGGACGCCGACAAGGGCACGACGGAGAAGGCGCTGGCGGTGCTGGACAGCCTGCTGCTCACGGAGGAAGGCCGCGTGGCGGCGCGCGGGCACGCGCTGGCCGTGCCGGTGCTCGTGAAGAAGATGCGTGACGTGTCGGAGATGGCCACGGAGTTTGCGGTCTCGTCGCTGTGGCGGCTGTGCAAGAGCGACGACGACGTCTCCTCCTCAGGCGGAGGGGAGGGGCGGCGCGGCAGCAGCAATAATACTAGTAAGGCGGCCGAGGAGGAGGCGCTGCAGGTGGGCGCGTTTCAGAAGCTGCTGCTGCTCCTCCAAGTCGGGTGCATGGGCGTCACCAAGGACCGGGCCAGCGAGCTGCTCCGCCTGCTCAACGGGTCCAGAGGCGGCGGCGAGTGCATCGAGACCGTGGATTTCAAGGGGCTCAAGAGGCCCTTCTGATTTCCATCTGTGCAGATACTACGTTAAGACGATGTGCATAAAACACAATTAGGATTAGGAACCTAGCTTTTCTCTTGGAATGATCAATTTCGCTACTGTTCGTGTGGCCATTTTATTATACAGTGATACGTACTGTATACTACGATCATTAAACCGAAGAGTAATGCGGTATTGCCACACAACTATGCAGTGCCCCAAAGTTTCTTACAATAATTTACAGGACGGTTCTGAATCTTCTTGTTGGCTCTTTTTTTTTTTTTTTTGGAAAAATGATACAATATCCAGCCTCTACATAACGCACACAACCTTTGATTATTGCAGAGCTGCAGCATCCATTGCTCCATAAAAAGAGGGAACCAAAGATAAAAGGAAAAAAATTAGTATTAGGGACCCTTCTGATTTCCGACTGTGCAGATACTACGTTAAGACGATGTGCATAAATCACAATTAGGATTAGGGACCTTGCCTCTTGAAATGATCAATTATGGCTATTATTCATGGCCATTTTACAGTGGTACACACTGTATACGATCACAAAGCCGAAGAGTAACGCGGTACTAGCACAACTGCAGTGCCCCCAACCTTCCTACAATAATTTGCAGGCCGGTTCTAAATCTTCTTGGCTCTTCTTTTTTTTTTAGAAAAATGATACAATATCCAGCCTCTACAAAACGTACACAACCTTTGATTATTTCTTAGCTGCAGCATCCGCTGCTTCATAAAAAGAGGGAACCAAAGATAAAAGAAAAAAAATTCTATGCCAATCGGTTCTTCTTCTTCTTCTTGGCTCTTCTAGTATGTTAGAGATAACATGCATGTCCCATTGTACCTTTGGTCTGTCTACAATGCAACTCACATTCAAAAGCTGAGAACACAATTTTTGACTGGACAGAGAAGGGGACACCAAATTTCTATTATACTATTGCATTTCTTCTATAACAAGGCCAGACGCCCACAGACGACAGTACATACAGATAGGTGTGAAGCAGTTGCACACCGCATTTGAAAACTGAAGACCGGCCAACGACACCACACAAGCAAAAGGAACAGCAAGCAAGAACAATGGCAAGAGACACGAGCAGTTAGCCGACCTGTAATGTTATAGTACCATCTTCTGCCCGTTGCCGCCATCGATGGAGTTCGGTTCGGTCAGTGTTTCTTTTAGACTAGCGAAGAAGTAGTTAGTGTACCTTGCGGCGCAAGCCGTGATTCATGCATGTAGGTCGAGAAAAGAGGCGCACAAACCCAACTTGCATTTCGACATCGCCGCCGGCCTTCTGCACCCGTTCCATCGACGCAGTAGTATAGTACTGTGTGCTCCACGCGCGTCCGGTTTCGATCCCAGGAACAAACGTTATCCATGTGCACTATTCTATTGGCTCTCCAAATATTCACACTGCAAAAGGGATTCCTCTTTTGCTTTTTAACAATTTTTTTGGAACCTCCTTTATAGTGCTTTATCCTTTTATTAGGCGGGAAATCACAAACTCTTTGTGCCAACCTATAAGGATCTCCACTAGCTCGAAGCTGACAGGCACAAAGTTCAGGAGACACAAAAGTATAGGATATATCGTCACATCACGTGCATCATGGATTCGTGAATCATGAGCAATATTATCCAAGCTTTGTGGGTGGGTTACACTGGCACGTACGCTCGGCCAGTCACTCCATGCCACTTTCACCTCAGTCCCTAATTTTCAGCGTCAAAATTTCACGGAGCACAAGTTATCCTGCAAGATATGGTAACGAAGACTGACTTACTCTTACCCATCATAAAAAAGAAGGAAGAAAAAAAAAACGTAGACTGACTTGCCAACTACTTGCATTGCCCAGCTAACAAGACAATAGATCCGTATCCTTTCATTCAATTACAAGTCTTGCTAGTTGAAGCATGTATAACCATATCAGTGTAGGAAAGACTACCAGAGTTCCAGTCTTGTACGTGACACCTACCAATGTACTCATTCATTCATCGATTAAAAGAAAGACGGCTGAATAAGCTAGAAACTCACGTACATACGACCTGGGCGGATGAACCGTCACGGCGCCGGTGGAACAGAAGCAGTCGCCATCATGTTCTCTCCCTTGACTGGCCTTCTGAATAATCGTTGTTATCACCGCCAGTTCGTAAGCATTAGAAATCAGAGCACCCCAGCTCACGGCGAAGACAAAGGACAAATAATTCCGGCACTTCACTTACTCCAACGGCGCGCGGCAAAGTTATTCCAACCCGCCGTTCAACAACACCTGTAATAAACAGTGGCCTGATGACTGAGCTCATCTACCAGAATCAGACAGCTACGTACATTGATGGAGTCACGGATAGTTCGAGTCGATTGAACGGAGATCGGAGACCCAGTCTCTGCAGGTCACATTCACATCCATACTATTCTGCTCTGCAACCTGTGGTAGATTTCGCTGGTGACCAAGACGCATTGGCCCGTCCTGTCGTCGTTTGTTGTCCGGCTCGGCCCTTTCATTTACCTGGTCACTATGGACGAAGTTCTGATGCTGATTGATGTTTTTGACGCACCAGCTAGATCGTTGCGCAGCTACGCCGGCAGCGGACCGTCCTGGGTGAGGTCAACGGTTGATACTGATCTTGAAATCACGGGGAAATTCGATATTTGGTGTGATTCTTAATGATGATTATCGGATCTGGAATTCGGCAGGATAGCACATCAGCATTTTGTTGTGCCGAATGTGGGAAGAAATTAAACGGCTTGGTATACTTGTCACAGGGTCCTGAAGACCGTGATCTGCTGAGTAAACAAAAGTTTTGTGACATGCGAATAAAAAAAAGAGAAAGTAACGAACATGTAGATGCAGCATCAGCTATGAGTGGCCTATAGATGCCGGTTTTATGGAGAACCGGAACTTGAACAAGATAGCAAGACGACAGTATCGAATGGAATCAAGTTCTAGATCAAAATTCGAAGTTGGACGGAAGCGGATGCAGATATGTGCAAATGGCAAACTCTAGTGACCTGTAGACGCCCTCAAAATTGTTCACTTGACGTCGACGACGCAAAGTCACTCAGGTTCCGGGGGCAACCCTGCTTCATCAGTTCAGTTATCACCACCACCACCAAGCTTGAGTTTGCTTAATTGGCCTGTGCTTCCACTGCAAGTAGTTACGAAAATCGCATGTAGTCTTTCCATGACATCATGTTAACTCTCGTAGTCTTTCTTCTTAATTTACCAATTGTACGTCTGGAGTCGTCTTTGGTGCTGCAAACTCTGTCCGATTCAGGTTCAGGACTTTCTTTGCGCTTCTTGCGCATGTAAACTGTTTTCTTCTCATCAATATATAAGCTGGCAATGTAAACCTGGAACTGGAAATTGACGAGCATGGTGCTGATTGGCGATAGATTTCAAAGATTTTCCAGGATGGTTCATTAGCATTTTTTATGCACTGTAAAAGAAAATTGGAATAAAATTCCAGATAAGAAAAATATTGATGGATGTACAAAATGGGCCTACGCAGAGCCGAAGCCCATGATAAAGCCTGTCATGGTGCTCCTGGACCTGGAGTGGCCGAAAGGGGCCGGTGTTCGTGTGTTTACCACATCCGTTTTAGGATGGCAAAAGTTTACGCAGATTAGATATTTTTTTTTTCGTAATGGCTTTCATTTGACGTGGTAATTTCTAAATTTTAAGAGCGAATGTGGCAGATCCTTTTTTTTTTGCCAAAATATTGATATGGTAAGATTACAACTATTGAAACTTACATATCAAGAAAACGAATACAATCATGATCTTGGACTATCACTCTGTCCTTGATTACACTGAATAGAAGTAAGTATTACAGAGAGGTATAATTAACAACGAACCTATGGTGGTACTTACCCATGTACAAATCGTCGTTTGTCTTTTTTTTTTAGAAAAGAGAATAGTTTTTAGAGTATTCCTGCCTCTGTATCATTAGTGGCAATTTGGGTTGTTTTGGTCATATGTCCCGCATGAGGCTCCAGGACCTGTCAGTAGCTGCAGGTACAGGTTCTTGAGGAATTTTATGATAATAGGATGGTCACCGGTGGTGGTGGCCGTAGCATCCTGCGGTTTATCGCCTTCCAGCCGCCGCGCCGACGCCGACACAAGCCAGCAACATCAGCACCGCGATCAACAGTGACCATACTACGTACTTGCTAGTCATGGCCATCAGCACCGCGATCAACAGTGACCATACTACGTAGTAGTAGCTAGCCTAGCAGACTACTCTATGCTTCTGAAGAACCCCTTCTCGTTCCGCCTGCTCTAGGCCGTTGCCGACAGGTTACTGTATATGTAAATTGTGTAATGTAAGTTTGAGCTTACTGCACGATGAACGCCGATTGATCTGCACTGGTATTTATAGGCGGTAAAGGCTTTGTGAAAAATTCCATTCTGTTTGTACTCCTTTTGTTCCAAATTATAAAACACTTTAGCTTTCTCAAGTTTTCTTAAATTATAAGACACCCTCGCATCCCATATTTCCCCTTTTTCAATACATCTTTATCTCTATCTCTCTCCTTCTCGTTTTCTATGTAAATATTTTTTTCACCACTTTTTAATTCCTACGCACAAAGCTAAAACGTCATATAATTTGGAACGGAGGGAGCAGTGTGTTTTATCACATATTAATTACTTGCGTGTGCGACTCGACATGGCGCGCGGTAGACTGATGACAGATTGACTGAGCTGCTGCTCTTCCACACGCACGCGGTTATATTGGATACTAGTACCTGGTCTTCGGAAGGGCAGAACTGCAGTCAGAAAACCTTAGGGTCGTTAGACCGATGGGTCGTTTGTTGCCTGTACGCAGCGTTCAGCGGCGGCAACCCTGTGCCGTGGGGAAGTGTGGCACCACCATGCACGTCATGCCCGAGCAGAAGGATGGATCGTCCTCCATGCATGCGTAAGCACATCTACGCGTTTTTCCACCTCTGCCAACGTCGCGAATGTTATGCCGAAACAAGTCAGTCGAGCAATCTCGCGTCTACGGACTTGACTAACAATTTTTCTCTTCACCTCTTGTTGTGTGATCTATGTAACTTTCGGTCGCGGCGTCTTTGCCGGGACCGTGACGAGTCTATTTGACCAAGTTACTGTAGTACTGACTTACGAGAGCAGTTTCAAGAGACTGGCATCTGCTGGTCTGGTGTGTTCACCCAACGTGAACAAGGAAAATCAATCAAGAGAAATTGTGTGACATACGGAAGGCGGGAACGAAACTGTTCAGATTTGCTAATTGGCTTCTGAGGACAGTGCATGCAATGCTGTAGATTGATTAGACGTTCTTTTAATAGCGTTCAAAAGGAGAAATTTCCGAGAAGCTTGCTCTAAGAAAATGCCACTACTAGTAGTGTGAATCAACTCACCCATCAGAAAAGCCCTCTCAACTGGTGGAAATGCTGGGCTGGCAAGGTAAAAGCATATGACAGCTGGAGAGATTAGAGTAAGCTAAGGTAGAGAAAAAAGGAAGGAATCTAATGCAGATGCAGAGGGACTTCTGGGAGTGATTTTTTTTTTTTTGAGGGAAGACTTCTGGGAGTGATTAAAGTCATCCAAGGAACGTTAGAGACAAATACTATGCCTGGCTTCACTTCAGATTTGAAGATTAAAGAACAACATATAGTTACGGCTGGTCAGACATTTTCATCTGAAAATGAATATATGTTTGCATTGGTCAGGACATAGCGAGGAATCTATCTTTGGCCTTCTTTTTATTAGGTCAACATCCTGATTTTTTTTTTGAGGGAAAGGTCAACATCCTGATGACAGTTATAAAACGTTTGTACGTGACTAGCCCATTCAGAGTTCCCTTTTTTCAAGTCAAAGTCTCACTCGGTCACATCGGTCAACGGATAGGGACCCCATTTGTCAGGGCCCACGGTGCTGGCCCTCCAACTAGTGAGAACCCTGGGATTCAGTTATTGAATTTACCTGTAAAATGGTAGTCACAGAAATGAGGCAATACCAAATACACCATATATTCTCTTTTTTTTTAGGAAAAATACACCATATATTCAGCTTGGTTACTTTTTGCAAATTATGAGGTCATCCTCTGATGAAGTCACACACACACACACACACACACAGAGAGAGAGAGAGAGAGAGAGAGAGAGAGAGAGAGAGAGAGAGAGAGAGAGAGAGAGAGAGAGAGAGAGAGAGAAGGTTAGACATTGACAACCACAAATACTTCATGGGATAACCTTGACAAGATCATGCTCTCAAACAATAAGGACCGCCGAAGGGAGGAATCTTAGAGAGCAAAATTCTTATTTGCCATCCAAAAAAATACATTTTTCTTATTTTTCATTAGTTTTAGATTTTCATTTCAACTTTAATTATACTCCTCTTTCAACTAATGATAAAGGTCTGGATGCCTAATATGGTTGTTTTGATTTCTCTTCTTGATTTGATTGCACACCATTAATTTTGTAATGTTGACCTCTCTTCTTGATACAGGAGCATACATAATTACATAACAAAAAGGTAATATACTCATCATGATTAATAAATGAAAAATTTGAATCCTCACAACAATCATATCCTAAAGACATAATAGAAGTGACATAGAAAGGATGAAAAATTTAATACCAATGAAGACTGGAAACATATACTTTAGATGGTAAATAAGGAAAAAGTATAACTTCCAATGGCAAATAAGAAATTTGCTCAATCCTCGACATTCTGTATACACACATTTCATTTATCTTAGGGCTAGGACCGAGAAGCATGTTAGTATGTTACTGTTGCATGAAATGTTCACACACCCGAAAATGAGACACATATATGAGCTAAGTCTCTTTTAATATTGAGAATAAAAATCAACAAATGGGTTACATGTGCCTCAGTAAAATCTGAGCTACAACAAAAATTTATACAAAAAGGAAAAAGAAAAATCAGCACATGAATAGTAAACTGGTGCATATGTGTCATGAACAGTTGCAACCAGTTACTATCTATATGCTGCTGATTTCACTTTTTATTTACATCTCACGTAGCTTTTTATTGCACTTCACAGTACCAGCTATAGGTGTCATGGTATGCCCCCTTGATGCCTACCAAGTTCTGTAAAAATGGGAATTTGCTCTTTTTTCCATTAAGTTGTGTCTCATATCTAGTGCTCCTTCTACACTAATGCCTAGTTGCCTACCCTTTTCGTGTGCTTTGTAAAGAACTAAAGGTCCATCTGAAAAAGTTGGTAAGTGCTAACGCACAGTAACACCCAAGGGTTGGGGAGCGCTTCATATTTTCTCGTATTCAACGGAGCCAGATCCATATACTGTAATATAACTCTTTTTTATTCAAACAAGTATACATCTGCAGGAATAATTTCTTTATACTACCCAGCACCATATATACAAACTTCTGTCTATTGGGCTAGCTATAGCGAGAACTATAAACAAACATACGCTAGCTCGAGTCCGAACTACAAATTAAAGAACTGCTGCATGCAGATTAATTAGGTAAAGACTGATTCTGAATCATCTATACTATATTTTACATCGCTAGCTGCAAATGCAGTAGACGGCCCTCTTAGTTCACGCGTACGCTGTCAATCTCCAGATACTGTTCGCCATGTCTAGGGAGGAGGACATCCACTGTTGTCATCGTAATCTCCACATGAATGTCTTGGATGTGTTTTTGACTCCTCCAACGACAGCAAGCGCCTGTGCATCGGCGGTGACGACGGCAAAACATTGTTAGTAGAACCGCCGGTGGTGGCTAGCTGCTCTGCGCCATAGCGGCCTCCCTGCAACGCTCGCGCTGCTGCAGCCGAGCCAGACGTGGCCACTAGAACTAGCAAGAACATAGCCACCGTAGCCTTTCTCATCGTGGATGTGGAGGTGATAAGCGACATTGTACACAACTTCATAGCTTGCGACCTTGCGTTCTCTCTCTCTCTCTCTCTCTCTCCCTCCTTGGAAGCTTTGAGCTATACGATTTTTTTCTTTGTGGAATGCGATGAGATGGAGCTATACCAGGTTAACTTGGCTAGTACGGTGGAGCATGAGCGTTCGAATACGTGATTGTCTTGTATTTATAACGGTTAACGGAGATATCGGTGCTCTTCCTGCATGTTAAGCAGGTCTTTCGCTGAAAATTCCCTGGGTTTTACGTGTGTGACTGGTCGGTTAATCTGACTAAGTCTCAAGCAAGCATTGCACACAAATATATCTGCTGTCTACGCGGTTTCCTACCCCGCTCCCTGCCAACTTCACGAATGTATTGAAATTGAAGCCGGCCCGGTTTGGCAATCCGTTCTACGCACGAGCTTGCGACAAAAAACAAAGTAAGCGCTAGAATTCTTCTCGCTCGTCTGAACCATTTCTCTTTCGGTCGCAGCGTGTTTTGCCGTGAGCAATCCGAGCAGTAGCAAGACCGGCATAGAAGATAAGCGTCCCGGAACAACAATATACTGGTGCAAGTGCATATTGTTCCAAAGGGAAATAGAGAAATAGCAATAACCGGAAACGAGTATGTTTTGCGAACAGAGCGCGCATAATGTTGTAGATTGATTTGACGTGTCTAATGAGGTGGGGAAAATTCTGAGAGGCGCTCATCAGAAAATGCCAATAGTATGAATCGTTTGATAACTTGGTCCCAAAATGCGGCGCTCGGAAGTAATAAGGATCACTTTACAGCTGTGTAGAGATTAAAATTGAAGTGAAAGTTTTAGAGAAGTACCCCCTTTTTCATTTCGAAAGTTTATGACACATTTCGAAAGTCTGTGTGTGCGAGTGGTTCAAACGGTAGCCTAGCCAGAGTTGACTGGTCTTTTCGTGTCTTTTTTGCTTTCGTTTTGAGTACTGTTCAAAACTTTTGTAATTTCGCCAGTAATAAAATTCCAGGGTGGAGCTCTGTTATGCAAAAAAAAAAATGACATATTTCCATCATGAAAAGAATATCTTAATTTGGTGAGGTGTTTGTGCTGGCTTCTTAATTAGCAATCATGAAACGATTGTACGTGACCAGCCCATTCAGAGTTTTCTCCTCGGGTCAAAGTTCAGACTGACTGCACTCGTGTTCCTCTAAATCTATACTCTAAAAGGAATATACTCTTCTGGTCAGTAAGATTCCTTACTCTATATCATTTTTTCTCGCACTCGTGGTACTCTATTTTTCATCCTTTATCCCAAATAACCCTCTATGGGACCCACACGTCAGCCTCTCTCTCTCTCTTTTTTTCTCTCCCCTCGCTCTCTTTCCTCCCTCCCTCCCCAATCTCTCTCTTCTCTTCCCCGCAGCGCGCCGCCCCTCCTTATCCACCGCAGCGTGCCACCGCCGCCGCCTCTCCTCCTCCTCCTCCTCACTGCCGCCCCTCCTCCTTCTCCCCTGCAGCGCGCCGTCGCCGTGCCGCCCCTCCTCCTTCATAGCGTCACGCCATCGCCGCCGCCCCTCCTCCTCCCCCGCGCGCCGTGCTCCTCCTCCTCCTCCTCCACATCGCCGTGCCACCCCCGCCACCGCCTCTTCCCCACCGCCGCCGCCCCTCCTCGGGCTGGGTCCTCGGCGACCGGATCTGGCCTTGGGCTGGGCTAGCCCGCTGCTGCTACATCCCACCCCCGCATGCCACCATCCAAGCACGCCACCGCCGCCGCTCCCTCTTCCTGTGGCCTTCAATCTCGGCGCCATGGATCCCGACTTTGAGGTCGCCTTCAGCTTCCCGCGGCCGACGACGACGGGTGGGCCAGCGTGCGTTGGGTGGCGACTCTGTCCCGCGGCCTACGACGACGGGTGAGCCGGCGTGCGTTGGGCGGTGACTCTCGGCGATGGCGCTGAGCCCTGGCTGCTTGACCGCAGATGGCGCGCAGGTGCGCGGGCCCCGCAGCAGTCGATGGATAGCGTAGGAACGCTACTACGCTTGATTTGGTGTGCGAGAGGAGATGCAGAACGGTCCTGTATGGGATAGAGTACCCCGGTGCGGGAGAAAAAACTCTAAACCCATACTGGAGGATAGGATAGAGTATGTCGGTGCAGTCATTCTAAGGACCCATGATGTTGGCCCTTGAATAACGGAGATCCTAGAAATTCTGCCATGATTAGTAAAAGAATACTTCTAAAATTAAACATGCATTTCGAATTATACCATTATTAATATTTGTGGCTGATGGATCAGACATTTATCCCATGTAAAAAATGGGTATGTTTGGTGAGGTATCATAGCTACGTACAACTACTCCCGATAGGAGTAGTATTATCTATCTTTAATTAGCCTTCTTTCTTTTATGAGGACATAATTCTGATAGATGTTTTAAAATTATTGTCGTTATTGATTTCTTTTACTATCTTTGATCATTCGTCTTATTCAAAAAATATCATATATTTTCTTATAATTTATTTTATTACTAGACCAAATTTAAATATAATTTTTCATATATGAATAAATATTTTAAATAAGACGAATGATTAAAATTAACGAAAAAGTCACTGACAGCGACAATAATTTTGAAACAAAGATAGTACTACATAGTATACTAGTAGTATCTATCTTTATTTAGCTTTCTTTAAGTTTTATGAGGACAACATGCTGATGGGAGTCATCGCCACTAGCCCATTCCAAAGTTCCCTCTTGCCAATGTGGTCGTGGCATAAGCCGGATTTATTGAAGACTCAGTGAAATTATAGTACTCTCTATTTAAAAATATTTTTAATTCTGGTCAAAATCAAATAACATAAACTTTATATGATAATAAAAAAATATTTAAACTTGTAATATAAAAATAATATTGTTAGATTTAGCATGTAAAAATCATCATATGCTATTTATATAGTTTATTTAAATGTTTCAATTGGTCAAATTAAAGTTTTAATTTTACTGAGGGAGTATTTTGAAATATACTTAGACGGTTAGACCTTAGCGTGGACTAGCGTTAGAAAAGGTCTTTGCCCATTCGGTTCAGTAGCTTTCGTCAACTGTGAGGTCATCAGCTATAGTCACCGAACTTTTGTACTAAGTAGCCCGGTCAAAATTTTCTAGTATTCAAGTCCAACTGACATATAGGATGTGTTTGGAAGAGTTTTTTCTTTTGTTAAAAATTGCTTATGTTTTGATTTATTTATCAAAAATATTTATCAAGCTTATCTAGTTTATTATAGTATAAACAATCATTTTGTTTGACAAAATAGCTTATCTAGCAGTTTATCTTGAGAGAGATGACACATAAGCTTGAAAAGAAGGATTTTTCTTGCTCATGGTTTATAGTATAAAAGAGGTTTTAACTTATAAATGTTTATGACTCCAATCTATTTGGTAGAACTTACAGTTTATGATAGCATAAACTACTCAATAAGCTGATGTATAAGCTCTATCAAACACATTTATAGTCAGTCATGTTACGAAAAAAAAGTCTCAGTCATTGTGCACTCTCACAGCTAGTCTCATCAAGAGACTTCATCGGAGTAAGATTACATTTTATCGTCGGCGCACCATGCATCATGTTGGTGTGTCTTCCGTTCAAATCGATCAATCATTATGGATGGTGGCATGGCAGGTTGTTTGCGTTGTTAGGGGCCGTTTGGAAGGGCTTATCCCCAACGGCTTATGACACTGTATGGCTACAGTTTTTGCACCGTAGCTACAGTCGCATAAGCGAGAAAAGCTAGAAAATAACAGTCTATGCGAAAACAAGTTCTCGCTACAGTATCATAAGCCAAAACAATAAGCTACTCAGAAGCCATGCTAAATAGAGCCTTAATCTCGCACGAGCTACCTGCACCAGGTGTTAACGGGTAAAAGTAGAAGTGATTTTGTAACAGAATTGAGTAGATGGGTGGAAATTTGTAATAAAATGATTTTTGAATGGAAATATCAAACTTCACGTTATTTATGGATTAGTATTTACAATTAACTCTTTTGTAAAATTCACGTTATTTACTCACGTGTCACTGAGGTTAATTAATTACGATCGAATTACGCATATGTTTTCATGCGTTTTTCTTTTTTTTTTCTTGGAAAGTACATGTGTGCTCGAATTCTACTGGTGTGTTTACAAGGGAATACTGAGGCCTGAATAAGTCATAAAACCTTACAAAGTTGCATCAAAAGGCAAAGCAAGAAAGCAGAGCCCCCGTCCATTGTTGCCGACCAATACCGTTCAGCGGCGGTGTTCCTCGCTGTTCGCGCGAAAACGTCACTAGCTAGTAGAACCTGTGGTGGCGTCAGCAGCTTGCATGGCCAGCTGCGAAACGTTTTTGTACGTGATTCCTTTCCTCTCCGGGGAAGGCAATGGCGTGGTACGCTTTTTCATCATGCTCGGGCTGATGAGTAGTCCGGTGGACTAGTAGCCAGGAGCAGCGAGATGACAGCCCGGACACTACTTTAATTTGGGAAAGTTCAACCCGCGATCGGTCGCGCGATACCGCGAGTGCGCGACGCCGTCGCCCTCGGCCTGGCCTGCTCTGGGCTTGGGCCGACCCAGGTAGAGGCGGGCGGAGCACGACGGAAGTGGGAGCAGAGCGAGGGCGAAGCACGGCGGCGGAGCGGGCGGTGCGTCGCAGTGGCGAGGCCGCCGCGATGCCGGTGATGGTTATCGCCGGCGGTGGAGACGGCAGCCATGACCAAGCGCGGCAGCAGGGCGGCAAGGGCGCCGCCACGACGCCGGTGGCCGTTATCACCGGCGGTGGAGACGGCGCTAGCGAGCTTCGTGGTGGCGGCCATGGTGGAGCGCGGCAGCGGGATAGGCGGTGTGTCGCGGCGGTGAGGGCGCCGCCGTGACGCGGGCCGGCGGTTATCGCCGGCGGTTTATTGTGTTCGGATTGTCAGGGGTCAATTTACTCCGGCAGACATAGAAGGTTTTCGGGCTTGGCGGTGAGCGACGGTGCGGTGAGACGGCGCGAACGACAGGTGGGTGATGGGCGGGGCCGGCGGCGGGGGCGACAGGCGAGGAGCACGCGAGACGGGAGCGATGAGCGCGTTAACCGCCCCCTTTAATTTGTCCAGCCTCCCGTACTCCCGTAGGATGTCTATATAAGAGCTACGGGTAAAGAGAAATTATATCCTGACTTATGCATCTTCGATCAAGGAAAATTCTATTACATGTTAAAGCAGTAAACTAATTCTAAAGATGCAATCGCACATTTGTTCATTCATCTCAGACATATAAACGTACATGCAAAGCATAACCGGAAAGGCTACAATCTAACTGATCATGTGCGTGAAAGTGGGCGAGCTACATGGGTGCTTGTATAACCGGTCTTAGGCTAACAACAAGTAGGAAACTGAGTTATATGTTTCTTCACCGCCAACCCCCCCCCCCCCCCCACCTCGTTGAACAGCTGGTTGGCAGCCCTTTCGTTATATACAGTGGCGGAGGACGGAAAAAAATTAAGGTGTGGCGGAGATGTTAGCACTGACTATGACCAGCAACCAAAGTACACTACACATACACAATAATCGGCTAGCATAACTATAAAATATAGAACCATTCCACATGTACATATCTAATTGAACATTGTAGCTAAGGGCATAGAAACAACCGAAAGGTACAAATGAGTTGGGGAGACAAACCAGCAATGAAACTTAGAGAAAGAGAATGGATGAATGATCGTCATACGGGGCAATCCATCGGCTCTTCGCAGCCTCGTTGATTTTCCAATTCTACTTGTGTTGCACTGCAATTCCTGGCCTCCAGTAGCCGACGTCCTCGGTAGGCAGTCCCTAGGGTTCGTCCAAGTCAGAGAAATCCCAGATGAATCGATGCGGAGTTCGATCATCGCGTGATCACATCGATTTGATTGCTGGCAAAACTGATTACACGCACGGGCGGACAGGGCCATATTTTCAATGGATTTTGGCCCACCTGATAGCCCACAATATGTTATGTATAGAGCCCATGACCCATTACGGTAGAGAGTCCAAATGAGAACGATTCGCTGGCTCTTTATCTTCTTCTTCGTCAGTTCCTTTCACACAGCGAGCTCGCACATCGTTAATGGCCAGGGGCGGAACTATGTACAGGGCCACTAGGGCCATTGCCCTAGTCGTAGCCTGAAAAATTTTAAGGGCAGCCAACGGAACGGATTCTCCTACGTTCTGTTGTTATCGCTGCAAACTGATTCGTGACCTCTGTAAGCTGTGAACCAACACAATCACCAACGATCAGGAGGTGGAGGTCGTGGGCAGCGAGGTAGTCTGCCTCCTTGCACAGCTGCGTCGTGCTCTTGTAGCCACGAAAGGGCTGGACGGGAAAGCATCAAAGCACTTACGTTGACAATTTTCACCTCTCCCAAAATCCCAATCGACTGAACTTTAGATATAATTTTTCTTTGGATTGCATCCAACCTCGGTAATAGGAACAAATCAATCTCCTCCAGAAACTAAATTAGTTTTACATGCTTCATCACTAATTAAACAATCAAGTTTTCAATAGGTATTTTCAGTATTGGTTTAAGTGTATAAATCACTTTAAGTGTTGATTTCTTGTTTCATTTTTCAAATATATACTGGTGGTTGCCAATAGTAGTTACCTTGGCAGAGCTGAAGTTAGTGGCCCTAGTCATACCGAAAGCAAAGTTCCGTCACTATTAATGGCGGCACAGGCGACAGAACTGCGGATTGAATGAATATCAGAGGGCCTTGGCAAAAAAATCAAGGTATGACGAGTGCCCTATCTTTTTTTTTGATGAAACAGGGAGGCCCCCTACTGATTATATTTCATTAATAAATCAAAAGTAATTTACAGAAGGGAACTCTAATCCAAAAGAAAAAGAAAACAAGAGAAAATCAGGACTAAGAAAGATCGTCTAGCCATTGCTGCATTTGGTCTTTAAGGTTGTTGTTCGCTCGATGGATAACCATGACGAATTCCTTCTTGAAGTGCTCTCTGCAATTTTGAGTTGATGGATCTTTCTCATTGAATAGCCAATCATTTCTTTGCATCCATATGCACCAGCCCATTAGGATTATGATCTCCATATGAAAGGGTAGTTTTAATTTTTTTCTTGATTCTTCTAATGACTTGTAAGGGCTGCAGGTGTCCTGGAAATAAGATACCAATGCTTTGCCAACATCTCTTAGCAAAGCTACAGGTAAAGAATAGATGTCTTAAAGTTTCTTGTCTTTGCAAAATACACATTTCGTAGCCATATGAAACCAGAATCATATTTTTCCTTTGCAGGGGACCTCTTGTATTTAATCTGTTTTGCATTAGTAGCCATCCAAAGACCTTGTGTTTATGTTGACATTTGGACTTTCATAGCCATTTGAAGGCTGGGTGTACACCATTCATGCCCAAGAGCCTTTTGAGGAGTAATGTGAACTACCCCATATATTTGTCCAAGTATCCTTATCATTGCTTATGCGAGTGCCCTACCTCGCCATACCGAGAGCTCCACCACTAGTGATATATGATATCTACAAACTGAAAGCTTGTTGACACATGAAGGACATATGCTTTTCTAGTGCTATCTTACCTCTAATGAAGTGGATGTCGACCGAGCTCGACATGCTTCATGCATCGATGGTGAACCGGGTTCTCCGGGTGATCACGGTGGCCTTCTTGCTATCACATTTGCAATGGCTCTGAATTCTAATATCATGTAGGGATGCAATCACACGTTTGTTATTTATCTCAGACATATAAGTACATACACAAGGGTAGGTTAAGCATAACTATAAAGCCTACAATCTAGCTGATCATGTGTGTGAAGCTAGGGAGATGGGTCTTAGGCTAACAACAACTAGAAAAACTGAATTATCTGTTTCTTCACTACTTCATCTATTTTAACATTACTAGTTTTTTGCACGTGCGACACACACACACATACGTTGTCATTGCTGTACAAAGCTATTATGTATTAAATGGAAGCATATGTTGAAAGGAAGGCGAATCCACAAATGGTATTTCTCACTGGTGTTAAAAGCCGTGTGAATACTAAATAGGAAAAGATTTATTCTACACAGTCAAATATTTGGAAGAAACTGATAATACAAAGTTGATATATAGGAATCATAAATGGTGAACTCTCATGCATGGGCTGTGCCATGGTGATATTAAAAGTGAGGAATATGGAAATAAAAATTTTAAAACTTATGAGAAAACAAATTAGGAACTCTAATATGTAGAACAAGAAACGTGTCAGTTGAAAGCATGCGTTACAAGCAAACTAATACTCATGCAGTCAGCTAGCAAAATCACTAAATATAGCTCCCATGAAAAATTAGAAGATTTTGACATCTCATTCCCACTAGAAAATAATAAAAAGCTTTCGACATCTCATTTCCACATGAACATTACTCAAAAGAAAGACAACAGAAAGAAATGAACATGATACGACTATGTTTGTATCTGGAACAAACTGGTCACGATGGAATAAGTTGGAACTGAATCAAGAATTCAAGATAGCTAGGATAATAGTTCTCACGCTATTGTCCCATACTATTTGTCAATTCTCGTTAAATCACCATTTCTTGGAATGTTCCAGCTGTTCAAGCTCTTTACAAAAAGGAAAAAAAACTAAAATGATAAGATAAGTTATTCATTGAGTTTCACCAAACCTCTGGTATATATTAAAATGCATGTCACGCTAGGATGTGCATACCAATTTGGGACCATGGATACAGACCAAAACATTTTATTTGTCCTGGTAAGGAAAGCAAAAGTTGTACCACTAATTATTTTTTCCTCGAGCACTAATGATAAGGAAAAACTTGCATTTTGACCACCAGAGGAAAAACGCCAAATGTGTGTGTCTGAAAACATCCTTCATAAGCTCACCCTGCTGTATATTGACCACCAGAGGAAAAACGCCAAATGTGTGTTGAGCCTCTGAAAACATCGTTCATAAGCTGACCCTGCTGTATATTGACCACCAGAGGGAAAACGCAAAATGTGTGTGTCTGCTAGTCCCGGATGCAGAATAAAGTCCATTAGCAAATCCCACTGGCCCAGATAATCATTGATTGGTTCAGGCCTCCGACTGATGTTCCAAAGATGTTCATTCAGCTTCTGCGATCGTGCGCTTGTTTGCCGTTCTTTTGGGTACTTTTTTTTTTGTCTCAACGCAAACAACAGTCCAAATCGTGATGCTTTAGGAGCACCACAATTTAACCAAAAGAAGCTCTTGCCTAATGCAAGGGAGATTAAACCAAAGGCAGTTTTAATGTAGCATCTACTCTAAAACCATTTCTTGGTCATCTAAATTGTCTACAGCCTCCTTAGAGTATAATAGAGCATTATCATCTTCAGTATTATCGTAGTTTAACGAATTGTACTACCTCTGGGATTAGTATTAGCAAGTACTCAGCTGTGTGCCTACCGTGAATAGACTCTTTTGTTAACCTTGCATGGTTACTTGCAAAAAATAAAAACAAAATGTGTGATGATCTACTTACCTGGTTAAATTCATCCATCCCTTGTTTATGTTCATGGAAATCAGTTTTATGCCACAACCAAGGATAATTAATTTCAGATTAGATTAGTTCATAAATCAGTTAACAACTACCAAAAGAATGGTCTACTGTAGGTTGTTACTACTCACTACCTGTGTTATGCATGGAGTCATGGTCACAGTGCAAAAGGTGCTTAATTAATGTGTGAAATGAATTGTCGCAGAGGTTGAACACTCACCTTTGTCAGCTCCTGGAGAATAGCTTTTGATTGGATCAGAAAACAAATTATAGCTCAATGCTACAAACAACTCTCCCACTCCATAATTTCCAACCAACAGGTACCACTTCTGAGAACATCAGTGAGCACACAGATGTGAAAAAACTCAATTAATACAAAGTAAAATCAGAAGGTACACGGTGGAAGAAGTTACAGCAGCACTTCTTATAGTTCACATTCAATTTTTAGTGCAAGCAAAACTTGAGATCACCTACTTAGCTTACAATATTTACCTGGATTGGTACCATCCTACATATTTCAAAAGAACTTGCTGAAAATAAATCAAATAAATGTACTACCTAACAATATAAAGTGAGGGAGCAAACAGACAGGTTTCAACCCCTAAAAAAATGCCCCACCTATAATTGCCTTGATCCACGTATAGTTACAGATCAAAGGAAATATGCCATTTAGCATTTTTAATGGATGCATCTGCCAAGAAATAGGAGTACTTAGGAATGAAATTATAAGTAGTTTTTTTAAAGGAAATATATGCCATTTAAAATTTTTTATGCATCCATCCTCACGTTGATTTATAACATATCCATCAATTATTTATTAGATGACAGTGGAAAAAGAAATATAGAATTAAAATATTTTAATAAGTCGTAAGTGTTTGTACCGATCCTCAAAAATGCCTTCCTCCTTGGACAGTTTAGTAGCCGAACACTTCACCTCTCCAAGGCCTGCCCAACAACAGTATAAAAGTTATAAATAATAGTAGAATATGAATGTTAAAAGTAATAATCAACATATTCTAGCAAAAACATTTTGGCTCCCTGAAAATTATGATTTAGAAGTCTAAACGCTTGAACCAATTCTAAATATCAGAAACATCTTATGATGCAAAATTGCAGACCAATGTGCACGGAAAGTGCCCGTTAATTCTAAATTGAAGTGTTCCCTACCAGACTACGGCACACATAGCAGAGAAATGTAAACTTTTTTTGATCCTGAACGATGTTAACAAGAACTCCGCACCTAAAGCATGCTCGTGATATCCTAGTCAGACTTCTCGCCGATGGCCAAGAGATGCAGCCTGTGATGCAGCCCGTGATGAAAGTGCCCGTGATAAACAATGTTAACAAGGACTCCGCACCTCAAGCATGCTTGTGAGATGCTCGTCAGACTTCTCCTTGCTGATGGCCAAGAGATACGGCCGCTCAGAGATGACATCCAGGTCGACGCCGTAGTCCACCACGGACCCACCGGCATCCACCACTATATGTGCGGACATGCAGGGCATTAGAGAAGGGAGCAGGGAGCAGAACGATGGCGCCTAGCCTCCTCCGACGAAGCCTTGTTAGTAAAGACACAAAAAATCTAGAAATTGCGGTTATTTAAATCATGATTACCTCCAACAGGCGATAGATCTAATGCAGCTGAACATTCAGAGGGCGCACGTTCTTGTGGAGATGGGCAATGATTCGTCAAATCTCCAAAGGAGGCCTTATCTGGAGCTGTAACACAGTTCGGCCTAGCACCGCCTCAACCCAATCGTCGACGGCCTCAACCTCTATCGCACATGCAGATTGCAAACAAGAATTGAACATCGGTGAAAGACAGGGAAGGAAACAAACGTTTAGACGGCAATAAGCAATTTGTTGGCCTACCGACAACAATGCCGATCCGTCCTGATGAACCACCGCAAAGGGACTCCCGCGACGAGACGAGACTTATAACCACACAACATTCAATAATGCCGGGCGACGGCGGCTGTGGAGGACGAGACAGGGACGACGCTATGGATCGGATTGCAGTGGTTTGAAAGGAGACGAGGAGACTACGACATCGGATCCTTTTGGTCATTGTACTTTGTACGTACAATCCAATTTTGTTTTTGAAAGCATGTCACTGGTAGAATAAAGGACGACCATGTTTCACAGTTACTCATTTCCATTTATCAAACCATTCAATCACATGCCAGGGTACTAGTAAGAAACAATCGCTTTATTCTGTTTTCAGCAATAATTCATGGACACTGAAAAACGAGGAAATCAAACATAAGCTTTTCAAGGAAAAAACACAAACGTATATTGTAGTCATCACACGCTAGAAATACCACAAGCCAAACTAGCTTAATTGTAGCCATCACACGCTAGAAATACCACAAGCCAAACTAGCCAGTACGACTTTATTTACGCTTGCACATCTACACTGATTGCTCGCAGCATGTATGTTTTCCGTCTACGACAACTCACGTGTCAACTAGCCGTGATGGCATCGTGGGTTGTTGTTCCCATCATAGGACCCGCAGGAGTGACCAGCGTCTGCCAGCTGCGGCAGGTACCGGTGCTTGACAAACTGTACCATAGGATGTTCGCCGCCGCTCCACTGATCATCTTCGAGCAGCCGCGCCGATGCCGATGCCGCCAGCAGAATGAAAAGTGTAACCATCATCAATGGCAAAACGAACTTGGTCATCATAGTGGCCATCTCTGCGCTGGCTGCTCCTGCTACAATAATCTCTGCCGGCTTGGAGAAGCCAACTAGCCGAGTAATCAACACAGCGCGTATGTAATTATCGAGGTTTTCTGCAAGATGAATGCTACTAATCAGCTGCACGGGTATATATAGGAGCTTAAAAGCTTTGTGAAATTCCGGGCATGCTGCATGCTAAGGTCGTTGCAAACGTTTTTTGTGCGTGACAAGACACGTATAGTTCATTGTATTGAGATTGCGAGCTAATTACCTTCTTAACCCCACTTTTTTTCTTGTCTGCCAGGATGTTCAGAAGGAAAAACTGCAGTCTGCGGTCAGAAAGGTAAGAAACCGTGCGCCCGCTGGTTTGCTGCCAACCTAGCAGCCATTGAGCAGAACAGCTGATGAGCTTAGACTGACCGCACTCATGGTACTCTATATTTATTTTTTAAAAAGAATATTTTATTTTTGTCAGCAAGATTTTTTTCTTTATAATAATTTTTTTACACTCGTTATACTCTATATCTCACCCTTTATCCCAACTACCTCTATGTAGGATCCACATGTCAACCTCATCCCCTCGCTTTTTCTCTTTTCTCTCTCTCTTTCCTCCCTTCCCAATCTCTCTCTATTCTCTTTCTTCCTCTGCCACTGCGCGACGTCGAGCCGAGCTCCACGCCGTGTCACGCCTCCTTCACCTGTCGGTCCCCGCCGCCACCCCCATCCTCCTCCTCCGCCCTCTCCCTCACAGCGGCCCCATCCTCCTCCTCCACCTGCCGGCCCCGCGCCTCTTCCGCCCTCCCTCACCTTCGTCAGATCCGTCGCCGCCACGCGTGTCCTCCTCCGCCGCCGCCGCGCATGCGCCCTCCTCCTCCGCGCCGAGCTCGACGCCCTTGCTCCGTCGAGGCGGAGCTCCACGCACTGCTCCGGCCGTCCTCCCACCGCCAACGAGGCTGCCTCCACCGCCTCCGCCTCCCTCGCGCGCCGCCGTCGAGCCCGCCTCCTCCTCCCTCGCGCGCCACCGCCAAGCCCGCATCCACCTCCCTCGCGTGACGCTGCCGGGCCCGTCTCCTCCCCCACGCGCCGCCGCCGCTGAGCCCGCCTCCTCCTCCCTCGCGCGCCACCGTCGAGCCCGTATCCACCTCCCCAGCATGTCGCCGCCGCCGCCTCCTTCCCCAACCTCCTCCGGATCCGGCCCCCGCCGCCGCTGCCCTCTCCTCCGACCTCCTCCTCGCTCGGGTGCGGTCGGCGGCGTCGGTGGTTCGTGTCCTACGACCATCCTCATCCTCGCTCCGCTCCATGGGCGCGCGGGTGGTTGGATGGCGCACAGGCCCCGTGCCATGTCGGCGGGTAGCGCTCCTCCGCTACCTCGCTTGATTTGGCGGAACCGGGACCGACGCGATGCGTAGCGGTCCCTTTACCGGACCCTGGTGCAGCTAGATTTTTGTTATGGTGCTACTAGAGGAACGCATAGTATTCCCCAGTGCGGTTAGCCTTAGCTTCCTCTCCATACACGCCACTATACGTCCAAGCTGCTTTATCGTAAACATTTGGAACTCTTCCATTGCTTTTCCTTCTCTTAATGAAAAGGCAGCAGAGAGAGCACCGGCCGGTTTGCTTAGAAACAAATGTTAACACATTTATTTACTCTACCCATAAAAATGACTATGCTCCCAAATTCCATGAGCCGGAGAAAATGTTCAGATCCAAATCAGTTTTATTTTTCATTGCTTGAAACCAAAACTACTTGCTTCGTGTTTTAATTCTTGTTGTTCAAACAATAGCTAGTTCATTTTTAGTTCAATCTGCTGTTGTCTGACACGTCAACAATTAGCAGCCCGAGGTGGTCAGGTTAAAATGGTGATGCTCTTCAGACTAAATGGCGACGCGAAATCCACAAACCTTCCCACGACAAAACGTTTTGTACGTAACTAGCCTAGTCAGGTTTACTGTTAACAGTCTAACTCGGTCGGTCACAAAATGAAACTTTTAACCTTTCACAAGTCGCAAAGATGGACTGCGCGAGGAAACGAGCCACACGATGCTCTCACATGCTCCGTATGTAGTCATGTACTACGTCGTGCTTCGCCTTTCCGAGGCCGACCTGGTCCAGTGGGCTGGCTTAGCACCATGGAAAGCAGTGGGCCGACATCCCAACACACTACCGAGTCCACGGTCCAGCATGATGTTCAGACAAAGCTCAGAGGCAAGGAAACCAACAGTCCACATCAGCCGGGGAATGAGCATCTCTGAAAATTCCACGCACATGGACATTACATGGAGTATTTACATTTTCCATCTCCTAAAAGAAACATGCGCATTACATTCACCACACCACGGGAGAGATGATGAGTTACGACACGCGCTGCTTCTACCCGGGTTCGAATTTTACAGTCTCGGGGAGTGGA
Organism: Eleusine indica; assembly: GCA_030378355.1. Taxonomy (NCBI): domain Eukaryota; kingdom Viridiplantae; phylum Streptophyta; class Magnoliopsida; order Poales; family Poaceae; genus Eleusine; species Eleusine indica. The sequence continues at coordinate 4,707,712 of CM059495.1, forward strand.
AAGATGGTTCGCATCAGTCGGAAACCGCGGGGCGTGAGACACACCCACACCACACGACCGCGTCGCGGCCAGCAGCACAGGGTAGGCAAGCTGGAGAGATCCCAAGTCCACGACCGGGTCGGGCGGCGCCGGGTGCTGGCGTGCCGCGACAGTGACGCACGTACGACGAGATCATCGGCCGGAGCTTTTAGTTTCGTTCGGGTCTGGTACTTGCGACGATTCTGTGTAGAAACAGTGTTCAGGATACGGTGCACGGGAGTTGGGCACAAAACGGAGGCTGTGAATGCCGGAAATGCTCTGTTGGTCGTGGACTTTCCGACACTCGCGTCTGCACGTACGAGTAGACGTTAAGCGTGGCGTGCGTGGAACCGTGTGGTGTGGTCAACAGCTGCCAAACCAAGATCTGGAGTTGTTGGATCCTAACTCGTTTAGGGGGAGAGACATCGAAGGAGAGAAGCAAACGATGGTACTATTAGCTAGCTGCTCTGTCGTCTACTCGTCTTCGTCAACTCGGCTTGTATGTAGACATTAGATGTGGTCAGCCTCTGTAGAGACAACGCGTGTCTCGATCGCCCCGGACTAGTGTTAGTTGAATCGTTCAAATGGCTAATTATTGCCCACCAAGATACATATTCATTCGTATCTCTACTTCAAATTGATCAAGCCTGGGAAAAGGTTAACACGAGTGGTGCTTTGAAAACAAGAGTTGAGAATGCCAAGGAATATGTAAACAAACAGACAAGGCGCCAGCATGCAGGCATATGATGGAGACTGTACTGATCACCGTGGTTTCTTCATACAATAACACTGCTGTATCTTCTGCATACAATGTTTCACTTCAATTCTATGTGAGTGAAATGATCTGATATCTATGACAAAGGATCTTACCCCCCAAAAAAATACTAAATAGATCGAAGTAAAAGGGGGGAAAAAAACCAAACAACTCTGGTGTACACTGTACAGTTACAACCCAAGATAACGAACCTACAAAAATTACTGTACGGGTGGGCCGCATTCGTTAGCTTCTTCAGCTCATCGGCACCCGCCGTTTGGGTTCCAAGTCGCGCACGAATGACCTGGCCCGCTTAGTCGTTGCCGGAGCAATCTGTTGACGGACTCGCCGCCGGAGGCGGAGGCTGCTTCTTCCTCGGCCCATTCACCGCCCGCCAAAGGCCGCGCGGCGCCGACGGCGGCCACCGAGAGCACCATGACCAGCATGATCATCACGAACTTTCTGTTCGCTGCCATGGTCGCGATCTTCTTTCTCCGCGTTTTTTCTCTCTTCCCTTGTTCTCTGCTTCTCTTGCTTCCGAGAATCAGGTGGCTACGGAACTCTGCAATGCCAAGCTATAGACTTTGACCGGTTAAGCTCTGTATGAAGGAACCTCCCGTTATATAGAGAGCAGGAAGAACTAGAGGAAGATTTGTCCCGCGGAAGTTGCTTGCTCGTTACGCTGACGACCAGGCGCGTGCATTTGAAATAAGTTTGAGGAGTAGGACGCCAAGTCACCGATAGGGCGGATATTTACACCGAAATGCTGTGATATATACGAGCCTGAGTAATTTTTTTTTCTCATAATACCAGTACATTTTTTTCCACTAAAGACGTAATAACTTCAGTCTTCATATAGTGGGCATGCGCCAACCTAAGCAATGTGAAATATATAATGCCTACTGCAGGCATTTTATGTTTAAGGGAAACTTTAATTTGCCATCGTTGCAGTCAGGAAATCTTTTAACTGGATGCAACTTTGCATTATAATAACAACATACAAGTCTCCTACATGGTACGGCACGTTGCTGTCAGCAAGACCTCTTGTGTCTTGCGTGACTTTAAATTCCATGGGGTGTACGTCGCCGCTGGTCAATGCTAGCTAAAGCAATGTACTATCTTTATTCGACAACTCGTTTTGTATTTTTGTCAAAACTTAGTTTTCTTATCGAATACGACACAATGTGTGCATGTTCTTCCACTATATTGTCACTATTGTTACTATTGTTATACTTGGTCAGAGTCGAAAGCTCGATCCTATTTATTCAAGTCAAAAGAATCACCGGATTTCCTAGAAAATGTCATACGAGATATTTTTTCCTCAAGGCATTAGAGAGCTCAGGGTGAAGAAAAATCAAACCTTCACTTTCCTACACAGCTCCATGGGAATGTTTGTGATCTGTTTTTTGAGAATTAAAATATATGTAATCTTAGGTTCCAAATTGAATAATCCTTATTCTTTTATCTTTTCAAAAAAATGAAAATCTTTAAATAAATATACAATACACTTAGTAATGTTGAATTTTGTATGCTTAGGTGCCAGCCCGGCTGCCAAGTTAAAGCGTTGGAAACCTATCTGATAACGATGATGCTTACGTTCGACGACAAATAGTTCGATCGGTTTATTGGTTTAGGCTCATCTGAAATTACCGTGGATTTTGAAAATTCTTATTTGTTTTTTATTATAATTATTATTTTAATCAGGGGCATATTTTAAGAATATGTTACAATACACATCACACTAGAAATGGCAAATATTCCTCTAACTAGGTAGATTTCAGAGTGCAACGCATGGTACAACATAACAACTGCAAGCAGAGTTTTAGGATGTGTTTAGTAGAGATTTTGCTTATGTTAAAACTTACTTATGCTCTGACTGGTCAAAAATGCTTTTCCAGTTTATCAGATTTATTTTAATATAACCAATTAACCTGTTTGATAAAATAGCTTATCTTGTAACTTATCCTAGGAGAGATGGTCTATAAACTAGAAAAGCAAAAATTTTCTGCTTTTGGCTTATAGTACAAAAGGAGGTTTTGGATTATGCTGCTTATTATAATAAATGCTTATGCTTCTAAACTGTTTGATAGAGCTTATAACTTATGATAGCATAAGTTGCTTAATAAGCTGATATATAAGTTTTGCCAAACACACACCTTACTTAATTAAGTATATAAATTCATTGTTAGTCAATTTGAACGATAAAAGTAAAATTGTCAATTAGTATTTGTGGATGTTTGTGTTGTTAAAAGTTACCAATAATCTTTTTTGTGAGACAATATTATAGCACTTGGAATAACCTTTTTTTTCTTTTTTGCTTTGTCATAACCTCAAGTCAAAACATGAAAAAAAAACTATGCAAAAATTTACTAAATTGCAACACTGTCAGCAATCATTTCGATGGTTATGTTCCTTACGGTGGAACCAATCCATCTAAATTTGAGACCCGAAACTTCACACGAATGTTATATTTATTGCTGATTATTTTTCCATTGGTATGGATAGTGACATGCCTATGGTGATTTCTTAAATCTTAAGATCAACTGACTCAATCTCTTATAGATACCATAAAGATATATGGTGTGCACATTCCTATTCAGTGGCGGAGCTAGAGTAAGATCAAGGGGGGTGTTATCTCATACTATTGGCTAGGTTCTTGCTTTTTTTCTGGATTTTTTCCCTCATGGGTACATAAGTTTTGCTTGGGGGGGGGGGGGGGGGGGGCGGGTGCAAATATGGTGAAATGAGATGAGTATGGCTATTTTTTCACAATTCTGTGGGTGCATCCGCACCTCCTACCTACAATGTAGCTGCCTCCGCCTCTGTTCCTATTCATATGAGTAAGTACTCATACATATTCTTTGAATACGATGATTCATATGAAGAATTTAGACGGTAGAGAAACATGTGAATGGAAATGCAAGGTGTCATGGGAACAATTCACTGTCTTAATTTCTCTTCATAGAACATGGTTCGAAAAAAAAAATCATCTTCATATAATTGTGCCGCTTTCGTTTACAGTTGCCAAGTACAAGCCTATCTGGTTAAATTTATTATGTGTGGAAGGTAAGTTTAAGGTCCTAATTTCAACACGGGAAATTCAATTAATCCCATGGAAAAACTAACATGAAGAATTACAATATCAAAATAAAAGAAATACAACAATGCTCCCGTACGGTTGCAATGAAAAAAAATCTCTATACAGCTCGCGCTTTAGCTTCCAGTAAAACCTGCTTCTGCAACGCCAACTTATCAGCATCCGCCGTTTGGATTCCAAGTTGAGCAGGAGTGACCTGGCCCGCTAAGCCGTTGCCGATATAGCTGCTGGAGAAAGCTCATGAAGGATTCGCTGCCAGCGACTTCTTCGGCCCATTCCTCTCCCGCCAAAGGACGCGCTTCTGAGATCGCTGCCAGCGAGAACACCATGATGACCACGATCACCGGCAGGACGAGCTTTCTCATCAGGGTCATGTTCTTAATATAAGTTTCTCCTTCTCCTTGTTCTCTCTTCCCTTGTTCAGAATCCTCACCTCTCAGCCTGAGCTAGCTGTAAACTTTGCAGTGTGCAAGCTCTGTACGAAGAGGCTGTTTATATAGAGGCCGAGCGAGCTAGAGGAATGCTTCTTGCGCGGAAGTTGCTTGCTCGTTGCCGGGGTGACATGGCGCGTGCGTTCGAATGCCAAGTCGCTGATAGTGGGAACTTTACACCCAAATGCAGTGCTACGACAAACCTTTGATTTTATCAACAAAACATTTTGATTTTTGTGTGATGTCAATAAGCACGTAGCTTTCGATGATGGAATTGATGATGCATGGCCGAAAATGCATACTGCCGACATTTTGAACCAAACCTATCTGGTTTGAGCTAAGAAAACCTTTTAGATGACACAGTTGCAGTATTATCACAGAAGAGAGATTGAAATGTCCTCTATAGTTCCGTTGCTGTAAGCAAGTACATCTTGCAGGGACATTGCTACGTCCCGGCAAGTCAATGATCGCACAATGCACTGTAGCTTATTTTCATACTCGTTTGTTTGGTCAAAATATAGATTTCTTAGGTGTTACGACAGTGTGCTCTTCCACTCTTTTTCGTTGGTCAATGTCTCTTGTTCGTAAATTGTTCAGGTCAACTTTCAGAAATTCTCCATGAAGTACAGCGTGCAGGATATTCTTTCTCTGAAGCCTGAGATCAAGTGAAAGAATAATCAATCTTTCACTTTCCTATCTATAAATTTCTAATCACTAAATTTCTCAGCTTTACAAGTTGTCTGTCCTCTAACATTTCAAACAAATCAAAGGTTCTTCATTCTATTCAGAAACGAAAAGTGGAAATACTCTGGAATTCCAGAGCTCAACAATTGTCAAATTTGGTTGGTTTCCTACAAATTGCTACAGTTCTATAGCACGAGATTGAAATGTCCTCTATGGTTCCGTTGCTGTAAACAAGTACATCTTGCAGGGACATTCCGTTCCATGATATTCACTTCAGAGGTTGATTTCGATGGAATCAGGAATTTTGAAATTCCAGAGCACGAGATTTGACTTATTGAAAGCTACCCAAGCTGAAAAAGGTAAACAAGTCGTTTGTGTTTCCTTGCCTGACGTCAAGATCCCCATACAATTCCGCATTACGCGTACCAGACGGTCAGGGAACTTGACTGAGTGACGAGGTGACATGTACCCGTGTTTATTGAGTCAAAATCCTACTTTTCGGTAGTAGTCACCGAGATAAGCAGGGAAGAAAAATCTTGTAGTAAACATATCACTATACTCCAAATTTTAGAGAATCCAGGATTTAAAGAATACTTCTATATTCCACAGACACCAGGTCATAAGTTTGGTTGAAGTACCTTGACTTCAGCTGCTTAGCATTTACATGCAAGTCGTGAGCCATTGTTTATATAAAGAAAAATTGTGGAACGAGTACATGAATCACCTAATCCAAACCATGTTCCCTTCATGTTTGACTGAGCTTAATGCTTGCAACAAACTACGAACCATATTATCCCACATCACCATGTGAATTAAGTAGTCTAAAAAAGGCTTTGCCTTTCTTATTTTTTCGCCCAATAATCAGATACCATACAATAATAATAACCCGTACAATTTCTGGTGAGATCTTCAGTACTGGCAGAGTAAAGCAGGCATTTCCAGTAGACACGAACCTACGTGAGCACCCCATAGGCAGAAATACTTGCTGCAGAGACAGGAGGCAGTGGATAATTGAAGCACGCAATCCAAAATCTCAATACTCTTGCTCAAAACTGAAGCCTGTAAAAAGTATCAAAAAATTGAAGATAAGTTGAAACGGATGACTTTTGCAGAGAATGTGAAATTCAGATTGATAAGGAGCCTTGAAATGCATTGATACACTTATCAGTGGATGAGGTTCAGTTTGAGAAAAAAAGCAGCACCATAAATTTAGTATTCATAAGTCTGAGCAATAATACAGACCATGTAATCGAGGGGAAAATTGTTCTATGTTAACAGTGCGAACTGAGCAGCAGCTCGGTGGTGAGCTCTCTCGCTTGGAGGCCACTCACCAGGGCTCGAACCCTGGGTGACGCACAAATAAAAATCCCCTCGCAAGCTGCGCGGGGGTCCAGGGGGTTTTCCGCGGTCAGGGTAGCCGGTTGCTTCCTCGTAGTGCAAAAACCGTGGGGGCGGTCTTCCCCCACCGGCCATGTTTTTTTTCTATGTTAACAGTTTGACTACTAGTTTTCCTTACGGCCACACGTCCACAATACAATGTTGTTGATAGTGGTGATGGAAAACTGTTATTCAGCATACAAAATGCCAAAAATGTATGTAAAATAAGAACCCATTACACCATGTTTTCAGGAAATATGAAAAATACCTCTCCCTTAATGTTTTCTCTGTATAGTTTGATAATTTGTTTGTTTCTCATTTCATTTATTAATATATAAAAGTTACAGATACAGTGAAAGCAAAAAACGAGTGTCACTGGTTCACTTACATTTTGAGTCTGCTGGATATCAACCAGACCACGCGCTATTCCAAATGTTCTCAAGATTTCCAAAATTGTGCAAACTCTCTCATCAACACTTGGACATATAACTTCAACTTTTTTTAGGTGCTTCAGTGGTAAAAGTTGCTCCACTAGGCTGTGACGCTCTTTAGGTTGCATTTTTTGTTTGGCGTTCTGCATTAGTGCTATAAAATCAATAAGCATGCATCATAGATTTAACTGAAACGTAAAGAGTATATTTGAACAGTATCTACCTTGCAAAGGTGAAGAGTGAGCTTTTGCAAAACTGGAGTGTGCTGGAGAATGCAAACTAGAGCATGGAGTTCAGTACCCACACACCAGTCATTGAGGACCAATGTCTTTAACTTGCTAAATGTAGGGCACCATCTCAAATCCCTTCTGAAGATAACTGGAAAATGGCAATGTGACATGATGTAAACAAAATATAGCTGAAATATAAATCGGTACAGACTATGCAGTCCCTACTGAATCACGAGTTCATCAGCATCAATTGTTTACATACCCCCCAAAAAATGTTTACTCTAAGTTTTTTGGGGGGTAACTAGTACGTGCAAGCAATCTATATACTGCAAAATTGCTAGAGAAAGTGGCATGGAGGATCTAGAGAGAAGAGATTGAAATTGGACGCATACCACTTTTTGATCAGTAATGATCAGCTCTATACTCGTAGCAGATGACAGTCCATCAAGAAGCACAGAATTGTCTGTATCATTCCCTGCACAAATACAGCCAGCACAATACTCATAAGAGCAGCCCCATGACTCGGTCTTTTCACAATAATCCAAACTGTCGCTGCCAAACCAGACAAATGCAGTCACTAAAGACGGCATGCTTTTCAGCAGGGGGAAATGGCCCCCCAAATTGTATATCCTCAACTTAACAAGATTTGGGGTAGAAATACGAGCCCGGTAATCAAGACAGCTAAAGTAAGAGTCCGTCAGTCTCAGACGGTTCAGCGAGTTGGATGTGATTTCCGCGGTCATGTGGCTGCATTCCGTCAGCTTTAGCTCCTCTAGTACAGGGCACCCCGAGAAATGGGTTGTTCTTTCCCCTAGATCCACACCATGAAGCCGCAGCCTTGTCAAAGTGTTGGTGATCAGGGGCAAGTCGCCCACTGGCAAGCGCTCGCCTCTTCTCCAATCGGCGTAGAATCGCAGCACCCGGACACGGCACATCACCGCGTACCGTATCCACAGGTTGAGGTAGGGCACATCCCTCTTGGAGAAGTCATCGAAGGAGAGGTCGCAGGTGTCGATGGGCGCGTGGACGCGCAGGAGGAGCAGGTGGTCCAGGAACCTGTGGCACTCTTTGACGGACTCGCCGTCCACCCGCAGGCTGGGCATGGACAGCCAGAGGCCACGCCAGCGCCGGGCGAGCACGCAGGTGCGGACGGCGTCGACCGAGGGCAGGAACGAGATAACGTGCTCCAGGACGACGTCCGGGAGGGCGCTGAGCCGGTCGCCGCCGCCCGCGGAGGCCATCTTGCTCCCGCGCCCCTCGAGCATTCCGTCGAACAGAACATCCGGTCCAGCACGTCAGCGAGGAGCGGAGTGCCGAGCAAGCCCGCCACGTGACCCACAACAACTGCGGGCTCCTATCCTAGTCCTAGTCGCCGTACATTTACCTTTCTTCTTCTTTTGCACGGGCCTTTTTTCTTCTTCTTCTTTTTACGCATAGCATAACGCGGGCTCTTTTTTTGAGAAAAAAAAATACTGTAGAATGAGTACAGGAACCACCTAATCTGCAACATAATAGACGACGACGAAGACAGGCATCTTACCACACACATCACTATGTATACTTAACTTCTTGAGAGAAATTAGATCATTCTATCCATCCAATTTTTACACATAATTTGGATGGACGGACAACTTTATCTCACATAGCACTGCTATACTTCAGAGAGAAAACAAAACGACTCATGAAAATGATTAGCTGCTGCCCACGGATTCTCATCATTATTTTCTGCATCTACACGCCGGCAAACTGTTACCCAGATGCATGTCACAACGGAATGCCAGAGAAATGCACGGTTTTCTCTTCACCTTCATAAATCATAATAGTCGGATCAAGTTTGGCTGCCTGCCAACTGTTTGTACTGGATACTATGCAGGCCGTTTGTCTGCATATCCAACGGCGTGGACGTTGCACAGTTTGTAGAGATAAGAGCATCTCCAACCCATCCTTCAAATTTGACTCTCTATAAGCATGGATAGAGGATACTTCATCCCATTTTCATCCTTTGATCTTCAGTACACTCCAACCGGTCCTTTAAATCAACATCCCTATATCCCATTCACTTTATTTTATTAATATTTTGTAACTAACTTTTCCAAAGGGTATTGTTCCAATGGCAGGACAAAAAAGCAATCAACTTCAGTTCAACAATGGCATACAATGCAACATGCATTACTACTAGCTACACTTATAAGACCAGCAGTAGAGTGAGCAGTTATTTACCAATGTTGATAGGACAGTGATTTACACATAAGCAAATACTAGATCAATGCTAAAAGGAAATTCTTCATACTCAAACGCCACCAGCAGCAGCGGGCGTGAGCAAGTAGCTGTACTTCTTCAGACCCTGCACACGAAGAATTGAAGAGCAGAGCACTGAACGCCCGAACAACAGAGAAGAGAGGCACCAAACAGCAGCCTGGCAACTACAAAAATAATCATCGAAGCCCTATCAAATTATCTCTAAAAATCACAAGAAATGAAAAGTAGCCTCACCCAATCATGCATGATCTGCTCCAAGCAATAGCCTCCAAAAAGATTGTGAATTTAGCACCAATTTCAGAACCCTAGCAAATAGGGAAATATTAGAAAATCTGAAATTAAACTGTGTTCAATTCAATCGACGACAAGAATATATACTCACATGTCCTAGGACCAGCATCTCCAAAGAAATCCGAGCCAAGTCGCAACAAAATCGATGAACAGAAATTCACCGAGAACCAAGATAAGGGGAACGCGTGAGAGGAAGAAGCGGAAGAAGTTTCACCTGGTGGGAGATGGCGTGGAAGGCTGAAGCCGTGGCGATGATTGGTGGATAGCGATCGAGTTCAGATCGCTAGAAGTAGCGAGTCGAGGGGAGTAGATGAAGGATTGCACAGTAATGAAGAGGCCGATGCAGAACCGGTTGGAGAGTTTTTGACCCATAGCCTTCAAAATGTCAGATGGAGAATGATTTAGAGTACCGGTTGGAGATGCTCTAAAACCACAAATTGGAACAAACTGGATATGCAGCAGATTATGGATCGGATATATTAGATGCTCAACTGCCAGCAGGCAGAAGGCATCATCTCTCACCGGAAGCTAAACAAACCATAAGTGAGGAATGAAGCACTTGAAACAATTCCTCAATATTGATAGACAAGTAGAAGCAGCAGTACAAAAGAATTTACAGTCCAGCATGCAACTCGGGGAATTCACAGGCATTTTGCTGTGCCAGATGACCAACATGGATCCTCTTATGAATGTACTATGACTACTATATGATCATAGAAGAGAAACACAAATAGAAGGGCACTTTCAATTTGGATTGAATTGAGCTTAGGTTCTAACTAGGTCATTCCTAATACATTTCAACCATACATTGTTAATAATAACAAGTAGTCCATTACCATAAATCAACAAGGCATCATTAGGAAATGGTATCACGTTGAAGACATCAGTCAAATCCAAAGATCCATCCATATGTCCGCTAACACTCCTGTATCCAAGGAAGCGACAAGGAAACAAGAGAAGCAAACAACCAATCCCAAAAGCTTCAGTGATCCTGTCAGTGTCCAAGCTTTTGACACATGACAAACCGAGCTGAGAATGATTTAACATGTTAAACGATGGTTGTCAATGCAGCACTGACGAAGGAAGTTGGCCAGCACAAGCTGCAGCATAAGCATCTGCAAGCCCTGGAGCACTCTCCTTGTAAGGATCAATAAACCTCTTGATGAATGACTTCTCAGTTGATACAGCCACAGAGTAAAAGTTGATATCTTTCTTCACCAAACCCCTCGCCTTAAGAGTCTCTAGGACAAAATGCCGGGGTACAAGCCTCCTCGTCAAGCTCAAGCCGAGCAATACTGGCGTATGCGCTATGTAGTTAGGCTCTAGACCAACCTTCATCTTTAGGAAATCTAACTGACGATACGCCCTGTCATCAGACATGGTGAGAAGGGCCGGATACCTGTGCACCGCTATTCGCACCTCCGCCTCGGAGCATCCAATAGCTTTCTTCAAGAAATCCAACCTCGAACCGATCTTTTCAGGGCTGATGGCGTAGATGCGCACAAGAGCATGCTTGAACATTGCTGAATGGCGTGGCACACCAAGCTCATCGGCACACACCACGATTTCCTTGAGACGCTCTGGCTCCGCTCGGACAAGCGGACACCAGGCCAGTGAAAAGGCCTTGACAATCTCACACTCCGTCAAGCCACACTGCCGCAGGAAAGCTATATTGGGCTTGACCACACGCTCAAGGTCTCTACCGAGAATGAAGGCGTTCCTCTTGATGATGGTGTGCACCTTGTCGAAGGAGCCCATGAAAGAGAGGTAGAATTCAATGCGCCGGATCTGAGCTGGTCTACAAACGATTCCAGGGACGAGGGAGATGAGACTGCAGATTTGTGGCGGGGAGAGGCCAATTTCACGGAGCGTAGCAACGCAGCGCCTTAGGGTGTCAACCCTGCAGCAGAGGATGAGGTGGTCCGAGGCGATTGCGGTGGCGACATCGGCTTTGGCCATACCAATGTCATTGAGGAAGGCGAGGACGGCTTCAGGTTTGGAGGGGGACTTGAGGTGGGCAAGGCACTTGGACGACTTGAGGGCTTGCGCTGGTGTGAGGCCGCAGGTGGCGACGAGGAATTCCTCGACGGCGAAGCGGACGGGGGATGTGGTGGTGGTGCTGTACAGAAGTTGACGGTGGAGGCCAGCGAGAGGCGAGGCCACACGGGCGGTGAAGAGGAGGTAGCGCCGGAGGCAGAGCATCGCGGATTCGCCGGCCGCACGGAGGAGGTCTCGCGAGCGAGCGGCGGCGGCGCTGTTGCGCTGTGCGGACTGCGCCGGAATTACTAGACGATTAGGGTTACTGTGCCACCCTGGCCGGGCCTAGCTGGGCTGGGCTAAAGAGTGAGGCAGCTTCGATTCAGCGTCATTTGATGGTCTAAAAAAACAAAAATCAGCGGCATTTGAACAGAGGCAACTGTTTTCGAGAGAAATTGAAACTGCGCACGGAAACGTGATTAGCAGCTGCCTCCTTGCTCCATTCATTCTCTTCGGCAACTACATGATCATGAATGGTGACACACTGGTATCCACAGACGGTCTCCAGACAATAGTGTGGTAACGCCGGCCGTACCCGTTCCTGTCTAGATGAGTGACCTCTATGGTATTTATTTGTAAGGTTATAATGTGCTGAATTCAGATAGTAAATTACCCCCTTCGTTTTAAAATTATTTTCGTAATTAACTTTTTTCGTTACTTTTTGACCTTTCGTCTTATTTAAAATATTTATTGAAATATAAAAAGTTATAAATTATATTTAAATTTTATCTAGTGATAAGAGAAAATATATAATATTTTTAAATGTATTTAAATAAGACGAATGATGTAAAGTAGCGAAAAAAATTTAATAATAACAATAATTTTAAAACGGAAGGAGTACATTTTCAGCTAAAATCTATCGTGAGGCATTAATTAGATCAGGCAGTGGCAAGCAGTCGCTGATGTTCCATTGGAATCGCAGCACCCGGACACGGCAGAGCGCCGCGTAGCGGATCCACATGTCGACGTATTCTCGGGCCCATCCCTCCCTCCCCCGTAACTCGTCGAAGCGTCTGAGTCGGGCAAGAGAAGAGCAGGTGGTGGTTCATGGAACCTGTGGGAGGGCGACAGAGACTGATCGGCAATGACATCATCGAGGTAGTAGTAGTAGGTAGGAGGAGCGAATCGATTTGCCGCGCGGGTGTGGGCGTTGCGTTGATCCACTCAACCCTCTCCCGATCAATCGAATCGAATCTCGCGTTTTATTACCTTTCCAAACGCGGGCGACTCACCTGGTCTGCCCTGCGTAACCACGGTGGTGGTGTGGAGGTCTCAAACAGCTTTGTGGGCAGGAATCATCTGTAGTATCACCTTGCCATGCCGCCTCCTAGTCCAAGCGGTGTCTGTCCGTGTCGAGCAAATTGAGGTCGCGGGGCTCCCGAGTCCTCGTGCCGCCGGTGTGCGAGCGTTGATCCACTCAAACCTCAGCCGAATGCAACCGCGAGTTTACCATTCCAAACGCGGCCCAAGGGTGAATTCCGGTGTGCGTGTGCCACCAACAACCCGGCCCGCCATCCGATCCCGAGGCGCCAACGACCAACCTGTCCGCGGTCCGAAAACCGTACGGCCACGACGACCCGGTCGCTGGGCTCGCTGCTCGCGCGACGTTTAAATACAGCTCAGTGCCCCGCCCACCAAGCACAACGCAAATCGCAACCAGCTCAGCAGCAGCAGCCTCCCTCGAAAGAAGAAAAATCTCATCAGCAGCAGCCATTCCGACAGACACTGCTACTCACGCCGAGCTTCTTTCTTCTGGTGAACTTCTCTCGGAGGAAAGAGGGCGAGAATGCCGGGCAGCCTCGGCGTGGAGAAGGACGGCGCGGCGGCGCGCGGCGTGCACCCGCGGTACGTGCCGGAGCGAGGGCAGGTGCTCAGGGACGCGCTGGCCGCGCTCTTCTGCTGCTTCAGCCCGGCCAAGACCCGGCCGCTGCCGGCGCGGTAAGGCGAGGAGTGCCTTTTTGATCCACCGGCAACAACCGGCCGGTGATGGGCGTTCGGCGGAGAAACTTACTGAAGCCATGACTGCCATGGCTGCTTAGTATACCAAGCAATGTAGATTGACTATGGCATTTGGTGATTGAGAGTTTCCTCTTTGTTGCGTCAGTCTCAGTTTTCGTTGTGATCCTTTTTTGTTATCCGACTGTGTGTATATGTATCACTAGCACTATATCATCATCAGTATAATTAGTTGGCCGCAGACCAACCACTTGTGCTCTCAACTCTGAAATGCTTGCAGGTTTCAGCTTCCTAATCTTAATGGATGATCAAATGCAATTTGGGTACGAAACACACTGTATTTAGTCTATCACAATCGCATCTCTACTAACCTGAATCAACACCGAGGGGGGAGAAACGGTCAGCGCGGGTCCATTTCTCTTATCAATTGAATAGTCCACGTGCAGGAGAAAACAAATGAAGGGAAAAGTCACAAGTCAGAGTCAGCCTTTAGACTAGGCATTTTGGACGAGCAGTTGTGCGTCACTCGATCGATCTGCAGCCGGTGAAGGTCAGGTTGGTCCCATCATTTTCAGCGCTCCTCTGGCCATATTAGCTGGCATCCGAGCGGTTCAGAAATCAGAAGCACGGTTGCATCTGAATCCGACAGCTCTTTTTCTTCAAAAGTTGACGTAAAAGTCCACGCCACGCGTTCTCACATACAAACAGGTCACCACGAGTAGTATTTGCGTAGCTGGCTACCACTCTTGCCTCCTGATGGACTCCAGTACAATGCATAGTGAAAAAGTCACTGATGGCTCAATCACCTTCGAGTTTCTATTATTACAGTAGTACTTATGAACTAATGTTTCTTTTGTTGCCTTGCCTGTCTTTTATCACTATACCGCCGGAGAGCGACAGCTGATCGATGCCCCAGCACTCTGCTCCTACTCGCCACTTGCCACTGGAAAAAGTCTTATATGACCAGGCTAAAAGAGAAAAAGAGCTTAGAGCATAGTATCGTTGTTGCAATGGTTGGTTGGTAGAATGGTGGTCGGATCTGCGGTCGTCATGGCTGCGTACCTGCAGCGGGGAGAGCGTTTGATTAAGAAGCACGATTGCATCTGCGCCCGACCAATTTTCTCCGAAGAATTGACCCAAGTCCACACTACCTCCTCAGCACCAGCTGGGCAAGGCAGGGCCGTTGCCCGGCCTCGAATCCTCGATGTCGAAAAAGAATAATACTACTATGTGACCTAATATTCCATTTGCTTACTTATTCCTTCCTCCTCGTGTTGTCCTGCTGCTGGTCGTTGTATTCGTAATTCCTGTCCTCACTTACTACCATTGTTATCTGGCCTGTCGTTGACAGACGGCACATGAATTCCCCTCTCCTGTTCGCTCTGTCTCGCCTGTCGATGACCGGGCAGGACCATCCTTCGCAGGACCCGGTCCGCGTCGAGCCAGTTGTATAGTTTGCTTCGCATGGCGGCATGAGAATGGACAGGTGTTGCACCAAGCCCGTCGTGATCGACGTGTTCCCTAGTAGTAAGTCGCAACGAAGCAAATCACCAAATGCCACTCACTACCTTGTCAACGATGCAAAGGTGATGATGCCAAACGGCAAAAATTCTTCGTTGCACTTTTTGCTCACATCTGCAGGGTTGAAGAAAGCAAGCCAAGGAATCAAGCGAAAAAGGGGCTCAGTCGCTCAGTGGACGGCAGGTGAGCGGCGCCTTTCGCCGCAACCCGGAGAGGCCCGTGTGGTCTGGACGCGAGCTTTTCCCACCACTTCACCGGGCCGCCGGCCGCTGCCGCAGCTCCTTCCCTGAAACTCCCTGCCCTCGTCTCCTCCACCCAATCCCGATCGCTTCCTTCATCTGCGCGAGGCGTCACCGTGGGGTCCGCGGCTTACGCACGCGATCGAAACAGAAGCTTCCACTCACACTCGTCACTACTTGTTCACTGCTTCACTCGAGCATTCACCACTGCCGATCACGTAGGCCCGTCGCCATCGATCGCCAATTCGGCCGCAGTGCTCGCCTTCTTCCCCCTCCTTTCCCCGCTGCTTCGACGTACAAGTTCAGTACGCCACCACACAAGCGAGCAGGGGGGCAGTGTGGTGCAGTTGCAAGTGTTATATAAATAGTTCGCTTTCTCTGTTTCCCTCGCGCTCCCCACCTGACCTCGGTCTCCACTTCTCCAGCTCTCGCCGCTCTCCGAAGCAACCAAAACCATGCGGTGCGGCAGTGGTGGCGCGCGCGGCGGCGACGACGGTGGCAACGTCAAGAAGCAGCCGCCGCCCGGTGTCCACCCTCGCTACGTTCCCAAGAGAGGGGAGGTGCTGAAGAGGGCCGTACGCAGCATGCTCCACTGCTTCCTCCTCCTCCTCACCTCACCGCCGATCAGCGGACCAGCCAACTCCGGCAGCGGCAGCCGCGTGCGCCCGGCACCGGCGGGGGCAGGAGGAGGAGGTGATGGCGCGGAGCAGGGGAAGTAGGTGGGAGCGAGACCCTCAACGGTGCCGATCGGGTTTACGGCGGCTCAATCTTTTATCTGGGCCGTTCATGTTTCTCCAACATTTGCTTATGCTCCTCTGTATCGTTGCATGTTATTAACAGTAGTGCTGATTTGCTGCGCCCGCGGCAGCCTGTTCTTCGTATTAGTGTGCTTCCTTTTGATGCTTCCGTCGTTCTGAGAAATCTTCATCTGCTGTTTCACTTTGCGTTATCATTTGTTTCTGCGGATGATTTCAAGCATTTCACCAGGTATCATTAACGATACCTCGTTTATAAGTTACTCTGTTAATTTGCATGCAGTTCAATTAACCTTATATGACTAAAAACCCTCAGCCCCTCCATTAATTAGAAGCTCGTCGTAGGATTTATTGACCACACAGGTCAAAGCATGTGTGAGGCACTGAGGCCCGACCGTACAAACACCGGTACGGTACAGGCACAAAGCAGATTCAACACTGGGCCAACAATCTCAATCTCAACAATACTGGTAACCTGCAACTATCCTTATCATATCATATCATGTCAAAAATGGTCTGAACCATACTGAATCTTATCATATCATGTCAAAAATGTTTCTTTGTCTCTATTCCTTTTTTTTTTTTTTTGTATTTAATTCCACTACAAGAACAGGACAAAGGGTAACCTCTTGACAGATGTCCCCACCACTAAGAAGCCCATCTCAGTTAAGCAAATGCATTGCAGTCTTCTTGACTAACCTTTAACTTTCTTGAGCCTTTTTGGTTTTGGAAAAAGCTCATGGCCCTCAAGAAGAACCTCTTGGTGCATCTTCTGCCATATTACACCGAAGTGGCTATGAAATTTTGCCTGGAACCACACCTTGATCTCAGGATAGAGGAAATTCGGATCAGCATTCCAAGCATCTCTCAGTGCTGCCCTGCTGTCGATTAACTTAGGACAGTTCTGCATCTTCTCACAAAGTAGCTTACGACATTTCTGCATCTTGTCAAGAAGATCTCCAACTCTTGTTTGGCTGGACGGGCCCGGCCCCAAGATAACAGACGGTGACAGTGCCAGCATATCCTTAACGTCCCTCATACATGGTAAGACATCCCCATTAAGCAAAGCATATGCAAATACCTTGAGTCGACTGTTGTTGTCTTTAATTGGTAAGCTATGCAAGGGAAGCTCCCAATTATGTCGAGAAAAGACTGGTCTAACATAACAGTATACTTGGTCATGAAGGGAGTCATAATAGGGTTTTGGATCTTCAAATGGCGCGGAGAAAGTGCAGAGAGAACTGGCATACTTTAAAAGCCATCCTGGCTTTACTGCTGTTACACCATGCATGTATGACCTCTTTGTATTTAGTAGTTCTGAATAAACTACAAGTTCTGGGGCAATTAGAGCAACAGAAGATGATCGATGGAGATATATCGTATCATCCAGTGCGCAAGATTGATAACGAACAGCCCGAACCTTTCGGTCTTCTTCTGATAACCTGTAATAGGTGTGATCCTTCCTTGCAACCCTATCAGCCCACCCAGCACAGATTCCTTGCCCTAGAAGTTCCTCTTCACTCATTTGCAATGGTTTTTTACCGGGCTCACTCCTCCAAGCCTGTTCAACAGCCTCAGAGTCCCCAAGATTCCAAGCAAATTCCTCACAAAATTTGCTTTGATGAAATATTAACCGGAGAAGCTGCTTTCTCAATTTCGACATCTCTTCCATTGTTTTAAGATGCAGCGAATTGATTCTGCAGAATTCCACCGGGTTTTCTGACAACTCGAATAACTGTAGGGCGTGGGCAATGGTCAAAGCATCACTGCTAGGGTTGGAAAATTTACCCTGCGCCTCTTTGACCATGGCTTTGATCTTTTTTTGTCTCTTCCTTCCTACTAGACCATTAACTTCTGGATCACTGTTATTTTCTTTTGATTCACCATTAGCATCACATTCATCCAATTGCTTAAGAAAAGGATTTGTAAAACTCAAAGCTGATGCAGCAGCGGCAGCATATCCCAATACGAAGTTAGATCTAGCAAACCCTGACTGGCTCTTCAAAATCTTAATCACTGTCAAAAGTAGACGAGAATGTCGTGGACTCATGGGGTATTGGGCCATAGCCTTTCCCATTGGTGTAAGACTGTCGTGGCTATCAAGTGCTTCCAATGTCCTTAAGCAACGCTCAGCTTCAATCAAACTTTCCTTGTCAGGAGGCGTGGGGAAAGGAAAGTTTGCAACCTGAAATATATCATATGTCACATGTTAACAACAGAAAAAAGGAAGTACATCAGAAAAGACTATATGACAGAGCAATAACTTTAAAGCTCTTTACCTTATCGATAGCCATAAACTTGAGCATAAGCACAATGCCTTCGACTGGTGTTTTCTTTATCTCAGGCTCAGCAAATTCAGGAAATAAATCATTTTTACCATATGCTGCAGCTGAGTAGAGACGGTAACAGTGGCCAGGCCCTGTTCTTCCAGCCCTCCCAGCACGCTGGGATGCTGATGCCTTGCTTATCCACCGGATTTCATAGCTTGACATCCCAGTAGCAGGGTCATAATTCTTAACCTTTTGTTTCCCGGTGTCAACCACATATTTTATGCCAGGAATTGTTAAAGATGTTTCTGCGACATTTGTTGCCACCACAACTAATCTTTCACCCTCAGGGATATCCTTAAACACTTGAAGCTGCTGTGAAGCTGGTAACATTGCATAGAGTGGCAGGACACGGAGTCTACCATGCGAAACAGGCTTCTGTTCTGTCCTTTGACTGAAACAACTCTCTGAAGGACCCGACTTTTCTTCACTTGTAGCATCACCCGATTTTTCGACACTTTCCTGCACTCCTAATGCTCCTGATAGAGCTCCAAATGATGCCTTCAGCACAGCAGAGCTTCCAATATCTTTCAAAAATTCTAATACTGGAGCATCCTCTTCAGTTGTTGCAAGCGTGACAGAATCTTCATCGTCACTCTCAGTATCCATCTCACTCTCATTTTCATTGTCAGAAGAATTAAAATTTGGTTCAGCATTTATATCATCTTCATCATATGATGAAAACATGTCATCTTGCTGCTCAGACTTATTTCTATCAATATCATATGCTTCAAAAATTTCCTTCTCTTCTGCTTCTGGACATTGACCATTACTATCACAATCAATTTTTTCAGGCTTCTTAGCTGTTCGCTCCTTGGACGCTCTTCGTAATTTCTGGCATAAGTAGTCCACTTCACGCTGTCCAGTGACAAATACAAGAATTCCACCCGGTGGAAGCCTCTTGTGGATTGACATAACCTTTTTATAAGCTTGTCCTAGATAATCATCATGTGTCCTCTTTGAGAAGTGAACTGTTACAGGATATTGCCGAACAGGTACCTTAACAGCTGGTGGGATCGCTTCAAACAATCTTCTATTTGAAATGAAGTCCTTCAACTGCAGAGTAGCACTCATGAGCACCACTTTCAACGGACTAAAGATATCCTTTTGTTCAATATTCAAGCCTGACCGTATTTTTTCCTGCTGGTCTGCATATAAAGTCTGCCATGTGAATGAAAGTTAGCAATGTATTCTTTTAAATGAAGTGAAAGTGAAGTCTTAAGTTTAAACCTTGCGAAGCTTGATAATTCTAGACAGCATCCCGATAAGTATATCAGTGTTCAAACTCCTTTCATGTGCCTCATCCAAAATGATCACTGAATAGTCCTTCAACAGAAAGTCACTCTGCAGAAGAACAGTAGATCATGCCATGATGAACAGGGACTTGTAATATGTCTAACACAATTCAATTAAAAGGAACAAAAATGTCCAATCTACACTTCATGATGGCCAATTATTATCTCTTGTGTCACTTAAATGTATAAAATCTGCAATATGGAAAACAATTTATTCAGTGTCATACAGTTGTAGGGCACTTTTTTTTTTTTTGAGGAATGTTGTAGAGCACTTCACTGAGAGATCAGAGTATTAGTCTAGACAGCAGCACAATACCTTACATTTTTTTATGAGGATCAGTAGACAAGTTAAATTTTGCATCAACTAGAATGATAGTATTGAACTGCCAACATATTATCAACTGTATTTTCTATTATCAACTATCCTTTTTGGCATATGTTGTCAGGATCAACAAGAACTCCAGTGAAAAATGAATGTCTTTTAAATAATAAGATTAGTAAAAGCAACTAAGATATTAGGACAGTTATGTGACCTGGACTTCTCGCAGCAAAATACCATCTGTCATGAACTTGATTTTGCATTTACTTCCTATCATTTTGTCATGTCTGACTTGAAAACCGACTTCTCTTCCCAGCTTAAGTCCTAATTCATATGACACCCTCTTAGCTGTGGCAAGAACAGCAACACGTCGTGGTTGAGTGATACCAATCTTCCCTTTTCTGTCAGCTCGATCGCTAGTGCCAAAGCCAGCTTCATATAGGAACTGGAGAACACAAAAGAAATAAAGAAATATGAAAAATCTTGCATCTTCTAAACAATTACCAGAAGCAAGTTATACCAAATTCTTATCTTTTGCATGTTCAAGAGCTAGCATACGTGTACACATGCTCACCTGAGGAACCTGAGTAGTTTTACCGCATCCTGTTTCTCCACTCAGAATAACTATAGAATTTTCAAATATAGCTTCCATTATTTCTTGCTCCATCATTATTATTGGGAGATCTCTCCTTGCTTCCTCGACCTCTGGTGGTCTTGATACAGGCACAACTATAGGAGGACTAATGCAGTCCTGTACAACAGCTTTCCGTTGTTCTATTTCTTTATCCTATCAAAACAATAGAACATTTAAGATCCATTAGTTAACTGTTACCAAAAGTACAATAGGTTCTCATCATAGCACTACTTAAGGAATAGGTAAAGTTAGCATTCCTCTAAATATTCAAAATATTACGAACATGTGAAAAATGAACTAAGAACCCATAGGCTATTCACCTGCATATCCAGCTCTGCTCCAGAACAGCTTGGAGTAGATGACTGAATCTTCTGAGTTGCCACCACTAGAGCATCATCACAAGGCTCTTCAGTTTTTGGCTCTGGTATGCTTACTACAGCAACCCTCACTGGTTGACACTCCATATCTTTCACTGAATCTTCCATCGTGTTATTCTTATAACTTATGCCATGATCTTCACATTTTGCAGACTCAACAAACTTGTCTGGGCTAATTTGTTCCGCGACAACAATATTTTCAGAAACTTTCTGGTTGTCATTTCTCTTGAATAGCGAGAGTTCTTCAGGAACATCCAAACCAGCCTTGGAGAATTGCACAGCACGCCTTTGTTTTTCTTTCAAAGTCTCAGCCTGCAGTGTACCAAACTCTTTGAGCAAATGGCTTGCATACTGAAAAAAAAAATTGAACTGGGATTGTTACATTGAGATCAACATACTTGACCGATAGTTCCTGAAGCACGTAGCAGTGAATATGCATCATCCGGGATCTTGTGCTTCCTGTAGTATCAAACCAGCATTTTACACAACCAAAATAAAAAGAAAGTATTGGTACATACATCATCCTGTAAAGAATAAATGAAGTGTAGCATACTGCAAAATCTCGATGCTTTCAGCTTGCAGCAGCTTCTTTCTCTTTTCCTCCTGGGAGCAACGAGAACTAGCACATCAGTAATCAATGAAACTTACAAAAAAAATGGTAATTGGCAAGACATAGCAAGCGCACCTCCAGTTTCTGCAGTTTCTTTAGCTTAGTCTTGCTCATCTTCGGGTCCTCCTTGATCTTGAGTTTCTTTGCATCCTGGCAATTCAGAGGTTACATTGCGTGCAACTGTGAAGAACCATGAGCTCCAATTTCATTCAAACTTACCTTTCCTTTCCCTTTCTCTTTGTTCTTCCTCTTGCAGGGCAATATCAGGGCGTTGCTGTCTTCCATGCTTGAGCTGCGAAGGCTACAGTCTCAAAAGAAGCTCACGCAGACAGGAAATACCCACCACAGGTGTACGGTAACTAAACTCACCTTGTTTCTGTGCGCACCGAAGTAGGTGTGTCGGAGGGGCAGTGGTGCTAATGGTGAGCCGTGCGGGGACCAGCGTTGGCAGAAGCGCGCCCAGGTCGTGTTCGCTCGCTCAGAGCCGCTGGGAAGGAAGGCGGCGCCGCCTGGGGAGCGGTCGGAACAACGGTCCTATGCAGACCGGATTTCTCGCCGGACCTGATTCAACTCGCCGGAGGGCACCGCCGCGACGGTGGACCAAAAGCGGCGTCTCGTCGGCGCCGACGAGAATGCGGTGGCGGCGGCGAGTTTACCGGCTCCCGTCCCTTGGTCTGGACGCGCGACGAGCAGCTGAGCGAGGGCGGGGCAGGGCAAGGCGGCGCACGGCGGCCAGAGAGGAAGCTCGACGACGAGCTGAGCGAGGGCGAGGCGACACGACTTACGGCGGCGCGAGCGGGCGGCAGCCGTCGAGGCGAGCGTGCGTCGCCGATGGCGGGCGAGGCGGGTGTAGGGAGGCGGACGGTTGAGATGAGCGCATCCAAACCATGGGAAAGCAGGGGTAGTTGGGCCGACTCATTGTCCAGAACCGAACAGCCCACTATCTCCGCCTCGCACGCCCGCGGCCCGCCTCATGAGGCCCAGGCGCCCGTCCCTCCTCCTCTCTCTTCCGGTCCCGGTCGTCGAAAAGTCGAAACGACCAGCCTCCCTCACCTCCGTTTCCTCCATTCCCCTCTAATCTCCGACGGCTCTAGATCGCCGACTCCTCGCCCGGCCCAGCTCGGCCATGGAGGCCAGCTCCGGAGCGCGTCTCCTCGCCGCCACCGTCTGCGTAGCCCTTGCCGTCTTCGCTCCCCTCGCCGCCGGTGAGTTGGTGCTCCAATACACTAATCGCCTTCTCCCGTTGTTTATGTGGAAACTAACGAGTCCAATCGAGACGATCGCTTGCTTTGGTTGAATCGTCCGGTCTGCGAGCCAAGTCATTCTGGGTGGATTTTGTGGCGCTTTGGCGATACTAGGTCTCAGTGTGACGTTGTAGTGAATTTGGTGGCAGAGTAGTAAACCTAGTTAGCTCTGAACTCTTGCTGTGTTGGTGATTTGTGCTTTGAGTTATGCAAACGGGGCTTTGATATGATCCCTGATGCTTTGCTCTTCGCATTCCGTTGCTAGACTACAGTGCCCGCTTACTGTAGGACTAAAATCAGTGTGAATTATGGTGGATTCTTGTAGAGCATGTTGGTAGACTGTGACCACGAATTGTTCGGATAGGCAATTAACGCTAAATCCAGTAGGGGTAAGTTATTTTTGGTTTCGTGTTTTCTTACATTTCACTTGCATGTGCTGATGTGCTATACCTGGGACTGGGAGATGCATTTTCAAGTAGAGTGGCTTGTCATGACTCCTTTATGGCTCTCTTGTTTCCCTCTATGCTTTCTGTAATGAAACTGGAGATTGCTGTCCGTTTTTCTAGGAGATGCTGCCTCATTGGAGTCAGTTCCAGACCTTGTGAAGGCAATGTACTTAAACATTGAAAGCTTCCCTTGTGTGCGGCTGCTGAATCTTTCTGGTGAAATCGGCTGCTCAAGTAAGTCCTCACTTGCCAGTTTAGTAGTTGCTGTAGGCTTACACTGAGACAGGTACCATTTATGCCATTTTTGAAAGCTGACCTGCTTGGAATCGCTTTTATGCTTTCAGATCCTGGGAGCCAAAAGATCATTGCACCAATTGCAAGATTCAGTAATAGCAGCAGCCACTTGGTTCAACCATCTACTGTTCTTCTCCCCTTAGATCAGATGTCAGATTTCTTTGTAAGGTACAACTGATCACAATTATAATTTTATTTTGCTTAAGTTAGTGTGTGCATTTGAATCATGAACTGCAGCAGTTTCCGTATCCCTTTGCTTTATTGTACAAATGAAAACAACTGTACTGTTTCATAAGATTTTGGTGTGTGCATGTGAATTACTCATTAAATTTGTATGAATTCAAAATGATATCATTTGTTAACCTCTTAATTTTATTACCAAGGGTATCTAATGATCCAGAACTTCACCATAAGGTGGCGGGTGTACTGGTTGAGTCAGATAGTGCGAAAAACACCTTAGCGGGTGAGTAGCTGCATCTTTTTTCTTGGTGCATGTTATTTGCCTATTCTGCCTCTTCTCTAAAAGAAAAAGAACATACTGTTATGATTGTGTAGAGTTGTCACCGGACAGAAAATTTCCTCAAGAGGCTTTTGCACCATACTCTAATCTCAGCCACAACTGGAATCCTGCTGTAAGTTATAGGGTCCATTATAATGACCACGCTATCGAGAGTACGCTGCTTTCTACAGTTCTTAAGCTCATTCATGCTTTTAATATACCTTAGTTACTTTATTTACAATTTAGGGATCAGGTATTATGTGGAACAGATATGACTTTCCTGTGTTTCTGCTCTCGGAGGAGAGTACACTAACTCTGCGAAAGGTAGTCTTACTACTGCTTTGCTATATAATTTATTATGTTGAAAATTTATTTGGTCAAACTCTAATTCCATGTCCTGTGAACTTGAAAATTTGTATGTTTAAATCATGACATGATAACTGTCACTCAAAGGTTGCAGAAAAGAATGAGAAGACCACTAATGGATATCAACCGAATGTTGCAGAATTTGATCTTGTTATGCAGGTTTGGATTTTTCTTTTGTAATGTTCATTACATCTTTAATTAACACACTTTTATCCATATGAAAGAAGTATGTTCCGATCAATTGGGATTTTTATGATTTATTTAATTGACAAACTTTCAGACCACTAAATCTCAAACACATGATTCAGCATCCTGCCTCAAAGAACAGACATGCCTGCCCTTAGGAGGACACAGGTGAGTGATTGATCTCTTGTATGCAAGTTTCTGTATTCACTATGTACTAAGCTTCTAAGGTTTTTTGCTAGTTGCTGTTTTGCTACATGTGCCTGCTTAGTCTTGAGTGCCATGTTTTGTATTTAGGTTTTACTTATATTTCTCATCCTCGTATTTGAAGGGCAGTGTGTGGGCTTCATTACCGCCAATAAAAAATGCATCTGCAGAGCATCAGAAGCCAATAATTTTGGCTATTGCCTCTCAGGATGCTTCATCCTTTTTTCGAGACCGTAGTCTTGGGGCTGACTCTCCCATATCTGTAAGTCACTACTGATTTTTCAGTCTCGTATTCGTACTACCTGTTTGCATCAAAAAGTAATTAATCTATTACACAGGGATTGATTGCCTTGCTCACTGCTGTGGATGCTCTTTCTCACCTTGAGGATCTAAAAAATCTTAAGAAACAGGTAAAATGTGACCACTGGATGTTTGTACAAGTTGTTTTCATGTTATCATCCTTCTCCTTTCCCACCTCCCCTAATTTTAGTCAGGGTAAAAAAAGGTTTTTCTCTACAATTCAGACTATCAATTAGTCCAGGCTCCAAACATTCGCCCAACTAATTGTTAGCTGACTAATTGTTAGTCCAGACTAACAATTAGATTTAATCCATCCAAACAAAGCCTTACTCAACAGGTTCCAGCAGATCATTGCCACCTATTTACATTTCATTTATGTTCATTTATGATACTCATTGTGAGCCTCTTGCTTTTAGTACCTGTCATATGCATGGAATGGTAGATTTATAGGGTGTCTGGTTTGACGAATCACCCCATCCTGAATTGATGGTCCATTATAATACCATCCCAGAGTTTTTGGTGGGATGACACTGTCCCTCTTGTTTAAAATTAATATGTGCTGGTGAGGAATGATGTGGTGATGGATCACCCCATCATATTCCTCAAGCCTAATGCCCTATTAATGTGTATCACCCTTATTTCAATTTGTTGCGATTTGTTTTTCATGTTTCCTGACATTTTTCCATATGTTGTACAGCTTGTGTTCGCTGTTTTCAATGGTGAAGCTTGGGGTTATCTTGGTAGCCGGAAATTCTTACAGGAATTGGATGAAGGTGCTGATTCTGTCAGTGGAATTAGCAGCTTAATGATTGACCAGGTGAGTGGCAGCAACAAACTACTCATTATCATTTTCAAACACATGAATGTTTTGTTCGGGACAGTTTTCTTCTCTGACCTTCTGTTATGGTGTAGGCATTAGAGTTTGCATGCTACAAATTGTGATGAATATTTATTTGTGAAGTTTACTTACTATCTTAACATCATTCCCTAGCCTCCTGTGTAATTATATGCACACTTAATTTGTACATGTTTCAGGTATTGGAGATCGGTTCTGTTGGCAAGGGCATAATTGAGGAATATCCATCATTTTATGCACATGCTGCAGGGGTAAGGATTCACTTAAAGTGCGACTGTGAGAACCTAAATGATTTATCTGTATGGTGTGCATTAGAATATTTGGCTTCAATACACCTTTTATGATGATTTAAGTGCTAGTACATTGTTATATGTTAAATAACTATACTATTTTCTTTATACAATGACATTGTAACGGTCCAACATTGGTGTGGAGATTGTGTTCATTCTGTGCACATTTTTTGACAATATACAGACTGGCAATGCAAATTCCTTGTGCTGTACTGGTTGGTAGTCCACATTTTCTAAAAGCTATTTAATAAATAAATATATGAACAGATACTGAACTCTTGTAGTAGAAGAGAATCAATTATAGGCGTCCCTACAATTAATTTAGTCAGCAATCCTTAAGGGGATGTTTGGTTGCTAGCCACACTTTACCACACCTACCTTAGGCAAGTTTGACTAAATTGGCACGTGTTTGGCACTTAAATCATCATAAAAGGTATTTTGACTGTTTTGTTTTCTTCTATAACAAACATTTAGCAACATGTTTGTTAAGTTGTATGGAGATATTTGTATATGAATAGATTGCCAGGGTTTTTTTTTTTTTTTGAGGGGATAGATTGCCAGAGTTATTATTGTTTATTTCTTATTCGTGATCGACAATTCAAATTCTGATGTTAAATAATACTTATAAGATGTCATTGTTTCCTATTTATAGTTGTCTTCTGCTTGTACAGAACTCATCAGGTTCAAAGAAAATACTAGATGCACTGCAAAGCGCCAGCGACTCGCTTGGTTCTGATAATGTTAAAGTAAAACATGCAGCTTCATCAAATCCTGGTGTTCCGCCATCCTCATTAATGTCATTCATCAGAAAGGTACAAATTTTGTTTACCAAATATCCATCAGTTGCTGCCATTTTCTTTTGTGGTGTGCCAGTTGTGCAATATGCAGATCATAGCTTGAGAAAGCATTTTCCAAGATGTCTGTTTGAACCATTTTTATTGTCTTTAGCATTCATAAAATATTTTCTCAATTTGTTTTCCTTTGAAAATTGTTGTCTTGATCTGTTTGTTATTGTCTAATCAATGCAGAATTCATCAATTTCTGGCATTGTGTTGGAGGACTTTGATTCCCACTTTTCCAATAATTTCTATCATAGCTATTTGGATAGCTCTGGTAAGCTGATAATTCATACAGACAATATGTCTTCGAAATCCATCTCTAAACTTGTGATGTTTCTTTTTCTGCAGAAAACATCAATTCGTCATCTATAGCGGCTGCGGCTGCTTTGGTTGCCAGGTCGCTGTACATTCTTGCTACTGCCGAATCACCTGTCAATCTCATGGCATTGAACAGTATAAGAGTGAATGTTTCATTGGTCGAAGGGACTATTGGATGCCTACTTACTTGTGCTCCAGGTCTTTCTTGTGGCCTGGTAAAAAAGTTCATTGCTCCAAGCAAATCCTGCCCAAGTCATTATGTTGGTGTTTATCTGGATGATCCTTCTGGCACACAGTTCCCTTCGTATGCAGGTGATACCTCTCGGTTTGTATGGAACTTCCTGGCAGACAGAACTTCAGCTTCAGCAGGCAATAAAAGCTCCTGTACTGGGAAGTGCAATGATGAAGGTGAGGTATGCGTAGGGGCAGAGGTGGAGGGTGGAGGTAGATGTGTCATATCTACAACAAGGTAAACTTCTTTTATGGTTACTGGTTACTCCATGCAGCTAGTCATTGTCAACTGAATAAACAATTGGAATCAAGTAGAAGTCTTATATAGTACTTTGTTTGTGATAGTTGGCCAGCTAGCCTGCACCGAGTTCATTATCATCATGCCTTAAATATTTACTGATTGTTATTACTCATCAATTCCCAGATATGTTCCTGCATATTCAACCCGGGTGAAATTTGAGGGCAATGTATGGCAGGTTCTTCCAGCCAACTCATCAGATCCAATGAGTGCCGCAGATCCTGTATGGACTGAAAGCTTCTGGAATACTATTGGCCTCAGGGTGTATGCAGTGCAATCGACAGCTTATGATTGGATTGTTCTTCTTACCGGGGTCAGCATCACTGCAGCGTCATATCTTGCGGTGGTCGTTGGCCGAACATATATCTCAAAGGTTATAAAGCGCGATTGAAGCATTATACACTAGCTTCACTGGCTTGGAACTCGGCACCTAAGATCCCATGACTTCTACGCAGCGTGTTGCTTTCCGGGAACTTTGAGCTTGACAATAGGGCTAATTGAGTTGAGTAGTGAAATTTGCGTTGTAACCTGTATGTAGGACGTGCGGTGAGGAAATGCAGTGCCAGAGCTCATATGGAATTATGAGGGCTTGCAGCTACAGAAGGATCTATGTTTGTGATCCACCGGCATGATGTACTTCCAGCTAAGGAGCCCTTTCTTCTTAGGCGTTTGTCTCTTGTATACTGATGCCCCTGACACTTCATTGGCAGATAGACCAACAATTATTCAGACACCTCTAGGAAGATGCTCCAGAAAGATCTTTTTTTTTTCTATATATGTGTAAGGACCGGTGGGTGAATGCCCGTGCACGTAACATCGTCTCGTATTCCCTTTTTCTTTCTGAAAATCGTCTTGTATTCTCATTTGGATTGCGTAAGCCTGTTCCTTACGGCTCTACGGATTTGGTCACTTCAATTATAATACTGCTATATACTATTGGGGTCTTCAGTGGACCATGAGGTGGTTTTCCAATCCAAACCTCTCAAGGGGCTTTGGAAGTTGTCTCGATCCTATCTTATCCTCCACCGTCACCGACGATCTGATTCAGCACGTGCACGTTCCTCATGTATCGTGTGAACCGTGAACCCTGTTGTGCATGATCTTGCTCATGTGGATACGGAAAGAACCGAAACGCTTCTTCGAGACCTCCTTGCGAACGAAAATGTGCTGCACGATTGGCACGTCCTATTAGGGCTTGTACACAAATCCTGCCATGAACAACCGACAGATCGGAGATTCCGCTGGCAGCGGCAGGTGTTTTTTTTTTTTTCGCAGCTACGACAGCGCAGCAGGACAACTAGGCCGCAATCACGCTCGCGGCTTTCCGGTGAGGATAACCACCACCGTGGCGAATCTTTCTGTTGGGCGTGTCAAATACTGTTAACATCATTTCCCCTTCACACGCTAACAACGTTTTTGCCTTGTCAAATCATATTACCTTTTATGATTGGTGAATGTGACTACAAAGTCACAGTTTAAATCCAGACGTGTCTCGTATGCGTTTTGCACGTAAGTGCACACTCTTAATGGTAAAAAACATCAGATGCACAAAAAAACCGTAAAATTAACGTTGGAGAGGATTGAGCTAGAATCAGATACTAGAGCCTGCACTTGCTTGTAACTTTGTAAGGTCCAAAGTAATGCTAAATAGTCTAATTTTTTTTATAAGAGCTGACGTAGAAAGTAGAGATCAGAGTGTTCCAGTAGATTATAACCAGAATTAAATAACTGCAAGTGACGTGTAGTCCTAATAAAGTACCTTTTGTGAAAACGTTATAAAATGGCCGTGCCTTTCTCCCTCATCCGTGATACTCCCACAGATTCTTATCGAAGAAAGGGAACCCCGCAGAACCAACACACCATGGAGTCGCTGACGCTTCGCGCCTCGCCGTCGACCGCCTCGCCGCTGCAGCGCCGGCTCCCCGGGCGCCGCGCGACGTCCGTTCGCGCCACCGCCTCCTCGGGCGCCGCAGGGGAGCCGGACTTGTCGGTGTGCGTGAACGGGCTCAAGATGCCCAACCCGTTCGTGATTGGGTCGGGTCCCCCGGGCACCAACTACACGGTCATGAAGCGCGCCTTCGACGAGGGATGGGGCGGCGTCATAGCCAAGACGGTGAGCCACTCCCTCTCTCGCCTCAATCTCCTTGCAGCCGCTCTGATCGGCCGCTTCCGTCGCAAAGTTGGCATCCATTTTCGCGTCGAAATGAGTCGCCGTGATGGTGCGGTGGGAAGGATTTATGGGCTGTGTTTGAAGAATTCGGTGTTGGATTACTTCGATCGCGTAAAGAGTTAACGCCATTGCCTTTTGACCGTAAAATTCCAATTTGGGCTCGAATATGTAGCAGTGTGGCCCAATTCCGAGGATGCTGAAATGCTGATGACTACAGAACTAGTGCTAGCTGTTCTTTGGTGTCAAACAGATAGCAGTAGTGGGCCATGAAAATGGTTGAGGGAAACTGGGAACCGTGGATGTGTCTATACTTTATTTTCATTTGTTTTAGGGCAGATATTGTGCTGGCTCCAATTGAGAATTGGCAGCAATTTGGGTGGTTAAGAAACTAATATTTTCATATCATAGAAGATATGGCTGCAGCAAACACTTCTTGTGCATTTTGAACGCACTAATAGACAGCTGAATGATCGCAATTCCTAGTGATTTAAAAATTCCTTACTGGATAACCTTTTTTTATGAAATGTGACAAAAAAAACTAATCAGAAAATTTGTTGATCTTCTTTTGGATTAGGATATCTCAGGTGAATCCATATGAAATGTCTCGAACCACATTATTTAGAATTCAGATAATAGTTTGATCCTTATTTGGAATAGGATGGACCAGTTTTCCATATGAACATTGTATTAGTAGAACCTTTCATTCTGCTGTTCAGCTCTGCACCGGGCCGCCTCAATCATGAATTCAACTCTGTTGGTCCCACTCAGCATTATACCTATGTGGTCATCACTTTCACTGCTGGTCTGTTCCTTGAATCTCTTGATATTGTGGCTAAGTTCTGCTAATGGCATGAATTTTAGGTGTCTTTGGATGCTGAAAAAGTTATCAATGTGACTCCACGTTATGCAAAACTTCGGGCAGAACCAAATGGGTCTGCCATGGGCAAAATCATTGGATGGCAGAACATTGAACTGATCAGTGATCGTCCTCTGGAGACCATGCTGAACGAGTTCAAGCAGTTGAAGGAAGAGTATCCTGACAGGATACTCATTGGTTCAATTATGGAGGAGTACAACAAAGCCGCATGGCATGAGCTTATTGAACGTGTTGAAGAGTCTGGAGTGGTAACTTTCTTCTCATGTTGATTTTTGTGCATACTTGATTGTAATGGACTGCAACTGATGTGTATGTTTGTGTGTTTTGTTAGGATGCTCTTGAGATTAATTTCTCGTGCCCACATGGCATGCCAGAGAGAAAAATGGGTGCTGCTGTGGGACAAGACTGTGGGTTGTTAGAAGAGGTCTGTGGTTGGATCAATGAGAAAGCCACCGTGCCTGTTTGGGCAAAGATGACTCCTAACATTACAGATATTACACAGGTTAGTTGAACATATACTGATATATATATATATCTATGGCTATACTCCAGAGATAACTCTGTCGACCTTTGTCGACTACTAAATTAAGTCAGCTTACAAACACTAGTAATGTGCTTTCCTGAGATACTTTTTTGTTACATTTTTAGCATTTTGGGTTATAATATCATAAATGTAGCGGCTATGGTAAGCTTTTAAAGGTTAATTTTAGTTCCAATATTACATTGAAATATCACATTCAGTTCGTACATTTCAGAAAACCCTGAGACCCTGTCGTCATATTAATCATTGAAACATGAAATTAACATCATAGTTCTACCACTTTGCCATCCTGAAATATATGATTATAAAATTGTAGGATTACAGACTTCATTTGAATGCAGACTGGCACTGTTACTTTATATACTATATTGGTGTCTTGCTGAGTAAATGTGTTGTTTGCATTCCATTTTTATAGAACTCATTCCCCTCTTTTCTTGACTTAACACTGTGCAGCCTGCAAGAGTAGCTCTGAAGTCAGGATGTGAAGGAGTTTCTGCTATTAACACAATCATGAGTGTAATGGGAATAAATCTCAAAACATTGCGACCAGAACCTTGTGTGGAGGGGTCAGATTCAACTCACTGAGTAAATTTTAGATCACTTTGTTTGATCTTAAATGTTACCAATATGAAACACTATTATGCTCCACAGGTACTCTACACCTGGGGGATATTCTGCAAGAGCTGTGCATCCTATAGCGCTTGCTAAAGTTATGCAGATAGCAAGGATGATGAAAGAAGAATTTGATAATGGACAGTCCCTCTCTGCCATTGGTGGCGTTGAGACTGGCAATGATGCTGCGGAGTTTATTCTTCTTGGTGCAGATACAGTACAGGTGAACTCTAGCTTTCATAACTAATATCTAGGACGATCTGCACAGATCTTTTTCTATGGACATCTGTATGTACTTTTGCACAGAGTTGGTGTTCAGTTGTACTCCAGATTTTCCTAGATCATTTTCAGTTATCACTATGCATATCTTGAGAATCGCATAACCATGACCGGTTATCCATCATAATTCACAGGTGTGTACAGGTGTAATGATGCATGGTTATCCCCTTGTGAAGAAACTTTGCACAGAATTGCAGGATTTCATGAGAGAGCACAACTTTTCATCGATTGAAGATTTCCGAGGGTATGTAACCACTAACACTATTCTTTTTTTTCTCAAACCTGCAGTAGAACTGTGTGTCATTTCCTCGTGTAAGGGACGGAGAGGGGTTCGGGGGTTTTCTCAGCCTGCGTTAGAGAAGGTCTTCTTCTTAATGCAATGCCTCAAGGGTGGTCTTACCCCCCCCCCCCCCCCCCGGGCCGAGTTTTTTTTTTTTTTTTTGAATGTCAACGGGGGGTAAGACCACGAATCTCTTTGTTGTTCTTCGTGTTTGTTACCTCCACTTGTATATGCCCGTTGTGCTATGGGCATGCTGTTGTAAATCTATCATGAGCCATTTGGGGCTGCCCATTTAAATAGAAAATGGAATCTCAGGTGGGGATTTTCAGCTGTTGTAAATCTATCATGAGCCCTTGCAGCTGAAAGGCGCCTGCCATGCACCAAAGTGCACTCTCGTTACTAATTGTTTGCATCACCGAGAAAATGTTAGGTTGTGTCCATTAAAAACACAATTGTTCCGATGCTTCCATGTTTTGCATGCCACCAAAATGGCAAGAGAGTTTAACATCCGTCTCCGCTCCTAGATAATGGCAAGATTTCCAAACCCTCTTCCATGGCCCACTATTCTTAATTATTGTTTTTGATATGGTGCTGAATATCATCTGAAGGAATTACCTTCAGAAGTTCAGCTCTATCAAAGCTTCTAAGAACCATTTTGTTCATTACTATATCACTGGCTCTTTGTTTGAAAAAAGGTACTCAGAAATTTTTGCCTTGCCTGTATTTCTGCCACATGATAAGTAGGTGACATGATTATCAGAGAAGAATGCCCCTTATCAAATGAATAAATAAAGAAATATATATTGTGCAAATAGGTTAGAGTTAATCATTGAATGAGGACTTGGTAACAACCAAGTCATAATTGCATTATACCTCTTATAGTCTTATAGATAATTATGCCCTGCTTCGCACGCCTGACCCTACAACATGTGTGAACGGTGTGGAATAAAGCCTGCGTACCCGATGATGATTTCCTTGTCACTTTGACCTCGTTTTACTCTGTTGTCACAAGGAACCTTCTCAGAAGTATCGGCATGCTGGATATCGATACCACTTATTGGATTGTTACTGAACTCCTCTTTTAAAATTGGATTGTTTTTGAACTGGCCACGATTGTATTTTTTTTTCCTGAAAGCTCATCTTTTCTTTTCTTTTTTATCGAAAAGCTCGTCTTTTGTTAAATGAAATTTGGAGCTTCAGCTTTAACCATGTTTCCTTGTCATCTCAGGGCCTCGCTTCCGTACTTCACGACGCACACAGATCTGGTACAGAGGCAAAAGGAGGCGATCAAGCAGAGGAAGGCCATAAGGAAGGGCCTGCAATCAGACAAGGACTGGACAGGTGATGGGTTCGTTAAAGAGACCGAAAGCATGGTGTCCAACTGATGCATCTCTGAAACTCCCATCCTGTCCACCATACTTCAACTTGTGAATTAATCGAGTTCACGTTCGTAGAAAGTTTCACCTTGTTAAATAAAGTCAGCAGAATGTTCAGCACAGCATGTAATCGTATCTGTAATCCAATCTGTACATGGATTTGAACCGTGAGCCTTCAGACTATACAAGAAGTAACAAACGAGTTGTTTTCAGCTTTCGATGATTTATGGCAGCTAAATTTGTGACATGTATTGTCATGTGAACATGAATTAGCCGCACGGAGCCAGGGGATATCTGGACTTGACCAGGTAAAGCTTCGAGACCTGAGTTCAGGGTCTCTGGAATTTGTACCTGTGTTTGTGAGGAAATTATGTCCTCTGCTTCAAGTCAGATTCAAGTCAAGTGTTTACAAAATACGCCTATGCTATGCAGCACTTGTTGCGTAACGAGTGAACATGCTGCAATTACGCGAGACACGGTGTTTCTTGTGGGAGAAAATTTGGTTTCTCCAAGCAATCCACATCATATATTGTTAGGTAATCTGGTGGTTTCGCGAACTTATGTTTCTAAACGCAAATGGGCCTACTCTGTTATATTCACGAATTGTCAGTTTATGTTGGGTCAGGAACCTGAGATACGTTTGAAATACCGTAAAAAGGGGTTAAAATCGAAATTGGAAATCATCCCAAGAGACTCAACTCGTCAGTCAACATTTACCCCTCTGAAAACCTCAACGCAGTTCCCACTGGCATCTAGTCTCCTGTCTCCTCTTCATACCCGTTTCTCTGCCCATATATAAACCACCTCACTCATGAGTCATGATTCACACCTCAAGAACCAGACTCATTTCAACAACCAAAAAAAAGAGAGAAATAAACAAAGAAATTATTGTTTGATTGGAGAGAGAGGCACATCACTCTAGTTTGACACCAAAGAACATATCACACCCTTGTAACATATGCAATCTCTGAGTTTCTTTTCTTAGATACGCTACTTGGAGCAAAGCAAGCAATGAGCATATATATAGTAGAAGCAAGCGACGAACAAGACATGGCCCCATAGCAGACCAGAGCTGAGAGAAGGGAAGGTGATGGCCACGGCGGCGGCCGAGAAGGCGGTGAGGTGCCTCGGCCGGGGGATCGACATGGCGTGCGACATGAGGCTCAAGTACTGCAAGGATGCCGGAGGATGCCTTGTCGAGAGGAACGGCGGCGAGACGGTGCCGCTCACCGTGCCGGGCGTTGGGACGATCGGCGGCGTGCCCGTTGACGTGAAGTGCGGCAAGGGCGACCGCGTCCGGTTTAGGTCCGGCGCACTCGAGTTCAATCAGGTTAGAAATTCATACTTACCACATACCACCCTGCATGAAATATTTGCAATCATCAGATTATCTGTCCCGTCGGAACTCAACATTTTTTTATGATTAAATATTTGGTTAAACGTTGCCACGCTGTTAGAAAAACAAAGAAAGTAAATTGCTGTAGCTTCATTATATGGATCTTATCAAGCACTGTGCTGTTTAGTTAACTCTGGTTGAGTTTGCATTGTCTATAGCCATCTCCAGTCTTCGGCCCAGATTTCATTTATATTTCTTTTATTTAAGGTGACGAAATTGGATGAGATTTTAGTCCAGAATTCAAACGCCAAAATAGTTAATATCCAAGTAGGAGAAAGTAGCGAAATTAACAAGTAATAACTTCAAAAAAAAATTAGGACCGACGACTAAAGACACTGCGAGATATTATTTTTGTTCCACTAGATGTTTGACTAGTAGACTGGTGCGGTTCTGCTACATACATCCTCAATACTCTTGAGCGTAAATAAACATTCATCCTAATTTCGATGCACTGTCAGTGTCGAATTATATGCTGCATTTCGATGGAATAAAATAGCAGAGTCCAACGCGTCCTCAGTTCAATATACATTTTGACAATGTGGTCCAGTTCCTTTCCATTATCTATTTTTATTTTTTGGACAGCAGAATCAAATTTCATATAAATTAGTGATCTCCATATAAACTATAGCACGTCGAATTGGACAATGCCTAATTTGACTTTGACAATGGATAGCCGAGCAGTTTACTTTCCTGAAGCAGTATACGTAGCTTAGCTAAGTGGTGACGGATCTCGATGCATGGTGTGCAGATGTCAGAGCTGTTCAATCAGCGGAGCTCGGTGGAGGGGAAGATCCCGTCGGGGCTGTTCAATGCATCCTTCGACCTGGACAGCGGCTCCTGGGCTCAGGACGTGTCTGCCACCAAGTGCCTCGCCATGGACGGCTACTTCATCTCCCTCTTTGATCTCCGCCTCGACCGCCGCCCGCTAGTACTGGCCGACCATGTCCTCAGGGACTTGCCGACCTCCTGGGACCCCTCGGCCATTGCAAGGTTCGTAGAACTGCACGGTAACTTCTCTGTCATTGTACAATCTTTTTTTCCTCAGAGCTGGCCAGCTGGGGTACGAAGGTCCGAGGATAATATGCCATAGTTCATGTCCCTCCAGCGTGACTGCTGCGATGGCACGTTCCTGCGGTCGTGATCTAGGCAGA
This sequence comes from Eleusine indica, assembly GCA_030378355.1. Classification (NCBI taxonomy): domain Eukaryota; kingdom Viridiplantae; phylum Streptophyta; class Magnoliopsida; order Poales; family Poaceae; genus Eleusine; species Eleusine indica. The sequence goes on from CM059495.1 coordinate 4,744,407, forward strand.
CAACAACACTTCATCAGATATAATAAGTTCACACCTAAAAGAAGTTGAGCCTTCTGATCCGAGACTTCTGGTGCTCTTGTGAGAGATTCCAAACATGAAGTCTGTTCACAAGCCGATTTTCCAGATCCATGCATGCACGGCGGCGGCTGTCCTGAAACGTTCGCAATCCCCCAAGTACGCCACGGGACACAGTTGTGCCACATTGTGAACTGGAGTAGGATTGAAAGTGCTAGATGCCTGCGGAGCAACGACGTAGACTTCTTGGTGCCAAAACATGAAGAAGTTTTCACCTTTCGGAAACCTTCAGATTGCGCTAAGCACTGAAAAGCGAAAGCAGTTGGAGGACTTGACTTTGTTCCCGCGGTCTGGAGCAACTGAGTCAGTGACTGACTCTTATCTAGCAGTCCAGAAACCCAAGCCAGCTGAAACAAGCTGGTAACACGTCGTTAGCTCTCAACAGAACGAATAAATCGGATAACAATTCAGCTAATTGAATATGCACAGACCTGTGTGCCCACTCGTATCTTTCTTCTTTATTTCTTTTGTCCGTCATTGTTGAATCTGAACTAGTCTGAACTCCGAGCATGTCGGCATTGACAATAGATGCGTGTATTATTATCAGGCAGACGCGTTCTTTTCTGATGCTGAAACTGACAACGACACTTACACTGCCTACGAATTATTCCAAGCTGTAGAAGACGCTAGTACACTGACATGGTCTGGAATTCTAACACGACTCCATCGTGTGGGCATGGTGCAGGTTCATCGAGAAGTACGGGACGCATGTGGTGGTTGGGCTCAGCATGGGCGGCCAGGACGTGGTGTACGTGAAGCAGGACAGGTCGTCGCCGCTGTCTCCGGCAGAGATCAAGGCGCACCTCGACAGGCTCGGCGACCAGCTCTTCACCGGGGCGTGCTCCATGCCACCCCTGAACTGCAAGTTCAAAGACAAATTTAAGGTAGAAATTAATCAACGGCGCCAATTGTATACATGCTCTAGTATTTTCAACCTAAATAAACTGAAACTTTATGTGAAAATGAAACGGGTGAAATACTGACATGGTGCCAGATACCGGAGGCGTTCAATGTGTTCGACGCCCAGTTAGCACAGCAGAGGCTTCAGGCAGGGATCACCACCCTGGTATCGTCCAAAGAGGTAACTACAGAGACATCTCGTGATCAACTCTGAGGTATCTCTGCTTTTTGTTAATTAATTTGGGAATGTTGCAGTAATTTTGAACCTTTTTCATCAGGGTGTGACGGTGATATACTCCAAGAGGGGAGGCAACACGACGGTGAGCAGCCACTCGGAGTGGCTCCTGACCGTGCCGGCGACGCCTGACGTGATCAACATCAAGGCCGTGCCGATCACCTCCCTGATCAAGGGCGTCGCCGGCGCCGGCTACCTCTCTCACGCCATCAACCTGTATCTCAGATGTAAGAACAGCTGCGTCACACGCATTGGGCAAAATCCTCGTACCAAGGAAAAATGACAGACGAAATGATTGTTACAGATAAACCTCCTGTTGCTGACCTGAAGTACTTCCTGGATTTCCAGCATCACAAGATGTGGGCACCGGTGCTCAGCGAGTTGCCTCTCGGCCCCTGCTCGAACCGGCAAGGCTCCAGCCCGGCGTTGCATTTCAGCCTGCTGGGTTCCAAGCTCTATGTCAGCTCAAGTCAGGTGAGAAATCCTAGCCCAATATTTTCACTTGTCAGATTCGACTAAACTGACTACTAGTATTTCGCATGATCACTAGTCACAGAAATGGCACGGTCACTGACAAAACAAAAATGCAGGTGATTGTCCCTAAGTTGCCAGTTACTGGGATGCGGCTGCATCTGGAGGGCAAGAAAAACAACCGGTAAACAGGTTCACCCCTACTATGTACATTTGCTGCAGCGAACTATGCCAAATGCACAATGAATACTCGCTGATACTGTCCTTCAACATTTTAATTCCAATTTTGTTTAAAAAAACAAGGGCGTTCACGACACCATGATCAGAGAAAATCGCACACGCATTCGGCCGAATACCTGTCGAATGCTCACTGCAGCACAGCAGTAGCCAGTAGCGGCCTGTCTTCCTGCTTGAGTACAGGGCCACCATAGGGGGCGGGCTGCGCGGGACTCACCACGACGGCGGAGTCGTGGAAGGAGATCTCTGCAGTGAGGGAACGGTGGCGGAGCCCTGGGGAAAATGCAGGTGGCTTCGCCGTTGAAGCGGGGAGCTGCGGTTGTTTAGGTGGCCGCCGGCGTCAGACTAGCTGCGGCAGAACGGCCCCAATCTGTGACGCCAAGGAGAGGTGGTGATGCGGGAGCGGTTGGGACTTGGTAACTGGAAGAGAATGCGGCGGCGCGGGAGGAAACCTAGCTAGCCTTCGGGGCCGCCGACCGCCACGCGCCGTCCTGCTTCCAAGGTGAGGAAGTCGGAGGCCGCCGCAGATCGCGATCTGGTATTTTACGAATAGTCCCCTGTATTGGATCGCGATTATTAACCGCGATCCAATTTAGGGGGGTAAATACACCCCTAAACTGGATCGCGACTATTAACCGCGATCGATTTTAGTGGGGTAAGTGTAAAATATCGGATCGCGATTATTAATCGCGATCCAACTTTTTTACATAAAACCCCTTGTACCGGCCAGCTCTCCTGTTCCCCTCCGGCGACGGCGGCAGACGCCCCGTAACGGCGAATGGAGTTGCGCTCCACCTCCGGCCATCTTCTTCTTCCTCTTCCCCACCGGCCATCGCGACTAATTTACGCAGAAGAGATTGAACACAAATTCAATTTTGAGAATACTTCCCCGATCTGAACGTAATCCGTCGTCCTCACATTATAACATGCTCTGTCAGGTTAGGCATCCACCTGCAGCACCTGTCGACCACGCCGGCGTTCATCGCCGTGGCGGATCCGGCCGACAAGCCGCCGGCGTGGCGAGGCACCGAGGCGGCGGGCGACGACCGGTTCTACGAGCCGGTCCAGTGGCGGATGTTCGCGCGCGTCTGCACCGCGCCGGTCAAGTACGACCCGCGGTGGTGCGACGGCGACCGGCGGCCGTCCGCCTTCGTCGTGAGCGGCGCGCAACTCCACGTCAACGCCGACGTGCTGCATCTCAGGCTCCTGTACGCCGAGCTACCCGGCTGCGCCGTCGTCCAGTCCAGGTGGGCCCGCGGCGCGGCGAGACATTCCGGGAACGGGAAGTCGAGCTTCCTGTCATTGTCCTCTCCGGGTACTTCCACCGGTGGGAGTGGTGGTGGCGCGAAGGAGTCGGGCTCGCCGGAGCTTGTCAACGTCGACTCCGGCGTGTTCGCCGGCGGGCCGCCGGTGCCCGTCGGGGCGCAGAAGATGCTCAGGTTGGTGGACACCTCGCAGGTGACCATGGGCCCGCAGGACAGCCCCGGGTACTGGCTCGTCACCGGCGCGAGGCTCGACGTGGACAAAGGGAGGATTGCGTTGCACGTCAAGTTCTCCCTGCTCGCTCCGGCTTCCTGACAATGGTGCTCGTTCAACCGTGCTGAACTGTACAGTTTTCTGCTGCTCAAAACTAACCAATGTGAGCACCCATTCTTTTGTGTTTTGGTTTTGGTTCGGGCCCTGCGTGTTTGCTGTTCATGTGCATACTGATATTCGAAACAGCTGTTGTATCAATTTTTTTGTATGGGAAGAAATAGGATTATTGACCACTTGGGTCTTCCACTTCCACGCAGTTCAGTTCCGTGCCCATTAACTTCACACAAAGAACTTAGGCATGACTTCTAAGCAAATATTGTTTGCAGAGCGCACAGAAATACTAATCCAGCATACTAGATTGAAGCACTAATTACATATTTCTGGTTCATCGTCATACAAATAGTAGAAACTTTACATAGTTTACCAAAAGGCTGGAAGTAACACAAGGCTCCAACGCAACTCATGCTGAATTCATGAAGTGAACGACAGCATCCAAGAGTTTCAAGCAAGACGCACTTTGACATGCACACGAGCGTCAAGAGTTTCAATGCTCGATCGAAGCGTTCCCTTTTATGAACCACAGTCAACATGATTATTGCTAACGAAGTCATAATATGCACATGAGCAAAGGGGTCAAAAGAGGCTCATGTTATTCAGGCGGGGCACCAGGTCTATGTCAGGCTGCATCCTCCTGAGCAAATTGCTCTGCTGCTTGATGGATATAAGCCTGTCATACACACACCACGGAAAGCTGATAAGATGCGGCCGTTCCAGTCCTTCATTGTAGCAACCCCAATACTCAGGGTGATATGTAACGTGATACCAGGCAGAGGCCTTGGCATCTAAGGCATCTTCACCATCTGTGCCCTTGTTGAACCATGACCTTGCTTCTTTCCTCAGTGATCTCACTGCCATTCTAATTGCATCAGCGTCACTACTCTTGGTGAAATTTTTTGCCATCTTTAGTATGCATCCACTTATTATCTCAGCTTCACTTTTTATTCCATAGTGGTCCATAAGATTACCCAACTTGAAATCATACTCCTCCTTCAAATCCATAGCCTCAGTAATGTAATCTTCAAACCCACTGACAATCAAATCAGTGTCATAAGACCGTCTTGCCACATCCTTCGTGAAGTACTTTATGTGAGGTGTATGCTTCTTTATTTCCCTGTAGAGCTTCCCAATTACACCCTTCGATTCATAGGTGACTTTGTCAAGCTTCTCCATGAAATCAGGATACTCTTTCACATGTAGCTCAGGCGGAATCAGAGCTGGCACTCCTGTCTTTGGGAAGTCAACAGCGATAGAGAAGAGCTTGGCCAGTTCAATGCATGGTGCACTTTCAGCCTTCATATATTCCTTGTCTGCAAACACTACATGCGCGTTGGCGATAATTCCCAAACTCTCATTGACTATGTAATTTGCAAAGTACTCTTCTATTTCCTGCATGATATAAAATAACATTATTTCAAAGCATGGTGTGAAATTCGTTCATAAGTTGAAGGTAATATTGTGCAATTTCATATGTAATATTAATCATTAACAAAAATGGAAATATCGGCCAATGGAAATGCCCATCCTACAGACTAACATCCAAATTCTAAGTCATCAAGAAATAGCTATTAAATACTGGGTGGAACCCCATCAAAAGTACAGCAAGAAGATGCATATCTAAGACAGTGATGTGCCCTGTACCTGTTCTAAAAATCTAAGACTTATTTCATATACTCACAAGAAAATTCAAAAAACAAGCAGTAGAAAAGTTAACATCAATAGTTAGCAATGAAGGACCTCATCCAAAATTAAAAACACAGACACAGTTGTGCAATGTGATTATGTGATTTCTCTTTCGTCCTACAAACAGAGAAGTTCAAATCATACTAGAAAAACAAGACAATCTCTAATGTTCAGGAGAAAGTAAACCAGATTGGTGAGAAAGAATTCACACCAACGCACAAGTTGATGGTAGAATTGATACCAATAGAAGAACCGTTAGCATGCAAGACATGAAGATGAATGGTTTTTGTTACCTCAATTGTAACATCATGATCTAATGTTTCTGTTGGCGCTGGACTATAGTCCATAGGCTCCACCATGCGAGATGGAATGAGAGACTGATCCCAACAAACAAAATATATGTCCCCATCAAGATCACTCCCTGAACACTCATTGGGGTGAGGCCTGCATGTAGAATGACCGGTTTTGAAAATTTGCATATGTAACAACTAAAAAAAAGAATATAGCATACACCTAAGAATAACAAGCAAGAAAAGAATATAGCATACATCAATAACTTTGCAGAACTGAAACAGGGTAAGGTCCAACATGGAGTAAGAGCATCTCCAAAAGCTCACCAAAATTGGACTCCAAAAGAGTGTTTTTAGTAGCAGCCCAAAAATTATTAGGGATATTATTTCTTGTCTTCTCCAACACTTCTCCCTAAAAATGGATCAAGAAATTTTTTTATTGGGCCACATCAGCATTTGGGGCCAGAACGACATTAATTCTTTTGGAAATACAAGGATTGGGGCCCCCAACTTTCTCTATGTTTCTAGCTACAAATGAGGTGAATTTAGGGGATAATAAATCTGTGAATTGTTTTGGGGAGCTGTTGGAGATCGTTTTTTAATTAACCCCCATTAATTTAATTTTGGGAGAGTTTATGGGGCTCTCTTGGAGATGCTCTAAAGTACTAAAGTTTAATTCATCATTCAAATAAAATAAATGTTTATTGCTATTAGTACTACCATATCAACTGGAGAAATATTCGTCCCATGGAAGGAGCTTGCATAAAAGTACGTGAAAACATATCAGAATAAATGACTTGCCTTGATCCCTTTTGTGGAAATACAACACAGTCAAACATGTGTCGCAGGGCAGGAACATCAATAGCCTGGAGAACACGGATGTCGCCTGGATGGAGACAAGGGTTTTTCGCAACAACCACTTTTCCCTTCACAATGATCCTGTCAGGGTCATTTGCACTAGCAGAAGCTTGAACAAATACCTGGCCATACTTAAGTGTGCCAGTTTCATCCAAGCATCCCATCATTGCTCGTCCCTGAGGTATGAAAATCCTTGACTTTGTTTTAAGTTCAAGCAACTTGGATGCTCTGAAAGTTTGTAACAGCATGGAAAGATATGGTTCATGAGTAGGCTGATAGCCACATAACAACAATTTTTTAACTGTGTTGGTAATTTCTCCCATGGGCATGAATTCAATTGCTTCAATAGCCGCCTGTGGCTCGGCTACCATTCTGTTTAACTGTCTCACAGCTTCCTCTTGCTTTAGCTCAAATACAATATCTCGAACTCCAAGGGTTGAAAGAAGAGTAATTAACTGCCGATTCAGGAAGCATGGTTGGTACTTGCTGTATGCGAGAACATCCAGTGTGATGTTGTCTGAGTCAAACTTCATCATGCTTCTTCTTAAAGAAAGCTTCCGATTTGATCCTGGGTCAACAGCCACAACACCTTTGCTACCACCATACCTTATTTGAAAAACAGAGGGAGCAAAGCGTTTCAATTTGCATTTCATAGCCACCTGTATTGCAAATTCAGCTGAAATTTTTCCAACTCCATCAGAGAATATGTACTCTGTGTCATTTGTTATATCTGGAATTTCTTCCACCTCATGCTTCTCTACTTTTAAGGTTTCTGTTGAGGAACTAAAAGATTGGCCAAGTCGGGCAGCATACTTTGCAACATTCCTAATTTTGTAGAAGTTGCCCATCCACTCCCTGATATCACTTGCATCTATTGCAGGGTTAGAGGCAAACATCCATGTTGAGTTATCTCGAAGCTGGCTTGATGAGAAGGCAAGGAACTCAAAGTGCTTGTCACCAATACTGATGCCATTTGAAAGGACTGACAGAACTCTATCATACAGTGCAGTTCTCCTTGCATCATTTCCTGAAGCAGAACGGGGTGACAAATCAGCTGAACGGAGCTTCTCACAGTCCTCATCAACAAATGAAACCCTAAGGAAGTTATCTAATTCAGAAGAGAAACGCCTCACAACACGATTGGAGACATTTATCTCAGGTCCATAAAAGTACACTTTAGCAGGGGTAACCTGCACCCTGTGCACATAAACCAATCCATCATCAAGAGATATCTTTGGTGACCTTTGCAGTGTGTTGCGTAATCTCCGGATTCTTGTGTATTGCGCAGATAACCAGTTTGTCGGATTCAAGCAGGTGCTTTTCGAATATGACATCTTTTCAAGTGCACGATTTATATGATCAATTGGTACAATTTGTGGGTTAACCAGATGAAAGAAACTGTCATCAACAGTTGGCCCGCTGAGTGTCCCATTCTGAACCAAATGATTGATTTTGAAGAGTATCTCATAAGGGACATCTACATTAGAAGCTTTCACAATTGGAACAAGGATGGTACCACAAGAATACGGATACCCATTCTGACACTCGAAGTCAAGATTGTACTCCTTATAGTAAAAAAAATAGTCACCAATGTTTGGGAGATCGCACTGTTGTCGCACCTCCAGACAGAGAATAGATGACTGCCCGATGCTAGCTGATGGAGTAAAATCAGTTGTTCTGGTCCATTGATCATCTATGTCATCCCTGAAGTAGTTGAAGAAAGGATCCTCAAACATAATACCAGAACGGCGTGGGGTCAACCCATAAATTTTAGGAGCCGCCTGAACCTGAAACATACTCACCAAATAGCAGCATGTATAAGCAACTCAGAAGAAGGAAAATAGGAGGACAAGAAACGAAACATGAAATAATATAGCAAAGGTAGAACCTAACAAGAAGGAACCTAAAGTATACAATGAATTTATGTTCTGAAGAACCTAAGTTTCTTGAGAAATTAAAGAAAACCTACCTGAATCAAAAGGAACTTTGTCCGTGACCTATGAGCAGGTGGACGCTGAAGCTGCATCTCCCATATACTCTCGTAAGAAACTTCAAGTTTATATTTATTGGAATTGTAGGACAGATAAAAGTGAATCTTTCTCATTTCAAATCCAAACTGAACCGAAACTTCCTTTGCACTCCAAAGAACAGATAGGACCCTTTCCTTAACCAAGCAACCAAAATGAATCACCGCGTCATCTAGAGAAAACATTGTAGTCCTTGGTCTAGGAACAATGTCACGATCTGCAGATCTGACTTTCAGATAAAAACGGCCACTCCGGAGAACATTTCGTTGAGCCGCATTTTTTACCAATGAAGCACTTTCTTGTGTTTGGAACTGAACGATGGCAAAGGCTTTTGAGGTTGCAGTGATGTTCCTTGGGTGCCTGAGTTTGAGAGCATAGACAGTCCCGGTGCCAGTAATTCGTTCCAAGAAATCCTTGACATAATCAGCACCATCAGTTAGAGCAAATCCTTGCACCTGAATAGTCCTGCCCATTGTGCATATCACAACTGCAACAACGCATATTAAAAAGAGAAGTTAGTCATTTGGATGTTCACACAGCTCTGGAAATATAGGGCAGGCCTTATCTTCAGAAAACACATATATACCTGTCCCTAATAATTCCAATTAGATTCTTATAGTAAAGAAGAAAGCAAACGAGGATATATAAAAGAGAAGAAACATAAGCGTGCAAAACAAGCATTGCTTGCTACTTTACTGGGTTGCCTTGATTTTTATATAAAGAATTTCAATATATTCGCATACATCAGCAATCCCACCAATTTCGCAATGCAGTTGCACAAATATAAACAGAACAGCAGAGTGAAACGCCCTATTTGTCAAGCATCAACAAACAGCCATCATTAAGACATGATCTGATCGCAATATCGAAATTTGCTCAGATCCTTGGATGTTTTCAACAGATAGAACGATAATAATCCACATGCATTACCCCTACGTCTCTACCATGCCCCTCTCCGCCATTACTCCTTCCAAAAATAAGAGCAAAGGATATAATTGCATCTATTATTGTCAACTCTCCCAAACTGAGATACCCCCATCTAAAAACTCCCCAAAACCCTTCCGCTCCCCCCAACTAAACATCTGAACGCCCATGAAGAAACAAAGCATTCGCACTAATCACTCTCCTTCCAAACCAGGGAACGCTGGAAAAGGGGCAACCCATCAGTAATCACTGATACCGAAAGCGACACCCTATATTTTGCAGCACCCAGGGAAGGCAACGATCACAGGCACCATGAGGAGGAGAGGGCGAGATTCCGCGACCGCGAACACTCACCGGAAAACCAACGGCGGTCGGTGATGGGATGCAGCGAGTGGCCGCTGTAGATCGCACCTTCCCTTGTGCAGTTGTGCCGCTCCGTCGATGAGGAGGGCTCAATGAGTTGATGGGTTTTTGTCGCCAACAACAACGAAGGAATGGGAAAGACTTGGGGTGGAATCGGGTCAATGTGCACGTAACATTTAAATGGATACTGTCTAAAAAAAACATTTAAATGGGTACAAAAGGAAGTGGGTCCGGAAAGTGGGAGCAGCCGAGCAGAGCAGGAACCGACACCGTTCGACTCCAGATTCACAAAGTCTAAATATATAAAATTACAACTTATAATTTGACACCAATCCAAGGCCGACAACGGAAAGGCAACGAGTAGCAATCCATGATCCCGAGCCAAGACTTTCGTGAAGAGCAAGGACGAAGCACAAAAAGAAAAGACAAAAGAAAACAGCAGTTTTAGTGTTCGTATTCTAGATTTTAAATTTTAGTGTTATCATATTAAATTTTCGAACATTAAATAGAGTATAATTAAATATAAAACTAATTATATAAAATTAAAATATCATTACAAGATGTTTATTGTAGTATGATATTGTCTAATCATGATCTAATTGATCTTAATAAATTCATTTCGTTATTTTGTTTAGAAGTTATAAAATAAGTTTTGTCATTTTATTTATGTTTATTGCTTGTAATTAGTATCTAATATTTAATATAATATAGGATTAAAATTTACCGCACTAAAAACACAGGCATCGAGTACCTAGCCAAAAAAGCCAAGTAGCTCTAGGTTCGTGCCTTTGGCTGTGGCTCGTGACTGCATTGTCATTGCAGAGATTCTTGCTCCACCCACTCTCCTGGAATATTGACTTGACCTGTGCTGGGTACGGAAGGGCTTGCAGGCGAAGCAACCACTGCCCATTCGCTTTGGAAGCTGTTGCGAGTACAGAAAAAAAAAAGACACAGAAAAATCGCCCGTTTCCTGCCTGGAAAGCGAGTCGCGGTCCAGGTTTTAAATAACTATGGTTAACTGGTCAGTTATTCGGTTAACCGTATAACCGATCTGGTCCGGTCACCTCGGTCGATTGGTTAGCCGCTAATAACCGATTCTAATACAATAAATGGTTAACCGGCCGGTTATCCTAGTAAACTGGTGATTTTTCACCGAACTGAACCGACCGGTTATCTCGATTATTTAAGCCCTCGGGAACGAGAGAAAAAAAGATCGCAAAGCCTGGATAAAGGAACACAACAGACTAGATGCCTCATGCTCCTGTCCCCGTCCCTCATACACACGAGTTGGAGGATTGTGAGGTCTATTGGGGAAAACATTTTAAGCGTTGTTCGTTTACACTTGGAACGACATGGATAGAAGTTTAAACCACATGGATTGATTTAGATGTGGTTTAAAATTCGGTCTATCACGGAATGAGCGTTCGGTTCAGCTTAGCATGATATCAAATCAAGTCTAAATCAATCTTTTTCATACCTCCAATGCATGTAATAAAACTCAGCCTTCCGAATTCGGAAATGAAACCACGACATGTATTTGTTATTTCACATGGATTGAGTAACACATGTGGTTTCACTCAATCCATGTCTTATAATTAATACATGTAAATTTTATTCCATAACAACCAAACAAGGCCTTAGGTCTTGTTCGTTTAGGCTCGGAACGGCATAGATTGGAATCTAAACCACATGAATTGATTAGATGTGATTTGAAATTCGGTTTGACATTGAATGAGCATTCGATTCAGCTTAATATGATATAAAACCGAGTCTAAACCGACCTTTTTCATGCCTCCAGCGCATGTAACAAAACTCAGCCTTTCGAGTCCGAAAATAAAATCACGATATAGATTTGTTATTTCATATGGATTAAGTAACACATATGGTTTCACTCAATCCATGCCTTATAATTAATACATATGAATTTCATTCCACAACAACCAAACAAGACCTTAAAAGGCTGAAACGAACACTGCTCGCCCTCTAAGTGAACCGAACGCACCCATATAGTAACTTTGCAGCATGCATTTTCTCACGATACACAATGTAATTGAGCCACACACTTATGAGCACCATGCAAAACGACACGTATTTGCAAAAATAGAAACAGTAATTAGACAACAGCCCAACACCGAAAAGATAGTCCAACACAGTTCATGCGGCACCCTCCGGAATGTGCACTGGCAAGTTCAGTCAGTGCATATACAAAATGCATCATCGCGTCAAATGATAAAACATTCCATTCAGATTCAGCCGACGTTGAAAAACATGGTAATACAAACACGGTGTCCAACGAACCAATACTAGCCAATCATGGAGACCTTAACGTAATACAATGATATTCACAACCCGGACATGCAAAAGCCAACATACTATTTTAGCTACATATACGGAAAGAAAGAAGCCACAGGATCGTCCAACCTATACAACCAGAACGTGCACTGTCTCGACAAAATGAGAGCGTGCCCGCAAGGATAAACCTCACAGAAGGGTTACCTTCACTACATTAAAGCAAGTCGTGTCAGATGCAAACCTACTCTCTCGCCAACCTAGGTATCGGAGGGTCATCATCTGTGCTATCTCATCACAAAATGAACAAAAACAGGGGGAACAAATCCAATGGGACACAAAGCCTATCAAGAGCTGCTTGATGTTAGAGGTATGCTATTGGGCGTTCCGTGTCAACCCACCCCGTGGCACCGTCCTGCAGTAACAAGAACATAACCCATGGCATCAATGAATGAAGATATAACATTAAGAGGATTGCAAGTATTACAGAAATCTTCCTGCCCAAAACTAGTGCAAAAATCATAACGTAATGTTTACTTCAGTAAATATTTTGAAATGCTAGTTTAGTGTCAGAACTAAAGACATGGAAAATCCTACTGTTCAAAATTATTACCACAAAAATGGTAAATGTTTGTTTGTGTACAAACATATAATTGAACCAGGTAATTTGTGCCCCAAGGCAACTCCCAGAACACCAAACAAGAACAGTCTGCTACGTATTTAAACAGATTAAGCAAGACAGCAATTAAAAGGTTAATGCTAGCTGACATATGAAACCCCACTACCCTAGAACCCAAGGCATATGTGTTTGAACGTTCCAACAACATAAATAAATATTCAATTTTTATATAAACAAGTCAAATGGTGCATACCTTCCAGAAAGCGTCTGGGAAGAAGCTCCAGGTCCTTTAGAGTTACCAAGTCGCTTAGCCTTGTTTTCTTGTTCTTTCTCGAGGCGTATTGCAGCAACTTCTTTTTCCATAGCAGTTACCTCACGCCTCATCTTTTTAGCCTCCACCTCCATTGCTTTGTTTAATGTATCTACTTTCTTTGCTAACATCTGTATCCAAGAGACAAGTAGCAGACACGGTAGTGACGCCTCTGTTCCTTTGAAAGCAATAATAAAAATAACTATAGTACTACCTTGATTCTATTCTAAACTTGATTAGTATTGACCAATTTGTTAAAGGTTGGTCGCATACATTCTATGACAACTAAACCAGAAATGGGTAGAACTAACTTATACATTATAGCACAAGTGAAGCAGGAAACAAGATTTTACTATCTACTAAAGCATGATCTTCCAAACAAGAATTATTAAAGCGTTATACCTCAATGGCATCATCTTTGTCCTTTAGACTTTGGTCCTTCTCATGACATGCCTTTCTCAAGGAAACCACCTCTTTTTGCAGCATGTCATAGAGTACGCCAGAGACCATATCACTTGAATCAGCATTTGTGGTTTCATTGTTTTTTTCTTCTGCATTAGCCTTCCAGTTGTCAGTTGTTTCACAATCTTTAACAGCATCAGTAGATCTATTGAGCAACTGAGGTCCGTTCCCAAGAATTTTTGCCCGGTCTAATGATCTGGTACCACCATCAAATGATCTTGAGGTTCCTTTTGCATGCTTGAGGACCAAGCTGCTGCTAGTTGAGATTGAGGTCCTTGAATTGAAAGATGGAGATTTCCTTGCAAACACACCATTTGGAGAGACTTTGGACATATTATCGGCACCACCTAGTGATAGCCGACGTGACGGTCCATTGCTTATACTCTTTCCTTCCATGGGAGGACGACCAGAGCCACTAGGGGCCCCCCTCAATCCATCTTCTAAAACTTTCAATCGCAACTGATACTTTTCCTGGATCAAAATTTCAAATAATTTCTTAAACCCCCAAACAAAATTTGTAATTCTCTTATATTTAGCTCAAAATCAACACCATGATAATTTACCTTTAGTTGGGCTTCAGACCGTGCTGTTCTCTCTGCAATAGAAAGTTTGTCACGGAGTTGCTGCATCTCACCCTGCAGAAACGTTTTTGGTTAAATGATTTCCAATACAGGGTTTCAGGATCAATATGTTTCCAGCTGCATTGATAATCAAAAGCAGGGCTCAAAGTACAAGATATATATGCATCTCACCTGCAAGAACCTGCGTTCTTCAAGCCACTGTTTAACAGGCATTACTTTATCATTAGCATCTTTCCAGTCATTTGCAACAACAACAGCAACCCTGTTTGCGTTGACTTTTGTCCGAGCAAGTTCACGCTCAAGAATCTTCTTTTCGTCCTGAAAATCATGATTGGAAACAGCACGTGTCATATGTTTGTATAAAAATAAAACAAATAATTGCAATATTTGAAGAGTTAAGGTACAGTGTGTTACAAGTAGTTCTTGAACTTTCCGCTGACAATCTCTAACAGCATTGGCAGCTGCACCACCAGCAAGAACAGCCTCTTCTAGCTCTCTAACAGTTTGGCTAAGCTTTTCTACTTCGGCAACTTTTTGGCGGTGCAACCTATCCAAGATCTTATTTTCTTCCTGCATTCAAGTAAATAGCTGATTGAATATCTTAACTCGACTTGACTCGTATTTTAGAGACCCAATAAACTTCCATAAGCAAAGAACTACCTGGCAGATTTCAATCTGCTTCATCAACTCTTGATTCTTATTTTGCATGTCATCAACCATAGCAGCCTTCGCCAGTGCGATTTGTACAGTCCTTTCTGCTTCTAATAGTGCTGCCTCCTTTTGTTTTGTCAAACGATCCAATGCTCTATTGTCATCCTGGAGCTTTGCAATCTGAAAATAACAAGGTAGTCTTTTGTGAGTTACATCAAATATGCATCCTACACAGAGGGAAAAAAGGCATAGATATGATCTCTAACAATACATAGGGGCAATCAACGTGCAACAGATAGAAAAAATAAAACATGACAACTTTGTCAGCAATATTACCTCTTGCCTGGCAAGTTTTAGCTCTGCTTCAAGCGGTGCAAGAATGGCTTCAATAGGTGGCATATCATCATCTTTCTGGGCTGCGTGCACTCTTCTTAGTGTTGCTTCTGCAGCAAACTGAGCAGCCATGGCAGCTTTTTTCTCATCATTTGTTTTCTTGAGTTCTAGATTCTGTAAAGTTTCACTCTATCAGAGAGGAACAATAGACACGGCAAAACAACTACACAGATAAATTAAAAACCTACATACTTTGCTATCAAGAAGAGACTCGGTCAACTTGAGTTTCTCATCCAGCTTCTCTAACTCGGCAGTGAGCTGTCATCACAATATGACAAATGAACAATCATGTTAACAAAAGTAAAGAACAGTACCAAACACAGAACGTTTGCCTTCCCTTGATATATCACTTCTTACACAGAGCTTGGTCTGTGAGTGTCATAGTAATTTCAGTATGTGTACTAGGCAATTCATACATCTAATATTGACTTCAAATCAAATTAATAAAATTGTCCTCAAGAAGGCATTGCATTGTAGCAAGAATCAAATTATGAATAAATTCAGACAAGGCGTTTTGATTTTAACAATATCACTTAGATAGTTAGATGGTACAACATTATTCTTTGAAATGTCTGTAGGCAAATAAATAGTAATAGCAACCAAAGATGCACTAAACTTCGCCATATCATCATGAAAGCAATGAAACAGATTATGTTAATTGATCCAATGGTCCGACTATCAAAAGTTGAGCCGGTCACTTTTCAGAAGTTGATTAGATTCACCGATTAAATGCATGGTATAAAGGATAAATATATGTAGTTGAACAGAAAACCAATGAAGCATTTGGTGTTAAAGGAAAATTGGAATGGATTGTAGAAGCCAAGGATCAAGATGAATCATAAATGCAAACAGATGAGATTTAATCTTAGGCAGTACGGTGAAAGAAGTTTAACCGTAGTGTTTACAAAACTAGGGTTAAAAACAAATGAGGGTTTAACCATAGTTTTCACAAAAAAAAAATGGTGATGGAAGTTTGCTCCCAAAACTCATCAAAGCAGATTTAATTATTCTCATATACAGTTCTGAACGGAATTGGACACAACCAAAAACTTTCGAAACTCTAGGTAAAACATTGTTAACCTAAGAGTTTGGATGCAGAATTGAATTGGATAGTTTAAGCACTTGCCTACGGATCCGACTGCATTAAGCGCTTGTGAGTGGAAACAGCTTCAGGAGAATTATGTTCATCAAACATTTTGCAACATAAGATCAATAATCAGGAACAAAAATCTATTCACCCCAGCAAACCAGCGTGTTAGCACAAAACTGACATTCTGCTCATTATACCTATTAACACTCAGGGCACGAGACAAATAAATAAAGGAAATCATAAAAGAGAAGCAGGACGCTTTTTTTGAAGTTATTCATCTTGTGGTAAACCAATAGAAAAATCATAATCTGCTCTAGTTTCAAGTAAGAGAACAAAAGAAAAGAGCTACTATATCAAAATATATTTGTAAGAAACAGGAAGATTTATGTTGAATTATTAAATCATGCAACCCTGAATGATTTCAGAGATTCATCAGGATCGATCAAACCAACTTAATAATCTACCAGAAACCAACTCAACTTCAAATTGCAGCCCTCGCCCAAAGCTCTTGCTAGAATCATCTCCAGATAAACAAAATATTTGCGCTTCGCTTGTACATTAGAACACTACTGCAGTTACCAGATCAAACGAAATGATGAACGAAAACAACGGCTTCGCACAAAGTCAGGAGAACATTTGGAGATTACCTCCTCAACGGCCTTCTCCCGCGCCCTCTCCGATAGCCGCAGCGCCCTTATCTCGGCGTGCGCCTCGCCCAGCTCCCTGTCCTTATCTGAAACCTCATTCAAAATCAAAACGTAGTCTGATGAGACCCCAGGATACGGGTGAAAATCACCGAGACTGAGAATCGAGAGTGCAACAGGCACGAATAAGCTCACCCCTGACTTCATTCTCGAGGCGGTTGAGCTCGACCTTGACGGGATCCGAGCCGTGCATGAGCGTGAGGAGCTCGTCGGCATCCAGTCCGGCCTGCACCGGCGCCCGGCGCCGCGCGGAGCCCTTGTGCGCCGAAGCATTCCCCTCCTCGCCGCCGCCGTCGGCCATCTCAGATCTGCACCGCGACACGCCGTCCAAATCAGCCGATGCCGTCCCGGAGCTCGCCGCCGGGGCACGGAACCCTCCGCGCGGGCGCGTGGCTTGCGGCCTCCGCAATGCCTGGTCGGGGGGAAACCCTAGTCGGGCTCGTTGTCGCTGCTGCTGCTGCTGGGCCGGTGAGCGCTTCCGCTTTGCTTCACTAGCTTTGTCTTGCTCGGAACAGTGCGTTTAAAAACCGGTGGAGAAGGGGACGGAGGGAGGCGTCTCCGGATTATTTAACGCGCCGGGTTTCGGGAGGAGGCGAATACTTAGATTACGTCCGAAATTACGACGAGGTAATCATGGCGGTAATTGATTGGGCAGTAATTCCCGGATTATTTGCTTTTTACAGTACTCATGGCGTAAGGCGAGTATTCGAATTTGTTTTTTCCATGAGACGATTCTGTTCGGTGATTGCTTCTTCTAAATGTTTGTGATGGCGCCTGGACACAGATGCATTATCCTCGTGTCGCTTTCGTTTTTGAATGGCTTACCTGAACACAGTGGAGGCACTATTTCGTGGTCGTCGCCCATCAGCGGTGGATGCGGACGCTCTTGCCACCTGCACCTGCAACATCATTTGCTTGTACAATACAAAACCATAGTGATACAAGGTTGTCGTCCTCGAAACCGTTTGAGTTGTGCGTACGCAAGCCGAACGGAAACAGCTGTTGTTATCGGATTGGACTGTTCGGCGATATCGAAATCAACGGAATGAACAGGTGCGCAACGGACGGAAACGTAACCCCGGCGTGCACTGTTATGTCCGCTTTGTAGCTTGTGCCTGTCGCTGCCTGCTTCGCCACGCAATTGTGGATCTTGTGTGCCTCTGAAGACACGTACGAGATGGGACTGGACAGGCCAAACTGAATGGAGGACAGATCATCAGTGATGGTTTTAATAGCTAAAATCCACGGCCACTCCCAAACTTATATGGGTACTTAAGCAATACTAACAATTAAGAGAGCCGTGTGTCGACATTCAAAAGGTGCTCACAGATGGTTTTACATTTTACTCGTTTTATAATACTGTGATACAGGGTGGTCATCTGATGTTAACATGGTGACAGGGCATCTATTGATCATCATAGGATGCTCGGCTCCATCAGGCCACTCTGCATCGGCATGCGAAGACGACTCGAGTGCGGTCTTCAGAGTTCAGAGACCAGCAGGACGCCACGGAGCAGGGCGTTCTGTGCCGATCTCCGCTGCCCGAGACGAAAAAGCGCGAGCACGTGGACAAAAGTGGTTCTTCAACACTAGTAGTAGTTCCTCTGCATCTGTTCTGATCCTGCAGGCAATGGCCGGTTTAGAAAAGTGATTTGGCCAAGCGGATGCGCATGTCCAGAACTTTGGCAGCCGCGTTGCGACGGACACGGAATCGCTACTCCCGGGTTCAGGCGTCGGCAGTGCACACTGCTCCCTCGTATAATCGTACGTATTTGCGGCGGGGGCCAACACGGCCGTACTCGCGTGGGTGGAGTGGCCATATGGACCACCACTACTCTCGGCGCCGTGATCACGCGCGGGGCGGGGGGGCCGACGGTGGCCACCCAAGTACGCAAACTCGTGGCCCTCCAACTGCACCCGATCGCGCCATTCCCCGTCGCACGTAACGTAACGAGCCTGAGAGGCGATCATGGATGGAGACGACGCGCGGGTCCACGGCTCCGCTTCCGCATCTACACGCGGCGCCGCCGCGCCGTCCGCATGTGACGCGCACGCTGTTGGCTTGTGCAGATCGGCGGGGTACGAGAGCGGTAGTGGTACGCTCTTCTGCCGCCGCGCTGTGCCGGACTGGCCCGCGCGATGCGATCTTGACTTGCTGTCCCTCCGCCCTCCCCGCCTAGCTGTTATGCGTCTTCATCGTCTCAATCTGCAGTGAGCACCAGGATTCGAAAAACTGATTTACTAGTCGGCTCGGTTCGGTAAAAAGCCGGCTGGTTAACCATATTATTATAATATTAAATCAGATTTTTTCTGATTAACCGATCGGTTAATATGACTAGTCAAAACTAGTTATCCGATTAACCGAAACAACAGTCAGTTTTTACCGGTTATTCGAAACCTGGTGACTGGTGAGGACTGAGGAAAGAGTGGATGAGGATGGGCGGCGCCCGCCTCGCTGTCACTGCCGCTACGGCCACATGCACCGCATCAGCACCGTCACGCGTGCGTGCATGTGTGTGCGTGCGTTACGGGGCCTCGGCTCCGACGTGACCGTGTTGCATTTACATGCCCCTCTCGATTTGTGGCCTGTAACAACGAAGCGAGAGGGCGAGCAAGGTTCCTTGCTTCTGCAGCTACCCATTTGCTGCTAGTTGTACTGCTAGCGGGTTGCGGTTGTGACGTCGTTGTTACCGATCGCACAACCGGCTGATGCGCTAATTGCAGAAACCCGATGCATGGAAAAATAAACAAGAAAATTGGCTCAACCACTTGAAAACGTCAGCAAACTCTGCAACACACTGTAACGATCGTTTCATCTACGACTAATTTGTGCTACTGCATTCTGGATCGACAGGCAGGATCCGAGGCTGAAAGGCTATAGCGTCACATCGTCATCAGAGGTTGATTCAGCCAAATCATTTCATCTCGTGTCCGGGTCCCCCCATTAAGCGAGAGGGGGAGATGCTTAAGGATCCTTTTTTCAGACAGATGTGACCGATCAATATCTGCCAATTAAGGCTTCGGACAGATTGGCGACTGATGATGTGCGTCGCCGTGCCGGTGGTTGCTGCTCTCAGTCTGTTAGGTGCATGTCAATACCTGCCAAGTAGCTAGCTACGTGTCTAGCTCAACTGAATTTCAGCGATGCCACCTGTCATGTAACGCTTCTTTGTTTCTACACATAGCGTAGTGCGCAAGTACTTGTCGTCTCACTTAACGCAGCTGAGATTAATTAGCTCACTTGGACATCAACATATGCATGGCTGGTTTTGTTATTACTCTTTTGAAAGGACACTGAATATAATTCATGGCACTCTGGATAAGAGAAAGTGGGCACTGGGCAACATGACACAGGCGCCGCCTAGCTCGTACAGTACAGGTCAAAATGCTTTAGTTATGAAAGCACAATGAGACATCATTTGTCATTTTAAACTACCATCCATTGTACTAATATATGACGGAATAATAATAAATTAATTCAGTAGTGGGTAAACAACTTTTCCCATCAGCATTAGTTGATTGCTTGCTTAGATTGCGTGGTCCCACGAAGACATACGGGCACAAAAAGATCAAGCCGAGAGGACAACAATTAGCGTCACAAATGAGTCGTTATTAGTGAAGTAGTGACAGCACAAACCACATTATTCCCCTCTAATCCAAATTTGTATATGGAGGACCCCAAAAAAGATAGCGAGGAAAGCAATGATGTTGACATCATACGTGGCATGCTTGTGTTTGAAGACCCGTAGAGCGAGATGTGTATGCAGTTAAGCATAATCCGTTAACCATTAGATAGAACATACTCCCTCCGTTCTAAAATTATTATCGTTATTGACTTTTTTTCGTTACTTTTAATCATTTATTTTATTTAAAAAATTAAGAAATATAATTAATTTTTTATTACTTGATTTATCACTAGATAAAATTTAAATATAATTTATACTATTTCATATTTGAACAAATATTTTAAATAAGATGAATAGTTAAATATAATAAAAAAAGTTAATGACGATAATAATATAGAACGAATGAAGTAATATATTGTACTATTAACGAGGCGCTTGCACTGGTGAAAGATGCATGCCTCCAAACCGGGGCGAAGCAAAAGCAAAGCAATTGCCAGTGCAGGATCAAAAGGAAGTGGTCACTGACCAGCTCTATATGACGGGTGCAGGAAAGAAAGCCGAACTTTGTTCAGGCCACTAGCTACGAGCTAAAAACCATGTGAGGTTACATTAAAGAAACCCGCACTTTGTTCATGTCCTTCTGTTCAGAGTACATTTTTTTTTTAATCTCTGAGGAAGATAAACGTTACATTAACCTTAGCAAACACATGTTACAGCAGTAGGATGGGAAAAAACATACGCCACTCAAATGCGGTTTACCTCCATCACGTGCATTTGCAGAAACTACAGTAGCTACATGTAAAATGTGAATTTCCATCATATGGACGTACGCACGATCTGTCAGAATGTAAAATGTCGGCGGTCAAGGGTCAATGGCAGCCAGTCAGTAAATGTACCTGAGCCCGCCGGCCACATATACAGTCCGTGTAGTACTGGCAATCTTTAACTTTCACTCACCCAGCCAGTTTGCACTTGCATCGAGTGCATTGATCGCTTTACAGTTGCGGATTCCAAGCTTGTTGTTGCTGCAAAGGCGCCCGTCGTCTCTGAGCAGCAACAGGGACAGCCATACGCATGCATGCGGCCTCACACACACTTGAGAGTTGAGGCTCGGTGCAGGTCATCAGCATCGCTTTCCTGAAAAGATAGTGCGGAGCCGGGGCCCCGGTGGCGACAGTGGCGCATGAGCCCGGGCGGGAGCTTGGGAATCCGATGCTGCTGGCTGCCGGTTAGTCTCAGTCACTGCACCGGTGGTGGTGGTGGTCCGGTGCGGTTAGCCTAATAGCCGGCCGGGTTGGTGAGGCACCGCGCCCCGCACCAGGACAGCGAAGGGGGCGAAAGGTGGATACGGTGCCAACCGCCCAGCCCCCAACTGCCAAGCGACCGAGCCGGCCAATGGCACGGCAACGTCGGCACACATCAATGGATAACGGGAAATACGTAGCTTCAAGGCACCGTTCTTGCGTCTCTCCCTGGCTGAGAATCTAGCTCTCTTCCACTTCCGTGGCGGTGCCGTGGCCGAAGGCCGAAGCAAGCGCGTGCGCTGTGGGAAGAAGCTAGCTGCTGCTACTGCTACTCCAGCTAGCTAGCCGGCGGAGCAGTAGTAGTACAAGCCAAGTCACCGTCGCGCGCGCTAATAAGCACCAACCAGCAACGCCTTAAAAGCGCTCTCGGCTTTAGCGGAAAAAGAACTTGGTGATCAAGGCTAGCCAGCCAGAGCCACCGTGTACCCGGCCGCCTTGCCGACGGCCGCAGGCGGGGCCGATCATGCGACGCAACGCGACTGTGGTGATCACGACGACACGAATTAGATTTGAGGGGTGCTTACGTATTCTCGTGACTACGTACGTGAGCAACTGATTAGACGGATCGGGAACTCTTGAAAAAGGGGACCGCCGTCACGTTACACCGTGACGAAAATGGCTGCACTCGGGCGCGCGCGTGTTCGATCGCAAGTACTCAAGTACGAAAGCTAGGTTTTTCTTTGTAACGGGGAAGTGTCATATCAAAGGTCTAGTAGTGGGAGAGTATCAGCTGTCGCAATTGCGTCTATTCTATCGAAACCATGACACGTTGTTTTCTTTTTCTTTTATTTTCTGGAACTATGATGACATGTTGCTTTCGGGTGGTGTTTCCTCCGTCCGTCCGGTTGGAGTTGGAGCGTCGTTTTGCGTACGGTCGTTTCGAGTTGCAAGGGTTCACTGATGACATGTGCAAAACGGCTTAATTTTGCCATATCCTTAAAGGAAAAAAAAAAACTCTTCTATGAATAGTAATGTGTTTTTTCCCCCTGGAAAACCACCCTTGTGCAACCTTTTTACTAAAAGGCTTCACAAATTATGGCCACAAAAACAGTTAGAGCTTCCACTATAACAGAAACGACCTGTAGCGGCGGGTTTGTCGACCCGCCGCTACGTTATCGTAGCTAAAAATAAAAAACTCTAGCGGCGGATAACCCGAACATAAATTTAACCGCAGCTAAAAAGA
Organism: Eleusine indica; assembly: GCA_030378355.1. Taxonomy (NCBI): domain Eukaryota; kingdom Viridiplantae; phylum Streptophyta; class Magnoliopsida; order Poales; family Poaceae; genus Eleusine; species Eleusine indica. The sequence continues at coordinate 4,767,275 of CM059495.1, forward strand.
TATTAGTAGCGATGGGGGACATCTTCACCCGCCGCTACGCATCAACCCAAAAAAAAAGAACCCGTCGGCTCATATGGGCCCGCTAGCCCAAATGAGCCCGCACCCACCTCAGAGTGGATCCGGTCGCTCCCGCCGCCGCTGCATCACGAAGAAGAGTGGGGGTGGCCAGATCCGACCGCCCCCGCTGCCGCCGCACCACAAGGAAGAGGAGGGTGGCCAGATTCGGCCGCCCCCGCTGCCGCCGCACCACGAGGAAGAGTGGGGGTGGCCAGATCCGGTGGCCCCCGCCGCCGCCGCATCATGAACAAGAGGGGGGAGCATCATCGTGGGGCCACGCGCGACTGGGGGAGGGTGCGCCGTCGGGGGGGGGGGCACCTGCCGCCACGCACCACCGTAGATCCCCACCTGCCGCCGCCTCTAGATGTGTGCGGGCCCGTGGCGGACTCGAGCACGCGTGGCCTCGTGGTGCTGGGGTCCTCGATCCACGGACGTGCCGGCGTGGTGCAGCGGCGATCGGCGACGATGTGTAACTGCTACTCCTCGTGGTGCTGTCGGAGGTCAGCGACGGCTGAGCACGTCCTGGACGAGGCGACGAGCTACGTGTTCCCATATGGACTGGAGAGGTGGGGGCATGGGGAGAGAGGAGGGTGGGGGTGTGGAGAGAGAGAGGAGAGGTGGAGGCCGATGGCGCAGAGAGATAGAGGAGAGGGAGGCGGCGTGGGCGGCTGAGAGATAGGATTTGGGGAGGATAACTTGTGCTTTTATTTGACTAGTTGGACCGAATGGGCCAAAAGCTATTTATAGCGACGGTTCAAGAAGTAATCCGTCCCTAAAAATTAATTTTTAGGAACGAATCATATAGTCACCCGCCACTAAAAATGGAGACTATTTTTAGTGGCGGTTCAAGATGTGATCCGCTTCTAAAAATCGATTTTTAGGGGCGGGTCACATCGTGAACTATCGCTGAAAACTGGAGGATCATTATAGCGATGGTTCTCTTCAAAATCGTTGCTACGCGCTTTTTTAAAACACCGTTAAAAGTCCGTTTTGTGGTAGTGTTTCTGATGGTGCCCCTTAACCAACATCCATCAGGTTTTACAGTTTGCCCTGGCAACCCCATCCAGGATTGAGAGTTTCCTTTGTGGTCCACACAGCGGAACAATCTGCTAACAATGTTTGTTTAGTTCCTGGTAGTTGTAATACCAGACTCTCTATCAGCAGACTCGTCGTGTAATTGTTTGATTTATGCGCTAAAGAAAGGTTCGTAGAAAAAAAATACTGGTAATTGTTTGATTCATGCTGATCAACGATTAACCATACTTGCAGTTTCCGTACAATCTCTATTCTGTTTACTGCACGCTCTCAATTATTCTGATGACAAACCAAAATGCTTTTGCACGGGAGAAAATCAGTGGGATATATATGACGATGGCGTTTGGGCTATAAAAATGGGCCTTAGAAAGGTAACATACGTGCCCTGTGAGGCCGTGACACTTCGGGCTTTATTTGGGCCAATCGCTTCGCCGTAACACGTTTTTGGTCGGTCCATGAACCATGATAAATTTTGCTCGAGCTGTTGAGCAGAAATATGGCGCCGGACAAAACTGCAATGAAATTCTCAGCAAAGGTAGCGTTCCAACTTTTAATGTCATCAGTGTATACCTGTAGCGAGTACCTGTAACATTTGGCATGGGAAGATCGAGTAGTGGATAATCGCTGCAGTGATGGCTGGCATGATCTGGATCATTATTTTACTTGTGCAAGATCACACGGTCGGGAGACGAAATTGTTTTCAAGATGGCGCGTTTTGCAGCTGCACTGCTGGTAGATATTTTATGGGAATGCACAGCACATACACTAAACTGCATAGTCTAAAGCTGACTTGGGTGAGAATTGCAGCTTCCTCAGAAATTTAGCTCACGTGGACCTCTTTTTGGGCTGCCACGTTAATTCGGCCCGACGTGGATCGTTGTCTGTGCGAGGCGTGGCCCGGCTCGTACTGTATACGTGGGAACTGAGAACCAATAATTTTCTGAGTTGCTTCTCATGACCGTTGACTTATGGAACATTGTTTCTGTTGATCTATGGATTATTTTTGCAAGTAGTAGAAACTTACTGCGAAACATATGGTTCGACGAGATGGACCGGCGACTTCTGGCTTCATCTGAGCCTTATTTTTACCACTTGTCATCGGTGTCAGTATACAATAGTAGCAAGATGCACCTTGGTCAATCGCTCAGCAAAGAGTAATCCTAATATTTTCCTCGCCAGTGTTTATATATCTGTCGGCACGTTGGGAGCCAACGAACGTCGAACAGTCCACGGGTTGATCCCTTAACCGCGTCGCGTGCCAGCTCCAACACAACAGAAATGCTAATCATCCTTCCACCATGCATCACAGCATCGACTACTCGTCGTCTTGCCTGAACAACCAACGCAGCTGTTGTAGCGAGGTAGTATCATTTATCTTTGACCGATGCTTTATAGAGTCTACAAAACCTTTTAAATTTTGAATCCACCAAACAGAAAACGCTGCTTCACCTCACCAACAGAAGATGTTGTTTCTAGTAGCACTCAAACCGGACTTCACCGCACGGATTTTAGCCATCTTTGTCGCACACTCGCACGGTCTGTTGCAGCCGGAAGCAGACGACAATCGGTGGGGAAAAAATGGGCATCCGTGCAGCGTATGTTTCGTGCGCCTTGGTCCCGTGCAAACACATGTTCACGGAATCCAGTACTACTCGGAGGAGGACAGAGTTGACCACGCTGCTTTCCACTTCCGAAGCACTAATGCCTCCGGGCCCACGCTGTCAGCCTCCGCGCGGCCAACTTTTTTTTTTTGAGACGGCGACCCTTTATTTTGAGCATGCCGGCCGCCTTGATCCCCTTGACCGTCCCGTCTCCTCACTGACTCTCTCTCTCTAGTTTTCCAACCTCATCGAACAAGCAAGCCATGGATGTTCCCGTGAAGAAGGCGGCGGCGCGGGCGGGGAAGGCGGAGATGAAGCCGACGACGCTGCTGGACGTGCACGAGGTGGAGTGGATCACGCGGGAGCTGGAGCGGCTGCTGACGAAGGAGCAGGGCGGGGGGGACGACGACGCGGGCGCGGACGGCGGGCGACACCAACGGAAGGGGGCCAAGGCGATGCCGGCCGCGTCCAGGAAGAGAGGTTTCCTTGCCGACTTCCTGGGGAAGCGCGCCATCTCCATATGCAGCGGCGACGCCGTGGACTCCGCCGCCTCCGCCGCCGCCGGGGTTGTTGGCAGAGGCCGCCGGCCGCGAGGAAGGGGGAACAGCGGCTTCCGGGATGTGGAGAAGGTGTAGACTACGTTGCGGCGTGGTTGATTGCGTTGCGTGTGTGGATTTTTGGCACGGAGGCGTAAGTCTCGCACGTTCTGTAAACAAATTTACGATGAACTCGTTCTTCTGTACTTTTGCTCCCGCTTTTTGCCGCGTGGTTAGTGGAGTTTTGTAGTGGCTCAAAGATAGTGCTTACAGAAAAAGCTACTACTAATTAGTTACTATATATGTGATCAAGTGCTCGTATGCAGCCGAGCAGTCTCAATCTGGGAATGATTTGGTTTTGATCCGAACAAAGTTCATGCTACCATGTCCACTGCATCATTAACTTTCAGGTTCATGCTTGCAGAAAAAATAGCAATTCATCATTCAAAATTTAAATCTGAAAGATCGACAAGGATGCGTCGTGAGTTACTGTTTGATTCGAATTTCGTACTACTGCTGGTATTAAACCCATTCCATTCCATTCCATGAGATACGATACGACAACACTAGCATCAAAACTGATGGCTAGCAAGTTCCCAAGAAGCACAATTGAATGCTACAGTAAATATGTCTATTCTAGAGTATATTATGTTGGTGGTGCACAGATTTTCCTCGTGTCCTGCAGGTCTCTCTCTCTTCCATCAGTAATTCGAGCATGGAGGGACTCGAACGAAGGGAACCATCAGTTTTGTAGCAGGCCGAGCATTTGGGTTTGCAAACGGCCTACCACAGAGAGAGGCCGGCTTGTACAACCTGAAGAATGAAGTCCACGGGGCCTAGCCCAATGGAGTTTTCGATTCCGGTCCAAAGCAGAATCGAAGGACATCGAAGTATCGAAGCGTAGAGAGAGAGACAGGTGGTGGTGGTGCGGAGTGGAAGTGGACGGCGAAACACCGAACACCACCAAAGTCGTCAGACAGAGTGACGCCGCACGCGCGCACAAGAGGGAGAGGAGCGGTCACCAAAATGGAGGCGGCCGCCTCGTCGCCGGAGCAGCCGCTGCTCCGTCCGCCGCCGCCGCCCCGCGCCAGCGCGAGCTCCGGGGACTCGACTTCCCCGTCGCCTCCCTCCGCAGCGAGGCCGAGCCGCCTCGCGGCGCTCATCGGTCGCGCGGCGGGGCGGCGCGGGCCGTCGATGCTGGTGCGCGAGACGGCGGCGCTGCAGCTGGAGCGGAGGCGCGCCGACTGGGCGCACTCCCGCCCCATCGTCGCCCTCGACATCGCCTGGAACGTCGCCTTCGCCGCGGCGGCGGCGGCCGTGCTCGCGTCCTCCGCCGAGGAGAGACCCGTTAAACCGCTCCGGCTGTGGCTCGTCGGGTATGCCTTGCAGTGCCTGGTCCACGTCGCTCTCGTCTGCTCCAACTCCAACACCCGCCGCGGCCCCGCCCGCGCGCGTGGCTCCGCCTCAGACATCGAATCCGCCGCCGACTCCGCGGACTCAGGGGTGGACAGCTCGGACAGCGAGCGCGAAGATGGCGAAGAGATGGAACAAAGGAGCAGGTAGGGCACATATGGAACCCAAGCTTTAGGATTAGGGTTTGTGCAGTGAACAGTTGACTCGTAATCACTCTTGCTTAATGTTTGTATGTTGACTTGATTATTTCGCTTACACTTGCAGTTTTTCGAGTCGATGCGAGTCAATGAATACATTGATATCATTTCTGTGGTGGATCATCGGATTTTACTGGGTAGTATCCGGTGGGGAGTTACTCGTGTATGGTGCTCCAAGGCTGTATTGGTACGTCATCATTCAACATTGAGTGCAAAATCTAATGTCTGGATCTAGAATAGTTTGAAATGTTGCTTAACCAAGGTTTCAATGAAGATGTCATAAGTGGAATTTCATCAATTTGGTTGAAAAGTAACATATACCTTATACATGGGCAACAAGCCACTTATTCCTGTTTAGACCTAAGTGCATCTTGTACATGTATATGTATTCTTCATAACAAAAGGCGTCAATGACAGCATACCTACTTTGCAACTCATTTTGCAGGTTAGCTGTAGTGTTTCTAGCATTTGATGTGTTTTTTGCTGTCTTCTGCGTTGTTGTGGCCTGCTTCATTGGGATTGCACTCTGTTGCTGCTTGCCTTGTGTTGTTGCTATTCTGTATACTCTGGCTGGTCAGGTAAAATTTCAAGCTCAACAGAAGTAGTTTTTTTCTACTTTCTATTTCACCTCCATTGTTGCCACACATACCTTACCGTGTTTCAATTTAAATATGTAGGAAGGTGCATCAGATGCCGACATCAGTACGCTTCCCAGATATAAATACTCTTTTCCAAGTGATAATGGACAAAAGGGGACAGATGAAGGAGTGATGATCCCCGTCCTGAATAATAGTGGAACATCAACAAGTGAGCGTATTCTCCTTCATGAGGATGCTGTAAGGATTTTGTTCCTTCTATATCTATAATCCCTGTCTTCCCTTTTGCAGTTATAATTACTTTTTGCAATAGGAACTTTTTCATTATGTTGTGACCATTCTATAGCAATTAAGGAATATACCACATTCTACAAAAATGACTAGTATTTATGTATAAACAATTTATAAGGCATAGTCAACCATTAAAATATAAATCCACTTGTTTCCCCATATCCAGTAATGAATTGGCATCATTTGGCCATTGTATTTTGGCCAGTTCTCCAATCTATAATATGATCTTCCGTTACAACACGAGTGCTGTTCATTTATTTTTGTCGTTATCTTTTCTTCTGTGCTTTGCTGACAGCCTTTTGTTTTCAGGAATGTTGTATTTGTCTCTCATCATACGATGATGGAGCAGAGCTCTCTGCTCTTCCTTGCAACCATCATTTCCACTGGACGTGTATTACCAAATGGTTACGCATGCATGCGACCTGTCCACTTTGCAAGTACAACATTCTCAAAGGTAGTGAAAGTGCATAGCCAACTTATGCTGACATAATTGACATACCCAAAGCATGGGTGCATGAAAATCCGGCTTGTAGATCAAGCAAGTGAAGCTTATGACCTCCTTGTGATTCGGATCTGGTTGTATTCTGGTAATTTAAGAGTTGTTTCAAGTGATAACATTGATGTGTGTTTCCCTGTTTAGATGTGGTGATAACATGTAAATGAATGGTTCCTAACTCAAGTTTGGCTTGCTAATATCGCTTGTAAATACTTTCGATCTGTGCTGTTTTCTACATACAATGGCAATGAAATTGGTGGAACACTTGATGATAAATTCTTTGCCTATCACATTGTTTGGCATGTGCAAATGAATGGTATCATGTGCGTGGTTCTTCTCTGGCCTTTGGAACATGGCAGAAGAATTCAGAGAACAATATTTTGCCCAATATTTCATGCCTGCTATGGCCTGTTCACATGTGGCAGCTGTCTTTTATCTGGTTACTCAATTTTAAGTTTCAGGTGTGTCATCAATATTGTGTACATATTTCTGCCTCACTCCATTAATGTTCGGCCCAATTTAGGGGATCCAAATGGGCCCTCAGTTTCCTCCATGGTTCCTCTTTTATGGTCAGCTTAGCTTTTCTTCATCTGAACCACAAAGTTGTGAGCATTTTCTCTTGTTGATCTTGTGAGTGTAGAAGAATATGAATGTCACTGCATTTGGTTCTGCCTACCCTTTTGCTAAGTGTTGAAATGTGTCAGATCCTTTTTTTTTCGAACAATATCAGATCATCCTCACATGATAGCTGATGAAAAGCTTCCACCAGCACCAGGTTAGAAAACGGAAATGCTGTGCGTGCGACTGATTCTTCTGTACGACCTGTGTTGATTGCTGATTCATGTTGGGTGTTGCTTGCTGATTACTGTTGGTCGTAAGGCTGGATTGGAAGTTCGTATAGCAGTGTGAGTTTTCATGTTAGTCACTTCCTTCGTTGCATGGAGAAATATGAAAGCACATTTGTTTGTTAGCTGTTTACTTCAAAGAGCTTGCATTAATGCTCGAAGAGCAAGGAAGAGAAGCTTCTGCATATCTGCGATTCTGAATTGGTAATTTAAGATGGTAAGCGAGAACTTGATGTGAGTTTTCCTAATTAGATGCTTGATAGTATGCAAATGAATGGTTCCCAGGCCAAGATTAATTGGCTTGCTAATATCAGCTGCTTATCTTTGAGTTGTGATGTTTTGAGTGTACTATGTAATTGAAATTGGTGAAACGCTTGGGGATAAAATTGTTGGCCACATTCATTGGTTGAAAATGTTAGATATTCCCTTTCTTTTTTGCTAGTACAGTAGTTAGATAGCTCGTCCTTCGGAGCAGCCTATAACAGTTACAGGCAGACCAAATCACCATAACTTGAGGTGATCTTCATAAAACTCAGACTAAAATAGGATGTGCGCATGAATCATATCTTGTGCTGCGGAGGAATTTAAAGAAAAATTTCCGCCGAGAGAGCATTCTGTGCGGTTGGAGTTTTCTTCTCTTGTGGACTTGAACATTGATCCATATGCCGCAATGGCTTTAATCTGCTGGAATACGGTGATTCTGAATGTGGAATCTCATGCCTTAAATCAATCACGGGAGCAGAAGAAAACTATATCAGGGCTGGATGGCACAAGAGTTTCAGTTATTACTCTTTTTTTTTAGTTGTTTGTTGTCCCTGGCTAGCTCAATTTTGAGCTAACCAAAGACAACAAAATCAGAATGGAGGGAGTAAACATTTTTAGAGCTTAGATAATACAGGTCTCCATATGAATATCCCAAAGATGAACATATATATATCCGCTAGGGATCTAATATGAATGCAGAAAGTGAGATGCAATGTCGGATAAAATGTACTTTCTTTTCTCTTATTCATTTCTTCCTGGAGATACTCCTTCCTTAAAACAATTAGAAGACAAGAGTACAAGTCACGAGGTTAATCATGTCCACAGCCAACACGGTATCTGCATCTAAGATGTATTCACAATGAAGGCAATAACATTCTCACATGTTCTAATTCTATTCCATAATGTGTCGTTCTATTATACTTAGACTAAGTAGTCCTGTCCATACACCTTGAAAAATGCTTCCTGCACATGGGAATTCCTCTCTCTGATCAATGTGCAAACATTGTGAGCATCACGCCAACGTCTACACTTGGAATACATATGGACTAGTAAAGTTTGTAATACAACATTCATTTCAGAGCCTGTCTTGATGAGACGAGCATGTATCTGCCTTCCATAGTTCAAAAGCCCGTGAAACCGGCACAGGTTTAAAAGCCCTGCCAAAGTGTAACGGTCAGGCCCAACACATGCCAGTTCCATCTGGCGGTAGATGTCTATTGTGGCAAGTGGTTGTCCATCTCTTACGTAACCTGAAAGTAGTGTGTTCCAAGATACCAAGTTCCTCTCATTCATCCTGAGAAATAGTACCTGGGAGACCTCAGTGCAGCCACACTTCGCATACATGTCGATAAGCTCAGTTTCCAAAACTACATTCATCTGGTTTATGACCTTAATGGCGTGACCATGAATTTGTCTTCCATATTCTTTATACCTTCTGTCCCCACAAATCCTCAGAAGGTTTGCGAAGGTATGCTGGTTAGGCTTTATATTAGCGGACTCCATCTGTCTGAAAATGTCAAGTGCTACCTCAACCAGCCCATTTTCGACAAACCCAGATAAGAGCGCATCCCATGAAACATAGTTTCTCTCATCCATATTTTCAAATACCAATCGAGCAAGTTCCATGTAGCCACATTTACCATACATGTCAACAAGTGCGCTGCCCCGAATGACATCAGTATCTAATGCTCTTCTAATCAAATAGCCATGGAATGCACGACCACTCTCAATGTCACCCACGTGGGCACATGCTGCAACTCCGCTGGCGAGAGTGAAACGGTCAACAGTGAAACCAGAATTTTGCATTTGAACAATCATGTCTAGTGCCACTTCGCAAAGACCAAAACGAACATAACTTGAAATGATGGTATTCCAACTCACTTGATCCCTGCAGATAGCTGTATCAAATACCCTCCTTGAACTTTCCATGTTGCCACACTTCCCGTACATGTCAATGAGACAGTTCCACACGGTGGCATTCCTTTCAAATCCAAGGACAGATGCAATAGCGTGCATCTGCTTCCCACGAACCAGGGACCCCAATGCACCACATGCTTGAATTGCCATTACAATAACAGAAACATTTGGAAGCACGCTGGAGCGCTGCATGGTACAAAATGCATCCCAGACTTCGTCCCAGCGAGAAGAACTGGCGTAGCTGCCAATGATCACACTCCAAGAAACCACATTGGGCTCGCTAATCTCGTCGAACACCTTTCTTGCATCATCAACCAACCCAAGATCAACATATGCATCAACTAATGCAGTACCGACGACAACATGTTGGCACAGCGCACACTTGATGACCAGGCTGTGCACGGCTCGGAGCATCCTGCTGTCCCGGAGTCTTGCACAGGCTCTGAACACGCTTGGCAGCACGAACCTGCTAACTGGGACGCCCTCCGTCTGCATCCTGCAGAAGAGCCGGGCAACCTCCGCCTGCCTGCCGTCATGCGCCAGCGCCACGACCATCGCGCTCCTGCCCTTCTCGCCTGTCTTGAGCGCTCGGTCAGGCGAGTCACCTCCGCCTGCGCCCTTGCTCCTCAATCGATGTGTTTCTTCGAACAGGTTAGCCGAGCTAGCGTTCCTCTCCGGCATTTGGTCGAACAGGTTACGCGGATTGGACAAGACGGGGTTCTGGGAGGTACTTGGACTGGGCAGCATAAGAAGTTCCCTCTGCAAGGTGGCCGCGGAGGCTGCGACGCATCGGAGGCGGCGGCAGCGCCGGTGCCGGCGGCAAGGAGCCCATTTGAGGCGCGCGGGCTGGTGGGAGGCGGAAGCGGCATGAGAGAGGGGGAGCTCCAGTGGATAAGGGTGGAGGCAAGAAGCCATCTATCTGCTTCTACTCTGTTTGGCTCAAAAGAGCAGCCGAGAGAGCACGCTGGCACGAGTTATCACAGAGACAAGAAAGTCAGAAATAGCATCTTTGGCATAATTTCATAAAAAAAAATTGTGTTGCCCCGGTTAAATACATTGGCTTTTCCATAAGTTATTTAAAAAAACTTCCGTAAATAATCGTAAGGGTTGAGAATAAAATTTGCAAATGTTCGAAAGTTTTAGTCATCGCACTTTGAAGGGCTTAATTTGACCCCATGGAATCAACAAGTTTTATCATCACAGTTGGTTTTCACAAGTAGCAAACTTTTCAACTTGATGTACTGCTATATTAGATGGATAATATTTGTCATCATACAGCAGCTCGTGATTTCCAACTATTGTACATCTACAAGATTCACAAACTACTCAAACCATCAAGATGGTTTGAAGAAACGTGTGCTCGCGGAGCCTCACTGCAGACCTAAACAGATTAGTACATATATACATAGATCATGTCTTCCCCCAAATTCTGTTCTTAATGTTACATCAACAAGAGTGGTTCTACTCCCTACAGGGCATAGATTCTCTTCTCATGCTCAGAGAAGGCTTCCAGATCTGAAAGCCTGTCATGAAGGGACCAGGAGAAGGACTTGCTGCCGCTTGCCCTCTTGATGCGCCGCTGTCTGTCTTCACCAAACTTGAATCGCGGGCGCAACAACAAATAAGCTAGGAACAGGAGTGTTCCAATCATGATTGGTCCTCCAATGGCTGATATGGTGAAAGCCATCCAGGCGTGCTGTGGGCCAACTACAACATAAGCCAATGAGACAAAAGCCGCGCATGTACTAAGGCATGCACACCACATGAGCTTATTTACAATCTTGATAACTTGCTTCTGGGCACCAGTTTCCCAGGCAACCAAGGTGATCTGTACTACCACCACCGCAAGAGAAATGAAAAGAGCGGTGGCATTCAGAAGACAGAAAACACGAAAACCGGTAAGCTTCGCTATTTTGGCCTCACCAATGTCTTCCCCCGAAGTTGTATCCTGGTAGTATTGACCTGGCAAATTGAATATGGAAACAAAAGCGATTGATGCAATCAGGGTGGCTACCATGGTAACTGAATTGATGGTGTTCTGAACAGCTTCTCTATGTAGTTTACGCAACTCTTTGGCAATCCCTGTCACTCGTTTATTGGTTTTACGGTTCTCATCAAGCTGCGCTTGAACATTGTGCTTGATGTCACTCACAGTTCTTCTGAGCTCTGATGTCTCATCAATTTTCCCCACATTTCTGGCATTCTTCGCACCAGCCTCTGACAACCACTCCATTATTTCCATTTTAGACTCACCATAAGGAACTTTCTCAGCCAAATCCATAGCTGTTTCATTTTGATTATTGATAGCATTGACCTCAAGAGATTCATCATAGCTAAGTAGAAGTTGTACCATCTGAAAGAAAAAGGTGATTCATAAGAAAAAACGGCCAGTCAAAAGGTTCGTAAGTATGGACAGTTTCAGTCGGTTCAATGGAATATAACATACAAATTCACATGAGAGTTCTTTGCAGACTAGTAGAAAAACAGCGGACAAATTACATAAACTTATAATAGTACAAGTAGCTCTGAAGTATCAACTTTGCATCACCATCGTTTCAGGGTAGAGATACTAAAGGTGGCAAATGTCTCTCATTCTTGACTTATGTCTAGTCTAGTTGACATACAAAGGCAAACAGTTTTTCAGCTTAGTGGTTGAGGTGGATTGGCAGCACCCCCAAGGTCCCGGGTTTGACTCTCAGTGGGAGCGAATTTACGGCTTGGGGTAAAAAAAATCCCCTCGCCACAGGTCTGACCCGGCCAAGGCCGTGGTCGTCTCACACGGGCCACGGTGCCACTGTGTAAGGGTGGGGTAGGAGTTTGGGGGTTTTTTCGACCTGCGTTAGAAGGTCTTCTTCTTAGCAAAATGTACGGGGGCTGTCTTACCCCCCGCAGGTCGAGTTTTTTTAGTTCACAAACAAAGTTACAGCGTACATCGTATATACTCTGTAAAAGAGAAAAAAAAATTATCTTATTTGTGAATCTGTGGACAAATATTTTACAATATCTTACGTAACTCATCCTTCAATTAATCGATTTTTAAGGCCCACATGGAGTGTGTTGTTCATGTGCTGCTGGAGGAACCATTGTGTGTACTTGGCCACTCAATGAGAATAATACACTTCAACCATAATGATCAATATGATATAAGACACATAATGTATTCCTGCATCTTTGCAATAGCTTAATAATATACTGGTGGCAGACAGTCAAAAACAGCAACAACTGATGTCTTCCAGTGCCTATTAATATAAGATTATTATGCATTACTTGGACATATATTTCACACTTTCCTCAGATACTCTATTCCACTAGCAAGTGCCAAAATGCTCACACATGGCATGTGCTTGGCTTCAGTCAATCATCCCACAAGACTGAGCATGCCATTCCCAATACTCCAGTCCCATGTTATACCTTGAAATATTGTCGTTATGTTTGGTCTAATAGACAAACAGTAATATGGATACCCTCCACAGTATCTTTTGATTATTCTGTACAAGACTACAAGTATCCTCCTAAAGGGACGCAGATACAATGTCCTACTATTCAATGTACACTTTATATTGTTTTTTTTAGGGAAATACACTTCATATTGTTAGTCAAATATTAGTAGCCCAAGGTAATAACCAATTTTTTAGTGTGTGTATTATGCCAAACTTTTGGCTCCAAATATTCACAACAAGGACATAACTGCAGCAGGTATGAAACTAACACGGTCATAAACTCTATTTAGAAAATAAAAGATGTACCTACATGGTGTACCAAAAATGTTACACTGCATCTTATCTTAACTAACAAGCAACATTCCTGTGGCAGCAAACAGATCATCTATAAGTGCAGGCAGATAAAATAAACCAATCATTAGCTACTCAAAGAAAGATAGAACAAGGAAAAGCTAACAGAAACATCAGTCCAATAGTTCTTGAAGCATGCTATACTTCACTAGAAACACCATAGAAAGAAATTTTGAAATGATCCTAGAATGAAAGAATTGAAGAACTATACCTGGGGCCTCCATTTTCGTGTTGCTATATGCAGAGCAGTATTTCCCTTCTTATCGCGCACATTGAGGATGGACACATCAGCCATCAGCAACTCTTCCACTACATCTGTATTTTTACCTTTCACAGCCATGTGAAGTGCAGTTTGTCCCTTCCTATCCCTGATAGGAACAATCCCTGGATCCCTCTCTATAAGTTCTTTGACAATACGATGGTACCCAATTCTTGCAGCAGTATGTAGAGACGTCTTCCCATTTTTCCGCACAATCCTTATGCAGCTATCATCAGTATCCAGTATGGCAGTAACCACATCTAAGTGATCCTTTACAGCAGCAGAGTACAGGGGACTGGTGTTGGAAGAGTCACACACCGAGCAAAGCGCAGGCCACCGCTCCAAGAACTCCTTCACAACCCCTATTTCAATATTCAAGTCATACATAAGTTAAGCTCTGATTCTGGGTCAGGAGGGTGAAAAGAGATGAGCTCAATTTCGTAGAATAGTGGGCTACTGCTTATAAAATTTTCAGTGCATCTTAACCATCATAATTCTGGATGGGTGTACTGTGATTATTTTAGAAGGACATAAATCATCATAAAATGATAAATGCTCTGTACTAACCTCTGAAACCTATCAAACATTTTACCATGTAAATATTATGTACTTTATGATAATTTGTCGGTCCATTTTCTAGCAATAGAATAGGAATTCTGAAGGCAGTAAGTCATTAAGCCAACAACAGGCAGAAACGTGAATACCGTCAGTAGGTTGGAGGTGGAGGTGAGCCACGCAAATTCAAAGTGCGAGAAAGTTCTACTGATTTCAGTGTGTCCCTGGTACAGGCGTACAACTACAACGCATACAACTTACTCTCCATTATACAGCCAGCGGATTGCCGAAATCAATCGGTAACTAAAGTTCCAAGCATCAAACGACTGAAATTCTAGCCCGAAATCCGGATCAACATAATCGAGCTGAGGGCGAAGCCCCTACTTTCAGGTCGAGGCACCACGACGGCACATCTGTCCAGAAATGGCAAAGGAGGTCACGCGCACCAGTAATTCCCAACTCACTAGAGCTAGACTCGAGACGTCAATCAATCAGCTCCTAGAACTTGGACGATCCGAGGTACTAGAACGGAGGGAGGTGAGCTCACCGGCGTGCCCCTGCTTGGCGGCGACGTGGAAGGCGTCGAGGTCGAGTCGGGAGCGGACGGTGGCTGTCTCGAAGTCGTAGAGCGGGAGCAGCAATCGCACGACCTCCTCGCTGCCCGCCTCGGCTGCGACGTACAGCGCCGTCTCCCCGGCGTCCGTCTGCGCCGCGGCGAGCACCGCGATGGTGCCCGAGGCCTCGGCGTCGGCCAGGAGCGCGCGCACGGCGGCCGCGTCGGCGGATCGGACGGCGGCGAAGAGCGCCTGGTGGGAGAGCGGTGGGAGATCCATCATCGGACGCTGGCTGGCGTCGCGGGGCACGGGTCCGGCTGGCTTGGCCGCTCGCCGCGGCGTCGGCACTCCACTGATGGGATGGATGCTTGATTGATTGGTGACTTGGTGTGGTGTGGACTCGAGGAGGATGGCTGGCTGCCTTTTTTGCTGTGCTATTGTTCTTTTTTTTTTTCTCTCCCGGTTGCTTTCTTTTTCTTCGTGATGGTGAAGTGGGCGAGAAAGCGAGAGGACCGGCAGGGAACAAAAGGCATCACTACGAGCCTTTGGGACGGACCCTGATCCCGTCCGACGCGCATCGCCTCACCTGACAATGCAGATTTTTTTTTTCTTTTTCTAGCGAGACGCGTATTCTGTAGTTTTTTTTTTAAAAAAAAATCTCGAAAAATGGCGCGCGTGTTTTCCATGGGGAAACGATTACGAGTAACTCCTTTGTGTTTGTTATGTGAAGTACATACTGATTATAACATCTATGAAAGGATAATAGTCTCTGATTCTCTGCAAAAAAAAAAAAAGAAAGAAAACCTGAAACATCCCATTTCGATGTTTCTTAACCGGCCACGGTCCAGAGATCTCTTTCCAGCCGTTCTCCAGCATCCCAGCTGAAGCTGACCTAACCCAAGCAACGGCGATCGATTGCTGGAGCTGTACCTGTACGGGACTCGCACAAAAAGTCAGCTCCAACATTTCGTCAGTTACCGAAATCTCGTTTTCAAAAAGAAAAAAAAAGTTACCGAAATCTCCCGCTGGGTTACGCTATTAGTAAAGCGATGGCAACGGTGGGCTTTCCGTAGCCACGGCCCACGGACGACGGACGTCGTCCCATCTCGTCTCCGCCCGCCATCATAAGCCCAGCCCATTTCTCCTCTCAGTCCCACCTAATCAGCCATTCAGCCCGCGCAAGTGACAGCAGCGTCCAGCCCGCAGCTCATCCTCTGGCGCCCCCGGCAAAACAGCAGCCCACTTATGGGAGGCCGTTCGCGCACCGATCGTCCGGAAATCGTGGGTCGAAGGTGGGAGGCTCTCAAACCACCAAATCAGCCACGGTTTGTGCTGAATGGTTCAACGTACTGGTACGGTACGGGTGTTTCAGCGCCGTCAATCATGTCAGCAGCCTTTTTTCTCCCCACGCATCGGGCGCTCTTTTCGGCGCAGCATTTTAGGTGCATGTGCCACCACGAGTTGACGACTAGCAATAATTTTCCCAGGGGACCCGGCTCGGCACATTGCCAAGGAGGCACATGTTCCCGAGATTCTTTCAGAGGAGTTGAGCGCCGCAAGTCCAAACAAATATTCCTGACCTCCCTTTCTTGACCACACCACTATCGTATCGACTATCGTCGGGAAGGAAGAAGATTCATCACGCTTCGGATCGGAGCGTCATTGGGATTGGGTGCAGCGGCTGCAGCCAAGTCAAGCGAAACCTACTCCCTAGCGTAATCAGCATCAGCTAGCGTATGAACTGCTATTAACAGCAAACTAGTACTCCTAGGACCAGTGCAATGCAAATGCTTGGACCGGCGACTTTATTTTTTTCCTGCACTGGTCGACGACATGCAGACCTAATAATTGTGATAGACGGAGACTTTCGTCCGTGAGGGCCAACAAGAGTACTGTGAAACAAAAGGTGCAGGCGATACGAACCATTACAGGTCCAATCAATAAGCAGCATTCTTCTACTCCTGTGGTTCTAGATAATTAGCTATATTAGTGGTTCAGAGTTTACACCCCCAAAAAGGAGATAGGGATAAAACAAAATTCCTGGTGATCCTGATGTTGGGGGTCAAGTTCAACGGCGTAGCTTTCCAGAGAGGTGGTGCGCTTAGGCCAAAGGGATGCGTACCCGTATCGATCGCTGTTACTGTAATACGGACGAGACGGCGACACTGAGGAGAAAAATCGATGGATCCGGCGAAAGGGATTGGGATGTTTTTGTGCGATTTGTGCAGTAACTGGCTGTGGGGGTTGCAAATATTCTCCCCGGTCCATGAAATTCAGGGACAAAACTGAGAAAGCTACGTCCCAGACTCCCAGGTAGCAAGTCCAAATCGCTTTGTATGAACACACACACGCCGGGGCACAGCACATTGCACAAATGGTCCTGTGGCACGCGTGACTAATGCATGGATCAGCAGTTTGGTTACTCAAGTCATCATTAGTCATCAGGAGGTATAATGGACAAGCCTTTCTGCTCAGCTCACAACAACAAAAAGTGTCTATAGCGGGGTTATAAAAAACTCGTAGCGACATTTTTTAAGAGATTTGCCGCTACAGCTGTCTATCAATATTTAACGGCGGCTTACAATATAAACCGTAGCGGTTCATATTTCGGGCCGTCGCCGCTATAAATGGGCTCTATTTTTAGCGGCGACTTATAATGTGAGCCGTAGCTAAAAATTAATTTTTAGCGACGATTTACAACTTGACCCGCCGCTAAACATTGAGGCTCATTTCGTTTTTTGGTCCATTTATTCGAAACCCTAACTCTCTTTAATAAAATGCCTCTCCCAACCCCCTTCTCTCTCACACACTTACGAGCCGCCTGCCACGCCTCCCCCCTCGATCTCTCTCTGGCTCTATCTCGCCTCCCCCCTCTCTCTCGCCTCCTCCTCCTCCTCTCTCTCTCTCTCTCTCTCTCTCTCTCTCTCTCTCCAGCAGAGCACGAGCTCGATCCGGTCACCTTCGTGCAAGTTCCGGCAGAGCACAAGCTCGATCCGGCCTCCTTGGCGCGAGCTCTGGCAGAGCACCGACGTGTCATACACGGAGGCCTTCCTTCGACAGGCCTTCCTCCACGTGACGTGGTGGTGGGGGTGACCAGGTACGGCGGCAGGCGACGCGCGCGGGCTCCCTGGCGGTGGGGGCGATCGGATCCGACGACAGGCGGCGCACGAGGGCTCCCCGGCGGTGGGGGCGACCGGATTCGACGACAGGTGGCGCGCGCGGGCTCCCCTACGATGGGGGCGACCGGATCCAGCGGTAGGCGGCACGCGGGGGCTCCCCGGCGGCGGGGACGACCAGATCCGGCGGCAGGCGGCGCGCGCGAGCTCCTGGCGGCGGCGGCGACCGGATCTGGTGGCAGGCGGCGCGCGCGGGCTCCCCAGCGGCGGCGGCTCCTAACGCGCGCGAGATGGGCTTCTATGAGATTCGGGCAGGCCTGAGCCCGTGGATCTGGGCATGGGCTGTTCGGGTCAGCGGGCTTTTTTTTTTGTTTTTGGGTTCATGGGTAGCGGCGGGTGAAGTTGTCACCCGTCGCTATTAATCTCTTTGTAGTTGCGGTTTATTTCATCTGAAGAACATCCGCTGCTGTTGTCATTTGTTTTTAGCTGTGGTAATATAGCGGCGGGATGCCCTACCCGTCACTACAGTGTCTTTTGATCCGCCGCTACAGTGCGTTTTTGTGGTAGTGTCTGTTGATGCCCATCAGGAGGTATAAAAGATTTTTTTTTTCCTTTTGACTATCTGTATCGGCAAGAAACAGGACGTGCAGCGACGGTACTCCTGATGACAACCCCTGGAATTTCAATATATATCCCCGAGAGGCAGCTGAAACTTCGATGTCTGGAGAGACATGCATGTTTGGCATCTCACAACACAGAGACATGTTCGCCCGTTGACTCCAAGATCAGTACAGCTCATATTATCTATGAAAACTCATCTCCAGACGATAATATTAAGAAGAACCTGTGATAGGCTGATAGCTGGCCTGAAATCAAACCAGCCAATCATCTCTTACGGAAGGAAGCGAGATTGAATTATTCTTCAGTTCTTGTTTCATCAATTCTCCTCTGTCCACATAATTTGCGACTTTGAATAATGTTCTTATTGAAGTCATCGGCAATATGATTGCAATTTCTGGCGATCATTTGGTCAGCAGAGTAGCATCTGGATCCCGGAATCTTTTTTGCGTTGTTTAATAAAGTCAGATGTCAACAATATTCCTGTGCAACCATTCATTCATCACTGAATAGGAGAACATGGATCCATACGGATATATGGTAGCGTAAAACAAAGCGTTCGTTCATGTGACCCGTGTGATGGTATAATTCTTTCGGCGTGGCCAACCTTTGGCCCTATCGTGCAAGAAACTGCCCGTGCAGAGCATGTGTGATCTGTCGCTGCATTTCCCAACAAAATGCGTGCCTTTCTGTGCACCAACAGTCCAAAACCAAGAGCTCAGTTCTTGTTTCCTCGCCACAAATACGGTTCAGTCGGTTATAATCTTTTTACTAAAATCAACACGTTCTATCAGGATTTGCGCTGCACCATAACATTAACGTAGAGTTATCCAAGTTAAGCTGATAATCGATACTAAGGACACAAATGTGCAGATTGATTTTGGTATAACCTACACAGAATCGATTTGGCCCTATCGAAATGCTCAAATTAAGCGGCGGATTTTCTGCTCTTGCGTTGCATGTCGTCAGGTATTGGTGGCTACTGCATAACTTGACAGGAACAAATTCCTTGCGAATAAGCTTTCAGTTCGTCAACACCAAAGAATTCAATCAAGAAAAGAATACAAAGGGAAAGCGACGCTGCAACAGCCTTTTCTTGTTCCCTGCACGAAGCCAGGGACTCGTTGGCCAGCACGAATCAAAATGATATTCTAAACTCAGTAACGACGATTCTTCCATGTCGTCAGCAAAAGGTTGTTCTTCCTAATGACTCAGGAATCAGTGACACTGAATGAATATGAATCGGTAAGCAGCATTTGGTGGTGATGACAACCTGATGATCCACTGGCCACAACGGGTTGGATTCAGAGGTTGATCAAATCTAGTCAGGCCGCATTGCTGCAGTGTTGGAAAGCTGAATGGGGATAGGTGCAATGCACCACCGATGGGAGTGATTCCGGATCCGGTGCAACTAAAGAAAAAGACCGAGGAAAAATGAGGGCGTGGATTCGAGTTGCAGTACAATCAGCTAGCATGCACATGATGAAAGCAGGGCAACGACATGTTCGTACTAAACCAGTTGTATTTTTATCTAAAAGTAAGAATATAATGCAACGTGAGTGTCTGTACTATGTCTTCTTCTTGATGGAATTAGATGCGGCCATGCCTAATAGGTCCGGCTGAATTTTTCCCACTGCGATCTGCTTCTGGAAAACCCATGTGAAAATCTGAGGAAATTTATTGTGGCATTGTGCTCGACTGACACGCCATTGCCGTGACCCGAGGATGACTATGATAATCAACAACACAATTCGCAATGGTGTTAATTGTGAGAAGAGAGTTGGAAGTGATTTTCTCCTAATGGACGGCTCCTTTGGTCCTCTGCAATTCATGTGTAGCACAAGCTGCTGGGGCTGCAAAGTAAGCCGCCGATTTTCGCACGTGAATATCGGATGGACCACAAAAGCACGTTTGCTGGCAAGAGGACTAGCACTAGAATCCTACCTAAACATATCAAAGGCCAAGTCTAAAAAATATTTTTTTTTCACTATAAGTTTATAATATTTCAGAAAATGAAATGGCTGACATTTTCGAGTTAGCAGCTAGCAGGAGTAACTGAAATTGGCAAGTGAATATACAGAATCAACAATTAATGCGCTTGTCAGGATTCGTCTCAGAAATGGAAAGATACAACAATAGTATTATTTTTCACTATAACGTGTGATGAATCACATATATTTCTGTACTCTGTACACCGATGTGCCGGCCTTGCACCAGTACATATGCCTTTTCCACATCCTCAATGTTTGGTGCCTGATGTGCCCTCAGTACTACCTACCCAAAAATTAACTTCATCTCCCCAAAAGTCAAGGGATATTGTGGTCTCACCAAAGTTTATCACTATCAGCCACACCTACATTGCTCTACAAACACCAATACAACTATTTGATAAATAAAATCAACACCTAAGAAATACTGGTCCAATTATTCTACATTTGATAGTTTCACAAAACTCACTATGATATGTCGATTGTTTTGTACTATTCGGGAACGTCGTCCATGTCTAATACAGTATATTATTTTTCCTGAAATCCTAAAACTGAAAATGTATCGATTTTTGTTAACAGCATGTACAAGCAGTATACTACCTCCATTCCAAAATATAAGTATTTGTTGACTTTTTGATATCATATTTGACCGTTTGTCTTATTTAAATATTTTTAAAAATCATCAAAGCAAATAAGTCATGTTTAAAATAGAGTGAAATCCACCAGAGGTCCACAAACTTGTCGAGTTGTGTCAAATAGGTCCACAAACTCCTAATCTGCATTTTTGGGTCCCCAAACTATTCCAATGGTGCACTACAAGTCCAAGCCACCTCTAGAGCTGGTCTTCTAGCCAACGTGGCTTGCCAGCATGTCTCTGACTCAGATTGGTAGGCCAACGTGAGTTGCTCGTGAAAAGGCTGGACATGTGCATATATGCAAGGTGCCCCCGTAACTTTCCCCCATTGCCTCGCTCCCGTATTTGATCTAGTCGTTCATAAGGTTAGGAGACTTATAGATTTGGCGGCGGCTATTAGCGGCGATCGACATTGAGAGGAATTGACAGTGAAGAAGGCCATTGGTTTCTCGAGTCACGATCGGATCATTGATCATAGCAGCAGTGTAGTGATGGTGCCCATGTTGTGGCAAAGTGGGGACCCCCCACCTGTGTATGGTATGAATCCACCTTTGTTCCTTACAATTTTTGTCATCATAACATGTCGATTGATTTTTTTGATTTAGTAGATGTTTGGTCAATGTGTACTTCTTGTTAGGGTTTAGGGTTGTGTTTAGATTCTCTTACAATTTTATTTCACATGTACTCGGTCCTGGGAACGATCTATTTTCAGTTGAGGTGCATCACGGTGGGTTATTTGTTGGGCAAAGGGAAAACAGAGCTTACATCGATGAAAAAGTGGATTGGTTTGATCATTGTGACACAGACAGTTGGTCTCCGTTGTGGTTTGATGATTTCATTGGTCAGCTTAGATATGAGATGACTCATAAGTTGAAGGTCTATTGGTTGTTTCCTAGGAAGAGTCTTGCAGATGGATTAAGGATAATTGCAACAGATGTAGACACACTCGTTATGTCAGCCAATGTGGGGAAGGGTAAGAATTTCCTTGTTTATTTTGATCATGATGACAACATCGCAGGGCTCTGTTGGGATGACATTGTGGCAAAACCAACTAGTACATTGCCAAAAGTTATGAGCCCACGTAAACTGCATGTTGTGGAGAAGAAGGCAGGGGAGAAACTATCTGAATTATATGACATTGTAATATCAACGAGAGAACAAGGATCACCAAAATAGGGAGCTTTTGGTGAATGATAGTGAGGAGGACTTCGATTTCATTGACAGTGACTATGAGTTAGAGCAAGAGGATGATGACCTTTTTGTAGACAACGTGGATGAAGAAGTTGTTGACGAGGGAGTGGCTAATGGAAAGAAGATATGCAAGGGAAAGAAAGCATCAAGTAGCAGGCTGAAGGATGCAAGTAATGCAGGCTGAAGGATGCAAGTAATGTGAACAATGATGGAGAAGAGTTGTCTGCTGATGAAGATGGGTTGCAGTTGCTAGATTCTAATAGAGAAGGTGAGTCTGGATTCAAGTTCAAAACTTGGAGACCAGAAGACATGAACAATCCTATTTTCAAAGTGGGGATGGTATTTGGTTCAGTACAGATTCTAAGAAAGGCAATAACTGAGTACTCTCTAAAGAATAGAGTCAACATTAAGATGCCAAGGAATGAGAAGAAAAGAATAGGTGCAAACTGTGAAGAAGGTTATCCATGGAACCTTTATGCTTCAAATGATAAGAGATGCAATGATGGATTAATGATCAAGACATATAATGGTGACCACACCTGCCAGAAAAAGTGGGAACTTAAGAGATGCACTTCAACTTGGCCGGCTAAGAAATACTTGGAAACATTCAGAGCTGATGATAAGATGATTTTGAGAAACTTTACTAAAACTATACAGAAAGAGTGGAACTTGACACCATGTAGGAGTAAACTTGTTAGGGCCAGAATGCTAACAATGAAACAAATTTATGGAGATGAGATTGAGCAGTATAACATGTTATGGGACTATGGAAATGAATTGAGGAGAACAAATCTCGGTACCACTTTCTTTGTAAATCTTATTCGTCCAAGATTTAGTACTTTATACATCTCGCTTGATGCTTGCAAAAGGGGCTTCCTTTCTGGATGTAGACCTCTTATATGCCTAGATGGTTGTCATATTAAGACAAAGTTTGGAGGTCAACTTCTGACGGCAGTTGGTATTGATCCTAATGATTGCATATATCCAATAGCAATGGGTGTTGTTGAGGTTGAAAGCTTTAGCACATGGCAATGGTTTCTAGAGGCACTAAAACAAGACCTTGGGATAAAGAACACTTACCCATGGACTGTGATGATAGACAAACAGAAGGGTCTAGTTTCAGCTGTTCAACGTGTGTTCCCTGAATCTGAGCACAGATTTTATATGAGACATTTGTACTCCAACTTTCAGCAACACTTCAAAAGAGAGAACCTGAAAAATCAGTTATGGGCTTGTGCGCTGTCTAACAGTGTAGTGGAGTGGAACAAGAACATGGATATCATGAAGGCGCTAAACCAACAAGCATATGAGTGGCTTGAGAAAATGCCACCAAATACATGGGTAAGAGCTTTTTTAGCACATTTTCTAAATGTGACATTCTATTAAACAATAGCTGTGAGGTTTTCAACAAGTACATATTAGATGCTAGAGAGATGCCAGTACTTAGTATGTTAGAAAAGATCAAATGTCAGCTTATGACAAGGCACTATACTAAAGGCAGAGAAGTGGGTGAAGTGTGGGCATGCCCCATATGTCCTAAAATCAGAAAGAAGCTACAAAAAAATACAGATTTGGCAAACGCATGTTATGCACTTCCTGCTGGTAGAGGTATTTTCCAAGTAGAAGAGAAGAGGTTCTCATATATAGTTGACATCATAAGCCACAAATGTGAATGCAGAAGGTGGGAACTGACAGGAATTCCTTGCAGTCATGCCATATCTTGCTTAAGAAATGAGAGGATACCTACCGAATCAGTTATTCCTGAGTGCTACAAAGCTGAAAGATACATAATGACATATGGTCATAGCATTTGGCCTTGCAATGACAAGAGCACATGGCAAAATGTTAATGGCTCTGAAGTGCTACCTCCAGTCTATGTCAAGAAGGTTGGCAGGCCACCCAAGATAAGAAAGAAGCAACCATTCGAGAAAGAAGGAAAAAATAGTGGAGCTACGATGTCCAGGCATGGAATAATCATCACCTGCAGGTACTGTGGTGGAACTAGCCACAATAGTGGCGGCTGTGAGCTCAAGAAGGCCGGTCTAAGGCCAAAATTACCACTAGTTAGGAAACCTGAACACGCAACTGATGAAATTATAGTTGAAGAGGAAATAATCACCACCCAGGTAAATTTTTTGCTTCATCATCTGCATTTCTTACTTGAGATAGTCACAGTTAGGCTGCAAATAAGCGACTTTATTATGCTTCTTCGTTATAAGAACCTTCTCAACCTGCAAGCGAGCCACTTCTATCAGAAATAGCCGACACAATGATGTCCCATATGGAGGTGGAGGTAAGAACTAGTGAACAACATAGTGCATCTTATTCTGAGTTTCCAGTTTTTATGCAAACAAGTCATTTTCTGCTCATAAAAATTTGTCCTTTTTCAGGCATCGCAATGCAGCAGGGTGCAACCAAAAGTTGATCTGTTGCCAGACTCTTTTTATATCATGTCCAATCGGCCAGCAGCAAGGCCAGTTCCACCTACTACTGCAACCAAGGTGGGAAGAGTTAAGGCATCCAAGCGCAATATAACTGCAGATACAGGAAAGAAGAAAAGAGGGAAGAAAGCTGCAGCAACAAACAACTGATCGGGTTAATTTTTGGTAGTTCATACAGGTCTTTTAGTATTTTGAAAGCAACAAACTCTTTTAGTTGCTAGACATGTAATAGCTTTAATTTCGTACTAGCTGAAAGTGACTGCAATTACATATCGTTTTAGGCCAACAGCTTCAGATGGGTAATATGAACACTCAATGTTCCCTATATGTGTGCAATTTCATATGGATAAACTGAACCCCAACGTTTGGTCATCCTCTGTTTCACATGATGCTTCAAATTGGTTTTTGATGGCATATCCGATCATGCAAAATTTTTGCCTTTTGCCCTATCGCCTCACAAGCTCGTGTCATAAGAACCAGTGGTGCTTGTCGAGAACTCGAGATAATAATGGAGAGAGAAAAACAAGGATAAAGATTAGTAGATTGCAGTAAAAGAATTTAAGGGGTCATGTGCAAAACGTAGTGTTATTCCATAGCGCTAAAAGTCTAGCTAATCTTTCTTTTGTATCTAAACTCTCGATAGTCTGAGTCAGAGACATGCTGGCAAGCCACGTTGGCGGGGAGACGGGCTCAAAAGGTGGCGTGCACTTGTAGTGCACCATTAGAATAGTTTGAAGACCCAAAAATGCAGATTAGGCGTTCGTGGATCTATTTGACACAGCTCGATAAGTTCGTAGACCTCTAGTGTATTTTACTTTTTAAAATATATCTAATAATAAAATAATTTATAGTAAATAAATAATATTTTTATAATTTTTTTAAATAAAATAAACAGTCAAACATGATAGGGTTCATCATCTGTAACAACAAACTATCAAGGGGAGTCTAAAATGGGGGTTGTTCAATAAATACAGTATGCACCATGCCCATGCAGAGAATAATCAAAAGGCTGCGCAATTTGCAGCTGTGGTAGAAGATCCCTGGCCCGCAGGAAGATACCTCGAATCTTCAATCCTATTGGCCGGTACAGTAAAAAGTCGTGGTGGGTGATGAGGTGGCCTTTGGTAGGAGCATGATTGAATCCATAAACATTTTTTAAATCAATTTCTTGATCTTTTTGGACTATCTCCCGTGTACATCGGAAAAGTTTCAAATTACTTACCCCCCCTATGCTCGGAACTCATAATCAAATCAACAACTGTTGGAGATAAGACCGCCGCGCAGAATAAAGTATTTTTCCCACGCACAGTGAAGGAGCTGTTGACCACCGTTTCGCTGGCAACGTGGTCCATCATTTTAGGTCCCACATGTCATCCTAGAAGCTTGATGAGTCCTAGGTGCGAAAGACATGGCTTTCTCGCACCTACCGCGCCGATGAATTAACCGAATTAAAAATACGCGGAACTCGAACAGAAAGTCGTTTTTCAGCATTCGTGGTATTTTTCCTATACAGTTATACTCTTATATTGTACGGTATTTTTTTGGGGGGAGAGCCGGACGCCAACTTGTTTCCCTTGGTCGTCGCCATTATATAGCCGCCCTCCATCCTCCCGATCTCTTCGTCTCTCACGGCACCATCTCCTTCCTCCTCCTCCTCCATCCCCAACCCGTCTGCTTTGTCTGTGTACCACCCCAGCCGCCGGCCATGGCCTGCCTCACCGACCTCATCAACCTCGACCTCTCCGACTCCACCGAGAAGATCATCGCCGAGTACATATGGTACGTCTTACGGCGGCGTTGCCTTGTTGATCCCTCTGCGCGTTACGCTTGTTTTTTTTTCCCCTCGTCAATCTGGAATTCAGGATCGATCTTGCTGGGTGCTGGACTGCTGGTCGCCTTTTCATGGCGTTTCCCCATGCGAAAACTGGTTCTTTCCGGTAGTATTGAGGAAAGGCAAGATCTTTTGGGGGTTTAGTGGGTTTTTGGGTGCGAGTAACATGGATTGGTGCAGATTTCAGTCTTGTTCGCCGGCTCAAGCAGGGGTGGGGTTTGTTTTCCCTGGTTTTCAGCCGCTCTGTTTTGTTTCCGATCATCCGTTTGTCCGTCGCCAAGTAAAAAATCTGTTATTCTTGCACATGAATATCGGCTCAGTTTTGGATATGCTTCAAGTGAGACGGAGAGATGCGAATTCTAGTACTATGGTTGTACGGTTTTGTTTGTCCTGTTGGGGAGATCTCTGAAGTGGCCTCCTCTGCTTGCCACCTGGTCCCTCACCTCACCGCACATATTGTGTTTATTATGTGTATCACGAGCCACACGGTCAGATGATCTGTCTGTGGACGCTTTTACTCATTGATTCATTCACTCTGATGCCGTATTATTACAGTAAAATACATGTTTCATCTTAAGCACGGTTTAGATTGCTCTGTTCCCCAGAACATGAATGGTGAGAAGCTGGTTACTTTGCTGTGAAATTTTATATTAATGCATGGCCTTTTCCCGTTACAGGATCGGTGGATCTGGCATGGACCTCAGGAGCAAGGCGAGGGTAAGCCTTTATTCCCAGCACTAGGACCCCATGATCCTGTTTGTCATGCATGACTCACTTATCACTTATATCCGTGAAGTCATCCACTGAGCTGTTATTTGGCTTATATATCAGAGAACTCACTACTACTAGGAATTAATACTCTTTTCTTTTTTGATAAATAATCGTATTTATTGATCTGGTTGTTGCAGACCCTCCCCGGCCCGGTGAGCGATCCCAGCAAGCTGCCCAAGTGGAACTACGACGGCTCCAGCACCGGCCAAGCTCCCGGCGAGGACAGTGAGGTCATCCTATAGTAAGTGCAATGGCAGGATAAGCTTTCTAAGATCAGATTTTTTTTTGTTTTATTTGTGTACATGTAATAATTCGTTTTCCTTGCCATGTGACATCCTGCAGCCCACAGGCCATCTTCAAGGACCCTTTCAGGAAGGGCAACAACATCCTTGTAAGTGAACACCCCAACCATCCAAGTGATGTGGACCACACTCTATCTTTCCTTCCAAATATTGCTTTAGTTCACCGATCTGACTGAGACGAATGCATCTATAGAAGATAAAATAATGGTGTCTTCTCTTCTTAGCTATTTGCAGAATCTCTGAATCTTCTTATAACAGATAAAAAGAATGTATGTCTTATCTTAGCAAAACTACAGTTATGATACACCCGTGAAACACTGAATCTCTCTCTGATTGGATGTTATGTCGACTTTCACTCGACATGTGAGAACTTAGATACTTTTGTTAATTAGGTGTGATTGCCCGCTGTACCTAACTATATAGTCTAGGAGTCCAAGCGGTCGTTTAGTCCCCTTCTCTAATATTAGATAGAGATCACTTTCAGACATTCACTGAATTTGATTGACCTGCAGGTCATGTGCGATTGCTACACCCCAGCTGGCGAGCCAATTCCCACCAACAAGAGGGCCAACGCTGCCAAGATCTTCAGCAACCCTGAGGTTTCTGCTGAGGAGCCCTGGTATGCAAATCGTCACAAGATAAATCACGACGTCGAAACTATTTTTATGTCATCGGCCCTGACTGTTCTTGTAAATGGCAGGTACGGTATTGAACAGGAATACACCCTCCTGCAGAAGGACACCAACTGGCCTCTTGGGTGGCCTCTTGGTGGCTTCCCTGGTCCACAGGTACATAACATCATTAATTTGATTGATTCAGATAAATGCATCGTTGATTTGGTCCAATATGTGTTGAAGTGTCACCTCACAAATCTCCATTGTTTGTGTTTAGGGTCCCTACTACTGCGGTGTTGGCGCTGACAAGTCATTCGGGCGTGACATTGTTGACTCCCACTACAAGGCTTGCCTGTATGCCGGAATCAACATCAGTGGCATCAATGGTGAAGTCATGCCAGGACAGGTGAAATACCACTGCGTTTTTTGTTCTTGAAACTTCAATTGTACCATCAAACTACTGTATTTCTGACCATGGGAAACATTCTGGTTGGTTTCAGTGGGAGTTCCAAGTCGGCCCTGCTGTTGGAATTTCTGCTGGTGACCAGGTGTGGGTTGCTCGCTACATTCTTGAGGTATGCATGCAATATTTTGAATTCTACAAATGATCGTAAATAGTAGCAAGATTTGCTTGATCAAGCACGCTTTTTGTGCAGCCTATGTGCTAATTTGTTCTTGTGTCCATACCTTGTAATAACAGAGGATCACTGAGATCGCCGGTGTCGTGGTGACATTCGACCCCAAGCCTATCCCTGGTGACTGGAACGGTGCCGGTGCTCACTCAAACTACAGCACCAAGTCCATGAGGAACGACGGCGGCTACGAGGTGATCAAGTCCGCGATCGAGAAGCTCAAGCTGAGGCACCGGGAGCACATCGCCGCCTACGGTGAGGGCAACGAGCGCCGGCTCACCGGCAAGCACGAGACCGCTGACATCAACACCTTCAGCTGGGTACGTGTGCACTGCAATCTTGATCTGATCCCCTGATCCTGCCTCCAAGTTGTGTCCTGTAAACTGACTTCTCTTGTACAGGGCGTGGCAAACCGTGGCGCGTCTGTGCGTGTGGGTCGCGAGACGGAGCAGAACGGCAAGGGCTACTTCGAAGACCGCCGGCCGGCGTCCAACATGGACCCCTACGTGGTGACCTCCATGATCGCCGAGACCACCATCATCTGGAAGCCTTGATCGCGTCCCACCCTCACCAGGATTTGGCGATTGCATTGTGCCCCGGGGGAAACAATTCGTCTTCTGATTCACGCAAAGCATCTCATTGTCTCCTGTTCCTGTCCCATTTGGTTACACTGCTACTATTACTACAGCATTTAGTTAGGTCTGGGTATGTTCATTTCACCTCGGGGTGAGTGATGATCATGGTGGCAAGTGGTGTGAAGGACAAAGACATTGTTGCTTCCTTGCCGTCCGTTTGGGTGGTCCTGTGTAATCCAATAATGGCCGTACCGTGGTGTGGTACTTTTTCAGTACTTCTGCTCGTCCATCTATTTAGTGGTGTGATTTCAATCACTTCCCAAAGTGCTTGCCGCGTTTCCAATACTGCTGCTTGCTGATGCGATAAGCGAATCCTATCGTTGCTGCGCGGAGTGCGGGAAGTGGGTGGCAGCATTGTTGTCACCGGCGGGATGCTTAAAGAAGTTTAGGTAACGTTGAAGAGTTGCCTTTTTTTCTTCCGAGAAAATTCAGGTTGATTTGTTTGTAAAAAAAACACGAATCAAAGATGTTAGATTTTCCGTGACGCACGCACTCCTGATTGGCAGAGAGAGAGAGAGAGAGAGAGAGAGAGAGAGAGAGAGAGATCAGAGAATCAAGCAGAGATCTCGGTGAGCACGATTCGGAATATTTCTGCAGAGATCACGCCTACAGTCCGTGACACTCCAACGGAGGGGAGGTGGCCGGATCATGTGGACTGTGGTACAACAGTATCAGTGGCATGCAACTTGCGAAAACCATAAGCATGTTCAAATTCTAGATTCAACGATATATATCCTTTTTTTTCTCGTATGATCAACTAGCCACCTACTCTGGATGGATCATGGGGCCTTCTTTCGTTGGCGTGTTGATTCCTATCACACCAAATTAGGAATCGCAGACAGCAGCATCTTCACCAACTCCTGCAACATTGTACGGGTACAATGCAATTGGCTTGAACGGCGCCGCTGTTTTCCTCCCTGATCTCTGCCTGGTGTCCTGGTCAAAGTCTGGACAGTGCTTGAGCTTCTAAACATCACACCAAATTAGCACTCGTATCCAGGGAAAGCTCATATCCTATCGACGCAGATCTCAGAATTGAACCTTGTTTTTTCGATGCATCAGCTCTCAAAAGGATCAGGGCATCGCCAAATAAAAAAAACTGGACAGATCGGCTGACCCAAAAGGCATGGTTAGGCCGCCATCCTTTAGCTGCAGGAAAGGCTGATTGGTCCGGCGTCATGGTCCATGCATCCGCTCGAAAGCAACAAATCATCAAGCGCCGCTTCGTGCTGTGAAAAGCTAAGCACACCTTGTTGTCCTGTAGCTGTAGATTATCTATAATCGTGTCATAAAAAACGCTGATTTCGATGAAAGCATTATAGTACTATATGGCAGCAATTTGCAGCTCTGATGAGAAGCTCCAGTAAAAGAGACAGAAACAGGGTGCAGCCCAATCTGATATATCTATACTAGTACATATCTATTCAATCAATCATAACGCTAACAGGTGCTCCTCGATTCAACCCTATGCTCCGTTGCTGCTGATGGAAGCAAAAGTGCTGGCCGTGTGTGAAATGGGCAAGAAAATTGAATGACGGCCGTTTATCATGTACTGATGACAAATGATTATGCAAGCAATTCTGAATTATTTGACGTTATCTGGTTGTCAAAATTGATCATTCATTTACTACATCGAGACATCCATATGTGCGCAAATGTAGATACCAAAAATTAATCGCTCAACTTGATCATCAGCATTGGGATCGGAAGAAGCTGCTCTCAACCACGACTTCTTTATTATTAATAGCAACGGTGGATCATGTGCTTTCCTTTTCCATAATCACAAATGAAATAGAGGGCCCTTCTGCTTGTGGCCTGATGAATCATCCAGCCTCAGAATTTTTTCTCAGGTGAAACATACTTATACCTTTCAAGCATGGACACGAATCAACTAAAATTACACCACGTCACTGTGCAGGCTAGAAGAGCATGACAAGCATTTCAACCAGGAGAGTAAGGCCTAGAATCTAGAGGAAACCTTCAGTGCCTTGGCCGGCACTAACCTCCCTGTATAATTCCAGCGCCTCGTTCATCACATGGGCTTGTGATAAAAGCTGCGCTCTTTTCTTACTTGAAGGATGAGTCGAGAGGTAATTATTCAATGCGGAATCGCCTCCAACCTTTCCTAGTTTCTCATAGACAGACGGCGCTACACGTGGGTCATAACCAGCAGCCGCGAGCAGCAGGAGTCCAATGTGATCAGCCTCTATCTCCATCCTACAGGTGACACAAATACAAGATCAAAAGAAATTTTACAAACAGCAATGTAAAGAAATGAACGACACAAATTCAGAAACAACTGCTAGAGCTCTTATAATATGTTTTGGTCATCAACTGCTAGAGTGGCCAGTTATTTCAGATGGCCATACTGAACCCTGAAGATGGATAACAGACAGGTTTTGTTCATGCAGGTCATACAAATTTACCAGGCAGTTCACTCACAGTCCTTGTAAATTATTTCTGCCTAGCAATCAAGAAAGGTTTGCTTCACAACAGTTACAGGATATGCAAA
This sequence comes from Eleusine indica, assembly GCA_030378355.1. Classification (NCBI taxonomy): domain Eukaryota; kingdom Viridiplantae; phylum Streptophyta; class Magnoliopsida; order Poales; family Poaceae; genus Eleusine; species Eleusine indica. The sequence goes on from CM059495.1 coordinate 4,798,967, forward strand.
GGAATCAGTACCACACTAGTTGCTTCACAACATTTCGGCTGTATTTAGCAGAAGCGTGCAACAACTGCACCTAGTACTTTGTTTGGCTATGCAACAGTTGTGTTTGTGATACTGCAGCTAGTAGTCGTGTGAGGCTCAACAAATAAAAATATCTGTTGTACCATAGGCCTAGTTTGGATGTGACCAACCCATCACTGACATCCAAACAAATATGGCACAAAACAGGAACACACTAGGGTATGCAAAGGAATCAGTACCACACTAGTTGCTTCACAACATTTCGGCTGTATTTAGCAGAAGCGTGCAACAACTGCACCTAGTACTTTGTTTGGCTATGCAACAGTTGTGTTTGTGATACTGCAGCTAGTAGTGGTGTGAGGCTCAACAAATAAAAATATCTGTTGTACCATAGACCTAGTTTGGATGTGACCAACCCATCACTGACATCCAAACAAATATGGCACAAAACAGGAACACACTAAACACAGCATGCAAACAAAAATTTGTAACTACTAAACTGCAAAGGTAATCAAAATATTACTAGTATTTATGTGGCCTGCCTTGTTTCTCAAATACAACCTACTTCATTTTGCAATGGCCTATTATCACATATATGTTGTAAAAAATTATGAAGCATTGAGCTATAAGTAAGATATATGAAAAGTTCAAACTGTGATCCTGCAGGTTATAAATAGGGAAAATTCCTTCGTAGCCATCAGAAAAAACTCGTGGTTCCTTATTGTTTCTGCTAAAATTTCGAAGGTACATACTCATGCTTTCAGATTTGCAAATAGCATATTAATTGAATTCCATGTCTAATAAGCAATGTTGGTCACAAAAATGCTGCCAGAGTAAAAAATGATTTTATTTCTCTAATTTTAACACTATGATGGCCAAAGGCAAAGAAATTGAACATGATAAGGAACCATAATTTTTTTCTGATGGCTACCAAGGAATTTTCCCTTATAAGTGCCTGTGATGAACTATTCTGGTTGTGCAAGAAGGATATCATTGTCGGCGGCTACATTATGCTGAAAGCAACACTATGCAGGCCCAGTCTTTTAAGTCCCTTCTATGCTAATGGGGAAGCTAATCAAATCTACTTAATCTCCAACACAAAAAGGTACGGCACACATATATTGATTTGTTTTATTTGGTTGATGCTAAAAGGCTCTGTTGTTCTTGTTGAATTTATTTTTCCGAATAAAGAAAAACCATAAACAAGGTATGAAAGTGAGAAATGTATCTCTGAACAAAGTCCAGCTTGCAGCAGTAATTAGAAGTCATACTCTAGTTTCTAGGATCTCCAAGCACAATGGCTTTTACTGATCTCAATACTACTAGTTAGTACCTAGAGAACACGCATATATCCTGCCAGCAAAAAATGTATCAGTGGCAACATCCTGTCTCACCCATTAAAGGACACGGTCTGAAAACTCAAAACATCTATCCTGTCAAGTGGCAACTGTACTAAATTCGTAACTGATGTTATTATCAACAAATGAACTTATTGAACACGTTGACATGCTGATGCATAAGTTCCTTTGCCTAGATTTTCATCGACCAGTGATACACTAAGATGAAATAACTTAGCGCGTGTCTACTTAAAAGAATTTGGACCAAATGACTGTAATATAGCAGCATCTCATTTCACTGTATTTGAAGCTTATGATCACAGAATGCACATTAGAATTAACAACATGAAATGAAGAATCCATACTTTCGTGAGAAGGGCAGCCTGAGGAGTAAAGTGGACATTGTGTTTATCAAGTCTGGCATGTATATAAACTGCAAGAGGACAATCTGCAGGATCCCAAGCCACATGTTCTTCGTGATTTGCTCTGCTGCGTGTCTTGCAATAGCGTGTCCGATCTACAAAAAGGGGCAGCCGTAATGTCAGTACGAATCTACTGCAATAACCCAGCCAAAATCACACCTGAACCTGATATTCAAGAACCCTACTTCATGCCCGAGCACAGTGGCAACTTCAGCATCCGCCCTGAATTTGTCGAGCAAACCAGTGAAGACTATAATCTTGCCACCAGGCAGGCACATTGCATTGACCATGTTATCTCTGACAACGATCACCTCCCAATTGAGCCCATCGAGATGACTTGTCTGTGGATGCGCTCCCCGTGCCTTCCCACGGTTCCGGCTCTCAGTAACCCACCTGTCATCGAGAACCTCGTCATCTCGCTGGGCAGCCTCGGCCGCGCTCGCATTCTTGCGGGGGGATCCACCAAGCATCACAGCGCCCGCCTCGGCATCACGGTCCTTGATGGTGAGGTCGGCGGAGATATCGCCGTACCCATACGAGGCGTCCTCTCCGTAGGACGCGTACCGGAGCTGGCGGCCGGCGACGCCACGATGGACGGCTCGGACGATCTCGGAGGCGATAAGGCGGACGCGGACGCTGTCGGGGTGGAGCGGAGGCAGGATCTTGGGCCCGAGCTGCTTCTTGAGGTCAGCGAACTGGGACTCCCCGAGCTGGCGCTCGAGCGTGGGCGAGAGGATGATGAAGTGGGTGCGGTTGGTGTAGGGCACGATCTCGAGGTTGCCCACGTAGATGGCGACCGCCCCGCCGCCGGCGATGAGGACCGCCGCGGTGAGCTTCCGCTGGTCGTGGTACCACCGGGACCCGCCGCGGCGGCGGCTGAAATGGATGACCTCCTGGCGCCGCGGGGAGGTGTAGAAGTAACGAGGGTGTGGCGCCTGGGGCAGCGGCGGGGTGCGGACCGCGGGATTGTCGCGGAGGACCTGATAGGCGTAGTAATACCGAGGGGGCGGCGCCTGCGCAGGCAACGGCCGCGGCGGCGGGGAGACGGCGGGCTTGTGATGGAGGAGACGGGAGAGGATGGAGCGCGAGTTCTTCAAGCAGTTCATGTTGTTTTATTTTCCCCTTCTTTTTTGGGGATTTTTCGGAGCGGCTTTTGATCGCTACGAAGCGTTTCGGCGGAGTCGCCAGATGGCGGAGCAGCAGCGGCGGCGTCGAGCGACTCGTGTCGCCGGGTCGTCTCTACATTGTTCTTGAGCAACTTTACAAGGCCCATGATGGCCCACAAGATAAGCCCAACAATCTTGACAAAAGTGTTCACAAGTTCTCAAAAAAAAAAAAAAAGTGTTCAACACCTCAGATGAAACTGAACTTTCAAAGGAATCTCTATAACTTATTAATTGAGTTGAGGTCATGTAGATCACTTTTTTCATGTCCAAATATGTTCGTAATATTTTCGTATTCAGTTTGTATCCTACAATGATTCACTAATCAGTTTGAGTCATTTTTGAACCATTTTCTAATCCTTTGTTGAATTGGACTCCGATTTCAATTCGATATTTCATACTAATAACAATTAATCATCTGTTGCTTTAACATCATATTTTGGATGGAAACTAATAACAAGAATTCTAATAATAACTCACTCCAAAATTATTATAATGAATATTTTTTAAAAATTCAAAAAGGTAAAGCAAAATAAAAATAGAGCAAATGATCAAGCCAAAAAATTGATTATATGAAAACCTTTTATAGTTATAAAAAAAATTCTAACCATAAAATTTTTTAACAAAGACCCGTGACAACGTATGGGTATTTTGCTAGTGACTCTTGTAAATAATGTGAAAATAGAGAAAAAAATCTTGTAAATAAAATAGATGAAGTCATTGAAATAGAGATTCTTGACTTTGAACTCCATATGCGACGGATCAATTCCTCTCAACTAAAGATTACAATTAACAGCAAAGGATCAACCACTTTTCTTTTTTTTCTTCCTATAATCACAAATGCAACAGTTACCCTTCTGAGGCTCATTTAGCTTCAGAATAAGTAGGCCAAAACACATTCAACTTTCATCCTTCAGGTCAGGCATCATAGTGGAAACGAATGAATCGCTCAAAACTACACCGGTTTCTTGTCAAGCATTTGGATGTGCAACCTGCAAGAGACTCTAAGTCCCAGAATCCACGGCTAGCCTTTCTAAAGTGCCTTGGTCGGTACTAAACTCCCCGTACAGTTTCAGCGCTTTGTTCATGACACGTTCTTGAGATAAATTCTGAGATCTTTTCTTACTCGAAGGATGAGTGGAGATGTAACTAAGCAGTACTGAATCTTTTGTAAGTTCCCTAGTTTCTCATAGACCCCAGGGGCAACGCGTGGATCATAACCAGCAGCAGCGAGTAGCATGAGCCCAACGTGATCGGCCTCCATCTCCATCCTATAGGACAAGAGCAAACAAGAGATCAAAAGAGCTTCTACAGTAGGCAAACAAGATCAAAAGAGCTTGTATGTAACAAGCAACACAATAAGGTGAAGGGCACTGAATATCAATCAATACCGTCGTGAGAAGGGCATCGTTAGGAAGAATGCAGACAGGGTATCAAAATCCTCCGCTGACATGTCTACAAATACGGAGATGAAAACCCGCACGACCAGAAGCCACATGTTCCAAGTCATCTTCTCTGCGGCGTGCCTTGCAATAGCGTGCGCCACCTGCAATAATTTTCGCAGCGACTACATTATTAGTTCCTATCAACTTCGAGCTTTCAAGATTACCCATATCATGAGTTGAACCCTACTACTACTAACCTCGTGCCCAGCACAGTGGCGATTTCAGCATCTTCCTCGAACTTATCAAGCAATCCGGTGAAGACTACAATCTTCCCTCCGGGCAGGCATATCGCATTGATCATGCTATCCTTGACAACGATCACCTCCCAGCCCTCTAAGAGCTTACCGATCTGTTCTTTTGCACAGTTCAGACTCTCGTCATCAGAAAGAGCCACCTCGCCGACTCGATGGTGGGCCTTCTCATCGCGTTTCTTGATGGCGAGGTCGGCTTTGATATCTCCATACCCAGAGGTGGCCGTTGGGTCTTCTCCATCGTCGTAGGAGTCGGAGCCATGGCAATGACCGCCGTCAAGGCACCGGTGAAGAGCCTGGACGATCTCCTCGGCGATGAGGCGGACGCGGATGCTCCTGGGGTCGTCAGGCGGCAGGATCCTGGAACGGAGCTCCGTCTTGAAGCTGTCGAACCGGGTCACCCCGAGGCTGCGCTCGTAGCTGGGCGTGAGGACGATGAAGTGGGTGCGGTTCGTGAACGGCACGGCCTCGACGGTGCCGTAGCGGACGGTGATCACCGTGCCGCCGGTGACGAGGATTACCAGTAGGAAGTTCGCGTTTTCCTTGGACAGCCCGCGGGACCCACCCTGCTGGCGCCGCGCGTCGTTGTAGTGGTGCCGACGGGGCGGCGTAGGCGACGGCGGCGGGCGGCGGAGGGCTGGCCTGTGGCGGAAGGTGTAGTAGCACCGAGGCCGCGGCGACTGTGGCGGCTGAGCGGGGATGGCCGGCTTGTCGCGGAGGAGGCGTGGGAGGATGGAGAACGCATTCTTGAAGCAAATCATGGCGTTCGACCGGTGCAAAGGGTTCGGGGGTTCACAGATGGTAAATAGAGCTACTTGCTGAAAACGCCAATGGCGAAGAGCCGAGTCGTGCCGCCCATTGTATCTTTGCTTCTAGCGTTTTTATTTAGGCGATAAAGATTTGATACATGTCATTTGCTTTATTTTCTACTTAGCACCTTTCTACTTGCTGATGATTTCGTTTGATCTCATCGTGGTAATAAGTTATAAGAAACTTCTATACTTCAGAGGATCTGTACTTTTTTGAAGGAAAATTAGCGGTTGAACATACAAAAAAAACGTGGATCCAAATATAGCACAACGTAAGAATCTTATTTAGAGCAATCATAATATAAAATTATGGTTTTTAGTTGCACCACACCGTCTATTATAACATTATTTTTGACGGTATGAGAGGACGGAAAGACATTTTTGCCTTTGATTGGTTTGGATTCAAATTGATGGAGAAGCAGAGACTGGCGTCGACGCAGAGGAAGTGGCGACAGCTAGCGACGACTACAAGGGCGGCGAGGCAGGTCATAAGGATGGCGGCAGCCGTAGGATGATGACCGGAGAGCAGGGACGATAGCTGTGGTGGGGAGTGGTGGTGGCAGGGTGAAGAGTAGGTGGCAGCGGCGCGACGGAACGAGGAGCAAGGGTGACAAGGCGAGGAGGAGGGGTAACGGGGCGATGGCGATGGCGAGGAGAGGGGCGGTGATGGCAGGGCGAGGAACAAGAGCGGTAAGGCAAGGGGCATCGGCCCAAACAGCACCCATGGGCATCAATGTCATTTCAAAAATTTTTCTCTCACCACTCGTAGCATAAAATAATATTATAATAAAAATAGTGTGCTCCAGCTATAAATCACGATTTAAAGTGTGGTTGCTCTAAATGTGATTTTTGTGATGTGTTGGGGGATCACCTCATGGGCCGCCTCTTAAAGCCCATCAAATTTGGGCTACATGATGGGCCGAAGCTAACTATCAAGCCTTTTGTTAAAATTGTCTTCGATGTGCAAGTAATCAACGAAGTATACGGGAAGGTTGACCCACGAGGGGAGGGGCGAGCTCCACTTCAAAAGCAGGAATACTCTTCGAAGGTTGCCGAAGGGCCTTCAAAGGGTAGCACAGCGCCATGAGCTAGTCTCTATGACACAAGCATGATCTAAGTACGGGTCTATAAATAGAACATCTCTATTTTCTTGTAACAGAACGAATGTTCTTGAATATGTGAAGTTGGCTCAGTGTTTGCTTTGCATCTTCTGTGATTCCTTTCCTTTACTCTTTAACTGTTTGTGGTATCAAAACTCGCACTTCGTAACACCAACATGATGTGTTACAGCTGAATCCACGTTTTTGTACTGTCTTACAACTATTTTTTTCTAAAAAATTATAGTTTGCGTCACTGTTTCCATGTTTCACCACGGTTCGAGTTCGTTCAATTCGCCTGATGATTCTTCAACTGAAGATTCTTGCCTTCTATGCAACAAGAATCAACAAAAGCTGGAGCTAACCTAAAAGAAAAGGTGGCACTGATATAGTCATAAACACAAATTCCTCAATTAAAGTTACACTACCACGGTGCAGGTGTGGCAGAGAGCATTCTTTATGTCAAGCATTTGAATGTATACCAGGCCAACAGGCCGGCACGACACGAGCCTGTGACGGGCCAGGTCATTTCCTTGCCGGGCCCGCATGACCCTTCTAATTAACGGGTTGTGCCGTGGTGGCCTAACGGGCCTGTATCGAAGCCCAAGCACGGCATGACTCGTCTTACACGGGTCATGCCGGCCCGATGGTCCGACGGGCTATTCGGGCCAGGCTGGCCCGGAGTCCACTTAAATTTTATATATTTAATTTTTTTTTCAAAAATTGATATGTTTATAGATAAAATATTTTTTATTAATAAATTTAAACTAAAAAAATATATAATTTTCAATATAAATATTAAAATATTAATCATTTTATTCGACGTGTCGTGTCATGCCGTGCTTCACGGGCTAAGCGGGCCACGCTAAACGGGCCTACGGCTAGGCCCAGGCACAACCCGTGATAGGCCATAGGCCGGCATGGCCCGTCTAGCTTCGGGCCGTGCCGTGCTCGAACTGGGTCAAAATAGGCGGGCCTCGTGTCGGTCCATTTAACCTGGCCCACTTGACCAGATATATTTGAATGTGCAACTGAATGAAAAGAAAAAATAACCTATGAAATCGTGGGTGCCTGCACCAGGGCAGGGTTTGGTGCAGTTCCACACATGTGAAATGTTACAAACTAAACTGTCCGTGCTACAAAACTTATCCATCGGGTAAGAATTCACACTCAATGCTACGTGGCACTTGTGCCACTGATTTCTTTTCCATAATTTACTTGAGTCCCAGAACGTGGCGCAAGACTTTCACTGCCTTGGCTGATCCCTTCCCAGTACTTGGAGTACAATTCTAACGCCTGGCTCATGACATGTTCTTGTGATAAAAGCTGCGATCTTTTCTCACTGGAAGGATGAGTCGAGATGTAATTATGCAGTTTTGATTCTCCTCTTCCAATCTTTCCTAGTCTCTCATAGACAGAAGGGGCCACACGCGGATCGTAACCAGCAGTAGCGAGTAGCATGAGTCCAACATGATCAGCCTCCATCTCCATTCTGTACAGGGACATGAATCACAAGATTAGAGAAGCTCCAAAAAGCAACAACATGGTGACAAATGAGCAGTATAAAGGCTTGTACTGAAGTTTTGTCAACACCTAGGATTTGCACATGCAAATCATAATGGAAAAGTGCACAATTTACAAGCCTATTAGAAACGTAGACATAAATAATTAAGCTTGAGCATTTCTTTTTTTAGAAAAGGAAATTAAGCTTGAGCATGCAGCATGCAGCATGAGCAGCAGGAAACACAGAATCACAGTACCTCCGTGAGAAGGGAAGCTCTAGTAAGTACTTCGACGCAGCATCAGGATCTCCTCTGGCATATTGAAGAACTGCAAGATTAGACTCCCCAGGACTATAATCCACAAGGTTGTGGTGAGCATCTCTGCTGAGTGACTTGCAATAGCGTGACCGACCTACACAAACAGGCGGCGACACAGTTTAAGTTCCAGTCCATCACTGCAAATCACACATCACCCGAGGTTATGCATGCATGAATAATGACCACCCTACCTCATGACCGAGCACGGTGGCGACTTCGGCATCTTCCTTGAATTTGTCGAGCAATCCAGTGAAGACTATAATCTTGCCACCGGGCGCGCACATTGCATTGATCATGTTATTCTTGACAACAATCACCTCCCAATCCATCCCGTCGAGGTTAACCTGTGGTGGCTTCTTCCCACGGCTCTTGCGCATCGTCAGATCCTGGTCATCTCGCTGGGCCACCGTGGCAACGCTCGCGGTATTATTACCGCCATCATCCGCGTCATCAAGGTCCTGGCGGCTGGCAAGGCCACGGTAGACGGCGGCGACGATCTCGTCGGCGATCCGACGGACGCGGATGCTCTCGGGATCGAGGGGCGACAGGATCTTGGACCCGAGCTTCTTCTTCTCCCTCTCGTACACCCACTCCTCGAGCTTGCGCTCGGCGCTGGGCGAGAGGAGGATGAGGCGGGTGCGGTCGGTGTACGGCACGGCCTCGCGCCGGCAGCAGAAGACGGCGCCGCCGGTGACGACCAGGCCCACCGCTCCCGCTTGCACCCCCTCGTCCTTGTACCACCGCCGGGACCCGCCACTGCCATGGTGGCGGCGGCTGCTACTCCACCAGTGCGTCACCTCCTTGCGCTTCGAGCGCGTGTGTTGGTACCGACGGGCAGGCGCCTGCAGCGGCGTTGATTGATGCGGCCAGGGCTGGGCTGGCCTGTCGCGGGGAACACGGAAGGTGTGGTAGCCGCGAGGCCGTAGCGGCGGCGGAGTGAGGACGGCCGGTCTCCGGCGGAGAAGGGACGACAGGAGGGACCGCGAGTTCCTCAAACAGTTCATCTTGCTTGTTTGATTGACGATTAACTACGGCGGATCGGCGGCGGAGGTGCAAAGTACAAGCTGGAACCAATCCCTTGCCAAAGGTTGGAATTGCCTGATCGTGTTGAGCCTGCCGGTTACTATAATTATTCATAGGCGTTCCATGGTTTGCATTCGATTAACATGTGGCATCCTAGTATGAAACGGCAGCGGCAGCCAGCGGTTTAATTTGAGCCCGAGTCGTGTTTGAGTATGAGAAATTTCACAAAAAAATCATTTTATTTATTGTTCCTAATAATCACAGATGAAACAGCTAATCCTCTGTGTTCTGTGACCCAATCAGACCGGTAATAACACGAGACGAAAAGTAATGAAATGGAAATCAGCTTTAAGACACAACGTGATTCACACTCATAAGTATACATCTACAGGCATGAGAGAATCACCAAAAAGTTAAATCATGCCAACGTGTACAGCACAGGTAGCACGAACAACACTCTTCTTCTGAAGCATTTCGATGAGTGATCAATGATGTAGTGGCCGCAGTATCAGTGCCATCGCCTTTCTCCAGGTTGGTCGCTTCCTTTTCGAAAGAAACAGAAACATCAGTGCCTTGCGCGGTATGAACTCCCTTGTATAAATCCAGGGCCTCCTTCCTTCATGACGTCCTGCGGATCGTAACCAGCAGTAGCCCAATGTAATCCGCCTCCATCTCCGCCATCCTATAGGAACGTTGAACGGTAATAAGGTCAGAGGAGCTTTTTCTCGCAAGCAACAATATGCATTACATGCATGGCAAATATGCATCACGATGAGCAACAGAAAATGTCGAATATACCTTTGCATTGAGGATATCGACGTGGGACGTCCTAGTCCCGACTTGTATATAAGGGACTGTTTGGATCCATTCGCCATGGTCAAAAGTTTAGAGAATAAAAGTGCAGAACTAAATTTTAGCACCTAAATTTTAGTCCCTACCTGTTTGAATCCATTTGTCAAACGCTAAAAGATAGTCTTTGATACAAATGCATATGCATATCTGAGTGGGTTGAGGTTTAGCATTTTTTGGGTCTCTTAGGTGCCAAATTTTTTTAGTCATCTGTCATTTCGTTTTGCTCTCATTTGCCCACGTGTTTGAATCCATTTGACAAAAAAAGAGTAAATGTATTAGTTTTAGTCATTTGATATGGATCTAAACAGACCCTAAACTGCAAGGTGACAAAGTGCAGGATGAAACGGCAGATGATCTTGATGAAGCGCTCTTCTGCGTGCCTTGCAATAACGTGGCCGACCTACAAAAAGGATCGATGTAGCAAATTAAGTGGAATTGTCTTTATGACTGATTTTTTATTTTATCTCAGTCACATTTTTTTATAGTTATAACATCCATAAATAACTACCGTAACAAATAAAAATGCTTATTGCAATATCCAAATATATCTTTTGCAGCATATTAGGATCAAAGTACATGTAACAACTAAATATAACTATTGTAACATACAAAAATAAACTAGATTAGTGGAAGAGACGTCCCACTAACTTTGTATTAAGAAGAGATCCACTGAAACCTAACCGGGAGGTGGGCACAATTTCCACAAATGTGGTGCGGCACTACGGGTTTGAACCGGGTGGGCACCCTACCAGCTGATGCACTTACCACTGCATCGTGGGTGCCTTCGCTACTATTGTAATATACAAGCATGACTATTAAAATATTGTGACAATGTTGATTGCAACAATGAGAAATAACTGATACAACAGAGAGTGGTATCATTACAACAACATATAGACTATCATATAAAAAGATATGAAATTTTTTGTAACATTAAAGATTAACTAATGTAACATAAAAAAAGAAACTATTGAAACCTTGGCTGAGTGATATGCAGAATTTTAGCCAAGTGATGAGGAGCAAATTCTGTAATGACTCCTATAAAATTATTCTGGTACTTGATATTCTTTCCTCACAACTTCTTTTGCTATCTTTGTGTTTTATTCTTCGACCTAATCTATCATCCTTGCTTTAGATGCCCTGCAATTGATTTAGAACCATGCACGAACACTCTGATTTCCTTCTCACTAATCAGGCCTAAACTCTGATTTCTTTCTCAGGTGATAAATTGATGGTTCAGTAATTTTCCTACCTTTTAATCAAGCTGAAGTGTTAAGCCATTTTATTCTTTCCTTCAATAATTTTTTGTATATATGAAATCCTCAGCACGAAAGAGGGACAAAATTCTTCAGATTGTCTAGGACACTGTGGACATACATGCCTCCATCCGTCTTACATTTTGGTTTAGCTGATCATGCGCAACTGTAACTGGAAGCCCTTCTTGAGGCATGACATTGGTAGATGGATTGACCGTCACGCGAAGCTAGAAATGACATGGTGTGTTTTTGGTTGGCTCAGCTTAGTAGAACGCCCTGTTCGTTCTTCCAACTGTTGGACAACGGGCTGCTCCAAAGATGGCTGCATCAAGCCGTGAAAGAAACCATGACTTTAAACCAGCCATCCTCCTCAAATAATACGAACTTCCCTTTCACCAATATAAAGTTGTTTCGTCTTTTATTTCTCTACTCTTTTAGTGTTTTGAAATGCGCTGGGCCAGTTCAAGATTTCTATCTCAATTATTGCCTCTTAAATTTGATTATTTTACACATCATTTTGCAAGATACACAATATAATTCTAAGACGCTGAAATTAATTTCTATCTTATTTTGTGGTTCTCTAGAATTCTATATCCATATATGGTCATCTTCTCCAACCTTTCTAAAGAATTTATCCAGTTATACCTTTAATATTACACAAAAATCTCGCAGCAACGTGCGGAAATTCATCTAGTTTTGATAGTTAAGATGGGCCAGGGCCACGTGGAACATGTTCTTGTGTGTCCGTCAGAATTATGATGAAGTGGCACTAATTCATGTTGTTTTATTTTCCCTTCCTTCAATTGTTTGAATTGGGATTTACACATGACTTCGGTGGGATACTCGGATCTACTAGAGGGAAGAGGAAGGGGCGGTGTCGGGTATGAGCCGAGTTGGGACTGCCCATTGTCTTCAACTCTCTGTCTCAAGGGAAACTTAAACGAAAGATCACATATGAAACAGGTAGCGCTTCTGAGGTTCATTCATCCTTGCAATAACATGAGACAAAATATAAAGGGAATCAGCTTTAAGCCACACTGTGATTCACTTATAAGTATACGACGACACTGCATATACAAAGCATATGTTTTGAACTTCCAGGCACACATGAATCACAGAAAGTTAAATCATGCAATATAAAAGTAGAATGAGTGATGAATGTTTCGCTGAACCCCGTGAATGTGAATCAACTAAGCTCTTTGGCTCATCTTGATTCATTTAAAAGTTTTGCAACTCTAGAGGATCATCAGTTCAAATCTGTTAGAGCAGTTGATAATGTGTAACTGTAGCTATGATGCTACTTCCATGTAATCAACAAAGATTACTACTGACCCCTACTATTATATGTTAGTCCTTAAAGAAACAAAAGCCAAAAACAAAACAAAAGCAAATGCAAAAACATCAGTGCCGTGGCCAGTCCCAGTATGAACTTCCTTGTATAATTCCAATGCCTCGTTCATGACATCAGCTTGCGATAAAAACTCTACTCTTTCCTTAAACGAAGGATGAGTCAAGGGGTGGTAATCTTCGGCAATCTTCCCTAGTTTTTCATAGACAGAAGGGGCGACACGTGGATCATAACCAGCAGCTGCAAGTAGCAGGAGTCCGATGTGATCAGCCTCTCTCTCCATCCTATATGAACATGAATAATAAGATCAGAAGAGCTTCTAACAAGCAACAATGTAGAGAAATGCACAGCGCACAGACCCTAGAACAACCCTTATTTCTGTAAACAAACAGTACTGACCAAGGCTTCAACTGAAGATGGGAAAGTTTCCTGGCTCAAAATCCAGCCCATCTAAAAATATTGATGTCTGTATTTAACAAATAAGAAGGGAGGCACTAAACATATTGATGCCCATATGATGTAAGATTACAGCCAAACCAAGCAGAAGCATGCAATAAGTAGCTGTATTCGTTAGTGTGAATGTCTTGGCTGTTTGCAGCACTTCAATTGCAAAGGCGACATGATTTAGCCACACGAAGCAAAGTGACATAGAATGGCGTGATTATTGGTGGAAAGGCTCAATAGGAAAAAAAACATCATTTATCATATTAGGCTCCATTTGGCTGCCCATCCAAACAGGGCCTTGAAGTTGAGAGTAGATTTAAAAAGGTAAAAAATGAAATAAAGCTATACAGGGTTTGCAATTTTCAAGCAAATATATAACGGATGAACTGCAAGGATAAACAAAGTATCAAAACACTTCTTAAAAACAGCGTAGAGGTTAACATCTTTTAGCTTTCATCTATTGTGACTTTTTCCGAAGATTCAAATTGACCACAGCTCCAAGCTTTTGAACAAGATGAACTTTCCATAGAGATTGATGTTACATGAAGTAAAAAGGGAAAACTTATCGCCTTAAAAGATGCCTTATGCATCTAAATATTCGTAGAAGCTAGGTATAGATTAGTTCAACTTTGCAATGACCTATATCCATATGTATGTAAATTATTTCTGAAGCACTGAGCTACAAGGTTCATTTTCTTTGAATAATAGGAACTGTCTTACTGCAGATCTAAAAAAAACTTGTGATGAAGTTCTACTGTTTGTGCATGAAGGATATTATTCAGCCAATTTTATTACACTGGGAGCAATGACATGTCAACAAAAGGTTCTGTGGATGCTATGTGCTGCAGGGAAGCTTACATCTACTTTCCAAAACTAAAATAGCAAAGGCACACACATTTGATGATTTGTGTTCGTGACATCCATAAAAACGGGTATGTGAAACTGATGGATCTTTCTCCAAACATCCTGCTTGGGGGTCATTTCATTTCCTGTATGACTGCCAAGTACAAGAGGTTTTACTGAATCACACCCTTCTTCATGTGTTGGAGCATGAAGAATTGCAACTGAAAAAAAAAAGTAAAAATTTGTCATGCCTACTGTCTCTCTATAGAAAATCACACCCTTCTTTATGATTAAAAACTACCTCATGCCAAATGGCGACTGGTACTTATCTCTACCGGATCAAACTTATCAAAACCTTTGATATGCTGATGTGCATGGACATTTGCCTATATGTTAATTGACCTGGGATACATTGAGCTGACATAAAAAGACTGAAGACTTAAAGTATCTAATCACATAGCAACAGTAAAGGTGTACCTGCAAAGCTCGATTTGTATTTTAGGATGTGTCTGGTTCGTTGTCAAATTTGCTGCATCTCAGTTAATGAAACATGCAGTTTATCACATGACAGATGTGCAATACAAAATGTGGAATACCTTTGCAAGAAGGGCATCGACATGTCGCGCATCACTGATCTGCCAGACTTGTGTATAAACTGAAAGGTGACAATGTGCACGATCAAATGCCACATGTCCTTGGTGAAGTGCTCTTCGGCGTGCCTTGCAATGGCATGACCGAACTACAAAAAGATGCAGTAATATTAGTCCAAATCTACTACCATCACTCGAAACCGAAATCATACATGAACCTGCACTATACAAGAACCCTACCTCGTGACCAAGTACGGTAGCAATTTCAGCATCATCCCATAATTTGTCAAGCAATCCAGTGTAGAATACAATCTTGCCACCGGGCGCGGACCCTGCATTGACCTTTTTATCTCCGACAACAATCACCTCCCAACCATCGAGGAGGCTGCTTATACGTGGCTGTGCTCCAAGTCCCTCCCCATCGCCTCGCTTGGCCGTGGCGGCTGCACCCCCGTCTTTGCGACGCGACCCACCAAGCACTACGGCTCTCGCCTTAACGCGTTGCCGGCCGTCAAGGCCACGGTCGACGGCGCGGACGATTTCCGAGGCGATACGGTGGACGCGGACGCTGTCGGGGTGGAGCGGCGGCAAGATCTTGCGCCCCAGCTCCTTCTTGAGAATGGCGAACCTGACCTCCCCCATGAAGCGCTCGGACTCGTTGGAGAGGATGATGAAGTGGGTGCGGTCGGTGTAGGGCACGACCTCGAGATTGAGGAGGTAGATGGTGACCACCACGCCGATGGCACCGGCGACGTGGACCACCGCCGAGGTGATCTTCCGCGCGTCGTGGTACCACCGAGGTTCGCGGCGGCGACGACGGCCGCGAGAACTGGTGCCCATCTTGCCCCACGCCCACGGGGAGGTGAAGAAGTACCTAGGGTTCGGTACCTGCGGCGGCAAATGTCGCGGAAGCCTCGAGAGGCGTAGTAGTACCCACCGGGCGGCGCCTGCGCCGGCAGCGGCCGCGTCGAGGAAACGGTGGTGGGCTTGTTGCGGAGGAGACGGGAGAGTACGGAGCGGGAGTTCTTCAAGCAGTTCATTTCTTTTTTCTTTTCGGAGGATTTACTGCGGGAGCTGTGTTCGATGGGGAATTGGGGATGGGGATATACTACTGGACTACTGGAGTGGTGGGTGTTCGGCTTTGGGATCTTCACTCAGATGTGAGATGTCGCCTGAATCAGCTGCTGCGGCGGGGAATCGAAACTTTTGTCGCTGGTTCGTCTTTTTTAACTGTTTGAGAAACTTGGCATTTGGCAAGGCCTACACACTCGTCACTCGTGTTTAAGATATAGTTTAGGCCATAGATTACTGGGTTCTGATTTGGGTTGTGAGAGACTGGTCCGGCCCGTTTTGTACTAATATCTCGCTGCAGCACTGATTCACTCCTGAATCTTTTTTTTTTTTTTTTTTTTTGAGATGGATTCACTCCTGAATCGTGCACACAAAGTGACAATAGGAATATCACCCAGTTTTATTTTGCAGCAGATAAGCTCAAAAGCACGATCCAAGTTTCTCATCTATGCCTCGTCCTCATCCAAGCGTTTACCATCCACGTGAAAATTCAGCTAAATACAAGACAGCAACATTTCAAAGCAGGTCAAACTCGTATCAAATTGTGATGCAAATACTTCATGGTAACAATATATAAACCTTTGCTTGCTCTGGTTACGACTCTGGTGGGTTTTCATATTTCTTCTGTTAGTCGTAAGGAAATTTTGGCTCCACATTTCTGTGGAAAAGATCCAATTGTCATATAGTGTTAGATTGAGTCTAAAAAGGAGAGCTATTTTTGACAAGCAAATTGAGATTTGCCTCTCATACACAGTGTTTTGTATATCTTTTAAACAGTAGCATCTCTAACAGTTGTATTGCAAATCACAGAGGCATTCGGGTTGTCAATCAAGCATTTTGTAACAAGCCAAATTCCCATACTCCTTGAGGGGTCTTTTTGCAAAATTATCAAAGGAGGACTTTTCTGCAAAACTGTCATACGTGGGACCGGCTTGTCACTCTCCTCTTCTCTGTGCCGCCCGCCGCCCGCGCTCGTGCCAGCGCCGCCGCGCGCTGCGCGCCCAGGGCGCCACGCAGCTGCCTGGCAGCTACGCTGGCCGGACGCCGCCGCTCCAGCCTGAGGGATAAGGCCTCTGCCTCCCCTTCTCTCATTTCTCTCTCTGATTTCTCTGGTTTCGTTTCTTCTGCAACCCAAACCGCCATTAACGATAGCTTCCGAAGCTCGAGCTCAGCCCCATCGCTCGAGTGCCTCCCCGGCCAAACCAACTCCGCAAATCGTCGCGCCACCCCTGCCTCTTCCTCCCCATGGCCACCAATCGCCACCTTCTGCCATAGCCTCTGAGGATTTGCACTGATTCCCGTCGGAGTCCCAACCCGACCCGTTCTGCCCCCTTTACAATTCCTCCTCTCTCGTCTCCTGTCCGTCGTCGCCCTGCCGAAGCCCACTTCCTGCCGCCGTTCGTCGCAGCCCAGGACCCTTGTTGCAGACTGGTCAGTACCCCAATGGCATGAGCATGCTTGTCGCCTCTTTTTCCTTTTCTATCTCCTCCAATTTTGTAGACTGTATTGTCCTGGCGGCTGTGCGGTGCTCGCAGTGCTCTGCACCATGGTGCTATTCCGTGTACGTGAGCAGGAAGGAGAAAGCTAATTAGTAGCCTAGTTAATTTGTACTAGTTTATCTCTGAACTTTGAAAATTCACTTAAAAATAATTATAGCTACCATCAAGATGAAACCAGTTTCATTAGTTTTGTCTGATGATAATGTTTTGATAAAAATACTGTTTGACATGTTTTCATCTGTGAAAATTATTTGGTGTTCTAATTATGCTAAAGCTTAATTAGTTAGTAATTAATTAATCTAATGCCCTAATTAAGTGAACTGACTTGGCAAATCTCTCATGATTATGCTTAATCAAGTAAAATTATTTCTTTCCTGATTAAGCACTAAAATAATTCGAAGTTAAGTTTATCCTTATTGCTCCAATGAAATTCTTTTCAATTCTATAAACGACTAAATCTTTTACTCATTAATTCTAGTCATGTAATTCTTTTTGCATTGTGTTTTCTCATCAGATCATGGCTTGCATCTCTTCCTGATTCATTCATTTGCACGTCCTCTCATAGCATTGCAAGCATATTTATTTCATTGCATCATTCTTTCTTTTAGAGAACGAATCGACGGAGGGTAACGTGACGGGTGGAATTGAGCCGGAGAACGTAAGTGGTGAACCTGCAACTCAAGGCAAGCATTTATGCATATCTCAAACTATTTTAGATCAGTCTAAATGATGCTTGAGTCAATTGGCCTATTGCATTAGCTGGGCACTAGAGAAATTGTCGTATCCTATTTGATGCATTATCTTCCTTGTTTATTGGATTACCCTTATCCTTGTAACTAAGTGGGATAGGTCCAGGTGTTGGGGGATAATCGGTAATTGCTTAGTGATGCTTTATCTTAATGCGGTAGAAGTCGAACAGTGGAAGGTCACCATCGTTCGCGTGACATAGGTGGATACTTGAGATCGTTGATCATGTCATGCTGAAATTGTTAATGATGGCTATGAACTAGATAGATGGGAAATCCTTGATAGTTTGTACATAAACCTTGGCACGTAATCGTACGTACCACATGCTGACATATGGGTAGGCAAGCCTCACTCCTTATCTAGCTGCGACCATTTGGCTTGCGAGTTCGAGGGCTGAAGAAGGTGATAGGGATGACCCTCGAGGGCCTAGTGCGACCAACTTGTCTTAACCGGACGTCTGGCAGATGGTCGGAGCGTATTTGAAAGGGTTGTCACAATGAAGTACTCCTTATGACCGACGGGTCGTATGGGCGGTGGTCTTTGTGACGTATGGGTAAAGTTGTACAACCCCTGCAGGGTGTAAGATCAATTTGAATTACCGCGGTCTCGGTTATGACCACGCCTTGGGGCGTCTTTATTCATCATGATTATTTTCTCATAGGATGTGATTTGGGAATGGAAAGAAATATGAATTACTAGTACTTTTGCTTATACATTGGGTTGTTTTCTGTAGAGGTTGCCTAATAATTTCACTTATGTCATAGAAATGCAAGTT
Source organism: Eleusine indica (assembly GCA_030378355.1). Lineage (NCBI taxonomy): Eukaryota > Viridiplantae > Streptophyta > Magnoliopsida > Poales > Poaceae > Eleusine > Eleusine indica. The sequence goes on from CM059495.1 coordinate 4,817,777, forward strand.
AATCACTTTAAAAATATTAATGGTTTTTACACACTTGTCATCCTAATTGTCTTCTTCTTGTCCAAAGCCAAATGCATATTCCTTTGGATGAGAGCTATATGACTCTCCGTGTAAGTCTTGCTGAGTACCTTCATACTCACGATGTTATTTGTGAGTTTTGCAGATAAGGATGAGTACGTGTATGACTACTTCTACCCTGCCACCGATGGGGGTGAAGGGCAGGAGTAGTTGGTTGTTGAGAAGGTGACGCGGATGGTGCTCGTAGTGGAGCATCGTCGTCTTTTGTTTTATAATTTCGCTGCGTAAACTCTTAAACAAGGACCAAACCTTTATAACCATGTCCTTGTTCATGCTAAGTTGGTTGTACACTTAGCATATGAGCTCTAAACTTTCCTTTTGATGTAAATTTAGCTAAGTAAAGATATTGCTAAGTTAATGTAATACTTTTGCTCTCTCGTTAATTCTTGTGATGAAGATACTTACAAATGTGACTTAGCGGTGTGCACGTCGATCTTAGGTGTTGTTTGTGCATGTCGGGGAATATGGGAATTATACATATTATAATCGAATATTGTAGTATTGATTGCTTAGAACGGGCTACGACACGTGATGTGTCGAACGGTCGACGCGTGTCAATGTTCATTCTTGGTTAATCGACATATTTGATCATAATGTGTGTAATTTGGAAGGCTCCCCCCCCCCCCCCCCCCCCACACATCGTCGAACACATGCGCCTCACTTTGCCTCGTCGCCCCGTCGGCCGCGCGAGCTCGAGCAGCCGCGCCCGCAGCTGCCACGCCCGCCTCCGTCGTCGTCGCGCGAGCTCGAGCAACTGCGCCCGCCTCCACCGTCGCCGCGCCTGACTCGAGCAGCCGTACCTGTCGAAGCCCCTCGTCCTACGTGCCGTTGGCTCCGCGGGACGCCGCCGGTCCCGCGCACCCGTCGGAGCTGCTCTTCCCGCACGCCGTTGGCTCCTCGCCCCACCACCGGTCCCGCGCACCCGTCGGAGCTGCTCTTCTCGCGCGCCGTCAGCTCCTCGCCCTGCCGCCAGTCCCCCGCAGCCATCGAAGCTGCACTTCCCGGGCGCCGCCGGCCGCTAGTCGCCTTGCCTGAGTCGTCCTGCTGCTCGCGCGCGCCTCACGCGCCTCCAGTTGCTCTTCCCACGCGCAGCCGCATGCTAGTCCTGCGCGCCGCTTCGCTTCCGCCTCCCGGTCGTTGGACACTGTATAGATGCATTTAAAGAGAGAGGTACTCTATTTTTACATCGTCTCTCTCCTCCTATCCAAACTACCTATTCAGTTTGACTACGTTGTTGTAGAATATTTTTACCGTGCACAGTATCGCTCGAATAGGCATTTTAGCTTTGCCTCCCGTGTTGCCTTGCCTTGTTAGACTCAGTCTTAACAAGGCTCAGTCTTACTAGGGTTGGTTGCATTCCAATCTAGCTAACTGTGAGTCAAATTGAATATAAATCTCAATGAAGGATTTTACATTGTTGCTCCAAAAGTGTAATATCATCGGAAATATTTTGAAATAAAAAAGCCTTGACAATACATCATTTTATTTGGTGTTCCATAGTATTTATAATTCTTATTATCCATTTACTTATATTGATTGTCTATTGAATGAAATGAAATTTCTCTCCACCAATTCTAGTGTCGTAATATATTAAATCTTAGCAACCGTGCGAAACTAATTACTTCTCTCTCTACTCTTTTTTGTTAACTTTTGCTACTATATCGCTAAAATTTGTTATGTGTCACCTTATTTATTGAAAATAAAATTTCCATAGAAATAGCCTAAAAGCTCTCGTATTGTAAGGCAAATGCTGTACTTGCTGCACCAGAACTAAAAGTGCCCATCGCCTTCAACCAGATTGTTGGCTTCCTTTCTTCAACACTGCCGCCTCAGCATATTTTTTTTCTTCTGAACTCCAACACTAGTATCCTGACCATCCATGTAAAATGACAGTGACAGGGCAAGCTATTATACTTCATAAGCAAAAGCTCAATTGCATGATAACACACAGTGTTACGCTGTGCCAGTTAAATCAATTCATCTCCCAAGCATCGAATAGAACTCAAATCCTTGCACAAGGGAACATGACGAAATATTAAATCCATGGACCATGACCATGGCCATTATAAACGAAAAATCTACTACAACATTAGCATCGCCAGCAACATTATCTATATTCTCGCACTAACTAGATTTCCAACAGACCCCATACCATGGGATGGCAAAAGCTACATATGCTAAACAAGAATCAGCAGCATATCCACGCACTGCAGCATGTGGAAGCCATGAATTCAATTAATTTTAACCAATATCAGAACCGCTAAACAAATACTCCCTCTGTTCTAAAATTATTATCATTACTGTTTTTTTTAGCTAGGCGGAAGTGGGAACTCGGATGACTGGCTGGATAGCGAGCACTTTTCCATTACGGTAACCATTCATCTTATTTAAAAAATTTCAAAAAATATTATATATTTTCTCATGATTTAATTTATTATTAGATAAAATTTAAATATAACTTATAATATTTTATATTTGAACAAATATTTTAAATAATACAAATGATAAAAATAATGAAAAAAATTAATGACGACACAGAGGGAGTATCAATTAACAAACCCGAAGAAGTAACTACCATCCGTGAGTCCGTGACTCGTCTTGTTTATCAAATTATCAATATTAGCAGTTACCATAGGAGGGAAAGCTCGTATTTCGTAAACCGAAGCTCAATCACATGATATATGTTTACGACACTATCTCCTGGTCATAGCCACAATTATTCTGAGTCAGATCTCCTTCCTATGACACGACCAAGCATCGATTAAGCAAACAAAGACGAATAATGAAAAACCTATGGACCATGATCAATAGAACGGTTTGATGCATTAGCATTTCCAACAACATTTTTACCAAGAGCCATAGAGTACTGTTCTGATTTTTCATCTCACAGGTAGAGAATTTACTCAGATTAGATCTGAAGCAGACACCAAACCAAGTTTTCATGTTCCGATTGAAATCTCAAACATCCATCCACGCTACAAGGAAAAATAAAAAGGAGCCAAAGACAGGCATGAAAGCATGTGTCCTCTAGACTAGTTGGAAGATAAAGAGATCAGGATAAGAACAGGAAGACCACCGATGAAATGGGACGGGGACGGGCAGATCAGTCGTCGCGCTTCTTCAACTTGTCGACGCGCTGCTGCAGGGCTTCGAGCTTGACGACGAGGTGGGTGACGGAGAAGAGGATCCAGTAGAGGAGCAGCGCGGCGGCGATGAGGAGCGCGTTGCGCTGCGACTTCATGATGGATTTCTGGTGGCGGAGGTGCTCGGACGGGGTGCAGGCGTGCTCGTCGCTGCAGGTGGGCCGCGTCTCGTACTTCCAGTAGATGTCCATGAGCAGGAACAGGCAGAAGGGCACCACCGACATCATCGGCTTGAGCGCGCTCCGCACCACGGAGATCATGCCCCGGCGGAGGCCGTCGAGGCCCGGGAGCGTCAGCAGCAGCAGCATGATCGCCTCCGCGCCCGCCGCGTACCCTAGCACAACCCACTCCAGCGCCATCGCCGCGAGACCTTGTTGGATTTTTCGATCTGGGTTGGTTTGAGGCAGGGGTTTGGGAGAAGAGATTGGGGATCGGATGCGCGAGCGTGTGCGATGCGTTTGGGGGATTTTGCCTTTAGCGAGGGGAGCGGGGAGGAGGGCGGTGGATCGGGGGATCGTGCGTGGAATGGGTGTATGGGTGAGGCTTTTGAAGGAAGGGGCGGTTAAGGTCAGGTTCTTGTGGACGCGGTGTAGGCGGTTTCGATGGGATGTAGACTGACGACACGTTCGAGGAACGAGAAGGGCTGAGTCATGGTGTACGGGAAGAGGTGGATGGCCACGCGAGTTTTGGTGCCGACCACTGAAACCCGCGTGGACGGCTCCGATCTGCGCTTCGGCTGTCGGGAGCCACGACGCGTGGAGTTTCCTTCCGTCTTCCAGAACGGTTTTTTTCTTCAACTCGTCCGATGCCTTTCGTTTTCAACACAGGTTTTTTTTTGTTTCTTTTTTCGTGTGTGTAGATGCGACTTGTGAGGGAAGCAAAGACGGAAGAATTTGCTTCGCTGCTAAGGCTGGAACTTTGGAACCTCTTGACACCTCCCGCTCTGCGTTTGCGCTACCATAGTCCATAGTTTCCGGATTGAACTCAAAAAGAAAAGTTTTCGGATTCATTAGCAGGTGGATACAACATACAACCAGCGCGATTACTGGGAAATGACTCGCTAATGGCTCCGGGATCATGCAATCTACAGCACGAACAACACGTTTCAGTGATTGCGGATGGCATTCGCAAAGAAAAAATGATTGCGGATGGCTTGTGAGCTTGGACCGGGCTGCTAAAGTTCGGCGGGCTGTGTATCTCTCTCGAGTCTCGTTTCGCCCTCCTCGCCGCCCATTGCGGCCCATAATTGAGACCGTGTATGCTGCAGCCCACCAATCTCTGTAGCCCGCCCAAACGGCCCCCTGGCCGCATCGTGCCGTCGTGCAGTCGTGCGACTCGTGCCCAACGGTTGCCAGCCGTGCGGCACCGCCGCGCCTTCCTGGACATCTGCCATTCTACGCCAGCCATTCACGAGTTCTCCTGGACATTCCACGAACATACACGAGCTTGGCTGGGCCTGTGCCTGTACATGATCATTCGTGAGGCATGGCACACTGGTGCCCATTCTTTTGACCAACAGCACGACGAAAAAGGGACTTCAAATGATAACAACTGGCAAAAAGCAAAGCAAAGTCGGCGCTGGAGCAAAAGCCACAGGGCCCGTTGCCCCGTTGATTCAATCATGACAGACGGTCGCACTATATCGTGCAACCAGCTTTTCCCTGCACCATCGTAAAGAAGTTCAGGACGGTGCAACGGGAAATCATAATCTCACAAAGGGTGAAATGTTTCAGTCATTGGGTGAGAGGAACCACCAGCTCTTGTGGAGGAGATGAAGATGATACAAGGAGTAACACGCGACCGAGCTGATGATCTCCATATATAATTCAACATTTGTCAAAGATAAACTCCTCCAGTTTTGTTAAAATAAATCAAATTTTAAATTGAACTGACAGTGCATCATGGAACTTGGATGGCAGTGAAAGAATTGAAGGCTACCAGCAAAAGCTTACAAAAGCAAGCAGCACACACTGCAATAGGATACCAGTTAGACATCCCTTCATTTTAAATTCCAATGACGAAAAAGCTGAATCATTTGAATCCCCTACCAGGATATACTAAAACTCAGCTGGACTTAGTGACAAATAAAGTGAGTCCACATCAAAAGCTAGCAATAAGCAAAGATAAAGGCAAACAAAACTAAAGATCTTTGGATGACTTGTGCCGGCTGTACCATACGGCGGACTTTCAGCACAACGCTAGTCTTTCAGACCGAGGGTCACGATTGCCTGCTTCCATTATTGTAGTTAGCCCCTGTTTCGATCCACCTTCTAAATTTTAGTTGGCTAAACTTTAGCCATTTTTGTTTTAAACATGACCTCCTAAAATCTCATAAACTTTAGCCAGTCCACCTCCTAAATTTTAGACCACTAGTCACTTCAACCCTTCTAAAAGCTTCTAAACTTTAAGAAAAAACACTAAAGTAAAAACTACCCCTCCTTACATGTGATATTTTCCTTTAACTTACACATATATTCACTTTTTTGTTAGTTAATAAAGGGTAGACATATCTATTTTTTATTTAGTCAAAGACTTTAGTCATGGATCCAAACATGCATCTCCTAAACTTTAGTTGGCTAAGATTTAGCCAAACTAGAGGATCCAAACAGTGCCTTAGTTGTATCTGTTTGAGCTTTTATATTCGTAGTGGCGGAGATGAAGATCAACATGTATATCCTCATGTCTCTACCACTGATATTATATGCAGTCGTTCGCTCATTATAGTTTCATTGTGGGTTAGTCGATCGATTAGTCACACTGATGCATGTTTACACTGTTATTAGTAGCATCTCGGTGCAGGTTTTCGGCGCCCGCTTTTCTGCTTCAATTTTGTTTGATAAGGTTCGTCACAATGAAGATTATCAGAGGACGCCTTGCATCTGCACGCTTGTTTCAACACGAGGTATCCGCGGCCAACCTTACGTCCTTATCTCTCTGACAGAATGGTAGCGCCACGATAAGTTGTAGCACACGGCCTATCTGCCGAGGAATACAATGCCATTCGTATCATGGTTTACAACACAAGAAACTTTATCCTCTCGATCAAACTTGCAGAACCCACTTAACCTAAGCTTTAGCGCAAGAGAAAAAACAAACCGGCAACGAACGCAGCATGGACTAGCCCGAATCCGACGAGTCCATCCCGGGCACCACCGCTGCTGCTGAACCCTCCACCGCCATTCCCCCAGAACCGGGCGTAGCACTTGCCAAGGTACACCTCTCCAGCGCTGGCGTACCCGCACCCGGCCTTGAGCTGCGCCGCCGCGGCCGACACGCAATCGGAGCACGCCTTGGCGCTCAGGTCGCCCACGCACTGCGACATGGCCTGGACTCCCCCGGACCCGCCGGCGCGGTACCCGCCGCCCTCCGGCGGCGCGGCCTCCGCCACGAGCGCGCCGAGCGCGGAGTCCCGCATGGCGGCGCCGCCGGCGGTCCCCGGCGCGCCGCCGCACTTCTTGAAGAGCACGGTGGTGTCCTGCTTGCCGAGGAAGGAGTCGTTGCCGTAGCGCACGAAGCAGGCCCGCAGCTGGACGGCGCCGCCCGCGGCCCAGGCGCAGAGGGAGGAGAGCCGGGCGATGGCGGCGCGGACGCAGGGGAAGCAGACGGAGGCGGGCAGGTCGGAGCGGCACTGGTACAGTCCTGCGAGGGAGGCGTCGGTCGGGGCCGTGAAGTTGGCGTAGGGCGTGGAGGGGGCGCTGTTGGCGATGGAGGTGAGCACGGAGTCCACGCCCGAGGCGTACCGGGACCCGGAGGCGTACCGGCCCTGCGAGCACCCGGCGTACACGAACGCCGAGGAGTCGTCGTCGCAGGTGACCGTGCGGAGAAGGAGGAGCAGCGTCAGTAGTGTTGCCGTGGCGAACGTCGCCATGATTGTTCGGCTGCTCGGCGTGCGCGTGCGTTCAGAGCTCTCAGACTTCAGAACGTGCTGTCTGTGTGGGAGATGGAGAATACGAGTACGAGGGGCCGAGCCACGAGCGTGGGAGGAGGGCCGCTTTTAGAAGCAGCGTACCGGCCGCGTGCATCAAATAGACGAGTGGTGGGTTGGGCTTATTGGTGGTCGAATAAGCTGTATCGTTTGGGCTAGGCCGGATGTTTCTTGTCTACGAGTTTCCTTCGTCAAAAGGCCCGGCAGTTTCTGAGACGTTTTGCAAACATATATATTTCAGCCTTTCAGGGAAAAGATTCGTGAGATGGAACCTCGTGCTCGTCAACATTGAGCTTTGTACTCGGAGCAAATCAGGTGGTTCACGTGAGCCTTCGATTGTTTCATTTCAGCCGTATGAAATTGCAAATGTTTCCTTTTCAAATTGTAGTTGCACCTTGACACTAGTCCGATTAACAGCTTCAAAGTTCAAACATCACGGGGCAGAGAATCGACTGCCACGCTGATTAAACAACAATACCGAATAGAAGCCCCGCTTGCTGCCATGATTAGGAACTAGCATCAAGTTAATCCTTGCGATTAGCCAGCTAATACCAACAACGGAGCAAATAGAGTAGTGAAGTTGGTTGGCTCAACGACAGAGGGTCTCAGATATGCCTTCAGAAAACAGACGGGATCGAAGAACCACCATCTGCCACAACGGAAGCTTAGTAGATAGTCAGGCACGGCAAGATAACCAAGACAGGGGACAGGTTCGCAAGCGTCACGGGCACAAAGCGTCAAGATATGCTAATCCATTGCCAACAGTTACGTTCAAAGAACCATCTTACTCCACGGATGGAGACAAACAGGACACACTAAACCATTCGTCTCTATCCGCAGATTCTGTTCACACTCGTTCACACTGCTACGACAAGTTGCTTTGACGACATGTTCACACTGCTTGCTTCAGAGTCCACAGTCCTTATCTCGATCGAAATTTCTCGTCGGGTAACCAGTAACGGGATGAGTTCTCACTTGTCACCAGAACCCCTCTCCTTCACCAACTGGTGGAACAGGCTCCCGTCGTAGACGCCTCTAGCGACGTCCTTGCGAAGAAGGCCTTCCTTGTCCTTGGCAAGGTTGTACAAAATCTTCCACTCTGATGTTGCTCCAACCCTGCAACAGAGAGTAAGATTATACAGGAGCACTGATCGCTTGTCAGTATTATGAACTTATGGGTTTGATGAAAATTACCATCCTTGGTAGTCACGGGGATCTCTGTCTGTTTGGAGCAACTCGTCAATCTCATCTGATGTCAGAGCGTTAGGGGTAGTTTTCGCATGCTTGGCGAATATCGCGTCGAACTTTTCAGGAACGAACCTGCAAAAAGTTCAGAAGGATGATTGTTCAAAAACATTGAGTAATGCATATCGTTAGTGAAAAAAAATCAGAAGATTTGCTTATTACCTTCCTTGAGCGTCATATGCGCCTGAATCACTTCCATGGATTCCTTTGTGAATGTTCTCTATGTAGATGTCCAAGTGCGACGATGTTGCATTTTCCTGCAGTTGTATTGTAATGATCGAACGGCATTCTTTTTTTATAAAGGATAATTTATTACGTAAGTACAGAACACGACTACAAAAGATTGAGTGTGTCTCCATGTGTTAGTTGGCCACCTAATAAGTTGAACAAATCATTTACTAGATCACAGGCCAATGCTGTCACGATCATACGGGCATCTGATGATCCGAGCATTGCGTAATTGGATTCTGTGACTAAATTTGTTGTACTACTCACATATCTTTCTGTTGCGAGTACGATTTATAGCAGTATCTCTATATGTTTTAAGGTTCACACCCTTACACAACCTCGTAATAACAACGTAAAAGTGGCATCATCTGCTCTGTCTTCTCAGTGAAGTAAAGGCTTTTGTTCAAGTCAACATTTTTTTAGGCATGTTCAAGTCAACAGTTAACCACGGACCTTACCCCCCCCCCCCCCTAAATGAATTAGCAAATACAGACAGAAAGAGAGTGGGAAGGTTTGGGGGATCTTACAGGTCTGGTCTTGCTGGCAAGAGCGCCATTGATGAAGGCAGCACTGACGCTGGACATGCCAATCCCGAATCCGAGGGACCGAAACGCTGCCACAACGCCCAAATGAGACCACACGATTATATGTCAATGAATTACAACGAACAACGCGACGCGCAATCAACAAATGAGTGAACGGGGGACTCACCATCGTAAGTCTCGGATATGGAGACGACGCCGTCGCCGTTGTGGTCGAAGAACGCCGCGTGCTTCTGCAGATCGGTCATGCCGCCGGCGCCCTCCGTGTAGCCTCCGTACGCCGCCGCGCGACCCACTTCGAAGCCAGAGAGACGAATCAGCGAACAGGTTGTTTGCGAAACCGAAAAAAATCCGACGAATTGTTTTGTTTCCGGAGGCAAGCGGCTTACAGAAGAGCGCGGTGCCGAGAAGAAGAAGCAGCAAGGGAGGCGCAACCCCCGCCGCCGCTCGTCGTCGTGGAGCCCTGCCCATCTCCGGCGAATTCTTCTCGGCCCCTGTGTCGCGGCACTGACTGCTGTCGCGCTTCCTTTTGCAGCTGCTCCTCTCGACTCGCGCTGCAGATGGTGGTGCCCTTTGTTCCCTCCCCACTCGGGCCTTTTATGAACACAGTTGGACTGTCTCGCGACCGCACGATGAGTCGATGACTGAAGAAAGAGGAGACCCGCACACATGAACAACTGGAGCGTGGCGTAGCGTGGCCTCGCGCTGAATGTGTAAGATCGACGCCACTCTGTCCCAGCTATAAGCGGAATGTATTAAGCGAACCGTTAATTTGGAGATACAGATTATTTCATGATTATACTTGCAAACTTGAAAGCGATTAGCTGGCAACGCGAAATTCGGCAGCAGTGGCGTGTCCAGGTTCGGACTTCGGGGTGGGCCCGAAGTTAGTTAGACTCACAAGAATAGGCCAAAACAGAAAAAAAAAATGGAGAAAAAAAAATCTTATTGTTCATTATGTTATAGTACTAAAATGATAAATTGAACTGGATTTGGGGTGGGCCACGGCCCACCCTCCCCCTGGCTCGACTCGTCACTGTTTGGTAGTGCTGTGGCTTCACTCTAGACACAAAACCCAAGCCCAAAGATCGAACCCGAGAATATCCGAGACCGAACCCGAAAAACCCGATGCCCGAAACCCAATTCCTTTTCACAGGTTCGTAACCTGAAAATCAGTACCTATTTCGGACTACGTCGGGTTTCAATCTCCGGTACCCAAACAACCTAAAGTATCCGAACTTACAGCCCACTACGAAATTTGGCTCAACCTAATCTTGAGGGAACCTATCTAACCGACTGCACCCAGGCACCGAGGCACCCACACCACTCACCCATGGTCCCTCCCCCCCCCCCTGATCCGATGGTTGACACCATCTCTCTCCTCATGTCTCTCGTCGTCTCACGCGAGCTCGACGCCATCTCTCGTCGTCTCGCGGCCTCGCGAGCTCGCAAGTCACCGGTGCGCGCCGTCAACCGTTGCCGCCCCTGTCAGCTGCCCCGTTGCTACACGTCGACGCCGCCACAACCCCATCCCTTCATCGCATCCACACTGGTGCCGTTAGGATGCCCGGTCACACCGCCACTGCCAGGATGCCCCACCGTTGACTGCTTCTGCTGGATGGTCGATGATTCACTGACCATGATAAAAACTCGGGTAATCTGGGTTACCCGAAATCCAAACCCGTTATTCTAAGTACCCAAAATTTCAGAATCAATCTCAGATATCAATTCTCAGAACCTGAATTTTCTAAAACCCGATTAGCCTGAACCGAACTTTCGGGTTTACCCAAACGCCCAGGCATGCAGCCAGCCAGCCACAGCATTCAGGAACGATAGCACCTAACGGCATTCCAAAATCTTTGCATTCGATACGAAAATTGATGGTCACCTGATTGTTCCGCCGGGTAAATATCTATCTATTCTAATTCCACACGCAGGGTAAATATCTACCATTTCGTCAAACGCCAGCCACTTCGAAGGCGTACGTGTTTAATGATCCAGCTGCGACGGGAAGAAACAACAGCAGCTAAAAGCCAACGAACACGAGAAGTATTTTGTTTCATATGGGAAAATTTGACGAGTGGCCTGGCTGACCCGTCACTCGGCCCACGAACAATATAAACCACAAATGTCAGAAACCAAGCCTGGACAGCCCATAGCCCAACACGGATGAAGGCAAATCATTATTTGTTTTTGAAATCGAAGGCAAATCATTTTGAAACCTTTTCTGTGCTGCTCAGCAGCTAATCCATGCAAAAGTAAAACAAAACAAAAAAGAAAGCATCAAGTAATTCTTGTTCAGGCAGAGAAAGCGTGATCTGACCTGTTGCTTCTCTCCCGCAAAAACAAAATGAAAATTTTGCCCTTTCAACTCAACTCATATACTGTATATTATTAACTAATTTTCAATACAACAGAGAGATAGATAATCATCAACTAAACCATGTTTGATTGTTTGTTACGCAGACGAATCAATCCTTGTTCCCCTTCCCTGCCAACTGATAAAAGAGGCTTCCATCATAGACAGCTCTCACGTCGTTCTTGCGAAGGTACCCGTCCTTGTCCTTAGCGAGCTTGTACAACAAATTCCACTCGGACGAAGCTGCAAGCCTGTGCAAGGGCGAGACGTCAAGGAAAAATAAGCCGCGATACTTATATTGTAATATATTTTCTAGACTTTAATCCATTAAAAATTTTTAATCGATGATTTATTAGTTTGTACTTTAATTTTTCTTTTGTAGAATTCTCTATATAATAACTATAAATCATCGAATCTAGATCTGATAAGTTAAAATAGTTATTAATTTTTTTTAACCTTTTAATTAACTAAAAATTAGCAAGTCACATATGTTGACTCGACGAGTGAGGCTACTAGAAATTACCATCCTTTGACGTCCATGCTATCTCGATTAGCCTTGACCATCTCGTCGACCTCGTCTTTCGTCATGGCATCGGGTACAGTTTTGCTGTGTTTGGTGAACATTTCGTCCAGCTTCTTGGGGACAAACCTGCGAAGCAGTGTGCGTTAGAAAATCTTGTAGATTTCACCTTGCAGTTCCCACACAACTCGAGGGCATAGTTTCCAAAAAAAAAAAAAACAACAACAACAATAACTCGAGAGCATATGAGCTCACCTTCCTTCAGCGTTATATGCGCCCGTGTCACTTCCGTGAATCCCTTTTTTGATGTTCACGATGTAGATATCCATGGTCGATGAGTTTGCATTGTCCTGCACGCGTTTTATTTGGAGTTGGAGGTAGCGAAAAACTTAAATACTGTGTTTCAGTGACAACCAATGATGCTATGTGATGAGCGGTCATTTATAATTTGTTTTGGTGCAGAAAAGTGATGCAATTTGCCAGCATATTTGAGCAAAACGAGCTAACCAAGCAGCACAAGCGTTTGTAATTAATATCACAATCAGAAAACAGAATTCAGTTGACCAGATATGCTGAGGGGAGAGAGAGCTAGTAACTCTAAGATGGTTGTCTGGGGCATGAAAAATGTCATGGGCACGTTTGCCATCTCCGTTAAGAAAGGTTTCCCTGCAAGCCACAAGCTAACCCGAACCAGACACTACTACGAAGATTGTTACGGGCGACAGAGACGCTGAAAAGAGAGAGAGAGAGAGAGAGAGAGAGAGAGAGAGAGAGAGGGCAGTACCGGTCTGGTCTTGGGTCCCAGGCCGGCATTGATCAAGGCCGCACTCGCTTTGGCCTGGACGGATCCAACTCCCAGCTCCATCAAGCCTGATTAATTAGCAGATATGGCAGGGTATCCAATATTAGAAGGTTGAAACGAAAGGCCAGGTAGCACAGCATGAACGAAATGCCCGCCCGCATGCATGCATTCCTTGTAGGCGTGCGCAAACAGCGGCGGCGGAAATGTCAGATCGCGCGAGCGACGACGGAGGGAGAGTCAGCCAGTCACCTTGGTACGTCTCGTCGACGGTGACGATGCCGTCGTGGTCGCGGTCGAAGAACGCCGCGTGCTTCTGCAGCTCCGTCATGCCTGCAGTCCCGGCGGGCCCTGCCGCGCCGGAGCCGTCCTTGACCGCCGCCGCCGCCTGACCGCCTTCATGAACCGCGATTGGAATTCAGAGACGCAAACGCGTTTGACACGAAAAGGAGCTTTTAAATGCACGTCGAGAAGTAGAACAGGGCGTTGTGATGAGGTTATTACCGAAAGACACGGCGAGCAGGAGCAGGAGCGGCGCCGCCGCATCTGGACACAACAGCATTCGCGGTCGTCGTTGAGCACCCATAGTCCTCCGCCTTGTCTTGTGCCGCCGCTGCGTTTTCCTCAACCGGCCGCGGTGTGCTGCTCTGTCCCTGGACGCGCTGCTCATTTATAGGATCTGATGACTCAGGCGGAGGGGGTCCAAAGGCTTTCCCGATTTACTCCACGCGGCGGCACGGGAAACGTTTGTAGTCCGTCTGGAGAGATTTTTTTTTTTTCCACTCCAAACGCTAAAGTAGCCGGAAAAGCTTTCCTTCGGTGGCGGCGTGGCGCACGCTACAGGTTAACCCGCACCCTTGAACATGAGTGTGGTGTGGTAGCCTCGTACACTGGATCATCGGAGCAGCTTGCGAGATCATCTCGTTTTCGTTGTCGGAAGACACAAGTACTAGTGCGTGCACGTCAGCACCGGTGGTTACAATTTCCTTGTAACCATGGCGAAAACTAGTATTTCGTCATCAGGAACTCACGAAACGGAACCGATAAAAACTTGTGGACGATGCGGTTTCGAGCCAAGACAGCGCACGAGGTGGCTTGTTCCTGCGACACTGGCCATCATGACTCGATACGGAGATGGATACTTGCGCCTCTGTTTTTCCACGGTTTGGTGATCAACTGAATCACTTTCTCGCGGCGTGTGCGTGTGTCTGCACGTTTCGTAGGGGAACGTTGTTGTCTGCTCGTTTGTGGGTTGCCCACCCACGAGCGACCCAGTTAGTCTCGGCCACTCCTCGGCGGCCCATCTCGCCAGATCCTTTCGTGTGCGGCCCACTACTCAATAGTAGGAGCCCATGCAGCATTCGGCCTAGCTGCTTAGAGCCCATACGATGCGCGTCCGAAGGCGGCTCGGTCCAATAGCCTGACTAACACACGCAAGGTGCTCGGTCCAGCCGTGGCCCGTCGATGTAGTTGAGTTGATGCACCCACCGCGCCGCCACCGCCGCCGAGGACGACGTCCTAGTCTCGCGCTGTCGTGTTGCGTTGCGTCTCCGGGGCTTGAACGTGTCAAGTGGCCAGTAGACTCGAGGTCTTGGACTAGGACCGCCTTCGAAACTTCTGAACCAGCCACACACAAGTAGACGCAGATACTAAAAAATACAAGCAGACGCAGATTCTAAACAATACAAGTAGACGCAGAGCTGCCTTAGCTTGAACAAGATCGTTCGACATGGACCAACGACGATTCCGCGAGCTATGGATGGGAATGGAACGGACAACGGAGCCAGCCCATCCGAAATTGTCAGGCAACGACTGGTGACGCTGACTGCAACGACGACGACAACATTTCTTCGTAGCACGCTGCGTGCTCTGCCACTGAAGACCATACTGGCCACGGCGAGCCCCTGGCCCTGCATAACAGTAGTAGTAACTCAAAGTCGATGTTATGGTTATCCGAGGTAGGAGGAGAAGTAGAAAGCAGCTACTGTAATGGCAGGCCGAAATTTCCTTTTTACCGTCTCCAGACGCCATCGATTCGTCGTCTCACATTCTTCTTCCGTGCCCGTCAGCAGCACCACCGCACACACCCGGCTTTTCAGTTTTCACCGATGGTGAAGGAAAAATCACCGGCGCGCGCGCGCGAGAAATAAACGGCACAAATCGCTAACCAACAAGAGCTAGCGTCCAGGGAGAGGGATAGTATGCGGCAGAGAGCAGCAATCCAAAGCGATCGCAGCCCGTCCCACTCGCGTGGCGTCCGACGCGGCCGAAAATTCCGCGCTGGGAATTACTGTACTTGTTTTTGTCATCGAGATAGATAGATCCAGGCGAAAATTAAAAAGACGGCCGGAGACCACGACTTGTCACTGGTTTTTACGATATGTTTATCATCTCACCCGCAGAAAAAAAAAAGAATGTTTATCGTCCCTCTCTGTCTCATTGCGCGAGCTGGAGAACGCCACCTAACGCTTTGACGAAACGGCGCGTGTGCACACGTGGACCACAGCAACTGGCGCCCAGATTAATCATCATCGTCGCCGGATAAACACATCTGTGCTTCGTCATCAGCCTGCCGACCTGTCGCAATAGTTTTTCACCGTCTCAGACGAACCCTATTGTGTCCTACTAGTAAGCTTTTTGAAAGAAAAGAAAAAAAAAAAGAATCCTATTGTGTCCCGTGCTTCGATCGATCGTCAGGTCAAGTCAATCTTTCTTATAGCAAAATATAAAATCGGAGGGCAACCGTCATCAGCGGGCCGGCGACAGTGCGGGTGTCGCCGTGAGGCCTGGGCCGAGTACTAGTTTACTCGTCGGAGCGGGGGAGCACATGCTCCGCCCCGTTCTTATCGGCGGACCACGGGTTTAGAAAAAATCGCGAGCGTGATGGATGGGCACGGGCACGGGGGGTGGGAGCACGGGAGCCCAGGGACAGACAGGTCAGTTTCTGGCTCCGCATGATTCTCGCACCGGATGGATCCTCTGCCTGGCCGCTGGCCACTGGCAGGGAAATGTGTGAGTCGATGCTGATTAATCCAGTGCCGCTTAAGCTACAACACTCGTTTGCCTCTGTCAAGTAGTATTGCTTAAGCTAGAACACTGGTTTGCTTGTTGGTTACCTGTGAGCATCGAACATGTGTTTTATCAGTAGTATTGCTTATGAATCATTTCTAGCCAGTTCGGCAGGAGGATGCTACTTGGGGAATGGCCGGTTAGCACAAGCAAAGGAGCAACCTCACTGATTTTATCGGGGCAGTACTAGTAGGCTGGTAACTAGTAATTAAAAGTGAAGCTTTTCTTCAGGAACAGTTGCATTAATCCCACCTCCAAGAAAGATTTGCTACAATTAATTTACACTTTGTGTTACTTGAAAGAATCGTGAACTGTTCAGCGCTGCTGTTATCTGTGTGCTCTGCTCGGTTTAATTCTGTTTACATGTACCAATCCTAACCGATCATCATCCCCTCTCTAAATTCCACGGAATTATTTCGCCGCAAACGACGGCTCGACACCTCAAGAAAGCATCGGCAGCATCGAACCACGCGCCGTCGTCGTCGTCGTCTCTCTCTCTCTTTTCGGTAAGGGCGACCAGAAAGATGTAGTATGCTCAATCCGATCGAGCGCCGGCCTGCCGCTGCACCGAGAGAGTGATGACGACGTCGTTCGTGCTTCCGATCCTTTCTCGCGTGAGTCGCTCGCGCACTTTGATGGTTCACGCACAATTGGTCAGAGAGCAGACGGCAGCATGGCGTGCCGGGCGACGAGCTTCTCGAGCGCCTCCCGCATCCACCAGTGCGAGCACCCGTCCATCACTTGCTGCACCGTAGCCTGTCAAACACAATCGAATTGCAGTTAGGTGGCATGTTCTTTCGATGAATTGGCAGCACGCCGTGCTGCTGCTGAGAAGGAAAAAAAATGTGCTAATAATAATGGTGTTGGATCATGCATGAACTCACCCAGGTGCGCTTGCGGTTGGCCATCTCGGGCCACTGGTGGAGCTCGTCGGCGACGCGGAGCGGGAACATGAAGCCCTCGTAGGTCTGGTCCACGTAGCGGCGGCTCTTGTAGTGCCAGAAGCCGAGCACCGTCTCGGTGTCGCCCAGGACGCCGGCCTCCTCGAGGGCCTCGCGCCGGGCGGCCTCGTCCATGGACTCGTCCTCCTCCCACCCGCCCTTGGGGAACATCATGCCGTGCCCCTTCTGCGACGTGATCACCAGCACCTCAAGCTCGCCGTCGCAGCGCACGCGGTACGGGATGCAACCCACCACGATGCGACCGCCGGTGTTCTTGCTGTACCGCTGCAGCTCCCGACCCTGCCTCGCAACCAGCACGGCCGCCATGATGCTTGGATGCTGATTGTGATTGATAGCAGCAGCTGGTGAGGAGGTAGGATGGATGCTGCTGCAGCTTCTGGTTTGCGGCCATGGCGCTGGCTTCGCGGGTATTAATAGACCGCGCGCGCGCGGGAGGTCAATGGAAGGCTCTTGCGGCTGGTGGTGGTGCGGCCGAGCCGAGTGGTAACATGGGCGTGGAGCATGGACGAAAAGAAAGGAGCGGTTGGGGAACTGGACACGGTGGAAGGATCTTCTGTGGATGATGATTTCTTCAGGCTGATAAGGAGATGATTGTCACCCTTCAATATCAGTTGTGCCTGGGGAACTGAAGTCCTTGCTTGCAGAGCTTAGAGAACAACTCCAAGAATTTTCGTAAAATCTATGTATCCAATTCAGGTTTAGGAGATGCATCAAAATCATTTTCAGAATTTGATGTATGGTTGCTCTAAAATTCCACCCCCTTTAATCTGACATTTCCCATCACTTACACTACTATTACCAGCACCAAAAGCTAAAACCTCTCCCGAACGGCCTTGATAGGTTCATTCTTTTTACATTATTGTTGCCTGATTTTTTTGACTTTTTGCATTGATGATTTCTATAGAGGAAAGGTTGTTCTTACTATAAGCATTCTAGAATTCTCCAGCACTAAAGAAATATATACTTTCTCTAGTGTTTTCAAGCCCTTGACACTTTTGAAAAGTAGCCATGAGGTCCTTCTATATATTTTTTTGTATAGCAATTCATGTTTCGTAAGCAAAATCTGAAACGACACAAGAAATGTGATTCTATCACCTGTTTTTAACTTTATAAGGATGGACTTTTTGTCATGACTTTTCACATATGCAATATCTTCGAGAAGCACAATCTTAACAATTCAAACCATCTCAATATTTATTTTACAACAGGATGGAATTTTTGGCATGTTCGAACCCAGTGATTAAGTTGGCATGTGTAAATCGGGGCATGAGTTTGTCTATAAAGTCTTGGAGAGTATTTGTAAACGTATTTATGTTTATATGAACAAGACAAATAAAAACAAACTTGCTAATTTTTAACTGACTGAAAGTTTAAGCAACTTTCAATCATCGCTGTTTTTTTTTAAAAAAAACTTTCAATAACCGCTTTGAGCCATCCGATCTAGATCCAACAGTTTATAATCATTATACAGATAATAGTAGAAAAAATAAAACATAAAATAACAAACCATCGACTGTAAGCTAAGAAATATGAAATAAAAAACATTAATCTGATAGATTATGGGAAATTTTCATAACATTTTTAGATGGAAACTGGTATAAGTTGAGTCACAAAAATGTACAAGACATGTTCATACTGCAATAATAGAGTTCGCCTATTGACCCGATTTGTTCGATTACATTTGATTGCAGCTCTCCCAAATAGAAAACCCAACTGAAAAAAGGACACATAACCACCACCGGAAGGAAGCATCACCATCGTCTAAACAAGTAGAGATTTGCGTGTTCGCCCATAGACCGCGTCCACTCAAGTCAGACTGCTTCATTTCAGCGTTTGGAAGATGCCCCTGAGGGCAGGGGGAGAGAGTATGATATGATAGCGGACAAAGCGCGTATCCACAGGAGTGCCCGCGCCCGCGCCCGATCATCCTTCGCAGCTGCTTCTCTCGCGTCTCCGGTCTCAGGCTCTCGCCGTCGGCCGCGTACGCGCATCCACGATTGCACGCACGCACGCCCCCATCTCCCCTCTGCGTATCAGCGTTTCCTTGCCTTAGTTAACAACCACTGCTGCCACACAGCCAGAAAAAGTCCATGCGTGCATGGCCAAGTCCATCTTTTCCATCTCAGCTGCTGCTAATGAACATTGATTATTTCCTGCTCCCTCGTTTTATCACATCGGTCAGTGTCGTCACTGACGTCGCTGCTGCTGCTGCTTGTAATTATAATCTCGCCAGAGCTTATTGTGATTTTTTTTATGCATTGAAGTAATCCATTTGTGCACCCAGTGATCATCCTTTTGAAGCAAAGGTTCATCACCAGTTATGCACGCATGTCCACACTCCTGGATTATTCTGCTTCCTTGTGAATGTGGCGAACTGGAACACTCGCGCAGCCGGGCTGGTGATACCGGTTCACACGAACAGTGCCGTTCGCACCTCTTCAACCCCAGCATGCATGCATCTCGTTATTAGCAGTGGTGCGTGGTGCAGGCAGTCTTTGTGTACAAATAGGCGGCAGGCATCGTATTGCATTTTTTTTTTTTTTTTGCAGCCTGTGGTAACCTCGGCCGTGACGTCTCCTCGTCGAGCGAGATGCGCATGCGCGCCGGCGCGCGGAGCAACGGTCATACTCTGCTGCTTGACACCGTCATATCCTGGCGTTGTCAACGACGTGAGAACGAGTATAACTGCGGAACTGCCGAATACCCAAAGGGATATCGAAAAATGACTAGTCTGTTGCACCCAGGTTCAAATCAAAAGCAATCATATAGTAGTAAGTAGGAGGAGGTTTCTAATTCCAATAGGCCGGTTGGTTCGCAGTCACGAGTCTAAGTCTTCGGTTGGTTACAACTAACCTAGAATGCCCAATGACAAGGAAGTTGCATTAACCGAAACCGAAATTTCACCTGTAGAGATAATGCGATCGAGCCACTGAGCCGGTATACTGGACTACAGAACCTGAAGCTTATTATTGCTGAAAAATAACTCACCGGTCCCGCCGATGTGACTGCGTTTCGTGCTAGGGACCGAGCCGGTCAGGGTCAGGGACATGTCGCGGCGCTGCGATCCAACGGCACGACCGACGCCGACGTGCCGCCGGGCGCCATGCTCTCCCTGCAGCCCCACCAACCGATCTCGCATTAAACGCCACCGTCGCCGTGGGCGCCGGAGCCATGCTCCTATTGTTAAGTTGCCGGCGTCCGGCCATGGCTTGGGTCCAGTTCGCGTCGTGCACGGTCTCCGCCAACACGGGCACGCATTGATGAGAGGCAGGAGTGACGAGACGGCGGTAGCTGGCCGCTGGGGAAGCCTGAAAGCCCCACCGGCGTGGGGTTGCTCAGTTGTTGGGGAGTATCTCCGCTTTGTTTTCTTTTGGTTTCAGGTCGCGTCTTCTTCATGATCTGTCTTGTTTGTTTCCCTTTTCCGTGCTCTCCCTCTAATCAACACGCCTCGATCCAAAGCTCTTTAGCATTGTTCGTGTAAGTTCGATCAGGTCGTCCTAACTTTCTGAATCTCCAGCGAGTTAGTTGGGATCGCCGGGAGCTCCGACGACTGACGACAACGACAGAGAAATTCGGTCGTGTTCGCGTGTGGCCCTCTCGAGTTGTTGGGACGTCCATTCCGGTCGTGTAAACGCGACGACATGTAAGTACATGCATACGACCAGTGCGTGTTGTTTATCCCATCGTCAGATAACGTCCATACTGATTTGCAGTCGTGCAGATATAACTGCGTTTTGTTATGACGTGCAGGATTCAGTTCATGGCGAGGCGAGTGTTCAGACGGATGTAGAGACAACAAAAGCGTCTCGAAGTCTTGCTTGAAATTGCCCAGCATGTACATCAACACGATTCTCGCACATGCATGAACACTACTCAAAATGTTCCTTTTCTCTGTGGATCGAGCTCGATATGTCGGCTCGGTTGTTGGTTTACTGCCCTTTTTCTCACCTTACCTTTTGGTTTAGTTTACGAGATCTTTTATGGTGTATGCAAATAATATGGGCCGTCCATCGTCTCAAATCCAACGCTTCACAATTAAAGGTATCAATGGAAAAGTACTTAAATATTGATTGAGGTACTTAAGTATTGAGGGTAACCACGTCATTTCATTCATTGAATAATATAGTAAGATAAACAATTCTTGAAATGCTGATCGGTTCGCTAAGATTTACTTGGTTACGATCTCTCTTTGCTCGAGCCTGAAACTAGGATCACGTTTGAGAGGAGACCATGATGAGGTACTGTTGATTAATTTGTAGAAAAAACAAGAAGAAACATGTCTAGCTATCTCATGATTCTTATTTGCATCACTGTGTTAATATTTACTTAATCATAATTAATGAGCAATTGTCATGTTATTTAGAGTCAAGTAACATGTTGCATACTAACATAGTCAGAATCGTGGCCATGATAGCCATGATGGTCAATACGAGGAGGATGAGACAGGGTGCGGCCAAAGGATTTTAGGAATTTTGTTTTTTCAAGTACATAATTCATGATTTTTATAAGTTTCTATAAATTTATTATAAGAGAATCTTGCTTGCTGAGATATAACACCAAATTTTAGGAATATAATTATGTCATTTAAGAAAATTTTGAATCACTTTTGTCATTTCGAGGATCTTACAGTGCCACAAGATATTTTAAGTCTTGACTTACATAGTGGCATGCTATTTACAAAGTTTTTGAAGTTTGTCACATAAAATCTTTTCTTGTTTACATGGAATCTTTTATCGCACCCAACCTCACACATGAATCTTCTACATGTGCCTATGTAATTCTAGGCTACAATCCTAATTAATTCATGCACAAAAATAATAGTATCAATTGAGCAATCAAGTAGAAAACTGAGTAAACTATCAACTTCTTCTTTCATGCGTAAACATTGTCCAAAGACTCCTGGCATGTTGAGGTCTACAATCCATCCATGACACTCAAGGATCGTGAATAATCCTGAGGAGAGAGAGAGAGTGCAAACAGAGAAAGGGAATCACGATAAAGTTTAATTAACAAAATAGACTCATAGTTATCATGTTATTATTCACTTACCATCAATTATGATATTTTTTTTACCATACCTTGCCCCTATTTTAATCAACGGTCCAGATCACGATACCTATTGGTATCTTCAAGTATCTCGTAAATACCGTAAAAAATCTCTTAGTTTACTTTGGTTTTCCACCGGACGTTCTGGTGTGTCACGCGTCCGACAATGAAACCTACTTTTTGGTGGTTCAGTTACGTTTGAAAATGAGCAAATTTTCAAAGATCAAATACGGATACTACAGCTGCTTGATTGATTGGGTATCTTGGTTGCACGCAAGATTATTGCAACCATCTGACATTTTCAAGCAACGGCATCAATGCCAATTAGTCACGTACTATGGTTAACCATTTGTATGATTGGTTCGCTGGTGATAAAAAAACCTATAAACCAAATATTGTTTTAGGAAATTCACATCGTGTCGAAACGTTCGGTTCGGAGTGACCTCTTCCATTCTCTTCAGAATCTTAGCACGCAGGTCGTTAAGGGAGGTATAACCACCTAAAATGCCTACACGAATTAGTTATGCATGCGGCTAAACGCCCATGACTAATGATTGAGATTCGCACAAACTATGACGTTATTATGTCATTGATACGGCACCAACAGTGCCTGTATGAGTGAGATTCGGTCAGATTATCGATGGACTCCCAAATTGTTAACTCTTCGATGATATAGTTAAGCCTCCGAGTATCTGAACTGCTCATTTTCATGCATGTTCGATGCATATTCAGGGTCGATCTTGTCAAAATCCAGTTTAAAAATAAGAAGAAAATCCGATATATGCGGTTGTCTGAACGACCACTGAATGATTAGCAGCTCTGAGTCTCTGACCCGTCTTCGTAATGCACGTGGGTCAGGAAATGAAGCAAAAGCTATGCATTGGCGTACGTCACGCAGAAAAGTAATGTATCAAGAAGCAGTGGTGATTTTCCATGAAACCGCGAGGTTACAACAGATTCGGTGAGAATGTGCAGAATGGACTCGAGTCGAGGTCAACGAGATATGGCGACGGCGATGGATCAAGCGGACTAGCTTAACATATACGTATTGGACAGTTTGGTCGATGGAATCAGCATGGACATGTGCAACAGATACTGTAGTATGATTCGGCGAGTAACATGCGTTATGCATCGATTTTTCTTTGCCTCGCAGATAGTCAGATTTCACAATCTGATCTGACAGTTTAACGTACGATGCATGTGAGTTATACTACTTTGAAGGTGATGGTTCTTCATTACTCCTACTTGTTTTTTCTCTCAGATCGTCTGAATAGCCAACTGAGCCGTCCTTCGTGAAGATAATCACATTATACTACGAGCATTATTCAAGATCAGAACCGCAGATCTTGACCGGTTTGATTCATACCGATATCAGATAATAAAACGCCGCCCAATATTCCCCACCATCTGTTTTCTTATTGCCTCTGAATGTCTCACTGACAGGTGCGTCTAAACTCTAAATTAACCTACCTGGTCAGCCTCAGTGTCACATGTAGTCTTTGGCATATGTACGAGAAGCAGCAGAGCATGTGCATTCTGTTTGGTCTTAACAATTTAGCTCTTTGCAGGAGCATCTAGAAGGTCAGTTATCAGTAAGCAGTAAACACCGGCCAAAAAACCATGTCTGTTTTGTTAGGTGAGACAATGTCCTGAAGTCATATGCATCGCTTCACAAACTTTTCCTTTATTTGCCTGCGCAGGAGGGCAGGACAGGCACGCCAAATCTGCGCAGGATGGTCAAACATAACAACAAAGCATGTAATGTAGATGATCCGAGACGGACGAACAAACAAAACGAAAGACACTGTATATACATATATCAGATAATGACGAGTCCTTGTCATCACCAGAGAGTGCCTGAAACGAAAGGGAAGACAGTGACATGGTGGTGACTCGGCAGGGTGCCGTAACCACACACTTGGAGGTGAAAGAAGATCGATCGACACGATCCGCTGGTCCATCAATTTTCGGCGGGAGGGAGGGAGACCCAGTCAGCGAGATCGTTTTCGACGGCCAACACTGAGGAAGGATAGATATTGACCTGACGATTTGTGGTGCTATTACAGCCCTTGCTTCTCCGTCCACAAAAAAGAACAGAAAATTCTGATATAACTGGGTAATAATAATAGAGAAATAACTGTCAATTGACAGCCAGTTGAGGGCTCCAAACGATCTTTCTTTCTACAGACCACGATCAGGGGAGGAATATACTTGTCTACATATGCTTGGTCTTGAACCCCTTTTCTAAAAAAGAAATGCTTGGTGTTGAACCAGAGCTCTCACCCAATGAGCAGACGAACACATGGCTCCTTGCGCGCTCACGTGGCCGCGGATTTCCACTGCCCCGTCTCGGCATGTGGTGCCCCGTCCATGTCATCTCCACGCGCGCCGGTGACGGAATTCGCGGGCAGTAGCTACCACCACTTGCTCGATAACTACCTGCAGAAATGGTTCGGGTGATATATGCTTTGATACGAGTGGCGCCAAACACGTTGAGCACGTATCGCGGACGGGACGAGACGCAAAAGGCCCGCTCGCAGTCATCGCACAGAGAGAGCGCCTCGGTTGATTGGAAGTTTGGAACGACACCGAAATTGCGGCGATTTGTCCTCTTGGGATTTTTCACTTTTTCATCCGCTCGTGCAAAGCAAAATCTGAGCCGAATTCGTGGGAAGTGGCTTCTCTCTCTCTCTCTGCCTTTTTGTCCTCTCTATCTTTTTTTTTTTTTGAAACTGCCTTTTTGTCCTCTCTTGGCTGATATTTTTTTTTAATTTGAAACAAGTCAGGAGTGCTGCCTTTCTCTTGGCTGATATAGAAAGGCAGCAATGCATCAAAAACTTAATGAAGCCGAGAGAAAGGCCTGAAAAATTGAATGGAACAGGCCTGGCCCAATGCATCAGAAACTTAATGAAGCCTTTCACAGTGCCCATTTGCCAGCCTTTCACGTCACTTAACAGGCCCCGTCGCCACCATGAGGAAACGGGCCAGATGGCTACTCGTTATCAACTCTTGTTCGCTCTTCGTTTTTTTTCATCCCCTTTTTCGTATTTGCGTATCAACTTCCATAGCTACTCTCTCTGTCCCATATTACTTGTCATTCTACCTTTTTATCAGATTTATTAAATATTTTTTAAATCTAGATAATATGTTCAATGAATCAGGACAATAAAAAACAACTCCAAAATGACAAGTAAATTAGGACGAAGTGAGTACATTCTTGTACGAAGACACGTCATATTCATTAATGTAACACATAAAGGCGCATCATCTTTAAAAAAAATGATTTCTCAACTTATTCCTTGTGCCCAAAGCGTGATTCATCCTACACATTTTATTACAACACTATTAATTAATTAACAAATAATCCATCTAGCATATTTTCTCCTCCTTTTTTCTAACGAGCCTCTGTCCCAGCCATTTTCACCCACCAAGATTTGACTAGACCAACCCAACCTAAGCTATTTACTCGTCTCTATCCACGCCTCCCATGTGTCTCTCACAAACCACCGGTCGCAACGTGTCTCGCCGGACTCACACCGTCTTGGTCGATGAGCCACTAATAGTATGCATGCGACCTTTGTTAATTTTATGAGAACGTCTAATTTTCAGTCGATTGAAAATGTTTTTTTTTTCAATCAATATTTTTAGCTCTTGGATCTAGATCCAATAAATATAAAAAGATAAAATTTTTCTATAGTATATACATAATACTAATTAATATAAATAATTTTACAAATAAATAAATAATAAAAAAAACAAAAAAAATCTCATGTGCACCACTACGTATGCAAAACCATCACCGAAAACGGACGCTTTTTTCAGTTGATTGGAAAGTAGCGTTTCCGTAATTTTATTGGTTCATCTCACACCTTTTCCTTTTTTTTTTCTCAACGAAAAAGCCAAACCTCGTCCCGTCCACCAACATTTGTCTTGTCTTTGCCGACCTGCCGCGTTCGCCCGTTTCTCCATTCACACATTTCCCACGTTTTTCTCGTGAACCACGAGAAGGCGCAACACGTTCTGGCCGGACTCACACAACAACAAACCGACGCGCCCAACCTTTTTCGGCAAAACAGCCGGCATGGCAAACGTTTACCCCGCCAAAACTCGGATCGAATGCTGCGACGAAGATAGGCATGGACCGCCCCAGCAACGTGAGGCCCGTAAACGCGACGCGATCTCGCCGACGGCTTGTGAAGGAGAGACGGAGGCAACGCAAGGGTGCGGATCTGGTACACGCGGTCACGGGCCGGGGGACACGTGTCAGCCGCGACCACTCGTCCTCCCCGCGTCCCTTCCCGGCGATCACGGCAGGGTCACACGGGGAAGGAAGAAGCGGTCAGGTCACCATCCGGTTCACACGTGCCCCTTATTTATACACCACGCCCGGGCTCCCCATGCATTTCATTTCCAGTGTTCAAACACAAACGCATGCCAAATTAATCTCTTCTTCCTTATCGCCTTCTCGTCTCCGGAGATCTGAACAATACACAGTCCGATCGAGAAGGAAGGAAAGGAAAGGATTGCAATGGAGAGGCAGCAGCTGAGAGACGAGGACGTCCATGGGCGGCAGCAGGTGGTGGTGGCGCGGGTGGTGCACAGCCAGGTGCGGCGGATCAAGGAGGAGGACGACAGGGCCAAGGTGCACGAGACGTTCCAACACCAGGTCGCCGAGATGCGCCTCGTCCTCCGGGACGTGGCCAGGCAGCAGCGATCCAGGTCGCCGCTCGGCCGCGCCAGCCGCACCGCCATCTCCATCGGCGGCGACTCCTAGACAAGGATGCAGGCCTCCATCCGCCACATTTTCGCTTCGGGGAGAGCAGGCGGTCGTTTCGTCTCGTCCCCATTCCTCCGCTCGTCGATCATTGCTAGTAGGTTTTCGTTGTCCGATCGTCGTCTTGGTATGGAAAGTTTCTCAGATGTTGGTAGGGTGGCAATATTCCTGTCAAGATCATCTTGTAAATACTTATTGTTTCAGCGTTCCGCTTGAATTAGTATGATGTGATATTCTTCTCTTTTTGGAGGAAAAAAAAAAAACTTATCCGTGGTAGCATCGAGGAAGCATTTCTTGTTGTACGGTGAT
Source organism: Eleusine indica (assembly GCA_030378355.1). Lineage (NCBI taxonomy): Eukaryota > Viridiplantae > Streptophyta > Magnoliopsida > Poales > Poaceae > Eleusine > Eleusine indica. The sequence goes on from CM059495.1 coordinate 4,844,776, forward strand.
TACAGTTTTCTGTGACCATCATAATGAAATATATCTTCCAGGAAGACCCAGATAGCCGTAAGAAAACAGAATTCAGAATGAACATGATTTCTCTACATTATTTTATAAAAAAATGTAGATAGATCTGTAGCAACTTGTTGAAAAACATCATGGTAAATACGTAGCCTATGTCACAAAGAATTGTTCCAGTCTCATGTCAACCGTTGCACATGCGTACACACAATACACAGAGGCGCATAGCTTGAGGGCTTGAACCAAACAGACTTACATGTTCCAGTCTGATGTTAAAAGCTGCAGAGTCCGATGTCGGGCATTGGAGGTAGAGCATCGCAGAGAATCAAAATTGGGGCTTTACTGTTATGTGCAGTAACCAGTACAGAATGGTAATCGATTGAACGCTGAAGGAATTCCAGAACATAAAATTATCCTACACGGTGGATTTCTGCGGTGATAGATTCTTGATTCTCCGGCTAAGATTCTGCATCACGTCTAGGATCAGGGCCTTCTTTTGCAATCTAAACTGGACGGCCAATTCGGTAGTAAGAGGGGGTTCTCCTTTTAGAATGGCCTCGTCCTCCATTATCTTTGTGTGGAAGTGCTGGAGTGCAATGGCACAAAGTGCAAGAACAGTCCGGAGGGCTGAGGCTTCAACGATGGGGCCTAAAGGAGCTTCTGCGTCAAGGGACATCAAAGTTTTGAGATCATGTTTGTGCACGGCCTCTGAATCAGCTGCAAGAAGCACCCGTAATGCAGCTAATAAGCGCCCATCAACTATCTCAGGGCCTCCTAAGCATACCTGAAAGGAGAGCCATATTGGCCATAACAAGCGTCAGACTTACTGAAACTTCAGTGTAAAAGGTTCAGACTGGTATGTGAATAATGAATCCAATCAAATTCAACAATGTATCACAGATAAAGAATAGAGGGTTGAGAATGTAGAAAAACAAAACCTTCAGAATGGCACCCTCTCCATATAGATTTAACTTAGACAAGACATCTTGTTGCCACTTGGCTGGTGCTGAAAAGTTGGGAGAAGAGACCCCTGCTGCCATGCTAGCAGCATCAAGAAGGGTTCCATCATAGCTGAGTTCCACTTGGTCGTAAGGATTTGATGTCATCACAAAGCCGTAATCAAGAAGAAAGAAATCATTGGGGTGGCAACCATAGTTCAGTGTTATTGCCGTATTTTTCTCAATCTTCGTCTCAGCTACAACCTGTGAGTAGCAGTATAAACCACAGAGTAAGTACATAGATTTATTTTGAACATCCTCAGACGAAAAGACAACACCAATGGCACAAGCTTAAATAGAAGATTAGTGATAAATCAATGAAAGTATTTCACTATCAAGTAAGTGCAAAACAATAAAAGAAATTGTATATTTGTATGTGAAGAGTAGTAATTCTACAACTGACATTGCTGAATTTTGGGTTAACTTGATATTGAGAAGAGTGAAAAATAACTGATATTGAGAAGGATTAACTTGGTTCTAGAAGCCTAAAATTTTCGGTGTGTAAAAGAAAAATTCAGAAGTGCATGAATATAAAAAAGATACTTGCCTTCACTGACATGTCTGAGCTATTTACACTTCCTTCCTGGACAATCCTAGCATTGGGATTAAAACTATGGTTGCACATATCAATAAGAGGTAACAGCATTGGGATTTCACCATGCAAACGGAACGCTCGAGAAGAGGAAGCTGACATAGCCCATCCAAGGGAAGATGAATTTATTTCCTGTCCGTGAAAAGGATGATCTTGCAAAGGTATGGTGCCAAGGTTATGTTGTACCTCTCTCTCAAACTCAAGAAGGAAACGACATCTTTTATTGACCTGAAAAGGCATGAGTCAGAAAAGAAAGGGGAGATGATAAGCATCTTCAAGATACGAGCATAACCATTTTTTATCAACCTGGTGGAGGACAGGAGCGTACTGCAAGTTTTTAATATCTTCCCCAGGAAAGAAGATTGGCACAGTAAAAGCCTCTGGCAGATTGGCAATATATGGCCACCAAAATGAATCAGGTTTAGCCCTTTCTTGAAGCAACCTCAAGCCCAGCTTCATAGCCCATAGTTCATCTGTCAAATATGTCCCATATAACCAAATTTACTCTTTGTTCGCTTTACAAGATAAAAATCTCCTATAACTAAATAAAGGGCGGTACTAAAAATGGGACACACAAATTTGAACGTGTGTAAATTCAATCAAATGGCAGCATCAGTTATACACAAACAGATTAAAAATGATTCAATATGAGGAAAAGATTATTGAAAAACTTGTCCAGCTAATAGTATGTTCAGAATATATAAAAGAAGTATAAAAGTGAGAAATACCTCTAGTTCCATATATTGAGTGACAGGAGATCCTGAAACTGGATTCTAAAGTTCATTCAATGAAAATAGCATATCGCATGCTGCACTTGTACATGATACTATAAATTAGTGTACCAGCTAGGGACCCAAGTACTGACAAGTTTGGTTTCAATTAGTCCATTTAACATAATATCACCAAAAAATGCTAGTTTCACGGACCATAGATTAAAACACAAACACAGACAACTCAGAGCACAACTTGGATGATCCACTGAAATTGACCCGAGGGCCAAGGCTACGAGAGCAGCATTATAACATTTAAGGATCAATACAAAAGTCAGTAGTCAGGTCATTATCGAATGCACATGTCAGTACTTATGTTTCGTTTGAATTATTTGAACGTGTATAAATAAGTTCAGCAGCATTACATACTGGCCCTGATTTGTCATACGAAAAACGAATGCCACATTCGGAGCACTCACAGCTCACAACAAGAAGCATCTGTCGGATCCCTCTTATTAGAGTTATTACAGAAGCAATCAAATCAAGAAGTGCCTTACCCGGTACTTGTTTAGCGAGCTGCAGGAGCACGTCATCAGCAGCGCTGGTGGGGCGTCGGAGTCGTAGGGGGAGGCGGCCAGGAAGCGCGATGAGGAGTTCCCCCGGGGGGATGTCGCCTTCTACCGCGCCAGTTGAGACACCGAGGCCGTACTCCTGGTGATTAGCAACGTGGAGGGCGGGGTGGATGAATCCGCCCTCGCGCTGTACCCATCGGACCAGGTCCGGCGGGTGCGGCGCGATGCGTGGCGCGTCGGCGGTCGCAGCGGAGCAGGAGAGTTTGCGCTGCGTGCGCGCAAGTGAGGAGGAGAGGAGGGTGGAGCTGGTAGTGAAGAGGGTCTTCCTGGCCGTTGCCGGCGTGGCCCCCGTGGCGGCGGCTGCCATGGAAGAGAAGTGGGCAGGGTGGAGGGCCAAAGCTAGGTGCGCTAAGGTCAGGATAAAGCGGGGTATTCGGGTCGGCCTAGTTCACTTTCACTCGCCTACCAATTTTCCAAGGGGAAATTCCTTTGTGGCTATTAGATTTTTTTTATTTTTTATTGGTTATAAATTTTTTTGAACTTTCCTAGTTGTCATTAGATTTAAATCTTTGCTCTATCGACCATTTTAGTGTTAAAGTTCAAGAGGAGAAGTCACTTTTGCCTCTAACAATATTTTTATGCCTCTAACAAAATATTGTTCATTTTTTAGTAGAATAAATATTTTATAATTGTTAAAAAACACATTGTTGTTGTAAAAAATTCTAAAATCCACACTCACAACGTCCAGAATTTTAAATTAATTATTAACTAATAATTTTCCTTATTCCATGGTAAATACAGATCATTGGTCGTCAAGATGCTACCTAGGGCAAAACTGACTTTTATTCTTCAATTTTAACACTATGACGGGCAATAAGGCAAAAAAAAAATTAATATTTTGATGGCCAATAAGGAAACATAAAAAAATTTTTATGGCCACTAAGGAATTTTCTCATTTTCCAATAGGATTAATAATCATGAATTAAATATAAAAAAGATAACAAAAAGCTCAATTTACTTTCTCTTACTTTACCCTAACCTAGTCCAGACAACACTCTAAACTAAAATTTTGCTTCTTTTTTTTTCATATTTGCCAAATAGGTTCAATGTTCATCCTTTCTCTTAATAAATTTGTTGATGTGGACTCTTTACTTCTCTAGACAATTCACTTTGTTAATTTGACTTTCCAAACAAAATCCTCGAATCTGAGTGATGTAGACATGGTAATGAGCTTCAGACTCTCCGAACAAATTCTCGAATTGGAGCAATGTAGACTTGGTAATGAGCTTCAGCTCATAGACTATTTTATAGTCCAAATCAACCCTTAATTTTTTGTGATAAACACAGCTACAAATTTGGTCCATTTTTTATTCGAACCAACCCTTGGCTAAGTACAAAGATCAAGAGCCCTTTACTAGGCTCAAATGTACCTTTTTATTGATTTTTTTCTTTTTTATTTACAATAATTGGGTGTACTTGGTATGCCAATTCTTTCTTCCATTGTGGATTGATAAAAATTTATAACACTCAATAGTGTTGATATATTTTTTTATATAGGTAAGATGATGATATGCCAAGAACAAACATGGATATTCTTTTCCTTAAAATAATAAATTAATGGATTTGAAATTCCATATGCATTAATTCTAGTTTGGAAATCATTGTCTTCCACTTATTTTTTTTTCAGTTATGTCTACTAAATAAAGTATCCATAACATGACATTTCTTTTGGCATGTTTCATTTAAAAATATATATAAAGATGATCTTCCAAGATCATAAGAACATAAGAGATGCTCAAGCAAATTCCCATACAGAAATATCCTCACATTTGTACATCATTAAATTTCTCCATAAAAGATGTGGTCTACACTTGTTTCCCAGTGTATCTTCGAGTTCTAGTTCACATTATTTCCTAGAGTGGAAACATCTCATTCCATATCTTTTCATTTATTATGTTTCTATATTATTACTTATCTTCTAGCACCCTTTCATTAGAGCCCTATATATAGTGGATGTTTGCATAGGAAGATCATCATCTTTCTTTGCACATTCAACAATGTCAAGGCTATATTTCTTATGTGTAGTGCTTCTAACCATTGCATTTCTCCCTGACAAGCATGAAGGTTGTGAAAACTGTTATACACTTAAGAAGGTAAGGGGAAAACTAAATTCAATCACAAATCTGATGAACAAATTATTGGTATGTTTGCAATTCCTGGTTGTTTTGTTTGTAACATATATATATATGACATATGTTGAAATTAAGTTGAAATCCCCAGCCACCGCCCATGGACCTGAACATGCCGCACGTATCGCCCGAAGCTCCTCTAGGAAGAGCACCTTTTGCGAGTCCAGTTGGGGTCTGTAGACACCCGTGAACCACCATTGATCACCGGCATTGTTTTGGAAGAGAACAGAGGCTGAGAAACGATCTACTCTAGTGGTAATGGCATGAAGCGTGGAGGAGCTCCACGCTATAAGAATGCCGCCTCTAGTGCCCTCTGCCGGCAGCACGATATGGCCATCCATATCTTCGCCTAGCGTGGTCAGCAAGATGCGCGGCGTCATTGTGGCCACTTTGGTTTTCTGTAAGCATACGAGCTGCGGCTTGGCAGCAGAGATCAGAGCACAAACTGAGTCATGTCTCTTCTTCCAGTTAAGACCGCAGACATTCCAAATAAGAGCTGACGAAAGAACCATAGGAAAACAAGACCACAACCGTGCGGCAAGAAAACAGCGGTTGTCTAGCGCTGTAGAAGCTCCGCGGCCGGAGCCTCACAATTTTCCAGCACTGACCACCTGAAGATGGCCACCACCGCGGCGAGCTAACAGTCTTGCGTAAGCATCCCGTGCCACCTGGCTTAGTCCCTCCTAAGGACCTAGGATTCCAAGTGTTTTCATGAGAACCTTTTGTGCTTTATCGATCGCGGTACCCATAGCTCCGGAAGTAGAAAGTCGTCTACTACGGCAGATGGAGCTTGCCATAGCGGTTGTGGGGCGACGATTGCACATCGGGGTTGCCAGCACCGGTGGCCCATCCCGCCCTGGAACATCAAGTGTCGTGGTGATGCTTTGTAAGAATTCTTGACAGGTTACAACGAGGGCGTTTCGACCATTCCGTAGTGTTCGTTCCGGTTGCGTTTGGACAAAAGTTGATTGGGCCACATCATGGCATGGGCTTTGCAGTTGGTCCACCCCCAACTCAAGGCTGTCCTGGTCTCCTTGATGAACTCGACTCGGCGAATTCACATTTTCAGAGCAGGCGGGGTCCTGAGTTGGGCCGTCTGTAGCAACCAGGCCGCAAAGGAGGTCGAACAGCAACGGTTCAGAATATCCCGCGTGGGCGTCATCGACTTCTTTTTGAAAAATCACCGGGAGTTGTTGATCCGCCATTACTACATCGAGGGGAGGCCATTAGGGCTCGGTCTCCAAGGACGCGCATGCTACCGAGGCCGTTGGAGCAACTTTACCATTGTCCGTACCAGAGGTAGTAAATGCGTCGTCCGAGGGGTTGGTGGTAGGTGGGTTTGGCTCCCCTGTCAATGCGAGATGGTTAACCTGTTCAACACGGCCATGGCCGATAGGGTGGCGCCATGGGTCGTCCTCTATCGCTGACGGTGATGGCGTATCCAGTCTACGATGTCCTCTCAAACGACGCAGCATCCGGGACCTCTTCGGATCCCTCTCTGAGGATTCCTCCTCGTTGGACTCGGAGGAGGGTGGTGTCGGCGGCGGGGAGGGAGGAGGGGAGTCCGGTGGCAATCTTACCAGGAGCCTACAGACATGGATACGGACTGGATACTTCAAGGTTCGCCTCATCGAATGGAGCAGCGACTCTGTATCGAACGGTTCCAGCACACACAGAGTGCGGGATTGAGGGATACGCTCCGGTCTCGTTGTCCAGGTAGTGAGACTAAAAGTGACAAGGTTGCAACACGCCAGAGTATCCGGATGAACATGATCAATGGAGCAGAAGGGCGTCAGAAGTGCCGCCGCAGTCGAACACTTCCAGGCATGTGGCGGAAAACCTTCAATGTCGATCTGGACCTTGTGATACAAGGCAGCATAGTCTGCATATACCGGGCGAGACAGCCACGTGAGGGGGGAAAGGGAAGATGGGAGGGAGTCGAGAGTCGCAAGAGAGAGTTGTGCCGCGCGAGCAGTAGGGGTGGTGGCCGTCGGATCCGTGCTGGATTCCAGCATGGGGCTGGTAGGGGAAGGGCGCTGGGGGGAGGGGAGACGAGGGGTTCCATCCTCAAGTCCCCACTAACACAGATTTTACCTGGTACCGAATCTCGTGTTGTTTAAGGATACGTTTGGTTGGTGGGATGAATTGGTATAGGACGGGACGAACCCATTCTATGTAGTGTTTGTTTCAGAGTCAGGTGGGATGACTTCATCCTCAGTAGAGAATATACCCTCTAGATGCGGGATAAGCTTGCCCCTCAAAATGGGGCGGGTCACTTCATCCCACCCGAACGACGTCTCCTCCTCTCTCTGCATCGCAGCCTCCAAGCGCACGATTCACTGGCAGACGAAGGCAACGATGTGGCTGGGAGATCCCAGCGGTGTTGTCGCTTGCCGTCCCTGACGGCGGACTCGGAGACGCGGGTTCTGGTCTGAGCTCGAGGCTATAACAAGCAGTGCATACGAACCATGTTGCTTGGGCTTGACGCATGAGGGTTGCCGCCCTCCGACCTGTCTGCCGCTGATCGTCACCTTTGGCTGCTGCCTCCGCCACCATGTTCGGCCTCGTCGTCCTCCGTCGTTGCCTCCCACCTCGCCGCTCCTCCATTGGCTCTCCTTTTCCTCCTCCCTCTTCCTGGAACCATGCACTCCAGTTGTTCGATGAAATGCTTGACTGGAAGAGCAGATAATGTGCGTGGAGAGGTCGTCATCTCATCACTTTATGTCCCTCTAATCAAACAGAAAACAGGGCTGATACTATCCCTCTAAATAAACACGAACTGGGATCGTCCCATCCCTAAAAACTTGGACGGTTCCATCCCATCCCAGCTCATCCTGAAACCAAACACACCTTAAGTGCTTGAAAAAACAGAAAAAAAAAAGTCATCTTGGAAGTTAGGCTTTAGCTATTATAACAATCCTGGCTCAGCGGCACGGTGCCTGGCTCCTCTGCGCCGGTGAGTTCCTTGCCCAAGACCAGCCGCGTTTTGTGCTGTGGAATTCCAATAACTCCCTTGCCCATGACACTTCCATAATACGAAGTTAAGGATATGTTCACAACAACCCTTTCCTGCAGTAATAACTACATAATCGTTATCCTATTCTGAAGATGGTTTTATTGACCGGAAGAAACACCCACTCTCCAGACTAGCAGATGCTTATTCTGGATGAAACAGGGAGATAAGCACATTGCAATAACAAACAAGGAAAAAACCACTCCCAATTTGAAACTCACCAAACACTAACCAAATAGCTGTGCGCAGAACTGATTGGTATTGAGAACTATGTCATACTCCATGTAATTTACCAAATGATTTGCAATTTGAAATAATTTCTCACCTGACCAAGTTGCTGCCAAGGGTGGAGGTCAAAAGTAGTGGCTTCAAAATAATCATAACTTAACTTTGAAATTCTTTGTCGTAGACCATTTCGAGCAACTTATCAATCGTGTCACTGTTATCCTGAAAATTTGTAATTGAAACATAAAAAGGTAACTAAATAGGGAAAAAAACTGCTCATGTGCAGACTCTTAAACTAGAACTTACATCTTCTAGTTCAAGCTCTTCTCTAATCCAGTTCAAAACTGTGTGAACTGATATTGCTTCCCTCCAATCTTGATCTGTAGCGAGGTGTACACCAACTACATTATTACTCTTTAAAAGAGGAGAACCAGAAACCCCTTTTGTTGCTTTACAGCTATTCCATATCTTCTCCTTGAACTTTGAACTGTTTCTATCTATATATGGATCACAACTGTACACAAAAAATAAAAATGGCAAATGTGATTATTTGTATAGTAAACATGCAAGGAAATAATTTTGGCAACTAAATAATAATTTGGTTTACTATGTGCTTACATTATTTGTCCCGTAAAAACAGAAGGTTTCTTCACCATTACCAACTCTGTATGTTCCCCATCAATAAACAAAGTTGGCGCAACATACCCAAGTATCATGGCCTTGTCCTGTCGTCTTACTGTTTCAGCAATAGACAACTCCATACATGGGCGAGAGAGAGAGGGAAAATTCTTAACCGAAAATAACAATAAGTCTCGCTCCTCATCTCGCATAATGATCTTCTCAACACGAAGATCTTTAGTGCCACCTAGAAACCTAATCATATAGGTTTCCTCATCTCCTGGGTTTTCTGATATCTCTTTATCTTTACATTTCCCAAAATTGTGCTCACAAGTCAAAAATAAGCTTCTAGGTCTTCTTCTGTATACAAGAAAAGCAGTGCCAGTTCCGACGACACCTTGGTTGGCAGTTTTTACATAAATCCTCACCACACTTCCATGAAAGATCTCTGATGACTTAACTAATTTTTTTTGTTCCTCTAGTGTCAACTCAAAAGGGCAACCTATAGGGAACAAAAATATATCACTTATATTATTAGATACTATATCCAAAATAACTTTCGGATTAACTATGTTATTGGGTTTAGCAAAAAAAAATGGTAGGTAATTATAAAAAGACTTCTCCTTGCGTGGGACTAGTTTCAAGGTTAATTACCTGCCAACCTTCTTTTCTTTTGTCGAGGAGCTTCGTTTGAGCATCCTCTCTTCCTTTCTCCTATTGATGTCATCTCGCCTGAGATCTTCCCTAGCAGAATCCTGCCATTGCCAATAAAAAACAAATAAAGCGGTAGTTATGTCAATCTACTTTCTTCTAAATTCACTGCATTCATCAACCTACTTCAGGAGATTATGCCTTCTAAAATTGAGTCACTTTTGATGTCGATACATGCTTAAGACACAGTGTATTAGTTTGGTTTTTCACACGCGTTATCATTAAATTAAGAGAAAACATGTACCCTGATGTGCATTCCCTACGGAAGCCACAACTGCACAACAGGTAGTGTTTTATTGGGATATAAACGTAATCATATGAATCAAATTACTTTCTTCAGTTTTTAATATTGTTCTTAGGACAATATTTTTAGTTCAAAAATGAACTAAAACTTTTGCCCTAACGGTTAGCGATTGTATATAGGTTCCTGGCATATTACGCCTTGGGTCGTGAGCCTGCCATCGTACCCGGCTCTCTCCATCGAGCCTCTATATATACTGATGGATTCATTGATTAATGCATGCGTATTCCACCCTAATTCCCTACACTTTCACTAATATATCATCAAGAAAAAACTGGAGGTAGTAGTAGAGACAGAGAGCATGCATGCATGTATTACGTTGTACAAAAATAATAAAACCAATTGCTTGATAACCACCTGATTGTAGAACATTTATCAAAAAAAAAAATGTCTAACTATGTAGAGATCAGTTGCTAAAAGTCCCTTTCTCATGAAAATTAAGGCTCAGAGTAGAGCTTAACGATTGCAAGAAAATGTATAGTTCAAACATGTTCGGCAGTTTTCACAAAAACAAAATCAACTATATACATCTAAATAAAATCCAACTGTATCTATTAGTAATAATTTGCATGGGTATGATCTAAAGACTGCTATCCACGTAGCAAAGGAATAAATATATTAACGACACTTCAAGTTAATGTAAGCATTATGATTTCAGGCAGCAACTCTGCACAAGGGAACGTCAGTTGCTCGGCCATGTTAAGGACGACATCTACATACATGTTAAATCTGCAGCATGTTGAATATACAGTATAAACAAATGAACCAGCATAAAATACTGCAGTCAATCCTGTAGTCTTCTAAGGATATCTGGTAATGCTAATGCATTGACCTTTGAGGTTTCTGCGGACAGGAATTTTCTCTACTAAATAATTGTGAAACACAAGGACATTTGAGCTGGCCTGAGTAATTACATTTGTATATATCCTGTATACTACTACAGTACTCCTGGCCTACTATATTATTTTCAGATAAAAACAGAAGTTTTAAACAAAGTTACAAGATTTAAACAATGGTGACCTGTCAACCACAAAAATAAGCGGATCAAATGAACTCTGCACTTGATTTGCCTAAACAAAAATATAGGTGAATATTTTCTGTTTGCAAGACTAAATAAGGAATCAATGGCAAAACCACCGTTGTCTCTTTTCTGGGAATCCAAAAGTTTTCTAATTTCTATGGCATGAATTCATTTTTTATGTTGGCTTTTTTAATCGTGCACAACAAACACAATGGAGTGTACACCAATAGCAATATTTCTGTTCATCCAGCAGGCAGCAGACTTTATTTCATTTTTCTGTTGCCAAAGGCCAACTTCCAAATTTAGCATCGACATGCCAATAGGGTATCTTTATTGAACACGCTAACAAGTCAATGTGATTTGCAGACAAGCAAATTTTCCATACGCCGTCATCTAATCCACATAATAGGAAAAAAGAATATTTAAAACTAAGTTATTTCTGTTAAGACGTAAGTTTTCTATCTCAAAATTATTGCAAAGAACTAAATAATTTTGAGAGGTGTCAATTATTACGTCTCAACTACTGGTCACGATGACCAACACCATAGACCATGTAACCTAATTCTACCAAAATCGGCAGAAAAGTATCATAAAATATACTAGTTAGAAATATGATCTGCTGCTACAGATCTAGCCCAAACAAACTTCAATAAAAACCCCCAAAACAAAATTGTCTGTGCGCGTATACCTGGTAGCTGCAGAAATTCAAGGGGGCTCCACACGGTTATGCTTCGCGTGCGACCTCACGAAGGGCTTCTACAGTAGGTCGTCCCGGCGCTTGCCGAAGATCACTGTCAGATCTCGTCGGTCAGCTTTCAGGGTGCCTACTCCGCAAGCACAACACGGAGCAGCACCTGTTCGACCGACCGCTCACGCCCACCGCATCCAAAGCAAGACCCACCGGCCGCCCAAGGCTAGGGAAATAAAGGGAGAAGGGAGGAAGACGCCGGCGCGGCGGAGAGCACTGCAGAAAGCAGCGGAGGGAAATGAGTGCGGAGGGCTCTGGACACTCCCCTCTTTGCCGTTTTGGGCGTGGAGGCAAAAAATTATTCCGTCCCGTGATCAGTTCGTACGTAGGCCACCTTTGCAGTATTATTCATTAAATTTAATTCAGCACAATATCTGGCCATGCTCATAGGATAGTTGGAGTGAGAATTATTTTATTCAATAAATGGGCACCATAAAGTGTCAATCTCACATAGCATTGTGACGCTAAAAAACACGCATGCACACTCACACTTAGAAACACACCTGAGCATGCTCTTTTACCCTATAAATCTTATGATAAAGTCTATTTTATGTCCTAACTATAGTCAAAGTTCGAATAACTTTTCAACTATCGTCTGGTCTGATTTACCCTCCTAATCCACTAAAGATTATTTTATATCTTTATCGGTATTCTAATACTGATTTACTATTATGGATCCCGATTAAGCTAGGACGAGCTCAATTATATCATGGTGGTCAAAGTCAAGAGTGTGGGTGTGTCGATGAGCGCGAGCTCCTCCTAGCCATCGAGCACATTGAGAGATGTATGAGAAGGAAAAAAAGACGGGACACAAGTGTTGGAATTATATGGGCTTGGCCCATTAATATTCATAATAATTTTTGAAAAATCTCAAAGTCCCATTCATAAGTGGTGGGAGTGTAAAGGTTTAGTCCCACATTATTAGTGAAGGTAGAGTGAGTCCAACTTATAAGGTTGGTTGCTCTAGCATCTTTTACAAGTGTGTGAATGAGAAGAAGAAAGAACACACGCGCTCGCTTGCCTCGTCGGACCGGGTGGAGCGTGGGCGTGGGCGATGGGCGCGCATCACCTACGTGAATGGTCCGCCGAAATTCGGTCCCTTGCCTTGTGGGGGTGCGGCTTCCTTTTGCACTTTTTTTTTGCTGCGTGTTTCATATATTTTCATATATTTGGTTATAGAAACCGACGTATTAATATGGTAACCGACTCGGTTGTGGGACGTCCAACCCTAGCGGTTCCTCCCTATAAATACGTATGGGTATGCCCGTAAATCACATCACGCAATCGTCTAGGGTTTTGCCTCTTGCTACTGTTGCGCCGTCAAGACTTCTCCATCCCGATCGTCGGCGTGCACCGGCGAACGGGAGAGCAGGTCTTCGGAACCGTCATCCTCTGTGATCCTGCACCGGGAGAGGACGAATAAGGTTTTTAGGAAGCGCTCTGCGCGACTGCTCGATCGCTTCCTTGTCTTCGTCAAGCTCATTGCCACGGCTCGTCTTCTTTGTCATCCAGTCGGTCTCACCCGCCATCGTCAACAACATGACGGTGCTGAACGTCGTCGCCACCTTCTCTACCCAGTCCAGAAGTAAACGTACGTACTCTTATCTCAAACCATGTCTTTCATACTAGCTTTCGTATCTATTTATCTATGATGGATGTTGCTAGTATGATAGATGCTATGCTTTTGTCTAGTCTTATAGACCTGTCTAGATCTTACGTAGACTTGTCTAGTTTATCATGCAATCTGTTAATCATACTTATAATTTATTTCTGGATTAATATAAAATTAAAAGTGCTAATTTATCCAACAACAAGAACAAAGATACACACGCCATGATCAAAACATATATGAGGTTATGTTTATGTCGATTATTTTGTCACCTCGAACAATACAAGTGTGAGCCTAGGAGGGCAATCTTAGTTTAATCCTAGTCCATGTCAGCAAATTAAAATTATAATAATGATTAAAAGTATAAAATAGTTTGATTTAGCAAACAAGGGAGGTAATAAAACAAACCAATGATAGTTGAGGAGAGTATCCATACTTCAACCATATTTGGTGAGAGTAAAGTAAATTTTATCCTAAATTGTATATAAATGCACGCTCATAAAGAGCATCTCCAAAAAAGACACCCAAATGCTTCCCTTGAATCAAAATATTAGGGTTTACAAGAAAAACACAGTTCAACCAGGAGATTGGGGGGAGGGGGGGGGGATAGGGTTGGCAATCCTTCTCTGCTCGATAGTATTAATGCACTCGTTGCCCCAAATACTATAGGACCGGTCAAATCAAAAGTATGTATTCCATCGTTAAGGGAAACTGTTGGAGCAGGGAATAAAACTTTCTCTCAAGTTGTTTGGTTACTTTTAAAAACAAGTTTTTTTAGGACAAATTTATAGAATCACTTGGAGGCTCTAACTACATACAACAGCATATAATAGCATAAGTGCACAACCTTGAAAACATGAACGAGAGATTGGACCATCCTGTAATACCGTCTATTACTAAATAAATAATTAGATGTAAATTTGTGACCTAACTAGTTGAGCTGTAGTCTGCCAATTTACATTTTATAGTGTATGTATACATTAATTCTGGAACGATACGCCAAACAGTTACAGACATGCACATGCTTATACAATGATTTCCAAAAGGTAAAAATGCTTTAGGTAGGAATAAACACAGGTTCATACTAGTGTCTGGATGCAAAAAGAACAATTAGGTTCACAATTTCTTTAAAATTCCCAAGTTGAACAGTGACATTAAAAATACTACTCTCTCTATTCCAACATATAAAAGAGACCCAGACAAAAATAGTTATAAAGTTAAAAGACTAGCATATCCCTCATTTATCCCTAGGGTGTTGTTTGATTTGTTACCCATGATTACCTTACCAAAACTTGATAAAGCCAAAACACAGATAACATTAAATAATTGGTAAGTGATGTTTGAATTGTAACTTATTAACATATATTCTTTTGAATGTATGATATGTAGGATGACATATAACAAATTTTCTTTATATTTTTAAATAATGTATTTCCAAGTATAATATAGCCAAGATTAGGTCAATTATACAAAGTATGATAGCTGAAACGTATTAATAAAGTGACACACAAGTTAAGAGATATTGCTATTTTGAACTTTCAAATCAACTACCCCAAAGCATTTAATATAACCACGTTGACACGTCATGGAGAGGAGCCAGCTGCACCACGCCAACAGTTGGTAAGAGTGAGAGTTTGCTGCGCCCTCATTTTTGCTGGGAATTTCATTGTGGCTACCATATTTTCATTGGAGTTTCTAACATTTAGACACGAAACAAATGCCAGCCAAATTTGTACTACCTTTTGTAAGGTACTCCTACATGTTGGAAGAAAAATAAACAGCTCCACATTCCCAAATGGTAGAAGCTGCAACTCCGCCGCGCACACAGGCACGCTTGAGCTGATTGATACCCATACCTGTGGCCCTCACGTCCCGTCCCGTCCCGTCCATCCGGTCCAAGGGACAGTTTGCTGACGCACTCCAGCTGTGCTGAGCGCGACGAGACCTGCGGTACGGTGGAACGTACGAAAAGACGCACGGCTGACCCCCCACCATGCGTGTCGACCTCCGGGCTATCTGCCGATGCCGCAGGTAGCGATGGCAGTGGGTCGGGTTCGTGTTGGATGGAGCAAAAACCCATCTATCATGAAAAATGTTTCGGGTGGAAATTGACACCTACACCCGTACAACGGGTAGGAATTAAGACCCACATCCGCACCCACCGGGTTTTGAGCGGGTGTCGGGTGTCCATCGGGTTTCATATGTAATATGAAAAACATCTCAAAATAAGTACTTTAACGAGGTCAACACAAATACATAATGTCTATATATGTCACAACAATCAACAAAAATGAGTCATGGATATGTACTTAGGTAATTATACATAAAATCTTAATAATTTAGTCATTACTCTCATTATATTTATATTTATTTAGAGTTAGCTTATTATGAAATGATAATAAATTTTGTATTTGAGTATGTTTTGAGGCCCAACGGGTCATCCATGGGTGAGAAATAAAACCCGCAACCACACCCGTGTTTGTCGGATCGGGTGCAGGTGACACCCATGGGTAAAAAATTAGACCCACGCCCGTACCCGTCGGGTATGAAACCCATCAGACCCCGCACCCATGCGTGAAATTGCCATCCCTAGCCGCAGGGCGCCGTCCGATGTGTTCGATGGACTGCCAACCGGCTGCCCTGGCTGTTCCATTTCCCATACGATGCGCGGTACACGAGAAATAGAACGGTTGTTGCGGGAACATGACAAGTTGCGAATGCAGGTTGAAATCTAGAAGGTAAACCAGTAGAGTAAATATAGGAACGAGGAAAACAGACAAGTGTGAAAACCGTTGGAATAAAAAACAGTGAAATGATAAACTTTTGTTGTGTAGAGTGCAGGAATAGAAACACAGGAAGAAAAATATCAGTGCAACTTAAAAATAGAATCTTTTGAAGTTGCTGTCATTATTCAAAACACAAATCAAATTAGTAACCTGCTTCCACAGTGACCTATTCACTATTGTGTTTTCTTTAAGGGATTATTGTGTTTTTGCTCCTAGTTTCAACTTCAATTGCGAGTTTACCACTCTTTTCTCACCGTTTGCGATTTTACCCTTACTTTTCGAAAACGAAGGCTTCGTTTACCCCTGCTTTTGACTGTCGTTAATCCATCTAAAGTAAAGGACTTAAAGAAAAAAGAAAACAAAATAAAAAATAGAAAAAACATTGATGCTCCTGCCTTGCTTTCTCTCTGTAAGGATCGAAGGCGTACCGAGAGGGAAAGGGGAGTGAATCGGCAAGCCGACCACATTCGACAAATGCTACTAATTTTCCAACTAAACCATGTCGATTGTTACAACCTAACAGTTCTAGTAGGTCAAGACTCTACACATGCTACTGTTCATGATGAGTGCAAAGCTGTCGGTGTTTAGATCACCGACAAGTAGTATTTGTTCTAGGGGCACGCGTTTCGGTTTCGGTGATGGCTATGCAAGAGGACACAATGATTATACTAGTTCGGGGAAGGCCCCTGCGTCTAGTTCACAGCTCTGCTCGTGTTACTTGCACCGGGGTGTACAAAGGTGACGAGAGAGGAGGAGGAGCCTCCAAGTCTCTGGTACTTGTGTGCGTAGTTGTGTATGTGTGTTCAGTTGCTTCTGATGTTTTGTCTTTTTAAAGAAAAGATAGGCTTTCCCTTTTATACCTTAAGGGAGCGGGCCCCAATTACACACACACACACAAAGAGAGAGAGAGAGAGAGAGAGAGAGAGAGAGAGAGAGAGAGAGAGAGAGAGAGAGAGAGAGAGAGTAAATTTCTACATGTGTGGAGTCGGTGAAGCCGTGCCGGAGAAGGTAGAGGCCTTTATCGGCGGCGTGGCCTTTGGCCCTCGTGGTCCTGATCTGGTGTCAGAGGTGGGGGGCACCGTGCTCGGGCGTGCCCCCATTTTCTGTCGTCGGGTCGAGCTCCCTCGTCATTGTAGAGGACGTGTGTTCCGCCATTCATGGGGCGGTGAAGCATGGGCGCTGTCATGTTTCTTAAGCAAGGTCTGATCCAGCCGTCCATTAGGTCGTCCTTTATCGTCACTGTTGGTGATGTCATCGAGTGATAGCGGCACAGAGAGCCTTACCGTGCCTGCCATCGTCAGTAGGCGCTGGCGATGATAAGGAGGGCAGGTATACGGAGAGATTTGACCCCCTGATACTGTGCGCTTTGGATTGGGGTAACATTTAAGGCGGGGCGGTTGGTAGTTGTTGACCGTCGTCCCGCTCGACCCCCACGTCGGGGGTCCACACATCGGGTTGCACTTGCCTGGGCCCGCTCGGAGTTGGGATCCGTCCCGTCTCGGCAGGACAATCGAGTTTCTTCGCCCGTCATCTTTGATTTAGTCAGTGATTCACAGGGCTGTCCTGTCATCAGTGGTGGTCCACAGAGGGGGGTTCTGACGGAGACAAAGCCTATCGGTGGTCTCGGGACCCGCTCACTATTCGTTATGATGATGACGATGGCGGATCTACCGTTCTTATCTGAGAGTCAGTTAAGACCGGGCAAGCGGCCCGGTCAGCAGCTCGGGGGAGCAATCTGCTCCTGGGGCCTTGGTGGATGGACTGGTTTCATCTCGACCCCTCGAGAGGTCGAGCGGATTGTCGTAGGCCCTCGACCCCTCGAGGGGTCGAGCGGGACGCGGCCGACTCTCGACCCTCGGAGGGTCGAGCGAGTCGAGGGTGACGTGGCCTTCATTTCCAGGATTTGGTTGTCGCGGAGATTCCCTTCGTAGGGTTCGCACAGGTGGCACCATGGCGGGGATCAGGCACATCTGTTATTCTAGACGAGGACGGGTCTCGAGAGCGCCACGTGGCACCCCTGGTTTCTACTTCTGATAAAAATGGAAGCTAAAACACACTAGGCTATGTAAGTCGCAAACCAACCTACTAACTATAGCACACAACTACGAAATAGTAAAGCGAGGATCAAAGAATGCTCATGATTTTTTCTTGAGATCTCAGAAGGATGATGTCTTCCCCTACTCCTCATTGGACCACACTCGTCAGAGTACCGGTCCCTCCCGTCACCAAGTGGAGTTCTCGCACACGAGCCCACAGTCACTCTCGGAGTAAAGACACGGTTGCATCACCGCTACCACCAAGGCACAAGCTTGCCTCCCTCGAGAACTTGCCGGACTCCCCGATGCCGACACGAGCGCTCACTATCGATACACCTTTCACTCGCAGGCTCAAAGCTTGTACAAATTTGTGACGACCTTCATAACCAATCACGATAGGCTCGATCACCGACACCAAACCGGTCTAGGTCTCACTATAGACCAAGAGTAACAACCTAGATCACACCCTCAAGGACACCCTAGCCTTAGATGTGTATAGATGCTCAAGTTACTCTCACTAGCACTCTCAAGATATCCAATATCTCCTCCTAGTGCTCCTCTCTTTTCCTCTTGGCTCCCTACTAATGCTCCCAGCTATCTTATGGGCCAAGAGTGGTTTCTAAAACCCTAGCAATGACATTATATAGGCTTTCAATCTCAAATTAGTCATTGCTCCATAAAACCAGCTTTCCGGACGTACAGACCGTATAGTCTGGTCTCTGCCAGATCGGACCGTCTGGTCACTCCTAGACGGCTCCTCCAGAGTTGTTGCACCTCTGTTCCTCATTGATTCTGCACAAACTGGATTGTTTGGTCTGTAGACCGGACCATCTGGTCTCCCTGCTCCCTGCTCATTCTAGAGAGCGTCCAGAATTGCTTCCTCTCTGTTTTCTCCCATCCATACAGACTGGACCGTCTGGTCTCTATGGGCCTTCGTGCAACAGATTCCTTGCAACTTCTGATCTCTGATTCTCTGATGACCGTACAGTCCGGTCTCTCCAGACCACTCATTCCGATCACTATCTCCAGAAGCTAAAACTCCTCGTCCTCTCTTGACTTTGTTTCTCGACTTCTTCTAACAGCTCCTTGGCTTCTCTACTATCACCTTGTGTCTGTGATTTCACTAAGCATCCATGCACATCACCAACTTGTGTGACCTAAGAGACATAACCTAGATCCCCTTGATAGTCCGATTTTTTCTATGGACACAAGCCCTAACAACTAGACAAGTGTTCCAAACACTTGCTCCTAGCTTGTCCTTAGCCTTGTTCCATCTCCATCAACCCTTGGACTCCATCAAGCCTCAATGCTTATGATCATTGTCATTAATTGCCAAGGCAACTATCATCAATAAGATTTGTAGTAGAGTTAGACATGATTCCTACATACACAACACTCATATAGATATTAGCTCATAATTTTATAGTTGTCATTAATCACCAAAACATCTACATCTCGTGGATCCAATCATCAAAGGTCATGAAGCTTACACTCTCCCACCGGTCTCTTTCTCGACCCGATGACCGAGTGTCGGTTCCTCTCTCCTACATGACAAAACCTAACCCTAGTTGCTAGCGGGTGGCGGCAAGCACGACGAGTTGTGTGTGAGGATCTGAATGCTCCTTGCAAGAAAGTGAAGGATCATGAGGTCTTGATATGTGGAGGTGCCACTATTAGGCATGTTGTGAACTTTGAGCACAATACTTGCACTTGTATGGCTTAGCAAGTGATGGGACAACCATGCAGCCATGCTTTAGCTGTCATTGCTAAGCTTAGTAGTGAGGTTCAAATGGATAAATGTATCCATGAGTATTACTTTGTTGAGAGGCTCCGAAAGGCATATGCTGGTGTATTAAATCCAATAACATCTAAACATTAATGGCCTCGGGTTGAGATATGCTATAAAATTTAGCCTAAGTTGAGAAGGAAACCTTGAACAATGAGAGGTTCTATGATCAAGGCATAAGATGAGGTTGGGTCTAAGAATAAAAGAAAAAGTATCAAATGTCGTGAACTAGGACACATAGTCAAATATTGCCAAGGAATCCCCACAACAAAAGAAAAGAAGAGGAAGCTCTCATCTTCTAAAAATGCATCAAGAGAGAGTGGCAATGATCCAAAGTATGATACATATTTCATGGCTGTTTTATTTTTGTTTTTTTTTACCATTCACTTGTTTTTTTTACCATTCATCTTCTAAAAATGCATCAAGAGTTTTTTTTTTACCATTCACTTGTTTTTTTTTACCATTCACTTGTTTTATATGATATGATCCAAAGAAATTATTGATTCTTCATCCGAAGCGCCCACTCCGCTTTCTTTCCTCTATAAAGAATTCCTTTACTTTTTCGTATGAAAACACTTCAAGCCAAAGTTCCACGCAGGAAGAAGCAGTCAAGAAGGCAAGACTTCCCAAGACTGGTTCTACCGGTGTGTTCGTTTCTTAGATCTAAAATTTACTGTTATCACATCAATTCTTCAAACGCTAAATAAGGTGACTAAATATAAAACTAATTATATAATTGGAGGCTAATTTGTTAGATGATTCTATTATCCTTAATTAAGTCATCATTATTATAAGATATTTACTATAGCATCACATTGTCTAATTATGACCTAATTAGACTTAATAGTTTCGTCTTGTTATTTAGCCTAAGAGTTATGGAATGGGTTTGTCATTAGCCTATATTTATTACTTCTAATTAATATTTCAATATTCGATAAGATATAATTAAAATTTAATGTGCAGAAAACGAACACACCCTAAGTTTAGTTGTGTGATTCTTTAGTAACTCGGCACTCTTTTGTAAGCATGGTGGTGGTGCGTCAATCGCACGCATCATCGAACGAAATGGGGTTGTTTGGTTTGTATTCCCAAAATGTATTCAAAATTTGCCCAGCCCAAATTCACCGTACGGCCAGATAGAGAACTCCTTATTTGGTCTTGTTAAAAACCAGAATTCGTTCCTTAGCCCTTTTAAATTTGAACTTCTCCTTATATCGCCCTATTAAAAATCAAACTTCGTTCCTTATATAGTCCTTTCAGATTTGAACTTGTCTAGTAGAGTCCCAATTTATTTTTGGTTCAATCTTTTTTGTTTCGGTGTAAGCATTTTTGTTAGTAAAGAATCATATGGAAGAGTTGAATATCCCAATCTCATCAGAGGACTATGGTATGGCGTTATTCATCGCAATTTGAAGCTTGTTAACCGTGGATCCTCCGGGTTGTGCGCAATGTTGTCGTTGTCCAGTTGTGCACACGTTTGTTGTTGCAGGATTTAATCCTCCCACCCTTCGACTTAAATGGTTTGCCTTTGAGTGAGGGTGTGAATTTAGATGGAACAAAAAAGAGTTGAGTTGGTCAAGAAACTGCATGGGCAAGCCCAAGAGAACAAGCGCAAACTGAATGCTATGCCAAACATGCAAATAAAGGACACAAGAAGGTGGTCCTTGAACCAGGAGATTGGGTTTGGTTACATTTGAGATGCTTTCTGGAACAACGCCTTTTCGAACTTCAAGCAAGGGAAGAACGCCTTTTCTGGCGTCATTGTGTGTGCCAAGTGAGTACGGTGTTAGTAACTATTTTAGTGTCTCACACTTATTTGTTATCCTATACTCTTACAGTTTTTTTAATTTACTTATTATCCTCGCATCTTAATACATCTTTTTTCTCTTCACAATACATCTCTATCTCTCTGCTTCTCGTTTTATATGCATCTACCTTTTTCACTCCTTTTTAATCTCCATGTCAAGTCAAAAACCAAAGTAATATGAAACGGTAGTATCATTTTATAGTGCAGATGAAGGAGCTGTAGGTTTGAGGACAAATCCCATTCAAGAGGGAGAGAATGATGTGACGCAGGCAAGCAAATGCCAAGTATCAGGTATATTGCAATCGAAGACAGATCCAGTCAACCTTCAAATGAATCTATAACAAGATCTCGTGCAAATAAGTTCAAGAAACCTCAATGAAGATGACACAAGTAATCAATGACAGGTCAGTAGAAGTGGATCCAGTGATGGAGCTTGAGCGATTTTTTGGAGGGGGGGAGGGAGGGGTCTCCAACTAAAGTTTCTAAAGCCAAAGGGGTGGCCACCTTTATCCACAACAAAGCTTCAGTCAGCCTGTTGACTTGTGC
This sequence comes from Eleusine indica, assembly GCA_030378355.1. Lineage (NCBI taxonomy): Eukaryota > Viridiplantae > Streptophyta > Magnoliopsida > Poales > Poaceae > Eleusine > Eleusine indica. Next base: position 4,867,056 of record CM059495.1, read on the forward strand.
GCCTACTTATTAGAGAAGTCATGAAAAAATCTAGGCATGTTCCCTCAAACTATACACCGATAGAAAGCATATCTAGTTTGTCACCTTTCAAATACTAAGGTGTTACCACCGCATATGTTGTTACCTTGTTACTATTTGAAATATGTATGCCTACATTTATTGAACATTTGTAACAAAAATATGGTTCAATAGCTTATGTAATCTTCTAGTATCATGCAAAAGTTGACATGTATCGCAAATTGTATATAAGATGTAATAAAAAAAAAAGAGAAATCAGTATGTGGACAGGGGGGTTGTAACTGTTCCCGTCAAATTTGTAAGTTGTAACCCGCTACTGTTCACAAGCTGATTTCGTTGGTGTGGCATCTTATTCATTTGAACTTTTGTTTTTCCTTACACAAGTATTATGTGTACCTTAATTTTTATATGATGATAGATGTTTACATACTCGATTTGTTTATATTTTTAAAAAAGAATTTAGATGCATGTTTAGAGGTACTATCGTGTTTAGTAACATGGTAACACTTAACCTGCTTGTAACATACAAACCTTTTCGCCTTTTGAAGTTCCCGATCAAGAGTTACTGCAATTTTAGTGGCAGAAGTATGAACCATCATGGTGTGCGCGAATTTTACCGATCAGTTTTTGATCCTGTTAACTGTAGATCTTCGGGTTTTGCGCGCTGTTACTGTTGTTGAGTTGCACACACGTTTGTTGCTGCGGATTCGCATCATCCTCCAACAAAAAAAAGCTACATTGGTGTGGCCCTAAATTTCCCGCCGAGCGGCTACCTCCCCCTACTGGATGATGAACTATTGACCTGTCTCGTCTCGCGCGCCGATGAGCTGTTTCTTTCCTGACGCCGCCGCGCTTTCCTGGGCGTGGTGTGCAGAGCCTCATTTATAGGATTGGACTCCCCGGGGCCAAAGGCAGAAAGTAGCCAAAAGACCTGAAACTAGGGATGAGGTTAACGCACACCCTTCGGACTGTATCAACTGACCGCACTCGTATTACTCTAAATCTATTTTCTAAAAAAATATTTTATTTTTAATTAATAAGATTCTTTTTTTTATATCTATTTTTCTATACCTATCATACTCATCTCATCCTCTATCCTAACTACCTCTATGTGGGACTCACACGTCAGCCTCTCCCTCCCTCTTTTTCTCTCCGCTCACTCTTTCCTCTCCCCCATCTCACTCTTTTCTCTTCTTCCACGGCGCGAGGCCGGCCCGAGCTCCCCACCGCGCGCTCGCTCGCCGCCGCCCGCGAGCTCTTCGTCGCGAGCCCGTCGCGCACACGCTCACCGCCGCCCTCGAGCTCCTGCCTCGGCGCCCGCGCCGTAGCTCCTGTCCACCTCTCTCCTTACTCTGTCGAGCGGCGGCGGCCTAGATCTGGTGCCGCCCTCCTCCTCCGGATCCGTGCCGTGGGCGTCCGCGCCGGCGCCCAAGGAGAAGAGGAGGAGCGGATCTTGGGCGGTATGTGGCGAGGAGGAGTGGGGCTCCGTCAAGGCGAAGCGGAGCTCCTTCTTGGACCCCTTTCCGCTGCCTTCGAGCTTTGGCCGATGATAAGGACGGCAATGACGAGGACCCCTCCACCGCCTCCGCGTGCTCCCCAGCAGCGGTTTCCACCGGTTGGGCCATATGGGCCCCACACCACATCCGCGTGTAACGTACGCACGCTACTCCGCTGGATTTGGCATGCGGGAGCAGTTCCGCTCCGATAGCGTGGACTGTAGAGGACTCCGTTGCAACTCCTTTTACGTTATATGTCTCCTGGAGGAAGGCTTACAGGTCCCGGTGCGGATAGTCTGAGTGTGTAGTAGGATCGTGTACATAACAGGAGCAGTTTAATTGCAAGATCATCTCGTTAGGATGTTAGAGGACACCAGTACGTGTATACCTGGCCAACAGGCCATGGCGCTCCGATAGCGTAGGCTGTAGAGGACCTCGGTGCAGCTCGTTTTATGTTATATGTTTCCTGGAGGAAGACTTACAGGTCCCTGGTGCGGATAGTCTGAGTGTGGTAGGATCGTGTACACAACAGGAGCAGTTTAATTGCAAGATCATCTCGTTAGGCTGTTAGATGACACTAGTATGTGTATACCTGGCCAATGGGCCGTGCTGTGTCGGCACGGCACGAGCCCGTCATGGACCGGGCCATTTTTTATCGGGACGTGCTGGCACGACGGGCCTATGGCTAGGCCCAGGCATGACACGGCTCGCCTTACACGGGCCGTGCCGAGCTCATTGGTCCGACGGGCTTCTAGGCCGTGCCGGCCTGAAACCCGATTAAATTTTATATGTTTTATTTATTTTCCTAAATTTAATTATATATATATATAATTAGTAATTTTATCATCAAATGTCTTCTGCTAAGAATAAACTAGTAATTTTATCATCAAATGTCTTCTGCATTTCTTCAAACTTTTCATTTTTTTTTCAGTTCTTTCAATATGCCTTCTTTTATCTCTTTCTTCCATTCAGGTGCTATTGATTCAAATTTTTCTTCCAACTTCCAGTCAATGTATTCTCCATCTAAAGGATCAACTCCTTTTATTAAACATTCCTTGTATGTCATTTTCATAGAAGTATTACCTTCTTCTTTTACCTTGAACCCAACTGGTTCTTTCAATTTTGTAATTATTGGTTCTTCAGAATTTTTTTTTGTACCAGCCTATAATTCTGAATATAATCTTTTGCATCTGGTTCTATATAATAATTTGGCCCTATGGCTATTCTAGCTTTGGCCAATGCTTCATCTACATCCATATATTTTGCAAATGATGGGGACCATGAGTTGCCGATGAGCTCATAAAAATATTGGAGAGTGATACTCTCAAATGGGAAGCGTGGTGTGACCCTATAATTAGCTAGACCAATCTAGGCCAATGGTCGCAGCATAAAGAATATTGATCGACATTATTCGTGACATTGACATGCATGCCAGGACAAATACCTTGTGTTGCTTCATATATGTAATAAATCTTTCAAGACTTAGCAAGAAAAGACAAGAGAATATCATCATGAAAGGAAGACAATGCCAATTGAAGGGTGCTATATATGACACCTAGTGTCCTTGCTACAGGAAGATGGAAGCTACACACCGTGTGCTAAATAAACATGACGGGAGTACCGCTCGTTCTACTATAAAAGGAGGACCTGGGCTTCAGAAGGGGAACACCCATCACTCATCGTCCAGCGTTCTGAGCTCACTCCTCAAGAGCGCCTTCCACCTCCACCACTAAGTAGCAATATTAGTAGTCTACTTGTAAAATAAAGAGCGTGAGTCCACTGTAAGATACCATCTCCAAGGTAATCCTTTCTTGTGTGTTTAAGTGTTTGGGGGTTCCCGAAAGGGAAAACCATATGTAACCTATATTTGTGGAAATGAAGTAACGTCGGTTTTGAAAATCCCTTGATATGATCTATTTCTTTCATATGAATTAAGTTTTTATGCTAGGGACCCTATAGGAGAAACCTCTACGGCGTAGTCCTCGGTTTAGCCTAGTTAAGGCGTTAGAGAGGACCCTGTGTTGCTGCAGAGAAGTGTTCCCTTCGGGTGGAACTGTCTGGAGAGATGATAAAAACTTCTACATATGTTTGTGACTGGCTTATATAGGGAAAGACTTCGTTACTTCTGAAACAAATTAGCGATAAGTATGGTGAGTACCGAGTAGGATTTTTACAACTGAGAACTTATACCGCCCGACAGTCTGTCTGGCCTCGCCAGCCGAAAGGACAATCCTAAAAGAAGAAGATTAAGACCAACCATAATTAATATTCAAAGTTAATTAATATATTTGAAGTTCTCAGAATAGTTTCAAAGCACTAAGTAAGTGCACACTCCACCTGGATAGTGGAATAACACTGTAGAAATTCAGAATTTGAATAGTAACAGAGCAATTTGAATAGTGTCTCGAATCTGAATAGTAACCAGAATTTAAATAGTGTCCTTAATATTAATAAGTAATCATAGCTATTGTTCTAGCATTAATATATTTGTGAATAGTGGTATATATATATAGGACTGCTATTTAGCAATGGTGTTAAATAACTATTTAACACCGCGGCGGAGCGCCGCCCGTCTCCGACGACCCACCCAAACACATTCATAATAAGCCACCACCATCCCGCAACCATACTTTTACTACCTGACCATAAGAATAAGCCACCATCATCACACAACCATACTTTTACTACTCTGACCATAAAAATAAGCCACCGCCATCCCGCAACCATATTTTTACTATCCTGACCATAAAAACACTATGAATAGAAAGTTATTGTTCGTGACCATAATAACCATCCATCCCGCTACCATATCTTTATTACCGCCATCATATTAATCATCCTATTTTTATGGTATTAGTCTTATGGTTGTAGTCTAATGGTCTGACCGAATAGAAAATTATTGTGACGCATCCGCAACCATAGTTTTATTTATTAACCATAAAAACACTATGCATGGATAAAAGAATAAAATTATTGTCATACCCATAAGAACGCCCTTCAGCGACCATAATTTTTCCATACAATAACATTTTATGATCGGAGACAATAAAAATAAGGATCGACAACTATTATCAAGACAATAAAAATATCCATCCATTGACCAGAAATGTTATTTTATTTTAAACAACCATAGATATATTATTTAAACTGAAATGAATATACGGGGACGCCAGACCATAATTTTACCCCTTCGAATAATTATGGAATGTTAGCCTATAATTCTTTGGCATTAGAAAATAATCCTTAAACAGTTCTAAATTTTCCAAGTTAATGTGGAGATTGCTTGATTACAGCCGTAATCACAGCAGCAAAATCAGTGTCCAGTATCAACGTCGGATGTTGTATTGGTAAAACTTAAATATCCAGTTTAATGCGCATTAATAATAATAATTTTGAATGGATACAATATATTGTCATCTCATAAAATACTTAGACGGAAAAACAATGTTGATTGGAACCATAAAATTACTACTAGACATCATCTTTCACCTTCAAGTGGGACTCCGGTTCTTGTCTTACCGCATCGTAATAGTGTAGGAAACCATGTTCTTTGATCCGGCCCTGACAAAATTCATCATTTCCTTCATTAACTTTATAACATTACTTTCGATGCACAATCTTTCGATGGATCCATGAGCCCATATCCCTACACATGGACATATTGTTTCAAATATACAGCAGTGTGGCCTATCAAAGAAATCAACAGAAAAATTCATTTCTAACCTTAGAAAATTTCTGAACCACGGTAGAGACTATTATTTGATTTAAGGTTATAAACTGGCTACAAATTGCTTTAACTTTATTATTTTTGTCAAAAGAATATTTCATATGGTATAATTGTTCTTCCCATTCATCCCTTGTATATGATATTTTAATGGTTACTAGCCTACGTGCTTGTACGCTACGGAGCTTATGCAAGTTTCATTTTGATCTTTTACACAACACATTTTTGCATAATAAAACGAGTTATGAATTTTAAAAATACAGAACATTCTTGTATCCTAGTATTCATTAGACAGCAAGGTGTGCGTGATTTGGACTCAAGAGCTTGAGCAGGACCAACACTATAGATATATATGGTTACATTAACACCACTACAGATAGTAAAGAAAACAACATTTAAAAGTTCATATTGAATTTGTCCCATCCCCAAGCAATGATGAAGTTACTACGGTCAAAATCTTCCTGTGAAACCAACCAAAATATTCACCTATTTCACAATTATTTAGTATGAATTTTTAAATATTTCACGAAATCTTACTATGGTCAAAATCTTCTTGTCTCTGATACTAATGATTACGTTGACATCAATACTTATGGTCCAGAAATATGCTGAAAACTATGGTTGACGAAGCCAATTTCGTAACTTTATGGTCGCGAGACCAATACTTATGATCCACACCACATGTGTCTAGCGATTTATAGATTATGATGCGAACAATTATACTCAAAACAAATTATGGTTGACAAAGTCAATTTTGTAGAATTTTATGGCTTTATGGTCAACTGGATTCCATCTTTTACGGTCCTACACCAGGAGCAAGAGCACGAGGGAGGCTTCATGGTCATGGCTGCGAATTTCAAACTTTTATGGTTGTGGATTTATTAAAAAAAGTTAAAAGAAAAATTATGGTTGTGGCGGTGTCGCTTACTATTTATGGTTGTGGTAGCATTTATTATGGTCATAGTATTATGGTCCAGAAAATTATGGTTGCGGATTTATAAAAAAAATTAAAAGTAAAATTATGGCCGCGGTGGTGCTTACTATTTACGATTGCAGTAGGCAATTTTTATGGTCAAAGTATTTTGCTCCGGAAAATTATGGTTTGTGGTAGGAAATTTTTATGATCAAAGTATTATGCTCTGGAGGAAAATTATGGTTGTGGAGGAGAATTGTGGTCAGCCAGAACAAGTTCATTATGGTCGCGGGAATTCGTAGAGGAAAATTATGGTTGTGGAGGAGAATTCTGGTCAGCGGGAACAAATTCATTATGCTTGAGGGCATTCGTTATGGTTGCGGAAACAAAATTCATTATGGTTGCGAGAATTCATTATGGTCATGGGCCGGTGATCGGACGTTCGCCACTGCGCTAAATAATATTTAGCGCGCTGCGCGTTAAATAGCACATCGGGCAGCGCTAAATCATACCCAGGGTGTGATATATTAAGTCATGTCCTAGCCTATGTTGTTTGAGTCGGACAGGTAGCTGCGTACCCAGTGCATGCATTTGTGCGGCCACCATTTTGTTAATTGCAGCCATTAAGAGTACGCATGCTCAGTCATTAATTACCGCTATTAACCACTTTGTTAATTACTGTTTTACCTAGCACAACTTAACCGGAAGCTGCAATTTTTCAAACCATGTGAATTGTGATCATAAAATATAGTGCAACCATAAGAACCATGCACGTGTGATCATATAATTTTGTTTGATCATAGAAAACATTATCATTTTTTTGTTGGTACATATCATATTGATTATTTACTATTGCACCATATGGCATTTTGTGCTTTTAGATAGTATTATTTTACAAACCAAACCATCGAGTTAGCTCATGGAGCCAGAAAAATAGGACAATTTGTCCACCTGCATTGGCATGCGTCCATTCATGGTGAAGTAATTAATACCTTTCTTAATTTCATCTAATTACCTGCCATATGAATTAGCCAATCAGTTTAATTTTGCATGCATAGCGTGTATTTGACAACCTGGTCTTTCTTTCCCTTTACTAACTAGTCAATTGCAAAAAGCCCACAAGAGCGTAAAAACTTTTAGCTTTTAGGACGTAATTTTTTTTAGCGTGTATGCCGAATAAATTGGAAAATCTTTTTTATCATATAAGGTTCAGAAATCGCAAATAAATTCTTACATGATCGTAAACATAAGTATGTTTTGCTATTTGGTAAGAATTTCAATCATATGAAAAGTAATTAATTGTGGCCTTTAGTTGAAGCGTCTACTCAAGGCCTCCACCGAACCATCAAAGCAAATGCATGCATGGATGCGTGATCACCTGGTGCGGCTGCAATATGGCCACAGTTAATGTTTTTTTACGTGTTCCATTTAATCAGAATTGTGCATCCCAGCCTCATAAACAGGACAATGCACCACCGGTACCTGCATGCGTCCGCGCGTGAGGCCCTAATCAACACATTTCTCTATTACTCCTTAATTACTTACCATGTGCTGTAGCTAATCAAGTTTCTTCTGCGCGCATGCATGCTGATGCATACTATTTGGAATACTCATTAGTATTTTTTTCCTGGAGAAACTAGTCAAATTGTAAATACTTAGTCGTAACAACACAGAAAATCATAACTTAGAACAGAAAAAGGTATCAATTGTTTTCCACAATGTGTATTTCAAAAAATTGAAGAACAATATGGGCACACGTAGTCCTATGAGTCGTCATGTCAGGCCCAAAATTTGACTAGACTAAATAATAAATACATAAGTTGAGCTTTTTTGTTAATTGGATCCAACAAAACCACAAATACTATGTCAGATCACAAGTCAACTGTTTATGTGATCATACTTTGTATGCTACATTTTGTGACCATAGGTTGACATTGTTTATATACCATGATATAGTGTTTATGTAATCACAAAAACCTGATTATTTGATTGCAACAAATGAAGGAGATTTTGTGATTGGGAGAACAAGAAGTGACTGCGATGTTTTTCTCTCGAGGCAAGTTAGTGTGGATTGGGTTTTTACACTCAACTTCATGTTAGTTTATAATCACAGGAGCATTTTGCGATTTTGTGAAACTCAAAATGCTCCACAAAAAAAGTGAGTATGAGATCAGTCGAGTTTCACACCCTGGGTGTGAGATAATATTCCACTCCCTAGCCACTTTGCACACTAACCGAACCAGTCCATGGTCCAATCAACTCACCAAGCTTTCCAACGGTTTAAGTTTTCCATAACTCCTCCCTGATTGTTGGAATTAATGTGCTTAATTACATGCAGAATTTAACTATTCCTATTTGCTGCCAGGTTGCCGCAATTATTTATTCGTTGTCTCCTTCCCTCCATTCTCTTCTTTCTCTCCATTGCGCTAGAACAAACCCATTGAGCCTGCATGGAAGTCGATGAAGCAGACTAAAGTGGTGGCAGATTGTGAAATAATTTCTGCTGGAGAGCGGCGCCTTGAAGTGGTGAAGACGATATGCAAGTTAGTGACCTCTGTCATCTGCTGACCCCAATCGCGAGGTAAACTTCATGGTGCAAAATATTCACCTTATTTTCAATTGAAATGTTTCTTTCGATGAATCCTATTTTCAATTGATGATGATGAGGTTTTGGGTTTTTGTGCATAGCAGCGTACAGGAGGGCAAGGAACAGGCAGAAAGCTTCTAAATTTGATTAGCTAGCATCTCTGTTCGTCACGAGGCAAAAAACACAGGATGTAAAGACATGGTCAATGAGTGCACAAAATGTACTATCTTTGTAAAAAAACATTATAATCATGTATCAGTTAAAAAGGGTTATTGAAATAAAAAATTATGATCAATGTTCACCAATTTGTATAGCAACGGCTTGTTTGCTCAGTTACTGGATTTCCTCGTGTGCATCAGCTTTTCTGACTGAGCAGCAGTCACAAAAAAGCTCATCTGTTTAACACTTTGTTTTGAAAAAAAAAAACATTTGGGTTCACGTACGTAGCACGCACAAAATTTCACATAGTAAGAAAATGTGTTTGCACTCATAAATAATAGTTCCCTTGAGTGTAAAAACAACTCAACCCACTCTAGTGTCTCACAAGTCATGGGAGTTGATGTTAAGTTGCGGACCATAGAAATTAGTGTGTTCACCCATTGCACTATTTATGCTTACACAGTACACAATCACATAATATATGAAAGTAGATCATGCATGATATTCTAGTAAGCGTCAGGAAAAACATGTAATGGTGTACCGAGTTCATCGAAACTTAAATGCACTGGCAAAAGATGGTGTTCTTCAGTATGTGAATCAAAAAGACCTTACATCAAAATCTCATTGTCCATAAAGATGGTGTTGTTCTGTATCAAGTAGCTCCAGATTTGAGCATGTGTATTTATGATCATGATGAACCCAACCAAGAATAATTTATTTGATTTCAATGAGGGGGCCATAGCGTGAGGTACTCTTCAAAAAATGAATTATCTGCAATCAGGTTGCTCTGTTTGCAAATAATTGACAGTTTTTTCATCTTCATCGACCTGGATTTGACATAACAGTATGTTAATAGGTTTTTGCAAACAATGTAGCACATTTGCTACCAAGAAATAAGCTTTGTGCTCAATTGCAAATAATTTAAGATTTTGCATTCGTAGTCAATATTTGTGCTCATGGTTAATCAAGTTCGCTATAGCATGCATGTTTGAGGCATTAAAATATATGAATCTATGTATATTCCAATTGTTTTTTGCGCTAAAATGGAAATCAAAAGAGAAGACAGCATGCTTCGTTGCCGGATTTTTAGGACACGTCATTTTGGCATAGAGGGAGTTAAGTAAGGCACTAACTGCTGTAGTCAACGGCCACAATTAATGACTTTTATTCTGAAGTTGTAAAAACCAAGAGCTATGAGTGGAAAAAACAAACGGGTGGTGTTAGGTCACAGACCAAAGAAAAATTTATGTTCATATGGGCTCCGATTTGGTTGCCCCCATTTTTGGAATGCGTTATGGCCTAGAAGTAATTAAATAGTGCAACTAGTTATTTGTATTTACGGACACAATTAATCACTTTCCTAATGATGGGATAAGCTACGTGCATGCAACCACAAAATATCACTAAAAAACTTCCTAGAGTGTACAAGTTTGATCACAGAATCTGCCTAATTTGCAGTAAGAGTCCCATACATCTAAAAGCATAAAGTTCTTATCAGGCCATAACAAATAGTTGGTGCGCGATCTGTGACCATAGAAATTGATAAAAATTGATGAACATAATTTTATGATCGCAAAATTGATAAAATTTTTCATGATGAATAAAATTTTATGATCGCAAGTGTGTGCTTCGTATGTCGCAGGAGATTTTTATGACCACGTTGCTTCAGTTTCGCCTAGACAGTAGAAGGAAATTACTGAAAGCTAGTCTTCCGGCGGTATACCAGTTAAAATAGCAATTAATAAACTAATTAACTATTGTAATTAATAGCTGACCATTCATGCTATTAACAGCCGTAATTAAGAGGTTGGTTTGCCTAGACAAGTGCATGGGTGTGACTTAATATACCATACCATGGGTACCACACCCTAGGTATGATTTAGCACTGCTATATATATATATATATATATATAGAAGTCCTATACATATAGAAGTCCTATACAGTACCCTGGGTACTAAATAGGTTATTCAGTACCTTGACCACTTTCAAGCCATCGGGTGAACCCAACTCCAACCGACCCAACCAGTCTGGCTTCGTTTGCATGGATGCATTCAATTACCTAATTATAGCTCCTTAATCACAGAATTAATTTAGATGGAAAGTGAATGAGCACGCAAGATTATTTCCTCCCGGTTCATTGCCAAATTACCTCATTTCATCCATTCTGTATCCTCTTTGTCTCTTATTGTTCCCCAATACGCAACCATCAGGTGAACCCAATGGTTCATTGCCACATTACCTCGATCCTCAAGGATGAGCACGGGTCAATGATTCACAGGCGGTGCAAATCTTGGGTGGCCGCTCATCACGAGTTTCTGCATTCTCTGGGATGTGCGTTAATAGCTGAAGGAGCCATGTTTACAAGATAAGTTGCTCGTATCAAACAATCTTGATCTTATTTCTTCAATTCCTGCAACATGTTTACAAGATAAGTTGCTCGTATCAAACAATCTTGATCTTATTTCTTCAATTCCTGCAACATGTGGAGCCTCAAGATCATTTTTTTCCGTGCAGTTGCGTTGATGTATGTAGGACGGGAAGTTGGCGAACACCACGCAGTACGACAACTATTTCTTCCATTCCATCCCTCTAGTTGTCCAGATGCATATCATCCACAATAGTTTCTCCCTGTTTCCGTGCCAGATGGCGATGTGACACAATTCGGCGGACAGCAGGGGCGCAGGGCACACCTGGTCCGATGATCAATTTGGCGGACGACAGGGGCATAGGACGTTCGTCGTAAACAAGATCAAATGATTCGACAGTGCGTCCGATCCCGGGGACACAATAAAAAGGTGGTGGATGTTGCGTCCTTTTCGGGTGCCGTACTACGCCATTATGCGCATGGGTGGAAAGTAACAAGTACTTTCTCCATCTCAAAATATAAGCATTTGAGATGTTGGTTCAGATTTATAGCATCTTTAATAAATCTGGATACAAAACTGTCCAGATACATAAAAAATGCTATAAATCTGGACACTCTCTCTCCTACCTTTAAATGCTTATATTCTAGGACAGAGGGAGTATGTATGCAATCAAAAGTACTAGAATACGTGTATGCATGCATATCCTCAGCGACAGCTTTTTATTTTTATTTTGATACAATCCACATGGTTGTAGGTACGAGATCAGGATTCAACTCTATCGACTGGTGTCTTATTTTGACATCTTTTTTCCCTTTCTCTGTTTTCGTCCCCCAAGGAGACCTGGATGAGTACATGCTTTGAGTGATTCGAGCATAATCCAGTGGTGATCATATCCTACCACGGCGGTGACCTCACGATGCATATGAGCTCCTGGATGGCGAGGTGGAATTCCCTATGGTTTTTGCTCTTGATTGCCTTGTTCCACAACGATCTAGATGTCATTTAGGGTATACTATAATGTTTAATTGCAGAGTGTAATAATTGTGTCTTGAAGATTATACAAGCGTACACTACTATAATACTATTGCTTTATGATCTAATTTAATATTAATTGGGAGATTGTACAACTTGATATTGACACAATCCATGTGGATGTGGTTGGTGACAAAGAGATCGTATAGAATCTTGTGGTTCATGTTTTAGCATTTTCTTCTAAATTGTTTTGTCCCACATTAAGCCAGTTGAGTACAAGCGTTGCATGATCCCTGACGAGAATCCGATGGCTATCACATTCTACAATGGCACTGGAGCTCTGAGCTCATGACATGCACGAGCTCCAGGATGACAAGCTGGAATAACGATGACTTCTTTGTTCCAAAGGACCTTGATGTCATTTAGCATAGATTGTAATTGTAATTCTAGAGTGTAAGGATGATGCCTTGAATAAGAAATTTTTTTGTATTCACATCACAAGATTAGATAGAAATCACTAAACTTTTATGATTACAAGTGCTGAGATTTATGATAAAAAAATGTATTGTTTATGACCAATATTCAAACTTTATGATTCATGGATACTAATATTTGTGCTTAAAGAAGGACAACCTTTATGCATAATGATCCTAGAATTTATGAGCATAAATTACTAGTTTTTATGTTGTAAATCAACTAATTTGTCAGACCTACGTACCACATTAATGTTTATGCTCTCAACTAATATTTTTATCACCACCATCTGCCAACTTTAAGTTCTGGTGTCACTAGTTTTATAGCCAAAACATGATCATCTTCAGGACATGCATAATAAGAAATTAAAAGTTAGACATCTCTAGTTTTTATGCATTCAATAACTAGTTTATATGCTTTAACCACATGGTTATAAGATCAATAATGATCAGATGTGTTGGTATTTTATGATTTCAAAATTACTAGAATTGTTTTATTTATGACTTAATGTTCCAAATTTATGATTTTGTAGCACTATTATTTATGCTTCAAAAAAATTAACCTTCATGATGCTTTACAACTCCAAAGTACAAGTTTTTATGTTGTAAACTAACCAAATATGTATGACCTATTTAGACATATTAATATTTATATGCTCTCAAAGTTAAAATCTACTAACTTGATGATCTCGTGTCACAAATGTTTTAGGCAAAAAAACTGTCATTGATTGTGTAACTAAAATTTATGATTTACCATCATTAGTTTTTTTGCATACACCAATAAAATCTTACGTTTTAATCTGATTGTTGCACAGGAACAATCAAACGCCTAATCCGATTTCACAACACTACTTTTTACATTCCAACACACTAAGTATGATGCATGGACATCCAGTATTTACGCTATGAGCCAATGTTTTTATGATTCATCATTTTTCACAGATTTCAAAGGACTCATTTTATGTCTCAACCACAGATTGTTAGTCAATATCATTGATTACCAATACGGTTCTTTTTTCATGAAAGAAGCATATGGCATCATTTACAACTACAATTATTGAATTATATCCCTACAATATGTACACAGGGAATGATTTTGGCACTAGATAATTACATTTTTTTCAATCACATAAGTAGGTTTCTATATGTAATAGAGTAATATCTGGGCATCTCGGCCGTGCCAAATGGGCCAGCACGAGGCCCAGTCATTTTGGCACGGCCCGACCATCAGCGGGCCCATGCCAGCACGACCTAGTCCACCGTGCCATGCTTGGGCGGACCCCAGGCATGGGCACGGCCCATGGCGTGGCCTGAAAGGGCAGTGGCCCAGTAGCAGCCTGGCAGCATTAGCAGGCCTAAAAGGCCACAACATCCCACTCCCAATGGTCCACTCCCGCTGGTAGAAAAGCGCCGCTTGGCGCCCCGACCCCTGTTCCTCGTCCTCGCCCCTGAGGCCCCGACCCTAGCGCCGCACCGCCGCCTCTGTCTCTTCGCCTCGCTAGCTCACCCGCTCCCCAATTGCCCTCTCGAACCCTAGCACCGCCTCCTCTGCCTCTCCGCCTCGGTGCCTCGTCGGCTCGCCCCTGAACCGTAGCGCTCGGTCGGTCGCCTGCTCTCGAGTTCCCCACCCCAAAGGACCAAACCCCAGTGACGCCGCCTCTTCAGATCTCGATCGGCTGACCTCGACATAGCGACTCTGACGACCGATGTAGCGACAACGACCGCCAAACCCCTTCCCTCTCCTTCTTGTCGTCTTGTCTAGCGCCAGGCTCAAAATCATGCTCACGGGCTGTTGGGCCATTCGGGCTAGCTTGACACGGTAAAATGGTTCCATGCCGTGTCGTGGGCCGACCCTTGAGCCAGTGGGCTGCTTTAGCATGGCCCGGTCGGCCCACCGTGTTGTGGCGGTCTGGTAGACTACCTTGTCGGGCCGCGGACCCGTGCCGTGCCGGGCCGCCTGAATGCCTAGAATCAAACGGATGACTTCAATCACAGCCGAGTGAATCGAGGCTTTATGACATCAATCATAGCCAAGTACTAAGTTACCATGACTTCAATCATGATTATGTAACCTTTCCTTAAGAATGTTAATCACTCATATCTTTGAACTTTATTTTCACTATTGTAGACTGACTTCAATCAGTCGAGTGATGCTCGATATTTCGCGTATATGACCATCAAGTCATAGCGACATGATCATTAAATCATGCTTTGAATAATTATGGCTTCAACCATGTTTGATAAAGCACTTCTCTTCAAAGAAGCACATATTGATAGAGTGACCATCAAGCCACTGTTATATGATCATCAAATCATATATATATATATATATATATATATATATATATATATATATATATATATATATATATATTATGGCATCAACCATAAATTTGATAAAAAGTGATTCTCTTCAAAGAAGCCCCCGAGACAATCGTCGTTATGAGTGGCACCCGTGCTCAACTCGGAATATAATGTTCGAGTGGCAGCGGTGCTCAACTCAAGACGATAAGGTCGAGTGAAGAAGGCAGCCAAAGTTGTTGTAGCTATCGACCGCTGATGAGGTGATGATTGAGTGACACCGATGGTCTGAAATGTGGCCAACCGATGGCGATGGTCAGATATGATGTGGTAGACTGATGATGACAGTCGGAGCCGGTGCAGCCGACTGACGAAGGCAGTCGGAACTGGTGTAGCCGGCCGATGAAGGCAGTCAGAGCTGTAAACCGACCGATGAAGATAGTCGACACTAGCATGGCCGACCGATGAAAGCGGTCGAAGCTGTAAGCTGACCGACGGAGCCAGTCGGAACTATCGTGGCCGACCAATGAGAGCGGTCGGAGCTGGCGTGGCCGACCGATGAGAGCGAGAAAATCACTCTGTGTCGAATGGTGTATCTGCCTATCCGTCATTGATGTTCCTGACAATAAAGAAAATTAAAATGATTAGTTATAATTAACATTGTTTGCTTGAAAATTAAAATTATTAGTTATAATTAACCCTATGTCTATTGCCGAGATTAAGTCTCGATAAAGAGCACTTCGGTGGCCACATTAAGGTATGTTAGTAATTTTGATCACTCATAACTAGTTAAGCTTATTCATTTTGTATTGTTGAGTAACAAATAATATGTACTATGTTTCTTTCTTAACAGGCACATCCTTAGGATGCTTAATACTTGAACAAGCCAATAGAGAACTATAAGTAGATGATGACCATATTTGGGACTGGTTTGGCCACTGGCAAGTATGCTATGGGCTCCAATGAGGCTTTAATCACTCCCTTTGCTGACTCTGCTTCTGGTAGCTCTGGGCTAAAAACTGATGAGGAGGACTGCTTCTAGTAGCTCTGGGCTAAAATTTGATGAGGAGAAGGTTGTGAAGTCTGTTGAGGAAATGGTCAAGGCCATGGGTGAAGCATCCAAGGAGGTCACTAGTGCTAGTCATCCACCTAACAAGAGGAGAAGGACTGCCATGACTGAAGAAGACAGTGCTGTCCTATGTAGCATGACTGAGGCAGTTAAGGATGTGGCTGCTGCTATTCGTGAGACCAAGGTTGAGGCTTTCAATCGTGAGCTTTATGGTGTAGTTATGTATATGCCTGGTTTCACCGAGGAGGCTCTCATATGTGCCTTCTCCTATATGGTTGACAATAAGGCTCAAGGTGATGCATTTATGCAGATGACTGAGCCACACCCTATCTTGTGGCTTCGGACATGGCTTGTCAAGCACTACTACCTTTAGAACTCCTAACATGCATATTGACTGATCACTATTTTGTGGAGAGATGAACCTAGATGATCTCCTCCTTTTGTGTAGTGACTATTTTGTGCAGGACAGAGCTAACTGGAGCTAGCAACAATGGGCTCCCTTCTTTTGGTTTTACACAACTTGCTTGTTGTGCAACTATTGGTACTTTACTTGTCTGGGTCTTATGGTGGTGTATGGTCTTTTAGGTCTGTTAGGGTATCTGGTTGTGGCAAGTTAAATTGAGCTATCTCAAGTGGCTATGATGATGTATTTGGTCAATCAGTTGAATTGCCGATGATGTGGATAGTTGAGCATGGTTGTTGTTGATCATTCTCATTTGCCTTCTATTTCTATCTACTTATTTACATGATCTGAGCACAACTCCTTTGCTTGTGATGTGACATGTTACATTCTTGCATTATCTGAGCACAAGTCCATTGCCTATGATGGATTTTATTACAAATCTGAGCACAAATACTCCTTGCATTATCTGAGCACAACTCAATTGCATTATCTGATCACAACTACATTGCCTATGTGTATTTTTTTTTCAAAACTAAACTCTTCAATTCTTATATTCTGTGCTGTTTTTTAGGATACCAGTTATGACTTGGTATGTTGTGCATTGTGGCTGCAAAACTGACATCTTCTCTACCTGGAAAGAATGCCATGAACAAGTAAATTGTTTCTCAGGAGCTTGCTATAAAGGTTACAAGGCAAAGGCAGAAGTAGTTGTTGCTTTCAAAGATTGCACTAATGACATTCATCTGCCCAAAGCAATTATCCACAAGAGGGAAATATCATTAAAAAATGTCATCATAGTTGGTCAGTTCATAATCATTGTTGTCTTAGTTTTCATTCTTATATCATCATCTTATAAGTGCTACTCTGTATGAATAATGTAAAACTGAGGTGATAACCAATCACACCCATAGGAGCATGTGAGTTCGATCTCTCATCGAAGCAGGATTTTTGCTCTGGGCGTGCTCTGTTTTTTTTTTCATTCGGATTTTTGCGCGGATTAAATTTATTTTTTGTTTCGCGTTTTTACATTGCAATCTGGTTATAAAAGGGTGTAAAAGATAAAGCATAATAATTTGAGACTCGTGTTATAACCTTACTTTGACTCGAGTTCGGCAAAGAAACTGCATAATAAGGTGTAAAAGATAAAGCATAGTAATTTTTTTTTATAAAAAGTCATGAAATAAATCTATAGCAATATTAGAGAAAAAAAACGTAAAACAAAAGGAACCAGAAGAAGTGTGGGCCGAGCCGGGCTGTACTGGCCCGTGCGGTCCAGGAGCGTCTACATAACCGACTGACTGCCCGGTTTGGTCATGATTTCTTCTCACCCCCAATTCCCCGATTGTATTGTATACCCTAAATCCCCAAATCCTTCGCCGATTCGCGTGCTTCTTCTCACTGGTACTCTTCGCGGATCGCGCATCCCGCTCCCAGCGTGCTTCCCTCCCCGGCGTGTCATCCTCCCTTGTTCAAAGGCGCGGAGTCAGCGGGGACAAGTCGGCGATGTAAGTACTATTTTCTTATTCTTGATGTGCCAGTTGCCCTCAGAGTTGTTCGAATTGGGTTACTGTATAATACATGCTCGAAGCTAGTATCTCAGTCTGTGAGCATGTTGCTTCACTAGTTACTACACATCCACTACAGACCCCATCTCTAATCACATCAAAGTTACTCAACCGTTTAGGCCCTATTTTGCTATCGTAGTTTCTAAAGACCACAAAAGTTTTTGATTAATCAGATAAGAAATACCACAGTCTATGATTACTGCAGCATATTATACACCTGAAAAAATGCTGTATTTGGTATAATGCAGGTTTTGATATTAGAAATGGTTATAGAGAATACTAGTCAGGGAGAGAAACCATTATTATTTACAAACATTCTAGTGTTTTGCCCATATTCTGAAAGGTCTGATTTACACCAGACTAGATCGATTTAAAATATGAGTTCATGTTGCTATTGGAGATAAAAATAATTTCTATGGAAGATACCATGTACATCTGATGTTCACGATAAATTAGCACTGCACATGCACAATCAATGTAATACGAAGAAGTCTTTGTGGTCATGACAGATTGTTGGAGGAAGGTGAGAGCTTGATTTTTAGAAACAGTAGTCCCAAGTGAATTTTTAAAACTCTGAGATACCATGGTATTTGAGATAATATTGTTTAAAAACCTGGTTTTTTGTTGTATCCAAACACCTTGTAGTTCCATCAAAACTTCAAAAATACTTAGCATCCAAAACAGGAACTGAGTTACCATCCATACATACATTTTGGTTGTGTTACGTTCCAGCTTCTCTTCACCTATGTATGTGGCCAGTTAAATTATTTTGTTTGGGCTTGGTCTTTTGATTCACCTTTTTACTGCATATTGGTTTGATTGGATTCTAGATGTGCTTAAATCTCTTTCGATGTGCACTCAGTGGCAATCTTAGCCAGCTGATAGGAACTGTCCATTTGCCATACAAAACTGAGTTTTGGTTAACTTGGGTCCTTTTTACACTTATATGCACAAGCAGCGAGATTTATTTATTGTTACATTTGTCGATATATTATCCCATCTAAAACATTATGGTATTGCTATGGATAGTGTTCTGTTGACCTGAGAAAATAAGTGGGATCTTGGTACTTTGCTATTTTGTCTTACTATTGTTATGATCGAACTTTTGAGTGAGGCCTTAGTTCCTCTACTAAACATTTGCAACTTTTTTGCTTCAGGACTGCAAAAACCCTGAGAAAAAAGGGGGTTATTGATTGCACGAGAGGTGTGAGTAGGGAGCAAAGAGCCATAAATAGAAGGAAGAAGCTTGATTCCTTGATTTCAGGTGGGAGTGATGACCAAAAGCTCTCAATTGGTGTCCCGAAACATTATAAAAGCTTCAAACATGTCTTAAAATATGGAAAACCGTGAGTCATTATCATTCTTAACAACGCTTCTCCCTTTTCCTGCACATATTGATGTAATGGAACACTAATGATTGCTTTCTCATACTTGTTAACTAGTTCGAAAGCAACGGGCAGCTTTGGATAAGTATCATAAACAGCGACGTGCTGAAGAGGAGAAACGATATGGTGGTCTTCCTGATCGAGTAGCTATGGAGAGTACTTTTGAAGAGAAACCATTTGGCTATGCAGTTGAAACCAGTGCCATTGATACCAATGATTTTCAAGTTTTGTCTCGCATTGTCGTCTCTCTTGCTTTGTTGGATGGTAATTGTGCAATATGCTAATGAAATTTCGTAACTTGTATTATTCAATTGTGTCATAATAATTCGAATATTGATCCTATGCAGGAGACAAGATGTTATTTGCGTGCTCAGGCATACCGCTACCAGACACCACCCCTACAAAATTACACCAAACAAGATTTGTGACTACAGGACGTTTGGCTAGAGAATTCCGTGATAATAGATATAGAGATGATAAATTGAGGGTTGCTGCTGTTATTCATTGTGTTCTCTGTTTTTTTCTTTTTTTATTCAAGCTAATTGTAGTCATTCGGTTCTGATTATCACTCTATAGGTTGAAGTGCGCCTTCCTCATAATGAAACTGTTGCTGGGTTCTTGGGATTATATGATGAAGACATTGCTATTGTCACGTCCTTATGCCTCCTTGATCTCCATCCTGTTGACCTGGATCATCCTGTGGCTCTGCCTCTTCAGGAAAAACAAGTCAGTGATGATGATCATGTATTAGCTATTGGGTGTCTCTTCAACTCAGGCACTTTGAGGGCCACTGGGGGGTCTCTTCATAGAGAACGACCCGACACCTGGGTTCCTGATGCTAAATATCTCTCAGAGGTATGTTTTTTATTTGCTTCGTTTTTTTCATCATGATGGAAAACTTGGAATCGATGTGTTCTATTCATCACTCTGTGCACAACAAATTAATTATGCAATTTTCCTTACAAACCCAACCACTTTGCTTTTGTACTAGGCTGTAATTATGCAATTTTCCTTACAAACCCAACCACAAATTAATTGGAATGAATCATAAACATCATGGTGATGCGAATGTGACGTTCCTGTCGCAGAAGTTCCTTCGTGAGCGACTGGAGCATTTTCAGATACTCAAGTATGTCTTTTGCACTTCCAGTATTTATGAGCTACGTTCCCCAGTTAGCTTATTTATATTTCTTCCAAATCCCATCTCCTTGTCAACTAACTCACTCTGAGGTAACAGTGTTCTGTAGATTGAAGGTAATTATGTTCTTGCTACCTGTGCTTGATAGATGCCTCCGTCAATAAAAATATATTCCTTCGTTAAATTTGTGTTTGTGCTTAGTACTGCACCTACTATATCTGTCTAAATAAGAATTCAAACAGCGTCTGAATCTGTTCAATGCTCTCGTGTCTTTGTTTGAATGTTTCTAAGTCTGATTTTCAAATTCGTCCATACCACTGTTCATGCTGGTATGGCTGTTTTTCTATTGGCTAGTTCCTGTGTATTTATCTATTATTTATTATCATATAACTCATTTGTTCTGTTGCAGTCCTAAACAGCTCCACTTCCGTGGATATTCATTGCCTAAAGATGTATCGCGAATAGTACCTTCAGGTTTGATTAGTCATGCAAACCATCATTCCAAATATTACTTATTGATCAAAGAATATCATGCGAGTGTTATCATGCATCATCTGAGTACTGATATTTCTCACTTTATCACATCAGGATTTTTTAGCACTATTAACCGGATAAAATCCTACGGCTATCCCATACCACCACCACTTGTTCTGGAGCGTAAGTCATTGCTTTCGATATTGCTGAAGTCTCTTTGTGCACTTCTTTATAGCTTACTTCTGAGCATTTTCTTTAACCAGTCAATGGTCAATTGCTTAATCGGTTTGAAGATTTCTTTGGTGACATAATTGCTTGGAAAGGGTATTCCTTTGGTTCTCCACCCAGGGGTTTAGAATATGGTGTCTGGAAGCGACTCCCCAAGAAAGTTCTGACAGATGTATCCCATCGTGTTGTCTCGATTGCTTCATACAGTGGTGATTTTTTATAACAAATGTATGCTCATTACTTTCTGTGGAAGTACATCTGCACTAACTAATGATTTCATGATATGTAGGAGACAGGAGATTTTTTGTATGCACAGGCTTGCTTATTAAATGGCATGGAAAGCGCACTGTGGTGCTGACTTCAGCCAGTTTGGTTAGAAGCCCTTGTAATGAAGATAATATTGACACTAACTTGACTGTAGGTTCTGCTAATAATTTATCTTGATATTAAATTATTTATGATTGTTAGCTGAACTCACTTTATCCTTCCAGATTAAGGTGTTTGTCCCATCAAATCATTTCAGTGGGACACTGGAATGGTATAACTTGAACTATAATATTGCAATTGTCAGTATTGATAAGGTTTTCCGTGCTATTCGTCGAGAAGACATTTTCGCTAAAGAGCAAGAGTCATCTGGAAAAGTAATAGCTATAGGGCGTGACCCTGAACATGGACTATTAATGGCCTCATCTGGTGAAGTGCAGTACAGAAACAAGGATGTCAAACTTGACTGCAAAGATCTTCAGTTGTCCACTTGTAAAATCAACAAGGTACTGTGGTGAATTTCTCTTAATTTTCTAATGGAAGCTTATGTAAATGTTCCATTAGAAATCCATCTGATTTATCTCAGGGAATTACAAGTTTTCAGTAACATTGAGCCTCCTTTTCTCTCATTTTTTCCTCTTTATTTTTTTTTACTAGGCTGGGATAGGAGGACCCCTTATTAGTTTGGATGGGAGTTTTATTGGCATGAACTTTTATGATGGGCGAAAAATAACTCCTTTCCTGCCCCAGAGTAAGATTTTAGACGTCTTATGGACTGCAAATTCTATGCGGCTGCCATCAGAACGGTATTTCTTTTTCCTGTTATCTTTTCTAATTGGGCAATCATAATTCTTATTCTACAAACTTACATTGAAAAATATGTGGGATGACAGTGGAGAGAGCCCTTTTGAAGATTTTGGTGGGAAGGCAAAGGAAAAGAAGAACAAGTACTGTTTCTGTTTCTCATTTCCACTTTTTGTGATAGCATGGAATATTTTATTTGACAACTAACTTACATTGGAAAATAATATGTTGCATGGCAGGTGGCCTGTGCCTGAGACGTATTGGTATCACGGTCTACTTGATGTGGATCGGTATGATGTACCCGAGCTTCCTGGAAGGCATCTCGATTAGATTGATGTAGTTCGCAGTTTGGTGATAGTGGTAATAGGCGTTCTGTTAACTTAAATAACATATAATACTAGGGTAATGCTCATGCGTTGCTACGGGCGTAATTTACAATACATATTTATATTAAAATTATGTTCATACTATATAATCTGATCATGAGTAACCTAGCCTGATGACAACTTTTGGCTATTTATTGTGTTCTACAACACAACTACATGGCACCTCTGCAAATAGAAAAACAACCTTATTTTTTAAGGATTGGAAGTGTCGGTACAACACTAAATATGTTTTGTTGACAAATTCATCTTCAACTGCATAGCTTCTAAGCATATAAAAGATTGCATATAGGCTTAGATTAACTGAATTTCACATCCATCTTGATCTAGTTACTTTAGAATCTTTTGTCTTTCTTTTTCTGGTTTTATTGTCTTAAATGCACTGATTTCTGTATGTCCTTTATTTTTGCAATAATTTCATGTAGGAGCTTAGCATCTCCTACTGTTTTAGCGAAAAGAAAAACTCCATTTATGATTAAACAATGTTAATAGGCTAACACAACACAAAGGTACAGTGATTCAAAGGAAATTACTAACCAATGATTTGCAAACTGTTAGTTTGATTCCCAGGTATGTCAAATAATTCACGTTGTGTTTATTTTTGACAAACATGCTATCCATTCATAGCAAAAGAATTCATGGAACATGCTAGAGACAAGAATCGTCAAGACACAGTCAAGTATTTCCATACACAAACATGCTACATCCATAAACAAACATGCTACAGATAATAAAAGAATGATTTGATGCTACTACAATATCCTAGGCTCCTATCTTCTTTTCCTTTAGCAAATGCTCTAGAATCAACTTTATACTGAAAAAGCAAACTGCAAATGGTGACCTGCGAACCTCTACTTAGCGAACCATTGAATCTGCTGCAAAAATAAAATCTCAAACCATAACCTTTTGTATTGGTGTAGAGTATGCATACTATTTGGATTGTTATTGTGGAGCTGCGGCTTTTTGTGAAATACGATACTTAGTGCTATGAGATCCATCTTGGAGCTTGTTGACGACCAAAATATACACTCTAGTAAAACTGGAGTGTCCGTTTTACAAAATTAGAGTATCTGATTTTGGCAGACATATAATGGCTAAAATTATCTAAATCAAGGCTGATGTTGATTATTTTATATATTTGATATTTAGACATGTTTTGCAGATTGTGAGCATGTTTCCTAAGTATTTTGGTTACGTTTCACTTAAGAAACAACGAAGTGCATGTTTGTAGATTGTGAGCATGTTTCCTAAGTATTTTGGTTACGTTTCACTTAAGAAACAATGAAGTGCATGAAAAGGTATGAAGATCAAGCTAAAATACTTATTTGAAGTCTCCATGATGAAGCCCTTATCGAGACGATCAAAACGGACATATGGAACACCTATTTTGGAGTCCAGATAGGAAGTTATGACATTTGAAAATGCTCACAGACAGTAAAACCGGATGGTCTGGTTTTATAAATCGGAGGGTCCGGTTTTCATGATCCAGACCGAGTTAGAGTTAGTTTTCTTCACGTGAATTATGTAAATCTCGGTTTCTTGCGGGGCAAGACCTCCCATCCTTTATATACAAAGGGCAACGGCCGATTGAGGCATTCATACCCAATCAAAACAAATCAATTTACACCTTTATTCTTTTGCTTTCTATCCTAAATTCCAATCTCAACCCTAATTATTGTTTTTCTTCGTCTCTACGACATTTGAAGGCGTTCTAGCTGGCTTGTTGACGTTAGGACAACCCAAGAGTGCGCTTGCCCCGACGGGGTCCCTCTCGGGTAGGCGTTCGTTGGTTTTTGCGGCGAGCCTGTGAAAACCGGAGGCTCTGATTTTGGAAACCGGAGGGTCCGGTTTTGGTAGACTCAGCCACGCGTTGCTACACGTTTGCGTGCTCATGTTTAACGACGCTTTTTGGCGTCAACACACTTTTTGGCGACTCCGATGGGGAAGAGAAATTCAGGTTTTTGCAAAGCCAAATTTATCTATCTTAATTATGAATTTTGACATTAGCGAGAAGAACGTTATCACAACTTCATTAGATGATATACCTCAAGAACTTCGCAAGTCGTTTGAGGAAAGAAAGAAGGTCGGTGATCAGGAGGAGCTCAAGATCAAGAAGGCTCGTGAAGAGAAGGAGTTGAAGCTCAAGAAGGCTCGTGATGATGAGGAGTTGAATATGTTTCTTTCAAGCTTCAAGAAGGATCGGCATGGCGTGGTGACTCAAATCAAGACAACCGTTCTATCCTCCATCGACACTACTAATGTAAGTACCAAGAGCAGTCCACCTCCCACTACTTTGTCTGCTGAAGATATTGCTCATATGGTTGATCAGGCTGTTAATGCTAGGATAGCTAATAGTTTGCAGCAACAAATTGATGGTAGTATTGATAGCCGATTAGAGAGCAATTTAGATAGTAAAGTTCGTTCTGCCATGTTGTGAATTAATGATGAATTTAATAAAAAACAACATGATGTTGCTGAACCTAGTGCTCAAAGAGATAGTACTAATTCTACTAGTTTTGGTACTATTTATAATAATAATAATCAAGATGGTCATAATTATCTTAATTCAGTCAATACTTGAGTACTAATTCTACTAGTTTTGGTACTCTTTATAATAATAATCAAGATGGTCGTAATTATCTTAATTCAGTCAATACTGAAGGAATTTTAGTTACACCTAGTAGTGTGGGATCTAGTGGTGCAACGGCTTCGGTTTTACCAAACTAAAGTATTAATCACTATTAAACTTTAACTCACAGCCAATTGCCCCTAATGTACAAACTCCACCCGGACAATACTCTCTTGAGGTTGTTACGTGATCAATATGATATAGAGCCAAGTAGCCGAACTCATATATATTTGTTGACTCGAAAATCTTCACGCGTGACCTGGGAGATCTGCTTAGCTCCAGTGCAGTCTTAATGCTAGAAACCGGGGCGTGCCAGTCGATTTTCCCTACAAATCAACAAAGAAACAGAATGATCAAATGACGCGGGTCACCAGCCCAGGACAGGCCGATGAAGAAAGCCGATAATCACTGTTTATGAGATCAGCCGATATTATTACGTGAATAAATAAGAAAAAATAAATTAAACTAATCGGCTGATTAAATCGACTCATCGGTGAAATCGAATTCAATAAACAATGTTAAATCATAGATGCCGATGAAGAATCGAGTCGACCGGCCAGAGTCGATAAGCCTACAGTATTCGTAAAGCGACTGGCCAGGTAAACGAAAAAGACCAAAGTCGATAGAGCTGAGTTGATATTTCTACAGTAAATGTGCACAAACTTGCTCTGTCGATATTATTAAGTCGATAGATCTGATTAGCTGGTATTGTAAATATGCTCATAAATTACAGATCTAACCTATTTCAAACAAGGGGGCAAACGACTATCAAAGTGAATGATATAATCAATTAAGCACCAGAAAGTCGACTAAACTGTGGTAACCTACCGGCTAAACGTTCCGATAGAACCCTATCGACTTTACTTATAAATAGACTAGATCTAACCCTATCGACCCAGCAAGAGATCAGAATCGATGCAGCCTCACTGATTCGAACAGATCGAACTTAATCGAGACAGTGTTCAAACACGACAAACAAAACTAGATTTAAGATGTTTATGGATAAAATAGATAGAGTGACTCAAATAACAAATCTAAATAATACCTATAGAACCTACCAAGATTACAATAGATTGGCTTCAACCAAGACAGTATTGCAATCAGAGTCGATAAAACAAGCATCAAACATATCTAATTACCGGATAACTAGCAATTCTAACGATAGTAACTAGAATATCAAATTAATGAGAAAGTACTAGTTGAGATTGATACAATTACCGAGGGTGACTAATCCAAGTCTCTCGCCAAGATCGGAGCCGATGCAGCCCGCGAGAGACGAGGGTATCGTCGAGTAGAAAAGATTGGCGATGCGCCGAATTGTATGGAATGAAAGTAGTGTTTTTTCATATAGATCCTATTACATATTTATAACCTCATGCAAGAGGTTCTGACCCGACTCGGTCAGGACTCCTAAACCGACTAGGTTTAAAATAAAATCTAAACTAACAGTTAGAAAAGACAAAATAACCCCATAGGCGCCCGTTTTTCCTCTTTTCGATCGCCGGACCTCTTCTGGCTTAGTCAACTCCACTCTTACTTTGCTGACACTGGGTCCGGTTGAATTCTGGTGTCAACACATGCCCCCCCCCCCCCCGAGTCCGAGGTACGAAATACTTTGTGCGTCAGATTTATCTCCTTGTTTACCGTGCGCATTTACTGGTGAGCCACCCATCGTCAAACTTCGTCTTATAGTACACCTCCCAACCACTCATGCTCTTCTTAATTGCAGCTCACCGTCTTCCTGCGCCGCCTCGACTGCTGGTCTTCTTTTTTACGGTTCTCGTTCTTATCTTTTTTCCTCAAACCTCTCCGCTTCTTATTCTCTCAATTAATGTAGAGCGGCGTCTGGATTCTTCAAAGGTCAAGTGCAGATTCTATAAATAGCTCCTTCGACCGGCTTCCCTCCTCCATCACCTTCGACCATGGGTCTTCTTCTGAAAGCTCTGATAGAAAAATACCACCTATCTCCAAATCTGCTAAGTTCGTCATGGCGAATACTCTTTGCCTCTTCAACCCCCAGAGTGATCCTTTCAATCCAAAATTCGCAGCCGCCCTTGCTCCAGAAATCAACTTACTAGTTGCCTTTGGGCGACCCAATCATGAAGAATGGCATCGGCGAGGCAACCCTCTCTTTCCCTTGTCCGTCGTGTAATGTCTGATGACAGTGCTATTCTTCCGGGGAAGAAGAGGAAGCTGCTGAACTACCTTTTTTCTTAATCATGCGATCTTTTTCTTGTACAAGGGATAGTAATGATTACATCTTCATCCCTTAGCTGTAATAGGAGAATAGGTCTCTTTAGAAATCAATTACCTACGAGTAGTCAACTAATCTTCACCTTGTACTGATGGTCATCTGTAACTTTTCCTATCATCATTGAATGAATATATATTATCTATACTTTATGCCAAGTGATGATATATTTTTTTTTCTGCTAAGGGCGATATTTAAATATCGGCCATCTTAAGTCAATGTATCACCATCGGCTCTTATCACTCAAGCGCGATACTCAAAAACTATCGGCTATCGATTAACGACGAAATCATGAATCAATTCAAACACTCGGATGATATCGTTTCAAATATTTACCATTAATCGCTGTCCCGAACTCTTCTCCATCCAATCCTTATAGGAAATATGCATTGCCAGGTGCACATCGGCTCACTTTGAATGGACCTTCCCAAGTTGGTGACCATTTTCCAAAACGACTATCTCTAGAGTTGATAGGCATGATTAACTTCCAGACAAGGTCTCTCTCCGAAAAACTTTTGGGCACCACCTTTTTATTATAAAACCTAGACACACGAGCCTTATTTTCTTGAATCTTTACCAGGGTCTTCATCCGATGTTGTACGACATCTTCTAATTCATCTAACATAACTTGGCTGTAATCATCGGCTGATAACTGATCTTGCATCTCCGCCCTTCTGGACCCCAGATTCGTCTCCCATGGTAAAACTGCCTCATGCCCATAAATCAGCTGATAAGGTGGCACTTTAATTGACCCATGACAAGCCATCCTGTATGCCCATAAAGATTCAGCCAATGTCTTATGCCACTTCTTAGGCTGTTCATCTATCTTCCTCTTAATCAACTTAATCAAACTCTTGTTGGATGCTGCTGCTTGAGCATTGGCTTGAGCGTAATATGGCGATGAATTCAAAAGCCTGATTCTCATACTATCAGCAAAGCTTTGAAACTCTTCTGAAGTAAACACAGAACCCTAGTCAGTGGTAATAGTCTGTGGCACACCAAATCGATAAATAATATGTTCCTTCACAAAGTGGATCACATCACTAGTAGTAACATTCTTCATAAGAACTGCTTTGACCCACTCCGTGAAGTAATCTGTAGCTGCTAGAATATATTTATGACCTTTGCTTGATGCTGGATAAATTTGGCCAATCATATCCATACCCCAACCTCTAAAAGGCCATGACTTAATGATTGGATTCATAGCCGATGCTGGTGCTCTCTGTATCGCCCCATACTTCTAACAATCCTGACATCCTTTATAATATTTGAAGTAATCTTTCAGCATAGTCGACCAATAGCATCCAGTCCTTTTTAACAACCACCTCATCTTATGAGCCGATTGATGTGTACCACATATACCTTCGTGAACTTCACATATAACAACTTTGGCCTCTTCTTGATTCAAACATCTCGATAGTACACCATCAATCGTTTGATAATAAAGTTTTTCTTCTAATAAAACATATCTCAAAGCCATGTACCGAATCTTCCGAGGCACTCGTTGAGTTGGATCTCTAAGATACTGAATAATCCTAAATATCCAATCTTCTTCATCGATATCAGCTATATCAACAATAACCTCACCATCGTTCAATTGATAACCCGATGCCTTTTGTGCCAGATAATTTGCCTCCATATTCTGCTCTCTTGGGACATGCTTGAATCTTACTGTTTTAAAGTGTTGCAATATACTTTAACACTCGGCATGAAATAGTCTTAACACATTATCCAAGCATTCAAATTCTCCTGCAAGTTGCTCGAGCACTAATAATGAATCTCCTATGATTTCGACGCAATCGACTCCAGCTTCTTTCATCATCTGCAACCCCTTAAGCACAACTCTATATTCAGTCTAATTATTAGTCGATACCTCAACAGCGAATATAAACTCAAATCTTGCCCTCCGAGGCAATATGATCACGAGCCCGATACCACAGCCGCTCTTGCAAACAGATCCATCAAAGAATAATAACCATGGCACTAGCTCCACCATCGACACTTCAGACCCGCAGTGCTCAACAACCAAATCAGCCAGCACTTGACCCTTAACAGCTTTAGCAGATTCATAAGTAAGATCATATTCAGCTAGAGCAAGTATCCATTTACCAATTCTTACTTTTAAAATAGGAGCCGATAGCATATATTTGACGACATTGGCTTTGCAAACACCACACACTCGGTCGATAACAGATAATGCCTCAACTTCACACATGAGAAATATAAACATAAGCATAACTTCTCAATCTCTATCTACCTAGTTTCAGCATCAATCAATCTTCGACTTAGATAAAACACCACCCTTTCTTTGCCATCTTGTTCTTGAATTAAAGTTGATCTGATTGACTTCTTATCCACCGCAAGATAAAGCTTGAAAGACAATCCTTTCCTTGCGGGTACCAAAACTGGTGGGGAAACCAAATACTGTTTAATATCATTTAAAACTTTCTGGTGTTTTGCTTCCCTCACAAACCTTTGATTTGCTTTTAACTTCAACAATGGGGTAAACACATCGAGTTTCCCAGATAGGTTTGAAATAAATCTCCTGATGAAATTCACTTTTCCAATTAAAGATTGAAGTTCTGTCTTGTTAACCGACGGCTCAATGTCATTAATAGCTTTCATGCTCTTCGGCCCAACTTCAATCTCACTTTCATGCACAATGAAACCCAAAAACTGACCAGCCGATACACCGAAAGCACATTTCTTCGGATTCATCTTCAAAGCATACTTCCTGGTCCTCTCAAGTACTTCCCGTAAATTGGCTATATGATCTTCTAATCTTTTAGATTTAACCACTACATCATCAATATAAATTTCCACCAACCTGCCCATCAGATGATGGAATATATAATTCATGGCCCTCTGATATGTAGCTCTAGCATTCTTTAACCCAAACGTCATGACCACCCATTCGTACAACCCAATTGCACCGGGACACCTGAAAGCAGTCTTCGATATATCTTCTTCCGCCATGAAAATCTGATTATAACCAGCATTACCATCCATAAAACTAACAATTTTGTGTCATGCGGCTACATCAACTAGAAGATCTGCTATCGGCATTGGATAATGATCTTTCGGAGTAGCTTTATTCAATGGGCGAAAGTCGATACAAACTCTCAATTTGCCACACTTCTTGAAAACAGGCACAATATTTGAAACCCACTATGGATATCGGCAAGACCTAATAAATTTAGCATCATATAATTTAGTAATCTCAGCCTTGACATCATCATATATCTTCGGATCAATTCTTCTCGGAGGCTGCTTGTAAGGTCGATATCCCCAGGCTTAATGGGCAATTGATGTTCAACTATAGATCGACTCAGACCGGGCATCTCAGAATAATCCCAAACAAAGCAATCCCGATACTCTTTTAATAACTTTATTAATTCAATTTTAAAATCTTCATCTAACTTTTTACTGATAAATGTCGGCCTTGGTTTGTCACCATCTTCTATGTCAACTTCCTGTAACTCATCGGCCGACATGAATCTTTTTCCCAATTTCTCATCTTCCGTAAATTCCATTGGGGTGCTTGTCAGAGAAACCATTTAGAATTTGATTGATCCACTACTTCAAGATCCTGTGTAGTAATCTTGACGTAATCCCTATCCCAGATCTTGCCAGACAAACACTCCATATCATCCGCGTGCCGTGGAACCAAATCGGCCGATGCGACATTGACGGTTTCATCGGCCGGGATCACCTCTACTTGATCGCCATTCCATTGGGCCAAAGATTGGTGCATCATAGAAGGAACACAACAATTAGCATGTGTCCAATCACGTCCCAACAGAAGGCTATAGGTTCCCTTTCCATCAATCACAAAGAAAGTAACCGGCAAGATTTTGCTGCTGATTGTGAGTTCCACATTTAAAACTCCCTTAGCTGCTGCAGTGCGACCACCATAATCCCTCAGAATCATGTTTGTATCAAGCAAATCCTCTTCGGTCTTTCCCAACTTACTAACAGTAGTGATCGACATAATATTTACTGCAGCACCTCCATCGACCATCATCTTTCCCATCGGCATCCCGTTAACAAACCCGTTCAAATACAAAGCCTTCAAGTGCCGATGTCTAGACTCATCTGGTTTATCAAATATTGCTTGCTGAGAATCGAATATAAGTTGAGGTTCACTTTCTTCAACAACAAACAACTCTTCTTCCGAGGCCATAAATTCTTGAGGCAGTATCATCACCATATTCACAGAGGTACTTGGCATTTGCTCTTGCGATTTCACCTTAGGCCTCCAAACTTTCTTGGGCGGTTGATCATCTTCTTTGTCATAATAATATTTACCAGCCCTTATTTGTCTGCAACGCATTCTTTGTATTCTGCGTTTCTGGCTTCTAGAGAAAATCCCAGATGGACACCAGTGATCAGCTTGCTCTTGTCCTTCTTGCATCTCCTCATCGACTTCCTTGTCAAACTTAGATTCATTACTTCCAATTTTAGTACCAAGTCGATCAAATGCACACACCCTCTCATATCTATCGACTGAGGCAGCTATCGACTTTCCAGCTTCATCTCGTCGGTACGGATGTCGATGAGCATCTGGAGCCTCCCTGTACATTTGACCGATGGCAACTTCATATTATGCTTGCTGCATCCGGGACAATTATTGATCGATGGCAACTTCATATTATGATCCCAGCAATACTGAAAGAACGAACAACCCCAATGTGGATCAAACTGTGACTCCTTCACCTCTCTGTCCTTCTTTTTCTGATATCTCTTTATAAAGGCTTCTACATTGTCGATACCAGCCATGTTTACATTTGCAGGGAAAGGATGCCCATCGATCTTCATAGTACCTTTAGTGAATTTGATCTTGCCCAGCTCAATCGCCATCTGAATCTGTCTCCTGAACACTTTGCAATCATTAGTATTATGAGAGGGAGAATTATGCCACTTGCAGTACCTCATCTTCTTCAACTCTTCAGCAGGAGGTATCACATGATTGGATGGCAACTGAATGTGCTTTTCTTGTAATAACATATTGAATATCTTGTCGGCCTTGGTGATATCAAAATCATATCTCTCCTCTAGTTCGTTCTGCTTCAGCCACGGGCATGACAATACATTCTTATTTCTAGTCCATTCGGCCATATCGACTTCGGCAGTTTCTTCATCAGATTCAGACCCATAATCATTATAATTAACATGGATCGGCCTTGAACGTGCCCCCTGAGTCAGATTCTCTTGAATGGATACCTTCTGCACTAACTGGGATAGGCTTTCAAATTCAACCGATGGAAACTTTTCTCTTAGAGGGGCAACCAAGCCATTGAATGCTATTTCTGTCAGCTGATTATCAGTTAACTACAGGCTGAAACACTTGCTGCGCACATCTCTAAATCTCTGCACATAATCATGCACTGACTCCCCAGCTTTCTGCCTCACAGCAATCAAATCTAATAACCTTAACTCTCTAGTTTTAGCAAAGAAGTACTTGTGGAATTTCTGTTCGAGATCGGCCCAAGTAATAATTGAATTTAGGGGCAACGATGCGAACCAAGAAAATGCCAATCCAGACAAGGACAATGGAAACAATCTGATTTTCAATGCTTCAGTATTACCAGCTTCCCCACATTGCACTAAAAATCGACTGATATGCTCAACTATGGTAGTATTGTCTTATCCAGTAAACTTAGTAAACTCTGGTGGCCTGTATCGACTCGGCATTGGAATCAAATCATAGCTCGGAGGATATGGAGGTCGATACACATACGTCTGTTGTTTTGGCTTTGAACCAAATTGCTCTCTCATTACCTCAACAATCTTCACTGCCCAGTCATCGATCGATACATTCATATTTGGAAAGGTCGATGTAGGACCAGATGCTGGCACCTGAGTAGCTGTTTGCGAACCATAATTAATAGCTGGATGTTGACCTCCTAACTCCCCTGGTAGAGCAGATGATGATGGCATCCCAAACATACTCGGCTCAATATTGGGTGTCGTGCCATATGTGACGTTTGGTTCTATAGTCTCCTGCCTATAATGCTGTGGCTACGTACATGGAGATGTTCTCTGCAATATTATTCTTCAAGGTGTCCTTCCAATTGCACCACTATCAATATATGGTTCTATAGTCTCCTGCCTATAATGACGGTTGTGCTCTAGTGTGCTGTTGAGTAGATGCATCAATTGCAGGCCGAGAAAGATTTCCAGGTACACTGAAATACACTGGCCCACGAGTAGAATCTTCGTATAAACACCCCTCCATAGTCTGGATGATCAAAGTTCTCAAAGTATTAACCAATATAGGTGACTGGTTAATTAAGGCATGATGCACAGTAGTATGAATCATACTGTTCAGAGATGCTTCATCGACAACTTCCATTGATTTGTTCGCAAGTGCTTCCTCTGTTCCTTCTTCAATCAAGGCAGCAACTTGTAATTTTCCCTTTTGAATGATCTTGCCTTGCCTTGTATTACTTAAAGTTCCCAACAGAAGATTCTCATACTCAGCCATTCTCTAATTAATTTGTGCCTTTGCTTCATCGCTCAATTCATCTTTATTGACAGGTAGCACATGTTCACCCTTAAGATCTGGGCTGATATTGTTCTTTGGCTGAGGTGCTTCTGGATCCTATGGCATTCCAAGTCCAGACATGATGCAAGCTTCAAAGTTCTTTGTCCCACCGAGCATGCCAAAAAGCGTGTTGACTCGAAAATCTTCACACGTGACCTAGAAATCTGCTTAGCTCCAGTGCAGTCTCAATACTAGAAACCGGGGCGAGCTAGTTGATTTTCCCTGCAAATCGACAAAGAAACATAATGGTCAAATGACGCGGGTCACCGGTCCAGGACAGGCCGATGAAGAAAGTCGATAATCACTGTTTGTGAGATCATCCGATATTATTACGTGAATAAATAAGAAAAAATAAATTACGGTTGATTAAATCGGCTCATCGGCGAAACCGAATTCAATAAACAGTGTTAAATCATCGATGCCGATGAAGAATCAAGTCGACCGGCCAGAGTCGATAAGCCTACAGTATTTGTAAAGCGACTGGCCAAGTAAACGAAAAAGACCAAAGTCGATAGAGCTGAGTTGATATTTCTACAGTAAATATGCAACCGTAATTTATTTTTTACTAGATCTAATTACTAGATAACTAGCAATTCTAACGATAGCAACTAGAATATCAAATTAATGAGAAAGTGCTAGTTGAGATTGATAGAATTACCAAGGGTGACTAATCCAAGTCTCTAGCAGATCGGAGCCAATGCAGCCCGCGTGAGACGAGGGTTTCGTCGAGTAGGAAAGGTTTGTGATGCGCCAAATTGTATTGAAGGAAGGTGTTATTTTTTTCGTATAGATCCTATTACATATTTCTAACCTCATGCAAGAGGTTCTGACCCGACTCAGTCAGGACTCCTAAACTGACTAGGATTAAAATAAAATCTAAACTAATAGTTAGAAAAGACAAAATAACCCCATAAGGGCCCACTTTTCCTCTTTTCGGCCGCCGGTCCTCTTCTGGCTCAGTCAACTCCATTCTTACTTTGCTGACATTGGGTTCGGTCGAATTCTGGAGTCAACAATATCAAAAACCGTATCCCGAAGTTTATGACTCTCAACCATATCCTCTTGGATTTAAAGTGCTTGGTTTTGTTAAATTTAATGGGGAGGATAGTAGAACTACATGAGAGCATATTAGCCAATTTTTAGCACAATTAGGTGAAGCTAGTTCGGCTGATTACTTAAAAATTAGATTGTTTCCACTTTCTTTGTCTCGTATTATCTTTACATGGTTTTGTGATTTGCCACCTAATTCTATTTTTACATGGAAGCAATTAGAGCAGAAATTTCATGATCATTTTTATAGTGGAGGAAATGATTTGAAACTTTCTCATTTAACACCGGTTAGGCAAAAACATGATGAATCAGTTGCTAATTACATTAAAAGGTTTAGAGACATAAAAAAGCCAATGTTTTAGTCTCACAATCTCTTAAAAGGATTTAGCTGATTTAGCATTTAATGGCTTACGCTCTTACATTAAGGAAAAAATAGATGACCATGAGTTTGCTACAGTTAATCAAGTGTTACAAAAGGCTTTGGCTCATAAAAGCCGAAGTAAAGAAACTAGAGATCTTGTCAAGACTAAATCTGATCGCACTAATATTCATGTGATAACTAATGATTTAGATAGATCGGATGATGAGGATAATGATGTTTATGTTGCTGAATTTGCTTGGTCACCAAAAGATAAATCTCGCACTTGTGCTTCCCTCAAGCCAGTTCATAAGAATCGGCAAGATGAAAAATTTACTTAAGTGTGATAAATTTTTTGATGAACTACTGTAAATTGGAAAAATTAGATTATCTCATGCTATACCGCTGCTTGAAGAATTGAAGCGGGGTGCTTATTGTAAGTGGCATAATTCTTATTCTCATGCCATAAATGATTGCAATATATTCTGAAGACAAATACAATCAGCCATTACTGAAGTACGATTAAGTATTAAACAGATGCAAGTAGATACTTCTCCATTCCCTGTTAATACTATTGATCTATATAATGCAAAAGTCTTGATTCGGCCAGAACAAGCCGATACTACTAAAGGTAAAAATATGGTTATTGTTGAAGAAAGGCCGAAGATTAAGATTGACAAGATTCCATCACGTGAGGTGGTGCTTGAGAAAGATTCAAGTGGTAAAGAGTCTCGCAAAATCACTATAGAAGCTTATGGACTCAGGGGGCAAGCAAGCAAGGCAAAAGGCTCGGTTTATTCTACTGTCCAGGAAAAACCGGATGCTCCAGTTTGCCAAACCAAAGGTTCTGGTTTTGGTAAAAATTCAAAAATGCTCAAACCGATGAACCCTGAGGTGGTACAGAGGAAGGTGACTCGGAAAAAGGTATTGAACAATGAGGTAAAATTTAAACCTACTTTTGATTACCTTTTGTCAAAGTATATAAGTCAAATGACCGATTCTAAGAATTGATCATTAAAAAGTCATACTAGATTTTCTTTGAGTCAAGAGCAATCAAATATCCGGCAAGCCACGACCAACAACATGATTAGAATCGATAGTGTGGATGTGGATGTTCATGGTGTATTTAAAGGACCGATTGTTGTAGATGATCAGGTCAAGTCTCAAATTACTAATAATTCTGTTCATATAACTCCAAAACCTACTAATCATATAGATGCTTGCAGCAATCCTCTTTCTAAATACTTACAGCCGAGATGGTGTTCCTCTGGCTTGGCACACACCCAAAAGCGAAGGTTGCAAGGTCTACGTAAAATGTTGATTATTTTATATATTTGGTATTTAGACATGTTTTGCAGGTTGTGAGCATGTTTCCTAAGTATTTTGGCTATATTTTACTCAAGAAACAAAAAAGTGCACAAAAATGTATGAAGATCAAGCCAAAATACTTATTTGAAGTCTTCATGATGAAGCCCTTGTCGCGACGATTAAAACGGACATATGGAACACCTATTTTAGAGTCCGGACGAGAATGTTATGACATTTAAAAGATGCTCACAAACTGTAAAACCGGATGGTCTGATGTTGTAAACAGGAGGGTCCAGTTTTCACGATCCAGACTGAGTTAGAGTTAGTTTTCTTCACGTCAATCATGTAAATCTCGGTTTCTTACGGGGCAAGGCCTCCCACCCTTTATATACAAAGGGCCATGGCCGATTAAGGCATCCATACCCAATCAAAACAAATTAATCTACACCTTTACCTCTATTTTTTTTGTTTTCTACCCTAAATTCCAATCTCAACCCTAATTGATGTTCTTCTTCGTCTCTACGACGTTTGAAGGCATTCTAGCTGGCCTGTCGACGTTAAGACAACCCAAGAGTGCGCTTGCCCTGACGGGGTCCGTCTCGGGCAGGCGTTTGTTGGTTTTTGCGGCGAGCCCGTGAAAACCGAAGGGTCCGGTTTCGATAGACTCAGCCGCGTGTTGCTGCACATTTGCGTGCTCGTATTTAACAACGCTTTTCGGCGTCAACAGAGCTGAAGTTTGTAAAATAGGTTAAAGTATTTCTATTTTATTTTAATCTAAAATAAATTAAAATAACTTAACAAAAGATCTTTTGCTCCAGATTCAAGAATTTCTTGGGGTGGGTATGAGTAGCCCCAAAGGACTACGAATTTTCTGAATTTGGAGCCATGTCTCATGAGGTTAATTTATTTGAATTAAATGCTCAGTTAATTAAAGTCATCACATAGAAGATGTTATCTACATGGACGATTGATCTATTTGCAAACTGCCCCTTTTGCAAATTACGGGTTTAATATAATATGATAGTTTGGAACGCGGACCGCTTGACTTGTCCTGTATCCCGCTCCCGACTCTGTGCTTCCTCATAAATTAGGTGGACTTGTACAGGTCCAAGCAAGCAGCCCAACATATCGTCCAAATGCATCCGTCTAGTTTAAGGGAAGATGAGAGAAAATTAAAAAGAACGATCAAAACAGAGGCAGCTAAAACTCAATTTTTTATTAATAACAAATTTTTAAATAAATTAATATTACTAACAGTTTGATCAAAAAATTTGTAAAACTAACATCGTCGCCCAACTAAGAGGCTTAGGTGTTAAGACTAAAAAAATCAAATGAAAAAAAATTCACCAAGTGGGCCCAGTTTGTCTCAGCCCATCATGGAGACTTCAACTCCCACCAAGCAACCAGCTCCGAGGAAGAAGAGGGCTGTCAAAAAAATAATTTCAAAGAAGAAGAAGAAGAATGCTTGACTTCGAAATGAGTATGTTAGGAAAGGAGATTGCACTATGATGCAAGTTTTATGCGCTGAATGGCTAGTTCGTTTAATTACTATGCCCGGTTGTAGAGATTGCACTATGTTTATGTGTGCTAAAACTTGCATTGTTGATGATCACTTAATTTTCTATGCAAAAAATATGATGTTGTCTTATGGTTCAATACGTGGTGATAAAACTTATATGATGATGATTGTCAATATATGGTGTTATGCATACTTTTGTGGCGCTGAAATCTTTTTTTTTTTTGGTTTAGAGCCAAAACAAAGATGCAACAGAGTGGGTAGCACATACAGTGTGCTCGGATTTTTTTTTATCAACTCGGAATTATTTTTTATCGCCAACATGCCAATGAAACAGTTACGTACATGGAAAAATCGATTCAGATTGATAGAGGGTAGTTTGGTCTTTTTCAATGGCTTTAAGTCGAAAAAGAAAAGAAAATGAACTAACATAGCTGATTTGGGCATAATAACAGTATGTACAACAAAATGTTTCATATTTTAACGAAGACTAATGTTAGATGGGCATTTTATCAAAACCATTAAAGCGCTAAGCAAAATAGCAAAAATCTCCGAGGGAGAATAGAGAGGGGAAGGGGAGAGGCAACCAAAGCGGACCAAGCAAGTTCCCACACTGGCTCGCTTCTTCTTGGCCACGCGAGATGCCCTCCGCGTCTGCCACCGCCCTCATCCTCCTGCCCCTGCGCTGCTCATCGCGCCTTCCACCGCTCTGCCACTTCGTCAGCTTCTGGTGGTCCGCTCCCCGCTTCCAGGTGCGCCCTAAGCGTCCCGAGAGGAAGTTACACCTGGTGTGATTTGGTGCTAGTTGCTCAGCCAGGTCGTACGCTTTGGGGGTTTGGTGCGATTTCAATGTCTATTTTGGTGCAGGTCAGGGAGAGAGCGGATGCGGGCATAAGGGTTGCCAAGGGCGCGACTGGATGCAATGTGAGTCGCGGTTTAGTAGTAGTCCTCTTCGTGCCGCTGTTAATTTATTTTCATTTTGCTTGGTTGTCAGTTATGTTGGCTTGGTAGTTGATTACTCCAAACTTTCAAAGGACAAAATGGTTGTCAAAACTGCTACTATTCATCAGCTTAGAAATTCATCACTTCCCACAACCATCTGAATCTCTCTCTCTCTCTCTCTCTCTCTCTCTCATGAGTAACACAGGGATTAAAAAACCGCAACAATGACGCATTTTTCACGTTAAAAACCGGTCGATAAACCGGAAAAACCGACCGAAAATTGCTACAGTGCACAGGTTCGGTTTTTGCAATAAACCGGACGTCCGGTCACCAAAAATCGCTGTGGAATACTTGCCTTACGGGTATCCGAAGATATGCCTAAGTCGGTAACCGACCGGGTACCTTATCAATATGGAAACCGATCGAGTCGGCTTGGAGCACAAGGCAATTAGAGATAGATTTTCTTTGTAAATCCTTGTAGAATATGAGTAGGACTCTTCATGTACCCCCTACCGACCGGATATATAAGGCAGCAGGGACCTCCCCATCTAGGACACGAAATTACAAGCAATACAATCCACAAAACACAGGACGTAGCGTTTTTACTCTCATCGAGAGGGTCCGAACCTGTATAACTCGATATCTTTTGCAACCATCATAGTTCTTAGTCTCGATGTAACCCTATAAATATATTGCCGAGATCAACTCTCAACAGTTGGCGCGCCAGAAAGGGGACAAGGCTTGCCGGGATTCTTCGTCGACTATGATGGCCAAAACCCCCAACATCCAGTACTCGCCGGACTTCAAGATCTCCTTCAGATCGCTCGACTTCACCGTCGACACCAACGGAGAACTAGGTTTGGAGAATCACCGATCCGACTCGGCCGCAACCCCAGTGCGAACGCAAAGTGCCGGAGGTCGTCCTGGTCAGGCGCGGGGCCCAAGTAACGCTCTAGATGGAGCCATAGCCGGTCGCTATAGTCGGTCAACAGCACAAAGTGGTCGGCGATGCGTGGCCTAGCCGGCTCGAGCCGAACCGCGCGCATCGCCTCGTCGGCGATGGTAGTGGCTGCCGCGATGGGGCTCGGGAGTGACTCGTTGACGAGTTCTAAAGTCCCGTCCCTCGTGACGATGAAGTCGTGTGTGTGGCCCAGGTCCTCCAGCCACCATGAACACGCTGTCATGGCAGCGGGCGCTGGGGGCTAGGGCTGGAGGTGGCGAGGACACGGGGATGCTGACGCACAACAGCCTCTGGTGCCCCGTGGCGACGAACTCTAGGCTCCTGAAGAACACGCTGGTGTCGGGAGCCTAGAAAGCATAGAAAGTGGCCATCTGAACCGAGAAGTGGTTGTGGAGTGAAATGCGCAACAATGCCCCTACTTGGCGCACCAACTATTGGTGTTTAGATCACCGACGAGTAGAATTTGTTCTAGGGGTGCGTGTTCTAAGTTCGGTAATGACTATGCAAGAGGACACAACGGTTATACTGGTTCGGGGAAGCCCCCTACGTCCAGTTCTTGGTCTGCTCGTGTTACTTGCACCGGGGTGTATAATGGTGGCAAGAGAGGAGGAGTCTCCAAGTCTCAGGTCGTTTGCGAATGTGTGAGTGAGTGTGAGGGTGTTTCTGCCTTGTCTGTGTGATGTACCTGTCATCTCTCGAGGAAGAAGAAGGACTCCCTCTTTTATATTTCAAGGGCTCGAGCCTATATTACGGAGAGAGAGAGAGAGAGAGAGAGATTTCTACACGTGTGGAGTTGTGAAAGGACCGAGTGATCGAGAGGGGGGGAGAATCGGGAACTTGCACTATGTACCAAATTCGCCAAATCCTAAAACCGACCACTCAAAACAACTCCTACACAATCCTAGTGATGATCACACTAGCAAGATAATGAACCTAGAAAGGAACAACGATGTAAGCATACTAGTGGATCACACAAAGGCAATACAACTCCTATGCAAGCTAGTTATCAAATGCGGAAGCTCAAACACTACTAGCAAGCAAGAGGCCTATTCATACAAGTCTACAAGGTAATCAACTAGATAGATGAAGTTTCCTTCTCTCAATTGTTTGACTTGAAAACCAAGGAATACATGCAACTCTCCAATCATTGATATTTGGAATTCCCTAGCCATCATCTCTCGAAACTCTTCATTGAACTTCTCATTGGTTGACCCATAGATGACATCATCCACATAGATTTGGCATACAAAGAGATCCTTCCCAACATGTCTTGTAAACAAGGTGCTATCAATGCTTCCAATGATGAATCCATTCTTGAGTAGGAAGTTCCTCAAATGTTCATACCATGTCCTTGGTGCTTGCTTGAGGCCATAGAGAGCTTTCTTCAATTTGTATATATGTCATGGATGTTTTGGGTCCTCAAACCCCAGAGGTTGTTCCACATAGACTTTCTCATTGATCACTCCATTCAAGAAGGCACTTTTGACATCCATTTGAAAGAGATTGAAGCCATTGTGTGATGCATAGGCAAGCAGGATCCGAATAGCTTCAAGACGGGCTATGGGAGCAAAGGTTTCTTCAAAGTCAATCCCCACCACTTGAGAGTATCCCTTAGCCACTAGGCGGGCCTTGTTCTTGACAATTGCTCCTTTCTCATCTTGCTTGTTCTTGAAGATCCACTTGGTGCCAACCACGTTATGATTCTTAAGTCTCTCAACCATTTTCATACTTTGCATCTCTTGAAGTTGTTCAACTCTTCTTGCATGGCCATGACCCAATTATGATCATTCATAGCTTCATCAATGATAGTGGGCTCTACCGAATGAGAGAAAGTGGGAGTCTTGGTCCTCTGAAATTCTCCAAGCTTGTCTCTAGGTGGTGGAGGTGGCTGATTATGACCCTGTTGCATATGCATAATGTTCTGCTGCATAGTGTGAAGAATCTGAGTCTACATAGCAAGAATTTGCTCCATAGTTGGAGGAGGAGGTGGTGGTGGCGGATCCTCATTGTTGCGCCTAGTGTTCACCATCTGATGAGAATTCTGATAAGATCAATAAAGAGTTGGATGGATTGGAATATGATAGATTTCCCAATATTACCCCAAGTCTTAAGTTCTGAAAATAAATAAATAATTTTTTTTTGAAAAACAAATCTTTCACTCAAGCAAAGATCCAAATCGAACATGGCACACCACACCAAAACATAGAAGATAAGCTCGATAGAGCTAAACGAAACTAACGAACTTATAACTCTATAAGGGAAGACCTTAGAAAATAGATCATACCATCTATCGAATTTTGGAAAAGTATTTAATAGAAATGGAGGAAAGACAAGAAAGTCAGTAGAAGGAATAAGTAAGCAAGAGATTATAATTTATATCAAAAATAGTTTTGTTAAAAACCTTAAAAGGACCATTTCTAACTAGGCTTGCGTCCTACGGTCGACATGGCTCTGATACCACTCTGTCATACCCGGTTTTAACGCCAAAACCGAATGCTTCTGTATACGTGCCTAGGATCAAGTATTCACGTATACAGGACAAAAGTGAAGTAATAGTAAATAACCAATGTCATTATTATTGTATCATACCGTTATTACATAGTCTGGAATACATCAAGGAGATAAAAGAAAACAGCGGAAGACTCCATAACGCCACAGGCAGTCCACCGAGGGTCGCATGCCTAGTCGTAGTAGTCCTTATCCACGTAGTCCATCTCGCCAGCGTCGTCTGAGCAGCAGTAATATAACAGCAACAACACAAGGAAAACTAAAACGCGTGAGTACATAAAGTACTCAGCAAGTGGGGGAAAGTAATGACATGCAGGCTAAAAACAAGAATAAGCTTGACACGGGTTTACTGCACTATGCATCCTATGACTCAATTATACTTGGGGTTCTTGAATAGCCTCAAGAATCTTCTTATCACCTCAACGGGATTCATCTTGAAATCATCCCCAAGTGCATTGATCTCCTCCACTTGTACATGAAAACAAGAATAGACAGTGTTAGCTCTCTTATGTGGCAATCTAGTGAAGTTATCATACT
The DNA here is from genome assembly GCA_030378355.1 of Eleusine indica. NCBI lineage: Eukaryota > Viridiplantae > Streptophyta > Magnoliopsida > Poales > Poaceae > Eleusine > Eleusine indica. The sequence goes on from CM059495.1 coordinate 4,910,386, forward strand.
TGTTCTTTAACACATAGTATCTTTCCTCTTTGACATCACTGGTGCCTTCATAGAGGCCCTAAATCTCAGTCCAGATACCATGTGTTGTAGAACTAGCATCCAACTGAGCAAAAACATCCTTAGAGAAGCAAGCAAAAAGAGCATTCTTGGCCTTAGCATTGCACTTAATAAAATTAGACTCAAGTAGGTTCACATCCGCATCGGAATCGTGAGTGACCATCCATATCTCTGGATCAAGGGACTGTAGGTAGGCTTGCATGCAAGCCTTCCAATAAGCATAGTCCTCCCCATTGAATATGGGAACATTCCCCGCCTGTCCCAGCATCCTTACTCAAGGCGGTGAAGCCTCAAAGATGAGCACTTGGCTCTGATACCACTTGTAAGGACCGAAGGCGTACCGAGAGGGGGGGTGAATTGGTAAGCCGCTCACAAACCCAAATACTTTAATTTACACTACTTGAGTCTAACAAGAGAAGCAACCTAAATAATTCTAGTAGGCCAAGACCCTACACATGCTAGTGTTCATGATAAAAGAAAGCGCGGAAGCCAAACACACTAGCCTATGCAAGCCACAATTTAACCTAGTTACTAGAGCACACAATTATGAAATGGTAAAGAGAGGGTCAAGGAATGCTCATGATTTTTTCCTGAGGTCTCGGAAGGATGGCGCCTTCCCCTACTCCTCGTTGGACCACTCCCGCCGGAGTTCCGGTCCCTCCCGCTACCAAGTGGAGTTCTCGCTCACGAGCCCGCAATCACTCCTAGAGTAAAGACATGGTGTGCATCACCACTGCACAAAGCACAAGCTCGCCTCCCTTGAGAACTTTCCGAACTTCCCGAGCCGATATGGGCGCTCACTAGCGATGTCCCTTTCAACGACGGGCTCAAACCGTGTACAAACGTGTGACGGCCTTCACAACCAATCATGATAGGCTCGATCACCGACACCTAACCGGCCTAGGTCTCACCATAGACCAAGAGTAACAATCTAGATCACATCCTCAAGGATACCCTAGCCTTAGATGTGCAAGATGCTCAAGTTACTCTCCTCTAGCACTCTCAAGATATGTAATATCTCCTCCTAGAGCCTCCAAATGCTCTCAGGTATTCCACTGGCCAAGAGAGGTCACAAAGACCCCAGCAACGAAGTTATATAGATTCCCAACCTCAAACTAGCCGTTGCTCCACGAAATCAGCTTCTGGGCCTTCTGACCGGACTGTTCGATCACTGCCTGACCGGACCGTCCGGTCAATGCAACACTATGCACAAACGGCTCTCACCACTGCTGATTCCTCTGCTGACTGGACCGTACGGTCACCTGACTGGACCATCCAGTCCGTTTCTCTCTCCAGTCTAGAAACATTTCGGACTTCGGCTTCCTTTCTACCATGTGCACTTCACACTGACCGAACCGTCCGGTCAGTAGATCAGACCGTCCGGTCTCTATGAATCCTTGCACAGACAGATTCCTCGCTGAGTCGCCGTAGCCTGCGGACAAAACCTTGGAGTGACCATATAGTCCGGTCACCATTGACCCCTCTGTCCGGTCACTTCATTCCAAAGCTGAAACTCCTCGTCCTCGCTTGACTTTGTTTTCCGGCTTCTCCGAACAGCTCCTTGGCTTCTCCACTGTCAACTAGTGCCTGTGATTTCACCGAGCAACCTTGCACATCACCGACTAGACATGACCTAAGAGAATGACCTAGATCCCGTTGATAGTCTGGTTTTTTCTATGGACCCAAAGCCCTAACAACTAGGCAAGTGTACCCAACACTTGCACCATAGCTTGTTCTCCGCTTTGATCCATCTTCATCAACCCTTGGACTCCATCAAGTTCACAAGCCTGCATGCTTGTGGTCATTGTCATCAACCACCAAGGCAACCATCATCCATATGATTTAATAGGATTTAGAGATGATTCCTGCATAGACAACACTCGTGTAGATAGCCCATAATTTCATAGTTGTCATCTATCACCAAAACATTCATACCTTGGGGATCCAATCATCAATGGTCATGAAGCTTATAATAACGAAAACAACCTGATCTTCAATGCTTCAGTATTACCAGCTTCTGCACATTGCACTGAAAATCGGCTAACATGCTCAACTGTAGTAGTGTTGTCATGTCCAGTGAACTTAGTAAATTCTGGAGGTCTGTATCGGCTCGGCATAGGAATCAAATCGTAGCTTGGAGGATATGGCGGTCAATACATGTATATCTGGTGCTTAGGCTTCAATCCAAATTGTTCCCTCATCACTTCACCAATCTCCAAAGCCCAGTCATCAGTCGACACGTTGACATTTGGGGTGGTCAATGTAGGACCAGATGCTGGCATAGGTGAGCCGAAATTAATAACTGTATGATAGCCTCCTAATTCTCCTGGTAGTGCAGATGATGATGGCATTCCAAACATACTTGGCCCGACATTAGGAGTAGTATTGTATGTCATATTTGGCTCTGTAGTGTCTTGTCTGTAATGTTGTGGTTGCGTCTGTGGAGTAGTCCTCTGTAATATGTGAGGTGTCCCAGCATCAGCATCCTTTAAAGGTGGAGTACTTTCTGGAGGCATTGAACTCGCCACAGGAGCTATAGGCCGAGGAACATTCCCGGTCACACGGAAATACATTAGCCCACGAATTGGATCATCAACTATGCAACCCTCTATAGTCTAAACAATCAAAGCCCTCAAAGTATTAACCAATACAGGCGATTGGTTAATTAATGCATGATGTACTGTAGTGTGAATCATGTTGCTTAGAGCTTCTTCATCAATAGCTTCTATTGGCTTATTGGCAAGTGACTTCTCATCACCTTCAATCCGGACAGCAGCACGCAACTTCCCCTTCAGGACGATACCATTCCTTGTTTTGCCAAGCGTTCCCAACAGCAACTTTTCAAACTTAGCAAGTCTTTGATCAATCTGTGCCTTCGCCTCATCATTCAGATCATCTCTAATAACAGGTAGCACATGTCATTCTTCAGATCAGGATTGATGTTGTGCTTTGGTTGTGAGACTTCAGGGGCTTTTGGCATTCCAAGTTCAGGCATGATGTTGAATTTGAAGTTCTTGGTCCCACCAGGCGTGTCAAAAAGCGTGTTGACACAAAAATCACCACGCGTGACCTGGGAGATTTGCTTAACTCCAGTGCAGGCTCAATACGAGAAACTGGAGCGTGCCAGTCCATTTTTCCTGCAAATCGACAAAGAGACAAACAATCAAATAACGCGGGTCACCGGCCTAGGACTGGCCGATGAAGAAAGCCGATAGTCACTATTCGTGAAATCAGCCGAAGATATTACATGAATAAAGAAAATAAATGAAATTAAACTAATCGGCTGATTGTATCGACTTATCGGCAAAATTTAATTCAAAAACAGTTTAAAATCATAAATGTCGATAAAAGATCGAGTTCACCAGCCAAAGTCGATAAACCTATAGTATTCATGAAGCAACTGGCCGAATCGATGAAAAGTGCCAGAGTCGATAGAGCTGAGTCGATAGATCTACAGTAAGTACGCATAAACTCGCTCTGTCGATGGCGTCAAATTGATAGATTTAATTAGCTGGTATTACAAATATGCCTTAAAATCATAAATCTATCTTATCTAAACAAGGGGACAAACGACTATCAAAATAAATGATATAATCAGTTAAGTACCAGAAAGTCGATTGAACCGTGATAACCTATCGGCTAAATATCCCGATAGAACCCTATAACCTCTACCTATAAATGGATCGAATCTAATCGTTTCTACCTAGTAAGAGATCGAAACTGATGCAGCCTCACAGATTCGAACAGATCAAACTTAATCGAGACAATGGATTGAAATCCCGGTCAAAAACCGGCCGGTTTCCACAGATTCCGGGAATCCCGGTCTGGGCCGGTTTCATCGGGAGACCGAGATTCCAGTGAATCCTGACCCTAATTACTGTAGCAATTTGGGATCGCGGTCGGGAAGTCCGGGATCCCGGTCGGGAAGTTCGGTAATTTTTTTTCTGCTACAGTTCGGGATTTCAATCCTTGATCAAGACAGTATTCAAACACGGTAGATAGAGCTAAATTTAATCTATTTATAGATAAGATCAATAAAGTGACTCGAATAATAGATCTAAATAATACCTATAGAATCTATCAAGATTACAATAAATCGGCTTCAACCAAGACAGTATTGCAATCAGAGTCGATAGAACAAGCATTAAACAGATTTAATAACCAGATAACTAGCAATTCTAATGATAACAACTAGAATATCAAATTAATGAGAAAGTACTAGTTGAGATTGATAGAATTATCAAGGGCGACTAATCCAAGTCTCTCACCGAGATCAGAGCCGATGCAGCACGCGCGAGACGAGGGTTTCGTCGAAAGGTTGGCGATGCGTCGAATTGTATTGAATGAAAGTGTTATTTTTCTTGTACAGATCCTATTACATAATTATAACGTCATGCAAGAGGTTTAAACCCGACTCGGTCAGGACTCCTAGACAAACTGACCATTTAAAAATAGAATCTAAACTAAAATAGAAAAAGATAAAATAACCCTATCAGGCCCACTTAACCTCCTTCGGCCGTTGAACTTCATTGACTTCTGTCGATTTCAATTTCCCACTCTAATCAATAGGACCGGTCAAATTCTAGTGCCAACACTAAGGATAAAGACTGAAAAGAGGAAAAACTTGGTATTGATGTACCTTGCTGGCCTCTCAGTGTTGATGTATTATTTCCATGTCCTCAGCTTCAGGCCGACCCATTGCTTCCTTGACCAATGCGGCCTTGCCCTTATTAAGAGGGGAGGGAGCGCTGATCGGGGAAGGATTGACAATCTGAGGTGCCGGCTCTGCTGGTGTAGGAGCTGCTGCTTCAAGAGACTTCCTTGGCTCAGTCGGAGTATTTGATGGTTTGCTGACCGGTCGAGGCAAGCCGGTCGGACAAGGAGTTGGGTTTGACCTAGTATCCACGGATCCTTGGGTACTTTGAGCATTGCTCAACCGACCGCTATGTTCATCAGAGAATATGGTGTTAAATACTAAATTGTGGTTATTAACCATGTATATAAAGGATCGAGAGATCAATGAGGCTAACCTGGAAGCTTTCTTGATTTTGATTCGGCAGACTCTCTTCTTTGAGATTGAGTACTACACTGATGCTGACTTTGCTGGTGATGAAGATGAAAGGAAGTCAACTTCTGGATATGTCTTCACGCTAGCAGGGGGAGCAATTTCATGGAGAAGTTGCAAGCAGAGTGTAACTGTTGCATCTACAATGCAAGCAGAATTTGTGTCATGTTATCATGCTACAGGACAGGTAGTGTGGCTTAAGAGTTTTATTCCGGGATTAAGAGTTGTTGATAGTATCTCGAGACCTATCACAATATATTGCGATAATCAATCCGCAGTTTTCTTTTGCGCAAACAATAAGCTAAGTGGTGCTTCTCAGCACATAGACCTTAAGTATCGTGTCGTGAAAGAAAGAAATCAGGACAATACGCTAAAGATTAAACATATAAATACTAAGGATAATATAGCGGATCCGCTCACAAAAGGTTTACCACCAACTCTCTTTTAGAAACATGTCCTAGGCATGGACCTGGTAAATACCTTTTGATCAGTCCTGATTTTAGTTGATCCTGAGTTATAAGCATTATTAATCTAAGTTCAATTAGTTCTAACATTTGGTATCAGAGCCTTAATTTAGTTGATTAGATCCTCTAGTTTTAAGTCAGACAGGTTCGGTTAGATTAGATCATAGGTGATACTAATTTTCTAGTCATGTTTAAGCTATGTTTTGAGTAGATCAGTTTTGTTTACATGCCTAGAACTATTAGATCAGTAAGTTAAATTATCATGTTTTAGTTTAGAATTAATGATGGCTAGGGTTCGGTTAAGGGTAAACTAGGCCATGTCACGAAAAGAAATTAGAAGAGGGGATCGCGAAAACACCGAATTGAATTAGAACACACTCGTAGATCCCCTAACCCTAGATCTAAGAACCCTAACCCTAAGTCAGAAGACCTACCTAGTCATGCCGCCGGTGATGTGCGTGTGCTTTCAAGGCACGCCTTTAGATCTCGCCGGTTTGGCCATCGCCACCCCTCCCCACCGGCCGCCAATAAGGAGCCGCGCGCATCAGATCTTGCGCGCGAGTCTCGTCGAAATCGGATCGGGCATGCAGTATTAGTTGACCGCACGCACGCACCCGCCGCCGTAGTGTCACCGTTGCTCGCCTCTGCGCGTGCCTCGGCGACATCAGGAGCACCACAGACGCACCCCTCGACGATGCCGCGCGCAACCTAGTCGCACGCGCGCGTCGACAAGAGGCGCGACCATGGTGCCGGCGGCGCGTGGCTCGTCGCGAAGGGGCTCGCCGACCACCATCGAGCGCATCGTGAGCAGAGAGGGGAGGGAGCGGAGTGAGGCGAGAGATTGAGAGAGTGAGAGAATGGGTGAGCTAGGGTTTTGCCCGGCTTTTTAAGGGTGCAGTGGCCGCGCTGAGTCGTCCATCTGGGCTGAAGTGGCGGCCTACTCGTAGGTTGTCTCGGCCCACGCCGCACTGAGCCGCGCAAGCGAGCCGCAGTGCCGCCTTAGCCGGAGCCATCGTCGCGCTGCGAGCCGCTGAGCCGACCCCGCCCGAGCCGACAAGCCACTGCGCGCATTAGCTGGGTCGCGTGCGCTGTTTAGGCCACGTCGGCTAAAGCGCTGCTGGGCTGCACTGCGTTCTCGCCTAATGGGCCTCGCGCAAATTAAGTCTTAGGGCCCAAGTTTATTTTAAAAGAGGCTGTTTTAATTTCTGAGCGTTTTAATATTCTATTATTTAGGTATTTTCAGCACTGTTTTATTATTTCTTGCCAGTTTTAATTTCTGATTTTAGCTAAGTAATTTACTCTAAGATTAATTAATTAAGTGTTGGTGTTTTAAGCTTCTGTAATATTAAATTTAAGTATTAAAATCCACCAATATGTTTTGAGATGCCTCTAAATAAAAGGAAGCACCGAGAAGTTTATTTAGAGTAAACTTGTGATTATTTCTGACCATCGTTGTTTAATCATTAGTATTAAGATGAATTTTGTTTGTTTTCTTCATCGGTGATGCAAATTAAAATTTAATTGTATGATTTTAATCAGATCACTGTAGGGTTATTTTCATACACTTAATTGCATTTTATTGTATATGATTACTAAGTTAAGTTTTCTTGCTTTGCTTTTCAGTGAGTACTGCCAATGTTGTTGCCTCCTACCTCAACAACATCGAGCCGCTCAATGGAGCGAACTATCCGGATTGGAAGGGTAAGGTCATCACATGCTTGGTATGGAATGATCTCGATATTGCACTGAGGGTGGATAAGCCTGCACCTCCCGCTGATGGAGTTGCACCTTCTGCCGCTTTTGAGAAGTGGGAGAGGTCTGATCGGATGGCTACCATGGTTATTCTTCAGACCATAAGTCCTGGTATTAAGGGTGCCATCCCTACTAAGAATGTAGCTAGAGTTGATCTGACTGCTAAGGAGCTACAGGACACGATTGAGGAGAACTTTAAGAGCTCCTCTAAGACTTATGTTAGTACACTCATTATGAAGTTGGTGGGTTCTCAGTATAATGGTCAGACTGGCATAAGGGAGCACATTCTTCATATGTGTGACATGGTCAATAAACTTAAGGATATGAGGATGGAGATCTCTGATGGTTTCCTTGTTCATTTCATCATGACCTCACTCCCGTCTCAGTATGCTCCATTCAAGATCAGCTACAACACCAACAAGAATACTTGGTCTATCACTGACCTGATAAGCTATTGTGTTGAAGAAGAAGAGAGGCTTAAGACTGAAAAGATGAAGGAGAATGTTGTGAACATGGTTGGCAACCTGAGTCTCAACAATCCTCCTAAGAATCAGCATGAGGCAGGCAGCAGCAAGCAAGGCCAAAGGAAGAAAAAGAAGAATGGGAACAAAGCTGGACCCAAGAACAACAACAACTTCAAGAACCACCAGTCTAAGGGTGGTAAGACGTGCTCTTTCTGTGGCTCACCCAAACACCTTCAGAAAGCTTGTCCAGGCTTTAAGGAGTGGTTGAAGGAGCAAGGTAATAAATTTGATGTTGTTTCTTTTATTGATGAGTTATTCTTAGCGGATTTTTTCCCTAATACTTGGTGGATTGACTCAGGTGCCACTGTGCATATCTCTAATTCATTACAGGTATTCCGTTCGATCCGAACTATAAGAAGAGGGGAGCGAAGCCTAAGAGTGGCTGATGGGAACGTCGTCCAAGTTGAAGGTGTTGGGAGCTTCCATTTAGAGTTGTCGGGTGGCTTCCAGCTTAATTTAGAGGATGTTCTTTATGTTCCTAGTTTAAAGAGAAACTTAATTTCTGTATCAGCCTTAGATGATTCGGGACATGTTTGTGAGTTTGGCAACAATAAGTGTGTTATTAAGTTTAATTCAATAAATGTCGGTCTTGCGGTTAGGCAAGGCAAACTTCATATGCTCTCTCTTGATGATTCTGTAATGAATGGTTCTAGTATTTCATAAGAATAAGCGTGATGATGAGACTTCTTCGAAATTGTGGCATTGTCACCTCGGTAACATTTCGAGAGGGAGAATAGAACGTCTTATTAAAGATGAAATACTTTATGAATTAGACTTCTCTGATTCAGAGCAGTGCATCTACTGCATTAAGGGAAAATACGCTAAGAAAATTAAGAAAGGAGCTACTAGGAGTTCGGACGTTTTAGAAATAATTCACACAGATATCTGTGGCCCGCTCTCAGTAACGTCAGTAGATGGCTATGATTCTTTTATAATATTTACTGATAATTATTCTCGTTATGGACATATCTACCCCATTAAAAAGCGTTCAGATGCGCTAGAAATATTTAAGATTTATAAGTTGGAAGTTGAGAAACAACATAACGCTTCCATTAAAATAGTAAGATCAGATCGTGGGGGAGAATATTACGGGAAACATGCAACATATGGTCAAATTAAGGGACCGTTTGCTAAGTATTTAGAAGAAAATGGCATAAGAGCGTAGTACTCCATGCCAGGAGAACCACAACAAAATGGAGTTGCTGAGCGGCGTAATCGCACGTTATTAGATATGGTGCGTAGTATGCTCAGTCATTCTAATTTGCCTGTTGAGCTGTGGTTGGAAGCATTAAAAATAGTTGCTCATATTTCTAATCGGGTTCCATCTAAGTCAGTTCCCAAGATACCATTTGAGCTGTGGAATGAGAGGAAACTGTCACTAAATTATTTAAAGGTGTGGGGTTGTCAGGCTAAGCTATTTGATACACAACATAAGAAACTTGATTCTAAGACAGTGAGCTGTCACTTTATCGGATACCCAGATAAGTCAAAGGGATACCGATTCTACTGTCCTAGTCGCTCTACTAAGTTCGTTGAGACAAGACAGGCTGTGTTTCTAGAGGACTCAGGAACCAGTGAAAGTTCTACTAAGAGGGATATAAGTCTCGAAGAATTACGGGTTGATCTTCCAACTCTGGATTTTCTAGAGCCTACGGAGGTATATCAGTTTATACTGCCAATTATTTCTCAACCAAGCAGCATCGTGGCAGACGCTCAGGTACAGGTACCGCCTACTAGGACTCATGCACCAGACATTGATGCACAAGTTCCATCTCAAGAGGAACCTGCGCCAGAAGATCAGCCTCAGCCTGACCCTGAACTGATTGTGAACGAACCAATAAGACGCTCACATCGGGAAAGGAGACGGGCGCTTCCTGACATTTATGAGACATATTTAAGTGAGGATCAGTATGATGTTGGGAAAATAAATGACCTTGCAAATTTTAGAGAGGCAGTTGAAAGTGAGAATTCCACTAAATGGATTGAAGCCATGGAAGAAGAGCTTAAGTCTATGAGTTCTAATCAGGTTTGGGATTTAGTAGAAATTCCTAATGGAGTCAAAACAGTAGGCTGTAAATGGGTCTACAAGACTAAACATGATTCCAAAGGGAAGATCGAAAGATTCAAAGCAAGACTCATAGCTAAAGGGTTTACACAGAAAGAAGGGGTTGATTATAATGAGACTTTTTCTCCTGTGTCTACAAAAGATTCTTTAAGAATAGTCATGGCACTTGTAGCTCATTTTGATATGGAGTTACATCAGATGGATGTTAAGACTGCATTCCTTAATAGAAACTTAGATGAGACTATTTATATGGCTCAACCAGAAGGTTTTGCTATTAAGGGTAAGGAACATATGGGATGTAGATTAAGAAAATCCATTTATGGACTTAAGCAAGCGTCCAGACAGTGGAACCTTAAATTCGATGAAGCAATTAAGAGATTCGGATTTAGGGAGAATGATGCAGATAAAAGCATCTACATTAAGAAAAAGGGTGGAAAATTGATAATTCTAGTACTGTATGTGGATGACGTACTATTAGCATGCAACGATAAGAATATGTTGTATGAGACTAAGAATTTTCTGTCATCTCACTTTGATATGAAGGATCTCGATGAAGCCTCGTATGTACTTGACATTGAGATACATCGAGATAGAGCCCAAGGAATACTAGGATTATCTCAGAAAGATTACATTGAGAAAATGCTTAAGAGATATAAGTTAGATAAGTGCAACACATCACCTGTTCCGATTCAAAAGGGCGATAAGTTAAATAGAAGTCAGTGCCCTAAGGATGACTTAGAAAGAAAGAAAATGGAGAACATTCCCTATGCATCAGCTATTGGAAGCTTGATGTATGCACAAGTCTGTACGCGTCCAGACTTGGCATTTGTAACCGGAGTACTTAGCATATATCAGTCTAATCCAGGATGCGCTCACTGGTAGGTGTCAAGAAGGCATTAAGATATTGCCAAAGCACTAAAGATTACATGCGCACATATAAGAGATCAGATAATCTAGAGATTGAGTGCTACACTGATGCTGACTTTACTGGTGATGAAGATAAAAGGAAGTCAACTTCTGGATATGTCTTCACGCTAGCAGGGGGAGCAATTTCATGGAGAAGTTGCAAGCAGAGTGTAACTGCTGCATCTACAATACAAGCAGAATTTGTGTCATGTTATCATGCTACAGGACAGGTAGTGTGGCTTAAGAGTTTTATTCCGGGATTAAGAGTTGTTGATAGTATCTCGAGACCTATCACAATATACTGCGATAAGCTATCCGCAGTTTTCTTTTGCGCAAACGATAAGCTAAGTGGTGCTTCTAAGCACATAGACCTTAAGTATCATGTCGTGAAAGAAAGAAATCAGGACAATACGCTAAAGATTAAACATATAAGTACTAAGGATAATATAGCGGATCCGCTCACAAAAGGTTTAGCACCAACCCTCTTTCAGAAACATGTCCTAGGCATGGGCCTGGTAAATATCTTTTGATCAGTCCTGATTTTAGGGCCATTTTATTTCCCCAATTAAGTGTAAGAGTTCTGACAAAATTTCTCAGTAAGACTAATGGGTAATATTATCCCAGTATGCCGTGATGCTGTTGATGACACATTGGTCTGGTACTTGCTGATTTTCTGAGGAAGAGCTTTAGTTTAAGTTAAGAGTATGTTTGAGTTGTTGACCTTTTGATCAGGGGGAGAATGTTGGTTTTATTTTTGGTAGACCACAAGGTCACCAACAAAACCGAAAGGAAATCTAATCTCCAGTGGATTTTGGATCTGAACCAATATGGTTAGTTTTGATTCTGCCTTGATCGGGAAGCAAAATTAGAGATAGAACCGGACTAGGCCCCATGGCTACAGTACTATATAAGGAGGGATCTCCCCACAGGACGCCCCACGTTGAGTTCCACCCAAAACCGATCGCTTAGGGTACTGGAAGCCACGGAAGACCGACGTCCAGGGGCAGTGCCGCTACCGCTCCGAGGGTTTCCGCTATCCCAAAAAGACCCTCAAGGAGCGTCTGCGCTACATCCCCGACGATGCCCTCGTCATCGACTACATCGTCTCTGCACCGATGCCGATGGAGACCAACGCGAGCACCGGTAACAGATCCGAGCCTATTTGCCGCATTAGTTCAGTTTGCTAGATGTGATCTAGATTGACTAGTTGATCCTGAGTTATAAGTATTGTTAATCTAAGTTCAATTAGTTCTAACAACGGTAAGTGCCGCATGGCTTACCCTCTGATCTCCGGCGAGAGTCGCCGGCAGTTGGTTGTCGTCGAGTTTCTTCTCCTGTCTTTTCTCTCTTTCTCAGTGGATGTAAAGCAAGTGCTTGATAACGTGTTGTAAATAAAATGGACAATGGCAAATGAACAATCGTCTTCATTCATCCTTAGTGCTGCCGCTCTCGACATCGTTCGTTGCTGCGGCTGCCGGCGACTCACCACACCGGGTGGCCGTATCGACATCCACTGCTGCCGCTGTGATCATCGGCGAGTTCAAACCCTCACCTGCCCTTCGTCGTGTCATCCCGGCAACCTTTGTGGGGTAAGTGATTATGGTTCATCCTTAAGATCTTACTAATATTCGTAGTTGTAAATCGATGTGCAGATGTGTATTCAGGGCAGTGTGAAGTGCGGCAAGAGTGAGTACAAGATGTGTATTGATTTTTGCAAGAGTAAATCAGAGAGATCAGAGCAGAGAGTGAGGGAATGTTCAGATTTGTGATCAGAGGCTGCAGTCTTAAGGCGTGTGGATTCAGAGAGTGAATCGTCAGTGCAGTCCAAGTACAACAAAGAATACAAGATGCATGTTCATTTCGGGAAAGCAGACTGAAAGATCAGAGGTAGAGCAACGAGCAGTTCGAAGAAGAGGTGAAGACCAGAGAGATCAGTCGTAGTGATCAGAGGCCACAGTTTTAGTAGCAGAAGATGTAAATGTTCAGAGAATAAAATGGCAGTGCAGTTCCAGCTTAGAACAGGCCTGCCATAGAGGCAAATTAGATAGACTGTCATGGAACAATCTATTCTAAGAGAAATTTGACGTGGTACCTGTACCTTTATTGATTTTCTAAGTGGAGAACCGAGTTTAGAGGTTCGGATCATGGTGCCGTTATTCATGGTGACTGACACTCATCCTCCAATGATTGACAACCTCATGGTGCGTTTTTTTGAGATGTCGTGGATTCTTGGATCTTCATTCATCGTGATGTTACTCGAGAGGTTGAACAATAAAGCTTTATCGATGATTTTAATAAAGCTATAGAGAGCATTGTTCTTTTATCATTAGAACGATTGTAAACGTCTAATGATGAATGCTTGTATTTGGTTGCAACCCTCTTGAAAGGTTGTTGCCTTCTTGAGAGTCAAAGACGGAATTAATACAATCTTACCATTATTTAAAAATAATAATGATCACTATTTCAAACTTTTTGAACCTTGATAAAAATGAGTAGAGTTGAAAAATTAGGATCAAATTAGTAGTTAGCCTTCAGAATAGGGTCAAATAAGCAATTATGTTATATGAAACAATGTTTATCGACTCCAACCTGAACGAAATTGATGTAGTGCTTGCACGTTATTACAGTCTGATAGCATCAGAATTACACTGCTCCGCTTCAGGGATCAATTCCTTTCGAGCAATCGGTGAATGTTGACACTGGATGTCCCTCCTTCCTCTGTTGCCGCCATGGCCTTCTCCTTCCACACCATCGCTTTCTCCCTCATGTATTTACCTGTCTCGCCATCCATGGCCTGATCTCTCACGAGACACGTCACATCCTCCCTCCTCACGTCGCTGTCAATCTCCAGCCCAACGCCCCACTTGGTGCAGGCGTACCGGCAGTTGGTCATCTGCTCGGCGAAGAACGGCCATCGGCACGCCCGGCGCAAATGCTTTGAGCGTCGAGTTCCACCCGCAGTGCATGAGGAACAACCCGAGCGACGGATGGGACAGGACAGGACCTGTCGCTGCGGGCACCAGCTGACGAAGTGTCCTCTGTCTTTAACCTCCGCGAAGAACTCCTCCGGCAGCACGGCCTCGTCGCCCACAGGAACGGGCGGCCGCATCGCACCAATCCCCATGCGAACTCAGCGAGCTGCGCCGACGACATGACCGTGATGCTGCCTAAGTTGACGTACACGACCGAGCCGGGGTCCCGAGCGTCCAGCCACGGCAGGCAGCTCGCGTTCTCCTTTCACAGGTTGACGCCGATCGCGGGAAGCTCGGGCCGGGTCAAGGTCTCGGCGAACGTCGAGAGCGGGCCGACGGTGTACACGCGCCGGGAACCCAGTCCAGCACCGTGTCGAGGTATCCGTTGGTCATGCAGCTCTCGTCTACGTCAGCCGCAACATAAGTCAAAGCACGTAATGTCTGCCAGTTCCAGCTTGTGAGAGAAATCATGAATACATTTTGTACCTTTGAGTAGCACGTAGCACCTTTTGACGAGCTCGGCGAATTGGAGGTACCCCATGAAGCCGCACGCGCTCATGGTCCAGAACTGGAGCACCAGGACACCCATCTCGTTGGCCACACCCAGGGTGAATCCCATCGCGCCGTCTGTTAGCACGCACCTGAGACCTGACCGGCGCCGGCCCCGGGGCGCCGTTGAGCCTCACAAGGAGGTCCCTAAACGCCGCGCGGCCATTCCGGCTGAGGGACGAGGACAGCACGGGGATGTCCTGCGTCATGTCGTCGTTGTCGGACGGCGGCAGGCCGCCGGGGATGGTCTTGAACCGGAAGTCGTCGAGGCCGGCGCCGCGAGACCAGAGCAGGCGGCGGTGGTTGTAGTCCGAGTTGACGTAGGTGATGAAGAAGCCTCTGGAGTGCAGCACCTTGGCGAGCTGCAGCAGGGGCGTGACATGGCCCTGCGCCGGGTAGGGGACGAGCACGGCATGGGGCCGCGAACTGGTGGAGTTCATCTCCTTTGTGAATGGTGCCGGTCTGCCGGAGGTTGTCGATGATGAGCTAGAGCTGCAGTTCACAGATTCACTTAACATGTCACGAATATGTTCTCGTAATGACTGGTCCTAGTAGGACTACTAGGAGCAGGAACGTGCAGAAAAAAAAGGTTGTCACAAGTGATGACATACGGCTGCAGTTCTCTAATTATCTGAGTGGATCGTGAATATGTTCGTGGACCGCTACGAAGGAGATAAGCTGAAGAGTTTTTGTCCTGACTCCTAAGAAAAAATTTGGCCAAGGCGCTTTCTCATTCGAACCTTGAGGCTGACTGGCTGTTTGGTATCGTCGTCACTCTTCACCTCATGTTTTTTTTAAGACCTCGGAACATTTCCGCCGCTGCTCCATCATGCCTGCCGGCTTTCAGAGAGCTACTGGACACAGGACACAACGGCTGTACATGCACACACAGCACAGTTGCCTCCTAGAGCCACGACGACGAAGTAGTCTCAATTCGCCTCGCCACGACGGCTAACTTTGTTTTCGTTATTACAAACACCAAATTTTACATTCCGAACATGACGTCCCGTTCCCAACTTACAGGAGAACATTTTTTAAAAAATGGGGTATTTCTTTCATTACATTACAACTGATAAAATATATAGTTATAATCTTTTTGTATTTCAAAGTGTTTGTAACATGAAGATGAAGCGACAATTACACGAACACGTTCAGCAACCAGGAGAAAGTTTTTAAAAAACAAAATTCCAGGAGAACGAGGACCTGATTATTTTTGTATTAAAAGACCAAATTATTTTCCATGGGCCTAGGGCCGCATCCAAACAAGGCCTTTTGGTCTAGCGAAGCTCGATCGGTAGCAGCGTTACGGCCCGGTCCGTCTGACACCAGCAATTTTGGTGTGTATTCACGGTCGCAACTTGCACGAGAACACACCTCATACCGACTCGTCAATCGTCATGCACTCATGCTTATGGTATTTTGCGTACAAGAACGAATCAGTGCTTGGCATGTTCTATTGACAGCAGGAAATTCAAACAAAACGTACCATAAGTACGCAAATTCTTTCCATTTGTACTTCAAAGGAACCGGGAAAGCTTCAGCGCGTGTCCACCGATTTCCAGTCCGACACGATCTTGGTCTCACATCGAACACAATCTTTCGAACCCTACAAAAACAAAGGAACACCCCCCGAACCCAACACACAGGCCAAACAAACAACCCGAAATCCCGGACCGGAACGTGACAGCGGCACGGAATAATCGATCTCGCTGCATCATGGGTCTCGTCGCTTCAGCCACCGCCTCCTGCAGCGGCGGCCTCTTCGGCCGACGGAGCCCGCCGCTTCCGCCTCCACCGACCACAAGCCCCGCTGCCGATAGCTCCCAAGCACCACCACCCACCACCGATAATAATGTCCCCGCCGACCCGGAGCTGGTGCGCGTGTTCCGCCTCCTCGACGCGGACGGCGACGGCCGCATTTCGGCGGCGGAGATGCGGAAGGTCAACCGCTGCACGGACGAGATGGCGGAGGAGATGGTGGCGGCGGCGGACCAGGACGGGGACGGGTTCATCAGCCTCGACGAGTTCCTTGCCGTGATGGGCGGCGGGGACGACGAGTCGGACACGCGCGCCACCTTCGACGAGTTCGACGCCAACAAGGACGGCGTCATCACCGCCGAGGAGCTGCGCCTCGTGCTGCGGAGACTCGGGCTCGGCGGGGACGAGCTCACGGTACAGCAGTGCGAGGAGATGATGGCGGCGTACGACGGCAACGGCGACGGGGTCCTCTCCTTCGACGAGTTCAAGGCAATGATGGCCGCCGAGTCAGCTGCGTAAGAGTCTGGGCCCGGCCCACGTATTTTCTCTCGCAATGGGATGGCTCGTTTTTTTCTTCAATCGGATGACGCTCGTTAATTTCCGTATAGTACTACGTAACTACTGATAACCTGATGATTTAAACTTAGGGTTTCCGTGTGTTGAGGTCTGTTTTCGTCAGTTCGGAATTAGTTTGAAGATTTTATTTGGTTGAGCATTATTTTTTATGTGCCGGCAGTAGCTTAAAAATGTGAGCCACTGACGGTGTATGATCCGGAGGCGTTAGACGTTCCGGCCCGGTCCGCATTATCTTCTCTCTCTCTCGCAACTGGACAACTCATTGATGCACGTAAAATACTGATTTCGAGTTTCTCGTATATCTTAGATTTATATTTAGTTATCAGTTGTTAAGAATTAGTTTGTCAGGTTGATTCAGAACTATTACCACTCATAGTTTCAATGTCATGATCCATCATGCAAGAAGGGTTTATATTGACGGAGGCGACTATTGGATGGCTCAAGAGGATCTAGTGATTTGTCTCGGTTCAACGAATGTCAAGCCAATTGCCTAATTGACACCATCGCCAGCCACAGGCCACCACCGCAGCCATGTCAGACCCGTCGTCCTCTATCAAACTCTCCAATAAGACTCCTCTGCCCATACCCCTCCCACTGTCTTCCTTAGTCCTCCCACTGTCGTCCTCCACCACACTCGCTGCCGTGCCACCGCCAACTATCGCCGAATGCCATGCCTACCTGTTTTCCAAGATCTACAGGTGAAAGAAGAGAGAAAAGCCACAAAATACAATATCCCACCTCCACCACCGGTGGCCTCCGTGGCATCACCTTTTCCGTGCTGCTGCACTCGCCGCCTCAATTAGGTCGAGCAACCACCACATCACCTTATTCGCATTTGAGAGACAAAAATATGTACGGTGAAATGTTGTTTTGATGGAAAGCAAGTGAACTTAAGGAACACATGGCTATTGTATGAAAAGAAACAATTTAATGTTTCCTATATTGATTGAATAATTGTTATTGTTTGAAGGTGTGATAGATCATAAGTCTATATTCACAATGAAAAATAATTAATCTTTAGTGACCATGAAAATAGACTACGAAGACTGTGAGGGGGTATGTGCCCCTCTTTCGCCCTTATGTGAAAATTTGGCTCACTCCACGTCATGTTGTAACAGTTAACCCTAAAATATAATGAATATGGATATTTATCATATTCTCCTCTACTTAATTACAGTTATGATTGCAACTTCGTAGCCTTGAGAGAGACTGACTACCTTTTCTTAGGTCAACGGTCTTATACTTATGATGATTTGGCTTCTTTCCTTTTCTCTGCTCGCTCATCTACTCTTCAACCAATTTGGATCCGGCCTCTAAAGGCCTTTTGTGCTAAAAATTAGACGAGCGGCATCTGAACGGGCCTCTAAAGTTTATACCAAATGGGCTTTAGAGACCTTTAATAAACTATAGAGGGAGGAAAGGCTAAAAGCCTCTAATTTTTCGGGGGTTTTTTTTTGATTGTGTTGTGATCTATTTTTATTATTTTTGATTTTCATGGATTTTGTTTAATATTTGCATGATTTTCACATGGACATAATTTAGAAATTTAATTTTATGCACATTTTTTGACATTTTAGAGGTATAAAACAAGCATCCCTATAAATTTTAGAGGAAGGACAAGTATATCTAAATTTTAGACCCCAAATTAGAGGCCTTCTAATGGAACCGAAAGCACCCTCAGTCGATTTTTCTTTTGCTAGGTCCAACGTTAAAAAACCGACTTTCTTACAATTACGAGGTTTATTCGAAGATGAAACTTCATCATATTGAAACTCTCTTATGAGAGTCCACTCTTATTTCTCTCGTTCACGTATTAGATACTAAAAAAACACAGGTTTTGAAACATAGAGACTGTAGTAAAAAAAAAAAGTTGCTAACAAGGTATGGCAATTGTCGCGAGAGCTAATTTGCGCTCTATTGGTCATAAACCTTGTGTTTGAAGTCTGTAGTTCCTGTTGTTCGCTGTAACGAACATTTAGTCAAAGCAAGTTTTGTACCTGTACCCCACACCGGTCAAAGGTCCGTGGCTCTAAACTGGAAGCATTTGCTCATTAATGTCACTGGTCACAGGGGCACAGAGCTCCCTTGACCGTTGTTGCCTTCTGGCATCTGCCGCTCCGTGGCTCGGTGCCTCTGCGGCTGTGCCATTGCACCAGGAAAACAGCAACTCCCGTGTCTTCTTGCTTGCCCTGTCCTTGTTGAGATTGTCTTATCAGTGGATCGTCGCAATAGTCTCAGTGGAGGGAAGAAGAAAGTGGACACCGAGGCCAATATGATTTCCTCTTCGCCATCCACCGAGACATCGCGCTCCAGCTCCGACATCACCACCGAGGTACGGTTACAGGCTTCCTTTTCTTATTTTCCTTCTTGGATTGTTGAGCTTCTGTGCATGCATGGAATCTTGAGAAGGCTGATTTGGTTTGTGTTTTGTCAGTCCACAGGGTCGTTCTTCAGGGACCAGAGCACGACTTTGGGGACGCTGATGGGCGTGTCCCTCGCCGACGACGAGCAGGGGCATGGCCAGGACCAGGAGGGGCAGGGTGATGCAGGGGAGGAGAGGCAGAGGCCGCAAGAGGCGGAGGGGTGGAGGTGGCGCCGGAAGTGGAGGCGCCGGCGCTGGCGCAGCTCCGGCGGCGGATGGTGGAGGCTGTGCAGGGACGACATCCGCGTGCCGACGTCGCCGGGCCACTTCTTGGACATGGAGAGGCGGCTCTCCGGCACCGGACTGCTGTGCGGCGACGGCGGCGGTGAGAGGGCTGTTGCCGTCGAGGACGGAACTGCAGCTGGCGTGGCGGCGGAGGAAAGGGGGAAGTGGAAGCTGCGAAAGCCGGTGCAGAGGTTGCCGGTGTTGCTCACCGCCATCTGCAGCGGCGGAGCCGGGTGATTAGCAGTTTAGCACAGTGAGAGTAGAGCGCTTTGCGGCCGTAATTCCTCGGCCATTTGATTTCGTTGTGTTCGTCGTTTATGTAGTAACCAACCCAAGCCATTGGAATGACATCGCTTTGTAGAATTGTAGTTCTTCTTCTATCTGGACGATCGCAAGAGGTTGATTCCTCTACACTAGGCAATGCTACATTTCGTTACTGTACTTTGTTGTTTTAGTGACTTTGCAATCATGTAATCTGAACGTTTTTGCTGGAAAGAGTTGATGTGCTGGCGGAATGGTGCTTGACGTTTGTTCTTGTTCCTGCCGCACAGACGGCTGACGCAATTCAATTCGAGCACGGCGGCGGTGCACACAGCAGGCAGAGATTCTGTTCACAAGTGCAGCTGCGATAAGCACCCGTGAGCGTGAGCTAAGCTTTGCCCGTGAACTACGGCCATGCCTCACTATGTTGTTTCAGTGAGAGGAGGACTTCAGCAGTACTACAAGCGTACAATGCCACATTTGACTGCAGAGGGCCACTTGCTGAAACGTCCGCACACATTGGGAAGTAGTAGGACGCTTAATAGTGATAATAGTCTTACTAATACAATCTTGCAGCGCACCCGTTCCTCCCTGATTATTTTGTCAGGGAAGGAAGTGGCTGTAGTTAACTAGTTACAGCATTACACGTACACGCTCAATACGGTCATACGGCACATAACTAACTAGGCTACAATCAATCACACCCCAATAGTACGCCTGAGCAAGGCAAACCAAAGCCCACTATAAAATGCCCAGGCCCCACATGTTCGTCGTCTCGCTCTCATACGGTCATATACTCATACCATCAGAGCTGCAACCTGCAGCACGACGTATCACGGACTGGCCACTTGAGCCTGGTCTTCCTCGCCCCAGTGGGCCGGGTTAGGGTGAGCCGAGAAGTACGCGAGCAGGCCCATGAGCGGCGCGTTGATGTAGGTGGTGGGCTCGGACTGCTGGAACGCAGCCCGCGCATCGGGGAAGGCGTCGCTGTTATCGCTAGGCCCGCCGACGACGGCCCCCACGAGCAGGTTCGGGTTGGGCTTGGGGCTGGCGTAGTAGGTGGCGCCGGCCTTGCACCCGATCCGCGCCGGGTGCGCCGCCACCGACGGCAGCGAGCTCGCGCGGTGGTGGATCCGGCGCGGGAACCGCGACCCGTACCCGACCATGTAAGACATCCGCAGCGGGTTGTCGCCGAGGATGTAGTCCACCTGGCGTTTGGCCACGCGGCGGAGCTGCACGGGGGACGCCGACGACGAGCCGCAGGAGACGCGCGCGCCGGCGTGGCTCAGGTAGTTGGAGTAGGCGAGAAGCAGGAACGACAGCGACGTCACGTGCTGCATGTTGCTGCCCCCGACCTTGAACAGCAGCCCGCCTGAAAAATTGTATATTGCATTTCAGGTTAACTACGTCGTGTAATGCAGTGCTAAGATTTAATACAATGTCATGATAATTAGTGAAGAAATATTAGTGGAGTATATGAACCTGGGGAGTATTGGATCTGAGGGTGATCGGAGATGCCGGGGAGGAGGGTGCACATGAAGTTGTCAGCGTTAACGCGGAACGACTGGAAGTACTCGTCTTTCCCCATCAG
The DNA here is from genome assembly GCA_030378355.1 of Eleusine indica. Lineage (NCBI taxonomy): Eukaryota > Viridiplantae > Streptophyta > Magnoliopsida > Poales > Poaceae > Eleusine > Eleusine indica. Next base: position 4,931,573 of record CM059495.1, read on the forward strand.
AACCTCCTGAACGAATAACAGAAGCATTGTTAACTTATGTTTTTTTTTTTTTGACAAACTTATGTTACAACTGACTGCGCGTCCAAACACAATGCCCATTATGCGGAGCAGTGAGCACAGACCCGTGAAGCCAGTGTGAAAAGACTCCTCTTCACTGCACTGACTCTACGATATGGGCTAGCTGCTCCGGCATCATGCGGAGCACAAGGGCCTAGGACGAGACCTAGTTTATTTATTTATTTAACAAGGGCTTTCGGCTCCCACTTCATTAGAAAACAGACAAATTATATGTTTCCGATAACAGCACGATGCTCTATGTTTTTCATAATGCTATCCTAGATTCAGCTGTCCATCACTGTCAGTTACAGACCCACAAGAATGTCTGACCAGTAATTAGCAAGATAATCATCACGGGTCACGCTGATTCGATTGAGAATCCATATCTAAAGCCAGAAAGATGTGTAAGTGATCATTCCGTCAAGCGGTTCTGGCTAGCTTTTCGCTCCTTTTTCATGCTACTAAAGGAATCTGGAATAACTTGTGGAGCGGGCAATGTTCCATCATCTAAAGTTCTAGTAGTGCCATAACTTGTGTAAGCTTAACGGATGATGCATCTGATTAAGAAGGCTTAACATCAGTCTACTACAGTGGTGCATTTTGAGTACAGTGCCATGGCGCGAAGGACATGCAGAGGCGACATGCCCCGAGCCCACAAAAAAGCTGGTATCCTCGATGGGGGCACCATGTGCTCGGCTGCTGCCCGACGTGCAGCATTGGTGCTGCATCGATTCGTAGAAAAGGCCAAAAACAAGGCAGACAGCCCCGGTCGTAACACCGCGCTGACCGGTGCTGATGACGGCCTAATAATAGCAAAGATTTTGGCGCGGGGCCAACCAATGTAGTTGTACAGTGCTCCATGACACTCGGGATTATGGTACTAAAATCTAGTAGTACTAGCTATGACCTCGTTAATAATCCTACTGGCAGAAAGTAGATGCTTGCATTGCAGGGAAGTGATGATGACCCGGCGTTGTGAGAGAGTAACCTTGGAGATGAGGACGTTGATTCCGGCGTGCTTGTTGTCCCAGCCGAACTCGTTGATGGCCTCGCTGGCGCCGAGCACGACCTCGTTGCGCTTGATGTACTCGCGGTACTCGCGGCGGCGCGACGCCTTGTGCAGCCAGGCGGCGCCCCAGAGCAGCTCGTCCTGGTACCCGGAGAAGTCGCAGTAGCAGGGGCACACCGCCGAGTGGAGGCTGCTGCTGTAGGGTCCCCGGTGCTTATCCGCAAACTCAAACACCTATAAACAGGAGCAGAACATATTGTTTTCAGTCCCAAGCGTGCAATGCAAAGTGGCAGATTAAAGCTGAGTTTCTGGGATTCCTTATTACTTGGACGGCGCGGTCGAGGAGTCGCTTGGAGTATGCCGGGTCGACCTCCCGGAACACGATGGACCCGGCGGCGAGCGCGGCGGCGGTCTCGGCGGCGACGTCGGAGCCCGGGTGTGACGGGTCGACCCGGTAGACGGTGCGCGGGGTGTCCATATCCTCGGGCCGCTCCCAGCACGAGTGGTCGCGGCTGGCGTCGCCCACCTGCACGTACACCGTGTTGGGCCGCGCCGTCGCCTTCATGAGGTAGTCCGTGGCCCACCGCACGGCCTTGCGCGCCTCCTCCCTGTGGGCGCCGAAGCTGCGGCCGAAGTCGATGAGCCCCCACGACATGAGCGTCGCCGTGAACGCCATCGGGAACCCGAACTTGACGTTGTCGCCCGCGTCGTAGTACCCGCCCGTCAGGTCCACCCCGGCCGCGGCGCCGTCGTGGAGGCCCGAGTCGCGGCGCCACCGGAGGCGCTGGTCCGCCGGGAGACGACCCGAGCGCTGGCCCTCGAAGAAGAGGATGCACTTGTGCAGCGCGTCGCCGTAGTCGTGCTGCGCGGTCGACATTGCCGCCGACGACAGCAGCATTGCCACCAGAACAACAGCCGCGGCGGCCGCCATTGCCTCTTTGACTCACTACTCCGCGGCACTAACAGCTGGACGCAATGGCAATGTAGCTCGGCTCGAGGCTTCGGCGAGCGACTGAGGTGTGTGTGTGTGTGTCTGTGTAGTGGCGTACTGCGGCCACTGACCGTGCTCGGCAGGAGGTTTAATAATGGCGGGGAGTGGCGAGATGGGGGTGGCCGGAATGCCGAACGGGAGGGAGAGGAGGGGTAAATAAGGCACGTGAGGGGCCGCAGACACGGGCCGATGGAACGAGAAAGCGGCCTAGGATGCCGTGGGCGGGAGCCAATGTGGCGGTGACAGCTGGACACGGCGAACGTTGCGGCGCCGCACCGGAGGCTGGCTGGGTTGGGACCCAGATGGGGCTGCCGTTTGGTTGGTTAGTTTTGGCTGTTGGTCCTGTACATTGACGGCCATGAATCATGAGGATGCGGCTTCTTGCCACGGCAACGGCTTCCTATCCTTTATCCATCAATGCGAAATGCTCCTCGGCAATGGATTACTACTGTACATGTGCTCTACCGGTTCTCTAGTATCCGTGGACCATATCCGATGCGTATACCTAGCCGGCAAATTAAAGTCTCCTCCATCCATGACACGAAACTCCTACTCATGGCCTGGGCTGGCCATATCTTCCTCTCTACTCTTCCCCTGGGCATATCTTGTTGCTCGTTTTCTCTACTTTGGCAGTACAAGACATGGTTATAACCGTCACCGTGTCACCGAATTGTTACCTCTGTGCCAAAGAAGCACCGATACCTTGCAAAGTTGGACATTACTATTATTAAACCAGACATCCAAGCTTGCCGCTAACTGAATGCATGCATTTAAGGCCTGGTTTGCTAGGTTTTGGACGTACAAATGGTGGTCAGTATAGTGTAAAACAAGGGTTGAGGCGTACGGAATCTGTGCAGTTTTTTTTCCTGTTCTGCGACTGGAGTTCCCATACCGGTGGCGCGGCGCGGGCACCACGCTGCTGGTCCAGCTCGGCTGTTGACGCTGCTGCAGTAAAAACGGTAAAGGGGTCCCCGTGCTCGCTCGGCATGTCCAGTGCCGGTAATTAACCACTGTCTCTTTCATTTTCAAAAAAAAAAACAATGTCTTTTTCTGGACGCGGACAACTGCCTCATCGGCTTTCACATCTTTACCGTGCGACTTGCTTCCTGGTGCCTTTGTTTTCTTGCTTATACCTCCCACAACCACTCCAATTATTCTGTTACGCTCTACGGATAAGAAGTACGAGTCCGCTGTCTGCTACTGTCACCAGTATCCGCAGCCTTGATCCTGTAGTACTGATGATCAATCACTGGTGACGGGCGTACTCGTAGGCTTTTAACGCCGTCCAAACGAAATGATCCTCCATTCCATGATAAAAGTACAGCAAAAATACGCACGAGATCGACCGTGCATTGCAATCTACGGCACCATCACCGCACGGCGATGCGGCTACATTCCTTGTCATCAGCGTCCGGAGATCCGCCGGTTTTTGTTAAATGCGACCGTTGGGGGCCGTGGGACCTTCCTGGCGGTTTGGGTGAGAGCCGTTAAAGCGCAGTAGTCCGCGCGGGTTGGTACTTCACCATGGATGGAACGAAATCCAGGACGAGCCCCCAAAGAAAGGAACGGAAGGAGTCGGCTCGCAAAGCAATCGCTTTTGCTTTGCGTGACGAGAAATCAAAGGATCTCGAGCAGCAGGTTGATGATGATGCGCAGAGCTCGCAAAAAGCCTTGGATTCTTTTTCTCGCGGCCGTGCTGCTTGGTCGTTGATGCTTGTTGGCAAATGGCGAGCGCAGCCTGTACTGTGTGGCAGCGTCCTCCTGCTGCCTGCGTCTAAACGGCCAAAGGCTGCGACGAGCCGGCGGCGCGGCCGCTCCACTTTGCGGGCGACACCAGGTGCACGACGCCACTTGGCCAACATGCACGCCCGAGTGCCCAACGGCACGGCGAACAAAGGCTGAATCCGCTGCTGCTACTCGGGAACGGCCGCGGCGTGCCTTGCCACTTTTCAGGTGCGGGTCGCAAAAGATGAGGAGCTTCTTCTGACGGAGTAACTGCTGTTGCCCTGGCGTTCATCTGTTTGAGAGACCACACCACTCGATGCAGAAGCAGAAGCGTCTGCCGTCTGCGAACGTTCGAGAGCCCCTCGTGACTTGGTTTTATTTGTTGTTGTCGCACCGGACAAAGCCAACGGTCGGGACGACTGCGAACGTGAGCTCGGCGTTGCTGTACCACATGATGCACGTCATGTCACTCAATTGACAATTGGCAACTTCCACAGCGTGGTGAGACTCATTGACGTGAGACGGAAACAGCGTTCGGTGCTGTAGAGTTCCATTTCCACGATCCCGAATCAACTTTAGCATGATCATTGTTTCTTGTATTGTGAATGTGTCCTTGTGTTAAAGATGAGGATTTTGCGAACCCGAGTACATAATTAAGCTCCGATGAAACATCAGTGCTTCCAGGCAGCTATGAACGACAGAATCCCAACATTCCTTCAGATAGGACTATGCACAGAGGAAGGCAAAGCAATAGAAAAAAATAAAGGAATAAAACTTGTACTTTAGTGTTTTTTTTTTTTTGAGAGAGAAAGGTAGAGATTTTGTTTCTTCAAAATATTTACATCATCGAGGAATACAGGAGGGGAGCCCAGCTAAATATGCTTTAATACTCTTCAAGTACCGTAGTATTTCAGTCGAAACGTCCTTAAAAAGGCCCAGGCCCAGGCCCAGCGTGAGAGTGAAGCCCAAAGAACTAAACAGGCTCATAGTTCAAATATCTCTGCGGGTTTAGTGAAGCCCATAATCCAGGCCGAACATATCTTGGAACAGTTAATATGGCCCATAATCCACATTCCGATTCGGGATCGGAACTCGGAATCCAGCCATCCTCCGTGTACAAATAACAAATATCGATCCATCGGATAGGTGTTCGATCGCTCGCCACTGCGAAGTCGTACAAGGTGTTAAACCACAAGCCCACAGGAGGGGAGATTCGCGGGGATGTCTAAGCGGCATGGCCACGATTACGAAGACCACCGGAACAAAAGGTCACGACCGGCGCCGCCGCGGAGGAAGCACCTGTACCTGGTGCTGGACGACTGGGAGAAAGGATACTCCGTCCGCAGGATCGACCCGGACACAATGACTTCAGGTTCCTCCGACGACTCGAATCACGACCCGAAGCACCTACCCGAGGAACCCGCAGCGCTCCGGCTCGTGGAGCCCGACGCCTTGCACTTCGTCCCCGCGGGGAGCCGCAACATCGTCGTCGTGTCGCCCCACGGCGAGGAGAAGCCGACCCTCGTGTACGACACGGAGGACGACGCGCTGGCCGTGGGCCCTCCCTTGCCGGGCCGCCTCTCCGGCCCGCTCCTCGCCGTCGGAGACACGCCGCACGCGCTGACGACGCTCGGCGACGGCCTGCCGCTCTCGCTGGAGGCGAAACGGACAGCCCGGCCCACGAGTGGGCGTGGCGGCGCAGGCGCCTCCCTTCGACGACGCGGGCTGCGTGGTGGTCCACGCGGCGCACCCAGACGGCCGCACCGTGTTCGTTTCCGCCGCGGAGAGCACGTACTCGCTGGACGCGGCGCGCGGGGAGTGGCGGTGGCACGGGCCGTGGGCGCTGCCGTTCCGTGGGCCGGGCCACTTCGACGGCGAGCTGGGCGCGTGGGTCGGGCTCCACGAGGAGGAGAAGGGGTACGTCTGCGCGTGCCAGCTCCCCTCACGCAGCGGCGTGCCCACCGCCGCGCCGCCGGAGTGCGACGTGATGGAGGAGAAGCTGTTCTGCAGGGAGCGCGGGCACCTGGGCGCCGTGCTCACGTACGCCGGCGACGGGACGTTTTGCCTCGTAGAGAGCGTGGCGACCGAGGAGGGTGTGGAGCTGGGGAGTGACGGTGATCGCGATGGTTGTGTTGTTCGTGTGACCGTGTTTGGGCTCAAGTTCAATCGCAAGGGAGAGCTGCTGACCACGAATCGGCGCAGGAGTAGCTCGTATGTCGCGCACAGATACGCGCCGTCGTTTTCCCCTGTAGCATTCTGGATGTAGGAACCATGTGGATGGAAGTCACATTGACATCTGATTGTTTCTTGATTAATCTGAGCAGCGCACATCTCTTCATGTAGCCGATGAATTTTTATTTTTAGATGAAAGGCTTTCGCCTTGCTTTATATTGAAAGCCTTAAAGTTGTACTAGGGATACCAGTTTACATAGTTAACGCAACATGAAACTGTTGGGGCGACTCTCGCTTAAAACTTAGCTAAGAGCATCACACTCCCACAACGGATCTTCTACAAGAACAAAGTTCTACCACCTCTCTCACTAATCTACTTAGCCTCGAGAGCAAAACTATACTCCAGTAATTGATTGATTTCTCCCCTACACCTGATGCGTCTGATACACAACATGTGTTTGATGGAATGCCTGCAAAGTATGTTTGTTCTTAGACATGCAGTAGGGTCTGATTTTGTTTTTGAATATGCAATGTGTGATGCCTTGTGACATTATTGTCTAGTATTGATGATGATTCATTTCTCAACATTATGAATGGTGAGAACTTTGGCAATGGCATGAATCCCACACTTGATGTTGATGTTGAAGACTTTAGCAATGACAACGATTTGTATGTATCCTCGGATGATGAAGTGGATGATGAAGTGTCGCACAAGAAGAGCTAGAGCAAAGGGCGGTGGCCAAGAGGCTAGAGCAAGAGCAACGAGTCATGTTTATGGATCCATCAAATCTAGATAAGAAGGAAAGAGCCTACTTTGAGTTGATACGCGATCAGGTCTTGGCATCAAGATCTATGAGAGGGTTCTAGTGACAACAGTGGTGGTGCTTGTAGTGGTAATGGTTATTTTGATGATAATGGTTATTTTGATGGCAACGATGCTAATGGTGGTAATGATTTGTGAACTAGTGTTTTCAGTTTGTTTGAAGAATTTAAATTTGAATATGAACTTCAAAAATATTTGAACTATGGTCTTGTTTATCTAAATTATACTCATGTTAATTGTATGTGGATGATTGTTTGAACTATATTTGTATGGTCATGTTTTTTTGGGCTACAGGAATAAGGAAAATAAGTATAGGTCATCACTTTTAGGTAAAGTGCTGGAGAAGAAAAGAGAATACTTACCTAAACTCTCTCTCTCCTATACCTAAAGATTGGAGATGCTCTAAAATTTCTATTTTGGCATTTGAGATATTTTCAATTTTTTTCCAGTTTAAACAATCTCTAAGGTAACACCAGAGAAAATTAGCTGGTGGACATTCAAAAATAGCATGAGTAGTCGATGAATTTTTATTATCATTCCGACTGCGTATTAGCAGTTAAATTAGTTGCTAATCTCGGTAGTACCAAGTAAACGTTTCAAACTTCAGTGGAGTGTGGACATATATCCGTTTCAAACCTGGGCTCCTCCGGGAATTTCAAAAATCCAGATCGCGAAACGAAACGGAATGCTACAACTTTATTTGATAGTACCATTCTCAACGGTCTTAGTACTGTCAAATCCTAGTACTACAGCACAGTGATGGCGCTACACTGACACAACACAGCCAAATCCTAGCGCAGCATGCAGCAGGGTGTGACGTGCCGCGCGGCCCGGGCAAACCATTGCTCCGCCTACCTGGTGCCGTGCCGAGCCGAGCCGAGCCGTGTGCCGCGAGCCCCGCCCCCGCGCGTCGGTGATCCCACCGGCGGGCTTCCCGGGCACCGCCGGGAAAGAAAAAGATAAAAAGTACACGCACGCTTTACCGACCCCCAACGTCCTTCTCCTCTTGGCGTCCTCCTGCCTCCCCCAAAACCAAAAACAAAAGCCGCCCAGGCCGCTGCGCTGCACGGCGCCAGAGGGAAACGCACTCTGCTCTGCTCAGTTCCATCCCCTGGTCAAAACTTTCGGCGCGCTGACACTGATAAAGGGTGACGGGAGCATGCGGGAGCAGGAGGGAGCCCCCGCGGCCGGCGCGGTGTCGGCGGGGCGCCGGGGCGGCGTCATCAGGGCGCTGCTCGGCGTCGAGCGTCGGGTCGCGGAGGGCAGCGGCGGCGGCGGCGCCCCGACCCAGGGGCCGCCGGTCCGTGTCTCCTCCGCGAAGGCGTCGGAAGCGGCGGCCGCGGACGGCGGCGAGGAGAGGAAGGCCGTGGTGCGGGTGGTGGCCGCGGACATGGCGCCCGCGCTGCAGCGCCGCGCGTTCCGGTGCGCGCGCGACGAGCTCGCCGCGATGCCGCACTTCCCGCGCCGGCTCGAGCCCAAGCGCCTCGCGCTCGCGCTCAAGAAGGTGAGTTCATCCATCTGACCACCGATCCTGCAACTATTAACCACATCACCCGCTCTAACTCTGCTCTGCAAATTGGAACGAGTTCCTAGCTGCCGCTAGACAATGGCAGGACCTAACCGTGTGTTCTTTTTGCAAGTTCCATTTGCTCTTTCGAATTAGGGTATCTGAGATGCTGTCCACCTTACTCTTGAATTCTCGTTACCCAATAACAAGATTGTGTTTCACTCCAGCCCTCAAGGACTTCTGTCAGTAATGGCATTGCTCCTATGGTGTCATTGCACTTGTACCATCAAAGTGCAGTAACTAGAGTACTCTCACGGCAATGCAGTCATAAATGGTTGGTTTATGATGATGTGTCCCTTGTGTGATAGGCTTACCTTCACGAAAATTGATTGCACCAAGTGCATTCAGATCCATGCATGAACCATCACCTTTTCTTGTTGCCTGGATGAATTGTGTTCTTAGATTGCCCCTGAACCATCCACATACGTCTTGATCGAAAATATGCCTCTTGTTTGTTTGCCACTCAGTTCATCTGGATGGGCTCTGAGTTGAGAACAGTTGGTCCCATCATCGGCAGTTGAAGTATCGGTTTCTGACCAACCAGGCAATGGGGTCAAGTTGAATGAACTACGTTTTGCAATTGTCCAAGGAAATCATGTATGCAATCCATGTAGCTAACTACCAATATAATTATGTGAGAGCATTTAATACATTGCACAATCGGAAGATCAGACCATCATGTACTATTCAGGTGGTTGTCATTTCACAAAGGTTAGTTTGACTAATGATGTGCTGGCAACCAGACCGCAGACTGTTGGATATTGAATTTGCATTTTTTTAAATCAAGTTTGTACTATGGTTTATTCATATTTGCTAGTGTGAGTTTATACCGCGGGGGCGTATGATAAGGGATCTATGGATCTTTTCGCTTAACTGAATCTCACAAGCCATCAAGCAGCTGAATCTGGGACCATCCCACTGCCTAATCAGATAACCACATATTCCTGTTATTTGTCGAAGTTTCATTGTTTGTCTGTTTTCTTCTGTTTCCCCATGCAATCCTGTACTTATTGATAAGAGCCCATCCTTTCTTGGCAGGAGTTCGATACTGCTTACGGGCCAGCATGGCACTGCATCGTAGGGACGAGTTTCGGTTCATATGTCACGCATGCCCGCGGTGGATTCTTGTACTTTTCCGTAGATAAGGTCTACATCCTGCTCTTCAGGACAGCCGTGGAACCCTCCTCACCGATTCACGATGAACGGACAAATGGTTCATGAACTTCTTTGGCGCAGCCCAACTCTGCAGTTGCTCGGTCTGCAGACCAAAAGGCCATGTAACTTGTAAATTGCATCGTTTCTTCGAAGGCTATGGAAACCCCTTATGGCTCTGATAAAATTTCAACTTGTAGGCGTCATCTATTTCAGTTGAACTGATCGTTTTGCATCAGTGTACAAGAGATTTCTGGTGCATCTATAGATGGCCAGACGCGAGCAGAATTTGCACAGTAACAGATCGGTGTACAGCTGAAATGATGTAAACTTTCAGAATGTATTAAATCAACTGTACCACTGTTTTTCTGGAAGCCAAGGATTGTTGTCATTTTTCACCCTGCCATATTTCATCATGCTAGACTATGAACAAAATTAAAAGCATAAATTTAGTGTCCATTTTCAAACAAGGAAAAACTGCTGAATTCTCCCCACGCAATGAACAAGTGGCAGACCAGACTTGTTGTTAAGTCCATTTAATTTTCTCCAACGCAACAAACATATCAATCATAGGCAATCTAAACCTGCCACGATTTCGGGTGTGTTCGTTTCTTTGCCTCTAAATTCTAGTGCTGTCATATCAATTTTTCGAATGCTAAATATATAAATTAAATATAAAACTAATTACACGGTTAGATGCTAATTTGCAAGATAAATCTATTAAGGTTAATTAAGTCATCATTAAAAGATGTTTATTGTAACATCATATTATCTAATCATGGTCTAATTAGTTTTAATAAATTCGTCTCATCATTTAGAGGATGAGTTATAGACTGAGTTTTATCAGTAATTTATATTTAACACTTCTAATTAGTACCTCAATATTCGATAGAACGGGTCTAAAAATTATAAAGTAGGAAACGAACACACCCTTCGTTTGGAGAATCAGACAACCATTTCAGCCTCCCACAAACTAGGCCGGCCACCCGGCCTGAATGCACATCTGAACATCTCAATAACTGCTGGTGCCTGCTTGGCCATAGAAGCTCTTCACCCATATACATACCATGGAGGTATTAGGTCATCAAGCAGCCGCCTGCGGCCTGCTGCCCATGTTTCTTTTTTTTTTTCTGATTCACCTGCTGCCCATGTTGTCCATTCTTCTGCTGGTGCTTGAAGGCTCTACAGTTTCGCGCTTTATGTCAAGTTGATCCCTGTATACAATATATTTGATAGTGTAGAGGCTGGGACCTTTGTTTTATTATCTAAAAAAATGTCAAGTTGACCCAAAATTAGAAAAGAAACTGAACTTTCATTTCCTAACGTGAAAAGACCGTCAGCCCATCTGAGCCCCGGCCCAACAGGAGAAGCCACAACTCCGCAAACCGACTTCGCTTTTCCTAATAGATTGCAAACCAAATCAACGCATCGTCCTCAGTTCCACTTCGCCTCCCCCAACCCCCGCTCGCTCTCGCGAGAGGCGGCTCGCCGACGCGCAGAACCTAGCACCACCCTAATCCCACCTCCTTCACGTAGCTGCCGGCCAGCCAGTCAGCCAGCCAGCCACTAGGTCTAGGCTTCCGGCCATGGAGGACGACGAGTACGAGGAGGGGATGGAGGTGGGTTACGGCGGGCACCACCGCGGCAGCGGTCACGGAGGATACGGTGCGGAGGAGGACGACGAGGGGGGTTACGGCGGCGGCGGGGACGGGGACGAGATGGACGAGGACATGGAGGGGGACGGTGACCTGCGGGATGAGGAGGAGATCACCCAGGAGGACGCCTGGGCCGTAATCTCTGCCTACTTCGAGGAGAAGGGCCTCGTCCGCCAGCAGCTCGACTCCTTCGACGAGTTCATTCAGAATACCATGCAGGAGATCGTCGACGAGTCCGCTGACATCGAGATCCGCCCCGAGTCGCAGCACAACCCCGGCCGCCAGGCCGAGTTCGCCGAGGTTGTTGCCCTGCCCCGGTCGTAGCAAGCCTGGCTTGATTTTTTTTCGCCGTCTGCTGCTCTTAAGTTGGGCCATTGGGATTGGGGGAGCTCTGATTTTGCGGGTTTTGGTTGCGAACCGCGCTAGCGCCGGGCAGCTGCTTAGCTAGGGTTTTGGATGCCATGGGTAGTAGTAGCAGGAGTGAGAATTTTGGTAATGTTATTACAGCAACCCGTCACCATGATTTTTGATGATTGGACTGAGACTTGGTGGCTGGAAGTATTTGATTCTGGTGTAGTGTTTAGGTGAGCTTATACTGAAATTGTATAGTTGTATGTGTGGGATGGCTGTGTGAGTACTCGAATCTGGAAAGGTTAGCATTAGGAGAGTTTATGTTGGTTTTATATTGAACTAGGACACCTTTTTGGTAACGTTCTCAGTTGTTACTGTGCAAATGTGTAGAGATCAAAATTTATGATAAAGATTATCATATCACTTTAAATTTTTTTCTTAACTGCTTGAGACTGTTTACAAATAACGAATAACGTAACTTAAAAGTGCTTGCAAAGGAAGAACAGAGTTCAAAGCTTAGCTTTGAGGTTTTCAGGGAAAAAAAAGAAGATCAATGATGCTATTATAAAGCATTCTAACAAAGAACTCCCTCCGGTTTTCTTTTCTTGTTGTTTGACAAGCTAGGAAGTGTTAATTTGCACTAATAAGTTTGTCCTAACCACAAGGAAAAAGGGAGCAGATTAGTAGAAAGGTATGAGAACCTTAAGTTCTAATAAATCAATCATTTGAAACAAGATATTTTCTCAAATCAAAAGCACCCAAGTAAGTACACACCACATTTACATGATATCAATCTGATATTTTGGTCATTGGCTCATTGCAACCCTCTACAGTTGCTACAAATCTAGTGACCATTTTGTTCAATGCTTGTAGCAAGTAGCAGTAATCACTAATCAGTGATAAATGTCCACAAAGAAGGTGGATGGTAACTTCATTATTGGCACCTTCATCAAAATTTTTATAGGAGCATTCCATAGTTCAGGTGCTGGCAAAGTGCTATTAAAACTAGGCAAACATCATAGAAACTTTGTAGTGCAACCAACAGAAAGTTATCATGTTACCTTTTGTTTTGGGGCTTGGAAGGTGAACTGGCATTGTGTCTTGCTGATGCTCTTTCAATATGCACTGAAGTATCTTATAATTTGTTTTATAATTAGTTTCACCTATGCTCTTTGAGCTGTGTCTTATGGTGCTATTTCTTCTTCGTTAGACGCTGCACAAGATCAGCTTTGGTCAAATCTACCTCAGCAAGCCAATGATGACAGAAGCTGATGGAGAGACAGCTACTTTGTTCCCAAAATCAGCTAGGCTCAGAAACTTGACGTACTCAGCTCCGCTGTATGTCGATGTATCATACAGAGTAATGAAGAAAGGACACGACTGTGAGGAAGTTACAGAGACTATGGAGTATCCAAAAGTGTTTATTGGAAAGGTGCTGTATCTGTAATATGGTGACAGTTTTCACATCTGTTTTGTTTGTTCCTCAACCTTCTGTTCCCCTGCAGGTTCCGATCATGTTGCGTTCTAGTTACTGCACATTATATCAGCAATCTGAGAAAGATCTCACAGAACTTGGAGAGTGTCCTTATGACCAAGGGGGTTATTTCATTATCAATGGCAGTGAAAAGGTTCTAATTGCCCAGGAGAAGATGAGCACCAACCATGTCTATGTCTTTAAGAAGAGGCAGCCCAATAAATTTGCATATGTAGCTGAAGTCCGCTCTATGGCTGAGAATCAGAACAGACCTGCCAGCAGCATGTTTGTACGGATGCTTTCACGAGCAGGAGCGAAAGGGGTTAGTGACTTCTTAATGTTCTGAAAATTAGTTTATCAATAAATGTATGTGCTTGTTTAGCTGTCATCATTATGCAATGATGTTAGAGTGCAATGCCATAGTGATACATTGCAGGTTTTATGTGATGATATTTAGTAGCGTCGCAAGAAATGCCTGTGCTTGTTTAGCTGTCATTTTTATGCATGATAGAGGGTGCAAAGATGGAGTTAGTGAGGCTTGCAGGTTTATACGACAGCAAAGTTGTGATTCGTTATTTATGCTGCAGGGTTCATCTGGTCAATATATCCGTGCTACTCTGCCCTATATTCGTGCAGACATTCCCATTATCATTGTATTCCGGGCATTAGGATTTGTTGCTGACAAAGATATTCTGGAACACATATGTTATGACTTCTCTGATACACAAATGATGGAATTGCTTCGTCCATCTCTGGAGGAAGCTTTTGTCATTCAAAACCAACAGGTATATGTTCAGTACTTGATAATAAGCAGAACTAAATTTTTATTTTTCTCACTTTTGTTACAATTTTGCTTGCTTGTTTCGAGCATGTCTCTATTTATTTATTACTTGGGGGCATGTTTTTGAACAGAGGTAGATCTGCTTTTGTTTCTTCTTTTAAAACCTTTATCATTTGGCTGCTTGTAGGTTGCTTTGGACTACATTGGAAAGCGTGGTGCTACAGTTGGTGTCACTCGAGAAAAGAGAATTAAGTACGCTGAGCATCTATTGCACGTTGTGTCACAGTAGATTTGGTTTTCTTTCACTGCTAATACTCTGCCTATTTCTCTGTTGCAGATATGCAAAAGAAATACTTCAAAAGGAAATGTTGCCCCATGTTGGTGTAGGGGAATTCTGTGAGACTAAGAAGGCGTACTATTTTGGGTATGCATTCCTTGCCAAGCCTTGTTAATCAACAAGTATTAAATTTATGTTGAAGGTATTGAAGTTGATTTCCTGTACTCTTGTTTTGTAGATACATTATTCACCGCTTGTTGATGTGCGCTCTTGGTCGAAGAGCTGAGGATGATCGTGATCATTATGGCAACAAAAGGCTGGACCTTGCTGGTCCCTTGCTTGGAGGGCTGTTTAGAATGGTTTGTCTGGGTGTACCCGAATACTGAGAATGCATTAGTATTTTTTTTTGGAGTTAATGGTCTAACATTGGTTTTATCCTGCAACTACAGCTTTTCAGGAAGTTAACAAGGGATGTGAGATCGTATGTTCAAAAGGTTTCTTGCTGTGTATATAGTGAAATATCCATTCCTCCTTTCAGCTAATCCTGGTAGTTATTAACTCCTTTCCTCCTTGATCCTAGTGTGTTGATAATGGAAAGGAAGTTAATTTGCAATTTGCCATCAAAGCAAAAACTATTACCAGTGGGTTGAAGTATTCCCTTGCTACTGGAAACTGGGGACAGGCTAATCAAGCTGGAACTAGAGCGGGAGTTTCTCAGGTATCAGTTTTATGGTTAAGGCTCTACTTGTCTTCTAGTGAAAAACATGCTAATCAATGTTCCATGATCCTTCTTTTCCTGACACGAAGGTGCTTAATCGCCTGACCTATGCTTCTACACTATCTCATCTTCGGAGGCTGAACTCTCCCATTGGGCGTGAAGGTGGATATAGTTTACTTTATTTTGTACATTGATGCTCCATGAAGACCTGATGCTGAATTATTTTTGTCATCATATTAATAGGGAAATTGGCAAAACCTCGTCAGTTGCATAATTCTCATTGGGGAATGATGTGTCCTGCTGAAACACCAGAAGGGCAAGTAAGTGATTTGGAGGCCTTTTTTATCATTTGTGAGCCAGTGGTTGGTTATTCTGTTGTGCTATAATTGTATGCCTTCTACTCAGGCTTGTGGTTTGGTGAAAAATCTGGCCTTGATGGTTTATATCACTGTTGGTTCTGCTGCAAATCCAATTTTGGAATTTTTGGAGGAGTGGGGCACAGAAAACTTTGAGGTTTGTTTTCGTTTGCTTCTTGCCAGTATTTGCATGGGTTTTGACTAGATAATACCTTCCTAATCTTATGATTGCATGGTGTGTATTTTGTACAGGAAATATCACCAGCAGTCATTCCGCAAGCTGCCAAAATTTTTGTCAATGGTTGTTGGGTTGGAATTCATAGGAACCCTGACCTTTTGGTGAAAACACTTAGGCGTTTAAGAAGACAGGTTTGTTTGATGGCTTTACTGACTTAGAGTTGGAACACTGCAGAGAGAAAAGCTAAATAGATAGGCCTTACAAAAAACTTCCACTACTGCCCACTCATATGTAATGAATTGAATGACTGATTGAGGCCCCTCTTTATAACAATGTTCTAATCATATGCAAATTGAACTCCCTTTCATAACATAATAGCATTCTGCAGTATTTGCTGCAAATACCATTCTATCCAGTAGGATAAACATAGATATTTTAGTAGTTCATAATAAGTCAAGTATGCAATTCAGAGGACCCTACTAAGATGTCAAATTTTGCTTTGTGTTGACTTTCAGATTGATGTCAACACTGAAGTTGGTGTTGTTCGTGATATCCGTCTTAAAGAACTTCGACTTTATACGGATTATGGGCGCTGCAGTCGTCCATTGTTTATTGTTGAGAACCAGAGGCTTCTCATTAAGAAGGCGCATATCAGAGCATTGCAACAAAGGGTATAATATTTTGATCATCATGTTCTGGCTATCAATGCCAACTTAGCTCTACATGTATGTATTTTTTTTTTCTCATATGCTTCTGTTATTCTGTTGTCTGCTTATTCAGGAGACTCCTGATGAAGGCTGGCATGAATTGGTCTCAAAAGGATATATAGAGTACATAGACACTGAAGAGGAGGAGACCACTATGATCTCCATGACCATAAATGTAAGCAAGATACACCTGATTCAGCAGTTTATGGACTCCCTTGTGTGGGAGGATTGTCTATTCATTTGAGACGTGATTCTTATGTCGAACAGTCTTGTATACTCCATTTCTGGAATTCATTATGTACCTTTGCTTCTTCCTTCCTTATTTGCCCTCATGGACTGACACAGTGATGACTAAAAATTAAATTCAGGACCTTGTAAATGCGAGAGACAACCCAGGGGAGGCGTACTCTGAGACTTACACACACTGTGAGATTCATCCTTCACTGATACTTGGTGTTTGTGCTTCAATTATTCCCTTCCCTGATCACAACCAGGTGAACCATTCATTTAGACAGTGTTGCAGTACTGCATTTCAGCATTTGTTTTTCCCTCATGAGGTCTAATTCATTCGATTAATTACACAGTCACCTCGTAATACATATCAGTCTGCTATGGGAAAGCAAGCCATGGGAATTTATGTCACCAACTACCAGTTAAGAATGGTGAGTATACATACTAGTTTGATTTTCTTCACTTGCTATGTAGGTCTGAACCTTATCTATTCACCATCCTTTTTCAGGACACATTGGCCTATGTTCTATACTACCCACAAAAGCCTCTCGTCACTACTCGTGCTATGGAACATTTGCACTTCAGGCAGTTACCAGCTGGCATTGTGAGTGAACATTCTGTTTTAACTGCAGTAAACTTCATTTTCTTTATTGCCATCTTTTTCCTGTTATCAATGTCATTGATATCTTTTTTGTGATTTGTGTAGAATGCAATTGTTGCTATTGCTTGCTACTCTGGGTATAACCAAGAGGATTCAGTTATTATGAACCAATCCTCAATAGATCGTGGGTTCTTCCGGTCACTATTTTTCCGCTCTTACAGGTATGGTGCATTGATGCGCATTTTAAGTTATGCCACCATGCAGTAGTCTAATGCATGACTTGTATTCTAATGATTTAAACTTATACGCAGAGATGAGGAAAAGAAGATGGGCACACTTGTCAAAGAGGAATTTGGTCGTCCAAACAGAGAAAATACTATGGTGTGTCTTCTGAGTTGTGTTCTAGTTTCTCACTTTGCTGCTTGCTACATGTGGATAATATTTTTATTACTCTTCTGTTATAGGGAATGCGCCATGGGTCCTATGATAAACTTGATGATGATGGCCTTGCACCACCTGTAAGTAGAAAACTTCATTACTAGCAGGCTCATCTTCATCGGTGGTAATGACAATACTGATCATGTGAAATTCTTCAGGGAACGAGGGTATCAGGTGAAGACGTCATAATCGGGAAGACCTCTCCTATTCCACAAGATGATACGCAAGGGCAGGCTTCTAGATACTCGAAGCGTGATCATAGTACTTCTCTGCGTCACAGTGAAAGTGGCATGGTAGATCAGGTTAGTTGTTTGCCAACATTTCGTTGTTTATTATATGGATGGCACGATGAATTTGAAACCGATAGGCTTCTAAGTTTGCTTTATTCTACACAGGTTCTGTTAACAACAAATGCTGATGGTCTAAGGTTTGTCAAGGTCAGAATGCGATCAGTTCGCATACCACAAATTGGAGATAAATTTAGTAGTAGACATGGTCAGAAAGGAACTGTTGGAATGACCTACACACAAGAGGACATGCCATGGACGATTGAAGGCATCACTCCTGATATTATTGTGAATCCACATGCTATTCCATCCCGTATGACTATTGGGCAGCTGATTGAATGTATTATGGGTAAAGTTGCGGCTCACATGGGGAAGGAAGGAGATGCAACTCCTTTCACTGATGTTACTGTGAGTCATTTTTTCACTGGAAATTTACTATTCTGGACTATAGTTAACCTTAAGAAAAATAGATTTTTGGGGTTAATGCAGTCAGTTATATTTAGTTGTAGATTTAATTGAGTTTAATTCAGCCAATTATAATTCAATTGCTGGTAATGATATTTGCTGGGGTTTGCGCTGTGCAAAGTCTGGCAATAAAACTGGATTTCCTTTGTTAATTATGTAGCCTTATTTATTTTACGTTATCAGGTGGATAACATCAGCAAGGCTCTTCATAAATGTGGGTATCAAATGCGTGGGTTTGAGACCATGTACAATGGTCACACTGGAAGAAAATTGACGGCAATGATTTTCCTGGGTCCCACTTATTACCAAAGGCTCAAGCATATGGTGGATGACAAGATACATTCAAGAGGTCGTGGTCCTGTTCAGATACTCACCCGGCAACCAGCAGAGGGGCGTTCACGTGATGGTGGTCTCCGTTTCGGAGAAATGGAGAGGGACTGTATGATTGCGCATGGAGCAGCATTTTTCCTGAAGGAAAGGCTATTTGACCAGAGTGATGCATACAGAGTCCATGTATGTGAGAAATGTGGCCTCATCGCAATTGCCAACCTTAAAAAGAATTCATTTGAATGTCGGGGATGCAAGAATAAGACTGACATTGTCCAAGTAAGTAGAACTGCCTGTTCTGATACAGCCTATATACTAATATATGGAATATATCTGTTTTCTCTTAAATTGGTGGTTTAACGATGTGAATATTGTGTGTGTTTACAGGTGCACATACCTTATGCTTGTAAGCTGCTCTTCCAGGAGCTCATGGCGATGGCCATTGCTCCGAGAATGCTGATCCATGATACCAAGACAGGGAAGGATCAGAAGAAACGCTGAACCTCAGTGCTGTATTGGTTCATACCATTTGATCTTAGGCTCAATACCCTGCTGAATTGCGGAGCACTTCTTATCCTGGTCTGGACTTTCGTCTGATGGACACGAGTGATTGCACAGCCATCAACAGCTGCCTGTGTTTTGGTTTTTTGGATGTACCAATGTACCAGCAACAAATGGCACATCAATTTAATTTTTTTTGTACATTAGGAAGCAACTAAGGTGGACAGTTTCTCTTGCGAGACTTAACGGACTAGCGTGCTTAAAAGGTACCGGTCTGATTGGGTTGTCCGCATGTCGGGTCTCGAATTGGATCACTTGTTGTATAATGTTAACAGTGGCCATACGTTTGTAGTAGAACTGATTTTGATGTATTAACCAAAAACAGTTTCATCATATTATAAGATTAGAAACAAAGACAATTGGAGTGGACCGGGCTATGTTTGGCGGCGTTGTGGCGTATGCTTTCTATTGCTTCTTAGTAGAGGATTCGTATCATCTGCCTCTGATATGGCGAACTTTGCCTTACCTTAATCCTTGCCGTCAATCCTAGAATCAACGCTGGCCACGTGACGCCTCAAATCTATTAACAACGCTGGTCGTTAATATGAGGTGCACGCGGTGAAAACAAAAACCAATGCAATTCAAAAAAAAAAAAAAAAACAATGTTAAGCCAACGTAAATTTGCCGCTAACACATCATTTCCTTTCCTCTCAGAACCCGCAACGAATCATCTGCAAAACGCCAATTTTCAGTAGAACAGAGCAACAAAAGAAGCAAAAGTTGGCAATCGCAGGGGTAATTCAAAGTGCAATACTGCAACGCATCATTCTTTCTCCAAACAGAAAACAACCTGAGTAGATCACTATGTTTGGCTGCTGTGTGGTCTCTTCGATTTGCCTGCCGCATATTGCCAAAATCACCTGGTACACCAGTGGGCAGTGGTACACCTGGTACGCCAGGCCAGGCCACCAACCACCGTCCACACCCTAATCAAGCTCTCTGTGGATCGCGGCGACAACGACGAGCATGCCGGCGTGAAGGGTGTAGTTTCTGGGAGGCAAGGAGAAGAAGGTCAAGGAGGTGGTGGCGGCGGCACTGGGCGTGAAACGCGGAGCAGGAGATGCCGTGTCCCGGGGCACGCCATCGCGGCTGTTATGGGCACCAAGTACCAGGTGCCGCGGTTCAGTCTCTACGATGAGAGCGGCCGGTCAGTGTGCAGTGGCGTCCGGGACAGAGCACGCGACCAGGTGAGCACACGCCTTGCTATTCAGCTGGTTCAGGTCATCAAAATTGCATCGAGATAGCCTGATCACAGATGTGTATGTCACCGATGTGGCTAACCCAAATATATCGAAATTTCGTCTGCAGGAGAAGCATGCGGCGGCGATCCCAGGCAGTCAGGTGGACCGGTGCTGTTCTGCAGCACAGTTTCCTGTTTCGTTTCTCGATCTCTTTGTTTGTAGTTTTCATTTGGTACGAGGAGGTAGCCGTAGCCCAGTCAGGAATAAATTCTTGCCTGCATTCCTAGCATAAACTGTGGAGCCCTCCTCGCCAACCAATGACGAACGGACAAATGGTTCGTCAATATGCACGCTAGCGCAGCTCAAATGCAGTTGATCAATCAGCTTGAGCTTCACCAGGGCCTTGTAACTTGTAAATTGCATCGTTTCTTCAGAGGCCGTGGAATTTCCTTACAATTCTGATAAATTTCTGAGTCGTTGGTGTCATCTTTTTCAGCTGAATGCTGTTCTGATGGCTGTGCGTCGTAGTGCACAACAAATTTCTGGTGCATCTATAGATGACCAGATGCGAGCAGAAAGTGCACAGTAACAGATCGATGTACATTGAGATGATGTAAACTTTCAGAATGTATTAAATCAGATGTACTATTTTCTGTTGTTTTGGAAGCCAATAATTGTTGCCACTCTTCATACTGCCATATTTCGTGATGCTTAGCTACGAATAAAAAAATTGAAGATGCAACGCAAATTAAAAGCACTAGCACCTAAAAATCTAGTGTGCATCTCAAACAAGGAAAAACTGTTGAATTCTCTCCTACTAATTTAGCAGCATATTCATATATATACATCGACTAACACAATGAACCTGCGGTAGGAATGACTTGTGGTCGCGGCCATTTATTTTCTCCAACACAACAAACAGATTATCACAGACAATTTAGACCTGCCACAATTTCATTTGGAGCATCAGACAACCATCTCAGCCTCCCTCAAACTAGAAGGAATTCCTACATCTAATCTCATTGTTGCTTTGTACTTCTCCGGCACTTCTGCACCGGCCTGAATGCATATCTCAACTACTGCTGGTGCTTGCCCATAGAAGCTCTTCAGCTCTCTCTGCAATTCCTCCCCAGATTCTGGCATGTGCCATACATACCTTGGAGGTATTAGGTCATCAAGCACTGCCGCCTGCCATCCATGTTGTCCATTCCTCTGCTGGTGCTTGAAGGATCCACAGTTTCTCGCTTTGTGTCCAGTTGGACCAATATGCACCTCAGGGCAGTATCCACAAACCCTCACTGCATAGCTCTTCATAAGCTTCAAGGCACCATCTCTAACGGTCTCCCATGCTTTGAGAGTTTCCTCAGCAAGAGCCACAGTCTCCTCTGGGCTGGATGGAGCAATAGTCTCATCATAGTGTAGTTCTTGAAGAAGTGGCTGCTTAAATCTATCATCGGGCTCCTCATCTGGTAAGTCATCTTCATTTGCATCAACAAACTCTTTTCTTCCAGTCTTAATGATAGGCTTCCTACGGCGCTTTGTTGGATACTCAGGCAGCTCAACTCCAGCCTGGATACAAAGCTCCACAAGAGCTGGAATGCGGGGAACAGCAAACCTCTGATCATGGGGAATACGGTTGCCTAGGCGGTCCTCCAGATGGTAGGCTTCAACTGGCACGAAAATAGCTTCAGCTAAAGTACTTCCCCAGTCATGTTCTCCTCTACGTTTATCTGACAGCATTCCACGACATGTCCGGAATGGGTGTCCAACAGATCCAACATGTATCTCACTACAGTATCTGCGACAAAAACATGCACATGTGAATGTGCTAATTAGGGGTACATGGATGGGAGCTGAACAAGCATATGACAAATACTGGAGTACATAAACTAGCAGATTTGCAAAATCAGGATGGGTGGCATTTGTTCACGAGTCAAGTAATACAACACTTGGCATGAAAGAACATTATTAGCCGAAAGCATTTAGAAAGTTCATGATCCCTTTCAATGTAACAAATTTTAAAAAAAAATCTAGCTCTCTATCTTGACTTAACACAGATCAATTAAAACGCATAAAATGATTCTCATCGATCCAAATGGAGGCTTAGCATGCACTACAAAAGTTCAGAGAGACGTAGCTTAATGGAATATGAGATGGCAAGATACCTTCAATATGGGGTAGTGTAGCACATAGACACGTGCTTTAACAAATTAAAAAATAGTATGATTGCAAATAACAGACGTATCTTTCCATAAGCTATGAAATTCGATTTGGTATAATCTAAATGAAGCATACATAATTATGTCACCAATGATATAGAAAAAGTAACAATAGCTACTAGCACAGCACCACATCAAGTGGACAGCTATCATTGTAACTTCTACTGTCCATGGTTCTTTTGTTAATGCACCTTATTGCATCATTTAGGTTGGTCCGACGTGAAAGCACACTTATTATGTTCAATTTGTTAGAAATATACCAAGGTCACATCACAAGCATAGAATCCACACAGGAATATTCTGAAGAAAAGATGGGGTCAAGAAAATTACTTGCAGCCTTTTACTGGTACTACTTTCATAAGCCTCTTCAAGTTGTTGATCAGCAAAATTCTTGCATTGTACACTCTGTATGCAACCGGTATCAGCCTTTTGACAAGCATTCCATTTTTTGGAGGAGGCATTGGTCGTTTGGGTTTCCCTTGTGCAGCCTTCATCCTCGCCTTTGCCCGGCGTCTCAACTCCAGTACTGGTATAGGAAATGGTTTCTTCTCCCTTTTCGAGTATGTTTGTGGAAAGTCAGCATTCTGATTATGTTCGTTTCTAATGACAGCGGCCCTCTGATGAGGTTGATAGATACTTGAACCAGGTATACTGCAAATCATCAGTAAAAAAGACAGCACAAAAGAAAAAATCATCAGTACATAAGATCTGGAACAATTATTGTGCAATATGCATTATCGGCATTCAGGCGTACTCTAGTGAATTGCGGAACAAAAGGGGACAAAGTATTTAACTTTACCCCATTAATTATGAATTCAATTAATCAGGATATTCTCACAAAATGAGCATGTTAGCAAATTCCACCATAAGAAACCACCAGTATCTCTAGTAAAACTTGTTTGACGTAATTATTCAACGGGATTCAGAGGGGCTGTGGAAAGTGATGCATTTCTAAGTTGAGAGATTTGACGACCACGAAATCCTCTGATGGTTTAAATTCTAAGTCAGCATAACTGACAATCAAGCAAAATGAAAAGCAATCAACGGCGGCATCGCTAAGGACGAAGAGGAGTACTAACCCGAGCCTCACACTGCATCCAGGCGCGCCCTTGGCAACCCCTACGCCCGCATCCGCTCGCTCCCTGACCTGTGCCAAACAGCCACAGCAATCACACCACAAATCCCAGCCATAACATCAATTGTCCACCTAAAACACCAATCATCCGACTTGCTGAGCAGCTGAACGAAATCAACACGAGATGGAGGTGCAACTTCTCTCGAAGCGCGGGACTGGGGGCGTACCTGGAAGCGCGGGGCGGACCACCGGAGGCCGACGAAGTGGATGATCTGAGGTAGGCGGGAGGAGCAAGATGGGGGAGGGAGCAGGGGTGTGGCGGACGTGGAGGGCCTCATGGCCAGAGCTTCTCGCATGGCTGCGGCGATTGGAGACTGGAGAGCGCGCGCCAGTGGCGTCGCCGCTTGCGCGCCTCCTTCCCTATCCCTATCCTCGTCGTCGGGCCTTTTTCTTCTTTATTATTTCCCTGCACGCGGAGCAGCTTGGAACGATATTGGGTTTCTTCTGAATTTTATTGAATCTGTCTACTTTCAAAAGACAACCTAATACTCCGATATTGGGTTTCTTCTGATTTCTATTACCAAGTTTAATACTATTATTAAACAAAGTTGTTCTACAAAATCAAAAGTTTAATACTATTATTAAACAAAGTTGTTCTACAAAATCAATTACAGCTTCAACTACTACGCTTGACGCTTGTACACATCTCAATTACTCAGCTCTGTTTCGCATGCACGAATGGCTGCAACAGTTCATCACTACATTAAGCCGAAACCGTTTCCATTGCAATAACCCAGACTAGCAGAGAGAATGCTACGACATGACAATCACGATGGGGCATAAATCCCTCGTGCCCCCATCATGAAACACACAAGCCATCAGCAGCAGCCGTTAACATTAAACCGAAACCGATTCCATTACAATAACCCAAACTAGCAGAGAGAATGTCACGACATGACAACCACGATGGGGTATAAATCCCCTCGTGCCCCCGTCATGAAACACACAAACCATCAGCAGCAGCCGTTAACAGCATCGCAAGAAAAGAGTTTATTAGCTCTGACCTGGATCCGACACTTAAACTTATAGATTTGCGATTGCGTCCATGTCAAACAAAATATAGCATTGTCCATCCTTGACCAAGTGAGCTCAAGGGTGTAGTTGCACACTAACGTGTTAACAGAACATCCGTTTGATACTTGCTAGATGAGAAAACCACGATAACAACTACAGCAGTCTAATTAAGACGCCTTCCAGGAAGCTCAGGTACATGATACCTATCCACATCAAGTTGACCGTGATACCAGTACGCTTCAGGGACGGGCCACCTGCCACCAACATATTGTTTTCCAATATAAGTTCGTTGTCAAATAACATTCTATATTACCACAAAATACAAGCAGGAATGAGAGAGATAATACTTGTTCTTCTTCCTCCTTGTTTTGCCACTGACACATTCCTCCGGATGAGGAATCAGCATACTCTCCACTGTCATCCACCATATTTTTAAATATAAAGTTCATGAAATAAGTATTATGACTATCCAGTTAGCATTGAGAGAATAAGAAAACAAGTACCGTTGTGATGGTAGCGAGAGTGGGTCATTCACTACATTTAATACTTTCTGAATCTTACTCAAGGGCAGGAAAGGAGTTACTTCACGCCCATCATAGAAGTTCATGCCAACAAAAGTTCCATCCAAACTAATAAGAGGGCCTCCAATGCCAGCCTATTAAAGAAATGAGAAAAAAGAGAGATGATCAAAGTTACTGAAAACTAGTAATTCACTAAGACAAATCAGGTGGACTGAAAACTTCTAACTTCCACCACAGTACCTTCTTGATTTTACAAGTAGATAACTGAAGATCTTTGCAGGAAAGTTTGACATCCTTCTTTTTGTACTTCATCATCACTACACCAAGTGAGCCCATTAATAATCCAAGTTCAGGGTCACGCCCTATAGCTACAACTTTCCCAGGTGATTCTTGTACTTGGTTGAAAATGTCTGCTGGGCGAATAGCACCGAGATCGTTTGTGACACTGACAACAGCAATATTGTAATGCAAACTATACCATTCCAGTGTCCCACTGACACGATTGATATGATTCAGGGGCAGAAACACCTTAATCTAGGATCATAAAGTGGGCTCAGCTAAAGATCATAATAAATAACATAAAAAACCAAGAGAAAGTGCACCTACTCTCAACTGATTGTCAATTTTATTTTCATTATAACGACTTCTAACCAAACTGGCTGAAGTCAGCACCCAAGTTTTTCCGCGCCATCTTATAAGCAAGCCAGTGCACGCAAAAAAACCTCTCATCTCCTACATATAATAATTTAATCATTAGTTAGTGTTAATTTATTTGCAAAGGAGAAGTAACAAACATACAACTATTTTAACAATCACCAATGAATGAAGTAACCGAGACAACGCTACGGGATACATCAGTCACAACTTTTTTTGGAAGTCGTGCCCAGACACCATATTCTGAACCCTTGGGCGGACACGGAAAAGGATACCCTTTCCAAGCAATTATCTCACCAAACAATTCTTCGAACCGATTGAGCAATGCCCCATTGACTGGAAAAAGCTCAGAAGTTAGCTATAAAGAAGTGCGCAGGAAAACGCCAGAAATGTCAAAAGCCATCACTTACATTCAAGCATAAGTGGTGGTGGTATGGGATAGCCGCAGGATATTATCCAGCACATATTGTCCACAAATCCTGATGCAATAAAGTGAACAATATATAAGTACTCATATGATATGTATGACAACGTGCACATTGTAACCTGTGATCCATAGGCAATATATTTAGAATGATGGCTTACAGGATTATTCATACCTGAGGGTACTATTCGACTTACACCTTCAGGCACTTTGTATCCACGAAAGTGGAGCTCTTTAGGACTGCATTTGAACACAGCAGCTATCATGAATAAACAAATACACAGGAACTAGTGCAACAGCAAAACAGTCATACCAGCACATGAGCCATGGTATAAAATATGACATGGAAAACAACTTACAAATATTCAACAAAAGGCATGATGTTAAACAGATTCAGGTGTCAAAAATGTAAGTTCAGTTGTACCTATACAACAACAACAACAACAACAACAACAAAGCCTTTTTATCCCAAGCAAGTTGGGGTAGGCTAGACAAAACCCATGGAAACCCAAAAAAGAAGAGAGACATCAAAAATTATTTTAATTCTAGTTTAGACAAATGTGATCAGCATTAAAAATGAATGCTAATTGACAGAGGCATCCATCAAGAAGAGCTTGAACAAATATAAATATGAATATAGCTAACCAGGAAAGTACTGGAAGTGTAGAAGGCATACTTGAGTATCTGAAAATGCTCCAAGCGTTCACGAAGGAACTTCTGCGACAAAAACATCATATTCGTATCACCAAGATGTTTCACATTCATCCCTAGAAATTTCCCTCCCTTTCCTATAAGCGGCCCTCCAAGTACAGCCTAGAACAAAAACAAAGCAGTTTGTTTATAAAGGAAACTGCATAATTACCTTTTGTTGCAGAGTGATAAATGTAGACGTAGACATACAGTTTTCCATCATGACAAAAGAAACAAATCAAAAGCATACCTTGAAGAGATTTTGAGTATCAGGAACCCAGGTGCATGGAGATTCTCTACAAAGAGACCCATTAGTGGTCATCAAACTGCCTGACTTGAAGGCACACCCAACAGCTAGTATACGATCATCTTCACAGACACATTTTGCCAAAAGATCGAGATCCACAGGTTCATCCAGATCCACGGGATGGACATCAAGGATGCATAACGATGTGACAATAGCAATGTCATCATCATATAGTCCCAAGAGCCCATCAACAATTTGATTATGAGGAAGGCGCACTTTAACCTAGTAGAGTGATAAAAGCAGTACATCAGAACCAATGGCCCCAATTAACTTGAATAAAAACAAAAATAAAGAACACAAGATTAGCAGTCATAACCCTCAATTTATCATTTTTATATCTATTAGCATTGAATTCATGAGCCAAATGTGCTGAAGTCACAAATCTTGTTAGGTGTAATTTAGTAGGGGTCTTGTCTGGTAGAGGTATGCCTGAGCATGCAAATAACATCTTATCTCCTGCACAAGATCAATGTTGCAATCATTAAGTGGAGATGAGATAAAAGAAGTTAGGAAAATTCATGAGCATATAGCAGCAAAATTACCATCAAACAAAGCAAGAGAGACGACAATGCAGGACAAAACTTGAGTATCATTGGCACTGGTTACGGCTTGTTCGTCGAAAGGTTCCTCGACAAAACTACTGCCCGTAACAGCTCGATCAGGAAGTTGACCAAATCGTTTCTTCACTTCAGCAATTTGCTGTTGACGATACTCTTTCAATGCCGCCCATTACGCATGAACTAATTACCAAATATGACACAACAACTGTAAGTGTTCTATTGCAGCAATATGTGCAGGAAAAGAACCAATGCATTAGAACAAAAAATAATGACTCACATCTTCTCATGTTGTTTATGGCATGGTTTAAATCTTTGTAGCGCTTTGAGCCATCAGCTGAGCGTTTCGGGACATCATACTTAATTGGCGCAAGCTTATTCCTTCTATTTATGGCTCTCTGCTCCCTACTCACACCTCTGGTGCAATCAATAACCCCCTCTTTTCTTAGGGATTTTGCAGTCCTGAAACAGAAAGTTGCAAATGCTTAGTAGAGGAACCGAAGCCTTATTAAAAGGCTTGATCATAACGCTTAACATCAATCGTAAACCAAAAACATTACCTACAACCTGTTTATGTTCAGGGACTAACTGAATACAAGAGATTCAATCACATTTACAATCCAACCAAATCAATACATTTACAATCCAACCAAACCAATACAAGAGATTTTTTTATGAATTTTGACCATTCGTCTTATTCAAAAAAATTATCTCAAATATATGAAATTATTAATTATATTTTATATTTATCCAGTAATCATGAAAAAATATATGATAATTTTTTAAATCTTTTGAATAAAATGAATGGTCAAAAGTAATGAAAAAAATCAATGACAACAATAATTTTGGAATGGATGGAGTATGTGTTTTGCTAGGATACATATACAAATGTGAGAATCAGCATAAATCGCCATCATCCAGAATCTCGGTTGAGTAACTTAGTTGCTCTGATTATAGAGGATGTCTGCGATGGATTGTACCTCCGTGTGGGCAATGCTAACTGACTCAACAAGCATATAAGAAAATTGACACTTACATGACGCAATTTGCCCAGTGACTCCGCCCGCCGAACAATAGATCGAGTCACGCCAGGAGCCCAGGACGGGATGCGTCGAGGGTGGAACGAAGCAGGCGGAGCGGCGATGGTTTCGGTGGAACACGGCGAGTGAGACGCGATGACGGCTGCAGGCGGTGCAAGATGCAGTATGGTGGAGTATCGGACGTATTCGCGGCGACGCGTCTCGAGTCTCGATCGACGGCGAGGACGAGGGCAAGGGAGGCGACGGCGGCAGCGCAGAACCGTGGGAACCAAACAGTTGGCGAGAGCTTATTACTCGAGGAATTGTCCGCGAGCCGCCCGTTTCAGGTGTTTGGGCCGTGATCGTGGGCCTTACCCTTTTCTGGGCGATGACAACTGAGGGTTACTAGTTACTACATGTATTTTGCCCTGCATGCACCTAATCCACTACTGATGCATTTAGTATGGTTGGCATTTATTTTCAAGTCAAACCATCAAATGATTAAAAAAATATTCAAACCATCAAATTGTGCATGCGCGAAGGCCGTAACGTGACTACCTCAGCTACGGCGCTTGACACTTGTTTTACAAGCCAATTCCTCCACTCCCTTTCGTATACCAATGGCGGTAACATATCACCATTCACCACTCCACTCAAGCTAGAAACGTGAACCGTTATGCTGAACTAACCCATACTTGTAGAACATGGCATGACTCTCCATGCAGCCACGATGTAGCATAAATTAACGTCTCCCCACTACGTCGTGAACACAAGCCATCAGCTGTAGCAGCCGATAGCACAAAACAAAAACACAGAAATAATTATTACTACAAAAAAAAACGTTTTTATTAACAACTTTTGCCGCTTGCCAATTACTAATAACGTGTATTGTATTGCCCGTTACTAAATAGGCTAGGGGAGATATGTCGTCCGTCACTAAAGTCACGTTTGCACCCACCACTATCGGAGACAGTGCAATACAAAGTTTTTCAAGCAATGCCACATGACCAGGGTTCTCAACCACCTCAGCTACCGAGCTTGATGCTTCCGATTTTTTTTTAATCGGTTTGACGCTGCCAATGCAATTCACAGGCAAGTAACTCATGCCAGAAACTTAAACCGTTATGCTGAACTAACCCAAACTTGCAGAACATGGCACGACTTGATGCAGCCACTATATATGGAGTATAAATTAAGGCTTCGCCACCCCAGTCATGACCAGAAGCCATCAGCAGTCGCAGCCAGCAGCTAGCACAGAACAAAATTACAAGGAGAGTTGCAGAGACCGAAGCAACAATGGCAGCTACCGCCGTTGTCTTCGCTATTGCCGTCCTTGTGCATTCAGTCATCTGCGGCGCGGCGGCAGGCACGACTGCTGCGACCAAGAGAAATTTCACAATACCTTCTTCTCCATCAACGAAGAACAAGGGCCCGGTGACCTACGTGTTCGGCGACTCGATGTCGGATGTTGGAAACAACAACTACTTCCAGATGTCCCTGGCCAAGTCCAACTACCCTTGGTACGGCATCGACTACCCCTCCGGCGAGGCCACCGGGAGGTTCACCAACGGTAAAACCATCGGCGATTACATGGGTAAGCGTCCATGAATTGTAAGCAATAAGCTACTACTAGTTGATCATCAACGCTGCACGGACTAATTAATAAAAGTGGCGTGACCCGTTGTTTTCCATGGATGGATGCAGCTGAGAAGTTTGGCGTGCCACCGCCGCCACCGTTCCTCTCCCTGTCGTTGTATGGCAAGGACGTGCTCGGCGGCGTCAACTTCGCTTCCGGCGGCGCCGGCATTCTGAACGAGACGGGCGTCTACTTCGTAAGACACGCTGCCGGCCGCCTTTTCTGATTCTCCTCTGCCTGAATATAATTGTCGTATGAATCTCCATATATAGTAACACGACCTCAATCTCAATGTGGTGGTGCAGGTTCAGTACCTCTCGTTCGACGAGCAGATAACGTGCTTCGAAACCGTCAAGAAGGCAATGGTCGCCAAGATCGGCAAAGAGGCGGCGGAGGCCGTGGTCAACGCGGCGTTGTTCCAAATTGGACTCGGTGAGTGTGCCGCAGCCGTCTTCGTCTTGCTTCCCCTAGCTTGTCAAATTTATTTCGTGTGTGTGAGCCGTGCAAAAGCATTGACGTAGCTTACGGAATGATGCGTTGTGACGTTCTGCAGGGAGCAACGACTACATCAACAACTTCCTGCAGCCGTTCATGGCGGACGGCACGACGTACACGCACGACCAGTTCGTCCGCCTCCTCATCACCACTCTAGACCGGCAACTCAAGGCAACAACACACAGCACTGTCAATCTGTCATCGTAGCAGAACACAGATTTCTGCAGAGAATTAAGCAGTGTAATTTTGTCGAATCTGTTTTGCTTCTCTGCAGCGGCTGTACGGGCTGGGCGCACGGAAGGTCGCGTTCAACGGGCTGGCCCCGATGGGTTGCATCCCGTCGCAGCGCGTCCGCTCGACAGACGGGCAGTGCCTGCGGGAAGTGAACGAGTACGCCCTGCAGTTCAACGCCGCCGCCAAGAAGCTGCTGGACGGCATGAACGCCAGGCTGCCCGGCGCGCAGATGACCCTCGCCGACACGTACTCCGTCGTCATGGAGCTCATCGACCACCCCGAGAAACACGGTGATTAATAACATCATATAGAGTAGAAACGATGCACGCGTCCTCCTCGGCTGCGTACTAATCATCGATTTTTTTCGGTTCGAATTTCGTACAGGGTTCACGACGGCGCACACGTCGTGCTGCAACGTGGACACGGAGGTCGGCGGGCTGTGCCTGCCCAACACGAGGCCCTGCCGCGACCGCAGCGCGTTCGTGTTCTGGGACGCCTACCACACCTCCGACGCCGCCAACAAGGTCATCGCCGACCGCCTCTGGGCCGACATGATGACGATGAGCCGTGGCGCTTCTGGAACTCCTCCTCCTCCTCCTCGCGCCGCCGCGCCCGGCCCGGCAATGGCGCCAGCTCCGTCGCCGTCCTGGAACAACTGATGATGAACCGATCAGTCACCGATGTGTTTTGCCTAGCGACAGAGTGCTGATATATGTAAGCTAGATATTGGGTTCTTTCCCTGTTTCGAGTTTTTTTTTTTTTTTTTGAGAGAGGACACACGTTTGCTGCTTGTATATTTGTAGTATATCGTACACTGTTGCCCATTTTCTTTCTTCACTTCCGGTACACGTTTGTTGTGAAACAAAATGTTCCCGTACATATGGTCCATCTGAGAATGGTCACTCGCTACTGTGATGCGAGCAAAAACACTGACACTGGGCCCCCCAGTTCAGAGTCTATTTATTTTCCTGGGAACCTCTTAGAAAAATAGCAGCGCTCGGATCAGCTTCCGAGCACATCCCGCCGTCCATTTCGTCGAACGGCGACGCGGAAGCACGTGACAAGTCTGCTGTTCCAGTCTAAACCCTTTCCCCCCCTTCTCCGGTCGG
This sequence comes from Eleusine indica, assembly GCA_030378355.1. Lineage (NCBI taxonomy): Eukaryota > Viridiplantae > Streptophyta > Magnoliopsida > Poales > Poaceae > Eleusine > Eleusine indica. The sequence continues at coordinate 4,963,671 of CM059495.1, forward strand.
TCGGAGTCGGACAACCGCATCGCTCGCCGGCGACGAGAGCGCGGCGGAGATGGACGGGAGCCATGGGCTCAGGCAGCCGATGTCTCCGGCGGTCTCGGCCTCGACGGTGCTGCCGCAGCAGCGGCAGATGCAGCCCCACCACCACCCGGCGCGGCCGGCAATCGCCGATCTCTTCACTCTCTACCTCGGCGTCCGTGCCTGTCGACCCTAATCCCTCACCGCGTGCTTGTGGCTGCTACTATTGACTCTTAGTGCTCATGGCTTGCAGATGAACTCGAGGCAACGAACTGAGGACCCAGGAAGAGAGAGCTCGTAAGTTGCTTTCCCTGTTTAATATCGATGTTTTCGTGTTGTTTTCTCTCTGATGATGAGGGAATGCATGAGTATGACATGCAGTACTCTTGTGGTTCTATGTTCGCATGAAAACATTAGCCTGGGTTTTTTTCGGCTACTGGTTTTTGTGTGTTATACTGTGTTTTCTGCTGAAATTTGGGATTGGTTCAGGCTATTGTGCTTTGTGCAGTTTATTCATTTGAATCTAGCGCATATGTTATAGGCATGTAGTTTAATCTCCCTAATTTTCTAAGCTCTTCCAAAATTATAATACACTTTATTAAACTGAATTGTTCAGGAACAAGTTGCAGAAGAGAGTAACTGCCCTGAACAGAGATCTGCCTCCTCGTGATGAGCAGTTCATATCAGATTATGAGCAGTTGTGCATGCAATTCCCAGTAAGCAGAAGAATTACTCCAGTTCTCTTTTTCGTCACAAGTACAGAATAAATTAACTATTTGATGTACAATGTTTTGTAGGAACAAGAGCAGTTGCAGCCAGTCACGGAATCAGTCCTCATTTCCTTTATGCTGCAGTGCAGTAGCCATGCTCCACAATCTGAGTTTTTGCTCTTTGCTACACGGTGCCTATGTGCCCGAGGCCACCTTAGATGGGACAGCCTCCTTCCATCTCTGCTTAATACTGTGTCCTCCATGGAGACGCCAATGGGACAAGGAGGTTCTGCAACTGGCGGCGGTGCTGTAACACCTTCTTCGTCAACTATTACAATGCCAAATGCTCCACATTTTCATCCTTCGACTCCAGCATCACCTTTGTCAGTAATGAACACCATAGGATCTCCTACTCAATCTGGTATTGACCAACCGCTAGGTGCAAATGTCTCACCAATTAAGGCAGCTGAATTTTCCAGCCCTGGGCAGCTTGGTACAGCAGCAAGAGGTGATCAGTCGCGCAGGGGACCAGAGCTTAGCTATCTGCATCATTTGTGCTGTAGGACTATCCTAGCAGGGCTGGAGTCCGATTTGAAGCCAGCTACCCATGCTGTGATATTCCAACATATGGTGAATTGGCTTGTTAATTGGGACCAGAAGCCGCATGTTGCAGATGATGCTGATGCAATGCAAACTTTGAGGCTTGAAAAACCTTTGCATGAATGGATGCATCTATGCTTGGACGTGATATGGACTTTAGTTAATGAAGACAAATGCCGTGTTCCATTCTATGAGCTTGTTCGCAGCAACTTGCAGTTTCTTGAAAACATTCCTGATGATGAAGCACTAGTTAGTATAATTATGGAGATTCATAGGAGAAGGGACATGGTGTGTATGCACATGCAAATGTTAGACCAACATCTCCATTGCCCAACATTCGCAACTCATCGTTTCTTGTCACAATCCCACCCAAGCATAGCCGGTGAATCTGTTACTAATTTACGATATTCTCCCATTACTTACCCTAGTGTGTTGGGAGAACCACTGCATGGAGAGGTGATGTTACTTTGATTCGTGATCTCTCCTCTTTTATTCTTCTCATGACTTTTTTTCCAGTACCTTAATTTGTGTATTATCAAGTATTCATTTGCATGGAACTGTTACTAAGAATGGGCCAATGGGCCTAGACAATATGGGCCTTAACAGGAACATCTTGTTCTTTTGGTTTAATTGTAATAATCCACTGATTTTTGTAATAATGTGGATATGCCGTTCTTATGTACCCATTTTAGATACTTATCTTGGTGTCAAACTAAGAATATTACAAGTGCACAAAGTACAAAAGGAGTTGAACGGCACAATTTCTCTGCTGTTGTTACTAGTTTTCTCTTGAGACGAACACTGCCTGCCTAATTTTTCTGGTTTCATTAATAAAAGATAATATACAAAAAATTGTGCATGGGCCGTTGGCCCAAAGGAAGCCCCTAACAAATAGAACTAACTGAGATACTCAACCAATTATTGTAAAAACACTATCCATGGCTGTTGTTATTGTTACTAGTTAAGTAATTCAGAATGCAGATAATAGCAAACATAATATTTAAGACCATATTACGTGTTATGGAGTCAGTATTCAGCATCACGTGGGATCTAAATAACATGTAAAAAGCACAGATATTTTCAGTGAAAGAGGTCAAATGAAAAATTATACTATTCACAGATATTAATCAGTAGTGGATACACATTTAAGTTGCATGATCTCCATTGTTATTCTCGGCAAATATCAAAGCTGATACTTTTATTGTTTAGGATCTTGCAAACTCTATTCCCAAGGGCGGGTTAGACTGGGAGCGTGCTCTCCGTTGCTTGAGGCATGCTCTCCGTACAACTCCATCACCAGATTGGTGGAGGCGTGTTCTTCTTGTTGCCCCCTGTTACAGATCACATTCTCAACAATCATCAACTCCTGGAGCTGTTTTCTCACCTGATATGATTGGTGAGGCAGTTGCTGACCGGACAATCGAACTATTGAGGCTCACTAACTCAGGTTAGCATTTGATACTCCACTAAATTTGGATAACAGCTGGCAATTTCCCTGTAAATAATAGTGAAATAATATAATAATTAATTTGTTAGCTACTGTCTGGTTTCTGCTGCTTATAATCAATAACCTTTTTTTATGATATTGCAGGGACTCAGTGCTGGCAAGATTGGCTTTTGTTTGCTGACATTTTTTTCTTCCTGATGAAAAGTGGTTGTATTGATTTTCTTGATTTTGTGGACAAGCTTGCTTCTCGAGTAGCAAATAGTGACCAACAGATTCTACGTAGTAATCATGTCACATGGTTACTTGCACAGATTATCCGCATTGAGATTGTGATGAACACTCTTAGTTCAGATCCAAGGAAGGTGATGTACATCTGCATGACTATTTATAAATATTTACTCCTTTTTTGCATGTCTTTCACTCAACATAATTCATTAGCTGATGATTCCCTCATGAAACATTCAAGAAGTGTTTAAGCTCTAAGCTCAAATTGTTTGGAACTTTAATATTTTCTCATAGATGTCGTTTAAGAATGTTTTGTCCACCATTTTACAAAAATATAAATGAGTTCTCACATAAAAACCATATCAGCAGGCTGCCATAAAAATTTCTCTCAAATGATTTTCAATAACTTTTAGCAAGTAATAGTAGTGCTTGGCGGTTACTGCCTAGTTTTCTTCTCTCCTCTCCTGTATAGCAACTTGGAATGGTGGGGGCAGCGGGTTCTTGCCTTGTAACTCATAGGCTCTTTTCCCCCTTTTTTATATATTATATATATCTAGCAGTCCTTGGCAAAATCATGCAATAGTTTTTGTTGTATTTTCATTTGTCCTTTTGTTATTTTCCTTATCCTGTTTATCTCAATTTATGAATTACGGAAATTCATCCGTGTGCTTACCATATCTGTATAAATTTCTTCCGGCCATTTCTTGCGTTATCAGGTTGAAACAACAAGGAAGATAATTTCGTTCCACAAAGAAGACAAGAGCCTTGATGCCAATAATGTTGGCCCTCAAAGTATTCTTCTTGATTTCATTAGTAGCAGTCAAACTTTGCGTATTTGGTCTTTCAACACTTCAATTAGGGAGCATTTGAACAGTGACCAGCTTCAGAAAGGAAAACAAATAGATGAGTGGTGGAAACAGGTGTCAAAAGGTACTGCTTTACTCTGGAAATACCATTATGATTTTTTATCTAAAATGTTATCCTGTACTTCAAACAATCACAGAAAAAGATGGACATTGTAGATATGCGAAATTTAAATAAATTATTTGCAGAAAAAATTTATTCCTCGTTTAATAGGATTAAAAGTTCTTGCTCCATTCCTTACATAGTAATACTAATTCTTTTATATGAGTATGATTCTACAATTCAGAGTTCATGTGGTGTTTGTATCTTTTCTGGAATGAGATTTGTGTCTGCATTTAAAAAAAAAATTGCTTGCAAACCATGCATTGCATTCTTTTTCTTTTGTATATTATGTGTTTAAATTATCACTTATTTCTTGATTCCACAGCTTCTGGAGAGAGAATGATAGACTTCATGAACTTGGATGAACGGGCAACGGGCATGTTCTGGGTTCTCTCCTTCACCATGGCACAACCAGCTTGTGAAGCAGTCATGAACTGGTTTACATCAGCTGGAATGGCAGATTTAATTCAGGGGCCTAATATGCAGCCCAATGAAAGAATAATTATGATGCGTGAAACTTATCCTTTGTCAATGACATTGCTTTCTGGGTTATCTATAAATCTTTGTCTGAAGCTTGCTTTCCAGCTTGAAGAAACCATATTTCTTGGCCAGGTAAAAGCACCAAACATGAGTAGTTGATAAGATTTAAGTTGACTCGTGTTATTTATCCTTTTTTTTATAACTGGGCCGACCTGTTTTATTTTGTCTTGCCAGTACTTATGTTGATCTAAGTAACATGCTGGACATGTCAAAAAAAAAAAAAAAAAGCAACATGTCGGACTCATTATTTGCAATCAACTCAAATAGTTGCTTTCTGAGCATGACTTTAATATGATTGCAGTGTACACATGATTATATCATTAAAAAAGTTTTGCTGATAATTTTGAATAGGTAAAATGTGATAGATTTGCAAAATATTATGTGAAAATTCCCACAATATGAAATCGTCTCTTGTCTTTTCAAAATATTGTTATCAAGAAACATGTGTACCCTGGTATCTGTATGTTTGTCACATTGTAAAATCTGTTTCATTCTTACCTCTGTTTTTTGATAGGCTGTCCCTAGCATTGCTATGGTGGAAACCTATGTGAGATTATTGCTTATAACGCCTCATTCATTGTTCCGTCCCCATTTTACCGTAAGTTCATCTGTCCCCTGTGGTGATCTCTTGATGGTTATGGCACTAGACCACCTTGTGAAAATTGTTATGGTCTTGCTTTTGCCCTTCTATAGCACCAAAGTTTCTGGAATACATAAAATTATGATTTCTTCTGACTATTTTATTGTACTTTCAGACCTTAACCCAAAGATCTCCATCTATTCTGAGCAAATCTGGCGTATCATTGCTCCTACTCGAGATACTGAATTACAGACTACTTCCTTTGTATAGGTGAGTATAAGTACTATAGTCTCTAGTTTTTGGCTCCTCTAGGCAGGGAGGTAGGACCAAAGAAATGTTGTGAATTCCTAATATTTCATAAATTTTATTTGATAATTCACTTTTGTCTACCCCAATGTGGTGTTTAGGTATCATGGAAAAAGCAAGGCACTGATGTATGATGTCACAAAAATAATATCTATGATTAAGGGCAAACGTGGAGAGCATCGTCTTTTTAGACTAGCTGAAAATTTGTGCATGAATTTGATTCTCTCGTTGAAAGACTTCTTTTTTGTGAAAAAAGAATTGAAGGTAATGATACTACTTGCTTCTCTTTCAAAATTTGACTCTCACCAGTTCATTTTCTAGAACATTCACACACATTTAATGCAGGGGCCAACTGAGTTCACTGAAACTCTCAACCGTATAACAATAATAAGTCTTGCTATCACCATCAAGACACGTGGAATTGCTGAGGTTGAACACATGATTTATCTTCAACCGTTGTTAGAGCAAATTATGGCAACCAGTCAACATACATGGTCAGAGAAGACGTTACGTTATTTCCCTCCCCTTATTCGTGACTTTTTAATGGGGAGAATGGATAAGAGAGGCCAAGCTATCCAAGCATGGCAGCAGGTAACATTTTTATTACCTTTTGGACTGTGTCCTCTGATCATTTACATGTTTGCTTCAACTTGTTGCACATTCTGCATATATTTGCTGATTACCAGATTGAGGAATTTATTGTTTACCTGTGTGAATGGCCAAGCCATATTCTATTTGTTAATAATTTCTTTGTACCATGTATTGCTACTGTTAAAAAAAATTATTTACCGTTAAAGTTAGAAATTTATCACATTTCTTTTCACTTAAAATGTTCAGAATGACATTGTTAGTGCTTTATCGTTAACGAAACTGGTGGTGTTTTATCACCTAACATTGAGAGACTTTTTTTTTAGGGGGTCTAACATTAAGACTCTTAGTTGTAGCTTTATTCTCTGACACTTATTGCGGCCTTACATTAGCATTACCTGAGATGTGTTTTCTAATGTCACCCCATCTCCAGAAGTCTTGAAATTTCATTATTTCTGTTACTGTTTATAAGTCCTTAAAGTTGCTAGTACATATTTATCAAAAGAAATGTTGGCCCAAGCAGAATTGTCCTACCTTTCATATTGGTAATTTGCTTTCTTTTCAGGCAGAAACTACTGTTATTAATCAGTGTAATCAGCTTCTCTCACCATCTGCTGAGCCAAACTATGTCATGACTTATTTGAGCCATAGTTTCCCTCAACATCGTCAATACCTTTGTGCTGGTGCTTGGATGCTGATGAATGGACATATCGAGATCAACAGTGCAAATCTTGTATGTATTTGCCCTATGTTTTTTAAATCACACTTTTTATATGACAATATTCGTTTCCCTATATATTTTTATCTTGTGATCTTGATGCAGGCTCGTGTATTAAGAGAGTTTTCACCCGAAGAAGTTACAGCAAATATATATACAATGGTCGATGTTCTTCTGCATCACATCCAACTTGAGCTTCAAAGAGGGCATCTAGTACAGGTTTGCTAACTCAGAGAGAATGCTGCTTTATTTGTCTTTATTATGTATTAAAAGAAAAAACTGTCTTTTGTTTACATGGGCTCCTTTGTTCAGAAATTAGTGTGTATAATTTTATGACATTTTACTTTATTCAGGACCTACTCTCCAAAGCAATTTCAAATCTTTCTTTCTTTATATGGACACATGAGCTTCTTCCACTGGATATTCTCCTGCTAGCTCTCATTGACAGGGATGATGATCCGTATGCTTTACGTCTTGTGGTAAAGCTCTCAAACTTTTCAAGTTTCCGCCATTTTTTTAAATCATGTTGCACAATAACCATTATTTTAGCTTTTATTTAGTATATTTCGCAATTTTGAAATAAGTTAGCTGTAAATATTCTGTACTAGGATCTGAGCCTAGCTCAGTTGGTTAAGGGTGTGGGTGTACACCCTGACCACCCAGGTTCAAGTCCTCTTTGACGCGAATTTGGGTCCTACTTCTTCTTAATTAAATGCCACCTAGTTCCTCCTAGGTTGGTCGAGTTTTTTTTAAAAATATTCTGTACTCCTGCCTCAATTTACTTGTCGTTCTAGCCTTCTAGAGTTTTCTCAAATTACTTGTCATTCTCGTTTCCTTTGCACCACAATTTTCCCAACCCTCTTTTTTCCTGTGCCTAGAGCTAGAATTACGAGTAAAATGAGACGGAGGGGTAGCAAGCTATTTAGCAACTCTTTTTGGTTACCCTTCAAAAGCTGCCAGTCAGTCTTTTTACAGCCTTTGAATCTAGCGTAAATGGCCTTTCTATAATGTGACCAACTAACATTGTCAAGAGTGGTATACTTGTGATCACACCAGTATATCTCACTGCCTTGCATTCAAAAAATGAGATCCAACCTAGAAAGCACTAACCTGGGTGGTAGTGGGTGCGTACCCACACATCTGCACCTTAACAAACTTAGCAAAGCTCAATTCCTATTGTCTTGCATTTGACTATTAGCTAGTTGATCTGGTTGGTTTCCGGTTTTCTAATGTTACTGGCTCGGGTCTTTCATTGTCTTTGACAAATCTATTTATGCTACTCAATTCAATATGTACAGACTTGAAGCTCTGATAGACAATTTCATATCACAGATAAATCTGCTTGAAAGGCCGGAGCTTCAGCAAAGAGTAAAAAACTTCTGCAATTCTCGCTCTCCAGAGCATTGGCTCAAAAATCAACCTCCCAAAAGAGTTGAGCTCCAAAAAGCTCTTGGTAACCATCTCTCATGGAAGGACCGGTAATTGCTAACTTTAACCAATTGTTATTTTTGTCTTCTTGATTAATTTGCGTTGACTGAAACCACTTGATATTTTGGGACTATTTCTGCCATGACCAATGACTCTTTATCCATTTATATGCCAGTCTTAAAGGCAATGTTGATTTGTTAATTTTGTTATTTCGTCCATTTTACGAGTTATGGGGCTGTTATTTGCTTTTGACCGGCCAAACAGACTTGATTGTGATGGTTTTCTTCATAAGTGCATATTATTGCTAGATCATATTATGTCCTAATTTAGCATGAGACTATCTACCTACCCTTTTTAAAAAAATAAAAACTTTCGCCAATCTGTATCTGTTCTCAGGATAGCAACTTTAGTTTTGAGATATTTGACTTTTGTTTTAAATCATTGTCACATCACTACTGTCTTTATTTTGGTTATAACAATTCACTTTGATTGTGTTAATGCAGTTATCCGCCCTTCTTCGATGACATCGCTGCACGCTTGCTTCCTGTAATCCCACTAATTATTTATAGGCTCATCGAAAATGATGCTACAGATATTGCAGACAGAGTTCTTGCATTTTATTCTACCTTGCTTGCCTTCCACCCCCTAAGATTTACATTTGTACGTGATATCCTTGCATATTTCTATGGTCACCTTCCAAGCAAGTTAATTGTTAGGATCCTCAATGTGCTGGGTGTTAGCACTAAGGTAAACCTGTTTACTTTTAAAACTGGAACTCTTTCAACATGGCTTATTGCTAACAGTGAGCTTTTTACAGACTCCCTTCTCAACATCATTTGCTAAATATTTAGCATCATCAAATTCTGCTGTTTGTCCGCCACCAGAATACTATGCCAACCTTTTGCTTGGGCTGGTTGATAATGTTATACCTCCTTTGAGTAGCAAATCGAAATCAAACCCAACAGATTCAGCAAGCACTACATTCAACAAGCACCATGCTCCTTCACAAGCTGGAGGGATCAGTAACACCGATGGTCAGAGGGCATTTTATCAGAATCAAGATCCTGGGTCGTATACACAGCTTGTTCTGGAAACAGCAGCTATTGAGATTCTCTCACTTCCTGTGCCTGGTTCTCAAATAGTGTCTTCACTGGTTCAGATAATAGCGCACGTTCAAGCAATGCTTATACAGTCAAATAGTGGCCAAGGAATGTCAGGTGGTTTGGGGCAAAATTCTGGGCTGCCTACTTCACCTTCAGGTGGGGGTGCTGAATCCACAGGTCCGAACCAAGCAAACAATGCTGCAAGTGGAACAACTGCCACTAACTTTGTTTCTAGGAGTGGCTACTCATGCCCACAGTTATCTGTTTTGATGATTCAAGCATGTGGCCTTTTGCTGGCACAACTTCCGCCCGAATTCCACATGCAACTATATTCAGAAGCAGCCCGTGTCATAAAAGATTGCTGGTGGCTTGCTGATAGTTCAAGGCCTGTTAAAGAGCTTGACTCTGCTGTTGGCTATGCACTGCTGGATCCTACATGGGCGTCTCAAGACAATACATCAACAGCCATAGGTAAAATAATTTTGTTTAATCCTTTCGACTAAATCCGCTCATAATTAACGTAATATGCTAGTGCCACTCTTCTGACTTGTATGCTTCCTTTGTATCAGGAAACACTGTTGCCCTTCTTCATGCATTTTTTAGCAACCTTCCACAAGAATGGCTGGAATCTACACATACCGTAATCAAACATCTTAGGCCAGTCAATTCAGTCGCCATGTTAAGAATTGCTTTCCGCATCTTGGGTCCTTTACTTCCTCGTCTAGCCTTTGCTCGACCTTTGTTCATGAAGGTATACTTGTTTACCCCTCCTCTCGCCATACTTTGGTAAAAGAATATTTTCTTTTGATTTACATCCTGAGACTGGGATTGATCACAATCTCAAGTCAAAAACGTCTTATGGGATCTACAGAAATTTTGTATTTGAATTGGATCGGTGTATGTTGTACTGACATGCAGTGTCAATAGCTGCACCAAGATTTAGTTGCATCATTTTAATATCTTTTGGAGTTTCAACTTGTTCTGGTAAAAAAAAATATACTTATGCTTTTGACGTTTTTGATATGATCAAGCTAGAAAGAACCACCAGAGTTACTAAATTCCCCTAATGTTGTTTATTTTAACCCATTTTCATGAATTTTTATTGTCCTTATTATATGGCTTCAATATTTTGGAGTTTGAATAACTACATTCCATTGTTTGTCTACTAAATTAGTTATGCTATTGGGATATGCAGACGTTGGCTTTGCTGTTCAATGTGTTGGGCGATGTCTTTGGGAAAAACTCTCAGGCCTCAGCTCCCGTGGAGGCATCAGAAATTACAGACATAATTGACTTCTTGTAAGATACTTTTCATCTTATGCATCGTTTTTTCCCTGGCATGTTTCTCTTCTCTTCTTTGTCAAGCTTAATGCATATGGTCATACCCGCATGCATCTCATATGAGTTTTTTTCATGCTAAATAGGCATCATGCAGTGATGTATGAAGGTCAAGGGGGTCCTGTTCAAAGCACCAGCAAACCCAAGCTGGAGATATTGACATTATGTGGAAAAGTCATAGAAATTTTAAGGCCAGATGTGCAACATCTTCTCTCGCACCTGAAGACGGATCCAAATTCATCCATTTATGCAGCGACTCATCCAAAGCTAGTGCAGAACCAAACCTAATGTTACGAAATCAGTTTCATGCATAGATGATTCGTGCCCAGCTTTTGTTTTCAATGAAGAGGTCCGAACATCTTATTGTACGGTATCAGAAGAATTGTGGTAGTTGACTAGTATCCGTGTCTTGCAGTAATCTAGATTTTATGCTTATATTTAGGGACAGATGAATGAATGTTGCCTATCGTATACTTCAGGGTAGCAGCTGGCCCTCAGCATTGTTGTAAATAACTGCTTAACAGCTTGAGCACGTTAGGGCACGGATAGCTCGCAGCCTAAATACGAGGTTCACCTGTCAGTGGTAGACAGTATATTTAGTCACTCCAGAGAATGAGCAACAATGAGCATACTGTCTCACCCATGTGCAAGATTTGCCGTTTGGTCGATGGTCAGTGTCCAGATACCATGCAGAACTGCATCAAATGTACGAGAAACTGATTCTTGGAGAAAAAAAAAATGTACGAGAAGCTTGTCCGTTGTTACATAGAGGTTGCGAAGGACCATCGTCATTAATGAGTTGCATCAGTTAGTATAGTGTATCTGAATTGTGCGTGTCGTATTGCGGTGGATTGATACGTCTCCGTACAGCAAGTTCCGTTCTCTGGCTGGAGGCAAATCTTGGCGGCGATTAGGGTGCCCGTTATCAGTCATTTTCAGGTTGATTGGGAGGTTGTTCCATTAATACTTCCTTAAAATCCGTTCCCCTTAACCCGTACGATAAATGGTAGCACCCGATTTGCACAACTTTGGTCAGGTTATCAAATCTGAGTACCATTCGCGATGCACCGACAGTAACTTGATCAATCGAAACCGGCACGACGCTCTTGTCCCTGTGGCGTCAAAGGTCTCGCGTAGAGTACAAACGTTGCCGTCGCGACTTGACCCGCCTTCGTTCTCTTGTCCGTAGCTGGGGGCACACGGTCAAATTCAAACAAGTCCGCTGTACTACGCACTTCCATTCCACAGGTTCAGTGCACTGCGCACACGCATACGCATCGGCCGCAAAGCCAGGACCCGCCCGCCCGCCCGGCCGAGGGTCAGTCAGAGACGGGGTCACACGTACGGGGGACTACGGGTCGCCCCGCCACGTGCGCGCGGCGGCCTTTCCACTTCGGGTCGCATCTATTAATCCCGCTGCGCCGCACCTCCTCTCCAAATCAAGGCTGCCCCGCCCCTGCTCTGTTCTCAAGGCCGGAGGCTGGGACCTTTCACTCTAGTCGAGTCCCCTCCCTTATTAGCACTAGCAGGCGAGCCGAGAGCACAGACACACAAGTCAACTACTACTAGCGTCGTGCTCGTCTTCTCTCTTCTTCGGTTCTGTGTCCTCCACGGAAAGGGAGTGAGAGATGGGCAGGCAGCCGTGCTGCGAGAAGGTCGGTCTCAAGAAGGGGCCATGGACCGCGGAGGAGGACCAGAAGCTCGTCACCTTCCTCCTCTCACACGGCCATTGCTGCTGGAGGCTCGTCCCCAAGCTTGCAGGTAAGCAATTTGGTTTGTCTCCTTCACTTGCTTGCTATACCAGGATCGAACGATCCGTTTGCGAAATGCAGACGCTCACATTTGCGATCACAATCACAGGGCTGCTGAGGTGCGGGAAGAGCTGCCGGCTGAGGTGGACCAACTACCTTCGCCCGGACCTCAAGAGGGGCCTCCTCTCCGAGGAAGAAGAGGCGCTGGTCATCGACCTCCACGCGCAGCTCGGCAACAGGTTCGTTTCGTACCACGTGATATGTGTCACGCTCACACCGACGCGCATGCAGCTCGCCGGCCGTCGGCTTCTTCTTCCTCCGAATGAAGCTCACGGCGCCGCCGCTCTCGTTCCGTGCAGGTGGTCCAAGATCGCGGCGCGTCTGCCCGGGAGGACGGACAACGAGATCAAGAACCACTGGAACACGCACATCAAGAAGAAGCTCAGGAAGATGGGCATTGACCCCGTCACGCACCGGCCGCTCTGCCCAGCTCAATCCGGGGAACAAAACCAGACGCAGCAGCAGCTGCGGCAAGATGCTCCGCAAGTGCGAGAAGAAGGCCAAGACGAAGAACCCAAGGCGTCGTTGCAATCGCAAGGACACGGCGGCGCCGACGAGGACGACGGGGATGAGGAGGCTTCGCCGGTGAGCGCTGCCCAGCCGCAGGTCGCGGCCGCCTCGCCGGCCTCCACCGCCGCCACCGTGTCGCCGTCCTGCTCCTCCTCCGCCTCGGCGTCCGTGGCCACTCCCGGCGCTGACGTGGCGGTTTGGCCGGACCCCATGGACCTCTTCGAAGTGGACGGCATCATGGACATGGACTGGGCGGGCATCCTGTCCGGCTGCGGCGACGACGGCGCCGGCATAAGCGTCGATCTGTTCGACCAGTACCCTGGCGATGGCTTCGACCAACAAGTCTGGATGTGATGCTGATAGGAGTAGATGATTGCTGGGTAGGATTATTAGAACTGTCGTCCTCTGTTCCTGCATGTCATGTTTCCTTCCACTCTTTTCTTTGGTTGGTTTTCAATTCAGGTTCGTCCATATTCCTTATGGCATACACGGTCTGTGAGTTGTGACAAGGAGAGAAGCCAGGTGTGTGGATCGTGAAAATAGAGAAACAAAATGTTGTTGCGATAAGCTGTCGAGCTCATGCGTTGAATCAATCCTGTCATGCTTTGTTTAAGACCAGAAGTCCCGTCATTCACTCGTGTACAGTGTAAGAATGCGAAGTTTCTGATGTGGTGTGCTACCTTTCAGGCTTTCATCACGGTATCATCGAGGACAGTTTGAACAGTGACGAAGACGAACAAAGAACATTTGCACAGGACAGCGCCAAATATGAACAGACCAAACCGAAATGACACTGATGGACATATGTTCGTGTGAGAAACATCGATTCTTTTCCTTTTTTCCGCTTGCATGGTCGAACAAATTAAATTCCCCCTCTGATTAACCGTAGCAGATAGTCACTGCCTCACTGGCAAAGCTCGGTTGTTCTGAACAGCAAAGGAACTATATGAGGGCGGAAAGGGAGTCTACACAAAGCGTCCTTCAAAAACCCACCTTATCTTTTGTGATGTCTAAACAAAGCTTTTTCTGCTGACCAGACACTCCACTGCATGTACTTAGTTGACCCTTGAAAACAATAATAAAAAAAAATCGACGTTCAAGGTACACTAGGACGCGTCCTAAACAGGCTCAGCTATAACCCAACATTATTAAACAAGACAACCATCAGCTTGCTACCTGTATATACTTGCTAGTGATAAATTCAGTACACGGTGTTGTATGTAGCAGATAAATTGACAAGAGAAGTAGAGCGCATCACTTTCAAATGATATAATCATCAACAACCAAATACATTGATCACTGTCATCGGATCATCGTGATCACTCAAGTTCCATCAGTTGTCAGTGCCGGTAGTTGCCCGGTCAATCGCCGGCGTCGTCGCGCGCGCGCGCTCCGGAAGCCGATTTGGTTCCACCGGGAACACCACAGCCTTTGGTGATGTGCCGCGACCCGATCGGCCGGACGGCGAGACAGCAGTCAGGGAGCTTTAGCGAAAGCTACGTGCCCTGCCCGTTCCGTCGAGCTCCGCAAAAGCTTTTTTTTTTTTTTTTTTTTTTTGTGGGCAAGAGCTCCGCAAAAGCTAAGCTGCGTACCCCGCCATTTGTTGGTGGCGAATTAACACTAGTCCTCGCGCGAATGTTTCGCCACCTTTCGTCCCTCTCCGTGACGTCGGCGTCGCGTCACGGCTGCGTCACCGCCTGTTCCGCGCGTGCGAGACACGTGTCAGCGACCGATTTGGTGTACATCCAAACATGCTCGACGAGTAATAGTGCCTGCAGAAGGAGAGGTCGACAGCGCAATCGGAGATTTCTGAACATGCTCTGATTGCGCTTCCTGTACGTACAGTACAGTATGTACGCGCATCATACCTCATTATACCTCTGGCAGCAGGCATGCATATCTCGTATCTGTAAAGAGCAGAGCACGTAATTATTCCCTCGTAGCCCAGAGGGCGCTGCCGCAGGAAAATATATAAACAGTGATCACAAATAATCGATGCGAGTTTTGAGCTTTTTTTGTTTTTTCCTGCAGCGCCGAATAATGCATGCAGTCGAATGTGCAGGCAGGCTCCACCTCCACATCGTGGCGGCAAATTGTTATGCCGAAAAGTGCACTCATCACGACGACACTACACATGACGCCGCAGCAGAGATCGGCAGCGATGGCCCGTCCCCGGCCGGCCAGCCGTCGAGCAAGCGACGAGCGGCGGGCAGAGCACCAAGTGTCACACGCGGCGTCTTTTTGTTTCTCTCTCTCTCTCTTTTTTTTTTTAATCTCCGCGGGCCGCGGGGGCGCACGGCGAAAGGAAAAAAGAACCGGGTCCAGCGAGCGAGCGGAATGGCCCAAAATGGCGGTGACTTTCCCGGAGCAAAAGCGATCATCGTGTCTGTCAAGCGCTGCAATGATGAGACAAAGAACTGGGATCTAGCCGTGCGCAGAGGCTTTTTTTATTTTCCCTTTCTCTGCCGTCTCGTCTCGTTCGTTCTGCCACAAAATGGAAGGAAAACGCGCGGGCGTTTTGAGTGGAAGCGTGCGCTGTTTCCATGCGTCGATCCCCTGCCTGCGCTGCCGGCGGCCTTATTTGGTGGGGCGGTGCAGCATGGCCCCGCGCGCGCCAATGCAGATTATCAAAACGCAAACTAATTAACAAACTCCTGGCAGCTAAGCTGAGTGCTTATTAGCTCCAACAACTCGTCGCAGTGGCAGTGCTGGTTAAATAAACCGAAAGGTCCCGTGCACGCGACCATTTTTTACAATCCAATGTGTATCTCTCTTCAGGCCCCAACCTACTTCATTCAGTGATCCCAGTCAAGGCAACTGCCGAGTTCAATTCCACCAGCGCTGGTGCTCAGTCGCCGGTCGCAGGTGGGTTTGTGTTGGCGTGGCATTTTCGAGTAAGCCAGCCCATGGCACTGTGGTCGACGGATGTGACGGTCGGCAAGCTAGGTTCGGGTAGCCCAGATGGAGCCGGCGCGTGGAATCTCATCGGAACGAGCGCGACGTGACATGAGATCTCCATCGGCACTACGATCATCCGTGTGATCATCATAGAGGCGCGACGATACTGGTATACACGAGAGCTAATAGCTCTTGTCCGCAAAATGAAAAGCGAAGCGGAAAGCGCAGCCTATCAGTTATCAAAAAAAAAAAAAAAAAAAGCGCAGCCTATCGAATCGTTGGTAGCCAGGTGGCAGCAGGCAGCATGATGGCGCCACTCGTACACGCGCTAGTGGGTTTAGGTGGATCTGCCCCTCCATTTTATCTTAATAAGTACCTTATCCTCCTGACATCCTCTCCTCCGTGGGGCGATCGTCTCGGCGTCCTCCCGGCCTTTTCTCCACTATCATTTGCTACTTCCGTTTCATGCATGATATATTTTTATTACTCTCTTTATTCTTAAATTATTTTTAGTTAACTTTGATCATTTATCTTATTTAAAAAAAATTAAATAATATTATATATATTATTATAATTTATTTTATTATTAAAAGAAATTAAAACATAACTTAAAATTTTACACATTTAAAATAAAACGAATGATTAAAATTGACTAAAAAAATCAACGATAATAATAATTTAAGAACGAAGGGACTAGTTAATAAACTCCGATCCAGCCACACAACCGGCCAGGCTTCTACAGGCTTCGGTTCGCGTGCTGGGGGGCCCGGCCGGGTTAGCCGCAGGTGCTAATGTGCCGTCAGCCATGCATGCCGTGCGTGCCATGCCAGCGCGCTGCGGCGACCGCGATGCGCACGACCACGACGTGCGCGCAACAACAACAACGTCCCGTTTCTGTGCGTCCCAAGCAAAGCTAATAACGCGATGCATCGGGTCAGTGTGTGGTGGGCGTGGAACGCGCACGCCGAGCGCGATCGAGAGCGAGCTCTGTGATCCTTTCGGGGAATATGCAAGAGAAAGATGGAAGCTATGGAGCACGACTGGTGAATAATGATGAATGGGGTGCGCTGGACAGGTGTTGCATTGTGGAGACGGGCTGAGGAGGAGGACGATGCGAATGTGTTCGCACGCCGACGTGTACAAGATACGCATGCCGGCGTGCCCGCAGGATGCGAAAGAAAAAGGAGTGGCGTCGCGGACTGGTAACGTGGCGAGAGTTGGGTTTCCCAAGGCGTCGTTGTTATGTCTAGATTTGGCGCGGCCGGACTGGTAACTGGTTCTTGCCACAAAAGTATGCGTCTTCCCTATCAATCCGTGAAGGCGGGTGGGGCTCAAGCTCAATCTGCTCCAACTTAGTAATGGATAAAAGCCCAGTTCAGGTAAGGCAAGAACTGGCCCAATACGTGCCTTGAATTCCCGTCACAGAGGCCCGGAAATGGCCCATTATGAGCCCAATGTTGTCTTGAGATGCCACCACTCGGCAGATCTCCAGCACGAGCACATCCACATGCCATTCAGTCTCAAGTGGGGCACTGAACTCAGCAGTTGCCTCCTGACACGCACCAGCGGCTAACAACAAGGATCTCTCTCTCATCTCAGGCCGGCACAGGGTTCACAATCACCAGATATAGAGCCACGTCGCCAGCGTGGATCGAGTCATCCATCCGTCGCAACTGGTCCGCACGAATCCAAAAACCCGATTCGGGCGACACGGATCGCATCGGGTCATTCCGTGGCGGCGCACGTTGCTTACCGGACGCGACACGTCGCCTCCTGGTCTCGTCCGCTCCGCCGGGAGGACTCCCCTCCCTCCCATCCCTCTGCAACCGCGCGCGACGCATCTACCTCCGTCCCACCCCGTCTCCTCCACGCCTTCCTTCTTCCGCGCGTCATCTAATCCGCGGATTGCCCCCGGAGATCCGGCGGGCGCCCAGCTGGTCGCGGTCATGGGGCTCTGGGACTCGCTCCTCAACTGGCTCCGAAGGTACGTCCCGGCCTCCCTCTGCTTTTCCTTTCTGGCTGCGAGCTCCTGTGTCGGGCCTGTTCCGTTTTGATTTACGTGGGAGTACCGAGGTCTCTTGGGATTGGTTTGGACCGGGATCCCCTCTGCGCAGTTAGATCCACGCTAGATCGACCTAAACTTACCTATGCCTTCGGATGTCGTTGCTTTGCTATAATTACCTCGACGCATTGAGCATCATTCAGATATATGATTGTTTACCCCCCCCCCCCCCCCCCCCCCAAAAAAAAAAGCACTTGTAATGTATAGTTTGAGGAATGACTTTGAGAACATCCTAGAGTAATTTGAAAGTTCAATCCAATCACGGCCACCCCCTGAGCTGGTCACCCAAGATTGGAGATAACCGAGCTTCCTGAGTGAGAATAAATGTTTGACCAGATGACTACATAGTTCCCATTTTACTATTGTGGTATATCCTCCACTGAGGCAGCTGTTCCATTTTATCATAAGCATTCTTCTTATGCTATATGAGATTTTCTTTTTCTTGTTTCGTTTTAGCTATTGCTAACAAAAAATTCAGAACGTGTGCTAGTCACAAAACTGAGCTAATTTTACTAGTGTAAAATCATAAGTTGGGCAAACCTTAGCTATTATCTAGTAGCATCATCCTGTCGGCTTTGGAGCATTACGTGTCGAATCGTCGAAACTATACTCATGGCAGCAACACTCTCTATTTCAGCTTGTTTTTTAAGCAGGAGATGGAACTCTCCCTGGTTGGGCTGCAGAACGCTGGGAAGACATCTCTAGTCAATGCTGTTGCTGTATGCATCAACTCATACCACTTAAGATATATTATCATGTTTGCTATGACGTTTTTACTTTTATTCATGCTTCTGTGCTTCTCAGACAGGTGGCTACAGCGAGGATATGATTCCAACTGTATGTACATCAAACCACTTCTTTATGGAATCCTGAATATTTTTTTTTCTATTTAAGTTATCTGAAATGCATTTACTGAAACAGGTAGGATTTAATATGCGGAAAGTCACCAAGGGAAATGTCACAATTAAACTTTGGGATCTTGGTGGGCAAAGGAGATTCCGGACTATGTGGGAGCGCTACTGTCGTGGAGTTTCTGCTATTTTGTAATTTCTGCGCTCTCAGATGTTTCATATTGTGTTCATTGGGTACTCAATCTTTTGTGAAAATAAGTTAAAATGATGTCACTTTTGACAGCAGGACACCACTAGACATGTTTATACACCTTGTGAGAAGATGTTGAAGTATAGATAGCCATATACTAGTATCTACTGCTCTATTACAAGTTACTTTTCTTGCCCTTCCAAACCATGTTTGCTTCCCTTACAAAATTTCAAGTAGTATAGATACACTTTCTCTTCATTCTCTATGCCCCTCTAGGATTAGGCAGGTTTAAACTTTGAAGTGGTATGATCATTATTCTGAGATTGGATATTGGAATGCTTAACAACCATTGTTGTTCTGATGAAATTAGAGTATTGACTGTTGATTGACTCTATAAACTATAAAGGAACGAAATTATGATTACATAGCATATTCTCCTATGAATACAATCATTCTATTTATTCACTTCACTTCAAGAATGTAAACCGTATCAAAAAAGAAAAAGTCGTTTAGGACAGAACCACTGCCTACAAGGTGACCCTGTGACTGAAACTTTCTATGGATATGTGATATTTCAAAAAAAAAAAAACAATTACTAAATATTGTGAATGCATGTTTAATGATCGAACAGCTAACATTCAATCTTAAATTGTCAATCTAAGTAATCATTTATATATTGATGCTCAAAGTTCAAAAGTTTGGATGACAAATCCCTAAAAGTTCAGAGGAGTATCATGTTCTCTGTTTGTATGGCTATATATGTTGGTTGCATGATGTTTACTTCCTTCATATTTTTTATTTATCTAGCTTAATTGCTTAAGTGGATGCATCATGGCTTATTTTTTGTTATTTTATGGCAGATATGTAGTGGATGCTGCTGATCGAGATAGTGTTCCAATAGCTAAAAGTGAATTGCATGATCTTCTGACGAAACAATCTTTAGCTGGGATTCCCTTGCTTGTCCTTGGCAACAAAATTGACAAGTCAGAAGCGCTTTCTAAGCAGGCATTGGTTGACCGGCTGTGAGTTTGATTTTTTGAAATATGTGCTTTAGCTTTTCCTGAAATGATTTATCTGATATTCTTCATGCTACCTGAATGATATTGAGCTGAAATGTCCGTCTCTTTCTTTATTTTCAGGGGCCTGGAATATATAAAAGATCGTGAAGTTTGTTGCTATATGATCTCCTGTAAGAACTCTGAAAACATAGATGTTGTTATCGACTGGCTTATCAAGCACTCTAAAACAGCTAAATAGGGTTCTTGTGTGTTTGTATCACTTGATGCACGGTGAAATGAATTTAGTTATGTGGGTCTCCCATCTCAGTTTTCTGATGTAGAAGTTAAGAGCGACCCCTTGTAATCTATGATATCTTTTCGCTAGTGAACAGTATGGTTGTCTCGTACTTGAGCATCAGAACCTTGTATTCGTTTGTAAATTCCTCGAAGTCTTTGCTATTTGTTATTGTGGGCAACCAGTGTTTTCCTGTGTATATCGAACTTGCATTATGAGTCAAACATTTCTTCACCAGCTCTTGAAGAATAGAAATTCATATTCTAATATTTCAGCTCAAACAGTTAGTAAATTTGGAAAAGACCTATTTAGTAAATTACCCTGAGCCACTTGTAATGATTTATTTCCCTTATATTTTTAATATGTCGCTTCCTTTTTAGTTTTCTCTGTACATAAGCATCAAAATGCAGCAATATACAGCACCTTTTTTTTATCCAAATCGATTCATATGAAATTTTACATACTGGAGCAGTTGAAGTCAATCTAATCATCAACTTTTAATAACTATACTCCCACAGATACCGTACTAGGGGTTTCCGCTACTGTATATACCCTCAAAAAAACAATTATACTCCCACGGCAGAAGATAACTACAGAAATTTAGAAAAAAAAAATCTAATCAATATGTTGTTGATCAATCAGCCATGGAAACATGTTCAGTGCTTTTGAGCAGAAGATAACGCAACTGAAGATGACAGACCGGCATTCCGGTTGGCGAGGCACTTAGTTTAGAGCATTTGAATTGCTCGGTAACTGGTTGAGAGACACATTGAATTTGTTAACAGACACATTAATTCCATCATGAACAAATGAAGACAAACTTGTACATCCGGAGTCGCGTGCATAGTAGTCATATTTGATCAGGTACTACAGATTAGCTGGTCTTATCTAAGGGGTCTCTAATCAGAATGAGAAGGTGGTTTCTACTTTTATCGCGACGACTTGAGGAAATGGGTTATGATGACTCATTTTACATGAGAAACTGCTGGCATACATCACACACGAACCAAAAAACTGTGGTCAGAAATCAGAGTCAAAAGAAGCACGAAAAGCTCTTGCCATCCAATGCGCCATGAGTTTCCTAGTCAGACGTCTCAAAAATCCACCAGACTGAATCCAAGATTTGGCCTGGATTGGCAAAAGAAGTGGAGTGAATCCAAAGTCTGGAGCCATGACACCATACAGGAGCTAGATCTTCAGCTCAGTAAGCAGTGCATCGTCGTCGAAATATTCGTTCCTGTTCTTTTGAATTCCGGAGATCAAAACTTTGTTACGTGCGGAAGCTGTAGGTATCTCTCTGCGAGGGTAAGGCGCGATAGTCTCTGCCCTGCAATAAGCAAAGCAGAGTAAAATGAAGCAATTCCCAAGTCAGATTCAGCATAACTACTAGATGCATATACTATTTAGTCATCGGTCGGGGATACCGCCCTATCTCGATTTCCTCGAGAACTCGAGCCATATATGTTGCCAAGAGATACGGTTGCAGCCCGAGGAGAGGAGCTATGTGAATTGAAAAGTGTAATAACATGAATTAGCAATGCTCCTGCCTCTGCGTGCGTTTATGCAGGAAGCGGGCAAGGGACGCCTTCTTCCTCGTAATCGTCTGTAGATCACCTAAGCAAATCAAGACAAGACAAGATGCACCCTCGTATAATTATTATTATCATTCAGAAAGGGAGGAGTGGATTGCGATGACAGAGGATATCTTACTGTCTTGGCCATGCGCCGCGCCCAAGAGCTTCATCATCATCTGAGTCTCAGTTTTACTCGGGGACGCAGCTGGTTGTGGTTGTGGCTCCGCCTCCGGCACTGGCGGGGTAGCTGCAGGTCCAGTCGCCTTGGCAACTGACAACACAAACTGCTCAACCTGCGCCAAAAAAATCCCCGTTATTAGTTGAGTGGAGGGGTGACGGGTTCGGGTCGGGGTTTGATGAGAAGGGAAGTGGTACCATTTCCCTGGGGACATTGTCCAACACACGCGTAGCACCAGCGCAGGATACCGTCACTCTCGCGGTGGCGTGATCCGTCGCGGCCGTACAGCTCCTGTTTAATTCAGTTGATAATGACACACGCTCCAGCCATGAAATATTAAAGAATGATAAGCAAAACAAGAATTTGACCTTTCGATTGTCGTTGCAGCACTGTGATGTGGCCGTTGAAAGGCCAATCCGGCGACGGCCGTTGGCGTGGCAGCGAGTCCGTTCTCGCCACGGGCATCAGAAGCAGCTAACAATACACATCTCGCGTCTTGCGGCGGTGACGCATGGTGGTCATCATTCTGCGGGAGCCGAGGAGGAGGAACCTGCATGAACCCCTGAAATGAAATTAAGAAGAGAACCGATCGAGCTGCTGATGAGGTGATCTGGGTGATGGTTGGGAGGGGAAAACAAGACACAGAACATACCTGCAGAAGCTGATGATGGTCACGGAACGATGATGGCTGCGTATTGGAGCCGGCAGCGCCGACGACCCGCGGCCGCCGGAGCTCGTCGTCGCGCCGCGCCGCTGACATGAGGGCGGCCATCTTGTCGTGCCGCACGGCCGCGCGCGCGTGGTAATGCGTACCTGATCCGTGCATGTCACCCGCCGAGCCAAGGAGTCCCAAAAGGTCGAGCTCCATGGAGATCTCCGGCATCCGACGAGTGAGGATACGCACGCGACGGGCTTCCTTCTCTTTCTGGTGGCCGCGCGCCCTCGCTGCACCCCGCGCCCAAAGCGTATAAATCGCTCGCGGCATGGGATTGTGAGGTCGGCCGGGCTCCGCGCCAAAGGCCAAACACGATAGAATGGACTGGGTGGCTCATTGCACTGCCTCTTCTAAATCGGTACACTAGTAGTAGACAGTTCTACAATCCGTGAGATTTAGAGTCCAAGAACTCTTGATGGGTTGTCACTTTTGGCCTAGATGCTTGTAATGTCGCTGCGTACACCTCTGGGTGTAGAGGCAGGAACTCTGTTCCGTTATCTAAAAAAAAGATAGTTCTACAATCTACGAAGTGTAGTAGTATATCAGAAATCAATCTTCAACATTTGGGTAAACAAAACAAGTACCCCACATTGATCAGTTCATCCGCAGAAACCAAACATGATCGTGTAGACTGACTGAGGTGTTTCGCAGATCAGGCTCGGAATGTTATGGAACACTACTATCGTCTTTTTCGATGCTGAAAAAATAAGCACCTTTACAGTGGGCTAAAATCAATATGATCAACGGAGACAAGAAACATTGCGGTGTTGGAACATGTTCTGTTCTATAGACTTTTCTCGGTGTTGGAACAAACCGTTATTTGTAGGGTCAGCGACCGAGCTTCAGAGAATATCCACGAATTCATCGCGTGTAAATGCAAGACAATGTTTGTTGGTTAAGAACGCGCTGCATGCATGTTCTTCTGACTTTGGCGCATTGTATACAATTACAAGATGATAGTAGTAGGTCTTAAGATCGTACTCCATGTGCAGGTTTACCGTGATTGGTGCCAATATCTTATCCAAATCTGCATGATCAACGGAGACAAGAAACCTTGCGGTGCAGCAAGCAATGCAATGGCTTTGTAATAAAACTATATACTCCTCTGCATGTGCTGAGGAATGCAGTTGAGCAACGAACGGCCCCCAATCATTCATCAGTAGGTAATCAACCAGAATCAACAGGTTCAATTCAACGGTCCATTATGCATTATCCTGATTCATTATGATCCTTCCCCTGTTTCCCGTCCAGAATTATGAAGAAATCGGATGTGAGATAATAATGCAGAAAACCAGAGTGGCATCTCTTCTAATCCGCGCAGAGAGGCGTAGTAGTCGTAGATGCACATGTGCCTCTTGTCCAAGATGAAACTAACCAGCAGTAGCTAGAGTTGACCTTAGACAATTGGCTTATACATTACAGATGATAGTGGGCTAATAAGAAACCACCGATTGACAGAAGCCAATCAACCAAAACACACAGAGATTCGAGAAGGAGGCAACATCCTACTAACAAGGTGTCAGGTGACTGAATCAAGGTGGTGAATTGGAAGCCATCGGCGGCTTCTCATCTTCAAACCATGTTTGTTTCGCTCAAAATGAGCAATGTAAATAACAACATCTCTTCCTGAAGATAAGATTATAAATCCTTATCTCCTGGTCTGACAATCACCAACCCGAAAATGCGTGTTACAGTAAAAAAAAAAAAGTGTTAACTCGCTTCTTGGGAGTACAGGTCACGCTATTAGCTCATCCGGCAACTCCACAAACCTTGCTTTTTTCTGAAACATCAAAGTGAAAGGCGAATAAGTAAAGAGAGGAAAGAAAAAGTGAACAATTGAGCCCACAGTCATTTGCAGGTACCATCAGCAACTTCATTGTCATGTGAACATGGCTATTAATTTTGAATCCTTATTAGGGAAAAAGATTTCCACATAGTTCCAAGCTCCAGATATTCAACTATTCAAACACAAACATGGCAAAGAAACATCGTTTTCGTTCTACACTTGCACCAGTATCCTTTTTGTCAAATGACTCACAGATGTCACTGAAGAAGTTGCTGCATCCAGGATCCAGCAGCGCACTTGTTGTAGCTGTGCTTCTTTGCTCCCCGCAATGAGCGGAGAACACAAGTTCTGCTACCTACTTTTTTTGCACGCAAGTACGTGTATAGTGACTAGTGCCCCACTGAGACAGGCTACATGTTCTCCGCAACGACAAGAAAACTGCATCTAACATGCTGCCATGTAACCCTGTTCGTGCTAGTGCTAGCGTGTGGATTTATACTAGAGGAAGTGAGGAACCAGACGAACAAACGGATCTAGAAATAAAAGGGAACATTTGGTTGAATTTTCTATTCCTAATTTAAGGATCTTTGTGTCTCAATCGCACTTGCACCCTAATGGAACGGATCGAAGGCATAGCAGCAAATCACATTTCCTTGTCGCAGCGTGCGAATCTTACTGTGCTCATGGCGCACGGGAACAAACAAGGGTTAATGCAGCGCACGTGGAGCACAATGTGGGGGTTAAATCTATCTATGGCGATGGCGAGTAGGGAAAGAGTAATTAGTACCTCCTTGGTGCGTGGCAGCGTGGGCCACCGCTGCGGCGTCTTGGGCGGCGGTGGCGGCGGGAGCATGAACCCGGCGCCCCACTCCGGCGTCTTGGCGAACCGCGGGCTCCGCAGAATCCCCTGCGGCGGCCTCTCCGGCGTGACGGCGGCGCTGGCGTTGCCCATCGCGGTGCAGAGCTCCATGATCTTTGCGGCCGCCTCGGCGGCGTCCTTGCTCTCGCCCATGAGCTTCTCCACCTGCGCCCTGGGCAGCTTCATCTTGAGCCGCACGGGCGTGGAGCCGCCGGGGAGCGGGGAGGTGGGCGCGGAGGCGGACGCGTGGGCGGGGGTGAGGGAGGAGAGGTCGGAGGTGGACCTGCGCGAGAGCTTGAGCGACTCGAGCCGCTCCCGGGCCCCGACGCGGAGATTTCCCGACCAGGCGCGGCGCATGTTCCTCGCTCCGCCGCCGCCACCGGAGGGGCGGCGGGGTAGCGCGACGAGGAAGTAGAGCCGGCCGCGGCGGAGCGGCTCGTCCGGGGCGAGCGGGCGCGCGCGGGCGCCGAGGAGCTTGACCTCCTCCGACTCGAGCAGCTGGAAGCCCGGGTGGTCCCGCAGCACGTCGGCGGCGGACGCGGGGGGCTTGACGCGGAAGGAGGTGCCGTCCAGCTGCATCACCTTGGCGCACTTGCGCTTGCCCCCGATGCTGTTCCCCATCCTTCTCCTCTTCTTCGTCGCCTGGGTGCGGGTGCGGGTGCGGGGTGCGGCGGCGGTGCGTGGTTGCGGCGTGGTGGGGGTGTGTCTGCGGGGCGAGGGAATTTTAAAAGCGAGCACGGAAAAGGCAAAGGAGGAGGAGGGAGGAGGCCGTCAGAGGTGAGACGACGGGGGCGTTTTGTATTGGGCTCCGCTCGAGGAGGAGGAAGGTGGTGCCCGAGATGGTGCGTGTCTCCCTTTGTGTTCTTTTTTCACTTTTTGGCCAGATCGCGTGATTTGGGGCTGGTTGCTGTTTATTAGCGAGATCGTCGGCTGGGGGGAACGTTGAATTGAATCAGTGGAGCAATGACAATCTAGTGACAGTATATGGTATTGTAGAACCGCCTAGCTAGTGACAGTATATTGTGCATCTGGAAAAGGGGAGGGCCAAGCCAAACAATCTCACTGTCATTTAGCACTAGACTAGAAAACCTGCCTGATTAATGTGCCTATCGTGGTTACTGATTGGAATGCTGCAGTGATTCTCAACTCTTTGCCACTTGACCTAACCAGAAGATCGAATTCTAAGCAAGCTTAACTCAAGTCACGCTTGCGTGAAAGTGAACATTCAGTTACCGCCCCAGTACGTAGTGGGAGCGGTAGTATTTTAGATCGCTGGTCCGGGTTTTCTTTTCCTGGGAGCGAGTGTGACATAAACACGAGGTCAATCCGCAGATCACCTCTTACCACGCATGACAAAACGTGCCACCGGTCAATTCTTGTGTGAATATGATGCGAGCTTAACAAAGGCCATCTCCCTCCATATGGGCACAAGGTCAATGGGACTACGCATCGGGCAGCGCGTCAGTCTTTTGTGCTGCTCCCGTCGAAAGGCTTCTCGCGTCGGTAGCGAGAGCCAAAGGTGTAATAACGCAATCTCGAGGACTCGCCGTGTCAAAATGTTCGCTCTTTTTGTCCGTTTGTTTGGGACCTGCTTCGTCTTGTGCCTATCCAATTTGCCCGGAATCTTCATGGCCATGATCATCTTCAAAACCGCCTTTTATATTATCGTGCTAAACATGAGGATGAAACCTGCTAAATTCCGACGAATTCATCCGTTTTCTTTTTTGGACGAAATGTGGTCACCCTTTTCTTGTTTTTCTGTTGTTTGGTTATAGGCTTATAGCAAACGAAATAATATATACAGTCTATAGTACGCGTCAGGTAGTGATAAGAGAAGCTCACGATTTGAGTGTGTATGTTTTGCTCTCTTTCTGGTTTCTGAACACATCACCTTGCATGAAAGCGAATCGCTAACTCACGAGCAGTGTCAGTATGTACTAGCTTGACTTCAGAGTGATGTATGATTCGACTCCTGACGGTATGATCCACCATAGCTGACACAAACAGATGCTCCGAGAAATCAAAATATTAAGACGACGTAGCACAACGCCATGTCACTGAAAACAAAAGTGTCAGGATCGATCAATTTCATCATTGTCCATTTCTAAATGACGGGTGATATGATTAAGAAGCAACGACGCTTTTGTTAAGATATCCTGAAAATAAATTAGCAAAGCAAAAAATAAAAATCATCATTGCAGTGTCCCTTTTCGCACCAGGTCTACTAATCTGTTGGGCTCCAACAAGTTTTAGTGCCCAAGTTGAAAGATGGACTCACCGGCCCTCCAAATCTCCAGAAAGGAACCCCAAGCATGAAGTGGTGAAGGTATCAGGATTATGTCATTGATATCTTGAAGGCAAAGAAGTCATGAGTAGATATTTTGACGGCGACGGCGGTAATTTTGCACTGTAAGCTTAAAAGCTGAAATCAAACTTCATGCGGATGAGGAACAGAACATATCAGATTCAGCAACACCAACCATTTTACTGCAGGAATCAATTGACACACGTTTGATGGTGACTGAAACAAACTAATCACCAACCTACTAAATTTCACGCGCAATGACAGATGAAGTTACAATTTTCCGCTATGTATACATACAAGTGGAAGTGGAACACACACACGCATAAAATGGTGTGCAGTGAGGAGTGGAAATTAGAGCACCTGCAATTTACTGAGATGCTCCAGGAGAGAAGTTGCCTTGCGCTTAGCTCTGTCTGTGCCAGTCTTTGACAACTCAGTTAGCGGTATTTGAGCACCTAGCCGTCCTATACAAGCAAGGTTCTCGGCATCCTTCTTGCAAAGTGCAAGCAAAATAGCAGCAGCATTCTCCTTATTACGGGCCTGGCCTGACCGTAGCAAATCTATCAAAAAGGGTATAGCATGAGCCTTGGATATAGCAATCTTACACTCATGATGGCTCACAAGAACTGATAAGATAGTCAGTGCTTCGTCAATAGCTCCATTTCTGGATGAATCCTGCAGCATCTGAATCAGTGGTGCTAGGATCCCCGCTCGAACGGCCCTGACCTTGTTAGCTTGGTATATGCATAGGTTGAACAGTGCTGTTGCTGCATCTTTTCTACCCCTTGAGCTACCACTCTGCAACAACTCAACCAATGCTTCAATTGCCCCAGGGGTGCTTCCTATCATTATCTTGTTATCATCGATTAGTGACAAGCTGAAAATAGCAGCAGCTGCATTTTCTCTAGCCTCCATGCTACCAGTCCTTAGTACTTGTATGATTGGGACAATTGCACCAGCAACCACAATCAGCTCTTTGTTCTGATCATATATCGAGAGATTGAGAAGAGCTGTAACTGCGTGTTCTTGGGTCTTCAGGTCCTTTGAAGACAGAAGTTTCACTAGAGCCGGGATAGCACTAGATTCTGCTAGAAGTATACGGTTGTCAGTACTCTTCTTGGCCAATGATCTTATTTCAGCAGCAGCAGATTTTCGTTCATCCAACGAGGTGCTAGACAGATTGCGAACTAATGTTTCAATTGCTAATCTGTCCCCACCAACCTCAAGAGAAGAACCATCATTTTTCGATCTGCTAGGTGGTTCGATCCCCTTTTCCTCACACCACTGCAGTATTAAACTTCTGAGCACATAATTAGGGGTCAATGTAAGATTCTGGAGCTTCTGCTGAGTTTTTGGGCAGGTCCGGTTTCCACAGTCAATCCATCTCTGAATGAAAGCGCGCTCATAGGTCTATAGAATTTGCAAGTAAATGGTTTTCAGCTGATGAAAATTATACATGGCAATTAAAAATGAGAAATTTTATTGTGCAAAACAGATAAATGGTGATGCATTGAAACCTTACCTGCCCTGTTGAAACAATGACTGGATCTCTCATCAGCTCGAGAGATATTGGGCAGCGGAAGTCTTCAGGAATAGTGACAGAGTCAGGCTTCTTCACTTTCTCAGATGAGCCTTTTGTTTCATCATTTGATTGAGTGTCAACATTGGCAGGTTTAGGAGAGTCAGGAGGTCCAACATTTTCAAGTCCTTCTATTATCTCGGATGTCATTTTTGCCATGTCAGACTTGGATAACCCACTTATTTCTGAAAGTAGTAGAACCACATTTTGCAACTCCAAGTGATCTTTACTGAATTTGTTCGTCTGTGATGGTTCTGGTTGGTCATGGTGTTGCTGAGATTGTGATCCAGCATTATCAATTTGCACTAAGATATCATGAACTTTCCTAAAAATATTTACATCGATGGCTCCCTTCTTATCCATCTCTCTTTTAAGCTGAGCTCGCACTAAGTCAACCTACAAAGTTTGAAAAAAAACAAATCAAACAGGTAACACAAAAGTGTTAAGGGAGTTATCTCCGTAATGAATCAAGTTAACTACCTCTTCTTGA
This sequence comes from Eleusine indica, assembly GCA_030378355.1. Classification (NCBI taxonomy): domain Eukaryota; kingdom Viridiplantae; phylum Streptophyta; class Magnoliopsida; order Poales; family Poaceae; genus Eleusine; species Eleusine indica. The sequence continues at coordinate 4,993,336 of CM059495.1, forward strand.
ACTTCATCAGATATCTGAAAACAGCTATGCGGCAGGTTCGTTAGAGCAGCTTGCAATTGCCAGGTCACATACTTGAACTGAACAGCAGTGTTGTTGCCTATGGTATCCTGGATAAAAGGTGGAACACGACATCAGATGAAATGCAAAATTGAATTCATGTACTAGTCTACTCCCAACACGTTGATGCAAATGCATCCGGGGACACGTTTAGTGAGGAACGCAACGATAATTGGTTAGGCAAAACACAAACAGAGTCCCTTCTGGCCAAACCAGTGCGGCGAATTGGTGGCCCCGCGTCTAATGTAGATAGCGAATCGTGCGCTTCCGGCACCCGATGCAGGAGCAATGGCTCCTTGGGGCTCGAGCGCAGATATGGTGCTAGGGTCTGAAGACGGGGGAATATATTGACAGGATGGGAGCGGCGGCGGCAGGGCGGCCGGCGGTGGACGGGAGAACGAGAACTCGAGAAGCGACAAGAGTTGGTACCAACAGGAGGGCCTATTTGTAAATTGCAGGGGGCTATTTGCAAAATATTGGATCGCGACTATTAATCGGGATCCAATATTATGCACAAACCCCCCTGGTTTGGATCGCGTTCATTGATCACGATCCAAATTAGGGTTGTTTCTGCAAAATACCGGATCGCGATCAATAGTCGCGATCCAGAATAGGGGGTCATTTGTAAAATAGACAGGCCGGCAGAAGGGCGGCCGCGGCGCCACCGGTGACCTTGCGCCCGACGCGGACGCGCTGCCACGGGCGAACGCAGCGAATCGATCGAACCAATGGAAGGTAGAAGCAAAGCGAGAGGCGGTAGCAAGAAAAAACGAAGAGCAGCACTTAGAACACGCGCACACGAGGTGTTCGACTGAATCCCGGAAAGAGGAAACGCAGCAATCGCCGAGCAATGCAGGTCGAGCAGAAGGCTCCATGAACCAAGACGAGACCAATCCTCACCTGATCCGACGCCCCGGCGGCCGGCGGCGGCGCCCGTCCGAGCGCGACGAATCTCCTGGCGGCCTCGAGCGCCCGCACCAGCTCGCGCAGCCACGCCGCGGCATCCCCCTCCAAGGCCGCCGGACCTGCCTCGGCGATTTCGGCGACGAGGTGCGACAGCAGGGACACCTTCCGCGCGAGTCGAAGGCAGTCGGCGCGCAGCGGCTCGGCGGCCGCGGCGAGGTCGGCGGCGCCCACCGCCGCGATCTCCCGCACGATCTCCACCGCCGCGGAGGCCATTGCGGCCGCCTCAGCGCGCCTGCCGAGAGGGGCGATGACAGCTCACCACTCCGCGTGGAGGATGATGGGAAGTGGGAGACGAGGTGGTGGTGGTGGTGGTGGGGAAGGGGCCATGCCAATGTCAACGTCGCGGCGATTGCAGTGTAGTGCGAGGGAGCTCAGGGGGAGGGTTTGGGATAAAAGAAAAGGGGAGGAGAAATGCCGGCCGCGGCTGGCTGGGCTGGGCTCCAGCTCCAGGTCTCCGGCGCGGTGGTGGTGGTGGTGGTGGCAAGCCGATGATGGATGAGCTGGGCGTGGGGTGTCTGCGACTGCAGTTCGCGTGCGGAGAGATTCCCGGGGGCGCGACACAGCGGAGCGGACGGGGCTGCCGAGTAAACAAATCGACGGGGGGAAAATCGGTGTTCGCCTGGCTGGCACGGATGAATCGGCGACGCGGATCCAATGTGCCCTGGTTCTGGTTGATTGCTGTCAAAGACAACTAGAAAAACGCGGCATGCCAAATTTTCTGTTCATTCGATGTAAATGCGAGTTACCTGATCCCAATTTGTACTAAATATAAAAAGTTGTAGAAATTTTGTGTACAGTTTGAGGTCATGTTCTGCGCTTTTTAGTTTGCATGTAGCATGAATACCATTGGCAGTGAAAATGGCCAAATCGTATCCAAGCGCGTGAAGTTTACAGGTGGGTAATCACTTCAAATACTACTCAAGGTTGTCACTTTTAACTTTTAAATATTACGTTTAACCGTTTATTTTATTTAAAAAATTTATATATAAATAATTTATTTTGTTATAAATTAATTTATTACTAATTTTTTTTAATTATAATATATTTATTTTTAAATTTATATAAAATTTTTGAATAAGATGAACGATCAAATGTGAGATCTGAAAGTCAAAAAAAAAACAACTTTTATAGGACGGAGATAGTAGAACACCAAGCAATCAGGCACCACAGCACATGACGGCGTACTGTATGTGCGACCGCACGGGATCGCGAGGAACGGACGGGGTTATAGTTGGAGACAGGCTAATGGGAAATATAACAGTCTGGCTAGCTGGCGTAGCAGACGTTAGTTGCCGTCGTGGGGCGCGTCAACTTTGTCTGGTCCCAACGTCGATGCGATACGGTCAGCTGCGGCGGAGCGGCACGGCATGGGTCGTCGGACGCGCAATTTATTCGCCCCACGAACAAAAAAGAAATCGATTGGTTCGGTGATGGAAGAAGCCTGATTGGATTGGATGCATACAGATACAGCTCGTGGTCTCGTCGGTTCCTGTGGATTTTGGATTTCCTCCTCATCGACCAGACAGGGGGCGACCGATCATTCTGCAACGTGCTGCGTTTGTTTCGCGCATTATCCTCTCTTTTTTCGGTGGTGTTCGTTTTTTGCAAAAATGAACGTGCTTCCGTTCGTCTTTGCACTGCACCGGCAACTTAACCGATGGACCTTGCCGATCAAAAAGTTGCTGTATGATTTGGTAAACAATCCAGCTCAGGTAGCCTAATCTCATCCGTTTTGCAGCTTTGAGGCGCGAGGTGGCTGCCAAGCAAGGCTAAAGATCTGCAAAACACACCCTAACATAACAACAGAATGCAGCGGCGCCTATTTAATTCAGGGGTTAAAAAAAAGAACAAAAACGATGGAAGCAAGACATATGGGCGCGCAGTTCTGCCATGGCGGCCCATTGTTCAGCCCAAGGTCCATGCGAGAGCGGCCCGAGACCAGAAGTTGACTAGCCCAGATCGTCGGCGCCACCTCCCTCTCTCGTGGTCACAAAATGGTCGAAGCTGCTGAACACAAGCTCCAGGCAGGCCGAGGAAGCAGTTGGCATCACTTTGCTGTACTTGTACACATATTTATGCTGGTGATATGCAAACTTCCAGATCGAATTGTCCGTATCTGCACAACGGACGCCTGTGTGTCAGCTCTTCCGAGGAAAGCCAAACACGTTCAGCGTTGGAGGTATCGCCAATTATTATGCAACCAAATACCGTACAGTAGTACAGTACATATGCATATGGCAAAACATATGCTGCCTGCAGTGCACAGTGAAAGAAGAGGCATGTGCTTGATGGATACGGTAATATGCATACAGTGAAGGACTGCTTGATAGTATGAGCCAAGACTAGAAACGGTCAGTCGGTCAGAGAAGCCGAACTTTTTACTCGTATGGTTGCTATTTCCATGATGAGGAATCGAGTGATGAGATGTGGTTGTCCAACTGAACCGTATCAATTCGTTGCCATAAACCTGGACCTGTTGTTGGCTCGGTCGTGGGCCTCGTGGCGAACTGTCAGGACGCGTACAGGCAGCGACCGGGAAAGGAAACCACTGGCAAGACCGCGACAGCGCATCCTCTTTGACGCCGACGGACGGCGCGGCGTGCTTCACCGGCAGGCATGCAACGGCCACGCACGAGCACGTCGAGCAGTGATGCAGAAAAGAAACGAGAGGACAGGTGTCCCTCGCTCATTTCGCACGTTCCCGCGGCGCCAGATAACAGATTACACATGGTGCATGGCTGCTGCTGCATACTGGCATTGATGAACAGAAGACGCAGCCGCCACGAGACAGGCGCTTTCAATTCATGCGGCAGAAACAACAGCGGCACGAGACAGGCGCAGAACGCGGGGGGCAGCGCCAGTGGCCACAGCCTGCGTCCGGTCTCATCAATCTGCGCCATGGCGGAAATGAAACGGTGGGCGTGTCAGGCGTTGCAGTGCGATCCGCCAAGCGGCAACGGGCAACGGCGAAGCCCACAGAGAGCATCAGAGCAGACAAAACTCGACAGTATAGCACAGTATACTTCCCGTGCACCAACACAGCAAAGAACAATCCGGGTGCCGTTGCAAAAGCGCGGCTCAATCTGTTTGGTGCCGTTACAAAAAGTGCAGAATAGTGTAAACTGAAACAAATTTCATTGATTGATGGAGTAGGTATACATCAGAATTACCGAGGATAATACAGTAGTACAACACCATTGTTCCCTCACTACAGTAGTTCATCTCTCTCGGCTGTATGAATGAAAGAAGAAAAACGATATATTGGCAGCAAAGGAAAAAAAAAAAAAAGGAGAAACAAAAGAGCACACGACACGGACCACACCGAAGGAGCCTTTTGTACTGGAACGCAACCACAACACACCCGCCAGGGAACACGAGAGGCAGCCGCTGCCCATTTATGAGGTCGCTCGGCTGGCTCTCCCTCCCATCAATCAATTTGGTTAATCCAATTGCGGTTACGATCGGACTGGAAGCAAGTGTACAGGAAGACGGGGATGATGAGTAAAAGACGCGAGGAGAAGAAGAAGAAGAAGAAGAAGAAGAGATAAACGATCACGGAGGATGCACACAAGGAATGATCAGTGGTTGAGCACGTCGGGGATGTGGACGGGGTAGCGGTGGATGCAGTTGGCCCATGGCCCGTCTTGGGCGTTGGGCGCGGGGCGGATGCACTCCCAGGCCGCGCTGTTGCACTTGAACCCTGACCCGAACCCGATCATCCAGACGCGGTCGCCCCTCCGCATCCGTCCCTTGGCCTCGACGTAGGCCAGCTCGTACCACAGCGAGCTGCTGCTGGTGTTCCCGAACCGGTGCAGCGTCATCCGCGACGCCTCCACCTGCTCGTCCGACAGCGTCAGGCTCCGCTGCAGCTCGTCAATCACCGCCCTCCCGCCCGCGTGGATGCAAAAGTGCTCGAACGCCGTGCGGAAGTCAGGGATGTAGGGCTTGATCCGGTTGTTGAGCACCTTCCGCGCGATGAAGCTCAGCGCGAAGAGCAGCTGCTCCGACGCCGGGAGCACGAGGGGCCCCATGGCCGTGATGTTGGCCTTGAGCGCGTCGCCGGCGATGTTCATGAGGTCCTTGGACAGGTTGATCCCGACGTTGCCACGGTCGTCTTCCTCCTGGTACACGCACCTGTACGCGGCGTCGCTGGCCCCACCCCGCAGCGTGCGCACCACGCGCGCCAGGCGGAACCGCGCCTTCGACCCGTCCGTCGAAAGCAGCGCCGCCGCGCCGCCCATCCGGAACAGGCAGTTGGGAAGCAGCATCGCGCGCTCCCGCCCCATGTAGTAGTTGGGGGTGATGGTCTCGGTGGACACCACCAGCGCCTTGGCGCCGTGGGGGGCAACCTGCAGCAGGTTGCGCGCGCATTCCACGGAGATCATCCCCGCGCTGCACCCCATCCCGGCCAGGTGCACGTTGCGCACGTCCTCGCGGAGCTTGTACCGGTGCATGATCATGTCGGTGAACGACGGCGTGGGCGCGAACAGGCTGCAGTTCACCACCAGGATGTCGATCTCCTGCGGGGACACCTTCGTCTTGGCGAGGAGGTCGTCGATGGCGGAGAAGATGACCAGCTCGGCCTCGGCGCGGGAGGACTCGAGGTCGCGGGACGGAGGGATGTAGTGCTGCGCGTAGGGGAGGCAGGTCTCCTCCCCGAGCCCGGACCGCTCCAGCAGCCGGGTCATGAACCGGACGCTGCGCTCGTCGAAGCCCGGCCACACGCGGGAGTGCTCCAGGAACGTGGCGAACGGGACGCGGCAGTTGGGGTTGGTGCGGAAGCACGCGTAGTCCACCAGGTACACCGCGCGGGGGCGGAGCTTCAGGTACACCGCCGCCGCCGCCGCCAAGGGGAGGAACACGGCGAGGAGCGCGCGGGCCCGGGCAAGGATCTCCTCCGGCCCGAGCTCCGCAGCCTTGAGCAGCGCCAGCGCGGCGAGCGGAACCGCGATGACGGCGAGGATGTTGTTCACCACCACCTCGTACAGCGGCTTCAACCGCTTCAGCTGCTCCGCCATGGCTTCTCTCTGCGTCGCGCTCGCTTGCTGCTTGCTGGCGTCCGGTCAGGTCAGGTCAGGTCAGGTCAGGTGGCCAACTGTGTGTGTGGATCCCTCGCTGCTGATTGCTGAAACAAGACGCAGGGAGGGAGAATTTAAAGCCGCCAAGCCCGGGCGCGGGCCCCGGGCCATTCACTCGGTCAGATTCCACAGAGAAGCAGTGCTGCTCGCTGCAACCATGGCCGCCGAGCACAGTGACTGGCCCCCACATGTCAGAAAGGCTCTCCGTCCGTATTCCAGTGCAGCAACGGCCACCGTCAAAACTTGAAAGGGACGCCCAACGCATAACTCCGCACGTACGGCGGCGTTATGGCGACGGCAGACGAACTCCAAACCCGTGGCCGGTCATTGAGTGATGAGCTTTGCACGCAGTGAAGAATGAAGATTCGGTCCGGTAACAACACACCTGGTGGGCAGCGCATGTACACGCCGGACTTGTGCAACTACCACCGGCCAATTTCACGGTTATTGTTCACTTCCAGCTTTCTGCCCATTAATAATACTCTTAAGTTAGAAATGGCCGAGGTTACGAAACAGCGGCGACTATTGCTGACAACGAGGCTGAAATAGACCTCTAACCAAAGAATAAAGGATGATTAAGGGTTTAGTTACGAACCTCGAGTCACAACAACATCATAAGAATCGTAGTACAAGTGTGTGCAACGACATGCTACTATTTACCCTGTACTTTTGAGAAACGGTACTAGGTATATCTCTTGTAGAGTTATCGGCGGATCACAAACACGTAGATTAGAGTAGATAAAATTATTTATTATTATAGTGTGACGAAGTTACAAAAGAGACATCTGTTCAACTATTTATAAGACAAAACCTACTTCGTGTTAGAACTAAATTTAATAAGTAGCCCACATAGATTAGAAGGCCTCATCTGACTCAATAAATCGTTTTACAACACCTCTATGACCAAATTTGAGCCGTTAACTTATAGTAATAGAAAAGAAAAGAAGTAAAAAAAAAAAAGGAGGAATCACTTGTTTATGTAAGGAAGCAAATCTCTTTCCCTTCCGATTCATGCCACCTCCGTTTCTTCCATCTCTGTGAGCACGGACACACGTGCATGTATTATTACATTTTAAAACACAAAACGTGAAAAGATTACCGCCTTGCTCACACAAATACTTCTCGTTTTTTCTTTGACATGAAATGGATAAAAGAGAAAAAAAAACACCTGTCACGAAGTAACATGGGTATTTTCCCTAAAAAAAAGTAACATGGCTATTTTGTTAATCAGAAAATTCTTATACAACTTTAAAAAGCTATAATCTTCATACGATCAAGATAGAACTATTACCTCCTGTATAAGGTCTATGTATGGTTAAATGAACCATCCAATGTTATTTTAAGATACCGTAAAATTTACTGACATACAATTCAATTATGTTGTCGAACAAGACAGATCTGAAGCGATCATATTGTTGGTGGGTTGCATGTTTGTAGAGCTTATTGTGTATCTTTCACATGTTTTTTCCCCTAGAAACTGCACGGCAAATCCTTTTTCAGAGTTAATTACTCATGTCTTCCAAATCCTTCGTTTATCACGACCATTTTTAGTCCACAAACGACTGTGTTGGCGTGTTAATAAATTGACACGGACTTTTATCAGTGCAACCCGATTGCAGGTACAATTGATTAGGCGGACGGGTGTTCTTGATAGGCATTCAAGCTCAGGCCCACGAGTTGTTGGCTTGAACTCGGCCATCGGAACTGAAATTGAGGATCATATGAAATCACTAAAACTAGCAGATACGTCTCTGTTCTTCTCTTCGTCCTCTCCTGCATGCAGATTTATCACCCCATGTTCCTTTTTCTCAACTGTCAACTGTCTGCATCCTTTTGTTCTGATTTCATTGGAAGTTTAGAGTTTGTTCGTTTTCATGGGTTAAAGAACTAAAACTAAACTTTAGCTAAAATTTTAATTCTAGCGAAATAAACGAAAAGACTAAAATTAAAGCTAAACTTTAGCTCTAGAGATATAAAATAGCTAAAAAGAGAGCTAAACTTTAGCTATCTAAAATAGGCTAAAGTTTAGCTTAAATTTTAAAAACTAAACTTTAGATTTTGGTGGAGACGAACACCTCCTTAGTTCCAGCTCTGGGAAGTAATTTTTTTTACAAAAAAAATAAGGCGATCTTGTGGTGAGCTGAGGCTGCATGATTTGCGGGACAGGCTTGCTTTCCAGCTGTAGCGCTAATTAAAATTTTGAAACCGACATTGATGAAAAACTCAAAGCAAATTGTGCTGCCTTAATGTCATAATCTCATCCTAACCACAGCATTAAATGGTAACAAGCATCGAGGAAACGGCGCCCAGTTGAACTACTGTGCTGAGGGGACCCAAGTAACTACTGCTGTGCCTATAGCTCTACTGTCTAGCACAAAAGACGTGCAACAATTATTCCCGTTATCCTGACCGCTCACAAACTAGGACCGACTGATCCGCCCACCATGCATGATGCCCCTTAATTTCCACTCCAATGCTAGCGGGCTGCGTATGGTATTCACTATTCAGAATTTTTTTGAAGAGAAGCACTATTCAGAAATTAAGGGGCTACCCTCAATAATTGCCGCATCGCACCTCCCATCTTGCCAGTCCAAAGATTCCAGTGTAACAAAGCTGAAAAAAGCATAAGATCTGCCCGCCCAACGTAAGCAACATATCGGTACACAACGAGATGCATGCGTTGACTCTATCGATCTCAAAAATCTGTCGGTTGCATATGCATACATATGCGAATAGAGTTCTTCAAGAAAAAGAGAGATGAAAGAAGCACAACGCCAGACGGAAGTACTAACATCTACAGTATGAACGATTTCAGCTGTGCTAGCTATGGACCACTAATTGTCCGATGCTATTCAGAATATACGTATGCACTCTATTTTTTAGGCTATTCAGGATCTTCCTGTTACCATCTCCCTGACATGTGGACGTGGAATGCATTTAACCTGGAGGGCAACTGTCTCCATCTGATTACCTAGCAATAAAACCGAACAGAATCGTCTCCATCAGTATGATAGACGGACGCATCACGATTAAAGCTCGCGAGTCGAGTGGGAACTGAATAATGAAGCCCGCTGGTGAATGATGATAGATAACCACGTCTTTGATGATCACGTTCACCCCCCGACCACAAACGTTCTGTATCACCAGAGTGATTGCAAAAGTAGGTACAGTATACTAGTGCTGAAATTATGTCAAGCTACAGCAACTTACTTGATCTACAGTACCTCTGTCCCAACCACACAGTCAACGTTCTTCTATCATCAGAGATCAAGTAATTGCGGTGGCATGCGTCGTCGCCTGTGTGCCTGTGTGGTGAGATTTGCTTCCTACTCCATTGACATGCAGTAACCATCCTCGGACTGACTAATAACGATGCGAAATGTGGCGGGGCGAGAGAATCATTCGATTTGACGCGCGCCGCCGATTGCCGGTGGCGCAACCGTGCAACGACCCGTCCTGGCGCTGCTTGTCTAACTGCATTGATACAGTTACAGAGAACTCGATCCCGGGACCTGTATGCATCTTTCCGATGCCGTTGCCTGCGAACCATGGAGAGGTAGGCATGTAAAGATTGATGCGACGCGTAGAGCCGAGCCGAACGCGCCCGTGCTCCGACCATACGTGGCCGGCCGTTCGCTGCAGCCATGTATTTTATGAGCGCGTTGCAACCGCCTAAAATGATGAGCTAGGTGAGGAGGCCGACGACCCCCATTCAGTTGGTGAGGCCCCAGCTGTACGTGGGAGCGATAATGCTAATGCTCGCGTGCGGAACAGGAGGATGCCTTGGTTGTTTCTCATATAAAACGTGTCTATTCTGTTCGGCAAGGGATGGAAGATGCTGCATGGGCGCGCGCATGGTTGGATCAGAGGGAGACGAGGGCAAAAGGCATTCTGTGACCGTACGTGCAACCAGCTCGCATGGAGCGAAATGCCGCTGTTGGCCTTGATTTTATCAGCGTGGGGTTGGAAACACACACACACACACAATACGTTCTCCACACACATCCCCTGTAGCCAATAAACATGCATCGATGCTGCATGGAGTCATGGATACACTCATACACAGATACTCTACAGTGTTGTACTACTACAAGCGAATACTGATTACTGAAACAGCAATGGGCCTTGTTCTAGGCAGGCCTTTTGTCTTCATGATCCAAGCTCTGTTTACCCGGGCTTTCCTCCAAGCAAGACTGACACTACAGCAGCGGCCCAGCTCTCGGATAAGCCTTTGCTCCTCTGCAGTTCTTCAGTTTTCTCTTCCTGGTGAAAGAAGGTCGGTCCTCTTCAGTTCATTCCCTACAAGCTTTGTCATGAAAAGAGGAAAAAGGAATAAAAACTCTGGAAAACTTCTGGAAGACGTCCGTTTCACTAGGTGAAAGTGAAAGGATGAAGGAAGGGTTGGAGACGACGAGGACGACAGCCGCGACCGCAACACGTAGTCCTCCGACAAGGACACGACTCGTCCAGCCTCCGGCGGATAAACACGACCTGCCCTTTCCCCAGCAGCGCGTAGAAAATACACGGGGAGAGCGCCGCGCCTCGTGAACTCCTGCGGCGGCACGTCGGCGTCAGCGGTGGCGACACCCGCTTTCGGCGCTTCGCATACGGCCAACGCCGCGACGTGGAGCGGTGGCTACACGCCCGGAGGCCTGGAAATCATGGTGATGTGCTCGCCATCTGATTCTCTCCTTCCTGGAGGGCTGGACCAAGGCATGGGCGCGACGTCGATGGCGCAGTTTCTTCTTGCCTGTCTGTGCAGGGCACACAAAATAAAATACTATACTACCTGGCCTCACTGCATCGACGAGTTCGTGATATTTTTCATAAGTTTCCAATCCATCTCTGCAGTCTGCAGAACGATCTTGTTTGTTTGTCTGCCTGTGGATTTCAGAACCTCGCATTGCGGATATTTCTGACAGACGGCGAGCAGAGGCCTGACATCTGTATGTTCCGTGGGCAACTATGAAGAAACTGCAACTCGGGGACGGGAGGAATACAAAATGAGGAAGCATGCGGCTGGTGCATTCATACAGGGCATTATCCAAGCAGGATAAGATTTGCATTTGGCTGATGAGTAGGCGGCATGTGCCCTCCGGAAGCGGGAGTCTTTCTTTGTTTGGCGCTATGCATATTCGGCGCATATACGCTGACCAACAAAGTACATTCCAGCTCACCTAATATCTTTCCGAGATACTCCCTCCATCCTAATTTAGTTGGTACTTTGGAGCTCGGTACGGAAATTAAAGAAAAGTATAAAAATTAGATGCATAGAAAACGAGGAGGAAAGAGATAGAGATAGAGGTGTATTGAGAAAAGAGAAAGGTGCATCGAAAAGTGAGAATGACAATTATTTTGGAAAAACTGAAGAGTATTAGAATGCCAATTATTTTGGGACGGAGGGAGTATGACATTATAAATCCTTTTTTTTGAATAATTATAAATCCTTTTTGTTCCTGTAGTAAGATCTGCACATTGCTTATATGCCAAAAAAGGCATACTAGTGTTTACCTCGAACAGATTTTTTTTTTCTATAGAAAATTCTGTACAAGCTACTAGCTAGTTCAGATTTTTTTCTTTATGCACAAAAAAACTCCTGCCCATGACAGTATGAGTGACCGGTTCGGCCTTGAGCACTCCGAGAACAAAGCAGGGCTTATCATTACGCAATCTGCTACATTTGACAGTGTTCAATAATGATTAGAGGATTGACATCATCAATTTGGCTTCTACATGTTCTAGGAAGCCTCGAGACTCGGTGAAATTACTGTGTTTTGACTGAAACGTCGATGGTTACTGGTTAAACGAGCGAGGTTTTCAAACATTCACAGTGTAGTGTATAGTACGCTGCGCCCTGATGGATCGGTACAGCAAACGACTTTTCATTGGCGCGTGTCTTCTTCGGGCCCCACCCGTGTTTTCTCCAACGTGTCGCAAAGCCGTGCCGTGGCCCCCGGAAAAATCGAGCTCCGTCCAATGGGATATCAGAGAGCCGGATGAGGTATTAGCAGCGGTCCAATTAAATCCCAGATAAGGCCTGCATGTGGGCGCTCACCTCCACACTAAAAGTGGAAAGTACACTTGTCACCGCTGGTCCGAGGTCCCCCAAAAAGAGCCCATGCTGGGCCATGCACCGCAGCCCTCCTCCTCCTAATCCGGTGATATTTTGTTCTGATTTTGTCACGGGTAGTAGAGGAGTATCTTCCTGGGGGATCACTACTGCACCAAGATCCATCCGAAAGGGGGATCGAGAGGAAGAAGACGCATGAGCAGCGGCTCGACGGCGGCCGCCGGCGCCGCGGTGGGCGGCAAGTCCGCGCGCGCGTGCGACAGCTGCCTCCGCCGGCGCGCGCGGTGGTACTGCGCTGCGGACGACGCGTTCCTGTGCCAGGCGTGCGACGCGTCGGTGCACTCGGCCAACCCGCTCGCCCGGCGCCACGACCGCCTGCGCCTGCGCCTGCGCGGCCCGGCGTCCCCGCCGCCTCACGAGTCCCCCCAGGCGCTCGTCCACGCCGCGTCCACGTCGACGTCGACGTCCAAGCAGAAGCAGCAGCGCCACCGGCAGCACGTGGCGCCGGCGTGGTCGAGGCGCAAGGCGCGCACCCGGAGCCGGAGGCCGAACGTGAAGAGCGTCGGGCAGCTGCTGTCGAGGAAGCTCGTCGTCGTGCCGGAGGCGGCATCATCGGAGTCATCAGAGGAGCGCATCAAGGCCGACGACGAAGATGGCGCGGAGGAGGAGCAGTTGCTGTACCACCGCGTGCCGAGCTTCGACGGCGCCCTCGCGGAGCTCTGCTCGCCGCCGCCCGTCGTCGATGCCTCGTCATCTTGCAGGGACGACAACAACGCCGTGATGGAGAACGCAAATCATCATAAGGATCCGGGGGTGGTTATTGCCACATCGTCGTCGTCGCCCGTGCAGCAGCTTCCGGACGGCGGCGTTGTCGCCGGGTTCGGCCCGACGGACGCTGAGCTCAGGGAGTTCGCCGCGGACATGGAAGCCCTTCTCGGACAAGGCCTGGACGACAGCGCCGAGCTGGACGAGTCGTTCTACATGGAGAGCCTAGGGCTGATGACGCCGCCGGCGGAAGAGGACGACGGCGGGCGGGTAAAGCCGGAGCCCGACGGCGCCGCCGTCTCTATTAATAACAGGGAGCGCGCGCTCGGGTTTGGGCATGCTGCAGAGACGATGATGAAGTCGGAGGCGTCGTCTGTCGAGGTGCTGGACATAGACTTCAACAACTGCTATTCGCCCACGCCTGTCGATGACGATGACGATGACAGTTTTGAGCAGATGAAGGCGACGGCGAGCAACGGCGAGGTTGCGGATGCGCAATTCCTGCGGAGGAGCCTGGATCTCAGGCTCAACTACGAGGCGGTCATCGACAGCTGGGGGACCTCGCCGTGGACCGACGGCCAGCGGCCGGAAGTCCGGCTTGACGACTTCTGGCCCCACAACGCCAACCATTCGGTACGTGACTTATTTACGGAGCCGTGTGCACGATCGACGGAACCATGGTGGTGTCCGCCGTGCGCGCGCGGGTTCGTTGCATTGGTTGCATACATGCATGGGTTTCAGTGTGCAGAGAGAGCCAATGGCAATTGTGTTGCCTTAATTGTTGCAGGGCTTGTGGCCGGCAGGAGGAGGTCGGCCGTGTGGCGGAGGGCCATTATTGACGCCGCGGTGGGGGGCGGACGGCGGCCGCGAGGCGCGGGTGTCAAGGTACCGGGAGAAGCGGCGGACGAGGCTGTTCGCCAAGAAGATACGGTACGAGGTGCGGAAGCTCAACGCGGAGAAGCGCCCCCGGATGAAGGGCCGGTTCGTCAAACGGCCGGCGGCCGCCCCCTGCGGCGTCACCTAGATGAGATCGCCATCGATCAGCACCGGCCGGTGCCCGTCCGTGTCGCGGCAGGTCTTGCAACAAGGTATCACGGGATCGGCATGAAATTATGCGGACTCAGAATTCGTCGAAGCTCCTTTCGTTAGTTAGCTCTACTTTCTTCAAAGGATGTCTGTCTCTCATCCTCACACTAGACATCAAAAGTTCCAAACCAGTGTTGTACATTTTGTACAGAGTGCTCATCGTTTTCTTATGTTAGAATATACTGTGAAACAGACAGTGAAAAATAAAGGAAACCTCTGGACGTACGAAAACTTTCTGAACGAAACAAACGCGAAGGGAACTTTCTAACGTGACCGATGGCCGCAAAGCATGAATGAGGTTCCGGCACGTACGTGCTGCACTGCTGCTCGATCAAACACAACGGCGGTCGTCGTGCTCGTGGCTGCAGCTGTTTGGTGGGCCGGCGCCGGCACCTCGATCGGGCGACCGAAGCAAAAGCATTCTCCTGCGTATTTTTTGGATAATGTTTTTATATGTACGGAATATATGTAAGTCAAAACCACTTATATACCAGGTGAAAAAAATGAATATTTCTCAAATAACCCATTTAAAAGTTACAAAAAAATTAAGAAAAACTTGCATGTATAGATGAGATGGAGACAATTTGCATGGATACAAAGTTACAAAATCCAAAGACTAATTTGTTTAATAGATATAAAAATAACAATCTAAATAGAACATGGGGAGCAACATGGATACAAAATTACAAAATAACAATCTAAATAGAACATGTATGATATATACACTTAACATCGTAACAATTAACATTTAGAAAGATATGCAGAAGAACAATTAACTATTGAGTGTATTACTCATAACAATTAACATCGAATGCCATAGCATCATAAGATAAATAACAATGGACCCTCGCCGTACCAAGTCATGGCGCAAGCGGTTTGAATCTCTATGGCCCGTCATTGGAACCTGCTCCCTTAGCTACTTGTATGTCTCTTCATGCACAAGCACCAGACGAATTACATTATCAATCAGATTGGTTACAACTAGTAACTTTGTATAAATTCAAATAAAAAATGTCTATAAATTACTATTTTAATAGATTCAAAATATAAGTCACCATCACAGAACTCTTATAATGGTTTTGAGTTTTATTTTCAATTTATTTTCATAGACATGTAGATTTTATATTTATTCTATGAGTAGTTTGACGCTTGATTTGAATATGTTTTCTTGGAATAGTTCATCTCACATGTCTAGAATATTTTGTTAAAGTGAATATGAACGTAAAAAGACATACTTAAAATCTTCGCTTTCCCTTACTACGGTTTAGTGGAAGTCAAGAAATAATTAACTTTACTTTTTAATGAATTCGAAATAGTTGTTTCTAACTTGTTTGAGACATTTGAACTTGTGGTTATTCTATTAAAAACATGTGATAAACAGACGACCTCCCAAGTTAGAGAAAAGATAGGGTACAGGAGGTTCATAAGTACAATGTTTAATGCTTAACTATTTGCAGCGAATAACATATGTATAGTATTAGTTGGATTTGGTTTAGTTGTTTAGATAAAGTGATTTAGTTTAGGTACAAAACATATGGCTTCCTGCTTGACCACTATCTGTGAGCGAACCATGCACACACGCTCTTCGCTATGGATCCTCTTAACTAGGTCTATGTTGGAAGGAATTGTTAAAGAAGAATATGCAGTAGCAACTTGCACTAAATATCTTGATAAAAGTATCTTTTTCTTTTAAGCTATTCAACCGCCCACTCACACTTGTGACTTGCAGCAAGTTTCGTACAAATGCAGTGAAAAAAGGATGACGAATATTTTCTGTTTCAATAACAGGAACACGAACACTTGGCTTGAAGTTGGCCGGCAGTGAAACAAAAGGTAAACAACTGTATTGCAAGACGAAAGGTATGGAGAAAGCGATACCCTGAGGGCATACAGCTTGTGCATTGCTACTGTAATCAACGGAATGAACACTTTCCCGGTACACGGGCACAGGGTGTGTTAAAATACACTGGCAACAACAGTAGTACTCTAAGACATGGGGACATTACGTAATGTGTTATCGAAAGAAGCGTTCAAAAAGAACCCCAAGAGCAGAGCATTTTACTCTGTCCCAGCAATCTTTTTCTTGAGCGACTCGATGTCTTGGTACAATTCTTTCCTGCCTTCCTGTAATCGAATGGGGGCAGAGGACATGTTAACAAGTCGCACTGCTTTCACCTGAGCCAAGACAGGCTAATTTTTTGCATGTTAAAAAAAATAAAAAAAAATCAGAGATGCCCCTCATTTTATTACCTTGAAGAGAAGGTAGCGGTAGACGAACCATCCGGTGTACCCGAGCCCAATGAGCTCCATAAGCTTGGGAAGCTACACAAACCAAACGTCAACATCGTCAGGCGTCCACGAGGTGATCAGGGACAAGATGAATCAAAACTTTAGTGGAGGGAGCCATGCGTATATGAGCCGTGAGCGGAGAGGCGATGGCGCACCAAAGGCACGGAGTTGACGGCGCCGATGACGACGGACGACAGCCAGACCGCGACGATGGCGCCGCCGGCGTACGTGAGGACGGTGGACTTGTTCTCAACGGCGTCCCACTGGCACAAGAAACAACAGGCACAACTGAAGCATTCGGTTCACCATTCGAAGTCCATTCCTAAACACGTCATCTGATGGACTTACCTTGGCTTTGAGGTCTTCGATGAGCTCGTCGCCGCTCGCGGCGGAGGTCGAGGTGTCGTCGGCGGAGGCCTTCACCCGAAGCAGCGACAGCCTCGGCGCGTCTGTCAACATTCCGCGTGCAAGGGTCAATGCAGGTACAATTTTTCATTCTCAGAATCGAAGCGTATACTATAACCGTTTGCTTTGCCAACTGCGTTTCTCACCTTGGATGCGGAGAGGGGACGAGTTACGCCGCGGCGGCAGGAGGACGGAAGGCGTCACGGCTCCGACGACGGCGGCTGAGCGCGCCCCGCCGAGAAGCGCCGTGGAGTACGTCGTGGCGGCCATGCCTGCGTGCCTGATCGCTCGATCGGGCTCTTTTCCCTCCTCCTGCGGGCTGCGGCTGCTCTGTTTCACCTTTGCTGCGCGTTAGCCTCCCGAGCTCCGTGGACCGAGAGCCTCTTTTTTTACTGTGCTCCGGTGCTCTGCATCCACTCCTTTTGATGCTTTGAGTGGCGACGATCGGCCTCGTGGCGGAACGCTGGGCTGTGATTGGCTGCATCCCTATCTCAGAAATCTTTTGGTTCGGTTCACAGGATTTCGTTGGTTCGTGTAGTGCCACGAGGACCCAACACGCCGTGAACCTCAAACCGGTGTCGTAATTAGCGGGTGCCGTTGCACACGTACGCCAACTTTACCATGCGTCACGACGAACTGATCCCCCTCAGCCAGTTGGTGTGGTGGTGCTACACTTTATAAATTATCGGCCTGGAATCCTGCATTCCGACATCACGTACCGTCCAGACGACGCCGGACATCAGGCTCGCGCGGATTGGGCGGTACATCGCGCCCCTTGTCCCCGGCGGACTCGCCGGCTCTGGACTGGGCGCTCAACATTGAACAAGTTCATCGAGCCTCGCACACCGGCCCGTGCCTGCCAGTCTGCTAGTCGCGCGCTCTTGTTGAGACACGAGCCGAGACCGTGGCAAGCGTCCGTGTTAATCTTGTGCAGATTTCGACGGGGTGCTCGCTGTTGGCCGAGGAATGGTCGGCGCGTGCTCTGTGCTTCCCGCCCTCTCACCACGCCGGGGCGTGGAGCAGCGGGAACCTTGCGACCCGTGTCCATCGTACGTAGGTTTGTCAGTTTGTGTTCTGGGCCCGGACTGGTCTTCCCTTCGGGTTTATCACAACGATCTATCATCACAGATTCACACCTCGCGACCAAGACCACGGTACAAATTAAACCACAGCAACCGTTCATAACTGCTACACGACACATCAACTGCGCAACAAGAACTAATCCAGCAAAACTAAACAGTAGCACACGGATCGATCTGGAAACATGACGTGGCCAAGCAAGCTTCCTAGCTACAGGGTCCTGACGGCGAGCTTCATTCCGGCCTGGCAGTGTCCCCGCACGGTGCAGACGAAGTAGTGCGTGCCCCTGCCGAGCTTCACCCTGTCGCGGCCGCTCCGCAGCACCTTGGCGCCCCTGGGCACCACGCAGCTCCGGAACGCCGCCGCGTTCACCACCGCCACGTCGTGCACCGCACGGTTGTAGTTGAACACTGCACAAAACACACAACTAGTACTAGTCATGCCCGCGTGCACGAAGAAATGCAATGTGCGGACCAGGAAACATGTATTTACCGAGGTGGTCGCCGGCGCGGAACGTCCTCCCCTTGGCCCACCCGGCGACGTTGAACCTCCACCCGCCGTATTCGCCGACCATGTACGTCGCCGCCGCCTCGGCCACCGACGGCGCGCTCATCGCCACGAGGAACCCAACCAAAAGCACCGCGACGAGACTGCGATCCGCACTGCCTCTTCCCCGAGCCATCATCACTGCTAGTACAGCTTATTACTGCGTGTCACTCACGACCGACGGATCGAGCACTCGGCTTGTCTGCACTTGCACGAAGAAGAGCTGCCATCCACGGCGTGGCTTTATAGCGCCGCGGCCGAGGCGACAGGCGAGGCAGGTGGTCGTGGAGTGGGTGGCGTGAACCGGCGCGCGCCCCCCGGCATTAGCGCGGAATGCTCGCTGGAGGTGCCCTGCTAGTCGGTGGCTTTTTTTTTTTTTTTTTTTTGAAATGTAGTCGGTGGCTTTGATCGATGGAGCGGAAGAATGGAACAAAAGGCTGAGCTCTTCGAGACGTAAAATATAGCAGGGACATGTCGCGTGCGCCCGTGCCGTGCTACGGGGCACTCTATGCCCGGGTTGTGCGGCGGCGTGTGCAGGCCTTCTTCCTTTGTACTACTAGCTGAGGAATTTTAGGAGGCGCCATCGATGGGCTTAAAGGTTAGCTCAATCTGAAGCAAAAATCGACCAAACTTTTCTCTCGTGCAGACGCAGGCGTGCCACTTTGCCAGGAGACCAAAAAACGTCAATCAAGTCCTCATTACGGCGCGGAAAATCATCAACCCAGGTATGCTTGTCGTGGACGCCAAGTGTTATCATTGCCACCTCTCGTTATACCTTGTGTCAGTGATCAGATTCCCTTGCAGTCAATAGGTGGCACTACCTGCGTGCACTGCACAGTCGAGAGAGCACGACCATGGCAGAGCCGCGAGCTTTTTCGGCGACATAAGGCTACCGAATCCAATCTCGTTCGAAACCAAGGCAAGCCATCAACCACCAAGTGGAGTGGAGGTACTCGACCATGGCATCGGTCCTTGGCTATGTTGGCATGGCCGCCGTTGATCTACCTCGCCGCTTGGATCGGTTTCCAAATCCATGGCGGCCGCCGCTTCCAGTTTCCTCGTTTCCTCTCTTCTTTCCGGTGTGAGCGGGAGTTGGGGACGGACAAGCGCCAAGTTGGCGGCGCGCAAAGAGGGAGAGTTCTGAGAACCGAGACGATGGATGCGGGGCGATCGGATCCGCCGTGACGAGGATTGATGCAGCAGGGCCTTTTACAGGGAGGACCTTCCGCGATCCAAATATTTTCATATACCCCCCTGAAAAGCGATCCAAATACCTTTACAAAGACCCCTAAACCAAAACATATTTTACGAAATAGTCCTTCCATGTTCCATCGCCATGGCAGCTCAGAGCTCAACCCTCCGCCGACGTTGACGGCCACCCCGTCGCCGCGAAATACGTCCCGCTCCTCCTTTGGATCCAGCAGACCCCTTTCCCTCCAGTTCTTACCCCCAGCGGCGCCTCTCGTCCGCCACTGCCATCCTCAATCGACATGGGTCTTCGCCGTCGTCTCGGCGCCATGGCTCCGCGCCCTATTTCCTCGAAGCTGCCGTGGGTTCGGCGTCGTTTGTTCTCGAAGATGCCGTGGCAAGTTTCTGATGGTGCCGGCGCTGGGATCCTGTGTGGCCTGCCTGCGCGATTCAGAGGTCCATGGTCGTGGCCGCGCTCTGCTTTGCTGTAACAGGCGAATGAGAACCAGGATTGCCGAATGCTGAGAAGTGAGAACGTTCAGAACACCAAGCCGCCGGCTGTTCGATGCATTCTTCAGCCACATGGCAGAAAAACTTAAGACCACCATACGATGTCTCTTCAGAAGTGAACCAGCAAAGTTGGTTCCATGACATATTCAGAGTTTACCGCAACAATTTTAGTACAGTCAGAGCAAGCAAGGATGTACAAGACAAATCCGGGATTCAGAAGAACAACATTGTTTTCTACAATTGTTCGTAACTAATCTGGGTTTGAGCCTCGGAGGAAGATGAAACACGGAAATCCGTCAGACTAACAGAACCCGTGTTTCTCATAGCTGGCGCTGCCTCCGAGGGAAGCGTTTGTCCAGACTGATTGATACACGACTTTGTTAATCTCAATGCCGCTTGGATGAGGAAAGGTTTGCTTGTTTTCGTTTCCCCATGCCTGGCCCTGATGAGGAAGAAGGGAGGAGGGGTCAGGTGGAGTGCAGCAAATTAGGGGGGTGATGGAACAAGATGATCCAAGAGCGTTGGCTGCCTGACTTGCTTGTCGCTGTTGTCTAGCAGGGGACTGATCAGACGTGTTGCCAAGCCGATCATAAAGCACCTTCCAATGGTTCACATACTAATCACCTAACAAACTCTTTGGCGCCCTGTGAGGCGTGTTCGGTTGGTGCCCTCCCAGGCATGCTGCCTCAGTCATCAATCATGAAATCGGACGCCTGAGCGTCGTGCCTGACGCAGGTAAATTTCTCAGGGCGTCAACCGAACACGTCCACGTAGTAGCCATTATAGCTACAAACTACTACTTGGAGTGGGTCTTTATTCTTTAGCATTGAAATGATTTTCCTTGGTTATTCGAAGAGTTCCTTTGCATGTCACAAGAATCACACTGTAAAAATGTTGTTTCAATTTTTGTGCAAAATGAGGAAACAAAACACGGCTACAACCTACCTTATTTAGTTTCCTTTTTTTCTTCACCCTGCATATTGACATAAAAACTAGAATAATTAATCTGTATATTATCTAAAGGGACTCTACGCCCTCGCAAAAATAAAATAAAATAAAAAGGACTCTGCGTACATAACGCGAAATGAAATACCACTCGAGGGGAGGAAGGGATCTACCGCAAAGCGCAAGTGGCTTAAACTATCAGACATCCGGCGTACCACTGGACAGTGGACACGATAGTTGGTAGTACTTTCTAATTGCACAAATTCGAAACCTGCAGAAGAGTTCTAGAACTTTCGAAGTTCCCAGGCCACTAAACCACTCTCACCTTTCGCTGTACGAAGGGGACCACGATATAAAAAGCAGGAACCTGATTGGGCAAAGCACACGCTGCTCCCACGCTCCACTCCCGACACCTGTTCCGTTTAAAATCCGCTGACGTCGACGTGGCCGCCTGCGCAGCCACTACCTTCTCCGGCGCCGCAATTAACAATCCATTAATTAAACCCGCTCGTCCTTAATCCGCCTCTAATCACCCGCTAATCGTTTCCTTCCCTCCCTCCGCTCTAAAGCCAGCCAATCGCGTTGCACTCTTCATCGCTTTTCCTATCTCCACTTGCCTTCTAGACCCATCGATTCCGTTTCGATCCTTCTAGACACTTCGCCGCCCCCTCGCTATAAAGCCCGGCATCACCGTCACAACGGGCACTCGCACACAGCCCGCTCGTCATTGATCGGAGAGAATGGAAGTCACGGAGATGGGATTTTTCGAGGTATGGTCAAGGTTCTGGAGGTTTCTGTGCTTGTGTTCTTCTTTCTCTTCTGGTAATCTTCGTGATGGATCTGGGCACCATTTCCTTTTCAGATTTCATACGTCATGTTTTTTCTTTTTGGCGGTGATTGCGCTGTCACACACAGATGGTAATAGTACATGATTGGTTATTTGCGTGGTGTATGGACTGTTTCCTGTATGGATCTCAAGAATAGGTTGGGGATTTTCGTTAGGAATGATCAGAACCGTGAGTAGTTCGAGCTTTGAAGAGCATTTTCAACGGATTTACCACGTTGCTTTAGTTGGTCGATTAGATGGAAGTTGGGATGCGAAACGTTCGATCTTGAATTAATCCCAACCAAGCCGATTAGATGGAAGCTTTTTCTGTTCTTCTGTTAAATTGGCTCCCATTTAACTTTAACCCATTCATATGATATGATAGTAAGGAGTCAAATGTCTCAAGGTCGATGACTATACATTAGCTTGTTTGCCATTTTAATCCTGTGAATTCTTATAAGAAAATGGTTAACTATGTGATGCCATTGTTTATTGCAACTTGCAAGCAGCACTGATGTTCTTGTACTCTTGTGTTGTTACATCGTCAGCGTACATTTTCCATCCAAGCATTTAACAACGCTTTTACCGAGTGTTCTGACAAGATCCTTTTGCTTGACCAGTTATTTGCTTATCGCACGCGGTGGCACCAAGCATGAGGCAGGAACTGCATTACTTGCAAGGAAGTCACAAGTAAGACACCGAATCATAGAGTTCCTCTGAAGCTAAATTAATCTTTGCTTTAGTGGTCTCTTAAAGCTATGGTTCTGGAAGCATTCTGTTTATGTTTGTATTATCTCAGGCGCTGTAAAAAAATTGCTGGGTTGATTTCATCTGTGGCGTTGGTTCTGGAATGCACTTATGGGCATTTCTTCCCTTGTATCTTTCTGATCTGCTGCGAATATATACATTTATTATAGTATATTGTGCCGTGTTTACCAGATTATTCAACAACGAAAAAAAAACAATTCCTTCATTCACTGGAATCTTCAACGGTAACAGGATAATGTTGTAAGTTGAACTTAGTAAACACAAATTTGAAGGCCATCCACATACCTACGTCCCCCTTTCCTATTGACGATGCTTCTAAAATTTTCTCTGAACTTTGATTGCATGTTTTATTAAAGAAATCTAGTTGGGCCTTACAATTAAGCTAGTATATCTTTGTAAATTATGTATTTGAAATTAACTATTGTTGAATCCATGTTGACATCTATTAAAAGTAAATGGCATTACTTTACTTCCGGTGAGAAAATATTTTGGCACTTCTCATGAATTTCTTACAAGTTTAATTTCTTTGATACTTAACATTAATGTTGAAAGATCACATCAAATTATTGATTGGCAGATTTCTCTCCTGCCGCTTGGCACACTGGCCAAAATATCGTAAGTCACTAAGATAGAGAATGGTTTTTTCCTAAAAGTACCTCTATTAACCGCCATCATCATACATGTGAACCAATGAGTCATGCCGAAGCTGTCGACCTATTGATCCTTCCAACATGTAAAATAATAGCCTTACCTATGGGTTGAGACTAAAATAGGAATTATCAATCTCATCGCTAGTCTTTAGAATAGATAGAATTCATGGACATTGCAGCAAAAGTGATGTTAGCTTTATTTCTTCGCTTTCACCGGATATACACCATATATGCATGACTTTTTGTGATTTTCTTTTCACTTGTGATGAACCTAGCAACTTAAAATTTAAATTTTCCACCATTTTCCATACTTGCTTATGGTTTTCTATCCTCAGGATTGGTATCTCGTTAAAAAGGTAGCTGTCACCAAGGGTTGTATTGTCTGCTTTTAGATGGTGTGATTTCAGAGTTGAGTGCCTACCAAGTTATAGTACTTGCAAAGGCACCTACTAGGGGACCAGTATAGGGGACTAGGTTGGATGAACATTCATGCCTTATGATAAATTTATAGGTGTACTCCCATGGGTAGGGAAGGGTCTGTGGGCTGGCATCCCAGAAGCTCACTAATATGGACTTGCTAATTTCTTGTGAGAAATCCTACTAGCTGGTCCAATAAGTGTATATTAACTGGTCCACTAATATGATATACTTTTTGATTGCAAAACTAGATTCAAGCTCAATGTTGTGAGAGTGTATATTAGTTATTACATAACCAATAAGTTGCATTTTCAATACAACAGAGCTTCAACACAATTGGCTCAGTTTGTAGTCTGTACAGAAACCATTTGTTTACCCAGCTCGTATACTTCACTAAGTACTCATTCGAGCCAAAGTTCGCTGTTGAATTTTGTGGCAGTCATGATTTGCTCCAGCTTGTACGTATCTCTTAGTGCAGCTGAAGTCTGCTACAAAGCAAAGGATAGATTTGTCATTAAGCTTCTTCATTCTTACTGGAGTCATGCAAATTTTGTATTCTAAAAGAAAAAAATGGATTACAATATTTACCCTAGTTCTGGAGCTCCTGTTTCGCATTGCTCTCCCTCCTTTTGTGGTGATTGTCTCACTTCAAGATTAGCAGGGACATTTGTGTTGTGTGTTGCACCGAAACTGTAGGAAGTGCTAGAGCTTATAATTGCATCACCAGCACCTCTCTGTTTATTGGCCTGTAGCTGAAATTAAGTCGTTTAGCTTCTTCTGTGAATTCAATCTTAATGTGGTTAAAGTTTCTTCATGTTCATCTATCAAACCTTTCTGTATAGTTCCATTTTTTGTTGTGACATGATATTCACTCTTCTACAGAGTTCCATGTTTTCCTGGTGAATTAGGCTACCCTGTCAACCATCAGTATAAATAGATATTTCAGCAACTTCCATGCATCATCATTTGTTTGAAATAATAAAAGGGCATTGATTGTAGCGCTTAACCTTGTTGTGTAACTCTTCAATTTCACTCTTTAGAATATAGTCCTGTTCAATAGATTTCTACTGCATATTAGACTGAAAATGAACAGAAAACAAATTACAAACAAAACGAATCTAACCTTCCTCATTCTGATGTTCCGAAGGCTCATTTCAAGACGATTCTCTAAACTTTGAAGGTCCCTCACCCCTAGGCCAGAAAGCTCCTCCCCCATTAGCTGCCTGCAATTTTTCAGTAATTAGATATTATTCCTCGTTTTCAGTGAATGGGGCGTCTTATTTTGGGTTTTACATTCTATAAAACTCGGAGGTGCAGCAAAATATTGTACTTATGCTATCTTTTTATTGCAGAATCAACTGGAAGATCATACTTGTGGCTTTCTTGCAAGTTGTGCAGTTGTTGCCTCAAGCTTGCTGCCTCCCTTTGCCAGAGCTATCAGTAAAACAAGAACAGTCAGTTTCTGAGCTATAAAAAACTGTTTTAGAAAAAAATTGACAAATGCATGGTTTAGTATACTAGTAAGTTTTTCTAAAAATCATTCAATGCTCCATAACTGTACATGATTTGAGCCCTCTTCAGTAAAATAAGAACAGTCAATTTCTGAGGTAAAAAAATATTCTAGAAAATTATAGATAAATGTGTGATTTACTACCAGAACATTTTTCTAAAAAAATAACCCAATCCTCCATAACTGTACATGCTTTGAGCCTGGGTTGCATACAGTTTCATTTACAGGCAAATTTATTGACCATTCATTTGGCCATGTATAATATGATCCCTGGTCAACTTGTGGAATAAATTTAACAAGTGAAACTACATATTCATTTCCATGTACTATTAGTTTACTTCTGAGGTTCATAGTGATCAACAATTTTGGAACAATACCAGTAGAATTATTACATTCCCCGTTGTGACATCGCAAATTTAGTTGCATCTTCAATTTGCATTATTTCATCATCTACGAAGCATAATTTTGCGATGTGGAAAATAACTATTGACCTGGATTTTCTTGATATTTTAGAAAAGTAATATTATAAGTAATCACTATTCATATTATATTATAAGATGTTTAGTGAATCTATCATAATCTACCTGATATAACTCTTTTTCTTTGACATGATTTCTGTTGTGTTTTACCTATTTGTTCCTTTGTATGATCTCTTTCTGACCTTTTGCTTGTGATAGTGACATAGTATCAGTTAAATCATTATCAAATCTGCATTGTATAACTTATAAGGGCTACTTAGCCATATTTTTTAAGATTCCTAGCTCTGCAGTATAGAAGTGAAGATATTTTACAGATACTGTAACACTCAACATGCTCAATACTGTTTGTGCTATGATATCCAATACAGTGCAACTGGATGCAATGGAAATTCTGGGTAATAGTCAACCAATTTTAGGCTTTACGTTTTTCCAAATAAAGTTAAAACGCCATGTACTTGACTTCTGTTTCTTTTCTACTTTTGGCTGTATAATATGCCTATGCAGGATGGAGCTGAAGCGTGCAATCAAGATGGATCTTCCTGTGTATACTTTCAGGGGGACTGCTTGGATGATGATGATCTCATTTTACATGCAAAAAATCTAGAGTTTTCAACTTCAATATTCAAGAATTTCTTGAAGCAATGTGCAGGAATAATATGAGAG
The DNA here is from genome assembly GCA_030378355.1 of Eleusine indica. NCBI lineage: Eukaryota > Viridiplantae > Streptophyta > Magnoliopsida > Poales > Poaceae > Eleusine > Eleusine indica. The sequence continues at coordinate 5,019,634 of CM059495.1, forward strand.
CCACTGCCTTGTCTGTTGAGATGATCAGGCTCCTTTCACGGAGTTGAGCTTTTTGTTATGAGGGTACCTTATTTGTACTGAGTTGCTATGCACAGTAGTATGGACGGCTAATTTGCTAGTGTTGCTGACGATTTGTGTATCCTCATTCTTATGTATGTACTAACTCCGGTATGGAAAGCTTGAAGTTCAGACAAAAAGAGAGAAAAAAAATTAGAAATTGAATTGTTTCTATATCTGAAGTGTAAATTATGTTTGTGCATGTTCTTTGTTGCTATCTTAAGACCGATGCCTTATGGATGATTAAGTTTACCGGAGTAAGATTACAATACCTAAAGCAATCAGTTTCTGCTTCTGTTTTTTTTTTCCAAAGTTCCCAATTTATATGCCAAGATAACCTGTACAGAGTGCTAAGATTTCCTTTCTTGCTTGTAAAATAAGCAGCACGTCCCTTTACCTCTTTAGACAAATCAACAAGTATTTGTCTTGCTGCTTTTATTCCTTAACGCTTCAAAATTTTAGAATATTACTGTAACTACATATCTATCTTCTCTTGTAATTTGCATTTTATCCTCAGTTTACAAAGGGCATGCTTTGGACCTCCCATATTTTAGAACTTGCTCGTCCATGTCTGGAAGGGAGGAAGCAAATGCCCATGACAGGTTATGGCTAGGAAACAAAACATGCCCTGAGTCTATGAAAGGGTACAAGCTTAAAAAAGGCTAAAACGGAAGCAACAGTGTTACAAGAGAAGTATGGCAAATAATTGCAGCAGTAAACCAAACGCTGTTGCAATATTTTCTCACCCATTAGGTTTTTCAAAAAGAAATTATCCATTACCAATATTTTCTCTTTATTTTCACAAGGTAACCTTGTAATTAGCAGTTTTATTCTGTCCAAGTTTTCAAAATTATCCACTAGCAAAATTGTTTTTCTCCTTTGTAATTTGGTCTCTCACTTTAATTTGTTTTAGTTCTTTTTTGGATAGAATGGAGACGTAGCCCGTCTTATAAAATCAGCCCAGGTTCTATTCGCCCAAAAAAAAACCCAGCTCAGGTTCTATTCGCCAAAAAAAAAAAAAAACTCAGGTTCTAATCAATGAGATTAAGCTCATGGTCACTAAGATAGCCGCGTGGGCAGCCGATTAAGATGCTCGTCTGTAGCCTAAATGAGATCAAATTGATCTCACATAAAGTTCAAATTCTCGCCCGATTCCGCCATCATCCCTGTTGTGTGAACTCTTTCTCACCTCTACCCCGAGTAGTACCTACCGATGTTTCGCGTGATAACTTTACTTGAATTACACCTTCTATATTTTGTTGCCAAAAAGGATTACAGAACCGCATTTGGCATCAGTGCATCATTTATATATATGTACACATGAACGAACCATCCGGCAGAGAAAATCGTGCTAATAATGAGTAATTAGAAGCTAGAAAAGTAACATGAAAGATGATCTTGGTCACCAGAGCTCATGACATGTGCTCCCTCACCAAAGTACAACGGTGAGAACTACTGGATTACTAGCTACATAGAAGTGATATACTCCCTCCGTATTTTTATTGTTGACATTTTGTAGTTCAATTTTGAACTACCGGACGTCATCAAATAAAATACGGAGGGAGTAGTTTTCTCTCACCGTACCATCAGTTCGGAAGTTGCATTGTTCGCACCAAGCTGCTCCTCTTTTGCCTTGGCATACCGGTCTATCACAGCTTTCATGCTAAAATAAGTGAATGAAATAGTACAGTTAGGGCTTTCACACAGTTATCCTTGATGCAGTACTACTACTAGCTCGAACTATATACCTGTCAAACAACAACAAAAAGATAGAACACAAACTGATCTACAGATCAGATAATTATGTTACAATTTCGTGGCACACATTATAATAACTATCAAGACATAGTGAGACAGTTTTAATTCTATGGAGCGAACAAAAAATTGTATCTCTCTGTCCTTAAAAAAAAAAAGGACTCAACCACCAGGTGAGAGACGTCCCCTGATTTTCGTCTTAAGGTGCCGTGATTCGAACCCGGATCGGACAGGAGTTCATGCTCCTGGAGTTCGTCGCTCTAACCGGTCTCACTAAGAGAGTCTCGGCTACTTTGAATCCTTTTTCAACTGACATGCTTGGGTTTGTCTAATAATAGGAGCATTAATTGAATCAAAGTTCCCACTCGTTATTTTGCTTTAGCTTGGATTCTTCATTTGTACAAATGGCTTGGCATATATTATGAGGAAACAACATATATAACTACCACAAACAAAATTCAGAATCTTTCATTTCATGATAGCAAGGGTACCAGACTCACTAGGGGGGAGGTCTCAAAGCACTAGTATTTTTCTGTTTCAGTTAATTAGATGTATGAAGTGGGTCTAAGAACTAGCTAGCTTTATAATAATAAAAGAACACGAAATTACGAAAGTTGTGATCGTATAGATCTTGTTACCAGTGTTGAAGCTGAAATGATCATGTTTAATAGTGCAATTTTTCACAGAAAGTAATCAATCCTCAAGATGTTTCATAGTGTGATCATTGATCACAGAAATTACCTAGACTTTGCTAGCAACATAGCCAAATTAAAGAAGGGATCGACATGAAACCAAGATATAGATAAGGTGAAAAGATAATCAATTAGTCTCGACTGGAATTAATATTATATAGTATATGTGTGTCTGTAATGAATCGTACTTGGTGCTGGAGAACTCGTAGAGCCTGCCGGTGCTGGAGAAAACGATGAGGCCAACCTCCGCATCGCAGAGGATAGAGAGCTCCTTGGCCTTCTTCAGCAGCCCGTTCCGCCTCTTGGAGAACGTCACCTGCCTGCTCGTAGAGTTGTCAATCCTCCTTATCACTATCTTGCCCCTTCCCATCTTCTCTCTCCCAGATCTAACAAGTAACAAGAGAGACTGCACGAGATGACGGAAAAATAAGAGGTAAATTAAGCTTGGGGCTCCCTAGCCTCCAATACTTCGTTCAGCTAGCGCTATACCTAATATAGGAAGAAAAGGGCGAAGTACTGATTAGGTTTTATGCACGGATTCGATGCAAGTGGGCAAGTTGGCTGAACCAAAGTCCAGCTTCTCGTTGAGGCTAGCTGCTTAGAGACGCACTGTGCATAAGCCGCGTTATTTTATTCTTGGCGCAAATGGAAAGCCTCCAGGTGATCAATTAGAGACCGTGTCTTTACAAATGTATATACTACTCTACTTTCTTTCTCCCTGGGTCGTTTCGTTAATTCTTTTTTAATGTTGATTGTTAAAGTTCCAATAAACGGTTTAAAATAGCAAAGCCTTTTCTCATTTTGAAGTACTTATGATAAACAAGTCGTAGGACATGTAGTGGAGCTAGGGTGCATATAATCCCAAATATTTACTTGGTTGCTGCTCTACATGCGTGTAGCATGGTGAGCAAATGTCCTTTGGAGTCCTGCGAGGCTTTGATTCCGACTAAAATTATTTGATGATGTCGACATCCTGTAAGATTACCTCGTACTCCACGACATCGTCAAGCACTTCCATTTCTCTTTAAAGGTTGTGCTCCCTTTAAGTTTATAGACAACTACATATGCAAGTGGATGACTATCTTATCATAGTAGTACGCTAATTTCAACAGAAAGCCATTGCAATCATATGTTCTCAACCCAGCAACGACGACCATATTTCCATTGTCTTATTAGTATCTAGTCCATATCCTTTATGTTTCAGATCAATTTTATTTATTTTTGTACCTTTAAATAGTCCAGGTTTAGTTCAACCATACCACCAAATCATTATTTTCTTCCTTCATAGAAAGTTTATGTGGAACACTATTTTTTTTTTTTTGCAAAAGGGTGGCAAATCAATGGGCGGATCTGGTAGTTAATTAGTCTAGGTCGACTAGGTTTACTCCATGTCTTTGGACCACTAAGAATCAACCTTGCTCTCTATAATCTTGTGTACGATAAACACTCTTAGTGTAGTTTTTTTTTCATGTTTGTTCCTTTTCTGTCAGAATGACCTAGCCTTCCATTGCGATAACATATAAGAGAAGTTATATTGAGCTCACCTAGAATAATCCATGATTGACAAAGTTTCATTAGTGGTATTACCTTTGTGGAAGAAATAGAGAACATTCCACCTCTTAGAGAATGTCACATGCTTGATCAACGAACAAATTCATCTTTTAGGTGTCTTCGAGGAACTAATTTTTTGAGCACCTTTACAATAGGCTCGGATTAATATGGACCTTTCATTTCTGTTGATCTGACGGTCTAGATATAATTATACTACACTGAACCTTTAAGTAATATAAAGTAGTATATCAATATAATATGGATTAGTATGGATATTATTAGAAAAAAAAAGTAATAGCAGATTGTAATTTTATTGATCTTTTAGGATAATTTGAAATAGTAATTCGTAAAATAAAATTAAAAAAAGACACCCGATCAGTTTTCCTAAACGACAGCCCGGTCTCTTCATTTCTTCATCTCTCCCGTGTTCATTCTTCTCCTTCCCGTGTTCTTCTTCCTCTTCTCCCAATCCAAAATCCGGCAGCTAGGCGAGATGCAGCGGCAGCGATGCCTCGTTGGCGTGAGCGTGGGCGGCTTTGGGGCGTGGTGGACATGAGCGCGGTAGCGGCACGTGGTGTCAGTGCTGCGGTAAACCCTAGGTGAGCCACTGCTGATGTCGAGCCCATCGCGGAGGATGGTCGCGTGGCGAAGCGGCGCAGGCTCCACCAGCGAAGGGCAATGGGGGTCTTGGCGCCGGGGCGTGTTGGAAGGCGGCGCAGTAGCTCGTGGTGCCTGACTGACCATGGCGTCGCGGTCCTTCCCTCTCCGCACGCATCCGTGGTGCCCCGGCGATGACAAGGAGGTCCGAGCTGCCGGCGTTCATGATGCCTCGTTCATCCCGCTCAGTGTGGTGAGCACTCCATCGTCTACCTCATGTGTTGGATTAAACGATCCAGAAGCGGTGGCACAGGCGTTGCGAGGAACCGGTAGTGGTGGCGCAGGCGCTGTGAGGAACCGGCAGCGGGGGCGACGTTGGTGCCGGCAGCGCAATGATCCTCCTCCGATGGTGGCCCTTCCGTTGCGGCGGCGCTACGAAGATACGGTAGCAGCGGCGGCGCTGGTGTGGGTGTGGTGTTTCCTGGATTGATCGATGACGTTTGGAAGAAACAAGCAAATGCCGTGAGTGCCCTTCGATGGCAACTCACGTAAATAGTTGATTAAGCTAGTCAATTACAATTATGCTCTAATAAATGGATGGTTAGATTAAAATTATACTACTTAGAGCCTTAAAGTAGTATAGCCCACCGTAATGGGAGTCAATTTTTTGGATATGGAAAAACAAAAAAAACCCATAGGCGAGTCTAGGAATGAAACCTAGGTCAACTTTTCGAGCTCCTCATTTCATATAACCACTGGCAACCAATCTTGGCAGTTCAATCTCGATGTTTTCATCATGCTTATATGATTACAACCTATATTGTGGATCATATTTTTATGGGAATTAGAAAATGTTTTTTCTTATGTTCCTTTCGCATTATATTCATTCAAATTGCATCCAATTCAAACCATCCTCGGCAACAATTTCATTAAAAGACAACTACGTTAAAAAAAAGGACACAGTGGGGACTAACGCCCAACTAACATCTGGGGTCTTCCTTCAAATAATTTATTCCGAATAAACATCTGTCATGGGTCAAAACGAACAATCAAACACATGGCTTAGTCTGTACAATCTGGAATCAAAAGGTACAATCGCTCAATTTCCTCTGTTGTTTTATATTTCCATATGATCTTCTCCAAATCACATTGTGCTTTAAAGAATATGTTTTTCGTTGGAATAAAGCGATATCCGTTGTGCTTAAAATATACTAATGACTATGAAAGTGAGGATTTTTTTCTCCTACTCCAGTTTCATCTCACAATTAATTAATAATAAGTATATGCTTGATGATCACTGCAGCTTCTCATGCGTAATAATAAACTTTTTTCCGTGCAACGGGTGCATGTTACTCGCATCATGGTCACCAGTCACCACGCACGAAGGATCGCTTGGGATAGCGAAAGGAGATTATCCTCGTCTTCGTGCTCCGGAGCTGCCTCACGTTCGCCGTCGAACCCACATGGTACGATCATTGGACGGACCAATCGGGGCGCCGTTTTGTTTGTTCGCGTCCATCCGCTTCCAAGTTCCGAGGTTCAGACCACTTTCAGCAAAGCAAAGGTTAAGCCACTCGATCCCTTTCGGGCTGGAAAAGTGTCTCCTGTATTTTCTTTCCCTGTTCCAAAGCGAGCCGGACAATTGTCAATCATTACCGTATCATGAAACAACACCTGTCGAGGTAGGTTTCGGGATGCACAGCGGACAGCAGGGAAGGCCGCATTCTTTTTCGGCACGCGGATACATATTACTATTTGATTGTGACAAATGCAATATTTTCTTTTACTCTCACAGTGGGATGATATTTTTACTCCGTTTTGCGAATATGTAAAAGCTCATATGATTGAACTGTGCCCGGATAAGCCTCCCGTGAATACTTTTCTACTCTCTCCGTCCTATAATGCTTGGCATTTTAGTTTTTGATACGGAAATTAAGAAGATAAGTAATAAAGTAGGTACGTACAAATAAGAAGGTAAGAGATAGAGATAGAGGTGTATTGAGAAGAGAGAGAGGTGTCTCGAGAAGTGAAAATATCAATTATTTTGAAAAAATTGGATGAGGCTAGAATACCAAATATTTTGGGACGGAGGGAGTAGTAGTTTACACACATATCAGTTCTGAACAACAGGGTAAAATAATATGTAATCGATAAAAATGAATCAGATTCTCTTAAAAACATCTATTTCCTCTAAAGTTAAGGCTTTCGATCAAATTGATGAACCACCATGTTACATTAATCTTTAATTTTGAGTAAAAAAAAAATCTCTTTCCTCCATGTTGGAGGTGCATGAGATACACTGGAGTGCTTTTGGATCAACATGATCATCTCCCTTCGAAAATGCGATGTTTGTCGAGTGTTTGAAAGTTTGCTGAGTATATTTTGTCGGGCACTCGGCAAAAAAATCTTTGCTGCAAAAAACAAACAAACTCGACAAATAAAAACACACAACAAAAATAGTGTTTATCGAGTGCAAAACAGAAAACATGGTCTTTGCCGAGTGTTTTTCTTCTAATACTCGACAAAGAACTTGTTTATCGAGTATTTTTCTTTTGGCACTCGACAAAGATAAATTCAAATTATATTTTGAAAACTTAAATTAATTCAAATTAAAAAATTTTGAACTACAAAGTTGTATAACTTCTGAAGGTCTATAACGTTTATTTTAATCATTAGTTCATTACTTAAACTGATCTACAACATTGTTTATAAAATCTCTTTGTCTTATATAGTTTAATGAAATAATAAGCGAGTCATATAAGATTTGTGAACAATGTTACTATTACTACCACTATGTCAGATGAACGAATGACCAAAATAAAAAATTATAGATCTTCAGAAGTTATACAACTTTATAGTCCAATATTTTTTTATTTGAATTAACATTGTCAACGAAAAGTAAGTTTGAATTAACTTTTTTGTTTCCTGGGTGTATTATTTTTTGCATTCGGTAGACAAGGTTTTTGTCGAGTATATTATTTTTTGCATTCGGCAAGATATAATATAAAAAAATTAAAAACGGAGTCCAGAGACTCAAATGACAGCGTGGTGCAGTGGTAAGGGACTACTCACGTGAAGGGGAGGTCGCAAGTTTGAATCCCACCAACTGCATTTAGCTCGTAGCGTGTGAAAATATGTGTCGTGACTTGCGATGGGGACGAGCTCGGTTGCTGGACGCACTAGTAGAAATGTGCATAACAATGATGTTTTGCTAATGACTTTCTGAAAATGCGTTATAGAAGATGACCCTACTATGACGAAAAATAGTGGACCATCACGGTAGACTAGTGATGAATTTTCTGTGATGAAATTTATGATGAAGTCTGAAATGACGTCATAGAAGAGAAAACCCAGAACGTAATTGAACACCAGCCCATCCGTGCTAGAGTTTTTCGACAGTTTTGATTCGTCATAGAACCACACCAGCTGACACGTGTGTCATATATGGGTGCAACATTCCAACGTGGCCTGAGAATCGTCTGCTAGATCCATATGTAAGCTCTCTCGAGTGTCAAAAGCCAACGGAAGAGAACAATGTTCTTCTTTGACAAATTCTCATTTTGAGAGCTGCTTCTAACTCCCCCCAACCTACAGTTGTCCCGTGATGATTTGTTGGATTTCTGTTCGTACCAGAAACTTAAGAAGAAGTCTGACGCATTCTGATGCATAGTGTGTGTCAATGGTCGTTAAATACTATTTCCGACCATCAATATTACTCAGAATAAAGGAGGATTCAACATTCTCACCATGTATTTTAGTTAGAATTAATAAATATTCACTATTGCTTGGAGAAACACTGACATACAAGAGAAATAACGAAATGGAGGAGGAAACACACCTATGTGACGAAGAAACATAACTTATACCAATCAGAGCTTGCCAACTGAAACTCTCACGGATTGACTGGCTCACTTACAGAAGTAAACTGACTTAACAACCGACCTTACAGTGTCACTGGGCAATGGGACCCACCTGGAAGACCACCAAAGATGGCAGCACCCGAGGGACCCCCCCTATTCGATGTTCGATCGAACAGGGGTGTTCGACCGAATGGGGAGTTGCCCCCTTGGTGCATGGCTGCCACGTGTTGGCTCCTGGTGACCCCTAATGACGGTTGTGTACGTTTGACGGTGGTTACTAACTCTAGGAACCGACTTTGGACAGTATAAATAGAAGGAGAGGGCTCACTTCAAAACACACATCAAAAAGCATTACTCTCTTTATCATTTCGTGATTCCCTTTAGTTTTACTGGAGTTAGGCTTAGAATAGATTCTTCTTCAGTTCTCAAGTCTTTCTTTGAGTTCTGGTATGACTATTGTATCTTTATCTTTTTATAAGACTTTGTTCTATTTAATATGTTTAGTCTTTCTATATAGTTATGCTTGGTTCATATGTTTCTTGTTTGATTATATCATCGATTCATGTATATGTTTATTATGTTTGCGTGTTAGTAATATAGTTATACTATATTATCATGTTACACATAAGTTCTTACTATAGTCTTTATTTATATCGTTATAATGATGCATGACTAATATTTAACTTAGATCATTTTCACGTGCTTAATGTTCACTTAAATGTGATTACTTCTTTTCTGATCCATCGCTTAATGGGTTAGGGATATTGTTCTAGAGATATAAGCGTGATGCTTAGATCAATAGAATGCATTATTTATTGCGTAGCCCACGGATTCCTAGGGGTAGACAGTAAGTGGTGACAACCCTATCTGTTCTTTGATATCTCTCACATTCTGCTATGCAATAGCCTCTTGGCCGGAATCGTACTGTGGATGTAGGAAAAAACCGGATGCCTAGGGTGTGATGATCTGATTGTCTTATATTGTCTTTGAATCTGTATAATAGAACATAATATAGACTATGTAACTATATAAAAGCAACTTAGAAACTCAGCTCTTTCTTTGTCCTTCTCCACTAGACTAATATTTGTCTGATTTGAGTATGCTATCTGTGTGTCCACTATCATCTTAATCATTATCCTTACCACTGTGAGGACTTTGTCTTATAATTTAATGTGTAATGTCTAGAAATATAATAATTACTATGATCAATTATATGTCTTCCTTTAGGATAAAATAAATACAATACTCTGAATACTGCCGGATAAAATATTACAACGGTATTCTCCATGCGCTTGCGGACTCTCTGCATTCGTTATTAATTAGAAACAAACATTTCTAGCTTCGTCGCTAAGAAAACTTAGTGACAATGTTAGAAGTGACAATAGTGTGCATGTGATTCTGTGATGAGTGAACTATGAAATAATGTGTATGTGATTCTGATGCATCCTCAAATGATGCTCATGTGATTTTGTTGATGTTTCTCTGTGATTATGTGAATGTTTCTTTCTTTGATTCTATTGATAAAAATGTTGTTGTTTCTATCAATTTGAGAGTCAAAATATGACCACGTGGGAAACGTGCACGAGGTTCAGTCGTAATCTGTCGGTGTTTAGATCACCAGTTAGTAGAATTTATTCAAGGGGGTGTGTGTTTCAAGTTCGGTGATGGCTATGCAAGAGGATACGGGGACTATATTGGTTCAGGGAAGCTCCCTACGTCCAGTTCTCGGGCCTGCTTGTGTTACTTGTACCAGATGAGGAGTACAATGGTGGTGAGAGAGGAGGGATCTCCAAGTCTCGGAGTGCGAGTGAGCGCATGCGGATGGTTGTGTCTATGCACTTCTGGTTCTCCGTTGTTGCGAGGAGAAGACAAGTCGTTCTAGAGAAGAAGAAAGGCCTCCCCTTTTATATCCCAAGGGGTTGGGCCCGCATTACCGTGTGTGTGTGTGTGAGAGAGAGAGAGAGGTTCTACTCGTGTTGGGTTAGCGAAGTCGTGTAAGCGAAGGCGAAAACTCCGGTCGGTGGCGTGGTCCTCCGTTCTCACGGGTCCCACCATCTCGATCTTCATGTCAGTCAGCGCTGTGTAGAGGCGTGCCCCCTTAATCCGCTGAAGAGTCGAGCCTCCGTGACCCTGTAGATGGCGTATTCTGCCGAACGGGGTTGATGCAGCATGGACATCATCACATCGCCCTGGCAAAGTTCAATCTACCTGTCTATCAAACCGTCCTGCATCACCACTGTTAAGAGTGTCATCAGGTGAGCGCCGCGTGGGACGCCTTGTTGCGCCTAACTTCGTTAGCTGGCGCGAGTAATGATGATGGGAACAGGTACGCAGAAGGATTTGACCTCTTGATACTGTGCGCGCACGCTCAGTATGGTATTTAAGACGGGTCGGTTGGCAGTTGTTGACTGCCGCCCCGTTCGACCCCATCGTCAAGGGTCGAGTTATCGGGTTGTGCTTGTCCGGGCCTTTCTGGAGTTGGGACCCGTCCCGTCTTGGCAGGGCAATTGAGTTTCTCTGCCCTGCTATTTTCGCTAGGCCGGTGGTTCGTCGGATTGTCCCGTCATAGGGGCGGGACCTGCTTGGTGAGAGTTGGCAGGAGCAGGGCTTATTAAGTGGTTCTAGCCCCCACTCGTCGCTGTCATAGTCATGGCAGCGCTGAATCGGTCATCCTTATCTTGGAGGTGACCGGACAGGGCGGATGGCAGGTTTGTCAGATCTAGGGAAGCGAGTCGCTTCCGAGCCTTTATGGACTGGTTGACGCCGCTTCGACCCTTGAGGAGACGAGCGAGTCGGAGGTGGGTGTCGACCCCTGGATGGATTGAGCAGGATGTGGCCGGTCTCCGTCCCTCGACGGGTCGAGTGAGACACGGCCGACCTTCGACCCTGGGTGAGTTGAACGAGGTGGGAGTAGTATGACTTCATCCCTGAGACTCGGCCGGCGCGGGGGCTCCCTTCGTGGGTCCACACTGATGCCACGTCGATCATGCTCCGATGGGCCTATCGTCTTAATTAGGGTGAATGCGCGTCCATGGGTTTAAACGTTGCCACGTGACACCTCCGGTTTTTACCCTCGACACAATCGGATACGTGGCGGTTTCGCGATGTAACACGCGGCAAACCGGAAAACATACATGCGGTACATTCAGTGCAAAAACGTGTCAACCTATGAAAGAGAAACGTGGTGCACTGAGAACGAGACACGTGGTGAGCTTGGAATGAGAAACATGACGACCTAAGAAAGAGAGACGTGTCACTCCAGAAAAAGGATATGTGGAGCTCTACGAATGGGACACGTGGGGTACATCGAAGATGACACGCGACGTCTTAATAAGGTGGCACGTGACACCTTCAAAGTGGACACGTGCCGCACTGGTAACACATCACGTGTCTCCTCGTCTAGTGACACGCGACGCTCTTTAGTGGCGACACGTGGCACTTGTGAAAGGTGACGCGTGGCGCTCCTGGGAGGCGGCACGTGATACTCTATAAGGACGACACGTGGTCTTTGTCACGTAGACTTGCCACATCATCCGTTAACGTGACCAGTGTCATGTGGGCTTGCCATATCGGCGCCACGATGGCGTGGAGCTTTTTTAATGACGTTTTTCTTCATCGTCATAGAAGTGAAATCAGTTCTATGACGTGAAAAGTTTTTATCGTAAAAGGATTGTCTTCTGTGATGAATGATGATTCGTCACGTTATGTCTTCTGTGATGGTAGGTCTATGACGAATTCAAATTCGTCATAAAGTTATTAGGTAAAATTTATGATAAAATTTTACTCTGCTATGACTAATTAGAACGTCATTAGTGTGCACATTTCTACTAGTGCTCCCCATATTTCAAAAAAAATTTACTATTTTTTAATTTTTTACGATTTATATTTTGCTGAGTGCAAGACCTTTTGTCGAGTGCGTGATAGAAAACACTCGACATAGAGCTTTTTATCGAGTAAATTTTTGTCGAGTACTGTTTACTGAGTGTCGAGTGTATTTCGGGCTTTGCCGAGTAAAACACTTGGCAACTAAGAGTTTCCGATAGTGTCTTACTATTTCTCATTAGTTTCAAGATTGTAATGGCTACAATATGATCCTAGTGTCACATAGCCGTCGTCGGCACCTCGATTGTGTGACAGAACCAATATCATTGTCCAATTCCCACCAAACTTCAGGATGGATGCCTATGAAAAATTTTAAATGTGGCTTTGAGCACAAAATCCGCAAACAACGTTTAGGCTATGATTTTTTGTTTGAACAATACGAATTGTGAATATTAGAATGATCAAACTAGTCGGTAGTTCCCAAATTCTTAAGGCTCCTTTATCCAGTTTATGAGGTGCCCTTTCAACCGTAAGCTTCTTGTACACTTTTTTTTTTTTTTTTTTTTTTGTAAAAGAAGTTCCTTCTGAGTCTGTAGCGCTATTTGTGTCGAAGATTTTCTTGTAGCCACCCATCGCGCCAAAACATGCAGTAGGGCGAGGGCGAGAGCATGAGACGCCATGAACAATTTTGGTAGCATGATGCTATCCCCCGCCGCCTCTTTTCCGCCAAATCCCCGATCCTCGAGGCCCGTCTACCCCCGATGCCACGCCGCGACCTCAGGCGACGCTGCGCTACGCGCCTTCCACGCGCACCACTGCGCCGGCCGCGCCCTCGACACCAACCCGGCGTTGATTCCCGCGCTCGCGGCCTGCGCTCGGCTGCGCTCCGCGGTGGCCGAGGCCGAGCAGCTCCACGCGCTCCTCGTCAAGTCCGGCGTCCCGCGGGCCGTCTCTGACGTGCACACCTCGACATCCCTTGTCCGCGTCTACGCGCGTCTCGGCCGCGTGGGAGATGCGCGGAAGGTGTTCGATGGAATGACGGAGAGGACGGTGGTCTCCTGGAACGTGCTGCTTGATGCTCTTGTCAGAGCCGGTGACTTGGACGCCGCGTGGGAGGTGTTTGCGGAAATGCCAGAGCGGAATGTGGTTTCTTGGAACACCGTAATAGCTGGTTTCGTGAGGCACGGGTGGGCGCAGGAGGCAGTGGATTTATTTGTGGAGATGACTACAGTTCATGGTTTGGCGCCAGACGAGGCCACGATGGTCGGCTTCATATCAGCAGTTCGTGATATTGGTCTACTTGGACCTGGTAGGAGTGCTCATGGGTATGCCATTCGCCGGGAGTTCTCACTTGACGGTGCTCTTGGTGTTGCACTGATTAACATGTATACAAGGTGTGGTAGCATGGGTGCTGCACACAATTGCTTCTCAAGTATTAGCAACAAGAATGTGGAGCACTGGACCTCTGTGATCAGTGGTTTTGCAGCACATGGTCACCCAGAGATGGCATTGAGATTGTTCAACAAGATGAGGCAGCTAGGCATTGAACCTAATGGTGTAACCTTTGTGGCCGTCTTGAGTGCTTGCAGCCATGGCGGACTTGTTGAAGAAGGTTTCAAGTGCTTCAACCTAATGAGGAGCATGGGCATCAGGCCAACGATCCAACACTATGGCTGTTTGGTTGATCTTCTAGGTCGTGTTGGGTTGTTGAAAGAAGCCTTTAATCTTGCCATCAATCTACCTGAAGATCCAGGATTTGTAATCTGGAGCTCACTGCTGGCAGCCTGCCGAAGCCATGATGATGTTGACATGGCAGAGATAGCTGCTAGGAAGTTGGCAGACACAAAACCAAACCATGGCAGCTCATACGTGTTATTATCAAATATTTATGCGGGAGCTAAACAATGGGATGACTTGAAGAAGACGAGGAGGAGGATGGAGGAGCATGGTGTAACGAAGAAACCTGGGCTCAGCTGGATCGAGGTAGACGGGAATGTACACTCCTTTGGTACTGCAGACAAGTTGCATACGGAAAGCGAGAGTATTTATCAGATGTTAGAAGATTTGTTACCTAATTTGACATTGTTTGCCTGTGAGTCTGAAACATTCACTCTATCTGAATTTTGCTCATAGGATTTTTTGCGTCTTGCACATTATAACTATTTTCATTGGAGGAAGATCGAGCGTTCCATTTGTTAATAAGATCCATATCATGCAAAATATCAATTCAAACTCGTGTACAAGAACAAATTGATTTAGTAGATGTTTGTAATTGTACCCTCAAGCTGCAATTGTTACATATTTTGCCGGGAGCATCCTCCAGCAATTAGCGGATACTACAGTACAATCGGACTAGGCAGCTCAAAATGCCCCAAGCCCCCTTACTAGGCGTCGCTTGTCTGATCTGAACTCTACAGCTGTTAATTTTTCTATACATTAAACAGTCATCTACTATGATACATTGGCCGAAATGTTTGATTTGGTCCACCAGACTGACGGTCTTTCGATCTGGTTTTAGCAACATCGACAACAATCATCCATCCATTTATTATCTGCAAATAAAAGCATAACGTGAGTTTGAAAAGGTGTGCGGATATTCTTCATGCCTAAAAACGATAGCAGTGGCAAAAACAGATTTAACGTACCTGCCCATTCATTGCTTTTAAAGCAGCACCTCCAGCTTCTTCAGTAGTGTATTCTATGAACGCATACCCTTTTGATCTTTTTGATATCCTGTCCATTATAATCTTCACTGCAATCAATAAAGCAGTTCAATGGATCAGCACCTCAAATGCAAAGAGATGAATGAATGAGTACAACTTCCTGCAGTACAATCACAAACCTTCAACTAGCTCACCAAAAGGTTCAAAGGCTTCCCGTAAAGTTTTGTCAGATGTATAAAACGAAAGCCCTGCCATGAATAGTACAAAAAAGAACATGAACAACATGATCAAGATAGACCTGGTTTTTTCCCCAAAGCTTAGACTTGCACATATTCCCTGATAGAGACTGGCACGTTCCATTCTATTCCTGTCCTGTATCTAACCAAAAGTTCTGAGCACTGTGTTTTCAAGTACTCAGATTGATTCAACATCTTAAGTCTGACAAAAAGGGCACAAATGACAATTGGACAACAAATGTGCTGAAATGCATGTAAGGTACATTACCAGTAACAAAGAGCCTTTTCGTTTTGACATCCGCCACCTCAGTCCCTTCTGATGATGCCAAGCTAATATTACCTGAAATCATCAATAGCATTTACAATCTAGTTGTTTATGTGCCCGCTTAAAGGCATGAACACTCAAAACTGTAGGTGTACCCTAGACCTACTAGGAATGTCTACTAAGTGTAACAAAACCAACATGTTCATAGCAAATGCGATTTAAAGCCTAACAAAAAATGGGATACAAATGGCAAATCTTCTTATGGCTGATCAGTTCAGAATAATGAGGTGCAAAAAGATCATAGATTTTTAGCTGGTAGGATAGGAAGTAAGAATTGGCATTAGAGGGTGATGTGACTTAGTAGAAAACACAGACTTGAGACTTCATCTAAGAAAAAACTGGAACCTCTGTGCATTAAAAGAAAATGGAAACCTGGTTTCATAAACAAGTTCAAAAGGGTCCTTTTATGGTTGAGCAATCCCTCTAAATACCCAGAGGTCCAGAATATTAAGTATGTATATATTTCGTTTCCCAAATGTAAAATTGCACCACAACACGTCTTAAACAGAGAGAAAGGGCACATTGAACTGGAAGGAACGAAAAACCAGGATAGAGTTTAATCTTGCTCAGAAAAACTGGATAAAATTAAGAGAACGGCGGAAAGAAATGAGTGGGAATTCATCAGAAGGGATGAGTGGGAACCTTTGTAATCTTTGTTGTCTGATCCAAAATTTGTATCTGGTCGAACAGATAACACTCCTGGAATATCTGGCATGTAAAGTTCATTTGTTAAATGTATCCGAAGAAGGAAATAAATAAACAAAACTTTCCGTGCAGGGTATCATTGCCCAAATTGCTCACCAGATAATTCCTTTGCACACTCTTCATCAATATGACAGCAGAAACCATAATCCCTCTCCCATGAAATGTGATATATACTAACTTGGGCATCCATTTCACTGGACACAACAATAATCTTATCACTCACAGGGAAGACAGGTAGTAATATACTAGTAGATAGGTTACGGATGAAATTCATACTTTCCCAACACTTTCATCAGGATTTGGGTATAGTGGTCCACCATTTGAGCCTTTGTCACGACTTCAACTCCAGGCTTTTCCATTCGGACAAGCCAAAACTCATTTTTCCCACTTGAAGAAGGAACAGAAGGGCCATCACTTATGCTTGCAAGGTTAGATATTCTGAGGCTCGAGCTGTGACTATCCTTCTCTGATCCATCATCCACATCCGGCCGCACAGACAATACTCCAGGCATCTCTGTAAGTTGAGAAGAGCAAACAGATATAAGTTTCAACTTTCAAGCATATATTCTTTGAGTAAAGTTCCACCTCTTAATCAGGGGTGCTAATTTTGAAGTGCAACATCAAAATGAGCCCAACAGTTAGAATATATGCATACTAACCTCCAGTATTATGCATACTTAAAAAAATAGTTCATAATAGTATATATGAGTTTGAATAAGGAAAAAATAGTTCATAATAGTATATAAGAGTCTGAATAAGGAAAAAATTGCAATTAGAATGAACGGCATGATAACAAGTGGTCTAGAAAAAAAATTTGCCTATTTATCCCCTATTCGCACATCTCTCACATTGCAAGATTGCAAGCACCGGATTGCATGAAAATGGATAGCATAAAGGCTAACATGTAGTACTGTGTGACACATGAATTCGAACCATTTCTGATAAAATTATCGCATAAAGAAGCACTAATACATTCCAATTTTTGCTAATTCACTTCACTCTGGGATTCGATAACATACTTGCAAGCTCCCTTGATGCTTCCTCGCTGATCTCGCAGCAGAACTCGTAGGTTCCATCCCACGAAGCATGGTATATCCGCATCTGCGCCTCCTCTTCACTGCACATATCACTCACAACACGGTGATTTCAGCATCACAAATCGCCAACATGAAAATTCTTGCTCACGTTGTGCATATGATGCGAAGCTAGTCACCTTCCTAGGACACTAGCAAGTGTGGAGGCGTAGTAGCCCACGGCCTCCGCGCGGGACAACAGGCTGCCTCCTGCGGCACCGGGAGGCCTATCCATTACCACCACCCACCTGGAGCAACGCGAATGGCTCGCAGAAGAAGCAGAGGGTAGTGACGCGGAAGGTGACTCGGAAGCAGCAGCGGCGAGGAGCGGGAAACGGCGCCGGTGGCGGTGAAGAGCAGTTAAGCGGACGGCGGACGGCGAGAGGTAGTGGGTTGAGACGGTTCGGGCGGCGGAGAAAATGGAGGGGGAGATGCCACCACCGAGGAGGAGGGGATTCAAAATCGCATCCATGGCCGGCTTGGCGGCGTGTGCAGTGGTCGTAAGGGCACTCACCCAGTCCCTCTCCCTCCCTTCCCCAGCCGGCAGCTGCCACACAGCACACACCACACACGAGCGGAACAGGACGCGGGGAACGCGGCAGCGAGTTCGTGAGGCACACGTAGAAGGCGCGCGCAACTCAAGAAGCTGGATGCGGCGGCTCGAGAGGCGCGCGGCGAGCAGCAGCGGCGGGCTCGTGAGGCGCACGGCGAGCAGCGGCTTAGGAGTGGCTTGGGACTTGGGACGAAGACGATCTTTCTGTGGGCTGCGGAAGAAATATCTGGCCTCCATTGTTATGGACCCCAAGTGATGTCGGCCCAATGGGCCATCATTTTTTTCTTCAGTTTCAATTTTTATTTTTTGAGAATTTTAGTTTCATGTTTTTGGGAGCACCAGTAAACAACACGGATAGGTGGGTAGATTCTATACAGCAAACACGTTGAGTCGTTGATTGAGCTACCAGTGTTACTGACTTGGTCATCACACGTCCCTTCATTCTCCAGTTCTTTGTACAAGTACAGGAACTAATTATAGGGAGGAACAATGCGAAAGTATCACTCATTTGTGAGCATCCACGAAATTTCAATGAAGGTTTTTGTCATATACGTAAGCCAATCCGCGTCGATAACAAACCGCAAACGATTCCGGTTCTACCCCTCCGTCTAGAAAGTCAAGGTCAACGATCAAATCACAGCGAACCGAGCTCTCCAAGTCTGCACACCAAAACCACCAACCCGGGCCCACAAGCATCATCATCCGGTTTCGGTCCTCACTCGCCTTCGATGGCTCGCCTGCGCCGCCTCCTCTGACCCCGTCTCCCCGGAGCGCGGGGCGCCGCCGGGATCCGCCGGAGATGCCTCCTCCACCGCCTCCGCCTCCACCGCCGCCGCCGCCGCAGATGCACGGCGTGGTCATCATCACCCTCCCTCCCCCGGACCAGCCCAACAAGGGCAAGACCATCACCGCCTTCACCTACACCGATGATCCCGCCGCCCCGCCCCCGCCCCCGCCTCCAGAGCCGGTGATGGGTTACCCTGCGGTGGCGAGGGTCAGGCGGTCGAGGCGGGTCCTCTCCCCGCGGCGGGTGGGGGCCATGGCGCTCGTGCTGGCCGCGCTCGCGATCGCGGCGTACTATTGCTTCTACTCGGACGTGGCCGTGCAGTTCCTGGGGATAGAGCAGGAGGAAGCGGAGAGGAACGAGACCAGGTCGTTCCTGCTTCCGCTGTATCCCAAGGCGCGTCAGGGCCGCGCGTTGCGGGAGTTCGGGGATGTCAAGCTCGCCGCCAGTAGGGTCGACGGCGGCGGTGGGAAGGCGGGGAACAAGATGGAGGTTAAGAAGGCGACCACGAACTCGACGGCTTTACTCCCGATCAAGGGCAATGTCTTCCCTGATGGGTGCGTACAATTGTGCAGGCATTCGATCTGATTTCGAGTCTAAATTTAGGTCCACTATGATTCTGTTCAGTAGAAACTTTAGACTAAATTGGACTAGGTCTGGTGATTGTGCTGATCAACTGCAGTCTGACTGTTATATGGATCTGATTTTGGGGTGAACTTTTGCTATTAGTAAACTCGTGGAACCCCTGAATGTTTATATGACCAAACTGGGCATAGATGTTGCTAGATTTTACTGGTTTAGTCAACACTGAACTCAGGTTTAACAGCATGATTATTGTTGTTAGATCATAAACTTTTACTGCTTCTTACATAGGCCAGGAATTGCCTTAGTTTAGTAAGACCTGTTGCCTGCTGACTTATGTTGAGAGCCAAAAATCTAAAATACTTCTGTTTTCGGAAGCTATTCTCTTTGTAATATATTAATCTGTGTACTCCAGTTGTCGTGTTTGTACTAGTATTTAACCATAAATGCAAGATGATAATATGTGACATGCCATTCTTGTTCTGTTGAGGCTAATATTGTCCTACTCAAACTGCAGCCAGTACTATACATCTATCTTTGTTGGTAATCCTCCAAGACCATATTTTCTCGATGTTGATACTGGAAGCGATTTGACATGGGTCCAGTGTGATGCACCATGTACAAACTGCGCAAAAGTATGTAATTAAACATCAGATATCTCCATTCCGATTATAGTAATATACATTTCGAAGCTACACTAGGATCTCCATTTACTACTTAGGATATTACTGAAAAGCAAAATGGATATCATTGTTAGACTCATTTGCCACTAGCCTTATTGTTCTTCAACTTAGCTGTACTCTGATGGGCATGTATCTCATAACTTCAGGGACCTCATCCTTTATATAAGCCAGCAAAAGAAAAGATAGTCCCTCCCAAGGATTTATTATGCCAAGAGTTGCAAGGTAACCAGAACTACTGTGAGACCTGCAAGCAATGTGACTATGAGATTGAATATGCAGACCAAAGCTCCTCAATGGGTGTGCTTGCAAGGGATGATATGCATCTGATCGCGACCAATGGCGGAAGGGAAAAGCTAGATTTTGTTTTTGGGTATGTTTTAAACCTTGCAGAAGCAGATATCTGGTACATTGATGAGATTATAGAATACGATGTCGGATAGTCTAACTTTTTGCTCTATATACAATCTAGGTGTGCATATGATCAGCAAGGCCAGCTTTTGTCCTCACCAGCAAAGACGGATGGGATCCTTGGCCTTAGCAGTGCAGCGATAAGCCTTCCCAGCCAGCTGGCTAGCCAGGGGCTTATTGCCAATGTTTTTGGTCATTGTATCACTAGAGAGACAGGTGGTGGGGGTTATATGTTTCTGGGTGATGATTATGTACCTAGATGGGGAATGACATGGACTTCTACTCGAAGTGGTCCAGAGTAAGTCTTATCATCCGTGTTTGATTTTTTATGTTTCATGTACTGCCATCGTCCAGCATTTCCCTTCTGGATTTTACATCTTTATCAGAGCTGCATTGTAGTTTTCAATGCAGCAATTCTCAAAAAAAGAATCTTAGAAAAATTATTTCCAATATCTGTCATGACCTTTCTATTTTCCTCAAATTCCAGTAACTTGTATCACACAGAGGTCCAGAATGTAAAATATGGAGATCGGCAGCTTAGTGTGCGTGAGGAGATAGGAAACTCAGTTCAAGTAATCTTTGACAGTGGAAGCTCATATACATACCTCCCAAATGAAATATATGAAAACCTTGTTGCTGCTGTGAGTATTTCTAACAGTTGTTCATAAGGATCACTGCATTCAGTATCGTCTTACTCTTTCTTTGGTTCACAGATTAAATATGCTGCCCTAGGCTTTGTCCAAGATAGCTCAGATCGAACATTACCTTTATGCTGGAAAGCTGATTTTCCTGTGAGGTGAGCTATAAGTCTATCATATTTCCTATCCTTCAATTGACTGAAAGCTTTCAGTCAATGGTTTGTTACTTTGTGTTTTGATTGTTCTCTTGTAGGATTATCTGTATAATAACTGTAAACTGTTGGATCTAGATCCGATGGCTCAAAGCGGTGATTGAAAGTTGTCCAAACTTTCAGTCAGCTGAAAATTAGCAACTATTATAAGTCTATAACAGATTGCCTCTTCAGAGGGAAGTTTGGCAGGCAACACTGCATAGTAGAAACTACATTCGGACTAAATATATTTTGATCTCCAGGTATCTGGAAGATGTCAAACAGTTATTCAAGCCCCTGAACCTTCATTTTGGGAGAAAATGGCTTGTCATGTCCAAAATATTCACTATTTCTCCTGAGGATTACTTGATCATTAGCGTAAGTTCATTTGCGTTCTTCCTAAATTAATTTTAGCTCCTCCTACCATTGGTCGGCGTCCTATATAAATTTTTTTTTTGTTTATGTGCTTTCTCTTGGTGGGCTCTTTCCAGGACAAAGGAAATGTTTGTCTGGGGCTTCTCAACGGAACAGAGATAAATCTGGGGTCAACCATCGTAGTTGGAGGTATAAATGAGCCTCTTTATTCTTTAGCATTTTGATTTTGTTGCTACCTGTTGCCCCGAGCCCAGCAATGATGTATCTCCAAATTTGAATGATCGTTTATTGTTGTTCCACGTAGATGTTTCTCTGCGCGGCAAGTTAGTTGTGTATGACAATCAACGGAGGCAGATTGGATGGGCAAATTCAGACTGCACCAAGCCACAGGCACAAAAGGGCTTTCCCTTTTTCCTGTGACAACAATAAAATTATGTAGTGTATGTAGTGTGTATTATTTGAATTTCTCATTAAATAGATGCTGCCCACATGTACCTTATATCTCTGTCATAAACCTACTGTATGTTGTATTTGTCAGTACTGTATATAAGTATATACTGTATCCTCCGCATCATATGCAAGTTACATTATGGACATTTCCTAGCAACTCGGAAAAAGGGAAGGGTTCGGAAAAAGGGACATTTCCGCATCATATACAAGCCGTCCACCATTAATCCTGAATGTAATCTGCCGAGGAAAGGGTTCGAAGTGAAGCTGTTTGAGTTGTGCGCTGCTCCAAGATGGAGAACGGTGTGGTCGTGCCGCTCATCCCTGTTTTCGTTGTCAGCAGCATCTGCGGCGTCGGCAGTTTGTTCAGTCTCTTCGTGCTGCCGCCTGGCCTCCCATCGGTCTTTGTTGACGAGAAGATACGACTTCTCATCAATCTTCTTTTGCAGTTCTTCAGTTGCAAGGTGGACTTCGGCAAGAATGCTTGAGGAGCTCAGTTTCGTCATCGTCTTCACTTTATTCCCAAGCTCACGTAATACTTTAGCTCCTTCTTGGCCGACTCTGTGAAGCTCAGCACTAAACACCTTCCTGCTCTCGGCTGGCGCCTGAAATTCGGAACAGAAACTTAGCAAGGAACTTTATAACTCAACGTATCATTTTTTGCTCAGTTGAGATGTACAGACCTGAATCTCTGAAAGTATGCACCCGTGCAGCGCCATGACTGCGAAGGAACAGTGCCTCAATGCACCACTAACTTTGGTGTAGCTCCTCCATGGATATTTCATCATCTTGTAAGGTCCATGTGGTGGCTCCCATATAGCAAATCCTAGCTACAAGCACAAGACATCACCCTTGTCAAAAATTCTAGAAATCGAATCCTACAAGTGTTGCATTTGGAGGAAGCACAAACTAGGGTTTCCTCTTGTGCCGTTGCCTCAACTGCAGCCCTATACCCACTATATAGATGATCATCATCAGATGCTTGGTAAGTGAGTATCTTAGATGGAACCCTTTCATATTCCATGCATCTCAGATATCCATCAACGCATCCTAGAATGGTGAACAGAGTTGATTTTGCATGAGGATAAAAAACAGAGTAAAAAAGGGAAACACTTGTTGATGCAATGATGATTTCACCTTCTAATGACTTTGCGACACCAGAAAAGTTCTTGGCAACCAATTTGTGCAAATCCTCTCCTGCCCAGATTGGATATATACCAATATTGACGCTGAGACTGATAGCAGCCCCGACAGCAATCAACACAAATCTACTTATAGCCATGGAAGTGAATTTCCCCGCTTTGTATCCAGAGACAGTAACAATGCAGAATGTCAGCAGGAATACACGAAGTCCGTACTCGTACGGTTTCATCTTTGGGTGGAGCTTCGTCAAGGTTGCGCCAAACGCTGGCAATTGAAAAGTATTTATTTGTGAAAAAAAAAGGAGCAGTGAATCAAATGCGTTTAAATGTAACAATTATGTAGGGCGAATTCAGCACTTCACAGCACTTACCTACAATGAAGATGCTTATAATGAGGAACACCATGTTATATTTTCCCATCTGTGTCGCCAACTCGGCCACTGCCAGAGCAAGCCCACCTGCAGTAACAGTTCCCAGTCCTCTGTTCATCCCTTTACTCAAGGTTGCGCCTGTGTAAACGAAACTGGATCAGAGATTGAACAAGTTTGATGCTGCATGAGCAATTAGGGTAAAAAAGACCTGCTAATTGCTTTCCATGTAAGTAAGGAGGGTAAAAAAACGAATATAGAGAATTTATTTCTGTACAACATACTAGAAGGTTAACAAAGCTTCCAAATGAGATGAAAAAGTTATCTGAAATTTTTGACATATATCTGTATTTCAATGATGATGTTTTTTTTTCAAGATTTCATGCCATGATCTTAATGATAAATGGTGCTGTTCTTCTCCAATTAATTGGTTTTTTTTTTCACCTCCATGGATAAAATTCAGTAAAATTCATTGTGAACTGTCATGGTGACAGCGACGATGACGTAGCTGGAAAAGAAATTTGAAAAAGGGAGACCGGGAGAGTGCCGGCGATCCGGAGGCGAGTGAAGGAAGCAGGCAGCAACATACCAATGCTGAACTCGAAGACGACGACGACGGTGAGTATGGCCCAGATGGAGTGGCTGGCGATGTCGCTGGGCTCGCGGAGGAAGACGAGGAGCGTGGTGAAGGCGAGCGCCGTGGCCACCTTGGCCGCGAACACGGGCTTCCGCGGGTCCTTGCGCGCGAACGCCCACATCTCCGCTGCAGCGGCGCGGACGGCCCCCCACAGCCGCTCGCCGCAGCCCTTCCCCTCCGCCGCCGCCTGCCCCCACACCTCCTCCTGGCCGCCGGCGGGGACGCCCCAGTCGAACGAGAGCGGCATCAGCGAATCGTGCACCCCGCGCTGGTCCATCGTCGCCGACGAACGCAAGGAGCCCAGCAGCGGCGGCAGGCTCACCGGCAGCGACCCCATCGCCGGCCGCGAGGGAGGGATCGCGCCGCGTGGCGTCGCGTTCTCTCCCTCTGTCTCTGTGTCCGCCCTCGCTACGTACGCGGCGCGCGGTTGGGCCTCCTGTTTTGTCGGAACCCAATTGAGTTTCGAGTCCGTTTCAATTCCCTCCTTCACAGTAACAAGCATCCTAGCCGTACATGGTCTCCGTCTCAATAGCGGACTTTCTCGGACGGGTAATACCGCGTACACTCAAAAGATCATGGGTGGAGATTCGTTGATTAATCACTCGGATGTGGAGCCTTGGTGTGTGCTGGTCAAACAAAATTTTTAGGACAACTGCCATATGCAGGCCAAGTCATTGTTGCAGCGAGTTAAAAGAAGAGGAACGGATGAGCACGCTGCCGGCGCCGGTGTTTCTCCTCCCGGCCGCCCTCGACGTTCCGCCTGCGGCGGGTCGGGGCAACGGTTTGGGCCGCAGATCGGTGGTTAGGCCCACTTAGAACCCACTACGGCCCGCGAATCTTCCTGGGCCTCAAAATTTCCCACGTGACAGCCTAAACCTAAGAAGAAACAAATGAATGGCCAACCAAACACTCCGTCCGCATCCGGCTAGTCGGCTACCCTAGTACTCCCTCCCTCCAACGGCGGCCGCGCCGCCTCGCTGCCTTCTCTCTCGCGCGGTCGCGCCCCACCTCCGCCGCGGAGCCACGAACCCCAGCACCCACGCGACAGACTCGGTAAGCATCTCGATTCGTGGAGACTGTAAAGCGATGTCGGAGGCGGTGGCGCCTATCGGCCTCTCGTGGGCGCCCAAGCTGCCGTCCCTGCCGACCACCGGCGGCGGCGGCAGCAGCAAGAGCGGCCCGGCGCTGAAGCGGAGCTCCGTTCAGGCGTCGCTCTGGAAGCCCGCGAACGAGCTCGTGGACGGGCTGTTCGTGCCCCCGAGGGACCCCAAGAAGATCAACAAGCTTGTCAAGAAGAGCGTCAAGGACACCTCAGGCAAGGGCTGGTGAGTTTCGTCACTCTCTGATTCCATCTGCGATCGGCCTGTTTGGTTGCAGCATCGTTGAGGTTTGATGGGCGGCTGCTTATGGTTCGTTGTTCAGGTTTGACATGCCGGCGCCCACAATCACTCCCGAGTTGAAGAAAGATCTCGAGGTTTTGCAGGTATGGAGTAACTTATGAACGGATAACATGATTCGTAGAAGTAGTATGACTTAGTATCTGCCTGTAAAGCAGACAACTCGTTGTAAAAAATTTGGAAGCAACATTTGTATCTTTAAAGCAGCTGCCTCTGAATAGGTGTGTAGTAATGTCAACATAGGGCATTTTAACTAGGAGTTTATTTCCCTTTATCACTCAATAGAAGAGAAAAAAAAACTATGATCCAACATCCACAGCTTTATTGAGCTATGATACGACTCCTGTATTTGTATGACAATATGCACCATCTCTGAATGGTACTTTGACAGTCTCAAACTCTCTACTCAGTGTTGAATGTGACTGTCTGAAACTCTCTACTCAGTGTTGAACATTTACACATGTACTTATGTGAAATATGTTTGCCTTCTGTTTTGCAGTTGAGGCATGTTATGGACCCGAAAAGGCACTTCAAGAGATCAGGAAAATCCAAGGCCCTTCCCAAGTACTTCCAGGTAAGTAACCTGATCAACCGTTGATATTCGAAATTTTGATTTTCCTAGTACGTGGTAAAATCACATCCTCCTTGCTCGCTGATGTGCTGAAAGGGATCCTACTAAATGCTATGCTTTGATGTTGGCTTTAGGTTGGTACAATTATTGAGCCTGCATCCGAGTTCTACTCAAGTAGGCTGACAAAGAGGGAGAGGAAGACAACATTGGTTGATGAGATGTTATCTGATCCAGCTCTTAAGAGCTACCGGTACGCACATCCTACTTTTGTATTTGCATACATAGACTCACTGTAGACTCAATCTTCTTCTAATTCTTTTTCCTGTATGTGTATTACCATTCAAATTCCTGGAGATTGATGAAATGTTACCCAGCACTATCTGAGACTTTTTCATCTAGTTGTACTTCAACACATAATTCATGTCATTTGTGGACCATAGAGCCTTGATATTTCAATATGGATTTCTTGTTAACTCAAATGAGCCACCAGGACAACGACCAAGCTTCAAGCATGTATCTCTTTTTACCCCATGATAGACTCCAGTTCAAGTAATAGTGATATAGTAGTATATTACTTCTTTCTCTGTCTTCTTTGATTTGTTGAAAATGAACTTCAGTCTGAGAAAAGAATAAAACAGGCCACGGTCATGTGTGCCAGATCTTTTTCCCATGTATCTAGAGCTTTTTCTGAAACAGAATGTGACGTTGGTGTTGTCTACCAAAATGCAGGAAGCGTAAGGTACGAGAAATTCAGGAGAGTCGTACGCCAGGAGGCAACCAGAAGTGGAAGAACAAGGGTAAAAAAACACTGAAGAGGGCAAAGGATAGGCGGAAATGAGATCAGTTTGTCTACTTTGGTCTGCAAGAAAGAAGATAATGATTCTTCAAGCCAACATAAATGAGTGAGGAGGATCTTCAAGCTGTGCTTGTACTTTTCCTCAGTTTTGCAGTGTGATCGCCGTTCTAGTGTAATGTGGTGGTGTTATGTAACATGATGACTGCAGTTGTTAAATATTGGCAGTTGTAGCTGAAACACCTGAAATGTGAAGAACTGTTGATGTACCATTTTCTACTCTACAGTAATGAGATCATAGATTTGGCTGAGAAGATAACGGGATTAATGTTTTCTGGTTGCACACTATAGGTTGTCAATCTTCAGTCATGCCTATCTTGCTTTTGGAGACTTCGGAGAATACAGGCTTCGTCATATTTCGTATCTGTGGAATAGAGGCCACATGAAAATGTATGGTTTGGTCGATTTCCTTTGGATGCGTGAATTCTAATCGTGATGTACAGATTTTCTGGATCTTCCGCTGCTGCCGCTTTGAGGGTTCCTCTTCATCAAATGCGACACGTGATTCTGTCGCTTGGCATCGCCATTGCCGTGGGTCATGGGACACATGATTGCAGCCGCGAGCAAAGGGTCCGCCATCGCGTAGGGCGGGTGCCCGGGCCGCCGGCTTCAGGGTAGCATGTGCCGTGCCGTGCCAACCACAGAGTACGTGCGCAACATGGCCTCTGCATAAGTCGGGCAGTAACTTGTGTATACCTGTGCACGAGGTTAGTGGCAGGAAGATCCAGAAGAACAAGCATCACATGTTTTGGCGTCACCATACAGACGAAGCCAAAAAAAAAAAAAAGCACAGCGCAACTACACACAAATGTTCACCGTCATTGCTAGTTTACGCCGGACCGGATGCATCCCCACGTAATAGTCGCCCTGCGCTTCCGCCGTCTGCAACCGTGTCATCCAGCGAAGCATGTGACCCGTAGCAATGGAACACAAGGCGGCGCATTCAAAAGCCGAAATCATCGCCATATATGATCCACGTGACCGACAAGAGTAAAAAATGTCCAACACTAGCAACTTAGGATCGGTCGAGCACATGAGCAAATAGCGCAGCGTCTCGGCCTGCCTCCCACCCACGCCACGAGTTACGACACGGCACATGTCCAACCACTGTGCCTGTGGTGCCTCCAACAGCTGGAGATCATACAGTACAGCGCCTCTAGGGAACTATTAGGAACGAGCTCATGACGACAATCATCAGGTCGAAACGCATTTTCACTTACATACATACGGAGTATATTTATCTCTCACTGTCAGTAAGAGTTCCAGGAACCGAGATCACACGACGCTCTTCTACAAAAACCCAGCTCCTCCGTTGCACGAGTCGATCTTCCACCATTTCTCTAGCTACTCTCTTTTTTCTTACTGGTAGTACAACGGAACTAAACGGAGACAATAAATCTTCCAGTCAAGCGACTAGAGGCGAAGCAGCTCATCTTCATCTACTGGTTGTTGCCGCTGTAACCCATGTAATTGTTGCGGTACCGCAGCCCGTTTTGGTCGTACAGCGCGTCACCGTGATTCACGGCCTTGACCTCCGCGGCACGGCGGTTGATGTCCCCCTCCTGCACGGCTCCAAAGACGATCTCCTTCGTTGCCTCGCAGCTGGGCTCGTAGAAGGTCTGCGGTCCTGCCGAGTACTGCCTGTGATGATGTTGCAGGTACTGCTGGTGATGCACTTGCTGCGGCTGCTGTTGTTGGGGTTGCTGCTGCTGCTGAGGCGCTTCTCCAGTCCAGCCACTACTGAACTGATGAGGCCGGCCGTGCCGGATGTGGTGGATCTTTTCTGGCTCCTTTGACATGAAGGCGTAGTTCTTGCGAGGTGTCGGTGTTCTTGTATCCAGTGGCGGAGGGGTCTCGTCACGCGGGATGGCGTAGCTTTCTTGCACTGCCCAGGAGGAGCTTGGTCTACCATGCAACAGCTGATGATGAACGTTTACACGTTTCTTCCTGGAAAATGCTGCACCAAAGATCTCTGCAACTGACGATTTTGCTCCTCCGATGAATTTACCAATGGAGGAGAAGAACCCCTCTTCATCTTCTTGTTTCACAGACTCATCCTCATTTGGTATTAGCGGCGGGCGAAGGGAAGGCTTCAGTGGCTTCTGGTATGGAGGCGGGATACTCGACAGATTAGCTTTTACCGGACTTTGAGGCTGCTGCTGCTCCTGCATGGTAAAATATGCACTCAAAACAAGTTTGAAAACTAATGTACTACATGACGAATTCAAATAGCATGTGTAGACCAGTAATGTTTTATTTCTCAATGAAAGAACAGCAATCAGAAGCAGGATGAACAAAACTATTACTCTGTACTTTAGTTTTTCTTCTGCTATCCTTTTTTCGGATATTTGATGAATCTCCCATCATAAATAACTGGATGACGAATTCGAATAGCATGTGTGGACCAGTTTCTCAGTGAAAGAACAACAATCAGAAGCAGGATAAACAAAACAATTACTCCGTACTTTAGTTTTCCTTCTGTTATCCTTTTTGCAGATATTTGACGAATATCTACACGTCGTGCAACTTTTACAGTTCACAATTCAGTTACCAATAAGCAACCAAGTTGTCCTATCTTGCTTAAATTGAGCAATTTAAATAGCATTATTGTAGATATATAGAACTTTCAACACAATTAAAATTGACTCGGTCGATTAGTGTACTACTTTCAAATTCTATATATGTATCAACCATTCAATTAGAATGCAGTGGGAGCCTCTCCTACTGTTTTCGCGTCAAAAAAAAACCCATTCAATTAGAATGCTTCAATAAGTGCATGTGCACATACGCTGGCAGCTATTGGGTTCTGTGGCTAGGTGCAAAAAAAAACATTGTACTGTCCCATCCAGGCTGAGGCCAAAGGATGATGGACACTAGTACTACCAAAGAGACAAACGACTGATGGCTAGGTGCAAAAAAACATTGTTCTGTGGCTATGGGGTTACACGGCAGTCTTGTGGTCCACTGTAGCCTTAACCTTGTTTGCTAACTCTGCCAATCTGTCAGGGACTGTTTGTGATGTTTTTTATTCACACAATAAAGGCAGCGTTAAACACTGATACTTACATCTTCAGCTGATACCATTCCTAAAACCCGGCGTTGGAGCAATGCAAGCATGTAGCCAAAGAATGCAGCAGCAAGTAGTAGCGCAACTCCTGTGGGCATCAAAACTTAATGTAATCAGCTATATTATAGAGTACGGTAAAGAACTTAAACAGAAGATTTAGGCAGTCAGTTTCAACTTTCAACAGTAGGTTTTCAGGTTCTGTAATAATTGTAGAATATGGGACAAAATATAATATTACCTAGAGGAAAACCAGCTTCATACTGGTACACACAATCGTCAAAGTGGAGCTGTATCTCCCGAATGGCTTGGTTTCCTCTGTCAATCACCAAAAGGGAGCAGCTACTGCCAATGTAACGGATTTCAAAATCAGTAGAAAATTTCGCGTCGTCACTTGGTCCATCCACATGCCCTCCTCTGCCTGATTTCCCCCCAGCAATAGTCGTAACCCCTGGAAATCAGACACAATATGTTAATTCCTTGTTCAGTTACTAGAGTTTAGATAACGAAAAGTATGTACAATGATAGTACAGCATCAAACTTTGAACCTTTCTAAAAATCAAACTCATTCAAGATCAAGTCTCAAACTAATTTAAGATAAAGTCTCAGTGTTGCAATAATATTGGGAATATATTCAGTTTGTCACAATCCCCAAAAAAAAGTCAGTAACACATATATCTTTCAATTATTAAAAAAATTCTGTGTAGCTTTTGAACATCCAGGAGTAGCAAAGTCTGAATTCGAAACTAGAGTTGTGTTATTCGCTACTGCCTTTTGAAAACCCAATGCTGCTCCATTCCGAATAAACTTTTGGCCAAAAGGATATTTCTCTTCCATTTCTACAAACCAAGTGATACAAATTCAGAAAAGGTAAAAAAAAAAGTAAAATGACAAAAAAAAATAGCAATTAACACTCAGATTAATGTTTCATCTGTTAGACACAATGCCTTGTACAGACCAGACTCTAGGCATTTTTACTCAAGCTCAGTAAACAGTTGTCACATTGTATAGCAGGCGTTCTCTATCCAAATGCAGTCAGTACATGACCGGCAAAAACCAAAAGGCAAACATAGGATGCTCAAGGAACAGACAAAAGCATGTGCATCTACCCTACACCACAGGACGTTTTAGCTTACCTGTATCACTGATCTTTCTAATAGCCATGTTCATGGCATCAGCCACATAGATGTTACCCCTGTCGTCCACTGTAAATCCCTTCGGATGGTTCATTCTCGCCTCCCGCAGCTTCCCATCAACATGACCAGGAAATCCTTCTGGGGAACCAGCGACAAGCTTCGGCCTGCTATCTGCATCGTTAAGCCCATTTTTCAGAAGATGGAACAGAAAAATTCAGCATAGCCCAAAGTCACCAGCTGCTAAGTAAAACAACCACCCCATATCAAAGTCTAGAATATTTTAACATGTATATGGAGATTGCAGCGTAGCCTCACAGGTGGCCTTACAAAAAAATGCAAATTCTCATACCAGCATAGCCCCCCAGAATTCAGCATAGCCTTGCAGAAAATGCAAGAGAAATGGGAGGATTCAGGATAGCCGTATAGGGAAAGTGGCCATATCAAAGACTAGGATATGAACATGTCATGATGTCCTTTTCAGTACTAAAGAATTATGAGACAATTATTGCATCACCTTAACCGAACTTACTAGCACAAGCTTTCGGAAATGGTAAACAACCGATTTAAATGGTTGCGATTTTTTAGACCACCATTTCTACATGTGCAAACTACATCTAATATTAACTCCAAAAAAATGGAAGCGTGCCAAAATCAACTGAATGGCATTCCAAACGCTACACATCGCAAGGTGCAAACTACCAAACCCATCGCAATCAAGAGAAAAGAGTACGGCGGACCGAAATTCATGACTCCGACCAACCCACCACCTACGCCACCAAACATCTCACACTAGCATATAATTAGCAGAGCCCCACGGGGGAAGTAACACCAAAACATGCCGGAATCAGGGGGGACTAGCGGCGGGGGGAGGAAGGAAGGGGGCGCGCTTACATCGGGACAGCGGCAGCGTCATCCGGTAGATGTTGCTGTTCATGGAGTCCATGACGAGGAGCTCGCCGCCCTGGGTGACCTCGACGGAGTAGGGCTCGATCCCCAGCTTGCTGCCGTCGAAGACCGTCTCCACGGTGTACCCGCCCTCGTACTTCACCATGGATTTGGAGCCGCTCGCTGCTGCCAACACCACGAGGAAACTCGTTATTATTTACTAGTATTAAGAGAGCCAAATCAAGAGAGAATCGGAGAGATTCCGGCAGCTGCTCACCCGTCTTGGCGGTGGGTTTGAGCGACCAGAGCCGCTTGACCACCGACGACGCCGCATTGGAGAGGAACCCGCTCACCACCTCTGCGACAGCAACGAAACCAAAACAACCCGTCAGAAAACGCAGCGGAAACAAATGGCGAAACCAAGAGCCCTCGCTGGCTCACTCACTCTGTGGGTACGAGGATGCGGAGGCGGGGGCGAGTGCGCCGAGGAGGAGCGCAGCCACCAGCAGCGCCGTCACCTGGAGGCCGCCTCTCGCGCTCCCTCCCTTGGCCGCCATTACTGGACCCACTCAGGAGCTTCAAGAAGAAAAAAAAAAGAGCGGGGGAACTTCACAGCAGCGGGAGATTCAGACGCCGCGGGCAGCGCAGGCGCCCATCTGACCAGAGAGAGAGAAGGGGGAAGCAAGCAATCAGGGAAGAAGAGCGCTCAGATCGAGGACCGGGAGTGGGGAAAACCACCAAGAATCCTTGCGCTCCGGTGGGGAGAGAGAGGAGATTGAACAAGTGGGGGAAAAGAGACAAGCGCGGAGGTGGCGTTGGGCTGTTCGCTGCGGGCTGCGGCTGCAATTTCCTGGGGTTTTAGAGGAGAGGGAGGCGTGACGGTGGTCGGGTGTCCCCCCGCCCGGCGAGAGACTGACTGATGTGAGGAGTGGAGTGGCGAGGCTCACGTGCAGTGGGGTGTTCGCTCGTCATCCCGGGTTTCGAGTACCGCAGCCCTTTTAGAATTCTTTTTTTTTTTCTTTTGGTTGTGGAATTCTAAAACAAATCCTTTTCATTTATTCCATACTAAATATCCGGAAAGTAGCTGGTGTAATTAATGTAAACAAATCTACAAAGTCACTTGTGATTTTTTTTTTAAAAAAAATCCGGAAAGTAGCTTAAGATGTAAGCACCTTTTACCCACATATTTTAATGAGCGTACGGTACGATGTTGAAAAGCTCCAGCAATGGAGGGTCGTCCGAATCACATTTTGAATTTGAAAATTGACCGCCAAGATGTAGTAGATCGATCGGCAAACTGAAAGAGGAGATTTTGATTTAAACTTCTGACGAACTTGGATTTCGACAACCTTTTTTTTTTCCAGCACCAACTTTGCAGCGCCGCTGCGTATACCACCTAGCTTTGCCGGGCAAGGGGCAGAGTGTTTTCCGGGTGCCGTTTACAACAGACGAGAAGCAGGAAAAGGAGCGAGAAATCTTGGAGCCGTTCCACGCGTGTGCCCATCCTTTTGCCAACCAATTCACGCGCCCCGTGCCCGCCGCAGCGGTTTCGTTCTGCTTCCGCGCATGTTCCTACGACCAAGGCAAAAGGCATCGTACAGAACCGGAAAAGAAAATTCACCCCCGTGTTAGTACCACGACGGCAGCACGACCACGGACTGGATAGACTGTAGAGTGACACTGAAAAATACTATGAGAGATTTCATCGCCGAACGTTCCACATGTACTGGGCGCCAGGTGAGGAGCCGTGCAACGAGCTGGAATTGGAAACGGAGCTCACATGGCACACCAATGGTCCGTGCGCCATGAGCCCATGACGTGAAAGATCGGTGTGGCCTCCCTCATCTTCTTGCATTGGCGGACCACCGCTCGCTCGCTGGCTGCCTCACACTCCTCACTTGTGAGGTTCTCCGTGCCAACATGGCAACAGGGGCGGGCGATGAGCACGAGCAGTCCTCTCTCTCGGGCCCTTTCAGAAGCGACGCAGAGCGCACGCGCGCCTCGGCGATCCATGGGCGCCATGTGAGGTCGTTTGTTCCGGCGTGGCGGAAGATGTCTGGTCCGCCACCTTTTTCTCCCCTGTCGTCGCCGTCGCGACGAAACTTAAAAGATGATGCCGGGCCTGGAAAAGGTTCCAAAGGGTTAAACTAAAGGTCAAAAGGCCACTCATCCTTTCCTGGTGATGCGCCTCTCTACTGCTTGCTATGCTACATACGTTGCGACACGGAAATCTGGCGAGGGGAGTGGATTGTCACCTGGGCATCTGAAGAGCCAATACAGTTGGATCTATCTACTATTGATTAGTCCATGGATTAGAGCATGGGCGAGGAAGAGGAAATTACCATGTACTCATTTCGTTCAACGTGACGTTTTGGCTCGGCCACAAGAATTAAGAAGAGGTGAAAAAGATGTGTACACGAAAATGAGGAGGAGAGAGATAGAGATTAAAATGTATTTAGAAGAGAGAAAAGTACATTAGAAAACAAGGGTGTTTTATAATTTTAGAAAATTTAAAAAAACTAGAGTGTCATATAATATTGAAGAGAGAAAGTACTCGGCAGCACGGGTTGCTGCTGTGTCGTTTCAGATGCTGGATCTAACCAGCATGGCGCGGATTTGGTAGGCAGATGCAGAAAAGAGGATAGGAAGGTGCAGGACAGTTTGTGCTCGAGCATTTCCAGCTCATCAGCACTACTAGAATGAACCATGGTAAATTGCTGCCTTCATGCACGAAGGTGCTTTGAACGCGGTGAATTTTCTTGCAATGTGGACTCATCTTGGTAGATTCTTAACATTTTATTTCATCAAGCTTTCTCTTCTCACTTTTTGCTAACCAAGAACGTCAATGTGCACGAGGAAACAAAAGTGCTGGATCCGGCGGGGTCCGAAATGATTGCCGCCTGACTCGCGTATCGGCCGCGCAGAGCCCACACAACGGAGATGGTGATGATTGACACGCCGCCTGACTCGCGTTTAGTTTGTGGGCGGGCCCTAAGAAAACTAATGGTCTAATGAGCCCAAAGCAAGAGTTGCCACACGGCCTCCATAGTCTTCCTTTATAATAGTAGAATGGAAGCATACAACTACTCAACTAGTAGAACGGAAGCAGGCGGCTACTGCTAAATCTGAGTTAATGTAATGCTGTCTGTACAGTCTGAACTACAGATAAGGGGCAAAACATAAAAGTTGCTGAACATAAAAAGGAAAAAAAAATGCTATTGTGCTAGTCACCCTTACAGACTTACAGCTTCATAAGTACCTCAACAATAACAGAAAACGTATCCAAAACAAAGCAAAACGTAGACCGGCACAACAAAGGCTTTACAGACAAAAATGCACACTTCCGGTTGGGCTCTCCAAAGATCAGCAGCTGTTTGTTGGCCCATGCTGTGCTCCACGGTCTCTACTTCTGTCATTGTGTTAACGAGATATATATACAGGTGGATAAACACCATCTCATCTCTAGCTACCTTTATACAGCTGCTATCAGACCTGATAGACCATTCCCACCTCCAGGGTGGAGGCATGAGGTATGTTAGCAGCGTATGCAGGACCACGGCTGTTCTTTCTCAAGAACTCGTAGAAGAAGTTTATCACGATTCGCTTTATGAAACTCGACCCGCTCTTCGCCTTCATGTATGAGTGCCCCAGTATGAAGGACATACCTGCCTCCCTCGCATCCATGAGCTCCTGCAGCTCGCGGCGCACCTCAATGTCCACCTGGGCACTCTTTGGTATCACAAACCTCGTTTTCTTCTGCTTTGGTGCTACATTGTGTGGGTCTACCTCTTTATGGGGTGATAGTGACACATCAGCAGCTTCTCCATTCTCTTCCCACAACGGAATTCCAGTACTGATGGGAGCCAATTTCTCATATGCCTTGTCTGTATCCTCCACAAAACCATTCTTGTCATACTCACCACTGCTGCGGATGAACTCCGCAATGCTGCTGACTAGCTCCTTCTCAAACTCTAGATCATCCTTCTGCACATCACGATACCCATATCTAACAATGACCCTATACAGCCTGTACTCTTTTGGACCAATGCGACCCACCAAAAAGCGCTCTTCAGCTTCAACATGTGGCACTGGAACTGATTTAACACAAAGGAAGACCAGTACCTGATTAAAAACAATAAATGAGGACTCTACAAGTTAGATCCACAAATAGAATGGTGTACTGATGTAATTTAGTAAGATTTAGACAAACTGCAAAGTATTATTGCCAGATATGTTTATGAATATGATATGATGCACTCTACATAGGAAACATACGATAATGTACCTGGTGAAAAGCAGGCAGATTGGTCACGAAGTGGGAGAAAATGGCTGGAATTCCAGACATGAGCTCTGTATGTATGAGCCCAATGCCACGAACGCGAACAATGCCCAGTGAAGGACCAAGGTTTAAGAGCCAGTTTACTGAAACCTTGTTTTGCACATCAAACTCATACTTCTTTATTGTACCATAGTGCCACACAGACATGACTATCATAAATATGAAGGAAAGGGTAATAGGAACCCAAGCACCTTCATGAAACTTGACAAGGGAGGCTGAGAAGTAGAGTACTTCGATTGAGCCAAAGAAAATAAGGAAAGCAAAGGCAAAGAAGATACTCTTGTTCCAGCAAAGCACAATAACCAGTGACATTAAGCATGTGGTGACAAGCATAACAGTTATAACTGCCAACCCTGTATCAAGAAGTTGCAGAGAGACCACAACAAATTAGATATGAGCAGTTCAAACTTTGAAAGAAGTACTACAGGTAGCTGCAGTTGTTGGCTAGTATAGAATTACATGAATGTGATCTTTGATTCATACCTTGTGCATTTGCCAAGTGCTTTGTGTCTCTGAAGCCAATAGTAACAGCCAGGCAGAGTATCATCAGCAACCAATTGATTTCAGGTATGTATATCTGACCATGCACCGTGGATGATGTGTGCACAATCTTCACACCAGGGAAGCAACTTAATGAAGAGCACTGCTTGATAATTGAAAAGGTCCCGGTGATAATCGCTTGACTCCCAACTACAGCTGCTAGTATAGCAATCACTAGAACTGGCCATCTGAGTGTTTCTAGAAAGATAGAGTTACGTATGTCAATGCTTCCGAGTTCCAAAACATGAAGATCTTTTTGGGAATGTTTTACTTATCGATTCCTTTACTAACAACGACAAAGACAAACAAAAGAAAATACCTGGTACAGACACATAGAATCCAATGTGATAGCTACTCTCAAAGTTGTGATGTTGTGAAATAAAGGCAGCCTGCCCCATATAAGCCAGTACAAGGGCCGGATAAACCACAGATACGAATGCAATCTGTTTGTGAATAAAAGAAATGTTAAAGAGCTGAATAAGGTCTAAAGTTTTACAATCATCGCAGGATGCAGGGATGTAGAGGGATATTGAGTATGCATGTGAAGGAAAATAAATAGATGACAGACTTATTACAACAACAACAAAGCCTTTTAGTCCCAAGCAAGTCTGGGTAGGCTGTACGCTAAAGACGAAACCCACAAATGTCATCAAGAACCAGCAAGAAAAGTCTAACAAAGTAAAAGACATCAGAAAAGAAAAGGAGAAAGAAAGAAAGAAAGGATCAAAAGAATAGACAAAAAAAAAGAAGGTAAAGAAAAAAAGGCCCATAGCCAAAGTCATGGTACTGAACCCAGATTTATTATTCTAGGAAAATAAATGACACTAGATAAGCTTCTGAACGCAGCTTGAAGTATTGAGCAGGTATAGGGTGGAGTTAATTAGTTGATCTTTTGAAGAAATCAACAATCCAGGATTGATGTTTGTATAATTCCATAGTTTCATTTATGTTAGTATTTTAGTCAAGCAGCAGATGCTTCCAGAAACAATTTCATAGACAGACTTACCACAAGTTTCTTAAGCATAAGAGTCATTACGTAAGAGTGAATAAGAGAGTTTAAACATTATGGAAAATTAGAACAATATACCAATAGCTCTTAGTGCATTACAATTTTTTTAAATTTACACATATCTTAGATTATGTCATGTAGATACGCAAATGACTTGAAAGTAGGAGTTTATCCAAACTGAAATATGTAAAGCAAAAAAAAAATGAATCAAGTGGGGATTACAAGTAAATACTAAACAGGGTAAACATAACAATAAACGTGTCTTAATAATTCCAGAAGTACATTGCCACAGACTCGCGTCATACCTTAATCGATGATTGTGAGAAATGTCCAAGATCTGCGTACATAGCTTCAGAACCTACAAGATTTAACAATTACAATCTCAGCCTTTTGACATTGACATTGGAGTATTTCCAGAGTCAAAAAAGTTTACTACTGCACCCTTCTTATCTGTACCTGTTACACAAAGAAGGATTCCACCCAGTGACATCCAGCCGCCAGTTTGAGTCTTCCTCAGAAATTGATACATGTAATATGGCGAAAGGGCTCGATACACATGGGGGTTCCAACGAGCGATATTATAGACCCCTATTGCACTTATGCAGATAAGCCAAATGCAGACAATTGGCGCAAAGAGAAACCCAACTTTGTGTGTCCCGTAGTGTTGCAGAGCAAATAGGCATATAAGTATAGCACAAGCCACTGGAAGTTCTATATCTGCACAAAATTAAGCGCGGTCAGAATCACGTAAACAAGGTATCCTGGATGGTTTTGAACTCTTTAAGTTGACTAAAACTGGCACAATCGATGATATAACTAAATGAATTGAATTAAACTACTTATACAGCAATACGTGCAATGAAAGCAAAGAGTTAACCTACATTTGTGCTGCTCTTTTTCCATAGACAACTCGAGCCCTGATACAGCAGAGAACACTGCAAAAGAAGCAACATAACACATCAGTCGCATCAGAAACAAAAACAATGCCCATGGAGACCAATCGTGGGAAACCAAAGATGGGACTAGCGAGTCAAACCGGAGACTGCAGGTGTGAGCACGCCGTCGCCGATGACCATACACGTTCCGAGCAGCGCGAACAGCAGCAACAGCCTCTGCAGGACTCTGTACTTCTCCAGCACAGACCTGACCCTTGACACGGGCCGCTCGCCGCGGCGCCCCGTGGCCTTGTCTTCCTCCAGGAGCTCGTCCCTTGTGCCGCCGCCGGGCAGGAGGCCCGCGCGGACGTGGCGGCAGATGAGGGAGTAGAGCGCGAAGGTGCCGCCCTCGCCGCCGTCGTCGGCGCGGAGCACGATGAGCACGTACTTGAGGAGGGTGATGAGGGTGAGCGTCCAGAAGACGAAGGAGAGGACGCCGTAGATCTCCTCGTTGCCCGCCGAGTGCTGGATGTCGTCGCCGGCGAAGGCGCTCTTGTACACGTAGAGCGGCGACGTGGCCACGTCGCCGTACACCACCCCGAGGCTCTGGTACGCGAGCAGCAGCGTCGCGCGCCACGACTCACGCCGCCTCTCCTGCGCACAAGCAAGCAAGGACAAGCAAGCAGCCAGTCAGGGACCAACAGAGAAAAGCTCGGATCTTTGATAGAGCCACGAGCAAGCTCGCACACACTAACCTTCCCCTGCGCCGCCGCCGCCGCCGCGGCGCCGTCCCCGCCCTCCAGATCCATGTGCTCCGGCTCACGCGCGGCTCAATGCTGCGTCCATGGCGGGAAACCTCGTCCAATCTCCGCAAGGGAACAAGGAGGAATCGTATCGTGGCGGCGCGCCCAAGGCCAAGATTTGCCCTGTCGCCTTGGCCGATAGCGAGCGGGAGGGCAACCAACCAGGACAAGCAAAGCAACGCAAGGCACACTACTACACACCAAGACCCTCCTCTTCTCTCTCTCTCCCTCTCTCTCTCTCTTCTAGTAGCTTCCCGCAAGAACCACCTCTCACCCAAGAAGCTCGCTCGCTCGCCGCGCCTCCCTCTTAAGTTGCCATCCACCACCCCGTACGAAACGAAACCGGGCGGTAACTTTCCTCGCTGGCCGCGTACGAGAGCGCCACGACAAGCAAAGGGGAGCGACGAGACGAGAGGTCTCTCCTCTGACGGAGAGGGCAACCAACCAACCCGTACGCGAGTGAGAAGCGAGAGGGAAGTGAAGAAGATAGGGATGCCGTGGGCTCCGCCCTCGCTGCTAGCCCTACGGATTTGGATTCCAAACCACTCTGCCTTTTACGCCTTTTTTTTCCTGCCAAATCCAAGTGAGCTGAACCCGGCAAGCAGCTTCCGTTCTTGATGTTAGCAGCGGGAGGACGGGGAGGTGGTGGCGACTGGCGAGGCGAGTAGTAGTGAGTTGGCACTCGGCAGCGGAAACTCGAACGGGACGCGTGGAGCGAGTTGCCCGTGGAAACGATGGTTGATACGTGGTTGTACGTTTTGCCGAATTGGTGCCTTTCCGACCCAAATCATTCACTCTTTTTGGCTTTGCTTTTATGACGGCGAGACGCGGATTACACACGTACTACTAGTCTAGATGGGAATCCATCACGGCGCATAGAGAAAGACGTCATGAATTTCATCTGATTGGAAACTGTACATACAGATTTATTATGTCTAAGCTTCAATTAAATTATTAAATCCACAATGGGGCAGTTTTTTTTTTCTACTACGTGCTATGGACCTCATTATCATGCTCTAGATCGAAAGGTTACTTCTCCGCTGAGCTTTAGGGCTGGTGTTCTTCGAGATTTGGTTTCAGGTTTCATTGGTTCTCGATCCTAGCTAGAACTAGCTTGATGACAGTGGACATGATTGTATCAACGTCATCTGTACACGATGGCTATAAAAGTTGTGGGTGAATACTGAATACACGTCCTGATTTTTTTTTCCACGGTAAGGAGGGTACTGGCGGCTGCCCTTCTTTGTCTTGATATCAAACTGATTTCACTTGATCAGTACACATCCGGTTGATACCGAGACAGTAAAAGACAGCTACAAGAATAAGATGGGAGTAGAGAAGGTAAGATAAAACTCTGTGCTTTTAATGAAATGTGGAAAGGTCAAGAAGTCTTTTTCAACTTATTTGAACCGGCTTACTCTACAGTATCATACTTCCTTTGAAGTCAAATATCTGCCTCTGAAGTCTACACACTTGCCTAGTCAAGATACTTCTGCGTATCTTCTCCGATCACCCATCCTCTACAAATTTTACATCAGTGGGGGAAAGGGGGCTTGGATAGTAATTGTTTCACCTAAACCTCTGCATCGAAGATCCCTTTTTGAAAGTAGCAAACTTCCTTATCAATGAAACCAGAGTCCACTTTATACTGCTCCTGATATCTTGTCACCAGAGGAGGAAATGTTGAATAAACGAGAAAAGAGATGTGCACGGATGTGTACTTCTCGTTGGAAAGCTACGTGAGGACGATGATGATGCATGGAGCATCTGAAGCCAGAAAAAAAAATTCAATATTTGCAAATAGAGAAGCGTCCGTCGCGTCTAACGTTTTGACCCTTGAAAAGGACTTTGTTGGTAGCGTATTTCTTTATCTCATGCATACTGGAACCTTTTTAATTATTTTCCAAGAGAAATACATACAGTACGGATAATGGGATATGTATTCCCCTGTTTTTCCATCGAGTTGTTATTATATGGCGTCACCTTTCCAAAATTAAGTGTTGTATACGTTCAGTGAAAGTTCGACGTTGCTTGGTGGAATTTGGACGATCACGCGTTGGAAATCTTCGAGGTTTACTTGCATCAAGAGAAGCAAAACAGTCACGCTTTGTGACAGGTTTATATTTTAATTTGGCTTAAACAACGAGCTCACGTACACCTATCATCTTCATCGCTCGCGTTCTTTTGCTTCCTTTTTTTTATTACTTATGTAGAACAGGTACAGGCCACCTACTCCCGACAGAACCGGATATTTTAATTCGGAAGCCACACAACAAAATTGAGAAATTGAAATCGGACGTTTCCATGTGAGATGTAAGTCTAGAATCTTGATGTGGTGACACATGGATAGGAGGCAATAAAAATTCTAAAATGGATAGATTAGTTCAGTTTCAGAATTGAATACATCACCATCTACGTATACATTTGTCAGGTCCACACGTGGCACGACTGTAAGGAAACGATCAAAGCGGCCTGATTTTGATTTTAGCTTCAGTAAGTCTTAAGTTGGTGACCAAACATAACATGTACTGGTAGAAAGAAAGATGAATGATACGCTGCTGATGTTGCCAGGAAATTTTTGAAGAGTGGAAGGGGAATCAAACAGAGCTATTTTTTTAGACAGAAATCATTCACTATATACTGAATGTTCGACGAGAATTTAGTCCTAGTTATGTACTGGACTCCAACGTTTATCGGAAGCAGCAAGGATCTGAATTTGTTCTCGCTTTTTAACGTAATGGCAGGCACCTTGTATATCATACGTTGAACCTCTTGATGTTTAGTGTCTCCGTGACAATATGTTAGCCAACCTGCAACATGGGGTTGCCGAATGAAAAATCCCGTCCGTTCAATTTAAAGATGCCGTCATTCAAAAAAAAAACCCAATTAAGCTGATGTTTGATGACAACCGGAACTTCTAGATGACTGGATTTCATATTGGACAGTTAACTACGAATTTTGCATTCGAAGTTTCCCTCGACAGCGGTGCATTCCAACTCCTTCGCTGCCGTATCTTTTCAACTACTCTTTTCTTCATTTTCTTCTTTTCAACCTTTTTACTGTCCTATTACCTTGGATCGAAAGGTAACAGACGAGTGGAGGGATCGTTCGTGATCGGGCGTCTACAAGCTAGAGTACTTTTTTTTGAAAAAAAATTCAACATTCGCCCATGTCAAACTCGATGTTACCAGTCAACAGTCATGGTACTCTTGCGTTTAATTTTCAATTACATCGTACTACTATGTTTGAAATGAGCTCGAACGTAACCGGCAACCACGTACAAAACTACAGAAAGTCTCATGAAATCTCTGCATTGCAAGCAAGCCCTTCATCATTTGGTCTCGCTGGCAACGCTTGAACCGCCGTATCAGAATTGTTGTGCTCGCATTATTAGCGACGACGTGTTTTTTGTAAAATAGACATTCATCTTTAGCCCAAATCTCTGTGGTGACGTGGCTGCCGGCGCTTCGATATAACTCGATTTTAAATTAATATAAAAGCTTTTAGCGCGCATCAATCAGTCGCGGCCCCCACCGACCCCATTGACGTGCGCAAAAGTTCGGCGAGGGTCACATCCAAGCTCCTGGCCGGGCATGGCGACGTCGCTGTTGCCGGGACGACCCGGCGGAGGAGACGACGGTGGCGATGCGGACGGGAGCGTTCTTCCCCGCATTTATTTAATTCGAGGACGCGCGGGATCTGGACCCGAATATCTTCTCCCTCGCGGTTCCCATATTCTCGGGCCACAAATTACAATTTGTGTTAGGTGGGGGACTC
This sequence comes from Eleusine indica, assembly GCA_030378355.1. Lineage (NCBI taxonomy): Eukaryota > Viridiplantae > Streptophyta > Magnoliopsida > Poales > Poaceae > Eleusine > Eleusine indica. Next base: position 5,063,027 of record CM059495.1, read on the forward strand.
GTGCGTGCGTCCAGCTGATTAATTAGTGATTAGCTGAGGCTTTCTTGACTACCACCCAGTAATCAGCAGCCAGGACGCTCGTGCAAGCTAGTAACCCCGTCGCGGTTTGGGATCATCAGCTGGGCGATGGCGTGTTGGTCTGGTAACCTATCTCTCCGGTGATGTTTCTGTCTGTCTCATCCGATTTGATCTGGCATAATTAAACTAGAAGTCCTGAGCTCGTGTGACTGTGTGGATGTACTGTATTACTTAATGCTGATATGGCTGAAGACCATTCTTGTTGGTTTGATAATTGGTCATGTTTGTGGTCACAACGCCACTATCCGAATGAATTGAACTATATAGGTTGTTGTGTTGTTTGGTCGAGCTAAGGGGGTGGGGGGGCTATAATAAGGAAACGGGTGACGATAGAGAGGAGAGGTTGGCAGCTGAGCTGTTTTCATTAAACTGTGTTGAGAACAGTACCTCTCTAACATGACTTCCACATGCGGAAGCCCCCACGAACACTCACCACTCCTGGTACACAGTTCGTGGTGGCGTCGTGCCAGTGGAAGAAGAAGTTTCACGGATCTAGCAAGGGAAAGACTCAGATCGAGCTAGTCAATGAGAAGAAGCGACGTGTTATCTCGTTGCGCCATCAAATTGGCAGTCGGTTCTCCAACCGAGAACAGTGGGCAGAATATGACGTCGCCTTTCCCGGCCGGGACGTGAGTCGTCGTCGATCGTAACCGTATCGGGGCGATTATTTACTGTCTCGCGTCGTAGTCTTTGATGACCGATCGATCGATCAATGTCGAGAACTCCCGAAGAATCAACGTCGCACAGTAGCGCGCGTGTGGAACCGGGAACAGTATAGTACGTGAATCTGGGATCCGTGGACGCCGCCGAGATGGAACGGGACGACGTTACGCTGCCACAGCAACAGTTCCAGGACTCTTGGTTGCCTGTCGGATGGAGCGGCATATGCACGGGAACATTGAGCTGAGGAGAATGGCGCGCGCCCTGCCCCTCGTCCTGTCTCAGGCAGCCTTATCCCGTTTCCTTCTTCAATCTGAACTTTAAATTAAGGAAGCGTCTAATTTTCAATCTATTAAAAATAAGGTTTTTTAATTAATATTTTTAGCTCTTAGATCTAGATTTAATAAATATAAAAAAATTAAACTTTTTTATAATCTATATATAATACTAATTAATATAAATATTTTTTTTTTAAAAAAATCTGTCACGGAGTTTCGTCGATTTCAGTCGACTGAAATTTAGGATTCCTGTTAAATTAATCAGCTGCATGGACGGACAGGCTCCCGCAGAATGGTTTAACAGCCTCCAGGACCTTCCGCTGTCCGTTCCGAGGACGAACGAAGATGGCGCGACAGTATGGCATCCTCCACGCGGTGGTCGAGCAGGAGCCACATACACGAGGGGCGCGTGGCGACGAGGAGTTCGAGTGGAGCACTCTAATGATGCCTCGTCATCTTTCGGAAAACTGTGCCGTGATGGCTGTAGGAACGGATAAGTGATCGCAATAATTAACAGATTGCCGACTCGTACTTTAGCTAGTACCGACGAATCAGTGATCCTGGATGAATAGAGGCTCTGCCTAAAGCTAGCCATCAGCGTATCCACCACTCGCACGGCCGGTCCGTTCTTGAGAAAGCGAGAGGGGACGAACGTACCGACGCATCACTGATGTGCGTGCGGTTGGGCGTCGCCGTCCGTCGCGTGCCATGACCATGATGTGCGTGCTGCCGCCGAGCCGGCCCGTATCTCTCACCGCCCGCGCCGACGCGGAACTGGTCAGCGTAAGCTCGCCGCCCTCTCTCTCCCGCGCGCCGACGGCTGATGTTTCCCCTCATCCTCCGCTCTCCGCCAGCCGGCCTCGCGCGCGGCACGGGCGCCCCTGCGTGGACTCGGATGTTTTCGTCTTTCTTTTTCTCCGTGTCTGATGGACTATGAAGCCTAACGTATGGGCCGCGC